>OZ023294.1:9753113-12253113 GCA_964007245.1 Hypomecis atomaria | reverse complement strand
GGACCCGGCTTTACGTAACCACGGAGCGACGGATTGACTTGGTTTTTGTATGAATCTAGTTTCAATGGTCTAGTCTTCGGAGGCTACTAATATCACGCAGGCGAAGCAGCAGATTGAAGCTAGTTGTCTGTCAAACCCACATAGTTAGAATGGAGTAATAATATAGTTCTGAACTTATCAGTGCAAAATCAGACAAAAGAAAACGTGAATTTGGTTTTCAGCAAAATGTTGCACCTCAGCGGTGGTTGTCATTCAATTGCCTACCTAACAATACCTAAAAGACTAAAATTTCGAGGCAGGTATTTGGTAAAATTACCTGCTTTTAATAACATTTTCGTCAATCCTCACGTCGCGTTACAAAAATCTCTGCAATATTAAATTCCGAGCGACGCAACGACACCGGTCAAGTACAATAAAGTTAATGAAATGTAATCAAGTAACAATGTCTTATAAAATAGATGCTATTTAGTTGCGCATCGAAAAGCTAACTCTTTGTACAAAATGTCGCAGTAAAAGTAAGTGTCTTAAGCAATTTTCGAAGTGAAACTGGTTCGTGTAGTGATTATCATGGTGATGAGTGCGTGATGAATCACGTAAAAAGTAGGTTAAAGCGGTTGACAGTACCAGAATTTAACTCTCTCTCTACTGGACCCCTTTTTTGACTCTATTGGACCCCTTTTTTTAAAAAAAAAAAAAGATAATTTTCTAGGGACGGACATATTCTATTCTATATAGAGGTATAGTCACTCAACTCCAACTTTTACTATAGAGTAACCGCAAAATCGCGAAAAAACATCGTCTGTTCTATGCGTTTAAAGTCAAGAAATAGGGACATACAAAATGCTTCAGCCGGTTTTTTTCCGATTTCGAGATTGCCCCAAAGGTACAGTATGTATACAGTTCATTCATAATGATGGTGAAGGTAGTCAGATCCCCTCATCAACTAGAAAAGAGCTGATGATCTTCAAACGGCTGAACAGATTTTCATGAAACATGGCTAAGAACATGCTAATTTTTTTGTGTCATAGATAAAATTATCTATGACACAAAAAAAAACTAAACGAAAATCGGTTCATCCGATACCATTGGGAGCTACGATACCACAGACAGATACACAGACACGTTAAACTTATAACACCCTTTTCTTTGTCGGGGTTAAAAAGGTTGCAAAAAGCAAATTTCGGTGTGCAAAAATAATTTTGGCGTGCCATTCAATATTTAATTCTTATCATTAAATTTGTCGTGTGTCCAAACGCACAGTAGACCGAATCACATGGCCACAGAATAATTAGTAGTGCACCTACACAAAACATGATTTTGTTTGTCTGGGCCAAGGTCGCTCCGTTATACAACTACTTTCCCTTAAAATTTAGCTGGTAATTTTGCACTACAAAAATGCTGGAAATTGTATCATTATGGCACTTAAGCACAATAAAAATGTCGTATAAAATATATACCAAGCAACGTTCATGGAACAACAATATGTTAGAAATATTATCATAGATCTCGCAAGACGGGATAATACGTCTCGATCCAATGATAACCTAATTTCGCACGTAACCCTGAGCTTAAATCACAATTAGGTACACGTAACGCCAATAATGACACCATTTTTAATCACAGAGCACCACAAAAGCGTAAAAGTCTGAAAGTAACGTTCTCGAGTGGAAAGCACCTACGCGCTGGATGCAAGCTTCTTCCAAGCGGTCTTATTGGAGATCCATAGGAGAGGCCTATGTCCAGTAGTGGATGTCCTATGACTGAAACGAAGACGACGACGATCACAAGTCACTTATTTATATGCGCTCACACAACAATGCATTCTGCAATGTATATTTTGTAACTATCCATTTTGCATGATGATTTTTATATATTTGCTACTCGCGTCAGGTAAAGAGAACTCTAGACTCTAGCTGGGTAGAGAGTCTCTAGACCTCGGTGTAGGCTGATCGCAAACGAATGCGTTCAGTTCTACGGGTTTTACGGAAATTATTCATGTTTTCAGTAAAGAAGTTACATAATTATGGAACTTTTGTTCAAAATGTTAAGTTATTTCTGAGTTCGCGGCCCCTTGGGCCGGGGCTCCTCGAGTCGGGGCACGTGGCATTTTGCCAGCCCTGCCACCCTATAGTTACGTCTCTGGCTACTTGGAGCTTATTAATACGATCCATAGTAATCGTACGCACCAGTTTCAAGGGGCAAATAAATAATACCTAGTAACTAATTATTTAATCTGATGATGTCGGTCTGAGGCACTTTTACCATTTCCTGAAAAAGTTGTTTACGGACAATCATACCTTTAAATTTTTTGCGTCAGTCACCGAACATTGGTTTTTGTTCATAAATCACGAAATGACTTTCCAATCCATTTTTTAGTTGCTCAATTATAACAAAGATGGTTTGTCTGCATTTTGAACTTTTTGATTGCAATAGAAGGTTTCTGATAAGTTTCTGATGACAATAAGTTGATTGGATTTCATCCTTTATTTTGTTAATTAGGTACGTGCTTATTTTTTTGCTCAATTAATAATAAAATTTCAGAGTGACAAGCCCAGTGCATTATTCAGTGGATGGTTTTGAAATAGTTCGAAATTCTGGATGGGACTGTCCTGAATGTCTAGTTTTCTCTACTGGTAGGTATTTTATACCCTGGAGTACCTATTATTGATATTTTATACAACGGATGCGACTTGTTTGTCACGTCACTATAGGTGTAGGATTCTATCTTACTAGGACTATATGACAGCACAGCTAACTAAAGCGTAAACATGATCTTTCACAAAGTCGTTCCATGACGGAATGCAATATTTGCAACGTCTCATCTAACATTATGCGGATCTTGATGTATAGATCACTTGTACACCTACGGACCTTGGATCGACGTCAAAATGGTTTCAGTAGGCAGAAAAGAACAACTACCTAATAAATAACCGGCGAAGTACGAGTACGAGGACTCGTGCACGAAGGGTACCATATGGGAGCCCCTCTTGGTGTATTTTATTTTTATTTAATAATTTAATTTTGATGTCAATATATAACTAAATATTCTGTGAATATTTAAGCGTTTACCTGTTACCGTTATAAATATCGAGCGAAAAATGGCTAAAAAATCATGTTTGTTGTATGGGAGCCCCCCCTTGAATATCTATTTTATTCTGTTTTTAGTATTTGTTGTTATAGCGGCAACAGAAATACATCAACTGTGAAAATATCATTTCTCTAGCTATCACGGTTCATGAGATCCAGCCTGGAGACAGACAGACAGACAGACGGACTGACGGACAGCGAAGTCTTAGTAATAGGGTCCCGTTTTAACCCTTTGGGCACGGAACCCTAAAAAGTATCACGCCTTCTATACAATTTTCAATAGCCAATCTTTGATTTGATTTCAATAAAGGTCAAGCGTTATCAACCCAAGATCTGTACAATACTTTTCTGTTACTTTTGAATGCAATATCAGGAGATCAACGACCTTAAAAACAAAAAGAATGCTAAAGTTATGGTCAAACACATTGACACAATTCAGTATTGCACAAGGGGCTATGAAAGGTGATTATAGAATGGTAGGACAAGTCGATAATGATCGTTGATTGAGGCCTATAGTAGAAATAAATAAGTAAACGATAAGTATACTTAAGTTGTAAATTGAAACTTATTTATGAATGAAAACTCCTTTAAAATGTCATAAGTACTTATTTAAGTAGTTTTATTAATGATGTCAGCTCACAAACATAACAAGCAAATGGTTCATTTAGGCTAGATGTGTAACATACCTATACCTAACTATAACAACAGGGGAGAATACAGACAAAGGTTTTTCGTCCTTTAGAACTAAGAGTGGGTCATTATCATACTACTACACGGGACTTATCGCGCAATAAAACTTGAGATATGAGCTAATTAAGAGTAAGAGTGGGTCTTCTTTTTTGTAGATTTTATCTACAAACTAGCATTTGCCTGCGACTTCGCACGTGGGATGTTTTGGTTTTTGTGATATCCTATTGGAACCTTTTATTTCTCTCGGGTGTAAAGAGGTCTGTCTGTGACACTCACATACCCACATGAAATTAAGTTGATCCTACCATCTGTTGCTATGTGAAAGAGTTTGTTTATTTGTTACAAACTAACAAAGACACTTTCGGGTTATAATAGGTATTAGTACGGATTATTATGACTTTAGGCCTAAAGTTTTCAATTACCTTTTCCATTTTTCATTGAAAAACGATAGTTTTTAGGGTAAAAACGGGACCCTATTACTAAGACTCCGCTGTCCGTCTGTCCGTCTGTCTCCAGGCTATAGCTAGAAAGCTGAAATTTTTACAGATGACGTATTTTTGTTGCCGCTATAACAACAAATACTAAAAACGGAACAAAATTAATAATTGGCTCCCGTACAACAAACCTGATTTTTAGGATTCCGTACCCAAAGGGAAAAACGGGACCCTATTACTAAGACTTCGATGTCCGTCTGTCTGTCTGTCGGTCCGTCTGTCACCGGGCTGTATCTCATTAACCATGATAGCTAGGCAGCTGAAATTTTCACAGATGATGTATTTCGGTTGCCGCTATAACAACAAATACTAAAAACAAAACAAATTAAATATTTAAGGGGGGCTCCCATACAACAAACCTGAATTTTTAGACGTTTTTCGCTCTATATTAATAATGGTACCAGGTAGATGCTTGAAATTTTCACAGAATATTTAATTTTATATTCCCTTCATTAATAAATAATAAAATTAAAATAAAATAAATATTTAAGGGGGGCTCCCATACAGTACGGAACCCTCCGTGCGCGAGTCCGACTCGTACTTGGCCGATTATTTAGCCGTTTTTCGCTCTATGTCAATAATGGTAACAGGTTAATGCTTAAAATTTTCACAGAACATTAATTTGTATATTTACTTCAATAATAAATAATAAAATTAAAATAAAATAAATATGTAAGAGGGGCTCCCATACAGTACGGAACCCTACGTGCGCGAGTCCGACTCGTACTTGGCCGATTATTAAATTTTCGTGCCGTAAAACCGGGTTTTTCCTTTTCATTACCAATATTACCTACCATGTAATCGCAACGCAGGCATGAAATACGAGTAGCTTGCCCGTGGCAGCGCCTCACTTCGCACGAACTACGTTTTTATTTAAATTAGCTTTTTTTCACTTTTTTATACAGATCAAATTGTCTGAGAATGAGTGTGAAAGTTTTTAGACCCTATATAATTATGTTTCAGTACAATTTCATTCTTGACCTTTGTTTTCTTTTTAGGGTTCCATAACCAAAGGGTAATAACGGGACCCTATTACTAATACTCTGATGTCCGTCTGTCTGTCTGTCTGTCTCCAGGCTGTATCTCATGAACCGTGATAGCTAGACAGCTGAAATTTTCACAGATGATGTATTTCTGCTGCCGCTATAACAACAAATACTAAAAACTGAAAATATTTGAGGGGGCTCCCATACAACAAACGTGATTTTTGCTCGCTTTTAATAATGGCAAGAGGGATGGGGCTCAGGGGGCTCCAACACGGTACGGAACCCTTCGTGCGCGAGTCCGACTCGCACTTGACCGTTTTTATTATTTCGATTTTTAAATACTTAGCTGACTACGTAGATTACGTAGGTACGTATTAGAGAATATTATTTACTCATCATTAAGGTTTTTAATTTAATATGTAACCCCAAAATCGCGAAAGAAATAAGTTCCTTACAAAAAGTTCGATGACTGCAAAATTTATGGCTGATATGAGTAAGTAGGTGTATCTACTTAGCAATTTCGGGGTTGATTGAATAGTAAAAGTTTTTTGTACCGCTGAGTATCACATAGCAAAGCCCCGGCTTCGCGCAGGTGTTCTATACATATAAACCAACCTCTTGAAACACTCTATCTATTAAAAAAAATCGCATCAAAATCCGTTGCGTAGTTTTCAAGATATATGCATACATGGGGACAGACAGCGGGAAGAGACTTTGTTTTTTACTATGTAGTGATTTACCTTGGATGGGTAATTGGGTATATAGAACTGAAATACCCACATAACACGGTACCTACTATCGCACGCGGTACCACCAACAATGGTAAACTCGTATTGTTTCTTTTACGTGACGAAGTAGCCTTTATATTTTTTACAACGCTTGAACTATATTTTTACCGACTTCAAAAAAAGAGATAGTACTTGTTATTTATTTATTTTTTATCTATGTTCATAGATATTTACGCCAATTCTGAACTGAATGAAAAAAAATTTTTTAAGCTATTGCATAGCTTCTATCGCGGGCCTTGAGCGCGGGTACCGAATCCAGAAATTCCGTAACGAAAAAACCTCACGCTCCCCACTCCGACGGGCAAGGAGGTGTGGCTTGAAGGCCGTGCATCGTCTAACGTCGTTTCAGTTCGGCAGTCTTCGACATGGCGTTGTGTGCGATTAGACGTATTGTAAAATTATGCAATAGCTTTACCGCGGCAGTCCCCGAGTGCCACACGTCTTTTTTTTATTCAATATTATATACTTCAGAGGTGGTACCATTTAAATTTTATCAAAATCTACTGAGATATTATTGCAATAGTCAACAACAATGTAAAATTTACTACATGGATGACACATCAATTCGTGCGAACTATTCTCTCGAATCCTGCAGCCGGGCTAGTATGCGCGCCACGAATTATTTCGTTCGTAATGTCAGAACGAGACAGCGTTATGACAATGTATATATCCGTCACTTTTTCACACGTCGAAATGAGTTCTTTTCGTGAGTTTTCGTGATCGCTGGACACGTTAGCACGGTACCGAGATAAATGGCACCGTAAGAGAGAGGCCTATACCTAGCAGTGGGATAGATAAGGCTGCGGATGATGATGTTGATGAGCTCTATGTCACCATGAGTAGGTAGATATACCTATCCAAATTAAATGGATCTACTTGCCCTGGAAGTGCAACTAAAATTATTTCAAAGGTAGTGGCGTTACCCTGGGCGTCCTAGTCGATAAGAAGCTGTACACGGTTGAAGTCGGTTATGCCATTATTGGTGAAAATATACAATTACTAGACGACCCGCCCCGGCTTCGCACAGGTGTATTATACATATAAACCTTCCTTTTGAATCACTCTATCCATTAAAAAAAACTGCATCAAAATCCGTTGCGTAGTTTTAAAGATTTAAGCATACAGACAAACAAACAGACAAAAATAGCGACTTTATTTTATACTATGTAGTGATTGTAAAGTATGCTTTAGAAATATACCTATACCTACCTAGATCAAGCGCGACCACATGGCATGCATGTGGTTGCGTACAAACGGAACAAACAAACCAATAAAATCAATACTTTCCAATTTTAATAAAATTATGATAGGGACCTTGAATGCTTATTCAATTGTAAAACAAAACATACCTAATTATCACCAAGTAATTATTACATTCGTTTGAGAAATGATAATGTGGTAAGTGGGTCTTTTAGCAGTAGGTGACTTTGTAAATCGTTATGGTCCTAAGAAAGTTCGTATAGACCAGGTTCTTCTTTTTTAGGGTTCCGTACCCAAAGGGTAAAAACGGGACCCTATTACTAAGACTCGTCTGTCCGTCCGTCTGTCTCCAGGCTGTATCTCATGAACCGCTATAGCTAGAAAGCTGACATTTTCACAGATGATGTATTTCTATTGCCGCTATAACAACAAACACAAAAAACAGACTAAAACTAATAATTAAGGGGGGCTCCCATACTACAAACCTGATTTTTTAGCCGTTTTTCGCTCTATATTAATAACTAGACGACCCGCCCCGGCTTCGCACAGGTGTAATAAACATATAAACCTTCCTCTTGAATCACTCTATCCATTAAAAAAAACCGCATCAAAATCCGTTGCGTAGTTTTAAAGATTTAAGCATACAGACAAACAAACAGACAAAAATAGCGACTTTATTTTATACTATGTAAGGATGGTAACCGGTAGATGCTTGAAATATTCACAGAGTATTTAGTTGTATATTCACTTTAATAATAAATAATAAAATTAAAATAAATAAATATTTAAGGGGAGCTCCTATACAATACGGAACCCTCCGTGCGCGAGTCGGACTCGTAATGGGCCGATTATTTATTTTGGCGTCGCATTATTGTGCATTTGCCAGTGTCAAGTATTTTTAATATTTTTGATATTTTATCAAAATAGTCAGTTGTAGTCACGTCATAGTCCAATAAAGTCGCATTCAAGTCCAAACATAGTCCAAGTCATAGCTCAGTAAAGCAGTGGAGACTTTACTAGAGACGTCTTCGGAGTATTGGTAACAACACGGAACAACATGTACCTCACGTCACATTTTATCACTTGCCTACACTTATGTACGTAAATCAGCTCATAATCAATGAAATACGACAATTTTTCACTAATTATCACTGATAAAAACAAAAGTTTAACAAAGTAATACAATTAGGTGACATGATTTTTCCGCTTTCCCGCCAAAACTCGTAGACCAGGTTGATAGCCCTGATGTCAGAGTTTTTAAGCGACCTGAAGGCTTCTGACAAGGCTAAACTGTTAAAACAAACGGGACCTACAATTTAACCTGTCAAAGGTGCGGTAGCGCTCAGTTGAAAATGCCACCAGCGGTCACCCATCTGAAAACTGACCATGCCGAACCTTGCTTAACTTCGGTGATCGCTCACAAACACTTAGTCAAACTACGCTATGAGGTCTACGATTGGGGTTCTATGGAAAACCTAATCTAACCTAACCCTGTCCTGAGGTAGGTACTTCAATGCTGAGCACGAGTCTCTTTTTAACCCCCGACGCAAAAGAGGGGTGTTATAAGTTTGACGTGTCTGTTTGTCTGTGTGTCTGTCTGTCTGTCTGTGGCATCATAGCGCCCGAACCACTGAACCGATTTCAGTTTAGTTTTTTTTGGATGAAAGGAGACTTAATCGAGAGTGTTCTTAGCTATGTTTTATAAAAATCGATTGAGCCGTTTAAGAGTTATGGTGGGTTAAAGTGGGGATGGAAGAACCAAAATTCTACAAATGTGCCCAAAATGGTTGTCAATTGAAAGTTTGTTGTCAAATATTTTTGTGTCGGGGGTTTTTTAAATTTTTAATTTATAATTATTAAGAGAATAAGGTCATAGCCAAATTGTACGGAGGACTAATCACCGATGGGGTCGGACAATTGTTGGAAATTTCTCGAGTAGAGACCACGTACCGGTAAGCGCAGCGTAGAACGATCAAACTAGGACAAATTACCTCATTAAGTACTACTAAAGAATTGTACTGGATGCAAGCCACTTCTAATATTATTGAATATCTAAGCATAATTCAAGCTATATCCAACATTGTACGTCCCATGGCTGAAATGGTGACGAGGATGATGAAGAAGCCATAGCCAATTTGGTCAAATGCGGGTTGTTAGTCAAAACCATTGCTATGACTCCCGAAGATTTCTGTACCTCTAGTTCTGTACCTCTGAAGCTAGCGACAAAACACAATACGCTTATAACTATACACGAAATGACTAAGGACTCGAAGGAGGCTTTATGGGGTTCCATCCCCCTGAAATGTGAAACATACTATCTTGCGCTATGAAATCTACCCCAGTTTGTTTAAGCTCCGAACTTTTCGCGCTCGTTGCGCTCACATTTAGTAGTTATAGCTACTGATTTTTATTGAAAAAAAATATTTAAAAATTTGAGAGCAGGGTAAAAGGCCTCACGAAATAAAATTTAAACCTGGCTTCGCATATGTCTATCAGGTTTTTTCAAATTCTCTAGAACTAAACTGAATATTGCATACAAATGTCAAAATATCTGAATTGTAAGTAATTTCTTATTTGATTGCCGTAAAGTACACAATGTAGCTTTTCTTCACCTATAAACTTAATATTGAACGCATAAAATGATATACATAGAGAGGTTGATACCACCTACGTATGGATTTTTTTTAAAGCACATGTTCGATTTCCCTACTGAATTGGGTTTTTTGGTCTAATCTAAATTAGTTTTGAATATTTAACTAGTAAAATGCACTTAGCTTACTACAACCAGACAGTGGTGAACTATGATAGTTACTTACATATTTATCATAAAATTCATAGAACTATTCAAAACTCCACGGGAAAAACAACGAATGTCACCTTTTTTCTAAACTGCATTTTACAGGCAATTATTAAAAGTCGTTTTTCTATTACTAAATGTTTTTTCATATTCTTTGTATTTACCATGCAGCCTTCATTTTATACAAAACAATATCTTTCTTCTTCTTTCTATTATTTTGTGGTTGAATGTTTAGTCGTAATTTAGTTCATTTATTGATATTACGTATTCCTAAGTTCTTACCATGCATGGTACTTAAATATAGGCGTTTAAATAGATTCATCTTTCGTACCTGAGAAAAAACTAAAATACTGAGAAAAAATTGTTTATTACAATGTGTTAAATTTAAAATCTATTAGTGTACAAACTTACATTCGCTCTGCCTTATGCTCGTGAGTTTGAGTGAAGACTTCTTGTGAACTAATCTCCAGTAAAAGCTACTTCCCTGAAATTCGGTTATCTAATCTATTTTTCACATTATTCAACAATCAATAAAATCGTGACAAAACTGTGTTTTGTCCTTAAATCGCAACAATGACAGATTCAGCGTGCTCTTAACTCTATAGAGATCTTGGTCAACTTACGTCGGTACTATTGACTTTTCTGTGGTGAAGTGCACTGTTGCATAGTAACTGTTGGGTATTCTGGGGTTGGAGTGGCAATC
Organism: Hypomecis atomaria; assembly: GCA_964007245.1. Lineage (NCBI taxonomy): Eukaryota > Metazoa > Arthropoda > Insecta > Lepidoptera > Geometridae > Hypomecis > Hypomecis atomaria. Next base: position 12,242,368 of record OZ023294.1, on the reverse strand, counting down.
GCTATAAATAGTAGTACTGACCGTCTGACCGTACATTGCTTCACAGACTAGTGAACCAGGGGTTTAGACCCCCACGACCTAAACCGACAAAAAATTTAATATTTGTGAAAGTACTGGAAGGTATATTTCTAAAGTGATATAGTGACAAGTTAAATGCTTTAATTTTTGTTTTTGGTGCTTTTTGATTTGGTGCTAATAAGCTTGTGGTGTTTCAGTTCGACTGTAGCTAAAATGAAGGCCTTTAGGACAGTTCTGTTTTGTATCGGTAAGTACCCGCGATTTTTTTAGATATTGTTTTATTTTATCATAATTATTCAGGATCTACGCTATCAAAAAATGTAGTAGTACCTACTATACGTATTTCAAAATATCATATTGCAAAAAGAAAGTAAAATGATATGACTCAAGTAGAAAGAAAATCAATCTCGAACACAAAAATGCAAAAAAATAAAGGCTCTTATTTCAATTTAAAAATCAATCGCAAATAATTTTTAGGCAATAGAAGATACATGGCTATCACACAATGAAATTATCAACGCTGCGCGAAATTAATAAAATCGCAAAATTAATAATATAATTTATCATTCAACTATAAATTAATTTAACAAGGATTTCATTGACTGAAAATATTCATTTTTGTCTAGAGATAAAAACAACAAGCAATTTTATTTACTTATTACAATTAGCTGGAATAATAAAAATGCAAGCAAATGAGGTATTTTAACACAAACAAAAGACATCAACGCGCGCCTTGCGTGTATGCTTCTTGTGCATAATTGTAATATTAGATACGCCACTTTTATTAAAAAAAATATTACCACTAACAGTACTATTTTTATATATAATGCCACTTACTGTATTTTAAAATTGAAAATAAACCTTTGATAACAATCTGATTGTTATGAAGTGATATGGTGTAGGACGGAGCACTCTTACGAGTACTTAGTACATAGTCAGTTGCTTAGTTATGGTTTTAAACCTTATTGCTTTTGGGAGGAACTTAAATTTAATTATAGAGTTACCGAATTATATTTCATGTTCTAAAATAAAATAATTTTAGGCAAAGGTATTGTGTGAAAATTTCGGGAAAGTCGATAATTCTAAAACGACAATTAAAAAAATACTTACTTTAGCTCAACGCTTGTATTTAGTGTTTCTAAAGATAATATAACCAGACTAAATGTAATGTAAAAAAATACAACTCAATGTAAGTTAAGGTAGTTTCTTGTAGTAGTCAGATTTTTTTTTTATAATTGTCTTACATTTTATTCTACTTTTTTGATCAAATGAACAATAAAAAACATAAGACGATATGAACCAAACAAATAATACAATCCGTCTCATAATTAAGTAATAATATAAACGAATTATATAAATCAATCTATTTAATAAATAATGTGCAAAAATCAAAATAGTAAACAACAAACCAATCTAATAACCAAAGAGTATAATTAAGAAACAAATTACATTACAAATACTCATTCCGTGCGAAACTGATATTTTACATAACCCATTACATAGAATGTTAAGTATAATGTAACTGAAGTACCCAATACCTACTTACTTCCTCTTTCTTCTGCACGCAAAATAACTATTTCCTGTTGCTAGTACTTACGCTTCATTTCATCCATAATACTTATTAGTATGCTTATAGTTGCATATTGAGCTGATAATAATGATTATTTAAATTACACTCTAGAAATAGTAGGCACATCATCATATCACGTGGACGTCCAATACTGGGCATTAAGCCCCCTATATATTTTTTTTTTTTTTCTATCTACTATGGCCCATGAAAGACCATGTTCTACGACCCATAGCCTATATGGGCCTTATTAGTTAGCTCCTGCAGTCCTAATGAGATATCGAGAGGTCTATGCTCGGCGTCTCTCTGCAAGAATGTACGAGAAATGAGAGGATTCGTAGAAGAGCCAAAATAATCGACATAGTTATTGGCAAGTAGTAGTTAGTAGACAGGGCACATAGCTCGGAGAATGGAGTGTATGACGATTATTAATCGGTTATGTGGACTGACGATCTGTTAAGGCCACTATAGAACGCGCTGGGTGCAAGTCGCTTCCAACTGGTCTTATTAGAAATCTATAGGGGAGGCTTATGTCTAGCAGTTGATATATAACCGCTAATAATGCCGATGATTTTTACTACAAACTATTTTAGTTGAAAAAGCAGACGGTGGTAAATACAATATTATCTATGTAATAGGAATACTAAGGTTGATTGAACATCTGTATTATTGTGCTAATATCATAAAGAAAGAAATTTCTTTTGTACTAATTAGCATCTATACTTATATACTCGGAGGCATTTTTTTTTGCTTTTCCGGGTAATAGACGTAGTACTCGTATTTTATGAATCAATTTTCCGTATAATATCCGAAACCACTACGCTTATGTATTCTTCATTGTCATCAACTATACGCCTATACTTAATTACTTACATAATTTGCATAATATAGAAGAAAGCAGAGTAGACCGTTAGTTCATACGTATACAAAAAGCTGTTTTTTGGCAGCACTATCGTACTACACTTGTCACTGATAAAATGTTTGTGGAAATGTTGCCATTCAATTCGTAACACCGCATATTGATTGTAAATCATTCAGTCAACATAAAACAGAATGCAATAACTTAAACTGAAAAAAAAACCTTTAAATAAGATAAATGGATTATGGCAGCAGTGGTTCTTGAATTATATGTATTGATCGCAATCCAGGGTGCGTCGCACAGCTACAAAGTTTAATAACTTTTAAAACCAGGAATAAGGCAGAAAATCTTCCTAAATCTGTATATAATAATTATGTTTGTGCTGGACATATACCTACTCCGGTCGGTTCCTATAAACTGTCTTCTAATATTTTATTTTGCCCATCAATTAAACCCCTATAGCTTACAAGCTTTTGTTACATTTAGTTACAAATATATGATAAGAAGGTGCGTGGTTTTATAAAAATATATGTGTTCTCGTAATTAGGTGTAGGTAGAGAAAACTAGTCTTAAAACAATTGGTAAAGAAAAGTGGCATACATTTCATGAGATTCACGAATTAGTAAGTACTTCGAGATTCAAGAAATTGAATGAATGAATGAGTTAATACAATATCTAAGACGATAATTTACATATCTAGTCATAGTAAAAACAGAGGGTGATAGGACTGTATGATGAATAGGGTCAATTTTTAATTGATATAATTCTATTTTTTTTTCTATTTTTTTTTATGAGGAATTACATTTAGAGTTTACTATAACACCAAAGAGCTATACCTACTAACATTTTGCTTTTATAGGCACCCTGACGATCGCCTCCGCCGCCCCAGTCCCCGAGCCCCAGCACGGCCAACCTCAACACGCAGAATACGAGTACGACTACGACAACTCCGCACAAACCGCCCAGGCACAGGAACCCGAAGCACAGCACAGCCATTATGACGCTTATTTACAAGAGGTTAAGGCCGCAAATGAGGGCAAAAAAGGTTTCAGCAGAGGCAGCGGTCTGAGAACGATAGCAGTCGGCTCTGCAAACCAAGCAAAAACAGCGCTGGGTAACCAAGCGGCTGCAGCGTACCAGGCTGCGTATGTAGCAAAGAATACGCTGGCTCAGTCAGCGGCTCAGGCTAGTGCTACAGCGCAGGCTGCACTGGCGGGCAAACAGGTGATTCTGTCGGGTCTGGAACAGCAAGTGAGAGACGCTAAAGTGGGTCTGCAAGGTGAAGAGATGCAGCTGCAGCAGGCTAAGAGAGCAGCGCAGGCGGCGGCGCAAGCAGCGCAGCAGGCTATGCACCAGGTGAGTTTTGTTTATACTTGATTAATTGTTTGACAACGCCTTATTGTTTCACAAACACAGATATTACAATTTACAAAAAAAAACTTAAACATGTGAAATAATCGGCGGTTTTATCACTAAAAGTTATTTCTTTAGGCTTCAATATTTTTTTATTCAATAGGCACTCAATATTTTATAGCAAACGTTATGTTCATTGTTTCATGCAAATCTCAGAAGAATTTTAGCATAAAATGGAAACAAAATACCCCAGTCGGTGTTTGGCTCATGTGAAAACAGTAATCAAGCTCGTTTTAAATATCAGAACGCATCCGTTAAAAATCTTTGTCATCAAAATATTACTTGTTTTGTAAAGAAAAAGATTGCATCTAGATACTATTGCATTTACCTTGATCACAAGTCCATAAGAATTATGAAATCCAGCGATGGACCAGAAACAAGTTCAACGCTTTCAGTTCAAAGATTACAGAAATAAAAATACAACGCATACAAAGCAATTACGAGTACACCTTTTACTTGGCATCTAATAGTTTTTAAAAAATGTATCAAAAAGATATTGATAAAAAACTGATTACATAAAACGGCAGCCGACAAACGAGATCGGTCGAGACAGAAAACGAAATAGAATGATAATTAAAAAGCAAAATAGATCACAATTTAGTAGATTGTGTAATGTAGTCAGTAAAAAATGATCAGTTGGTAAGTCTAAGAAAAGATCTAAATTAACGACGTGACCGAAAACAATATCACGCGTGCTTCTATAAAAGGTCAAGCATTTACAACTGCCATTACAAAGGTTTTCATCTAATCAGCGTTAAATTTGTTTAAAAAAAACCGTATCTTATTTAATATATCAATCAATATATTTGAATATCTACTACAAGTCTATATTACGCCTAAAGAATATTATTTTCAGCCTACAAAACTTAAATGCTACTTGCAAAATTTTCATCCATCTTCCCTAGTTTTGTGGCTACGATACTAGTATTTGTCATATTTTTTTAACCTCCGACGCAAAAGAGGGGTGTTATAAGTTTGACGTGTCTGTTTGTCTGTCTGTGTGTCTGTCTGTCTGTCTGTCTGTGGCATCATAGCGCCTGAACCACTGAACCGATTTCAGTTTAGTTTTTTTTGGATGAAAGGAGACTTCGTCGAGAGTGTTCTTAGATATGTTTTCTAAAAATCGATTGAGCCGTTTAAGAGTTATGGTGGGTTAAAGTGGGGATGGAAGAACCAAAATCACCAAATCTACAAATGTGCATTTCGTACTTTTTTTAGGTAGGTTTTTGTGTCGGGGGTTTTTTAAATTTTTAATTTAAGTTTTTATTATTTCTATTTCTATCTTTTTGACCGACGAACTGAACCGAAGGAGGTACTCAGTTCGACGCGTATTTTTTATGTATAACCACGCATAACTTTTTTATAGTAGTCCGATTTCAATAATTCTTTTTTACATCGAAATTGGTTCCATTAAAATTTTATTGAAATAGGCTGAGCCATTTGTAATTAATCAACAGTAATGTGAAAAATGCTACGTCGACCCGTGCGAAATATTGTCAAATTCTGTACACGGGTGAATTCGGTCATGCTATTTTTTGCAAAAAATAATTATGTTTATCCAGTACTCATTGAAACTGTATATTGTTGCTGTTTTTCATTGTACGTAAACGTTATGATCGAAGAAGCACGTACTGATGATAGAAAACAGCCTCTATAAATCTTCATTAACATTGTATCACACTATCATATCCAGTGCTAAACATTTACCTACCTTTGAATTCTGATCAGGGGCCTTATTGTGTAAGCGCTCTGACGATCGGCTTCGCTTTTCCTCCTGCTCGCGCCAGTTATTCACGCCACGAGAGCGAGCAGGAGGAAAAGCGTAACCGAACGTCAGAGCGCTTACAAAATAAGGCCCCAGGGCTGACCACCCAACCTAGGTATAACAAACTTGCTAAACCATGAAGACCGATTGGGTCGTTTCGACCACGCTAGCACACTGAAGATTGGCAAATTCGAATACGCCATCGAATTTCTTTTACGTACGTAGGTACTTATGTAATTTTTTTCACGATGTTATCCTTCACCAAAAATCCATTGATTTGAAAATCGTTAAATCAGGTTCAAAGAACTCATTAGCACAGGATCAGCCGTGCGATTCTCGAATTATTTGAATCCACGACCTCATGATAGTAAGGCGAGCCGTACCTAGTGGTACTAGGGCACCATGACTTCGCCACGATACCATTGATCAACAGTACCATTTCACCTAATTATCATTTTACCTAGGTATTTAGCAACCACATTTCGAGCTCACATTTAATCAATGTTTCACCACGTTATTGGCCACGGTTTGCCAAACGTTTTCGCAAGCTGGTCGGTTTTTCTGTCTGTTTGTAAAGATTCTGTTGACAAACTTAGGTCACAGTTTTAAATTGATTTTACGGAGACATGTTGGTAGATCACGTAGTTTCAGGCAATTCTATTTTAACTACTAGACTTTTGATTAATATCAAAATACTCGCTTAGAAAAACCTTTTTACAACAGAGAAAATGGAGTTGATATGAACTACCTACGCTTCATCATTTCATTTTACTCGTAAATTAGCTATCTACGTATCGTTGTTTGCCAGCGTATCTTCTTTTGAAGACGTTCACTTCTGGACATAGGCCTTCCCTATAGATCTTGTGTCTGCCTTGTTCTTCTAAACCACTTAGTGGTTTCATGCGATTTCAACTGCCTTATACTCATTTGTTTAAAGACTTTTTTTACTGTCAAGCAATGAATGATAGTTTTTTTTTTATTGTTTTTTTTTATTTTTGTTTGCGTATCTCTATAAATTCATTTATTTATAGATATCTGTGGAATTCATAATACATGACTTTCTGTCGCCGATATTTCAATCGTTTGAACACTGAGTCCGGGCCTAGACTTTGGTGGTGGACCCCTTTATGCCCCTGTCCTGTATTCGCTACTGGATTAACGACTGGATTGCGATGTTATTTTTTTAAAATTATTTTATAGTAAGCAGTTCTTGTAATGTTTGTAGGCATGGCATAAATAATGGATAATCTTAATAATAATTTATCTTTGTTCCAGTAATGTTGAAAGGAAATCATTACGTTAACGTAATAAAATTACGTTGGACTCTATCTATGGTGACATTCTACGAATAGTGTAAATTGTAAAATTGCCGTAATTGGCCAGTGACTGGTGTTACTCAAAATAGACATAAATCGTAATAAATCGTGGCAATCGTTATCTAATAACAATTGTGATTTGCTTTACCGAAATTGCTAAATCATTTCGATAGCGATTGAGAGCATACATTATTAAGTGCAGCGACAGATCACCTTTAGCATATTTAAAACATTGGGTCAAACGAAGTATTTATAAAATTTGAGTTGGCCACTTTCATCATTCAATGAATCACTAGTCTTTTAGCAGTTATGAATGAAACAATACATATTTGGGGACATCTTACACACGGTCTCTGACCCCAAACTAAGCAAAGCTTGTGATATGGCTGCCAGAGACTGCTATACTACTGAAACATATTTTTAAATACCTACATACTTATATAGATAGTAACTAAATAACACCCAGATACAAAGGAAACACCTATGTTCATCACATAAATATTCGCCCTGGGTGAGGATCGAACCCACGCCTCTTTGATCCAGAAGTTAGGGTCACTAACCGCTAGTCGAATGAAATAATAATATACTTTATAATTAATCATTAAAAAACTCACGTGGGTTGTTCGGCAGCAGGGTGGGTCGACGATATAGTCAATATCGCGGGTGGAACCTGGACACGATTGTCAAAGGACCGTGGCAGATGGCACTATAAGAGAGAGGCCATAGATGAATAATTGGTCCATTGACCAATTGTTTATCTATGAGAGAGGCCTATACCCAGCAGTGGGATAAAGAAGGCTGTGGATGATAATGATGATGAAAAAAACTCACTTATTCATTCATACACATTTGAATGCCGATGGCCGATTGGGTTGCATAATTATAAAATGGAGACCACGGCCTGGTAAGCGCAGTGTTTCACCGACTATAGGAGGACAGACGACAAGCCAAAGACAGGAACGCACTGGATGCTACCAGCTTCCAACCGGTCTTATTAGAACATAGATAGGGCTCTCCTATAGATATACGGCTGATAATATGATGAAGATGATTCATACTCAAAATTTTCACGCGTTCATTCACTCTTCGTAACTTCGTTTTTAGGGTTCCGTACCCAAAGGGTAATAACGGGACCCTATTACTAAGACTCCGCTGTCCGTCTATCTGTCTGTCACCAGGCTATATCTCATAAACGGTGATAGCTAGAACGTTGAAATTTTCTCAGATGATGTATTTCTGTTGCCGCTAAAACACTAATAATAAATACTAATAATTATTTTTTGCAAAAAATAGCATGACCGACTTCACTCGTATACAGAATTCGCTTAAATTTCGCACGGATCGATGTAGCATTTTTCACATTATTGTTGATTTATCAACAATGGCTCTGCCGATTTCGATAAAATTTAAATGGGACCAATTTCGAAGTATACTCTTTCTAATAAAAAAAAAGATTATCGAAATCGGACCACTACGTAAAAAGATATGCGTGGTTATACATTAAAAAAAAACTAAAAAAATGTACGCGTTGAATTGAGTACCTCCTCCGGTGGTTCGTCGGTCAAAAACAGAAATAGATAAAATTTAAGGTTCTGTCCCCCGGGGGACAGATCCGGGGGACAGACTGGAATAATCCTTTTTAGCCGCTTTTCGATCAATAATGGTGACAGGTAGATGCTTGAAATATTCACAGAATATGTAAATATGTTCACTTTAATAAATAATTATTAAATTAAAATAAAATTAATTTCAATATTTCCCATACAGTACGGAACCCTTCATGCGCGAGTTCGACTCGTACTTGGCCGATTATTTCCTCTTTTCTTGTGTTTCGTTAATATTTCTTTCACAGTATGATTATAAATATAACGTGATTTATTTTAAGTGATTTGTCTCACCCCTACTAATTGCCAAGTCTTTTTTCGATCTTGTCCTATTTTATTTTTTTATTCGATCTCGAGTTTATCACAAAAGTGGATTGTTACGCTCTAATTATTCAGCTTTCGTTAAGCATTATGTTTTGTCATTGGTCATTGCAATGTACGCAAATAAGTTACATTTAAATAAGTATAGTTGCGACATATCAGAGGTCAAGTGCGGTTCATAACTTTCCCTGTACGAGTACTTTAGTTTAAAAACTTAATTGTTTTGTGAGTTTGGCCTTGAAATTAATTATATGTTGCAAATTAAGTGGGTATTCTATTTTCCTTGAAAGTTTACTTTTATTGCTGATAATTTGTTTTATTTTCTTAAAGTTTCGATTAGATTTCTTTAGATTTTTATCCATGACCTAAATATTGCAAAGGTATTTAAATTACTCAAATGTTAAACTTCACACATCACAATAATTACGAGCTTAGGCTACAAACACTATTAACTCATATTTAAATTATTTGTGACAAAGTCACTTGCTATTTAGGTACCTATTGATTTTTATCTGATTTGGTTCTTTCTCTAAATGATAGGTTGTCTTGAATGTTTTAATACAAAATTTAGAAGTTAGTTAAATGTGAGTCAGTAGAGATTACTTCATCGTAAAAAAAAAATTGGTTGCCTGTAAAGTCGGTATACGGGCGAAAGTTTTACGTGACAACGACTTTGAGACGAATTCGTCTCATTCGTCTCAAAGTGCGAGTGAGAGGCACTTACGTGCCTCTCACTCGCTCTCATTGTGAGCGCATGAAGTGTGAGCGGGGAGCGTAACGCAGTTTCTTGAAGTGTCACCCGGCAAACCAATTTATAAGACGTTGTCACGTCAAAAATTAACAAATAGGTATAATAGTGTTATAATATCTAGGGTACAATATTTCAGAACTGACTTTGTAACCTCGAAAGTTCAAATGTAATCCGATCTCAACATTGACTCCTGTGATATTTCCTAGTTCCATAGCTGGTCTTAAATTTCACTGAACTAGAAATTGATTGAACTTTAATCAACCGCATTAATTTCTAACCACTGCAAAGTGAATGATACTACAAGTTCTAGTCCACTCAGAACTTTAAATGCAAAGAGTTCTAACTCTTGCGCGCCAACGCCAAAGCACAGCTCTTAATACGAGATGTATAGAATACATTCATTTTTTTTTTCACTCATTTTCTTTTATTTATTTTGAATTTTTTAATACATTTTGTACGCGGTAGGTAATTTTGTTGAAACATAGCTCTCTAATTATATTATCCTTTGTACACACTAGTTAAATGTTTCTTATTTAACAGACAGACAGACGCAACTCTTTATTGTGGGCACTAATGTTAATAACTACAACAAAAGTTGTACAAAATATACCTACATTTTAAATTGGTGCCATAAATGACGGCTTTACCTCTGCTAATGATCTCTACTAGGCAACCACTATAAAAATGCGGGGTATTCAGCTGACTCTACATTAGTGTTACTAATATTCGCTGTCCCTGATACGCCTTGATTATTATCTGTACCATTACTGATACATGTACAGTAAAAGAATTTAGTCATCTACTTTGACAGTTGATGATGGAAAAGACTCGCTCCCAACGCTCCCCCAATACTCGCGGTTCTTTTCTGCTCACTTAGGAAAATATTTACTCCGGCTCTGCATTTACTGCGCACCATTACTAACACGTACCCAGTAGAAAAAAATTATGGATGCGCGTGCGAAGCAAGAATCTAGTTGTCTTTAACATGTTTGTCAATGTCCGCTTTCAGGTGAACGTGATCCAAGCAGCCCTGAACGCTGCGCAGGCCACCTCCGAAAACGCTAACGAGGCGGCGTCCCAAGCGGCGGGTGAACTAGGTGCCCAGACTGCTATGGTCGGAGCAGCGCGCCAGAGGCTCAACACCCTGCAAGAACAGCTCCATGGAGTCAGGATCGACTTCGAGGCGACGCAGTCCGCTGCCAGGAAGGCTCAGGTCAGTGCTGCAGACCTCATCAAAGATATGTCTTTTAGAAATCACTTTTCTAGCTTGTTTTGAAGGTCCAAAAAGATGTTACAAAGTAGTGATTGGTGTAGAAGATTCAGGTTAGTTAGATAGATAGATAAATTCTTTATTGTTCACACCATATAATATAAACAAAGAAAGAACAACTTAAAAAACAAGTGGCAACAACAGGCGGCCTTATTACTAAAAGCGATTTCTTCCAGGCAACCCTAGGATGGAGAAAAGTAGTAAGTTTAGGTTAGTGTAGCTGGATCTTCGACATCTGGTTATGCGAATAAGATACAGTTTTGAGCAGCGGATAAACTAAGTAGGTAGGTGTAGGTGAGACTGCCATGGTCAGAGCAATGCTCACACCCTGCAAGAACAACTCCATGCCGTCAGGATCGAGTTCTAGGCGACGCAGGCCGCTGCCAGGAAGGCTCAGTGCAGTAGACCCCACCTCTAATGAATTGAAGATCTCTTACCTGAGGTCAAAAGAGATGTGACAAAGTAGTCGATGGTGCAGAGAAAATTGAGATGCGTGTAAATATAACGTTTTTCAATTGTTTATTATTTTCGACTAGTCGAATTTTCATAAATTTTGTATTTTCATTTATTTTTATCTCACAGGTATTTTTTTTTTTCTAAAATCTTTACAAGAGAACTAAACAATATTTTGTTTTCTTCTTTAGGAAGCAAAGAAGAACGCAATGATCTACGTAATCGACAACATAGACATATCGATGCTCTTCTAGAAAAATCGCAAAAGTAAATAATTGCATTTTATTGTGAAACCTGTGTGTTTTATCAATAAACACCTGGACACTGTAATATCATGTTTTTATTTTTCAGATCCTATTCAGAAATATTTGAGGTTAAGTTAAATAGTTTAAGCTTTTAAATTTTGTGTTTTCATTTCTCTAGCTTTACCGTGCTTGCACTAACTTGTATAACAAAAAAACATAAATAGTGTTTTACTAACACGCCTTACAATTACCTAAAAATGTTTACACTTATATTTGCTCATAGGCTCAGGTAATTTGAGCATTAGAAGCATTTGTGCATTAGAAGCACCTTTTGAAGCTATTGCTACTCAGCCGGGATTTTCCCAATTCTTTTCAACACCATGATTTGACTTAGGTACCTACTTACTTAAATTCCTGGGTCCTCAAGGTGGGGCCATGGGCGTCCACATGATTTTCTTGATCGTAATTCAATTCCCGATTTGAAACCTCTTACAGGCCGCCGCTCAGCAAGCGCAAGCCAACGCCGCCGCGGCCGCCGCGAAGGCCGCCGCCGCCGGTCTCGGAGGCCACAAGGACGCGTCATACGAAGGTACGGCCCCTGAAGAGTACAAGGTACAAGCTCCGCAGAACGACAGCGGCAGTCAGGAATACTACCAGTCGGACTACCAGCACCAGTAACGTTGTTTAGGTGACGTTTTGGGTTTTTGCGCTTTATGAGTTATTCGACTTTTCGTTATAACCTTCGATACTTTTTTATTTCCATGTTTTAAACTATCTCAGTCTTTAGCAATTTTACAGTAATGACATTCGGATTTCTTTCCGAGGTTTTTATATGTCTGGAGCTCCTGATGTTTAGTAAAAACCTCAGAAATAACCCGTAAGTCGTAATTTATTTAAAAATAAATTATTTATTTTGTACTTTTCTACGAATTGCTATTGGAATCGAATCCGTATTACTATTTTTTTATTTTTTTAATTTGAATTATTCATAGCAATCTATTTTGAGTATGATAGGTATATATTATTCGCGAAAAAAATTCTTCTATGTATGTACTTTCCCTATTGCAAATATCGACTATTTTTATTAGACTTCTTTTATTTATAGTTGAATAATTTCAAAAATACCAAAAACCTCCAAAACATAATTTGTGGGTAGCATTAAAATTGGTGCGTCAAACGCCCAATCCTAATGTTGCCGTATAAAGTAAGTAGATAATATCTACTTAATGTAAATAAATTATATTTTGTTATAATTATTAGATAGTACGTCTTAACTGTTGGTATACGACTTGTGATATATTTTATACTTTTATACAAAGAACACCTAATTTATATAACATCTAATTTATGAAGGCTTTTAGTTTTGTTCTGTGTAACTTATAAAGGTTATATTTCAAAAACGGAAGCTAAAGTACAACTTTGGATGTGGTAAAGCATGCAACGATATATGTAACATTCGCGTAACATGTTACTGTAACACGTTGCGTGTCTCGTTGCGATGTTACGATTACTAACATGAGTTAAGTGCGATGTCTTATGAGTGATGGATATGAAACGAATAAACAATGTTTTTGTTATTTGTTAACTTTTTATTTTTGTCGATCGACTTTTGATTATTTCTGACTTTTTCTTGACTTCTTTTACTTCTGACTTCTTGACATCTCACTTAATGGAGTATATAGACCAAATGATGACATGCAATGAGACATTTCACTAGAAACGACAAATGTGGCAGACGCTATGTCTCTTTCTATCTCCACTAAAATAATAGAGACAAAGCGCGTTTGCTGTTCGTTCGCGTGCATTCGTTCGTTTGGTCTAGACTCTATAATATTTAATGACTCACTTGATTTGTACTCGACTAACTTTTCACTTGATAGAATATGACACCTTGACTAATCCCATCCACTTTTTAGATTAAGTTATTAATGGTTTACTTTAAAAATAAAATTAGCCATAATAAAATAAAACTATTAAAAATAAGCATAACTTCAGAATCTAAGGACCTTGAGCGGTTTAGGATATATTATTTATATAAATAAAATAAAAAAAGTAAAAAACCGTTTATTGCAGGCACAGACCCATATTAAACTTAACCTAAATTAAAATCAGTACACTGTAAAGAGGTGTTTGTCTAAATAAATAAATTTATAAATAATAAATTTAGAGGCAAATATAAACCTATGTCGTTTTGTACGACAATAGGTATAATTATATGACAATACGCTATCTCTATACCTACGATTTATCGAGTGTCTGTAGGTATTGTGTATGATAATATGTTGAGTGGGCAGTTAAGGTTCTGAAAGATTGATCTACTTACCTACATTGAAATAAACGGATAGGTGTGTAGATTTTCTTTGCGCTATAGAGCCATATTAAAAATTATCAGTTATCAGCATATAAGCCGCAGGACGTTTGTTGGACATATATATATAGGTAATAGGCTCGTCCAATAAATTTCTAATATGATCATTGATCAGTTGCAAGCGGTTTGCATCTAGTTTCTTGTGGTTTCTTTACCTTAAATTCTTAATTAATCCTTACCTATTATAAATACGAAAGTTAGTTATAAAGTTAGAATTTTTGGCATGGATATAATTATTTCAATGGTTGGAAAATGACGGAGCCTACTTTTTTACCTTTTATCCCGGAAAAATAAAAGGTTCCCTTGTGATAGCACATCAATCGAAATATCATGCGGGCGAAGCCGCGAGCAAAATACATTTCAGCACAAACTAATAAATTATACTACCTACGTATTTAGTACCATTATTTATATTATGTGTTGACCCCTAATCACAAACTCACTGTAATGTTTACACACGGACTTCACATAGGGTAGGTAGGTAGAACTGGTACCAAGATTTGAGAGGAAGCTAATAATAGTTCTCTTAACGTCCCGATATGGGTAAGGATACATTTCGTTACGGGTAGGTAATGCTAGAAGTAAACTTAGGTATACCCGGGTTTACTTTTGTAGGCACTACCCGAGCTCATTGGGCAAAGTCCGAACATTCAATGAAAAATTATTGGTATTTTGCGTTTACCCGTGCACTCTTAGGTTAGACAACACTTGATGGGCAATGCTACTTATAGGAAGAAGAAATGTGTACGTTAGGTAGGTATGTACCTATGATAGGTATTTGACATGTATCGTATACCTATTTGATAGATACAATACAGTACATAAATTCAGACCCGACAGAAAAAATATTTTCCGCAGCGTACGCCCACCCATAAGGTGGATGGAGGCCGCAGGATCAAGCTGAATGAAAGGCGCTACCAACTGCCCTTATTGGAGATCTTTAGGAAAGGCCTATGTCTAGCGGTGGACGTCCTATGGCTCAAACGTCGAATTCAATATGAAATAGTGGATATCGTATGCTTAGGCCAAATCAAACTTTATGGCGTTTGTCAACACGAACCCAGTCTTGCGCGCAAATTCGTTATGTCAGCTCTGTGCGAGGAGATCTGCGAAGCTTGTAGCTAACTTCACAAACGCCATTAGGTATGTTTGATTCGGCCTATAACTGATGATAATGAACATAGGCCTACTTAAAAAGGGTATACAGGGTTATCTGCTTGACCTGTACTACGCCAAAGGGGGTGATTCAGACTACCATTACAAACAACTTTTAATATGTAGTTAATGGGCCAACAGGGAATTCAAGAAAAATATCAGCTGTTCCATACAACATCGCAAATCAAAATCGACAAAATTTAGGTAGGTACAATACCTACATATTGCACCTAGTACCTACATATTAAACAGCTGATTTCTTTCCTTATTTTCGGGTGACCCCATAGTAAAAGTTGTTCATATTGATGGTCTGAATCACCTTTCGTGAATCCTTTCGGCTTAGTATAGGTACTAGTTGTGGATAACCGTGTATAACCGCAGTATTTATATCTCGATCGAAAAAGTTGTGGGATAGATTTGATACTTACCTATATAGGTAGTTATATCTTATATTTCAACAACTTTCCTGCAATTATTAACCTAGGACAAAGTTTAGGGGACAGGGAACTCGGATGCTTAGCTAAAGCATGGCTACATGACCTGTCGTTTGTTTACAATACAGAACATAAATTCAGACCCGACAGAAAAAATGTTTTTCCTTTGCAACATTTTCTAAAATTAAATAATTATTTTTCGCAAAAAACGGCAAAACCGACTTCCATCGTGTACAAAATTTGTATATTTCGCTAGAATTGTTTACAACATTGTTGATTTTTCAAAAACGGCTCATCCGATTTCTGTAAAATTTAAATGGAACCATCTCAAAAGTATACCCTTTAGAACTAAAAAAGAATTTTTCGATTCGGTTTATAATTGGCGAAATTATCGATGTTCATCGTGTACAAAATTTGGAAATTTCGCTCAATATGCTTACATTATTGTTGATTTTTTCAAAAACTAAACTAACTTTAAAAGCCGATTTCTGTAAAATTTGATTGGGACTACTTCGGGAGTATACCCTTTCTAATTAAAAAATATTTTTTCGATTCGGTTCACAATTGGCGCAAATATCGATATACATACACAAAATAAAATACATACAACCTCCTCCTTTTTGAAAGTCGGTTAAAAAAATAGGTACCTACCCTTTTGGCGATGGCACTTAGGACCTACCTACATAATAATACATTGAATGCATTAGGGTTTTATTGAAAACTAGCTGCCCATCCCGTCTTCGCTCGCCTACAAATAAATGCTACTTATAATCTAAGTAGCTACAATTCTTAGGAAAAAGCAGATAATTATGAAAACTGCATTGCAAATTGCAAAACATTGTGTAATTTGAAAAGGCAGCGAAGCAGACACAAAAGGCGACTTTGGTTTTTATTGTAGAGTCAGTGAATAAAATAGGCACAATTTCTAGACACGCGGAAGCGTGTCCAGCCAAGTCTCTTAGAAAAAGGAACTGGCGACGTTACGTGTGTAATATTACACGAACCATTTCGAGCCACTTTTGACCCCTTCATAACTCGAAAACTATTTAACCTATAAATATGAAATTTTGCATATTTATTAAAGTTCTTTAGCTTATCTACAATACAAAATTTCAATAACTTTGCTCTGACGGTTAATGAAATATTAACGTTTAAAAACCGGGGTTTCATTGACTGATTCACTCACTGACTCACTGACTTATAGATCAAAAACCTAACCCACTTCCAGATGACCTAGAAACTTGATATTTGGCATCAAGGTAGACTATCAGGCATATACCTACAAAGGAAAAAATCTAAAACTTTGAACTTTTACCCCCCAACCCTATAGAATAGGGGATGAAAGCTTGTATGAGACTTCCACAAATTTTCATGCTATAAGTCTAAAAATTGATATAAAGACTCCCTGTTAGAAATAATAAAACACGTATTTCAGGATTTTTAATAAATCAGCCCCCAACCCCTAAAATTAGGGGATGAAAATTTGTATGTCACTTTCGAAACTTTTGATGCCAGAACTCAGAAAATGGATATGCAAACTCGTTGTAATAGATAATATAACACAATTTCAGGATTCTTAATAAACCACCCCCCAAACCCTAAAACTGGGGGGTGAAAGTTCGTATGACACTTTTGCAAAGTTTGATGCTAGATGTCCAAAAGTTGATAAAGGGACTCTTTATTACAAATATAATAAAACACGTGTTTCAAGATTCTTAGTAAATTTCCCCCTAACCTTTAAAACTAGGTGTTAAAAGTTGGTATGAGACTTCCGCAAGTTTTGAAGCTAGAGATGTGAAAATCGATAAAAATTACTCCTTGTAGTAAACTACAAAAAGAAGTGAAATCCAACAAAAACATTTTCATGTGAAATGATGCCAAGTCTAAATCATAGTTCCCACTATCAAAAAGTTGTCAGATCTCACGTAAAGCCAAGCTTCTAACTCTACACGCCTTACTCTACAAGTCCTTACTTCGTAAACTCTACACCTTAGTCAATATTTGCGGCTTGGCTGTTTCGCTAACGCATGGGCGTAAAGTAAAGATTAATTCATTAATTCTGTTAAACAAACTGTTCTTGTTGTATCGAAATGGCCAAGTCACACATATTGACTAAGCTGTAGAGTTTGTGGAGTAAGGACTTGTAGAGTAAGGCGTGTAGAGTTAGAAGCTTGGCTTTACGTGAGATCTGACAACTTTTTGATAGTGGGAACTATGATTTAGACTTGGCTTCATTTCACATGAAAATGTTTTTGTTGTATTAAAACTTACAAATAGTAGGTTGGTAGTTATACGTTAGTGGTCCTACCTATGGTTTGCCTACTATTCGTACTACATAAGGTATGTATTTTACCTAATTCAACAAAATCTGATTAATTTATCGGCCTCCTCTCTCTCGCGATTCCTTCCAGTCCTTCGCTAGCCTCATCCATCGCCAAAACCAACCATTAAAATCGAGTAGCTGAAGTCTAAATAAAATAGCCTTAAAAAGGATTCGTACCTACATCTCTTAAATTAGAATATACCTAACTATATTACTGAGGTAGGTAGAGTAGGTAGGTAACTCTATTTTAACTTCTCACAATAAAATCCGGTTCGTAGATGGGTAAAGCGAGTGTTTTCCCTTACAGAGCCGCCACGCCAGCTGCACGCCTCCGCATTGCACGCACCGCAAGGACTAACCCACGATTCCGCACCTGCTAAAATCACCCTAAAACCCACCGCCTTAAAGTCCTTCGATCTAGCAACACATTCAAAACCAAACTACTACGTACCTGACAGCCCGAAACAAGCTCAAACTGACGCAAACCAGTTCTTACCGAAAGAAATTCAGTTTGTACGATTTGAATCCGGTGATAACCAGTTTACACCGGAATTGAAGGAGATCCAGTTTAGGCCATTTTTGTCCGCTTCTAATGAAAATGAAGGGAAATTTGAGAAAGTAAAGTTAGCTGATGAGTCGGGAAAGATATTTCCCGATACATTTGTAAAGTTAGATGATTTTGGGAATGAGGAGACGGAGGTGCCTCAAAAAGCTTTGGAGCAATTTTTTGGCTGGTAGAGTAGGCATTGGCAGGCGAATGAAAGGTAGGTGCTCATTATATCTTTAGATATTTATTTTGTATTACATTATCAGGAGTTTCGACTAAAAATACATATCTAAGTTTCGTAGGCAGTTATTCTTTGATTTTATATTGACCGACCAGGTGTAGAGTTCCGTCATTAGGTTTAATGCTTTCATATCATGCACAAGCTATCGAGCGAAAGAAAATTGAAGATAATTATTTCATGACTAAAAGTTACAATAGACTGCATACAATCAACCTTAAGCCGAAAGTTGCGTGTGAGGCGCTACTTATTTAATTAATTTTCTAGAATCGCTACTACCACAGTAAATTAAATTTTCAAGGGACCGTTTCGCGATGTTTTTTTACAGATTGGAAAAAGAAACTCGCTAATCGGCCGACATAAAACAACATAGAACATAAGGCAACATAGAAACAAAAAATCGGCCAAGTACGAGTCGGACTCGCGCACGGAGGGTTCCGTACTGTATGGGAAAACGTACCGGGCGTACCGCCCCCCTTAAATATTTATTTTATTTTAATTTTATTATTTATTATTGAAGGGAATATAAAACTAAACATTCTGTGAAAATTTCAAGCATCTACCTGGTACCATTCTTAATATAGAGCGAAAAACGTCTAAAAATTCAGGTTTATTGTATGGGAGCCCCCCTTAAATATTTATTTTATTTTGTTTTTAGTATTTGTTGTTATAGCGGCAACCGAAATACATCATCTGTGAAAATGTCAGCTGCCTAGCTATCATGGTTCATGAGATACAGCCCGGTGACAGACGGACAGACGGACATCGAAGTCGAAGTTAGTAATAGGGTCCCGTTTTTCTCTTTGGGTACGGAACCCTAAAAAGTATTCATACAAATGAATTGGGCGTCGTTTGAAAACAGAACATTACCTATTATTTTAATTTTTAGGGTAGGTAGGTACAACATTTTCAATACGCTTGAGTCTCTGACTCGTATTTTGGTCAAAAAGGCCACTTTGTTTCTCCTGCGATAATATGAGGAGCAAAGTAATACAAATGTAATTGCTATCCAACGAGCTATAGAGCCTATCTATCTATCAGCAGTAGGACGTCCACTGCTGAACCTAGGCCTCCCCATGGTTTACCAATAAGGCCGGTTGGAAGCGGCCTGTATCCAGCGCGTTCCTGCGATCTATATTATACCGTCAGTCCACCTAGTCGGTGGGCGTGGGCTACGGAGCCTAGGAGCTAGGAATTAGGCTATGAGCCTTACAAGCTATGGAGAAGCCTATGCTCGGAGTCTCTCTGCGAAATCGAATTAGAAATGAGGAGATCCATAGAACCAAAGCTCCCGACATAGCCCAGTGGATTATCAAGTTGAAATGGTAGTGGGCAGGGTACATAACACGGAGGACTGATGACCAAAGGGATTGAGACTACGTAGCTGCCGGCAAGCGCAGCGCAGGACGCCCACCCATAAGGTGGATGGAGGCCACAGGATCAAGCTGAATGAAAGGCGCTACCAACTGCCCTTATTGGAGATCTTTAGGAAAGGCCTATGTCTAGCGGTGAACGTCCTATGGCTGAAACGTCGAATTCAATATGAAACAGTGGATATCGTATGTGTAGGCCAAATCAAACTTTATGGCGTTTGTCAACACGAACCCAGTCTTGCGCGCAAATTCGTTATGTCAGCTCTGTGCGAGGAGATCTGCGAAGCTTGTAGCTAACTTCACAAACGCCATTAGGTATGTTTGATTCGGCCTATAACTGATGATAATGAACATAGGCCTACTTAAAAAGGGTATACAGGGTTATCTGCTTGACCTGTACTACGCCAAATGGGGTGATTCAGACTACCATTACAAACAACTTTTACTAGGTAGTTAATGGGCCAACAGGGAATTCAAGAAAAATATCAGCTGTTCCATACAACATCGCAAATCAAAATCGACAAAATTTAGGTAGGTACAATACCTACATATTGCACCTAGTACCTACATATTAAACAGCTGATTTCTTTCCTTATTTTCGGGTGACCCCATAGTAAAAGTTGTTCATATTGATGGTCTGAATCACCTTTCGTGAATCCTTTCGGCTTAGTATAGGTACTAGTTGTGGATAACCGTGTATAACCGCAGTATTTATATCTCGATCGAAAAAATTGTGGGATAGATTTGATACTTACCTAGGTACTTATATATCTTATATTTCAAAAACTTTCCTGCAATTATTTACCTAGGATAAAGTTTAGGGGACAGGGAACTCGGATGCTTAGCTAAAGCATGGCTACATGACCTGTCGTTTGTTTCTACAATATCCACCGATCAAGTTCTATCTAACATTACAGAAGCCAAAGAGCAACCAGAAGCGGAAGAGGCAGAAGAAGAAGAGGATTGCGAAGAAGAGAAATAAATTAAAATCCGCCTCGTCGATTATCAATTTAATTAAATGCCATTTCTTTACTTGTTTTTATTTAAATCCTGTTATTGTTAATTATTTTTAAGTTTTTGTCTGTATAGGTTCTTTGTTAATTATATTGTTTTAAGTTTTTTATATAAACTTTTTGAATGAACATAGCTATTTTATTTATTTTATGAACGCATTCTATGATGAAAAGACAAAGCGTTCCGTTTCACGTGATTCCTTCGTTGCGTAACCAATGTAAAATTTTCAGTGAGCATGTAGCTACTTCCTAGGCTTACATTGAAAAAAGCTTCAAAAAAATCTGAGAGTAGGTACATATATTTTTCAGCTTATTTATTTATCATAAGTAAATAGATAACTTAATTTCTTTGATAACGAAAGTGCAAATGACGTTTACGTGTAACGGAACCCTTCTTTCAAAACACGCAAATAGACGTGTTTCACATGTTGTTTTAAATTATTTTAATTAAAATACAAAAATGTCTGTAATAAAGAAAAAGAAGCACGTTTCAAAGAAAAACAAAAAAGATTGGCGCAAACACTGTGATATTCGTGATGTTGAAGCCTTTTTGGAAGACCAGCGATTAGAAGAACGACTTGGGTAAGGTTATGTTTTGGTTTGTTTATATATTTCTTTCCATGAAATCTAGCAATTTTACACGTTACTTTCCTAATCAAGGTAATGAAGGTAATAAATACTTCAGTTAGTTTATTTTTTATTTATTAAAATCATTTTTTAATGCAGGCATCTTAAATATCTATGAAAAATTTATGCTCTCAAAATCTGTCAGCCTTTCATAAAGCAAGTTTAGTTTGATCTTAGTTCTTTTATCAGTAGAGTTAAATCTTTCTGTTAAATTACTATCAAAAATGTAGGTGCATTTTTTAGAATTTAATTGCTGTACAAAGCCTCACTATCGGGACTATTGTTCCGATAACAATGACATAATTAGTACCTAATTTTTGAACTTTCTGATTTTAGCAAATTTGACACCAAACCAGATAGTGAGATCTTTGTGGTAGACACAGGAGGTGATAACGACCCAAAACCTGAGGATATTGATGAGAAGCCACTTTCTGCCAAGCTCAAGAAAAGACAGAAATTAGCTGTTGGTCCAAAATGCTTTGAAGTGCTTATTCCTTCATCTAAGGTAATTCAATATGCTTATTATTGTAGGCTAAATCATACTTCTTCGCAGCTGTGAAGTTAGCTACAAGCTGCATGAAAGCATTAAGTGAGCTTCAGTCAGAATTAGGTTTTTGCTGACCTTGTAGTTAACATTGTAGCCCATGAAGAAGTATGATTCTGTCTATAGCACAGTTTGACTAAATGTACTCTATTGTACCAGCCTTTTAATAGTCCACTGCAGGACGTAGGCCTACCCACTTAGAGTGATTGAGCCATATCCGCCACGCTGGCCCAGTGCAGTTTGGTGGATTCACATATGCCATCAAATTTTTTCTATGGACATATTATGCAGGTTGCCTCACGATGTTTTCCTTCACCAAGATGCCAGTAATGTGCTCCATACAATTCAAAGAACTTATTGGTATGAGACTGAGATTTGAACCCACAACCTCAAGATTGTAAGGAGGGTGTTACTACCTCTAAACTACCACAGCTACACAATCCTAAGGTGTAGGGTATTACCAGGGTTAAGCAACATTTGGCATGATCAATCTTCAGATGGATAACTGCAGGAGGTATTTATAACTGAGTTAAGCACATGACACATTGAATTATTTGTCTTTGTTGTATAACCATTTATATCTGTTTCTGAAATCTTTGGGCAATAAACACACTCTGGAACTAGAGCCAGTCTATGTGAATTTGTACTTATTGTTTTTTGTACCGGCACTGCCTTTATTAGCTTAAACAAAGTGCAACTAAACTACTAGGTACATTATAATCAGCCAAGTGCGAGTCGAACTCGCGCACGAAGGGTTCCGTACTGTACTGGAGCCCCCCTTAAATATTTATTTTATTTTAATTTAATAAGTAATTATTGAAGTACAATTAAATATTCGGTGAATATTTCAAGTGTCTACCTGTTACCGTTATTAATTTCGAGCGAAAAACGGTTAAACAATCAGGTTTGTTGTATGGGAGCCCCCCTTAAATATTTATTTTATTTTGTTTTTAGTATTTGTTATTATAGCGGCAACAGAAATACAGCATCTGTGAAAATTTCAGCTGTCTAGCTATCACGGTTCATGAGATACAGCCTGGCAACAGGCAGACAGACAGACGGAGTCTTAGTAATAGGGTCTTTGGGTATGGAACCCTAAAAAGCAACAACTGGATTATTCACAGAAATACTTTTTCTGTGTTATCCTTATATACTTACCTTTTTATTAACTATAGGTAAGCAGAATATGTTGATGTGCATATATTGATAGCGCGCGAGTTGAATGCAGTCGGGGTCTGAGGTAAAGAGCGGGAGCATCTCCCCCCGCTATCCGCACGCCCCACCTCACGCGCCTGGGCGGGTTGGGCGTGCGGATAGCGGGGGGAGACATTCGCATTCCTAAGCTCTGCATTCAACTCGCGCGCTAACAGTAGCAAGCAGTGCTGAATAAATAATTAATATCAATAATGCTTGAAAGACAATATTTACCAAACAAAATATTGAGCGATATTGAGTATCGCCCAAAATGATGCTTGGCAGAAATTATTGCCTTTCAAGCATCAATATTTATCTGTCAAGGCATTTGTTTTCTACTTTTTCTAAAATAATCTAAAGGTTCAGTGTATTCTACAAAATATGAATCCACAGACTTACAAGTTTCTTTTCTTCCCTAGGTCCAAGACCCAAATGCTAAACGTAACATCGTTAAACCAGTAGGCGCGGCGCCCACCGCCCTCAGTAAGAAAACAGACAAGCGGCGCATGGACAAAGGGCTGTTCCAGCGTAAAGTGGAACAAGCT
The DNA here is from genome assembly GCA_964007245.1 of Hypomecis atomaria. Classification (NCBI taxonomy): domain Eukaryota; kingdom Metazoa; phylum Arthropoda; class Insecta; order Lepidoptera; family Geometridae; genus Hypomecis; species Hypomecis atomaria. The sequence continues at coordinate 12,218,425 of OZ023294.1, read as the reverse complement.
AGAGCGGGAAGGAAGATTGCTTTGGAAAAGAAAAGGAAGGCCAAGAAAGTGCGGCAGACTTTTGATATGGATATGTGGAGTGGCGCTTGTGAGTACTGCATATTTTATTTATATTCTTATTTGGATATTTGATTAATTTTTTTAGTCATTTATTAGTCTGTAAAGTATTTATTATACTAATGACTATATCAGGCTAAAAGCGCCTCCAAAAGTCTTTCAAAAACATTTATTTATATGTTAAATTAATGTGTAAATAAATTGAAAATGTTATTTGGTGTGGGGGTGATAGTTCCTGAACTGATATTTCACATGAGATGTTCTGTTTTTCCCCTTCCATTTACCGAAGCCAGCCCAGTTTTTTTAAATAACGAAGCTTAGCTCTGGACCACTGGCTTAACTATTAGTTAATTATTGATATGTTTTTTTATTTGTATTACTAAGAACTTTTGAAAGAGATAGTGAACATGGTAGTAAGCAACTGCTCTGCAGAGCACAATCCTATTATATATCCTATTATACATGTTAATTAAGAACCGCATGTAAATCTCATATGTTGCAATAAATGATTTGACTTTTTTTTTTTACTATCGCTGGAAAAACAATTCACCAAGACCTATATTGTGCCCCCCAAATTCTCTCCACATTATAAGTCAAGAGTTCACATTAAGCAGGCAGCTGTCTTTAGCAATAATGTAGTGCAACAGGAGTACTTTAATTTTCAATTTAAAGAGTAAACTAAGTATTACGGCACAATGATAGCAACAGGAATCAAATGTGTTTGCCATTTTCTTCTTGTCTATTTCCACCAACAACAATAAACATATAACTTACAATAATCAGAATCATTTATTAAAGTTTCGCGCTTAATACTACAATTAAACAATTTGTCTTCGAGCAAATATCTAAAGCCAAAACCTTGCCCAAGCTACCTACTTAGTGGGCAGGCTTTTTAGTTAGTCGTAAGGCGATTGCAAGCCGACTACATCGCCGCGCGATACCAAAGTGCTCGGTTACAAGCACTAATTAGGTGACATAACGTCGAGATTAGAGAAAACGGGTCATTGTGAATTATTGCATGTAAATATCCAAATTCGTATGTATGACGGAGCTTGGACATTTTTTTACTACTTTCACTTAGGGTCTGTGGCTCTGTAGATATTTGCTCGAAGCAATCTGGACAATAATACATAGTACCGCCAACAGTAGGTCTCGTCATTCTACAATTACAATACATAATTAATTTGCACAACATTGGAAAGAAAATATTTAAAATCTCACTTGTAAGAGATTGCTTCTTGGTGTTTTCTAACAGTAAATTCTCATATTCTTTTTACATATTCTTTCAGTACCAGAAGCAAAAGGTATCCCAGCCACTCTGGTGGATGACTTCATATCCACAGAAGCGCAGCTCCACAATGTGTTGCCGGACAAATGGCTGAAGCCCAAGCCGCCAGCGCCCAAGACCGTCAGAACCCGGCCTGCGGTGGAGCTACCGCATCCTGGCGTCAGCTACAACCCTAGCTATCAGGTATTTTGACATAAATGTTGTTGTTTTCCATCCATGTTATATTTACAGAGGTATATTGATTGATATGATAAACTTTTCTATGAGATCAACACTGAAATCAGCTATTCCATTAGTATTGTTGAAAGACAATGAACTTTTTTAGGGTTCCGTACCCAAAGGGAAAAACGGGACCATATTACTAAGACTTCGATGTCCGTCTGTCTGTCTGTCTGTCACCGGGCTTTATCTCATGAACCATGATAGCTAGGCAGCTGAAATTTTCACAGATGGTGTATTTCTGTTGCCGCTATAACAACAAATACTAAAAAGAGAATTAAATAAATATTTAAGGGGGGCTCCCATACAACAAACCTGAATTTTTAGACGTTTTTCGCTCAATATTAATAATGGTAACAGGTAGATGCTTGAAATTTTCACAGAATATTTAGTTTTATATTCACTTCAATAATAAATAATAAAATTAAAATAAAATAAATATTTAAGAGGGGCTTCCATACAGTACGGAACCCTCCGTGCGCGAGTCCGACTCGTACTTGGCCGATTATTACGAATTGTTTTTTTTCTGGATTGTATTAATCCAACCACTATGCACCACATACAGGGCTAGATGCTTAACCTGTACTACGCCGAAAGATCATCATTATGAAATCCTTTACTATGGGGCCAACCCAAAATCAGCTGTTTGTGCTGTTCTATATACTAAATTGCAATTCGGAATCGACAAAATGTATGAAACATTTTTTTCTCGAATTCCGGAATGACCAGAGAAAAAGTTGTTCGTTTTGATAATCTGAATCACCTTTCGGCTTAGTACACCAGGGGCCTTACTGTGTAAGCGCTCTGACGTTCGGCTTCGCTTTTTCTCCTGCTCGCGCCAGTTACTCACGCCACGAGAGCGAGCGGGAGGGAAAGCGAAGCCGAACGTCAGAGCGCTTACACAGTAAGGCCCCAGTTCTGGATAAACCTGTATAGTCAGGAAGGGAGATGATCTATGGAATTATTTATGTCAAAAGTAACCACATTTGTTGGTGTAACAACTTGGTTGTAACATTGAAATATGTTTGCATACTCTTGATAAGATTTGGTCACTTGTGCTAGATATTACTATTGGTTTAAATAGAGAAAGTATATATAAGCTTGAGTTTGTCATTTCTTTGATAATTCCATGGGAATAATTCCAATTCTAAAGGAATCCTACTGTGAAACTATGACTATGTGGTATTAGTATTACTAATGTGGCTCTCGTAGCGTAGTTTGACTAGGTGTTTGTCAGCGATCACCTAAATTAAGCAACGTTTTGCACGGTCAGTATTTGGAAGGGTGACCGCGGGTGGCCTTTTCCTACTGAGCGCTACCGTGGCTCGAACGACACGTTAAATTGTATGCCCCGGTTGTTATAACCGTTTAGCCATGTCAGAGGCCTTCAGGCGGCTTAAAAACTCTGACTAGCCACCCAGCCTATACGAACTTACTTAGTATTACTAATGTAACTTATGTTTGTGTAGGAACATCAAGCGCTTCTTCAAGATGTGGTGCAGCACGAGCAGAAGATGATGAAGAAGGAGGAGCACCTCCACCGCGTCACCACCGGCATGTTCAGCCGCGTCACGGCTGCTCAGAAAGAGGTATGGATTTTATTTGTGGTTCAATAAGCACAATAGTATGGATCTTATTCATCCATCCATGAGCCATAGGACGTCCCCTGCTGGGCATAGGCCTCTCCCCTATGGATCTTCAATAAGACCGAATAGAAGCGGCTTGCATCCAGCGAGATCCTGCGGTCCTAATGAGGTTATCCGTTCATCTTGTGGATAGATGTCCTACGCTGCGCTTGCCGGTACGTGGTCTCCACTCAAAAACATTTCGACCCCATCGGTCATCAGTCCTACGCGCTATGTGCCCTGCCCACTGCCATTTAAACTTGCCAATCCACTGGGCTATATCAGTAACTTAAGTTCTTCCACAGATCTCCTCATTCCTGATTCGATCTCGCAGAGAAATTTCGAATATAGCTCTCTCCGTAGCTCGTTGGGCTACTTAGAGCTTATTAATAAGGCCCATAGTGAAAGACAACGTTTCTGTGCCATAAGTCATCACTGGCAACACGGTCGAAAACTTTCGACTTGAGGCACTGCGGTATGTCGGACGAGAAAACGTCACGCTATTAAATGTTATGCATATTTATGTTATTCCTCAGAACCAATGGCGTGAAGAGATGAGCATAGGCCTCCCCACGCCGCACAACCCGGCCACCGAGCCCGACTCGGGCTCCGACGGCGAGTACAAGCCCATCAACCCGCCCGTCAAGAACAAGAAGAAGGATCACAAGGCTAGAAGGAAACAGAAGGAGAGGCTGGTAGAGAAGGAACGGTTGAAGCGCGCCAAGATTGATAAGAAGAAGATTAGTGACATTTACAGGTAAAGTAATCTTCTTTCTTCAGTTTTCTTTGAATCAGCCAAAACTGAAATCAGAACGAAACACAGGGAAAATCTGCTAAAGTAGAAAGAAACGGCAAACAAGATTGATAAAAGCAAGTGACATTTAGAGGTACTTTTCTGCTCTAAAAAAGTTTGTATCATAGTTACAGGTCTTTCGTACATGGTTTTTACCTCAGAAGAATTACAAGTAATATAATATTGCTAAATTTTACTCAAATAAAATCCACGTTACAGTTGTCTTATTCATATCTGGTTATACAGCATACGCGAGAGCGAGTGGAACAAAAAAACGCAATGTCTGTCGCATACGTCAAAATCACCAGTTGGATTGTCAAAATTGTTAAAATTTGGTTACACTTGGCCATTTGTCTTTTTCGGAAATTTGAACCGTATAGTTCCAGTAAGAAGGTTCAAATCTCTGATCATTTTACCTTCCAACTTGTTACCTTTTTGAATTTGGACACCCGAGATAGCTCTGGTTGAGAAACCCTTCGAAATTACGGTTCGGGTGTTCGGGTGTATGTGCATCTTTTTCTCACACCTTTTAAATTTCATATTTAAAATGGGACAAAGTGATGTACATATATCTCTTGCTACTTTAGTACTGTTTCTATAACTTTAGTTCTTGTTATATGGTTTTTACATACATCATCTTTATACGTACATCGTATACTGATAAATGCTTGCGGTCTCACCGTGAGCTTCTAGTAATACGGCAATTCTATGACAAAAACAGTTGCCGCTAAAAAATGGGCGTACCTACTTTATTTGGCTACTACCGACTCTTCTCCCGTCAAAAACAAGAAGGAGCACAAGGCCTGAAGAAAACAGTCTTAGGTTATCTTAATCCATAGGAATTATTGAAAATACAATTGCAAAATTGAGGGATTATTTTATAAAACTTGAAATTATGTCCCTGGTGGTCTATCTATATATTCGTAATATGAGTATGTAAATTTGTCAAAAAGCATCCTGACTATTTTAACAAAGCGTCTGATAAATCGCTCAAAATTAGATCACAATACAGACATAAACTCGTGGGATCAAAGTCCAACTTAGCAATGCATAGTTCTAGCCCGCATTCTATGGCTATAAAAATATTTAATAAAATGCCAAATAATCTAAAAGTTTTCGAAAAGGAAAACTATTTAATAAAACAACTAAAAATTATTCTATTATCCAAATGTTATTACACATTAGACGAATTTTTTAACGATAATCTAGAAAACATAATAATAAATCGTTTCAATACGAATCAATATAGTGGGCAGGCTTTAAAGGATTAGGAATTAGGAATAATAAAATTGCCATACCCTTATCAAGGTCATATGTATATAACTATACAAAACATGTTAATTAAGAACCACATGTAAATTTCATATGTTGCAATAAATGACTTGACTTTGACTTTGATTATTGAAAATCCAATTGCGAAATGGAGGATTACGTCCAAAAGTGAACATCCTACGGCTGCCTATGATGATAAAATCCATCTATCCATATCAGTAAGACGTCCACTGCTGGGCAAAGGTCTCCCCTATGGATTTCCAGTAAGAATGAAGCCACTAAATTTTAATATCACTGCTTCGCAGGGTTATTCCTAATCATTGGGCATCCTTTTAGGGGCTTATTCTGTACATCAAAACTAACAACTTTTGATCTACACCTTTAGTAAAACTCAAAAAAAAATGTTCTTCTACAGAAAAATATCGTTCACCCACGACAATATGTATAGAACAGCTGATTTTTTTTTGAGTTTTGACAAAAGTCGCAGAACAAAGTTGTTAGTTTTGATGTACAGAATAAGCCCCTAAAAGGATGCTAATTGATTAGGAGTAACCCTGTACATACTATATCAACTAGTAATAATTGTATTATGCTTAGTTGAGAACAGTTTCATGGCAAAACTTTTTGGATCATAATTATTTAGTATGCATCTTATTTTATTTTTTGGTGTTTCCATGTTTTGTTTTTATGTAGCTAATTGTTTTGTCCAGAATAAAATATTCTGTATTTCTGTATTTCCAGGCTCCGTAAACTCCAAACTTCGATCAAAACCCGCGAGCAACGCCAAGCGGAGCTCCGAACAAAGAAAGCAGAAAAAGAGGCCAAAATGGCGGAAACCGCCGTCCCCACGCTCAACGCGCATAAAACGCCTCTGCCTGAACCAGACTTTGTGGAGCCCAGCCAACTTACTGGGGACTTGAGGAACGTGGCTCAAGCTAGTAAGTATTAGTCGTTAGCCGCTGGCAGCGCTGTCCGATCTTGCGCCAATTTCAAACACGTGGAGGTACTTTGCTCTGTCGCTATAAACTTTCCATCTGGTTGGTTATCAGCCAGTTTGTCATGGACCACCATTCTGTAACCGTTTTTGTCTACCTGCCAACTTCTCTGGTCCACAATTTTATTTTAGTACGTCTTTTGTACTCTTTTGGGTCACTATTCTGTTGTTGACATACCCACCGCTACTTGAGTTCAGTTGTTTTTCGTCTGTGAATGGCGGAAACCAGTCTATTTACTGGGGACTTGAGGAAAATCGCTATAGCTAGTGAGTACTATCATTTAAAATAGTAGGAACTGTCGTCGTAAGCTAGCTATCACAAGCTAAAATGGCGGAAACCGCCGTCCCCACGCTCAACGCTCATAAAACACTTCTTCTTGAGCCAGACTTTACGGAGCCCAGCCAACTTACTGGGGATTTGAGAAACGTTGCCCGAGCTAGTGAGTACCGTTTTTTTGAGGCTGATTGTCTCGGTGTCGCGAAATTCAAATATTTTTTGGGGTTTTTGACATTTACAGATAAACTACTCATTTGGGAGCCGTGGTGGTCTAGTGGTAGTGATGCCCGCCTTACAATCGTGAGGTCGTGGGCTCGAATCCCGGTCCCATACCAATGAGTTCTTTGGAATTTATGTACGGAATTTAACACCACTGGCTTTTCGGTGAAGGAAAACATCGTGAGGCAACCTGCATACGTCCGTAGAAGAAATTCGGTGGCGTATGTGAATCCACCAACCCGCACTGGGCCAGCGTGGTGGATATGGCCTAATCACCCTTCGTGGGTAGGCCTATGTCCTGCAGTGGACTATTAAAAGGCTGATACAGTACAGAACTCATTTTAAGCTTACGAAAACTCATTTAACGACCATACGTAAATAGGTAGCATTTACGAGTTACACACACTTAAAAGCCAAATTAGTGGTCAGTTTATGTACGAAAGTGCATCAACTGATTTTTCACCTTTGTTTTTAGTTAGTGGACTGTTCCAGGTGTATATACGAGTACCTCATACCTCGTTAAAACTACCTATTCATGGCCGCTACATTTTAAGTTAAGTTTTTGTGAACTTACAATTAGCAGTTTATCCGTAAATACTAATAATTATTTTTCGCAAAAAATGGCTAAACCGCCCTCCATCGTGTACAAAATTCGGATATTTCGCTCGAATTGTTTACATTATTGTTGATTTATCAAAAACGGCTCAGCCGATTTCTGTAAAATTTAAATGGGACCACCTCGGGAGTATACCATTTCGAACTAAAAAAGAATTTTTCGATTCGGTCCACAATTGGCGAAATTATCGATGAACATACACAAAAAAGAAAAAAAAACATACACACGAACATAGAACCTTCTCCTTTTTGAAAGTCGGTTAAAAAAATTAAAAATATTTGAATTTCGCGCGCGACTCAGCAGCTACCTTAATAACTTATAACTTACCGGCACCGGCATGGGCGGACGCAGAAGGCGGCTGAGCCCTAAAGAGTATCGTTTCAATAGCGAAGACGATATTCACGAATTGATATATAGTCTGACCGTTTAACTGAGTCCACGCCTGCGCGGTACAGGGGCGCTGGGGTAGACGACAAAGGGGGATTGAGACAGGTGCGGGCGGTGAGGACCCGCCGCCCGCACCTGTCTCAGTCCCCTTTGTCGTCTACCCCCGCGCCCCTGTACCCGCGCAGGCGTGGACTCAGTTAAACGGTCAGACTATAGCAGCACGTCTTTAGGACGCGACTCAGCGTGTCGAGTCTCTGGACCAATCAGAGCTTAATCCGGGGACCCACCAGGAATATAACGCGTTTTGTATTTTATAAAGTAACTAGTTTTCATAATATATTTGCTCGTAAAGTGGCTGTAATTACACCAATTTCAATATCGTAATGTATTTCATTACGCACTTGTGCTTTATTGTAATGTAAAACGCACGCCGCCACCGACTGCAGAACTCTGTGGTTTCGTTTCTCCTACTTTCACTCAAGATAGTGAGAAACATTACGGCACTTGTGCGGTAATGTAATGTAAAACGCACGATGCTTCGACTGATGCACTTTCACTCCGCACGCACGATGCTACTTTCACTCAAAGTCAGAGTTTTATTAATTTCCTAGCAAATTTGTTATAAAACGTCGTATGACATACGTGCGCTTTAAAAATTACAGCCTCTGCTTCCTTACAGCCTAGTAGCCTACTAGCAATATCGCCTCGGCTGTAATTTTCAACTTACCGCACTTATATAATAATGTACTATTACCTGCGGCTCCGCTGGAATATTAGTCTATGATGTTCTTCAACTTTTAAACTATATTTATGCATAAATCACGTAAAGTGTTTAGTTTCCAAGATATCTGCCAAAAACGTTTTTTCAAGATGGCGCTTGAAGCTCCACTTGGATCTTTCAGCATTTTGTGATTTTATGCTCAGTATGTTATCCTAAACCTTATAAAAAAAATTGGATCGGAAATTCAGTGCAAAGTTAAATTCTATTTTTAATTACCTAAATGTATTTGGGTCATTTTAGAATTAAAACTAACTTAATCGTAAAAACTAGAATGACGCATCCAATAATACTTATTTAATTATTACGTGTCTCCTTCCAGCAAACCTGCTCCGCGATCGTTTCGTCTCGCTCCAACACCGCGGCGCGCTCGCGGCCTCTAAAGTAATGATGAAGAAGAAACGTCGCGTCAAGGCTTACTTCAAACCCGGACATAAAGTCACCGAACAGGATATACAGAGATACACTAACCGGACCCCGGGCAAGAAGTAGAGGAAAAAATACAGAGAAAAAAAAGGAATACACAAGCTCAGAACAAATAAAAATCAAGACAGAATGTTGTAAATAAAACAAGTGATGCCAGCAAAACTACACCTCGCCGTGTACAGACACAGTTACACACACATGCACGTACAACGAAACTACGCCTTGGCTCGTCAGTCGAACTACTCGTGTGGCAACATCGACGCACTCTACATGGGTTGCCTACATTGACTGCCTCGGTGGCTCAGTGGCTAGTGACCCTGGCTCCTGGGTCAAAGAGGCGTGGGTTCGATCCCCACCCAGGGCAAATATTTATGTGATGAATATAGGTATTGCTCTGTGTCTGGGTGTTATTTAGGTATTATCTATATACTCGTAAGTATGTATTTATGTATTTAAAATATGTATATGTAGGATATTAGTCTCTGGCAGCCATATCACAACGCATAGTTTGGGATCAGAGACCGTGTGTAAGATGTCCCCCTAATATTTATTTATGTATGGGTAAAAAACTGGCCTCACTTGTCTGTTCACGACGTTCTCTCTTAATTTTTTTATTTGATCTGATTACACATGATGTCTTGATGGTGATTAGATTTCGGACATATTCTACGACATTATTGTACTCACCATTATTGAAAATCAAAGTGATTTTTTTTGTTGCAACCATTAATAATAATTATTATTTTTAATTTTTAAACAAATTTATAAATCATGATTTACGTTCCAGGTTGAGAAGCATTGCTATCCAATCTAGGAACTAACCAGTGTTTTGGTACATTAATACGCTCCGACTGATAAATGCGCTGAGTCATATTTTAAAACGAAAGCAAAGAGTGAAATAACAATTTTGAAAAGTTTAAACAACTTCGGTTCCATACACAGAGTTAATTGACTCTCGACATGTTTGAAACAAATGGTTTTTTTTCGAGTTTTCATGGTTGGATCCGTAGTAAATAATCATGGGTACAATAGCATTTAAGAATATGTTCAACGGTAGTCTATAGAACTCTAGAAAAATACCAGATATAGAGAAGAAAATGTTTTAGAACTTTGTGAAATTCCAGACTATAGATTTAAGTAACAGTTGACTAATAAAGTTGTGTATTGTAGATTTGTCTTTTGATCTTATAGATGTATTTTAATAATTATAATATATTTAAAATTAAATTATAATTATTAAAATAAATTATATTCCGTTTTAAAGCCAATGTGATCCAGATTCTCGTAGCTTAATTGTATTTTAACGGTATTGGGAGTGAAGGTCTCAGAATCTCCTGGGTGGAGCCGGCACTTGTGTTTACAGTTGTATGTTTGTAGTATATTTGTTCGACGATAATTAATGTACTCAACCGATCTCTATGAAATTTAGCATGCACGTAGTTTATACATTTACAGAATTTTTGCCACTTTCTGCGGGAGTTGCGGATGACATAACGCTCGAGTTTTTGTTTTGGTCTATGAGACCCTATAAGTTATACGACTTCTGCGAGTGTATGATTCCATTCAATATGACCAGATTTAGCATAAGTAATTCAAACATTTTAGCAGAACAATAGCAATTTTTGGTAGAAACTCATATTATAAATATTTCACCTAATGATCCTATCCATTTCATTCAACATTGCCAAACTTTCATACCAATATTATTAATTTTATTTTTTGAACTCACCGTATTTTTGATATAAAATAGGAATAGCGCGCTATTATAGCTAGGTCCAAGTCCGGGGAGCACTAGGTACTAGTAATTTATTATTCGACCTGCATAGAATTTCTAGAACCGCGTTGGTGTGTTTTGCTCTTCTTATAGAGAAAGGCGCTACTGGCGTACACACAAACATCTTCGAACGCCTGTTCCGTAATCTTAACCAGCTGTTTTCTTTGATTTTTCCTTTCTAAAAGGACAACACAATACCTCTGATTTTTGTAGAACAAAGACTTGACAAATTAAAAGTCATTGTTGTAGAACAACTGGAATAAACGTTTAGGATTCTTGTAGTACTGTTGATATCCCAGCCAAATCCTAATGGAATCAAGTGGAATCTATTTTATTTCTGTGAATTAGAAAAAAAGAACCGTTTGGAAAACTCAGGATGTTTGTTTAAGGTGCAACAAGTCGACGGCACGAACTCAGATTTGGCGTAGCTTAAATTATTGATATCTCAGCTGTATTGTCTGAAGAAGAGATAGATTCTATGATAAACAGTAGATATAGTGCGTGTGCACCTATTGCAATATAATTTTCTTTTTATTTGTTTTAAAATACCTATAATTACAGCTGCGTTCTAAATGCGCATAAGGTTTTCTCTGTAGTAAATTATAAAAAAACTGTCTAGCTAATTTATTTAAATAATAGTTTTTTGAACTAACGAAAACATAAACTAGGCCGCTATTTACTTAAAAAAATACCCAGTTTAGTTCTTCTGTGTTTTTATTGCACCCAAAGTTTCCTAAAAATGTGAGTCAAAATTCAAATGTTCCGAGGCTTATATCATTTGAGTGGAGTTTTTATTTTACAATTTTATTAGCAATAAGCATACATTTTGTAAAGACAAATTGATATAAATGTTAGTTTCAGATATTCAACAGCAAACACTGATGTGATTAGCCACCGACGTTTGTATGGAGCGATGAGCGACTTGTTTACTCTTAAAGCATTTATCACACATCCCACATTGTATTTGTTACTCTTTCACACGCAGCAACTGAGCAATGGACCGACTTTGCCTGCATTTGGATTAAACCTATTATTAAAATAAAGATGAAGAGATGGATAATGTCACAGGCTATCCAGCTAGCTATTTTTTTATTTGCCAGACTGCTTTGGGGTGCAGTCGGGTTATGTAAGATTGTACCTACTAAAACCCCCTCGGTGGCCAGCCTTTGCGCCCTTTTGGGAGTTTCGGGATCTCCAAGAGGAACGCACCGGTGCTCCCAGCACCTTGTGTGACTACTCGCCTGGTGCTAGAACCCGGCCCGAGGCTTGTGCGGTCCTCTACGACAGCGTTGCCACACACGCTGTCGTCCTCCCCGGGAGCTTAGCATACCTATGAAACCTTACTGATATCGTAGTATTATATATACGTAGTATTATTATATATTCTTTGCTGATATCACTGAGCCTTTTCAGTTACGTTGTTGTAGTTTTAGCTACTGCATAAGAGATGGCGCCACTTGGAACTTAAAAAATAATTGTGTAATTCGTTGCATGTTTTTAATTTAGTTTTTTATGTAATTAATTGCATTAAGTACTTGGATTTTTGTTAGTCTAGTTGTCAAGTCTAGTCATTTCTCATTTACTAATTGCACCTACTACCTAGCAGTAGATCGTATGTGTTGTAGGTAGATACCTATTGAGAATGAGCAGAATGGTTTGACATCGGATTTTAGTTTATGTCCCTACTAGATTAAAATTTTGAATCTCTAGGGCAAGGTAGGGCAGGGGTGGGCTAGTAGTTGGTTTGGGGTCCGGTGGTTCATGGCGGCGTGGTGCGGTCGTGGTGGGGACGTGGTGGAGGCGTAGTGCGGACGTAGTAGCGACGTAGTGGAGGCGTAGGGCGAGCGTGGTGCGGGTATGGAACGGACGTGGTGGAGGCTTGGTGGGGACTCAGTGGGGCCTCAGTGAGAGTGCGTTGGGGGCATGGTGAGGACTCAGAGGGGCCACGGTGGGGGCGTGATGGGGCCGCATTGAGGACTTGATGGGGGCTTGGTGGGGACTCAGTGGAGCCGCGGTGGGGGCGTCGTAGAGGTTTTATATTCCCTTCAATAATAAATAATAAAATTAAAATAAAATAAATATTTAAGGGGGACCTGAATTTTTAGACGTTTTTCGCTCTATGTTAATAATGGTACCTGGTAGATGCTTGAAATTTTCACAGAATATTTAGTTTTGTATTCGCTTCAATAATAAATAATAAAATTAAAATAAAATAAATATTTAAGGGGGGCTCCCATACAGTACGGAACCCTCCGTGCGCGAGTCCGAGTCGTACTTGGCCGATTTTTATAAATTGTGTGCGATTCTCTGAAAATTCGTAGGTACATTCTAATTTGTTTTAATTTATTGTGAACAATACCGAGTTGCGTAATGAGTACCTACTTACACTTAGTGAATTTATGACGAAAGAATTACTCATATTCTTGAGGTTATATTTTCTTGCAGAATGTATGAAAAGTAGAGTATGGACCTCTAGATCCAAGTTTGTCTTCGTCTTGGGCGCCTTGAACCCCTCTTTTCACTAGACTCTAAATAATTCCCTCGCTACGCTCAGGGTTCAATTGTCGCCCGTGACATAAGACAACCACTTGGTTCTCTTGGTACCTAATCTATATCTATACTAATATTATAAAGAGGAAAGATTTGATTGTTTGTTTGTTTGCATTGAATAGGCTCCGAAACTACTGAACCGATTTGAAAAATTCTTTCACTGTTGGGAAGCTACACAATCCCCAGTTGTCATTGGCTATATTATAAAAAAATTAGGGAGTCTGCTAGTCTACTATAAATCTGCATTGCCATAGCTTATAACATTTTCTAAGGGACTGGATAAATGGACCCATTTAAAAAAGGAAAAGTACAGGCATAAAAGTTATAATATTTATGTATTTTTTTTGATCAATAAATATCTTGAGGTGGGGGCCTCCCAAACAATAGCTTCCAAGAAACAGGTTGCACCAACTGTGCCATAAGATCTGCACTTCTTCCAAACACTGGCAGGATGCTATTCAAGTACTGCACCATTTCATAAGCATCTGGTATGTTATCACCTTCCGAACAGTATTTATACAAGATCAAACAAGGCAATGACATCTCTGCACATAACTCATAAAGCATTACACCAAAGCCGCCTCCAGGGATCTTGATGGCATTATCTAATGTCTCATGCTGCTGCCATTTCAAATCCGTGATTGTATGGCTGTAAGGGCAAACATTGTTGGCCACATATCTGAACGGAGAGGTTAGGATGTGTTTCTTCTCATGAGCGAAACTGCTAGTCAACACTATGATATCCTTTATATTCTTACTTTTGAACTGTTCAACTAACTCTCTTAAAAACGCTTGGGCGTATTTGTAAACAAGTGGTGCTCGCAATTGTAACACAAGCAACTTATTAGCACTGCACTGGTACAGGTCGCAGCTGCCCGAAAGTGACGTTGATTTTAGATCATATGGATCGTAACCGAGGACTGGAATAAGCGCCGGACTGTGAACTGTTGCAGTTTTGGTCATTTTCAACGAGGATATCAGCAAGTCACAAACCAACTGTCCGACATTTCCTACGGCGACACTTGGTACGATAAGAGTATAGTCACACAAATCTAACGTGCTGAAAAACTTCCAAATGTGCTGAGACATGTTTCTAAGGATAATTTCAATAATTTTCGATTCAAAACAACTAAACAAGTGATTTTTGCAATTTGCATGGAAGTAATGACTCCACTTTTTCGATTTCGAATTTCGTGCTTGACAATTGTCATTATCAATGTCAAAAATGAAGGTTTTTTTGCACAGACTTCAAGTCTTCTCTGTCTACGTTTTTAAGTGACGCTTAATCCTGTCAAGCCTGCCTTATAGTGCGGCGGTCTGCGACCTCTACCTAGCTATCCTCGTAGGAAATAAGGTAATGTCCACATGCGTATTTTGGGTAATTAGGACCACTCGTGGTCCTACTCTAGATATGACAATGTATGGCCGAAAATCGTATTTAGCAAAACCTTTGTACGGCTAAACATGCCTAACACCGAGCCACAGAGCTAATACATCCAGAGAGACAACCGTGTTGTCGCTTGAGGCCATTTAGTTCTTAACCAAACGGAGTCAACACTGCATAGCGTACCCCTCTGCCAAAAGTACGCGACCGGCGGTCATGCTCGTTATATAAAACTAGTTGACGTGCGCTCGCTCGGCGCCATTGATCTCTTATAGCATCCGAATAAACTATAAGTCGGCCGCTTACAGTACGAGATTCTACAAAAATGCCGACTTACAGTTTATTCGGATGCTGAAAGAGTTCGAAAACACCTAGTTTTTTGAACGATAATATTTCGTTCCACCTGTAAGTATGTTTCACACGAATATAATTAATTAATTGGTATAAATTAGCAAAATATGCGAAAAAATCTGAATATTGGAGTGCTACCACTGCATCCTCAAGACACAACTCTAAAGAGTTTTTAATGTATAATTAATTATTTATCACTTCTATATGACAAAAAAGCTTAGGTATCTATTTTCTCAATTTGAAGTACTAATACTATAAGTGGTTTGAGCTCAGCATTGACTATCAAATCATTTATAAATATAATAGTTCGTTAAGATTGTTTTAGATTTAACTTTGTAAGATGATTATTACGACAATTTAAACAATTTGAACAACTACTGGATAAAAAAAGTCTTGTAAACGGGGTTACTGTTAGTAATCAGGTTCACAAGTTGCCCTCATATAGGCTCAGCTTATGGCAACCGACAGGAAATTGTTTTAATTTAGTAATAATGTACATTGATAAATCCCGCAGCCCGCGCACAGAGTGCAAATTCTGTCCGTGTACGCGGGGTGGAAGTGAGGACGTCTCAAACGGGTGGGGGGGTAACGAGTGGCCGTTCTATACGTATACTACGTTACTCGTTACCCCGTACCCGTATTATATCTTCTTTGGTACATGGGAAGCACTTAACCTTGTATCATGATAGTCGTAAGATGTTAGCCGATTTCATCGAAATTCAAATATCCATAGTATCAAGCACTAGTTCGTTTACGTAAATGACGTCATATTTTCGTGTACCTACGGCTCTGTGTTGCGTTAAGTTTCAGCTAGTGTTAGTTAATTACATTTGTGTGTGTGCACACACAATAATAATAATATAAATGCTAATATTTTGGTTTGTGTGCGTTTCTTCGTCCCCCACTGACTCGATAGACTTTCGTGCTTTGGCGCGATTACTCCTTTTGGTTAAGTACTTAAGAGGGCTATAGCGAAATTGTCTATCTCAAAATCGGGTTTTACGCACGGCGGCGACTCGACCGGAGTTTTATGGCCACGGCGCTGTGCAGCTGCAGTCACTGAACAATCTTGATATTTTTACTATTATGTATTTCATTATTAGATACAGACATTGAACTGTGGCTTGGTGTTACTGTTTTTATATCTTTGTTTCCTGTAACTGTTTATTTACACTTTAACACATTTTCTATCAAAATTATCATTTTTCCCGAATTATCACCACAGCGAATTACTTCTTGATTAATTGAAAATTAATTCTATTTGTTTGGTTCTTTACAAATCACAGTATTTGGTTAGTTCTAATGAGGAATTATATTTTATCAATATTCTTATTTATTGAGCCAGAACACAAAGAGGTAATTTGTTTCGTAGGTACTGAATCTTCAAGATGCGGTAACTTCTAAGAAGGACACCTGAGGTCATAAATCTTGCCCTATTTTTATTGCGAATCGTCGAAACAACTGCGGCGCTCTTTTTGAATTGCATCGTTTTTAGGAATGTTGATACTAAACAATGTAAGGATCTTTTTAGGAACATTGATTAAAAATTTAATAATATTATGTAATTTAATGAATCACACATTTATTTTCCCTTACATTCAAATAATTTGATTTACATTCGATGAAATTCGAATCACTCACATCTATAAGTGTAGGAGTATAGTTGCATAGTTATAATTCGAACTATACTCCTACACTTAGGTACATGTTTTAATTTTACGTACATTGAAATCTTAATTTATCTATATCGATACCTAGGTATATTATTATATACATCTCCATCGATATCGACGTCTTCCTTATCTACCGGAGATGAACATGAAGCCATATCGGATTTGAGTTTTTTTCTGAAACATAACTATAATTACTAAAAGTGGGCATACACGATTCGATGATTTGATCAAATTTTCGCTTCATTCCAACTAGGAGCTCATTCAATTAATTCAAAGGTCCTCAATAACTACTAACCAGCTATAGTTAACTACCTATATTTGGCCTCCACTGAACTGATCTGATGAATTGATGCGATCATCGCGTTCTGTGCGCCCAGTTTCAGGTAGTAGTACAAATAGTTAACTACCAATTCCTACCTTTGAATTAACTGAATGAGCTCCCAGTTGGCATGAAGCGAAAATTTGATCAAATCATCGCATCGTGTATGCCCACCTTAAGTATAATATCTATAAAATAAGGCATAAAGATTCATATTACTATTAATAATCCAAATTCATAAATATGTACATATTATGAGACATTGATGATGTTAAACGTAGCTTTGCCTCGCTTCATGTGATTTTTTCAGTGATGCAGGAAATCTTATTATTTTCACACATCTGTACACAGGATCTCTTTGACCCATGCTAGAAATATAAAAAAAAAAAAACAATTTATTGCCTACACCACAGGTCTTGTTCTTGGAAATACACCCGGATATTCGGCATGTCTTCTAAGAAAGACACCTGAAGTCATAAATAGCAAGATTCTTTTGTTTTTGTTATTTGCTTGGAGCACGTGCCACTATTGTATTGAACTTTAATTCTTTCACTTTTATGAGACCAAGAATCTATTATGTTTTTAACAGATACAATCGCATTAAAATAAAAATATTATTGTCATATTTATTATGAAATTAATAAATATGACAAATAATTTATTATTTTTATCAAAGTCATAGTTTTTTTTTTTTTTTTTTTTTTTTTTTTATTTATTCAAATACTTAAAACAATAGTGATTACATTAAATATTGTCTAAAAACCAAGATTTGGTTTGTCTTGACAATAGGTTCTCATCAGCAGATAATTTAACACAATGTCTTAACTTAACTTTCTATTAATTCTCAACATATCTGAACATCAAGGAAAAAAAAGAAACTATAATAAAATATAAGTGCGGTGTGCGCGCTCACTCATAATAGCTGTGGTAGATCGTAGGTACAGAACAGAACCTGTTTTATTCAACGTGAAGTGTTTACCTAGCCAGCCATTGCAGCGAACACGCTCATCGCCGTATGTACAATATGATATATAGGATGCTCCACTTTATGTTAATTGCGTTAAATATTATTGATTTAAATAAAATTGTTTTAAATGAAACGCAATATTTTTATGGTTCAGCTTACTTTTAAGATCGGTTGGAAGTTTATTTATTAAGATTGGAATGATATAATTAGAAGTTCTTTTCCCGTACGTATTTTTAAACCTCGGAACCGATAACATGTTTTTAGCGACACTTCTAGTGACTTTGTCACCAGACTTCGGGATTTGGATTTCAGACCGGAAATACTGCTCAGTTAGTAATGATAACTCAACTTTTTTGTGTACCGGCAATACACCACAAAATTTAAGAAGTCCTAACGGATCGTGGCAATATCTAGATTTAATTATTGGAGGAACTATCATTTTGAGAAGCCTGTATTGAAGGTTATAAATTTGATCGAGGTAAGTTTTGTAAGTTCGACCATAGCTACTTAGCCCATACGAAATAATACTTTCAACCAATGCCCTATACATAGTGAGCAGGACACCAAATGGTACTCGACTCTTTATGCTATAAAACTTTGCCATAACCGCTCGCAGTTTTGAACACGTTTTGTCTATATGTTTATCCCAATTGAACCTGTCATCTATTGTCAACCCCAAGTAAGTGAGTTTGTTTACCTGTTCAATATGACGGCAACTTGTCGTGTTACAAGCATTACTGTTGTGCAGGCAATCATGGCTATGAGCTATCACATTTATGCTTTCTTTACTCGGGTTAGTGTTACGACTAGAGTGTACATGAATAAATTTAGTTTTCTCTGCGTTCAAAACTAAGCCAGCATCGTGCGACCACTTGCATATGGCAGTGAAATCAGATTGAAGACTTCTTAGAGCTACTGAGACATCTCTGTCTGCGGCAATCAGGCAAGTATCGTCAGCAAACTGGAACAGAGCGCAGTGCTCGATTACGTTTCCAAGGTCATTTACATACGTTAAATAGTGGGTAGGACCAAATACCGAACCTTGGGCTGTACCCTCCGTGACATTTACAACGTCACTACACTCATCACCCACTTTAACTCTATAACTGCGACTATCAAGATAATCCCTGCACCATTCCAGTACGGCTCCGCGCACACCACTATCATCCATTCTTTTGACCAACAAATCGTGCCTAAGCGTGTCAAATGCTTTGCTATAATCAATCGACACTATGAGTACGTGCTTTTTGTCATTTAGATAGCTATTAATATCATCCGTAAAGCGAGATAACAGTTGTGTCGTGCTTTTATTTGGTTGGAATCCGTACTGATGTGGGCAAAGTATGTTATTACTCTTGTAGTAATTTTGAACAATTTTACAGACATACTTTTCAATGATTTTATCTATCACTGGGAGAATCGTTATCGGACGATACTTAGAATAATCCCGAACGCAGCCTCCTTTGTGGATTGGTCTCACAATACCTGTTTTTAGCAACTTCGGGTATCGCCCTGTTGCTATGCTTCTATTTATCAGGTGGGCTAAAGAACTTACTATTCGATCCGATATTCGTTTAATATCTAATGCCCTGATTCCATCAGACCCCGGGGCTTTATTAATGTTAATACTTTTTATGATTTTCGAAATTTGGGCGTCGGTAGCTTTTGGAAAGAACATAGTTTTGTCTACTGGCCTTACGAAATCGGATTCCTTTAATAATTTTACTGTACATGTGGGTATTATTGATTTTACGTTATTTTGGAATTCACGAGCAAAATTATTAGCTATTTTTTTACTACTATCAGGGCTAAAAGCCTTTTGAAGCACATCATCAATTGAGTTTGATATTTTTCCAGATATGTTATTTATTATTTGCCAAAGCTTTCTTGTATCGTTTTTGTATTTATTTATTTGTTCTTTGTAATATCTATTTCTTTTTTGATGAACCATTTTGTTTGTTTTGTTTCTTATTTCATTGTACTTAACTCTAAGCTCTTTATTACCTGTGTCTTTTAGCCATGCTGAGAGTAATTCATCTCTGTGGCGGCAAAGCTTTGTGATATTTTTGTCAACCCAGCTGTAAGAATTTCTTTTTGATGAACTTACCTGCTTGTACTGCGATTGCTCATAACATTTTTTAAAGTTTTTATTAATATATTCATAAATGTCTTCTGGACATTTCATATCCAAAGTAAGCGACCAGTCTACTTTATCCAGTAAGTCATTCAATTTTTTACTATTAAATCTCCTAACATAAACTGGAGCAGCCTGTACATTACAATAACCGACCAGCGCAAGCGCAGTCATTCTGTGGTCAGCCAGTGTGGTGCCGAGCGCGGCAGAGTACGCGTCTGTCATGCGGGATCGTACAAATATATGATCAATGCAGCTTTTTGTGACTACAGTTTTATCTTTTAAATTAATAACCTCAATTCTGGTATAGTCTGAAATACCACATGACAGACCGTGCGCGCTCAAGACTTCCATGTATGATTTCATAAGGGATACATCAGCTGTGTTCGTCGGTTTTAAGTTGACATTACAGTCCCCCAAAAAAACAAAATCCGTGCTAGTGTGCTTCGACAGCATTTTATCAACTTCGGAGACAAACAGTTTTTTGTTAGTGTTGGGTGGCCTATACACTGCACACAGTGTTACCGAATAAGTTGAACTTGTACAAGAAAGAATACCGGTCAGTGATTCATAGTGCTTTGCTGTAGTTTTTTGTCGGGTGAATTTATATAAATTTTTGACATAGACTATAATGCCACCTCCTTTTCGATGTTTTCGTAATTCTGTGTGCATTGTATAACCCTGTATGCTATAAAGAGACTGGATACTCTCTGATATATTTGGTTCGGTGATAATCAGAACATCGATAGAAGAGTTAGAAACTGCAATTAGGTGTTCAATTTTCGAAAAGTTTTTCAACATAGATCTTATGTTGACATGCACAAATGTTATATTAGAGGATTTTTTAGGTACTAACTGTTGAAAGTTGTGATAATTTACACAACCAATAAATTCTTTAATATTACTATGATTTTGATAATCCATAATGATTATAACTACCTATTACTTACAAATATTATTAAGATACCTGGATATTAGAATGACAACTTAATTATTCGATACTAGCGACTGGATATCACACTTCGATCTGATTTTGTAGACTTTAGCGTTTTCGTTCTTGCGCACAAGTACTCTCCCCTCTCTAAACCAGATGAACTTATGGGTGCCTTTTAGATCTTGTTTAGCTTGCCACAACAAGTTCTTATAGTAAGATGTCATGGCTTCACGTATATATATTTTTTCTGTGGCTGCTGGTCCTGACAAGTCAGAAACTACATCGCGGGCTAACACAATGATATCTCGTCGAGACAGTAGTGCTTGGCGAGTCGATTCCCTGCATAACTTTACAAGTACCGCTCCAGGCCCGGTTTTACGGGGTGCAAGACGTTTTACGGAGGCAATATCTTCTTTAGACGCATTGAATTTGGTGGCAATTTCTGCAACTATCTTCGGTAGGTCCGACACACATATTTCTGGTATGCCTGAAATTTCAACATAATCCGCTAGTAACATCTGTTCGATTTCGTGGTTCTTTTGCTCTAGTGCTTCTGTTTTGAGTTCAAGAAACTTATTCTTATTTTCCAAATGTACCTGCCTTTTTTCCAGATCTCTCATTTTTATTGTCAGCGCCTCTACAGATTCAGTGAATTCATCAACCTTCTCACTACAGTATTGTATTGAGGCAGAGACTGCCCTTATCTCTTGAGAAATAATATTGGCTACTTCTTTCCTCAATTGTTGTAGCAGCTTTTTCACGTCACCTGAACCCTCTATTGAAGAACTTGCATCATAGTCATCTTCTTCCTCGACTTCAGCAAGCGTCACAAAAGACTTCCTACGAGAGGAATTCTGGTTGCAATCACTGCAGGTCCACTCCAGATTTTCGGCGGCCCTAAGTGCTGATAATTGTTTGGAGCTTAAACCGGTGCATACTGTAGTGGCATGTACAATTTTTTGGCATCGGCTGCATTCCAAAACAGAATTCTTTTTGTTTAACACTTTGTCGCAACTGTGACATTTCACCATATTGAGGGTAGTTTGGAAAAATATTTTAGATTTAACACTGTGTTCACTCAACGAAGTCAAAGTGAGAACTGAGTTACATGCTAGGTTATGTCTCCGCACTATTGGTTAAGATCAAATTGTAATGAATAAGTGTAAAATTCACAATTTCAGATTATAATAAACATTGCCGCTAAGATATAAAGAGTCGCAGTCAATATTACAACCAAAATTAAAAAAAATAAAGAAATGGACTGTATTCAATAAAAATCCAAATTGTTCAATATCAATCAAGATTAACAAAGAATTTGCATGTCGTACTCACATAAAACATATTAATAAATACCTACTAAAAATACACAACTTTCTATCTAACAGTAACTAATTAATTAAAAATAATACGGCTTTCATCTAAGATCTAAATGTCATCCATCCATCCATCAACATCAGCCAAAGGACGTCCACTGCTGGACATAGGCCTTTCCTATGGATCTCTAATAAGACCTGCTGGAAGCGGCTTGCATCCAGCGTGATCAAAATGTAATGAATATAAAATAGGTACCGTTCACGATTTCAGATTATAAACATCATAAAATAGGTCACCACACAAAATTGTTAAATTTTATTTAATCATTACATTTATACTCAAGATCAAAATTTGTTGAGCGCACTATAACGATCACGCACTATTGTCTGAGATTCAAAAATCGGACATAGATCCGACCTCGACGAGCGCTCGCGCGGTACTGAATCCGTACGGTCAATACATTGCGTTTTGTAGTATTTTCGGCGGTTATAGATGGCTTTATTTTAAGTTTTTTAAGATATTATTTTAAAAAATATTTCAATTTTCTAATTATTTATAAATTAAACTTTATTTTGGTATAAAATTTGCATCAAAATAATAATGTGAAAAAGAAATATTCGCAGCTGTATCGGGGCGTTTTTAGTAGTTTTGTGCTGCTGAATTAGATATTATTTTTTGTAAAAACACAAACATGTATCAAAATTTTGAAAATGCTAACGTTCAAATAGGTATATAACACATATTAAAATTCATTTTTTGATTTCATATGCTTTGCATTATACTTCAATAAATGGGCTCAAAAATCACCCTTTTTTCGAAAGACTGGCTTTGAAATTTTGATATTAATATGAAAAAAGAAAACAAAATCTAAAATTAGAAAATGCTACCGTCAATAGTAATATTTGTTTTCAATTTTTCAATAATGTAAAGCAGTTGTATGTTTTTAGTTTTTCAGAAAAATAACGCCAAAATTGATCAAAATGGCGGTTTCGCTGTGATATGGGCCTTAAGCTTGAGGCAGTTGTCAACCACAATAAAAGTTGTCAAGTGCGTGTCGAGACACGCGTATGATAGGATTCCATAGATGGTGACGATGATTATGATGATGATGATAATAACCGATTTTTGACCGACGAACCGGAGGAGGTACTCAATTCGACGCGTTTATTTTTTCTTCTATGTATAACCACGCATTACTTTTTTCATAGTAGTCCGATTTCAATAATTATTTTTTTATTTGAAATTTGTCCTTTGTTTGAAATATATACTTTGAAATTTGTCCCATTTAAATTTTATTAAAATCGGCTGAGCCATTTTTGATATATCAACAATAATGTGAAAATGCTACATCGATCCGTGTGAAATATTCGCGAATTCTGTACACGGGTGAAGTCGGTCATGGTATTTTTTTTTTCTAAAAATATGAAAATGAAAAAATGAAAATATTTTATTAAACACAAACATAGGAAAAAAAATTACACACATGTTACAAATGATAAAAATAATATTACTTATGTTTATGACAGTTGTATACAAACAAAACGAGGTACCGTGATATTAGATATTAGATTTCCGCGACACAGGCCTAGCGTAGTGCGGAAATCTAATACGAATTTTCCATGTGATTTGAAACCTCTATAAGTTGACAATTTTTTTTGCGTTTAAATTTCTGAATAAAAAAATCTGAATAATGAACAATAGTTTCTAATAGTTACGAATGCTTATATTTTGAGAATAAAAATAAATTGTACATATTATAAATAAAAAAATAATAATAATAAATATATATATTGATATGTATAATTATGTAAAATATATGCATATATTATATCTCACTATGATGGAATATTATTTCTTAATTATGACATAATTTTTAACAAATTCTCAGTCTCTGTATAACTCATTGAAGATAAAAATTTATAAATAGCCTTTTTAGCTTCATACAGAGTTTTTTCTTTTAAGTTACAGTGTTTCTTCACTACATTATCGATGTGAGTTCTAACAAAATCTCCGAAACGACGAGCGTTACTAGAATTCACTTTGGGATAATTTAATTTATGAATTCTCTTTTTTTAAATTCTCGTCATAGTCATGTCATGAGCAGCAAGAACTGATTTATGAACGGAGAGAGAAGATTTCAATATGAATAATTGTCTAACGCTCAGCACTCCGCTGTCTTTGAAAACGTCTATGGTCGGATATCGTAGTGGTTTTTTCATCATAACCTTTAGTACTGAGCGTTGTGCACGCTCAGCTAGTATGATGTAAGTTGCGGGTGCACTACCCCAACATGTTATACAATAGTTCAAAAGTGATTGGCACAATGCGTAATATACCGATATCAATGTATCAGGGAGGGCTATGTCTCGTAAATTTGTCATAATGCCAATGACCTTCCTTACCCGTGATGATAAAGCGACTAAGTGATTTCTAAAATTAAGATTTTCATCTAGGAAAACCCCTAAATATTTTATGGTCTTAGACCTATTAAGTGCAACACAGTCACATGATTGTTTATGGCAGGATACTTTATGTGGCTTAAGAACTAGCTGAGATTCAGGCGCTGATGCAGCTGTTTTATGAAAACATAAAAACACAGTTTTTTTGGCATTCAGCGTTAGAAGATTCCTTACCAACCAATTTGAAATACTAGCCATTCCCTGTTCAGCAGATTTTAGAGTTCTTTCCCAGGTTGAACCGTAAAACAAAATGGCAGTATCGTCGGCATAACAAACGGTCTCAGCATTTTCAATTTGGATGTCGTGTATATCATTGATGTACAAATTGAAAAGCGTGGGCCCCAGAATACTACCCTGAGGCACACCGAAATTAATGGCTAAGGTACTACTTAACTCGTTATCAATCTTGACACACTGCCTCCGCCCCGATAAGTAGCTATCAAACCAATTACCAGCTATCCCCCTAATACCAATTTTAAATATTTTTTTCAGAAGTATTGGAACGGAGACAGTGTCAAAAGCTTTAGCCAAATCTAAAAACACAGATATACACTTTTGTCTTTTATCCAATTTAGATGAAACCACTGATGTTAAGAAAGATACCGCGTCTTCGGTGCACCTGCCTTTTCTAAAGCCAAATTGTTTAGCAGAAATTAAATTACGGGACTCTAAATATTTTGTCAATCTTGAATTTACTAGTTTTTCTAATATTTTCGAGAAAGTGCCTAGGAGAGAAATTGGTCTGTAGTTTTCTACACAATTTTTGGGGCCGCTTTTGTGAACTGGACTTACTTAGGCAACCTTCCATATATCTGGAAAGACACCACTTGAAAAACTTTGGTTATATATATGAGTAAGTGGCACAACAATCTCGTTCTTAATGTATTTAATTAACGTGCCTCATGCTCATTACAGATGTCAAGTGGGCTTTTTGAGTCTTTAGGATCGCTCAATGATAACAATTCTGTGGGCACATGTTCATTTGTAGATAGATTGCAGACCGATTTGATAGACTTCCAGAGCTTCCGAGAGTTGTTTTTAATTTTATCTAACTCTTTAGTTTCGTATTCTATTCGAAGCTTTCGCAAAAGTGTAACGAAGAAATTTTGATACCTTTTGTAGGAAATTAGAAAAACCGTATTGTCCGGCTCAAGTTTCGCGAGCTGATGAAGTCTATCTCTATGTCTCATGCAGCGCATGAGACCTGGAGTAATCCAGGGTTTTAAGTTGTATTGCTTCCTACTTAGGCGAACCTCACGTGTATGTTTACAAACGACGTTAGATAAGAATGCACTAAAAGTACTGGTTGCAATGTTTACATCATTTATTTTAGTGACAAAGGTCCATTCAACTTCAGAAAGCTCTGTTTTGATTGCTTGCTCTTTTAACTGTAGTGCGGCTTAAACGTTTGTGTACCTTATGAGTTATATTCATACAGACAGACAGACGGACAGACGGACATCGAAGTCTTAGTAATAGGGTCCCGTTTTTCCCTTTGGGTACGGAACCTTAAAGTCTTTTTCAAATAGCTAGTCACTTATAAGTAAGTATCAAAATTTCTTCGTTACACTTTTGCGAAAGCTTCGAATAGAATACGAAACTAAAGAGTTAGATAAAATTAAAAACAACTCTCGGAAGCTCTGGAAGTCTATCAAATCGGTCTGCAATCTATCTACAAATGAACATGTGCCCACAGAATTGTTATCATTGAGCGATCCTAAAGACTCAAAAAGCCCACTTGACATCTGTAATGAGCATGAGGCACGTTAATTAAATACATTAAGAACGAGATTGTTGTGCCACTTACTCATATATATAACCAAAGTTTTTCAAGTGGTGTCTTTCCAGATATATGGAAGGTTGCCTAAGTAAGTCCAGTTCACAAAAGCGGCCCCAAAAATTGTGTAGAAAACTACAGACCAATTTCTCTCCTAGGCACTTTCTCGAAAATATTAGAAAAACTAGTAAATTCAAGATTGACAAAATATTTAGAGTCCCGTAATTTAATTTCTGCTAAACAATTTGGCTTTAGAAAAGGCAGGTGCACCGAAGACGCGGTATCTTTCTTAACATCAGTGGTTTCATCTAAATTGGATAAAAGACAAAAGTGTATATCTGTGTTTTTAGATTTGGCTAAAGCTTTTGACACTGTCTCCGTTCCAATACTTCTGAAAAAAATATTTAAAATTGGTATTAGGGGGATAGCTGGTAATTGGTTTGATAGCTACTTATCGGGGCGGAGGCAGTGTGTCAAGATTGATAACGAGTTAAGTAGTACCTTAGCCATTAATTTCGGTGTGCCTCAGGGTAGTATTCTGGGGCCCACGCTTTTCAATTTGTACATCAATGATATACACGACATCCAAATTGAAAATGCTGAGACCGTTTGTTATGCCGACGATACTGCCATTTTGTTTTACGGTTCAACCTGGGAAAGAACTCTAAAATCTGCTGAACAGGGAATGGCTAGTATTTCAAATTGGTTGGTAAGGAATCTTCTAACGCTGAATGCCAAAAAAACTGTGTTTTTATGTTTTCATAAAACAGCTGCATCAGCGCCTGAATCTCAGCTAGTTCTTAAGCCACATAAAGTATCCTGCCATAAACAATCATGTGACTGTGTTGCACTTAATAGGTCTAAGACCATAAAATATTTAGGGGTTTTCCTAGATGAAAATCTTAATTTTAGAAATCACTTAGTCGCTTTATCATCACGGGTAAGGAAGGTCATTGGCATTATGACAAATTTACGAGACATAGCCCTCCCTGATACATTGATATCGGTATATTACGCATTGTGCCAATCACTTTTGAACTATTGTATAACATGTTGGGGTAGTGCACCCGCAACTTACATCATACTAGCTGAGCGTGCACAACGCTCAGTACTAAAGGTTATGATGAAAAAACCACTACGATATCCGACCATAGACGTTTTCAAAGACAGCGGAGTGCTGAGCGTTAGACAATTATTCATATTGAAATCTTCTCTCTCCGTTCATAAATCAGTTCTTGCTGCTCATGACATGACTATGACGAGAATTTAAAAAAAGAGAATTCATAAATTAAATTATCCCAAAGTGAATTCTAGTAACGCTCGTCGTTTCGGAGATTTTGTTAGAACTCACATCGATAATGTAGTGAAGAAACACTGTAACTTAAAAGAAAAAACTCTGTATGAAGCTAAAAAGGCTATTTATAAATTTTTATCTTCAATGAGTTATACAGAGACTGAGAATTTGTTAAAAATTATGTCATAATTAAGAAATAATATTCCATCATAGTGAGATATAATATATGCATATATTTTACATAATTATACATATCAATATATATATTTATTATTATTATTTTTTTATTTATAATATGTACAATTTATTTTTATTCTCAAAATATAAGCATTCGTAACTATTAGAAACTATTGTTCATTATTCAGATTTTTTTATTCAGAAATTTAAACGCAAAAAAAATTGTCAACTTATAGAGGTTTCAAATCACATGGAAAATTCGTATTAGATTTCCGCACTACGCTAGGCCTGTGTCGCGGAAATCTAATATCTAATATCACGGTACCTCGTTTTGTTTGTATACAACTGTCATAAACATAAGTAATATTATTTTTATCATTTGTAACATGTGTGTAATTTTTTTTCCTATGTTTGTGTTTAATAAAATATTTTCATTTTTTCATTTTCATATTTTTAGAAAAAAAAAATACCATGACCGACTTCACCCGTGTACAGAATTCGCGAATATTTCACACGGATCGATGTAGCATTTTCACATTATTGTTGATATATCAAAAATGGCTCAGCCGATTTTAATAAAATTTAAATGGGACAAATTTCAAAGTATATATTTCAAACAAAGGACAAATTTCAAATAAAAAAATAATTATTGAAATCGGACTACTATGAAAAAAGTAATGCGTGGTTATACATAGAAGAAAAAATAAACGCGTCGAATTGAGTACCTCCTCCGGTTCGTCGGTCAAAAATCGGTTATTATCATCATCATCATAATCATCGTCACCATCTATGGAATCCTATCATACGCGTGTCTCGACACGCACTTGACAACTTTTATTGTGGTTGACAACTGCCTCAAGCTTAAGGCCCATATCACAGCGAAACCGCCATTTTGATCAATTTTGGCGTTATTTTTCTGAAAAACTAAAAACATACAACTGCTTTACATTATTGAAAAATTGAAAACAAATATTACTATTGACGGTAGCATTTTCTAATTTTAGATTTTGTTTTCTTTTTTCATATTAATATCAAAATTTCAAAGCCAGTCTTTCGAAAAAAGGGTGATTTTTGAGCCCATTTATTGAAGTATAATGCAAAGCATATGAAATCAAAAAATGAATTTTAATATGTGTTATATACCTATTTGAACGTTAGCATTTTCAAAATTTTGATACATGTTTGTGTTTTTACAAAAAATAATATCTAATTCAGCAGCACAAAACTACTAAAAACGCCCCGATACAGCTGCGAATATTTCTTTTTCACATTATTATTTTGATGCAAATTTTATACCAAAATAAAGTTTAATTTATAAATAATTAGAAAATTGAAATATTTTTTAAAATAATATCTTAAAAAACTTAAAATAAAGCCATCTATAACCGCCGAAAATACTACAAAACGCAATGTATTGACCGTACGGATTCAGTACCGCGCGAGCGCTCGTCGAGGTCGGATCTATGTCCGATTTTTGAATCTCAGACAATAGTGCGTGATCGTTATAGTGCGCTCAACAAATTTTGATCTTGAGTATAAATGTAATGATTAAATAAAATTTAACAATTTTGTGTGGTGACCTATTTTATGATGTTTATAATCTGAAATCGTGAACGGTACCTATTTTATATTCATTACATTTTGATCACGCTGGATGCAAGCCGCTTCCAGCAGGTCTTATTAGAGATCCATAGGAAAGGCCTATGTCCAGCAGTGGACGTCCTTTGGCTGATGTTGATGGATGGATGGATGACATTTAGATCTTAGATGAAAGCCGTATTATTTTTAATTAATTAGTTACTGTTAGATAGAAAGTTGTGTATTTTTAGTAGGTATTTATTAATATGTTTTATGTGAGTACGACATGCAAATTCTTTGTTAATCTTGATTGATATTGAACAATTTGGATTTTTATTGAATACAGTCCATTTCTTTATTTTTTTTAATTTTGGTTGTAATATTGACTGCGACTCTTTATATCTTAGCGGCAATGTTTATTATAATCTGAAATTGTGAATTTTACACTTATTCATTACAATTTGATCTTAACCAATAGTGCGGAGACATAACCTAGCATGTAACTATGACTTTGATAAAAATAATAAATTATTTGTCATATTTATTAATTTCATAATAAATATGACAATAATATTTTTATTTTAATGCGATTGTATCTGTTAAAAACATAATAGATTCTTGGTCTCATAAAAGTGAAAGAATTAAAGTTCAATACAATAGTGGCACGTGCTCCAAGCAAATAACAAAAACAAAAGAATCTTGCTATTTATGACTTCAGGTGTCTTTCTTAGAAGACATGCCGAATATCCGGGTGTATTTCCAAGAACAAGACCTGTGGTGTAGGCAATAAATTGTTTTTTTTTTTTTATATTTCTAGCATGGGTCAAAGAGATCCTGTGTACAGATGTGTGAAAATAATAAGATTTCCTGCATCACTGAAAAAATCACATGAAGCGAGGCAAAGCTACGTTTAACATCATCAATGTCTCATAATATGTACATATTTATGAATTTGGATTATTAATAGTAATATGAATCTTTATGCCTTATTTTATAGATATTATGAAAATGCCGAAATGGTAGCTGTCAAACATACGAGTACATTGACAATTTTAATGATGTACCGCACCTATATTCGATTTGTAATAACCGATTATTATCGATTTTACGTACTTTTCGAAGTTATCGAACAATATACCTAAAACTATCAATATACCTAAAAATAGCTCAATGCAAGTTTGTGATACCCTTCGAAATTACGTAAGTTCGAGTTTATGTGCATCTTTTTCTAACACCTTTTAAATTTAATAATTAAAATGAGACAAAGAGATGTATTCTCTTGCTATTTTAGTACTCCTTCTAGTACGTTATTTTTCTAAGAACCACTCGCTGACTCAATTATTTCATTATCTGTACCTTTTATTAGTTCATTCTTTTAAAATTGTCATTATTTGCTAAATGTTGTTGTCAGTGTCACTTGTCACAGACAACACCACTGTCTTACTGTCACCGCTATTTTCTCGAAATTAATCAGATTTTTTCACGAATAATATAATTGATTTTCTAAAAATTCACAAGAAAGTTCCGTAACAGTAGTGGACGTCTCTTACTACTCTATGAAAACGTTTTGTACATGCATTTAGCCATTTAATGGGATTATGACTGAAGACGAAAGTGTTGATCCACAGTTGGAAAACTTCATTCTCACTGAAACACAGAAACAACGTTTTCAGGTTAGTTGATCAATATTTCTGTGGTAGGTAGGTATTTATTTCAGATAGTCGTCAGTTATCCGACCTACTAGTAAGAAGAAAGTAAATTATTATATTGCCTTCTAGTTAGAGATATAAGTTACAATGTTGGTTACTGTTTCATTATCAATACTTGAGCAACTGACCTTTGAGCGAAATAGCCATTGATAAAAATACGTAATAATACCTGTTTTATATGCAAAAAATGACCTTACACTATGTTAATTCTAATATGTCAATTTACTAATTGATGGTTATTGTTTGCAGGTACTTGTTCACGGACTGACAGACACTTGTTGGGAGACTTGCGTCGGGTGGCCGTCGTCGCGGCTCGACACCAAGACTGAGGCATGCATTATGAATTGTGTGGAGAGGTTCATTGACGCCACCACATTCATCACGAGGCGCCTTATGAACACAACCAAGTACCGCTCCGACGTACCTTTAGAGTTTCAGTGAACAATCTAAAACAAACAGCAAAATGTTCTCAAGCATCAGGAACTTTTTACATCGCCACAGGAGGAAGTTTGTCATAACTGGAGCAGTAGTCGGAGGCCTATACTTGCTCACCAGCTATGCACAGAAAAAGCTCAGAGAATGGCAAGAAAAAGAAGCAAAGAAATTCTTTGAAATGACAAGAAAAAAGCAACATTTTGAAAGCACAGAGAGAACCTGCAATCAAACTATATTGTCTCTCTCAAAAATTGTGTCGGAGAGTATTTTGAATGTAATAAACACAGAAGAAATTGTACAAAAGTTGCGAGAAAATCCTGATGATAAATTGTCTCTGTGGGAGCAGCTGAAGATTATGATATTCACCCGCCTTTGTGTCCTAGTGTATGCATTGTGCATTCTGCAAGTAACCTTGAGAGTCCAGCTTAATGTGATCGGGGGCTACTTGTACCGTGACTCTGTCCACGAACAAGACCCTCTAGTAGACAGCGAGCTACAATCCAAATACTTATCCCTCTGCCACCACTTTGTTGGTAATGGAGTGGAAGACTTAGTTAAACAGATTGAAGAGGCTGTGAAGAAGGTAGTTCAAGGTGTTTCGCTCAAGACTAAAATAACACTTCAGGATGTAGAGCAGATGTTTTGGTCTATCCAAACTATCCTATGCACTGATACCGCTGGAGACCCTGTTAAGAAGATGGTCCATTATTTGGTCGGCCACACTGAGATCAGTGAAGCAAAGCTAGATACTATTGTCAAAGAGACAATGGATATACTAGAGAGTGACGAAGTAACAGGGATCGCAACTTCTTCAGTCAGCCGTAGCTTCTCACTTGTCATTGACGAAGTGGCTAACTTATTTGTGAACAAATCCACTCCGATAACCAAAAACCACTTGGAAGTAGAAGACCAAATTATAACCAATGGAGCTCTCAATAATAGAGCATCCAGCTTTGTTGATGTAAACAGAGTTGAGATACATTTCGTTAAACTACTGCCTGTTATCAATGAGCTGATAACTAAGAATAATTGTAAGGGCAACACCAACATTCCAGACTTGATAACCCAGCAGCTTACTCTCAACGAGAAGCTAAAATTGCTTGGCGCAAACATTTATGAAGTATTTAGTAGTGCATGAACATAGCTGTAACTACATTTAGCATGCCTACGTATACATATTTAAAATTTTAAATGGGTAATTAAATATAGGTAGATGTTGTATGGGTAGATAAGGTAATTAATGTTTATATTAAGACTAAATTTCTGTTAAAAAGAAATTTTAAACTTGTATTATCATTGTAATGATAGTTTAGTATGTTTCTTCATCATTGTTATAAAATTATTGAATTCCATTTTTTGTAGCCAAATAATGAAACTGCTGCTGCTCTTAATCTATGACAAATTATTTAATAATTATGATTGATGTAAATAATCATAACTTTGAAGTGTAACATTGATTCTGTAGCACAAATCACTAAATCATGACAAAAAATTAATCAAATCTAACAAGTCTATTTGCACTTCTAATTTTAGTCCATCAGGTTATTTATTTTTTCTTTTTAACCGACTTCGTAAAAGGAGGAGGTTTTAGGTTTGTATGTATTTTTTTGTGTATGTTCATCTATACCCTCGCCAATTTGTGAACCGAATCAAAAAAATATTTTTTAGTTCGAAAAGGTATACTCCCGGGTTGGTCCCGTGGTGGTTTAATCGGCTGAGCCGTTTTAGAAAAATCAACAATAATGTAAAAATTGTATACATCAATTCAAGCGAACTATTCGAATTTTTCGAAGTCGGTTTTGCCATATTTTGCGAAAAATAAATGATTTAGTGATTGGTGCAACAGAATCTGTGTATTTGACTGTTAGGTGATTGTCGTGAGGTAGTACACTACTTTCTTTATTCTGGTCTTTGTCAAGCTGTTATAAAATAAGGTTAAAGTTTTTGTAACGTAATTGATGTTGGGGAAATAAAAACTATATACTTTATTGCAGTCTTTACAAGTTTGACTATGATGTTAAGTACAAGCTGCGCAAAACCCAAATCTGCGTGTAGCTAAAGTATCATCTGTGTGAGAATTGGATTTCGCGCAGCTTCTAGCTAACTTCATAGCCAGCAAGAAGTTTCATTTGGCTTATACACGTACATGGCCTTATACAGGGTTATTGGTAATCAATTAGCATCCTTTTAGGGGCTTATTCTGTATATCAAAACTAATAACTATTATAAAAAAAAAAAAAAAAAAAAATTTTTAAAAATAAATATTTAAGTGGGGCTCCCATACAAGTAACGTGATTAATCAGTCTCTGGCAGCCATATCACAAGATTTGCTTAGTTTGGGGTAAAAGTAAGTAAGTTCGTATAGGCCGGGTGGCTAACCCTGGTGTCAGAGTTTTTAGGCCGCATGAAGGCCTCTGACATGGCTAAACGGTTGAAACAACCGGGGCCTACAATTTAACGTGTCATCCGAGCCACGGTAGCGCTCAGTTGGAAAATTCCACCCGCGGTCACCCATCCAAGTACTGACCGTGCTGAACGTTGCTTAATTTCGGTGATCGCTGACAAACACCAATCAAACTACGCTACGAGCGCTACAGTACATTTTGGGGTTAGAAGCTGTGTGTAAGATATCCCCAAATATTTATTTGATGTTGCAAAATGAAACCTCATTACGATGTCCCTAAATGTTCTAAGTTGAGAGATTTTCATACGAATTAGACGTTCCAAATTTAAATCACTTTAACCCTCAGTTTCATACATTATTGACCTGCCATAGCCCTCGAGATTGTGTTAAGATAATAATGACTCGTCTTACGTTGAGATTCTATGATTTATAATGGGTCATTTTCGAGCAGGTGGTATGAAAAAATATTTACTGTACAAAATAGCTGTTTCTGCTTAGCAGTCGACTGAATATATTAAACGAAGCAAATCGCTAATGAAGCGAGCACATTTCCACTAAGTAAACAGTGCCACGAAAATCCGTGAAAAATGTTCGCCTGACGCCGGCCGGCGTTCGACGTAAGTGACAGCATGCGTTTCACGTCCCTTTGTGTTATTAATAAACACGAACACAAACAAATAGTGAAGTAGTTCATCCGCCAGCGACGCTATCTTGTGCAATCGACAAGTTATTTCGATTCAAATCTACGAGTATGTGGCTGTCCCCGAGTGTTACGAGCTTCAGTGAGCTCACTTAGCAGCTGCGCGAGGATGGCGTTATCCGCAGCCTGTAGCTGGCATCACAGCCGCAAGTTGATTGATTCGGCGTATACCATAGAGGCACAGAGGAACAAAGTAGTAGGTATCCAAGTAGCGAACTGGCTGTTGCTTTGTAAAATGCAGACTCAAGAATTATTTTTCGCAAAAACAGGCAAAACCGCCTTCCATCGTGGTGTACAAAATTCGAAAGTTTCGCTCGAGTTGTTTACATTATTGTTGATTTTTCAAAAACGGCTCAGCCAAATTCTGTAAAATTTAAATGGGACCTCCTAGGGATTATACCCTTTCGAACTAAAAAAAAATTTTCGATTCGGTTCAAAATTGACGAAATTATCGATGAACATACACAAAAATAGATACATACTTACCTACAGACGAACATAGAACATCCTCCTTTTTGGAAGTCTGTTAAAAAGGGTCATTGTGTAAATATCTAATTCGGTATGTCTGATGGTGCTCATTTTTAGGGTTCCGTACCCAAAGGGTAAAAACGGGACCCTATTACTATGACTCCGCTGACCGTCTGTCTGTCTGTCTGTCACCAGGCTGTATCTCATGAACCGTTATAGCTAGAAACCTGAAATTTTCACAGATGATGTATTTTTGTTACCGCTATAACAAAAAATAACTAAAACAATAAAAATAATATTTAAGGGGGGTTCGCATACAACAAACCTGAATTTTTAGCCGTTTTTCGCTCGATGTTAAATATGGGAACAGGTAGAAGCTTGAAATATTCACTGAACATTTAGCTATATTATAACGCAATGAACGAAACACACAGAATAGCAACAACTTGTTTATTCAGGAACGGTTCGGGGACGAATAGGGCGCAAAAATAGCTGAACACGGCTTAAATAACTTTCCCCTCCTTTGAGATTCAACATGGCGGCTGGCAACAGCATGGCGCGAAGGGGCGTGGCGACTGCAGTTGACGTCAGTTCCGTTTCAATATATTCACTTCAATATAAATAATTATATTAAAATAAAAATAATTGGGCTCCCATACAGTACGGAACTTTTCGTGCGCGAGTCCGACTCGTACTTGGCCGATTATTTTACGTAGTAGGTACTTTATTTCAATCTCTCAGCATAGAAAAAGTAAAAAAATCTATTTTTTTTAAATACAATCCACGGCCCCGAATTCGGGCTGGACTCTCCCAACACACGTCAGTTGGTAATCTGATAAACAAGCCTTGCATACCAAACGACCGTTCTGAATATTATAAGTAGAACCTGCGTCAGTCCGTCTGCCACAGCGACCGACATCGATTCGCAGACGGCATGTTACATTATGGATGTGTATGACGTGCATGTGCGCGACGAGTAGACGCTTATGACTTAGGTACGAGTATGTGTTGTATCCACTCGTACTTACCTACGGCTATTAACTTTTTAGGATTCGTACCCAAAGGGTAAAAAAACGGGATTACTAAGACTCCACTGTCCGTCTGTCTGTCACCAGGCTGTATCTCATGAACCGCTATAGCTAGAAAGCTGAATTTTCACAGATGATGTATTTATGTTGCCGCTATAACAACAAATAAAATTATTATTTAAGGGGGGCTCTCCCATACAACAAACCTGATTTATTCGACGTCTTTCGTTCCATCTTTATAATGGTAACAGGTAGATGCTTGAAATTTTCACAGAATATTTAGTTGTATATTCACTTCAATACTAAATAATAAAAATAAAATAAATATTTGATGGGGGCTCCCATACAGTACGGAACCCACCGTGCGCGTGTCCGACTCGTACTTGGCCGATTATTTTTAGTATTTTTCCAAGACCACGGAACTAAGTTCAGCTGTCTACATTATTGATCGAGCGAAGGCGAAAGACGGCGATTTTGCTTTCGTCTGTCAGATGTTGGTTTTCGTATACAGGTCGGATTTTTCAATTAATCTCGACGAAACTTGGTAAATTAGGTACCAGTTTTTTTTGTCATCGGTGTTTTTGACCGACGTACCGGAAGAGGTACTCAATTCGACGCGTATATTTTTTTATGTATAACCACGCATAATTTGTTTATAGTAGTCCTATTTCAATCATTCTTTTTTATTCGAGAGAGTATACTTCGAAATTGGTTCCATTTAAATTTTATCGAAATCGGCTGAGCCATTTTTGATAAATCAACAATAATGTGAAAAATGCTACATCGATCCGTGCGAAATATTCGCGAATTCTGTGCACGGGTGAAGTCGGTCTTGCTATTTTTTGCAAAAAACAATTATTGGTATTTCCTTGAAAAAGGGGGGAAATTTGCTGTTCCTCTATTTATCAGCAGATTTCGATAATATTTGGCAAGATTGTTTATCTAAGTATCTAAATCCTAACAAGACTTGCAAGTATGAAACTTGGCTTATGAAGATTCAGTTAAAGATATGTGTCGCGAGATCTACTGTTCAGAGAACTACTAGTATTATTAGTCTTCCAAATCTTATTTACACATATAATAATTATTATGGTCGTACTTAGTCCAAGCCGGAAGTCGGAAGCCGTGGTGGTCTAGCGGTAATGACACCCGCCTTACAATCGTGAGGTTCAAATCTCGGTCCATTTGATATCGTATGTGAATCCACCAACCTGTATCTACTGGGCCGGCGTGGTGGATATGGCCTAATCACCCTTCGTGGGTAGGCCTACGTTCTGCAGTGGACTATTGGAAAGGCTGTAGGCAGGCACCTAGTCCTAATCCAAGAGCAAGTCACGGTCAAGTCCAAACCTGGAATGTAGCGCTCTTAGTGTAACTAACTACTAAGTGTTTTAATATGATGTGTTAGCGATCACTCAAAGGGGATGATTAAGACCATCAGTACGAAGAACTTTTAATATGGGGCCAACCCGGAATCCGAGAAAAAAATATCCCATAGATACGAAACCGCTATTCGGAATTATGTATGTATCAGCTGATTTCTGTCAAATTAGACGAAAGACGGCGGCAGCAGTCTGTATCATGCCTTGCCCGTACGAATCAGAAATGTGGATTCAAACTTCAACATCGAACGCTTCGTAGGTAAGTACGTATCGAAGGAAAATCAACAATGTAGAGCCGAGTGAGGTGTCTTTCTACTTGTCCTGAGGCATTAGTATGAGTTTGTATAGTAAACGAAAACTTTTGTCATTTTCGTGGGGCTCCGTATTTTTAGGGTTCCGTACCCAAAGGGTAAAAACGGGACCCTTTTACTAAGACTTCGATGTCCGTCTGTCCGTCTGTCACCGGGCTGTATCTCATGAACCGTGATAGCTAGGCAGCTGAAATTTTCACAGATGATGTATTTCTGTTGCCGCTATAACAACAAATACTAAAAAGAGAATACAACAAATATTTAAGGGGGGCTCCCATACAACAAACGTGATTTTTAAGAGTTTTTCGCTATTTTTAACGGCAAGGGGGCTCCCATACGGTACGGAACCGATTGAACTTGGCCGATTACTTATTTTTATGTATTTACTTTACAACTCCACAGACTTCAGGGAGGGT
Source organism: Hypomecis atomaria (assembly GCA_964007245.1). Classification (NCBI taxonomy): domain Eukaryota; kingdom Metazoa; phylum Arthropoda; class Insecta; order Lepidoptera; family Geometridae; genus Hypomecis; species Hypomecis atomaria. The sequence goes on along the minus strand of OZ023294.1, from coordinate 12,179,936 downwards.
CCGTGTCCTTTTTTAACCGACTTCCAAAAATTAGGAGGTTCTATGTTCGTGTGTTTGTATTTTGTTTTTTTTTGTATATGTTCGTCGATAATTTCGCCAATTGTGAACCGAATCGAAAAAAAATTTTTTGGTCCGAAAGGGTATAATCCCGAGGTGGTCCCATTTAAATTTTACAGAAATCGGCTGAGCCGTTTTTGATAAATCAACAATAATGTAAACAATTCGAGCGAAATATTCGAATTTTATACACGATGGAAGGCGGTTTTGCCATTTTTTGTGTTTTTTTTTATATATTTACTTTAGAACTTCACAGATTCCAGGGTCCGTGTCCTTTGTTACCTACATCTAGTTATTATTGTTAGTTGAAGACTATATAATAAGATATACTAATTTTTAGGGTTCCGTACCCAAAGGGAAAAACGGGACCCTATTACTAATACTTCGATGTCCGTCTGTCCGTCTGTCTGTCTGTCTGTCACCGGGATGTATCTCATGAACGATGATAGCTAGGCAACTGAAATTTTCACAGATGATGTATTTCTGTTGCCGCTTTAACAAGAAATACTAAAAATTAAATAAATATTTAAGGGGGGCTGCCATATTACAAACCTGATTTTTTAGACGTTTTTCGCTCTATATTAATAATGGTTACAGGTAGATGCTTGAAATTTTCACAGAATATTTAGTTTTATATTCACTTTAATAATAAATAATAAAATTAAAAAAAAAAAAAATATTTAAGGGGGGCTCCCATACAGTACGGAACCCTCCGTGCGCGAGTCCGACTCGTACTTGGCCGATTATTATCTTCGCCTAAGTTAGTAGTTACTAGGTGGAATTATGGTAAGCAGGATTTCTATGGAGTCAGTAAAATCTTGTACTTGGGGTACAGACGTGGTGCACCCACCGGTGCTTTCGGGTTCTTCCGGATGGACAAACTTGATAGTCTAACTGATTTGTCCAACAGGAAAAAAAGTCCGCGTGGTCAAATTGCTAGACTCTAGAGCTTTTTTCTCAATAACATGTGTCATTACGAAGTCATCACGTACAGTTATAAATAAATTAGGTTGTCAATTATTATGTCATATTTTCACGATTATTTCAGTTGCACAGAAATAATTTTAAAATGGATTATAAATTAATAACTCGAAAAGGATGAACATTATTATTGCACGATGGGCGGCAATATTACAAACTCCGAAATTATAAAAATGGAAATTCATTTTGGATTCATTCAGTTCAGCCACTTAAAAAAAGAGAAGTGCCGTGGCTCCATAACTCTGGACGTAAGCAAAGATTAGTTTCGTTTTCGTTTCAGTTTCGAGATTGGCCAAAAATGCATTTTCATACCACCTGCCTGTAAATGAGCAATTTAATGTCATACAATCTCAACGTAAAACAAAACATTCACAACTAAACTAACATTTTTTTTTCGCGAATAGTATTAGGTACATGTTATATTCATTTGAAGCTATGGATATAAGTATAAGTTATTTTCTTACATTGGATATGTATGTACCTACCTTTTTCGTTTTATAGGATTCATGGAGGTAGCCTAATGTTTTTTTCTACATTCTGTTATATATACATACATATAATAAGTTATGTTGCGTTGTAATAAATAATGATGTTTATTTGAAAGGTTTTTAGGTCATGTTAAGTAAATAGGAATGGAAGTGTTTAGGAATCCAGGAAAGCGCGCTCATTTGATCCAATGGAAGTATGGCTCGCTCGTTTATCATATTGGTTTTTGTATTCTATGTACGTATTCAGTTAGATTATCAAATTTGACCATCCGAAAGAACCCGTTTTTTATAGTATACCTATCTATATACGTTAGATATGACTAGTTTCGTTTCGAATTTTGATTGACTATTGTCTTATTGACTGTACTATTTGTCACAAAAGCCAATTTGACCACGCGGAATTTTTTTCCTGTTGGACAAATCAGTTAGACTGTCGAGTTTGACCATCAGGAAGGACACGTGCTTTCTCCTGGAGATTCCGGAGCTCCGAAGAGCGCACAAAGGCTGGCCACCGATGCGGTTTTAGTGGGTACAATCAGTGGCGTAGCTACCCAGGGGCTAGGCGGGGCAGTGCCCCGGGGCCCTCAAGCTCAAGGGGGCCCTCGAATCCTTACCAGAAAATCTCTATCGAACTGAACTTTTGAAAATTCTCACATAATAAATATGACAGCCTGCAATCCGACTTTAATCATGGCAACTCAGTTGAAAAAGAAACTTGAAAGTTATACCTAGGGATATCCTCCAAATTCAAAGCTGTAATTGGTCTTAAATCCAGGGGCCCCAAGCTAAGTCAAGTCTAAGTAAAAATTAGACGATAATGTGAAAAAAATCGACAATTTCACCTAATTAAACCGATCAAACCCATTTAATTCATGTCTACGTTCAGGTGTTGGCATTCCGAACTGACAGCAGGCGCGGATCCATGGAGAGGGCCCCCTGGTCACATGTCGATCTTTCTGCTCACTTCCTTTTCTACACTTAAAACTCGGCTCTTTGTTGAAAAATAAATGGAATTTTTTTTTCGCTTGCTTCGCTCGCTCGCGCTTTTTAAGTGTTCAGACATTTACTCAACATTTGATGTCACTTTCAAATCTAATTTTATTGACCAAATGTCGAAATAATTTGTTTCAAACTCACTACTTTAGCGCTCAAAAGGCGCGGTTCAAACGGCGGGTTATGGGACCATGTTGGTCTTTTGCCTGGCCGTGGTTTCATGGCTGATCAACTTCATAACATAGAATTTACTTGCTTGCTACTTACTGCTTGTATTTGAAAAAAGTTCGCGTTTGCTGCGTACTGCTCTTCTTAGTTTAAATCTATTTTGAAGTTACTGAAAATACCGTAAAATATTTGCTGCTTCGCTCATATCTTTTGATATTATATTATCAAATTAATGTAAAAACTAACAATTTTATTACTAATCGTTGTACTTGCGCTTAATAAAACTACAGTGAATTGTTTTTCTCAAACTTCTTTTGAAATTATTGTTAACTGACAAATTTCCGCGCTCAGTACATACCTACCCGCATTTATGGCAGTAGCATATTATTATATATTCTTTGGCAGTAGAGTGTTTTCCTTTGCTCTATTATCAGTTTTGAAGTTACTGAAAAGCAAACCAATTTTTTTGAAATTTTGGTTAAGGCTTTAAAGCTCTGCGGAGGACTGCTTTTACCCATACTTCTTTTGAAATTACTAAAAAGTGACAAATTGTCGAGCCCGCTGCGCTCGCCCATATTAGCAGAGCAGTGCTCTGCTTTGCGCATATCTATTTTAAAGTTACTGAAAAAGGACGAAAATTTTTCGTGCTCGTTTCGCTAGTGCATAGAAATTGTTTGGTCTGCTTTTCTCATCTCTATTTTATAATTACGAAAATAAATATTATTAATATAATTATAAGACGTTGTCACGTCAAAAAGGGTTACAGAAGTATCAAGACGTTATAGATAGTGAAAGTATATTATAGTGCATCTGTCAATGCGGATGGAGTGAGTGCGACACTACTTTAGTTACCCTTTACCTACTTATAATCTAAAACTAACCCTTTTCGGGGATGGTAGTTTTTGGTAGGCAGGATCTCTGTCGCGTAAGTGAAATCTCGTACTAAGGGTGCAGACGTTTCAAGGCGTTATAGATTAGTGTGTGTATGGTGCGTCCGTCAATGCGGGCGGAGTGCGGCACCGCTGCCTCGGCAGCACCGCAGCGGCTCGGGCGGCATCGCGGCAGTTGCGCGCGCACCCGGCGCACACCGCCCGCGCCACACGTAGCCCGACGCGCCTCCGCGCATATCGACGCGCACCACCTCGCACAAATACACCAAAACTGTGTCATTATCAAACCCTGTGCTAACATTGAAAAAAAACAACCCAGCTGAAATTTTAGTGTGTGTTATAAGTGATAGAACAAAATCTTCACGTGAGTACTAAAACAAGTATACCTATTAACTGTAGATTGTTTAGATTTGTTTTAACTCTAAAAATCTGCAAATTTGTTATCGCAAACTCGATAAAATATATCAACGAATTGGCATAATGTTGGTTTATGAAATAGGGCAACGTGTACACCTACCTATATTCGACTTTCTGTTAAGAATTGTTATTATCATTTTTTTATAGAGACATCGAAGTTCTGTTTATTGGGGATCGTTATCAATATCAAATATCTTTACGTAATGTTATCGATAATATTTGATCAGCAACCTTGTGGACACGGCACTTGATTGTTAGCTTAGTCTTGACTCTTGAACCACGTAGACATTTTTTCCACAAATTTTCTCTACGCATCAACCCATCTACTTTATCAACCCGCACTCGCCCACATCATTATTTTATATAATATGCAACGTCCTTAGATAATTTCATACATACATACATGAAATTAGATGTCTATACACAAGTATAAAAATCTCTATTAAATATTGTGAACTATTTGTACCTACTGTGAGTGTAGCAAACATCGTACACCTAAGTGATTTAATAAATTATTATAAAATAAAACTTTTTAAATAAAAGCTTTTGAGATCCTGGATATATTATAGTAGCAGAGTGCTAGCGAAGACAAATAAAACGAGCCCAAACAGGACGGGTCTATCTTGTTTAGTACATAAGTTTCTATGGCCACCTTCCGACTCCATCATCAGATCAGCTTCATGGTGCCATATTGTTGCATTGTCACGCGATATACATAATTATGCGTGCAAAATCAATTCAGTTCAATCGGAAACTGGGAAGTTGATCGCATTTAACTTGCAAGATTCCACCCGAAGTACCTATATCCATTGCAAGTTAAATAAAAGCTTGTAAAAAAAGTAACATCATTCTAAAATAGTTTTGCGTATCTAACAGTTTTATTGTATTTTGTACATGGTGTAGGAACAGTTTATGCATTAAAACATATCTAGTTGTATTATACAGACATATCCAAGATTTTTTGTTCTCAAAAGCAAAAGGAAAATAATAAGTTAATTTTATTTTTCGCAAAAAATCCCAACACCGACTTCCAAATAACTTACACGTATCGATGTGACATCCATGTACATCATAGATGATTTATCAAAAACGGCTCAGCCGATTTCGATATAATATAAATGAGACCACCTCGGATCAAGTGCGTGTCGAGACACGCTAGACGTCCGTAGATGGTGACGATGATTATGATGATGATGAAAACGAATTTTTATGATGTCGTTAGATGGTTGATTGCTAGAAAAACATAATTGGCTAAGAAATATATTTGATGGGTCAACGACCTCTAAGTTGTGCGCAAGTTAACAAAAAATTTTCCTTTATAACTCAAAAAGTGATGATCCCACAGAGCTCAAAATAATTTTCAGAGAACTTTTTTAGTATGGTACCAAACATGAGGTGGGATTAAAAAAAATGTCACCCCCACTTTACATGTATGGAAGCTACCCCTTAAATACACCGTTTTGAAAATGTGAAGTTTTAAAAAATTAAAAATTTATTGAAAATTTCTCAACTTAGAACATTTAAGAACATCGTGAAGAGGTTTCAATTTGCAAAATCGAATATAACCTCTTTACATTGCACGGCAACTGGCATTGTACAGAGGTTCTACTCGACTTCACAGAATATAACCTCTTTGGTGCCCGTATCAGTTCGATTTTATAGAATAAAACCTCTTTGCAATGCCCGTGCCATGCCATGATAATCGAGCTGGCAATGTGATTCTATGAAAATTCGTAGGTAGTTCAAATTTGTTATCATTTATTGTGAACAATACCGAGTTGCTTAATGAGTACCTACACTTAATTTTTCACTTGTAATTTATGACGTAAGTATTACTCATATTCTTGGGGTTTTATTTTCTCGCAGGATGTATGAAAAGTAGAGTATGGACCTCTAGAACCACAGAAGAGAGAACTGTTCTGTGTCTAGAACCAAGTTTGTCTTCGTCTTGTGCGACTTGAACGCTTCACTCAGGACTCTAAATAATTTCCTCGCTTCGCTCGGGAAGTAACTTAAAACACCCTCGCTACGCTCAGGGTCCAACTGTCGCCCGTGACGTGAGACACCACTTGGTTCTCTTGGTACATAATCTTCTATTACGCTGAGGTGCTAGCTTAGAACATAATCTAAGGGTGCTAGGCATACTGTTATCTAAAAGTATTGCTTTATTTCTCTGGTTTGAATCGTTACGTCACATCATCAGATCAGACTCACACGTCACGAGTTACAAATATCTTGCATTGTTTATAATCAACCAACTAAGCGTCCTGTCAGTCGCCGATAGTGAATTTATCGTATAATTTATAAATGTTTGCTGCGGTAGCGTAGGTAGGTGTGTAACTATAATAAATATTAATGAAAAGCGGACGTTTTTAGGGTTGCGTACCCAAAGTATAAAAACGGGAACCTTTTACGAAGACTTTTACTTACTTTTTACTCCAACGTCCGTCTGTCTGTCTGTCTGTCTGTCACCAGGCCTGTCTGTCTCATGAACCGTGATAGCTAGAACCATAGAAAAATGTTTTTCTATGGCTAGAACGTTGAAATTTTCACAAATGACGTATTTCTGTTGCCGCTATAACAACAAATACTAAAAACAGAATAAAAATCTTTAAGGGGGACTCCCATACAACAAACCTGAATTTTTAGCGTTTTTAACTTACTTCCAAAAAGGAGGAGGTTCTATGTTCGTGTGTATGTATTTTTTTGTGTATGTTCGTCGATAATTTCGCCAATTGTGAACCGAATCGAAAAAATATTTTTCAAGTTAGAAAGGGCATACTCCCTAGGTGGTCCCATTTAAATTTTACAGAAATCAGCTGAACCGCTTTTGATAAATCAACAATAATGTAAACAATTCGAGCGAAATATTCGAATTTTGTACCTACACGATGGAAGGCGGCTTAGCCATTTTTTTGTTTCAACAATAAATAATAAATTAAATCAACAATAAGTTGATTTATCAAAAACGTCTCATCCGATTTCTGTAAAATTTAAATGGGACTACCTTGGGAGTATACCCTTTCGAACTAAAAAAGAATTTTTCGATTCGGTTGACAATTGGCATAATTATCGATGTTCATCGTGTACAAAATTCGGATATTTCGCTCGCTTTTTTCAAAAACTGTTCAGCCAACTTCTGTAAAATTTAAATGGAACCCTTTCGAACTAAAAAATAATTTTTCAATTCGCTTCACAATTGACGAAATTATCGAAAATATACCTACACAAAAAAAATACATACACACGAACATAGAACCTCCTCCTTTTTGGAAGTCGGTTAAAATAATAGTTAAATTAAAATAAAATATATTAAGGGGGGCATTCATACGGTTTGGAACCCTTTGTGCGTGAGTCCGACTCGCAATTGGCCGATTTTTACAAAGAATCACCGGGTCCAGACTCGTGGTTACACCGCCCTGCCGGTAAGTATAACGCTACAATGGGCTGTATTAGATAGATATTAGAAAGTTAATAGTTATTCGATGTACTTACCTTATATTCCTTTCCTAATTTAATGAATCTGAAAGTGTGTTTGTTAGTTTGTAACTCTTTCACGCAGCTACGGATAGGCTTGATTTTTGGCATGGATATTGGATTTAGTTAAAAGGTTGGAAAGTGGCTACTTTTTGTCCTGGAAAAATAAAAGGTTCCTAGCACAAAAATTTCAATATCACGTGGGCTCTTTATTACTAATCCCATATTTAATAAAACAAAGCGACGAGATGAGAAAGTAGGCCCCCGATGACTCACACTTTCCCATAACAATTCAGCTCTAGTCAGAACTAAAATAATCGCATCCTTGTGCAACACAGCAGTGCTTTAGCCAGTCAATCCATCACCCAGTTTAGACGTTGGAAACATTTCTCTTCACTGCACTGCTACGATTAGCTGTTAAATAACTAGCTAAAGTGTTTCCAGATTACTTTCAATTTATATGTCAAGTCGCTGGTCCAAAAATCATGAGTATAAATTTTTTTGGTAGTTACCTATTAGAGCATGATTATACCTACCAAATATGCAATGCATTCCGGGATTTTGAACACCAATTCTGAGACTGACATAAAACTAGATAGGTTCATACATTGCTATCTATATCAGCAACCTATAATATCATGATAAAGTGTTTTGAAATCCTTATCTACTGGTGTATAGGCAAATATAATTGCTGTCCTAATATAATTCCATTTATGTAGATACCAAATAGCATTTTTAAACTCTACTTAAGTAGGTACCTACACTGTTTCACGAGAATTCTTTTACTAAGTCCAGGAACTTTTATATGTGCTTATTGCTCATCATTATGAACTACGTTTACTATGTTTATGTGTTAGACTAGCTGGCCCGCCCCGGCTTCGCCCGGGTACGATTGGTTAAAGAAGACAGATTTTATGAGTATTGCCTATTTACCTACTAATGTTCATATGACAGTTATTTTAGGGCGTTTTCATATAACAGTATCCCACTTAGAACACCCACTGCTTAACATAGGGCTCCCTTATTAGATCTTGATTAACACCGAATAAAACCATTGCAAGAATTTTGCATCCAGCGTCCATCCATGTATCCACCAAAAATGAGGTTCGCAATTCGACTGTGTGTTTCATTTTTAGGGTTCCGTACCCAAAGGAAAAAACGGGACCCTATTACTAAGACTTCGATGTCCGTCTGTCTGTCTGTCTGTCACCAGGCTATATCTCATGAACCATGATAGCTAGGCAGCTGAAATTTTCACGGATGATGTATTTCTGTCGCCGCTATAACAACAAATACCTACTAAAAATAAAATAAAATAAATATTTAAGGGGGGCTCCCATACAACAAACCTGAATTTTTAGACGTTTTTCGCTCTATACTAATATACCTACAACATTTAAAAGAAATTTACTTATGTAAGTAATTCAATCTCAAGATTTGATTTGGCTAGTTTACACGTACAGACAAATGCTTATTTGCACTGTACTTATTCTTAAACTAGCCAAGTCAAATCACGAGCTTGAATTACATAAGTAAATCCCTTTAGAATGTTGTAGGTATGATCTTGTAGCTTAAACTTTAGGATTTTCTACAGAACACTTGGCCCCCGTGTTGGATCTCAATTCTTTTGGTGGCGACACTTTGGCTCCCATTTCACATTTATGTTTTTAATGAGATGTAAGTTACGCGATCATTCCGTCAATTATAAATCAATTTGGTAGTAGAATCGATCGAATCGTAGTCTTAATCTGTTCGACTATTTACATAAAATAAAGATAGTGTTTGCCTATCTAAATAAAAGTAATTTCGTATGGGTCGGATGGCTATCCCTGGCTTCAGAGTTTTTAAACGGTTAGAATATTAGAGACCCGCAGCCCGCAGTCCATCTAAGTTGAGGTTCTATTGTTTTTGATCTTTTCTTCGTTCGAGTACTTTGTAAAATATTGGCCATCTACTTCTACGAATTGTGTGCCCTACCTAAGACCTCTTCAACTTGCTAACCCAAAAAGCTGTGATGGAACCGATGGAAGCGCTGGCATCCAACGTGTTCCGATGGTCTCGACCAGATCTTAGTTTTACGTGAAGACCTCTACACTTGCCAATCTGCCTCTAAACTTGTCGGCATTCGAGAACTTTAAAGCCCCATCGATCATTCGTTTTACGTACTATGTATCAGGACACTCACTCCACTCACTATCACTACCTACAACAGAAATTATAAATCGTCTGTATGTCGGTTGCCTAACTTAGGTTTTCCAAATCTGTAGGTACTACATAAATCGACGCATTAATAGAGGAGGTATATGGCCGTGGTGGCCTAGTGGTAGTAACACCTAACTTACAATCGTGAGTTGGTAGGTTCAAATCCCGATCCCGTATCAATGAGTTTCTTTGGAACTTATGTACGGAATTTCACATCACTGGCTTTTCCGTGAAGGAAAATATCGTGTGGCAACCTGCATACCTACGTCCGTAGAAGGAACTGGATTACGTTTAGGAATCCACCAACCCGCACTGGGCCAGCGTGGTGGATATGGCCCAACCGTAGGTAGACTCTCTCGCTACTCAATAGATTACAACGCGGTCGCGGTTTCACATTTACTTCTTTATACTCTTGTCAATTTTTTTTTAAACACGAATAAGTCCGCTCTTGACCACCAACTCGGCTGATGGTAAGCGACGTTGTGGTCGAAGATGAAGCACGCAGACCTAGAAGATACCTATTCACTCTGACCTTGAAAAGCTTTAGATTTTATCTCTTAGGAAACAGGGAAGCAGGAAGACTGTTCCATTCCCTGGCGGTCGGATCTGTGCTTGAAACAGAGTAAGCAACTGTCCCGGTGTAAAATACCGCCTAACCTTGTTCAGGATACCCAGCTTCATACCAGCCAATTTGGCCCTAGATTCTAGGTACGTGCCGTAGTTCAATATGGGAGTAAGTATTAGCCCAGGTATTTTAAAATTGTAAGCAGTAAAAGGAAAAAGTATTTTTTTTAAAACAGTTTTTTGACGATAAATTTACATTTGATGCCCGGATGCCCTATATGAATCCGCCAACCCGCACTGGACCAGCGTGATGGATATGGCCCAATCACACTTCGTGGGTAGGCCTATGTCCTGCAGTGGACTATTAAAAAAGGCTGGTATAGGTACAGAGGTCCCTAGCCGAGCGGGGTGAGCGGCGACTCATGATGTCTTTCGAATGAAATGTCCGAATTGAACAATTTAAAAAGTTATGTAAAGGTGCTGGTAGTTTATTTTGATAAGGGTTCATAACATGATATAAATTTAGAGCCTTTTCTTGCGGCAGCATTTCAATTAAAATTTTCAAATAAAAGAACCCTTATTGTGGCTTAACTACAATAGATAGACAGTAAATAGGTAATGATGTAAATGATGTAAATAATGATGTACATATTCTACAAAGTCGTAGTAAATTATTTTATTGTGTCATTAACAGTTTTCGCAGCGCACGCGATGTAAATAATATTTTAGGTAATTTTAGTGCACCTTGGCTTACATTATGAGAGTTTTAGTAAGGATCTCTAATTATTTAAAAAATATAATATAGCCTATGGCATCCAGGGATAACATAGCTTTCCAACAGTGAAATAATTTTTCAAATCGGTTCAGTAGTTGCGGAGCCTATTCGATGCAAACAAACAAACAATCAAATCTTTCCTCTTTATAATATTGGTATAGATAAAATATGTTACAGTTGTGTATAAATATTCAATTAAATCACTCCACGTAGCACGATAAACGCTTTTCAGATAAGAGCAAAAGTGATATGAAATTGATTTGAAAACGCTATAAAATCCTACAGATAAGGCGCCAATAAAAACGTTCTCATTTATGCGATGCCGCAATGTGGTACATGTTTGGTTGCTGTATGCTATGGGGACCATTTATTGGCATGTTTTGATGTTTAACTTTGGTCAAAGTTATGGTTAGCATAAATTTACATTATTAGATAATAATCGGCCAAGTACAGCAGAACTCGCGCACTAAGGGTTCCGTACTGTATGGGAGCCCCCCTTAAATATTTATTTTAAGTATTTTAAAAAAATAATTTATTTTTGAATTAAATAATTCAAATATTCTGAGAATATTTGAAGCATCTACCTGAAACCATTATTAATATTGAGCGAAAAACGGTTAAAAAATCAGGATTGTTGTATGGATATATATAAATTTTATTCTGTTTTTTAACCTCCGACGCAAAAAAGGGGTGTTATAAGTTTGACGTGTCTGTTTGTCTGTCTGTGTGTCTGTCTGTCTGTCTGTGGCATCATAGCGCCCGAACCACTGAACCGATTTCAGTTTAGTTTGTTTTGGATGAAAGGAGAGTTAATCGAGAGTGTTTTTAGCTATGATTTATAAAAATCGATTGAGCCGTTTAAGAGTTATGGTGGGTTAAAGTGGGGATGGAAGAACCAAAATTCTACAAATGTGCCCAAACTGGTTGTCAAATGTAGGTTTTTGTGTCGGGGGTTTTTTTAAATTTTTAATTTAAGTTTTACTTGTAGTATTTGTTGTTAAAGCGGCAACAGAAAGACATCAACTCAACAAAAACATGGCATGTAAAAAGAATGAATAAACCGACTTGTGCTTGAATTTTGATCTCACTACTTTTTACTGAAGAATTGTTGCTCGACTTGTTGTACTTTTTACATGCCATGTTTTTGTTGGGATCTCACTTCTTTTTGTTAGTGATGGTTTATCACCATACCGTAACGTTGCTCTACTCTGTCCCTACCCTGCCCTCTACGGCGCCCCCACCGCGGCCCTACTGATTCCCCACCGAGCCCCTAAAAAGCCCCCGCTGCTTTTCTTTTAAATGTTGTAGGTATATTCTTGTAGCTTAAACTTTAGGATTTTCTACAGAACACTTGGCCCCCGTGTTAGATCTCAATCCTTTTGGTGGCGACACTTTGGCTCCCATTTCACATTTATGTTTTTGATGAGATTAGATACTATTGCCGTGCTTATTCACACATCGTGTAACCGATATAATTTATCTACCTACATTGAATGTATGCAGGTACCTGTCCAATGATTTATCCTGCGAATCACTCAATATGCGATTACGATTGAATAAGTAGGTTCCAGTATTCGATTGTTCTTTTTAGTAGTATAAATATAATATAGTTAATGAAAACATAGTGTCGCAGACAGGATAGGTACGTCGCAGCTGACTGGTTGAACAGCAGCTTACTTATATTATGATGTCATTGTACATACCTATCTTCTCATCCTTACGAAGAACTATCTATTTGTGACCGGCTGTTGTATCAAGAATAAATAATTGGCCAAGTGCGAATCAGACTCGCGCACGAAGGGAACCCTTCGTGCGCGAGTGTGCACCCTGTGGAAACCCCCTTAATATATTATTGAAAGGAATAATAATATATTATTATACTAACCACTTAATATTTGAAGCATCTTTCTGTTGCCGTTATTATAATAACGAGCAAAAAATCACGTTACTTGTATGGGAGCCCCCCTCAAAATTTATTTTTATTTTAATTAATTTATTTATAATTAAAGTGCTTGTTAAACCAAATATTCTGTAAAATAGCACCTGTCACCGTTATTAATATTGAGCAAAAACGTCTAAAAATTCAGGTTTGTTGTATGGGAGGGCTCCCAAACAACAAACCTGAATTTTCTCCGGTTTGATTCGTCGGTCAAAAACAGAATAAAATTAATATTTAAGGGGCCCTAAATATTAATTTTATTCTGTTTTTGACCGACGAACCTAACAGGAGGAGGTACTCAATTCGACGCGTATATTTTTTTTTAATGTGTAACCATGCATAACTTTTTTCGCAGTACTCCGATTTCAATAATTCTTTTTTTATTGGAAAGAGTATAGTTCAAAATTGGTCCCATTAATTTTTTTTTGAAATCGGCTGAGCCATTTTTGATAAATCAACAATAATGTGAAAAATGTAACAACGATCCGTGCGAAAAATTGGCGAATTCTGTACACGGGTGAAGTCGGTCATGCTAATTTTTGCAAAAAATAATTATGTATTTTTAGGGTTCCGTACCCAAAGGGAAAAACGGGACCCTATTACTAAGACTTCGATGTCCCTCTGTTCGTCTGTCCGTCTGTCCGTCTGTCTGTCTGTCACCGGGCTGTATATCATTAACCATGATAGCTAGGCAGCTGAAATTTTCACAGATGATGTAGATATTTCTGTTGCCGCTATAACATCTAATACTAAAAACAAAATAAAATAAATATTTAAGGGGGGCTCCCATACAACTAACCTGAATTTTTAGACGTTTTTTCGCTCTATATTAATAATGGTACCAGGTAGATCCTTGAAATTTTCACAGAATATTTAGTTTTATATTCCCTTCAATAATAAATAATCAAATAAAATAAATATTTATGGGGGGCTCCCATACAGTACGGAAGCCTCCGTGCGCGAGTCCGACTCGTACTTGGCCGATTATTAGGAGTTTTTTGCTCGCTATTAACAACGGCTAAAGGAATGGGGCTCCCATACGGTACGGAACCCTCCGTGTGCAAGTCCGACTCGCACTTGGCCGATTTTTGTTAAAATGCTTCCAAATTAACTAATTGTTATACTTTTTAAGCTCTAGATTCATATTCATTTTTGCAAATTTAGTACGCAACTGACTCATTCAAGCGGCATGTCGTCACGGAGTAGTGATCGCTGACAGCCATAGACGTTCCGCACACAAATGCACGTGTAGCGATCGATAGCGTGTAGTCCGTCTGTCTGTCACCAGGCTGTATCTCATGAACCGTTATAGGTAGAAAGCTGAAATTTTCACAGATGATGTATTTCTCTTGCTGCTTTAACAAAAAATACAGAATAAAATTAATATTCAAACTCCCATACAACAAACATGATTTTTAGGGTTCCGTACCTCAAAAGGAAAAAACGGAACCCTTATAGGATCACTTTGTTGTCCGTCTGTCCGTCTGTCAAGACCCTTTTTCTCAGGAACGCGTGGAGGTATGAAGCTGAAATTTATATCAATTACTTAGGTCTACTGTCCCTTGAAGCTGTGAAAAAATCAAACTTCTAAGCCAACGACGCAATCAAAAGATACAGCCGTTTATGCTGCAAATTTTGAAACTCGCAAGTACTCGCAAGGGAATCAAAACCTAAAGGGTACTTCCAGTCGACCTAGAATCTTGAAATTTGGCATGAAGCAACGTTTTATAGCACACATAAAGGAAAAATTCCGAAAACCTTAAATTTTTAGTTACATTACAAAATATATATATTTTAATAAATATAAACTTATTACTTTTTTTGTCGTAATGAACGAACTTTGTAAACCTTGCAGGTTTGTACGGAACCCTCGGTGCGCGAGTCCGACTCGCACTTGGCCGGTTTTTTATTTAGCCGTTTTTCGCTAGATATTTGTAATGGTAACAAGTAGATGCTTGAAATTTTCACAGACTATTTAGTTGTATATTCACTTCAATAATAAATAATAAAATGAACTAAATATTTAAGGGGGGCTCCCATACAGTACGGAACCCTCCGTGCGCGAGTCTGACTCGTACTTGGCCGATTATTACCCTTTGGGTACGGAACCCTAAAAAGAGTCAGAATAAACGCAGCGACTATTATTTAATTTATTGTGTTGGACAGCTGTACAAACGTCGTATATATGCATATTAAAATAGGGCAAGTGGCTTTTTTAGCTACCACTAAATATAAGACCTACATATTCTAAAACTACATAAACCACTACTACAATCGATACTTCATCCTACTTAATATTATCAACGCGAAAGTTTGTAAGTTTGGATGGATGGATGGATGTTTGTTACTCTTTCATGCACAAACGGCTGAACCGATTTGGATGAAATTTGGTATGAAGGTAGCTTAGACCTTGGATTAACATATAGGCTACTTTTTATCTCGAGGTAACGCGGGTAACACCGCGGGGCGCAGTTAGTATATAATATATTAATTTTACATAGTCTCTAGAATTAACTACGCAATCTACAAAGTTTCCATAACCAGCACAAATGTCACCTTTAGGTGCAGGTGCACAATTACATGGCATTGTACTTATTGTAAATGTGGCGATAAATTCAGTTAGAACAGAACTTATAGTCAACATTAACCATACTCGTATCTTGGTTTTAATGCAATATGAGTATTGTTTACATTGAACAAATAAATAAATAAAAATATTTGAGAAGAAACTGCAGAAGCCGTAACACAAGCTATGAATATAATCATTTTTCGCAGAAAATAGCATGACCGACATCCACCCGTGTACAGAATTCGCGAATATTTCGCACGGATCGATGTTACATTTTTCACATTATTGTTGATTTATCAAAAATGGCTCAGCCGATTTCAATAAAAAATAAATGGGAGCAATTTCGAAGTATACTCTTTCCAATAAAAAAAGAATTATTGAAATCGGACTACTGTGAAAAAAGTTATGCGTGGTTATACAATAAAAAAAATACGCGTCGTATTCGTACTGGTTCGGTTCGTCGGTCAAAAAACATAATTATTTTTCGCAAAACATCGCAACACCGACATCCACCTTGTACAGAATTCGAATGTTTTGCACGAATCGATGTGACATCCATTACATTTTTACTGAGGTACATGTACCTACGAGTACATGATTGTTGATTTATCAAAAACGACTCATTCGATTTCGATAATGGGACCACCTCGGAAGTACCTATACCCTTTCGAACTAAAAATATTTTTTTTAAATCAGTTCACAATTGGCGAAAATTTCGATGAACATACACAAGAAAATACATACCTACAGACGAACATAGTATCTCCTCCTTTTTGGAAGTCGGTAGAAACAGCGCCTCATTTTCAAAATTAACTTTCTAAATGTGACTAATATTTTGTTGTTCTATTCTTTTAATATTTTCACGTTAATTTTGACGACAAATTTCATAAAGCAGGGCAAGCCATAGAAAAATACCAATACCTAAATCTATACCAATATTATAAAGAGAAAAGTTTTGATTTTTTGTTTGTTTGCATTGAATAGGCTCCAAAACTACTGAACCGATTTGAAAAATTATTTCATTGTTGGGAAGCTACACAAACCCCGGGTGTCATAGGCTATATAATAAAAAAATTAGGGAGTCTGCTAGTAAGTACTAAATTGGGCTTGTGATAACGGTCACTTCTGGATTTAAAAGAGTGAGTCAAACGAGTTATGATTAACTTATTGTATATCTTTGTCCTACTTTCCACAAATGGATTGGTGCTATACTGTATTGGCTCTACGTTATCGAACCCATATTTTTATGATATCAATTCGCTTCATTATCGCAGCGATTCTTTTACGAGCAATCAGTATCCAATTTAGCAGTGTGCCAGTCTAGGTCACTTCAATTCGTAACAGTTTCACAATTATTTTCAAACTTGTTTTTAGGGTTCCGTACCCAAAGGGAAAAACGGGACCCTATTACTAAGACTTCGATGTCCTTCTGTCCGTGTGTCCGTCTGTCTGTCTGTCTGTCACCGGGCTGTATCTCATGAACCATGATGGCTAGGCAGCTGAAATTTTTTAAAGATGATGTATTTCTGTTGCCGCTATAACAACAAATACTAAAAACAAAATAAAATAAATATTTAAGGGGGCTCCCATACAACAAACCTGAATTTTTAGACGTTTTTCGCTCTATATTAATAATGGTAATAGGTAGATGCTTGAAATTTTCACAGAAAATTTAGTTTTATGTTTACTTCAATAACAAATAATAAAATTAAAATAAAATAAATATTTAAGGGGGGCTCCCATACAGTACGGAACCCTTCGTGCGCGAGTCCTACTCGTACTTGGCCGATTATTTTTTATCACGAATAAGTCCGCGCTTGACCACCATATCGCCTGATGGTAAGCGACGTTGTGGTCGAAGATGAAGCACGTAGACCTAGAAGATACCTATTCACTCTGATCTTGAAAAGCTTTAGATTACATCTCTTTGGAAACAGGAAAGCAGGAAGACTGTTTTATTCCCTGGCGGTACGAATCAAAAATTAAACAACGCGCAGCCATATGTGAGCTTCAGTCAGGATTGGATATTGCTCAGCTTGTAGCTAACTTCACATCCGCCGACTTGTATGATTCGGCCTATACTTACCGACTGGAGGGACGAGCAACTGAAAGTATACATATATTCTCTATCTAGTTGAACACTTTAAAAATAATCCAAATAATATAATTTCTTTCTACTAAAGGTCTCTACGTCGTAGCTACAAAAGGGTCGTAGTACTCGTAGCACAGCTTCGTCTGTCTACGAAATTCTTATCTCATGTTTTCAAGTGCGTGTCTTTCAGTAGCTATGTAGGTAGTCTACGAGTATTATCACAGAGAGTATTATAGTTATAGGCCGAATCAAATTTATTTTTCCAAAACTTAGCTTGAAGCTTAATTCGTGAAACCAAATCCTCGGTGATCTTCAGTCAGGAAGGAAACTAAGATAGTGTAAGCGGAATAGCATGGTAGGTACGAGTAAGTGTTTCGAAGTCATTTATATCGTTTCAAAAATAGTACTTGTACCATATTGTCTTAATTTTTTGTTGTATCGATTGCTCCTCAATTTAGTGTAAGTACCTAAGTAATAAATTGTTCATACCCACCACCTGCTCGATAATGACTCACTATTGTTGTATGATCTCAACGTAAAAAAATAAGTCATTATTATCTTAAGTCAATCTCGAGGGCTATGGCAGGTCAATAATGTTGTATGAAACTCCCTAGGGAGTAAAGTGATTTAAATTTCGAACGTCTAATTCGTTTGAAAATTTCTTAACTTAGAACATTTAAGGACATCTTAATGAGGTTCTATTTTGTAAAATCGAATAAAACCTCTTTGGTGTCCGTATCAGTTCGATTTTATTGAATGCCCTTGTTAAATCAAAATATCACGCAAGCAAAGTCGCGGGCAAAAGCTAGTAATATTGTATGTGAATTACCCATTTTCAAACCTACTGGAAAACTCCAAACAAAACCTCCAAATGATTGGGCTATTAACGAATAGGCAAATATGATAGTATATTTTTCTGATTTGATGTTTATAGAATTGTTACTTTATTATTCACTAGATTTTGACCGCGGCTTCGCCCGCATGATATTTCGAGGCCTTACCTTACCACCCTTAATAAAGGATGAGATGGCAGAATTCTTCCTACTTACTTATTACTTATTGTTATAATATGGAAAATTAACGCAATATCATTATAATTTATAGCCTAAATGTTATTCTGATATATAAGCTATATAATTGCAAAGTTTCATCTCAATCCGTTCAGTAGTTTTTGCGTGAAAGAGTAACAAACATCCATCCATCCTTTCAAACTTTCACCTTTATAATATTAGTAGGACAGTAGGATTAGTAGTACCAATACCTATGTTATTGAAAATCAATGACAAAGCCGAGCGAAAGACGTACGTACAACAGAATAGGTAAGAATAGTAGATTATGTACCAAGAGAACCAAGTGGTGTCTTATGTCACGGGCGACAATTGGACCCTGAGCGTAGCGAGGGACTCTATAGTTAACTCCCGAGCGCAGCGAGGGTGTTTTAAGTCAATTCCCGAGCGAAGTGAGGGAATTATTTAGAGTCCTGAGTGAAGCGAGGGGTTCAAGTCGCCCAAGACGAAGACAAACTTGGTTCTAGAAGTACATACTCTACTTTTCATACATCCTGAGAGAAAATAAAACTCCAAGAATATGAGTAATACTTACATCATAAATTCACTAAGTGTAGGTACTAATTAGGCAACTCGGTATTGTTCACAAAAATTAAAACAAATTAGAATGTACCTACGAATTTTCATAGAACCGCACACAATTTATAATAAAACAGAGAATGTAAATACTACCTAGGTACCTACATGAAAAAAATAAGACCATGGCCATTGCAAAGAGGTTTTATTCTATAAAATAGAACTGATACGGGCACCAAAGAGGTTATATTCTGTGAAGTCGAGTATAACCTCCTGACAATGTCAGTTGCCGTGCAATGTAAAGAGGTTATATTCGATTTTGCAAAATGAAACCTCTTTACGATGTCCTTAAATATTCTAAGTTGAGAAATTTTCATACGAATTAGACGTTTCAAATTTTAATCACTTTTGTCCATAGGGTAGTTTCATACAACATTATTGACCTGCAATAGCCCTCGAGATTGTGTTAAGATAATAATGACTCGTGTTACGTTGGAGGATTCTACGACATATAATGGGTCATTTTCGAGCAGATGGTATGAAAAAGTCATTTTCTAACGTTTCAAAAATCGAGGTCCTAGTTATGCAAGGCAACTGCCTGATTGGCCACTCCGTTGAATTGAGTTATTAACTTATTACACGTATTGTATGCGAGTAGCGTTAAATTGTTGAGAAGTCTGCACATGCCATTTAGATTATTTACCGTGGAAACCAGAGCTCTCCAACCTTTTTGATGTGTTTATGAACTTAAAATTGTAATTTGAACTTGTACGTGTGTGATTGTTACTTTCTTGTGAAATAAACTTTATATCCACAATACTATATAAATACCATAGAAGCGCTTTCGAACCAATTATTTTTTAAAAATATTTTTAACTTATCAATAAATCCTTAATCACACACCCAACTACCTACCTACAGGTAATACGCATTATGATTAAACTCTAAAACTATATAGTAACATCTCGATATATCTTTAAATGGGTAGGTACTGATTTACTTTAAAGCTAGAATTTTTAAATCAATAATTATTTTCGAATATTTCGCTCGAATTGTTTACATTATTGTAGATTTTTCCAAAATGGCTTAGCCGATTTCTGTAAAATTTAAAAGGGACCACCTCGGAAGTATACCCTTTTGAACTAAAAACTATTTTTTTTCGGTTCACAATTGGCGGAACTATCGATGAACATACACAAAAAAATATATATTCAGACGAACACAGAACCTCCTCCTTTTTGTAAGTCGGTTAAAAAGAGTTCACCTAGAAAAATGTTCTAATTTAACACAAAAATACAGTCCAACTGAAAACCTTTTTGGAAGTCGGAAAAAAATAACATGCTCTTAATTTTTGGTAATAGGAGTCAATATCGCAGTAGGCATTCGCGACCTCCAATCTACGAACACATCTCATTACAGTCAATTTGCAATTACATCTCGTTATACCAATATACGATCATTTACATCTCATAAAACTTCAATTCTCATTTTTAGTGCCACTCGCAGTTCAAAACGCCATGGACAGAAATTACCTATTCATCATAATTATCTTGAGCGGCAAAACTAAATCTAAATCTACAGTTCACCTAATAATCATCACTATACTTATTGCACATCTACAAAATTTGAAATAATTTATACTTGTGGGTAAAAATGTCACGTTTCGATGTGACACAACCATCAACTATAACGTATAAGTGTCAAATCGAAAACCTTTCAGCTTGAGCGAAGAATACCTAACATTTTTGACCGACGAACGAAAGGTACTCAATTCGACGCGTATATTTTCTTTTTTTTTTAAGTATTACCACGCATTACTTTTTTCATAGTAGTCCGATTTCAATAGTATTTTTTTATTGGAAAGAGTATACTTTGAAATTGGTTCCATTTGAATTTTATCGAAATCGGCTAAGCCATTTTTGATAAATCAACAATAATGTGAAAAATGCTACATCGATACGTGCGAAATATTCGCGAATTCTGTACACGGGTGAAGTATGGGTCATGCTATTTTTTGCAAAAAATAATTATTGAGTCAGACCTTTGTCCTGAGTCAATAAAGTTGCTTTTCATAAAGGTATTTCTTTTTTTAGTAATTTTCGTGAAAAAAATGATGCGGTTTCATTAATTTTTTGGCAGTATTGTGAAATAGCTTACTAAATCCATAAAAAGTTGGGAATCACTGGTATAAACGTTTCACTGTAATAATGCAATCCACTGTGATCTCGTACAAAATATTGCATAAATTTTCACATAAAGCGCAAACATAACAAATTACTACACATTTTGTGCAGGAAACGATACTTAACGTTCACATTAGCTACGCTTGTTGTGTTTTGTACGTACCTAACTTTCCCATAATATTATTATAAAATATGTCACTTATCTTATCACTCTTCCAACCTTTTATCATATATATATATATTTTTTAAATTAACTTATCTTATACATACCTACACTTTTTTATTTCTTTTTTTTATTATATATTAATACTCTAATTATTGTGTATTATATATTATGATAAAACATTAGTTAATTTTAAAAATCTCACAAACATGAGTAAAGGATAACATCACCTACTGTGTAAATTGCGCTACACAACAATCATCACAGCTGCATTCAAATAGGCTGTTGCACACATACCTGCACGGCCAACTCTAACCTAGTGTTGACACTCACACTACAGTACTTTCGCGATTTGCGTTCTGTCTATGTGTGCGGTGTGTCATTGTTGGGGTGTGGGTGTGGTGGTGGCGCTTCCGCGGTGTGTGAATGTATGTGAATATGACTGTGTTCACATACATTCATATATTCATATTGTGGAGACAATTCCTATCACGTGCGTAAGTAGGTATGTGAGGCGATACTAAGTTTAGTCTGGATATTAATTAATTTATTTATTCATATTATTTTTATTCCTTTACATAATCAAGTATACCTGTATAATCATATAATTTATTTAGAGATACCTAGTGTACCTTATATACCTATAATAATTAATTATATCAGTTCTCAAACTCGTATTCATAATATCTCTATACATATACAGTCAAACCTGGATAAGAGAGAGTTGAAGGGACCGCCATCTAATTCTCGCTTATAAAGGTTTTTCACTTATCCAGGTTTCTCACTTATCCAGTTTCAGAAGAGGCTTCTCTCTCTGGTAGAGGTTAAAAAATACGTATAATTTGTATGTTGGTCCATTGGTCCATTGGTTTGTATGTATCTACCTATACATACGTGAAGAATGATAAATATTTTTATAAATAGTATATAGGTACTAATTGATCGGGATGTGTTGATTAGAATTGAACATAGATGATTGACTTATTCATTATAAAAGGCCCTTTTTAAAATTGGGAAAATCAAAAATATTTTTGGTAATTCCATGTCCTTTATAGTACTGAGACCGTATGGGGTTTTTGGATTTTATTATTTTATAATAGTTGGATTCTACTAAATCAAATTCATTGCGCACTTTATTTTCAGATTTTCGCCTTTTGAACACATTCAATCTTGGCGATTTATTTGTTATTCCTAAAGATTGATTTGTTAACACCGAATCTTTCTCTTCAATTGAAACTTGTCAACTGTAGTTAGTTTGACCAATAAGATAGTGTAAACGCACGTGTGGCTATTTCAAAAGAATGTGATACAAAAATAATGTTAGGTAGATAAATGAAAAACACAAAATAATTTTTAATAGAACACTATTTCAACAAACGGTATAGACGCACGTGTGGCCATTCCAAAAAAAGTCGATACAAAAACAATGTTACTTATTTCCACGAAATCCCAAAAAAATGTTTGAATAGAACACGATCTAAAATCAACGGTAGTTAGTTCCAAGAAATTTAAGTATGGGTTATAAATTGCAGATGTTTCATTACCCTCAACTCTCACTTATAGAGGTTCAGACAAGTAGTACTCTCAGTTATAGAGGTCCATGAGGGAAAAACGACTCTCTCTTATAGAGGTTTTGGTATCTCACTTATAGAGGTATTTGAGGGGTAAAATGACGGGACCTGGCAATTTCTCTCACTTATAGAGGTTTCTCACTTATCCAGTTCTCAGTTAGCCAGGTTTGACTGTATTATTTATCTACCTATATACACGTACGCGCTCATATTCACTCAATCACAACTTATCACAACTAACTTATATTAAGATACCATTAATATTGTACCATAATCTTGTTATTATAAGTGGAAGAGCCTGCAGCCCACGACACAGGTCACCCTAGTGTGGGTTGCAGTGCACATTTGCATATTGTACAATCTTTAGAATAAGTACTAATCTTGTTTTTTGTATAGTATACTGTAAAAAGATGTACATAGTCCCTAAGTTTGGAAAATAAACATTATCATTATCAATAATGATCACCTACTACAAAAAAAATATGTACGCCTTCTTAATATAACATTTAACAGTGTAGGTACTAATAACTAGCGGTTTTTACGCCAATACAAAAACTCTGTATTATGTAGAAAATGTAGGATTGGCAATCTATAAATAAACAACAACGGGTTGCACTCCAGGAGTGCCGGCAGAAGTGAAAACTTAAACATATAAAGTACCTACTATTATTTATATATTTATAGGCGGGGTGGCTAGCCCTGGTGTCACCGTTTTTAGGCTGCCTGATGGCTTCTGACATGGCTAAACGATTTAAACAACCGGGACCTACAATTCAACGTGTCATCCGAGCCACGTTAAAATACAGTCTCATCAAAAACATAAATGTGAAATGGAAGCCAAAGTGTCGCCACCAAAAGAATTGAGATCTAACACGGGGGCTTTTTGATGAGTCATGATTATCATAGTAAGTACACTTATCTCTGAAAAAGTTATCTAGTATTTATTATATTACTATCACAAATGGCATGGTTCATCTATCGAAAATCTCAGTGCCTCGCGACGCTACCGCCATTTATTTTAGTATCGGTTAGGTAAATTTTACAATTACTTTGTTAATAGTACTAATTATCAATAATTTTCACTTTTTAGATTTTTTCCTTTATTTATGCCCGATAGTCTACCTTGGTGCCAAATATCAAGATTCTAGGTCATCTGGAAGTGGGTTAGGTTTTTGATCTATAAGTCAGTGAGTGAATCAGTCAATGAAACACGAGTTTTTAAACGTTAATACATATATCAATAACTCACTGAGCAAAATTTATGAAATTTTGGATTCTTGATAAGCTAAAAGACTTTAGTAAATGTGCCAAATTTCATGTATGTAGGCTAAATAGTTTTTGAGTTGTGAGGGGGTCAAAAGTAGCTCCAAATGGTTCGTGTAATATTACACACGGCCGCTGCGTCGCCAGTTTTCTTTGAACACTTTGGCTGGACACGCTGCCGCGTGTCTAGATATCACACACGCACACTCGCGGAAGCGTCCTGCGCCGTCTTACGAATTTTCGCGTGAGGCTTAGTGTCCTGACACGAATTTAAAAATTTGTACCGATCCCAAAAAGTGCGTAACGCCGTTGAAGAAGTTTTCACTTGAAAAATCTAGATAAACTTGTACCCACACCACACACACGTAGGTACAATAATTTTGGAACGAACTTCTTCTTCAACGAAGATATCAAATACCACACAAAAAGGCAATAACTGAACTTTGTTTCGATGTAGGTTTTAAATCATAATCCAAGTAGGTACCTACATGTATGTGGATCTGCATTATAAAACATGACTAGTACCTACTTATCCAATAGATTTAGGACGTTCAGATTTACCTCAATTCTTGTTATAAATAAAGAGTTCTGAAATGTCAATAAAATCATCTGTAATGCTGTGCTTACCTACTTAGCTGTTTCAATAGGATTACAAGCTTGCTAATAATAAAAATAAACTTTTACAAGCCGTAATCATCACATAAATGTCGATTATGATTACAGTTTACAACACACTAATGTGTGTGTGAAGTTGTTTCGTGTTTGTTTTACGAGCATTGACATATGATGGATGATAAGACATGTACGAGTATGTGTGAGGTTTCGTACGGAACCAACCAACTAAATAGTACCTACCTACTATTATTTTTTTCGTACCTGCTCGAAAATGACCCAATATATGTCGTAGAATCTCAACGTAAAACGACACGAGTCATTATTATCTTAACACAATCTCGAGGACTATGGCCGGTCAATAATGTTGTATGAAACTCCCTAGGGAGTAAAGTGATTTAAATTTGGAACATTTAATTCGTATGAAAATTTCTCAACTTAACACATTCAAGGACATTGTAAAGAGGTTTCATTATGCAAAATCGAATTTAACCTCTTTACATTGCACGGCAACTGGTATTGTAAAGAGGTTTTACTCGACCTCACAGCATAAAACCTCTTTGGTGCCCATATCAGTTCCATTTTACAGAATAAAACCTCTTTGCAATGCCCGTGCTAGGCCATGATAATCGAGCTGGCCATGGTCTTATATTTTTCATGTAGTACTTATTTACATTCTCTGTTTTATTGTAAATTGTGTGCGATTCTATGAAAATTCGTAGGTACATTCTAATCTGTTTTAATTTATTGTGAACAATACCGAGTCGCCTAATGAGTACCTACACTTAGTGAATTTATGACGTAAGTATTATTCATATTCTTGGGGTTATATTTTCTCGCAGGATGTATGAAAAGTAGAGTATGGACCTGTAAAACCAAGTTTGTCTTCGTCTTGGGCGACTTGAACCCCTCGCTTTACTTAAAACCTTAAATAATTTAAGACTCTAAAGTATTCAAAATTGACTTAAAACACCCTCGCTGCGCTCGGGAGTTAAATATAGAGTCCAATTGTCGCCCGTGACATAAGACACCACTTGGCTCTCTTGGTACATAATCTACTATTCTGT
Source organism: Hypomecis atomaria (assembly GCA_964007245.1). Taxonomy (NCBI): domain Eukaryota; kingdom Metazoa; phylum Arthropoda; class Insecta; order Lepidoptera; family Geometridae; genus Hypomecis; species Hypomecis atomaria. The sequence goes on along the minus strand of OZ023294.1, from coordinate 12,153,882 downwards.
GCCATCAGTTAAGTACGTTAAATTGAAAGTTCGATGATATTCAGTCTCCCATTTCTACATACATATTTCGATGTTTGTGCGTTTGTGTGTGTATCACTATCTGTCGCTTTTCACTGCTACGCGTTATCGGAAATGCCGCACATGTTTGTAGGTGTGTATTGCACATTCATGGTACAATTAGACCTTGGAAAAGAGACATATAATAAATTGGTGAAAACAATTTGTCTATTTGCCATGATATAGGGTATAGATAGAAATACGATCCAGTTTTACGAAAGTGATTACTGCTTTGCATGAAATGATGTTTGGGCAATTTGGACATCAAAATAAAGTTCACAGCTCGTTAATCAGATTTGGAAGATAATAATGCATTAAATGGATTACAAGCAATAGAGTCTAAGACATGGGTTTAGTTTTAATCTGATCAAGCAAAACGTTGTGTTTCACACATTTTTTGGCTTAATTTTAGTGACTGCCAAAAATTGATATTTGTATCTATGTGTTCGTTATCTTCAGACTTGTGAAGTGTAGGTAGGTAATTTATAAGTTCTTTGTTCATTACAACAATTTTCAATGGCATTTTTGACCGAAAAACCACCGGAGGAGGTACTCAATTCGACGCGTTTTTTTTTATGTAACTAACGCAACGCATAACTTTTTACGTAGTGGTCCGATTACAATAATCTTTTTTATTAGAAAGAATATACTTCGAAATTGGTCCCATTTAATTTTTATCGAAATCAGCTGAATCATTTTTGATAAATCAACAATAATGTGAAAAATGCTACATCGATCCGTGCGAAATATACGCGAACTCTGTACACGGGTGAAGTCGGTCATGCTATTTTTTTTGCAAAAAATAATTATTCTTTTCTCTTTTAGCATAGGTAGTAGTTGTATTGTATTTTGTTGTATTTATAAGTAACCTACTGGATATTTTTACAGTTCCGTACCCAAAGAGTAAAAACGGGACCCTATTACTAAGACTCCGCTGTCAGTCTGTAAGTCTGTCCGACGTTTTTCGCTTGATATTAATAACTGGACAGGTAGATGCACGAAATATTCACAGAATTTTTAGTTAAATATGTGCAATTGTGCATATTAAATTTTACAAATAAATAATTAAAGGAAAATAAATTAGAGGGGCTCCCATACAAGTAACATGATTTTTTTGCTCGATATTAATAACGGCAACAGAAAGATTATGCTAGAAATATTCGGAGAATATTAACTTGTACATTCTTATCAAAACTAAATAATTAAATAAAAATAAAATTTATCAAGGGAGGCTTCCACATGGTACGGATACCCTTCGTGCGCGAGTCCGCCTCGCACTTGGCCGAATATTTTAAACCATACCAGCTTCGAAACATGTGTGCCAAATTTTATTAAGTGCATGTATGTATGTACGTTATGGTTGCCTGGAATATATACATATACCTATCACTTTTAGTGATAAGGCCGCCAGTTGTTTCACACATGTTTAAGCTTCTATATTTCGCAAAAAATGGCAAAACCGCCTTCCATCGTGTACAAATTCGAATATTTCGCTAGAATTGTTTACATAATTGTTGATTTTTCAAAAACGGCTCAGCCAATTTCTGTAAAATTTAAAATGAAATTATCCAGGGAGTATACCCTTTCGAACTTAAGAAGAATTTTTCGATTCGGTTCACAATTGGCGAAATTATCGATGTTCATCGTGTACAGTTTTCGGAAATTTCACTCGAATTGCTTATATTATTGTTTGATTTTTCAAAAAAAGCTCAGCCGGTTTCTGTAAAATTTAAATGGGACCATTTCGGGAGTATACCTTTCGAACTAAAAAATAATTTTTCGAAACGGTTCACAATTGGCGAAATTATCGATGAATATACACATAAAAAAATACATACAGACAAACCTAAAACCTCCTCCTTTTTGGAAGTTGGTTAAAAATAGCAGGGCCGAACATTGCCCTTGTTTGGTTTTAGAGCAAACAGCAATTCAGAACATGCATAGCGTTACCTGATTAGCATGTAGATAGGTACCTAAAGTACGACAACAAAAGCACACAAAACGGTACAAAAATTAGCGCTCTACCGCTCTCTACGTAATTACTGTCAAAAGATATCTAGTAAATAACTAGAGTCAAGTTGAATAAACTCTGGCGTCGAACTTTTGATGTAAACTGACCACATCTATTAGTACCACTACGTAAATCGAAAGCGCAGCTATTGTAATGTATTGTAATTCAGTTTTCGACTCTAAGAACTTGTGTAAAGGGTGCCCGGTATGAAATATTGAACTCGTCCATCATAGGTGCAAGCAAGAAAATCAATTAAAATAACTAATTAACTACGGGTTTCAGAGTTCCGTTCCCAAAGACGGGCCCGTAAAAACGGGACCCTATTACTAAGACTCCACTGTCCGTCTGTCTGTCTGTCCGTCTGTCTGTCATCAGGTTGTATCTCATGAACCGTTATAGCTAGAAAGCTGAAATCTTCACAGATGATGTACAATATTTCGATTGCCGCTATAACAACAAATACTAAAAGCAAAATAACATAAATATTTAAGGGGGGCTCCCATAGAACAAAAGTGTTTTTTTTTTTTGCCGAGGGGCTCCCATACGGTACGGCACCATTCATGCGCGAGTCCAACTCGTACTTGGCCGACTTTTTATATCTCATGATCCTAGTATAACAACATGTAACCGTCCGTCCAAAGAGAATACAAGTGTTCTATTCCTTACTATGATATCTTTCGATTTTCGTTTGAGATATTTTATTTTATCATAGCTTCACTCAAAGAGGATCTCGTCATAGAGGAATTAATCACTACGTTAGATCCATGTTATACAGATCTCATTATTCTCATTGACGGAGAGATTGAAAAGTTGCTACGAAACATAAACAAAGTACAAAAATAAATCACGATTTCCGCGAAAAAATCAGTGAAACTTAGGATAAAATTCCATTGCCGACTGCACGCAGCAGCAGCAGGGCAACGACACTAGCCTGCTACTGCGTGCAGTCGATTGCGGGATTGTTCCTTTAGTTGAATGGTACATACTTATTGCAGATGGTAGTCGCAGAGGCACGATAGCGCGCGCGAGGATGGCAGCGGGCGAGGGAGTGAGCCACACCAGCCCGGGCGAGTAGTCGCGATGCGCATGCGGGCGGCGCACATAGCGCGCGCGCTGCGGCGCGTGGCGCTACTGCTACCGCTGGCGCTGACGGCGCTGGCGCTGCTGCTGCTGCCGCGCCCGCCCGCGCTGCCGCCGCCGCCGCGCCTCCCCACGCCCAGCGCTCCACCGCAACAACTACACCTGCAGGTACATACTATACAGCCCGAGTAGTCTCGATGCGACGCTATCGCTCCTCCCTTCCCTACACTCAGTGCCCCGCTGTTATTAATCTACACTTACTAAAACAACAGCTCGAGCCACCAAACATCAGTTGTAGGTACTTCTACAAGAACAAATAAATTTTTAATACATCTAGAGCAGTCGCGAATCGCAGAGCGTAGCCTAGAGCGTGTAGCGTAGAGCACTTAGTCGAGTGGAGACCACGTACCGGCAAGCGTAGCGGAGGCCGTCCACCCGCAAGGTGGACGGATAACCCCATTAAGACCGCAGGATCGCGCTGAATACAAGACGCTACCACCCTCGCTTAACTGGAGATCTATAGAGGAGGTTATTATATGTCCAGCAGTGGACGTCCTATAGCTCAAATGACCACGTGTCGCGAATATAATAAACGTTTTATGCAACCCCACCAAAACACCTCTCGTTTTAATTAATATGAGTTTAAAGTGCACGTCTTCAATGAAAGAAAATCAAATCAAAGGTGACTTGATCGTGTATGCCCTTAATAGCTCAAGCACAAAACACCCCACAAAAAGCCGCAACTGCCACATTTATCACCCCCATAGGTATAGAATTAGAACAAAGAAGCTCCGTTGTTTATTCAGGTAGTGGTAAGCCCGGAGGCAGAGGAAGAGGCGCCGCAAGGTGAGGAGAGCTCGACGTCGCGGAGACTGTGGTTCATGCATGGCGGCGAACAGCGGCCGCACAAACACGACCCCAACGCCGCACTCTTCCCAGAAGACGCACCCGGAGACGACAGGTATGTTTATACATGGTTATCTGCGCTGCCCTGTACTAAGCTGAAAGAAGTGATTAAGACTATTAATTATGAACTACTTTTACTATGGGGTTAACCCGAAACTCGACAAACAAAACTGCTGTTCCATACAAAATTGCAACTCTGAATCGACAAAATGTAACAGTTATTTTTAGGGCTCCGTGCCCAAAGGATAATAATCGGCCAAGTACGAGTCGGACTCGCGCACGGAGGGTTCCGTACTGTATGGGAGCCCCCCTTAAATATTTATTTTATTTTAATTTTATTATTTATTATTGAAGGGAATATAAAACTAAATATTCTGTGAAAATTTCAAGCATCTACCTGGTACCATTATTAATTTAGAGCGAATAACGTCTAAAAATTCAGGTTTGTTGTATGGGAGCCCCCCTTAAATATTTATTTTATTTTGTTTTTAGTATTTGTTATTATAGCGGCAACCGAAATACATTATCTGTGAAAATTTCAGCTGCCTAGCTATTAGGTTCATGAGATACAGCCCGGTGACAGACAGACAGAAGGACAGACGGACATCTAAGTCTTAGTAATAAGGTCCCGTTTTTCCCTTTGGGTACGGAACCCTAAAAACGGGACCCTATTACTAAGATTCCGATGTCCGTCCGTCTGTCACCAGGCTGTTTCTCATGAACCGTGATAGCTAGAACGTTGAAATTTTCACAGATGATTAGACACTTCAAATATTCACAGAATAAGTAATTAAATATGTACTTTAAGAATAATTAATAAATAAAAAAAACATATATAAAGGGGGCTCCCAACCAAGTAACGCGAGTTTTTTGCTCGAAATTAATAGGCAACAGGAAGATACATAAAATATTCACAGAATATTAAGTTCTTTCAAAAATAAATAATTTAATTGAAATAAAATATATTAATTATTATTAAATCATTTATTTCAGGAAATTATACACCCATAATAAATTAAGAAAAGAAATTAAATTAACACAACAATAAAAATTAAATCACATAAAATTAAATAAATAGTCATCTAAAATTAATCAAACCAAATTTAAATACTTAGTCAAATAAAAATATGCATTAAATCAAAATAAAATGTCATAATTTTTCACCCATAGCTACGCGCATCCATTTATGTTGGATGGGGCAGTCAAAGCGACCAACAATCATTTTCAGGATGCCATTGCTACTGTCCCGCGTTCGCCGCCGTAGAGACGCGACTTTCTTGCGTATTATGGCGTGAAAATCATCTGTGCGCGCCTCCGCGAACATCTCCGATGCGCTGCAAAAGCGAGGCAGCCGCATCAGCATCCTAAAAATGTCGTTGTATTGGACCCGTAGAATGCTGGCAGCCCGGCGAGTATGACTAGTCCACAAACTGCTCGTGTAAAATGATTGACAGTACGCCTTAAAAAGGGTAATTTTTACCTCTCTCGAGCAGCGAGCAAATCTTCGCGCAATCATATTTCCCCGGACTGCCAGAGCCCTACGCTCCCTCTCTATATCATCGTCATCGGTCAACTCATCGTTAACTATATGCCCTAAATACTTAAAGCTATTCACCACTTTCAGAGCCGCCCCATTCAGCATGATTGGCGGAACATGTTCAGGCGTAAGACGTCCACTCTTAAAAATTACCACTTCGCTCTTTTTTGAGTTATACGCTAGGCCATGGTCCGCCGCATACGCCTCACAAATTTTGATAAGCTTCCGAATTGCCCCCACCGACGGCCCCAGCAGCACCATGTCATCTGCGTAACTAATATTATTGACAGAGATGCCATCTATAAAACAACCTACATGGGTGCTGCTGAGCTCACCGATGAGGTCATTTATATACAAATTAAACAGCAAAGAAGAGGTTATGCCGCCCTGCCGAACACCGCACTCCATGCCATACGCATCAGACAAGGCCCCCGCCCATCGAACACAATTCTTCTGACTGCGATACCACCATTTTAGCAGAAAAATAACTTCAGCCGGCACACCTGCGTCCTGCAACTTTTTCCATAGCCTATCATACAATATCGTATCGAAGGCCCTGGATATATCCAAGAAGCAGGCGTACACAGGCGTCTTCCTGCCTGTGTAGTACCTAACAGCCTGCTTAAGACATAAGATTGCATTTTCTGTTGACAGCCCGGCCCTAAAGCCGAACTGAGCATCATGCAATTTGATGTGATGACCTAGTACAATTAAGAGGGGCTTCCATACGGTACGGAACCCTTGGTGCGCGAGCCCAACTCGCACTTAGTCGATTATTTTTCTCGATTTCCGGTTTGACTGCATAGAATAATTATTTTTCGCAAAAAATGACAAAACCGCCTTCCATCGTGTACAAAATTCGAATATTTTGCTCGAATTGCTTACATTATTGTTGATTTATCAAAAACGGCTCAGCCGATTTCTGTAAAAATTATATGAGACCACCTTAAGAGTATACCTATTAGAACTAAAAAATATTTTTTCGATTCAGTTCACAATTGGCGAAATTATCGATGTTCATCGTGTACAAAATTCGGATATTTTGCTCGATTTGCTAACATTATTGTTGGTTTTTTCAAAAACGGCTCAGCCAATTTCTGTGAAATTTAAATGGGACCACCTCGGGAGTATACCCTTTCGAGCCAAAAAAAGATTTTTCGATTCGGTTCACAATTGGCGAAATTATCGATGAACATACACAAAAAAAAAATACATACACGAGCATAGAACCTCCTCCTTTTTGGAAGTCGGTTAAAAAGTTGTTCGTAATGAAGGTCTAAATTACCTATTTTCGGCTTAATACCTACACGACCTGGATAACTCTGAACTAGGTGTTTACGAAACGTGTACTCCTTCGTAATACCCTGAAACTAAGAAAAGAACATAAACTTTTCCTTAAAAATTGTTTGATGATCTTCGGTACGGAAATTTAGATTTTCTTTCGCTATTACCTGGTTGGTCCCATAGTAAAAGTTGTTCGTTATGTAGCTACCTCATGTGTGGTTACAGTATTACTACACCCATATATGTACTACACCTTTCATAAACACAACACATTGTACAAGTACAATACGTCGTTATTTTTACAGAGAAGTGCTAGGTACCGCGTAGCCGACATATCATGAAGACAAAACATTCTTCAAGACTTATAATAATATAATCTATACCTATCTGCTCAATTCTTAATAATTTATTGGGAAAGCTAAACTACGTAATTATATATTACTACGTATTAGCTCACGAGGTGGAAAAATCGACGTAAAATTGACGCATGAATAGCTAAGTACCTAAACTAAAATTAAGCAAGTACCTAACCTATCCACTCTTCTCAGACATTTATTGCAATGGAATAAACGAGTCCATTGCAATGGATAGGTTAGGTTGTTGCTTAATTTTAGTTGAGGTACTTAGCTATTCCTGCGTCTTTTTACCTCGATTTTTCCATCTACTCTTGACTAACTAAGGTAGTTATAGTCTGTCCATCATAGCAATTTATTCTAATTTTATTGAAATCGGCTGAGCCATTTTTGATAAATCAACAATAATGTGAAAAATGTACCATCGATTCGTGCAAAATATTTGCAAATTCTGTACACGGGTGAAGTCGGTCATGCTATTTTTTGCGAAAAATAATTATCCAGATTTTTTTCTTTATACTAGCACATTGTTTTAATTCCAGGATAGTCCAACAGTTGATGTACACACTGCCGGAAAACGAAGAAGACGTGCCTGTAAAAAGATTCTTCTAGCAAATGGTTTAGGCGCCTGGGGCGTCCCTCATGGCAGAACTGAGTTCCTTCGAAACAAGTGTCCGGTGGACCGGTGCTTCCTCACCGCAGACTCGAGGGAAGCAGCATCAGCAGATGCTATTCTTTTCAAGGACCATCACACTCCTTTCAACGTTAAACGTCCTCCTAAGCAAGTAAGCATAAAACATGATCTGTCAATACATACTTGGTATCCTTGCCAAACGATATTGTGTAGGTAGTTTAGAACCAGGAAGATACTGAATACATCGTACCTACTTCATTCTTTGAGCGTACCTAATTGTCAGGACGCGTGAGTCACATCAGAACACATTATTTATACTTAACTATGTTTTATCTTTACAATATTAAGTTTCAAAGATAGACAAAATTTTAATTAAAACGATATCAAACGATAAATCTCGTATAACGAAACTACCTAATCGAACTATCTACATTCCTTTCTTACATTGTACATTCCATGATAATGCAAAAAAAATGTCCAATGTAATGTCATAACCATCGCAAATAGTACTCGTATTGCGAAAACAAACGGTTTGTTAAATGTTGTTGTCGTCAAACAACAATATTTTGGTCGTCCTCGCATTCTTTGGCCTGGATTCCTTCATGAGAAAACTCTGAAAAACAACTCTAAATAGGACTAGTAGGCATGCCTATCTGAAACACTCTGTCTGACACGATGCTGCCATTGAAATGGATATTCATAATCCTCATTCATATGCAGATAGCAAATCATACAAATCGAAAGCCTTGACGGCTGCTTCTCACTGCATATCTAAAGCATGAGACCTAACCATTGTAAACACAGTGTGGCAAATGGCCAGACACGCCGGATTACAGATCGAATATCGGATTGCTTACCTAACATTTGTGAGAAAATGTGTGGTGACTAAACTGGAACTAAGCGTTATTAGACAAGTATTAGGTAAAAGTACGTTATCTACCTACACGTTTCACACGTCCAATTTTAACTAAGCAAATATATCTCTGTCTAAGTTATAATTTCTGTATTGGCATAGTAAAAGAAAGGCCTTTAGAGACCCAGTAAAATAAAGATGTACGTGGATGATGATGAAGCCTATATTCTCAGAAACTAGTTAAAAACCGTCTGTTTGGTACTTCGGCTATTTTGCTACTTTGAGTTTTTAAATTACCTACCTATAGTAAACAAGTCGCTCATCACTCCATACAAACGTCGGAGGGTAATCACACCAGTGTTAGCTGTTTAATATCTAAAACTAGATTTACCTATATTATACTAGCTGACCCGGTGAACTTCATCTCACCATCTGTCCACTGCAAGGATTTTTGTTTATGTAATACATCCATGGTCAACTGTCTATGACAACTTTTACATGCAGAAACATTTTGTATCGGAAAATTAAATTCGTGATTTTGTTAAATACTCGCTCCATTTCTACACTTTCTCACCGTTTACCTTCCCTTAGGAACCACAGATATTTCAAAACCAAAATTAGCCAAATCGGTTCTACCGTTCTCGAGTTTTAGCGAGACTAACAAGCACGATTCATTTTTAGGGTTCCGTACCCAAAGGGAAAAACGGGACCCTATTACTAAGACTTCGATGTCCGTCTGTCTGTCTGTCACCGGGCTGTATCTCATGAACCATGATAGCTAGGCAGCTGAAATTTTCACAGATGATGTATTTCGGTTGCCGCTATAACAACAAATACTAAAAACAAAATAAAATAAATATTTAAGAGGGGCTCCAATACAACAAACCTGAATTTTTAGACGTTTTTCGCTCTATATTAATAATGGAACCAAGTAGGTGCTTGCTAATTTTCACAGAATATTTAGTTTAATATTCCCTTTATAAATAAATAATAAAAATAAAATAAATATTTAAGGTGTGCTCCCATACAGTACGGAACCCTCAGTGCGCGAGTCCGACTCGTACTTGGCTGATTATTATATACTAGCAGCGCCCCGCGGTTTTACCCGCGTTGTGCCCGTTCCCGTGGGAATTTCGGGAATTTTTATACATATAAACTATTATAAACCTTCCTCTTGAATAACTCTATCCATTAAAAAAACCGCATCAAAATCCGTTGCGTAGTTTTAAAGATTTAAGCATACAGACAAACAAACAAACAAACAAACAAACGAAAATAGCGACTTTATTTTAATTTTATTAAGTACTATGTAAATACTTATTTTGTAAAATTCTTTGCTGGAGGTGGGCGTTGCTATCTGCGACACAGTCTTCGTGACTACTGCGGGTAGCATCGTTTCTTTGTTTATGTAACCTTATGTTGTTGTACAAAATAAAGAATTTTGAATTTTTTGAATTTTTGAATACTATGTAAGGATATAAATATACTTGTAGGACTCGCGCACGAAGGGTTCCGTACTTTATAGGCGTCTCTCTTAAATATTTATTTTAATTACTTATTATTAAATTAAATTGAATGTACAACTTTAAATTCTGTGAATATTTCAAGCATCTAACTGTTATTATTATTAATATCGAGCGGAAAAATGGTTAAAAATTCAGGTTTGTTGTATGGGAGCCCCCCTTAAATATGAATTTTATTATGTTTTTAGTTTGTTGTTATAGCGGCAACAGAAATACATCATCTGTGAAAATTTCAGCTTTCTAGCTACAGCGGTTCATGAGATGCAGCCTCGTGACTGACATCCAGACAGACAGACGGACAGCGGAGTCTTAGTAATAGGGTCCTGTTTTTTCCCCTTTGGGTACGGAACCCTAGCAAATATAATTATTTTTCACAAAAAATGGCAAAACCGCCTTCCATCGTGTACAAAATTCGAATATTTTGCTCGAATTCTTGATTTATCAGAAACGGCGGCCGAGGCCGATTTCTGTAAAATTTAAATGGGACTACTTTCGGAGTATACCCTTTCGAACTAAAAAATAACTTTTCGATTTGGTTCACAATTGGCGAAATTATCTATGTTCATCGTGTACAAAATTCGGATATTTCGCTCGAATTGTATTACTGTTGGTTTTTTCAAAAACGGCTCAGCCAAGTACTGTAAAATTTCGAACCTCGGGAGTAAACCCTTTCGAACTAAAAAATATTTTTTCGATTCGGTTCACAATTGGCGAAATTATCGATAAACATACACAAAAAAATACATACAGACGAACATAAAACCTCCTCCTTATTGGAAGTCGGTTAAAAAGTAAAACAGCGCAAGGCCTAGGCCCTGCCTAGGTGACACGATGCGGGTGGCCCTCTCGAGATTTTTTAGGCAAAACGTTTGCCAGGTTAGCAAGTTATTATAATACCATGGTCTAAATGTTTTCCAGATCTGGATCCTGTACTACTTAGAATGTCCGTACCATACGGCGTCGCTTCGGCCGTCGTCTTTGGACGTGTTCAACTGGACGTCGACGTACCGACGAGACTCGGACATCGTGGCGCCGTACGAGCGCTGGGTGTACCACGACCCGCTCGTCACCGAGAAACAACTTGACAGGAATTATGCTGCTAATAAGACGAAAAAGGTCAGGTTTTTACAATAAATCTTTTTTATTAGGGTTCCGTTCCAAAGGGTAAAAACCCTTTTACTAAGACTCCGCTGTCCGTCCGTCTGTCTGTCTGTCACCAGGCTGTATCTCATGAACGTGATAGCTAGAACGTTCAAATTTTCACATATGACGTTTTTCAGTTGCCGCTATAACAACAAATACTAAAACCGGAAAAAAATATTCTTATTTAAGAGGGGCTCCCATTCAACAAATATGAATTTGTACCCGTATACTCTCTTCAAAAATAAATGTTTGAATTAAAATAAAATATACGAGTATTAAGGGGGGCTTCCAGACGGTTCGGAAACCTTCGTGCGCGAGTCCGACTCGCACTTGGCTGATTATTGTTTATTCCAGTGCTAGTGTCCAGTTGTTTTTTTTTTAATTCGAAAAGTCAAAATCAGTCATTGGTCAGCAGATATGTAGAAAAGGGAATTTCCTATGAATCCTACTAATTTATAAACGTGAAAGTTTGTAAGGATGTATGGATGTTTGTTACTCTTTCACGCAAAAACGTGTACAGAATTCGAAAATTTTGCACGAATCGGCATGACATCCATATACATTATATTATTGTTGATTATACAGCCGATTTCGATCAAATTTAAGTGGGACCACCTCAGGAGTAGGTATACCCTTTCGAACTAAAAAAGATTTTTTTAAATCGGTTCTCAATTGGCGAAAATATCGGAGAACATACACAAAAAAAAATACAAACAGACGAACATAGTACCTCCTCCTTTTCGGAAGTCGGTAATAAGCTCTCAGGTCATCAGGTCGTCACGCAGACAAACGTTTAAGAATCGGAAATCCTTAGGGGACGCCTATGTCCAGCAGTGGTTTTAATACGGCTGACAGAATAGTGTCGATGACAAGGTAGATCGCTTTCTTGTCATGTTTCAATGTGATAGGCAATTATAGGTACATTGCAAAAAAAATATTATATTGTATGGCACAACACAATTAGACTGTATAAAATATAGAACATAATGCACATATAGATAAGGTTGATAACTGGATACAATGATGCATTTTAAACGAAACGTGAACAGGAAATCCAGTTCCAAGTAATCTAATCTTTATGCCGGTTTTTTAACTGCACGAGTACCTATTTCGTACTTTCACAATCGACCGTTTGTCATCGACTTTGATCATCGGACGACGATTTACTTTATCTTTAACGATTTCCTTTACAATAAATGGTAAAACATTTTTCACTGGAAACATCGTTATGAATAACTTTGACTATGGACAAATCCAAATCACGTTTTGTATGGAACTGTTATTTAATTGGGTATAAAAAAAAAATTATATTCATTAACCTATTTAAGGCATGTATGGCCTAATGGCCCATATTAGCAACAATACAATAAAATTACACATCACAAGTCATACAATCATAACATAATTATTTTTCAAAAAAAATGGCAAAACCGCCTTCCATAGTGTACAAAATTCGAAAATTTCGCTTCGAATTGTTTACATTATTGTTGATTTTTCAAAAACGGCTGAGCCGATTTCTGTAAAATTTAAATGGGACCACCTCGGAACTATAATTTTTGGAAGTCGATTAAGAATTAGAATCAATAGCAACTATAGTCTGACCGTTTAACTGAGTCCACGCCTGCGCGGTACAGGGGCGCGGGGGTAGACGACAAAGGGGGATTGACTGACCGTTTAACTGAGTCCACGCCTGCGCGGGTACAGGGGCGAGGGGGTAGACGACAAAGGGGACTGAGACAGGTGCGGGCGGTGAGGACCCGCCGCCCGCACCTGTCTCAGTCCCCTTTGTCGTCTACCCCGCCGCCCGCACCTGTCTCAGTCCCCTTTGTCGTCTACCCCTAGTCTAGTGTCTAGTGTCTAGTTCTCACTTTGACTTCGTTGAGTGAACACAGTGTTAAATCTAAAATATTTTTCCAAACTACCCTCAATATGGTGAAATGTCACAGTTGCGACAAAGTGTTAAACAAAAAGAATTCTGTTTTGGAATGCAGCCGATGCCAAAAAATTGTACATGCCACTACAGTATGCACCGGTTTAAGCTCCAAACAATTATCAGCACTTAGGGCCGCCGAAAATCTGGAGTGGACCTGCAGTGATTGCAACCAGAATTCCTCTCGTAGGAAGTCTTTTGTGACGCTTGCTGAAGTCGAGGAAGAAGATGACTATGATGCAAGCTCTTCAATAGAGGGTTCAGGTGACGTGAAAAAGCTGCTACAACAATTGAGGAAAGAAGTAGCCAATATTATTTCTCAAGAGATAAGGGCAGTCTCTGCCTCAATACAATACTGTAGTGAGAAGGTTGATGAATTCACTGAATCTGTAGAGGCGCTGACAATAAAAATGAGAGATCTGGAAAAAAGGCAGGTACATTTGGAAAATAAGAATAAGTTTCTTGAACTCAAAACAGAAGCACTAGAGCAAAAGAACCACGAAATCGAACAGATGTTACTAGCGGATTATGTTGAAATTTCAGGCATACCAGAAATATGTGTGTCGGACCTACCGAAGATAGTTGCAGAAATTGCCACCAAATTCAATGCGTCTAAAGAAGATATTGCCTCCGTAAAACGTCTTGCACCCCGTAAAACCGGGCCTGGATCGGTACTTGTAAAGTTATGCAGGGAAAAGACTCGCCAAGCACTACTGTCTCGACGAGATATCATTGTGTTAGCCCGCGATGTAGTTTCTGACTTGTCAGGACCAGCAGCCACAGAAAAAATATATATACGTGAAGCCATGACATCTTACCATAAGAACTTGCTGTGGCAAGCTAAACAAGATCTAAAAGGCACCCATAAGTTCATCTGGTTTAGAGAGGGGAGAGTACTTGTGCGCAAGAACGAAAACGCTAAAGTCTACAAAATCAGATCGAAGTGTGATATCCAGTCGCTAGTATCGAATAATTAAGTTGTCATTCTAATATCCAGGTATCTTAATAATATTTGTAAGTAATAGGTAGTTATAATCATTATGGATTATCAAAATCATAGTAATATTAAAGAATTTATTGGTTGTGTAAATTATCACAACTTTCAACAGTTAGTACCTAAAAAATCCTCTAATATAACATTTGTGCATGTCAACATAAGATCTATGTTGAAAAACTTTTCGAAAATTGAACACCTAATTGCAGTTTCTAACTCTTCTATCGATGTTCTGATTATCACCGAACCAAATATATCAGAGAGTATCCAGTCTCTTTATAGCATACAGGGTTATACAATGCACACAGAATTACGAAAACATCGAAAAGGAGGTGGCATTATAGTCTATGTCAAAAATTTATATAAATTCACCCGACAAAAAACTACAGCAAAGCACTATGAATCACTGACCGGTATTCTTTCTTGTACAAGTTCAACTTATTCGGTAACACTGTGTGCAGTGTATAGGCCACCCAACACTAACAAAAAACTGTTTGTCTCCGAAGTTGATAAAATGCTGTCGAAGCACACTAGCACGGATTTTGTTTTTTTGGGGGACTGTAATGTCAACTTAAAACCGACGAACACAGCTGATGTATCCCTTATGAAATCATACATGGAAGTCTTGAGCGCGCACGGTCTGTCATGTGGTATTTCAGACTATACCAGAATTGAGGTTATTAATTTAAAAGATAAAACTGTAGTCACAAAAAGCTGCATTGATCATATATTTGTACGATCCCGCATGACAGACGCGTACTCTGCCGCGCTCGGCACCACACTGGCTGACCACAGAATGACTGCGCTTGCGCTGGTCGGTTATTGTAATGTACAGGCTGCTCCAGTTTATGTTAGGAGATTTAATAGTAAAAAATTGAATGACTTACTGGATAAAGTAGACTGGTCGCTTACTTTGGATATGAAATGTCCAGAAGACATTTATGAATATATTAATAAAAACTTTAAAAAATGTTATGAGCAATCGCAGTACAAGCAGGTAAGTTCATCAAAAAGAAATTCTTACAGCTGGGTTGACAAAAATATCACAAAGCTTTGCCGCCACAGAGATGAATTACTCTCAGCATGGCTAAAAGACACAGGTAATAAAGAGCTTAGAGTTAAGTACAATGAAATAAGAAACAAAACAAACAAAATGGTTCATCAAAAAAGAAATAGATATTACAAAGAACAAATAAATAAATACAAAAACGATACAAGAAAGCTTTGGCAAATAATAAATAACATATCTGGAAAAATATCAAACTCAATTGATGATGTGCTTCAAAAGGCTTTTAGCCCTGATAGTAGTAAAAAAATAGCTAATAATTTTGCTCGTGAATTCCAAAATAACGTAAAATCAATAATACCCACATGTACAGTAAAATTATTAAAGGAATCCGATTTCGTAAGGCCAGTAGACAAAACTATGTTCTTTCCAAAAGCTACCGACGCCCAAATTTCGAAAATCATAAAAAGTATTAACATTAATAAAGCCCCGGGGTCTGATGGAATCAGGGCATTAGATATTAAACGAATATCGGATCGAATAGTAAGTTCTTTAGACCACCTGATAAATAGAAGCATAGCAACAGGGCGATACCCGAAGTTGCTAAAAACAGGTATTGTGAGACCAATCCACAAAGGAGGCTGCGTTCGGGACTATTCTAAGTATCGTCCGATAACGATTCTCCCAGTGATAGATAAAATCATTGAAAAGTATGTCTGTAAAATTGTTCAAAATTACTACAAGAGTAATAACATACTTTGCCCACATCAGTACGGATTCCAACCAAATAAAAGCACGACACAACTGTTATCTCGCTTTACGGATGATATTAATAGCTATCTAAATGACAAAAAGCACGTACTCATAGTGTCGATTGATTATAGCAAAGCATTTGACACGCTTAGGCACGATTTGTTGGTCAAAAGAATGGATGATAGTGGTGTGCGCGGAGCCGTACTGGAATGGTGCAGGGATTATCTTGATAGTCGCAGTTATAGAGTTAAAGTGGGTGATGAGTGTAGTGACGTTGTAAATGTCACGGAGGGTACAGCCCAAGGTTCGGTATTTGGTCCTACCCACTATTTAACGTATGTAAATGACCTTGGAAACGTAATCGAGCACTGCGCTCTGTTCCAGTTTGCTGACAATACTTGCCTGATTGCCGCAGACAGAGATGTCTCAGTAGCTCTAAGAAGTCTTCAATCTGATTTCACTGCCATATGCAAGTGGTCGCACGATGCTGGCTTAGTTTTGAACGCAGAGAAAACTAAATTTATTCATGTACACTCTAGTCGTAACACTAACCCGAGTAAAGAAAGCATAAATGTGATAGCTCATAGCCATGATTGCCTGCACAACAGTAATGCTTGTAACACGACAAGTTGCCGTCATATTGAACAGGTAAACAAACTCACTTACTTGGGGTTGACAATAGATGACAGGTTCAATTGGGATAAACATATAGACAAAACGTGTTCAAAACTGCGAGCGGTTATGGCAAAGTTTTATAGCATAAAGAGTCGAGTACCATTTGGTGTCCTGCTCACTATGTATAGGGCATTGGTTGAAAGTATTATTTCGTATGGGCTAAGTAGCTATGGTCGAACTTACAAAACTTACCTCGATCAAATTTATAACCTTCAATACAGGCTTCTCAAAATGATAGTTCCTCCAATAATTAAATCTAGATATTGCCACGATCCGTTAGGACTTTTTAAATTTTGTGGTGTATTGCCGGTACACAAAAAAGTTGAGTTATCATTACTAACTGAGCAGTATTTCCGGTCTGAAATCCAAATCCCGAAGTCTGGTGACAAAGTCACTAGAAGTGTCGCTAAAAACATGTTATCGGTTCCGAGGTTTAAAAATACGTACGGGAAAAGAACTTCTAATTATATCATTCCAATCTTAATAAATAAACTTCCAACCAATCTTAAAAGTAAGCTGAACCATAAAAATATTGCGTTTCATTTAAAACAATTTTATTTAAATCAATAATATTTAACGCAATTAATATAAAGTGGAGCATCCTATATATCATATTGTACATACGGCGATGAGCGTGTTCGCTGCAATAGCTGGCTAGGTAAACACTTCACGTTGAATAAAACAGGTTCTGTTCTGTACCTACGATCTACCACAGCTATTATGAGTGAACGCGCACACCGCACTTATATTTTATTATAGTTTCTTTTTTTCCTTGATGTTCAGATATGTTGAGAATTAATAGAATGTTAAGTTAAGACATTGTGTTAAATTATCTGCTGATGAGAACCTATTGTCAAGACAAACCAAATCTTGGTTTTTAGACAATATTTAATGTAATCACTATTGTTTTAAGTATTTGAATAAAAAAAAAAAAAAAAAAAAAAAAAACGGTCAGACTATAATGTAAGATTTTTTTTTTTAATAAAATTCATAACACAATAGTCATTCAGTCAGTATTCGTGAGATTAGGTCATGATAATGAGTAGGTAATAATATATCCGTTGTCTGTTCATATCAGTTTTGACCCTCGGTGTAATTATATATTCCATCGTTAATTTTTCAGGTTGCTTGGTTCGTTTCAAACTGCCACGCTAGGAACCGTCGCCTGCAGTACGCGCGACACCTGAGCAAGTTCATCCAAGTGGACATCTACGGAGCGTGCGGCTCCAACCACTGTCCGCGCATGGACCCCAACTGTTTGGAAATGCTGGACAAGGATTATAAATTCTATCTGGCTTTCGAGAACTCGAATTGTAGAGACTATATCACGGAGAAGTTCTTCGTTAATGGGTTGCAGTAAGTCATTCCTTATTGTTATTTTATCACCGTAAAATTATTTCTATCAATGTTTTCTACAAGATAAGTCATGAGAAAAACAGATCTGAACATTTGTCTTCAAAATGTACCCGGAATAGTCCCATCAGTGCTTCTGAATATTGTTGCGTGTGTCAGTCCGACCCATTTGCATTATTTTAGATACAGTCTGTTTCACTTATGAAGTCATGACCCACTCGAACTGCCTGATATCTATCATGCATCCATCAACCAGCCATATAACGTCCACTGCTGGACATAGGCCTATCCTATGAATCTCCTATAAGACCGGTTGGAAGCGGTCTGCATCCAGCGTGATCCTACGGTCTTGATGAGATCATCTGTCCGCCTCGTAGGTGGACTTCCCATGCTGCGCTTGATGGTCCACTCGAAAACTTTTCGACTCCATCGCTCATCATTCCGCCAGTGATATCTATATCCCCCACTAATAAGCTTGATTATCTAGGCATAATGCTGTCCCCATCGTAATGGGAGCTCGGGCGTCGGAATACGCGGCGGCGGCGCCACACAACTCGTACATCCACGTGGACGAGTTCACAGGCGCCGAGGAGCTGGCCGCGTATCTACACCGGCTCGACCGGGATGATACCCTCTATAACTCATACTTCAAGTGGAAGGTAAGATAAAACACACTGTACACAGACACATAACTCGTACATCCACGTGGACGAGTTCACAGGCGCCGAGGAGCTGGCCGCGTATCTACACCGGCTCAACCGGGATGACACCATCTATAACTCATACTTCAAGTAGAAGGTAAGACAAAACACACTGTACACAGACACATAACTCGTACATCCACGTGGACGAGTTCACAGGCGCCGAGGAGCTGGCCGCGTATCTACACCGGCTCGACCGGGATGACACCATCTATAACTCATACTTCAAGTAGAAGGTAAGACAAAACACACTGTACACAGACACATAACTCGTACATCCACGTGGACGAGTTCACAGGCGCCGAGGAGCTGGCCGCGTACCTACACCGGCTCAACCGGGATGACACCATCTATAACTCATACTTCAAGTAGAAGGTAAGACAAAACACACTATACACAGACATATAACTCGTACATCCACGTGGACGAGTTCACAGGCGCCGAGCAGCTAGCCGCGTATCTACACCGGCTCGACCGGGACACCCTCTATAACTCATACTTCAAGTGGAAGGTGAGACCACGGGCATTATTAGGTACCTACGCTAGTACCAACAGCTACTCGCACATCTACAAGACACATACATCGACTCGACCCGAGCTCCTCAGCTAGCTTCTCGGCTCGACCGAAACGATACCTATTACTCATAGTGTAAAGTGAAACCATTGACACTTATTCAAGTGCATTCACATAGCTCGTAGTTATAAGCTGCACCATCTGAACCACAATGATACCCTCAGTCTCAGTCAGTACAGTACATGAACTTTTAGTGCTGATTTTATTTTTCGCGATTGATTAGTAAAGTAAAAGTTGTTTGTAATAATAATCGGACAAGTACGAGTCGGATCTGTACGGGAGCCCCCTTTAAATATTAATTTAATTTTAATTTTATTATTTACTATTGAAGTGAATATACAACTAAATATTCTGTGAAAGTTTCAAGCATCTACCTGTTACCATTATTAATATAGAGCGAAAAACGGCTAAAAAATCAGGTTTGTTGTATGGGAGCCCCCTTAATTATTAATTTTATTCTGTTTTTAGTTTTTGTTGTTATAGCGGCAACAAAAATACATCATCTGTGAAAATTTCAGCTTTCTAGCTATAACGGTTCATGAGATACAGACTGGAGACAGACAGACAGACGGACGGACAGACGGACAGCGGAGTCTTAGTAATAGGGTCCCGTTTGTACTCTTTGGGTACGGAACCCTAAAAATTACAACGATATCTTAGACTGTAGGACCCAGAATATAGCAAAAGGGTTCAACCATTCACTCCAATTGATGTAACTTATTGAAACAATTACCTATGTAATTTATTTATGAAGGAAAAAAATCCTTATAAAAATAACAGATATACGAACGAGTGTTCAACACTGCTTGATATAGGCACATCAGTATACACTGCTCGCATATACACAAATAAATAAATGATTATGAACTTCTGTTTCAGAGTACGGGCGAGTTCATAAACACGTATTTCTTCTGCCGCGTGTGCGCGATGGTGCACGCGAACGAGCGGCGCCAGCGCTCGGCGCACTACACCGACGTGCAGGCGTGGTGGCGCGACGGCGCCTGCACGCGCTCCGAGTGGAGGGCGGAGCCCGCCGCCGCCGCCGGGGGAGAACCCGGCTAGACACTTAGGACTTTACCACATTTTAACGCTACATTTAGGCTGCCTACTCATCGGGACGCGACGGCGACGTCTCCAGCTACGCTGCCCTTCTTATTCTTACTATGACAAACAATACGTATGTGTCTGCGACGTGATCTGAAATCTGAACATTCGAACTGGAGTTTAAAAAAGGTTGCGTTTTCAGATCATGTAGCCATATACCTACGTTGTACCTAGGTAGACACATACCTATGCTTAATCTTAACGAAGGGCAGTTCGTTTAAACGAATCATATTAAACCGTATAGCGGCTGTAACAAGTACTAGTTCCATATCCATTCCTGACGAAAGTTCAATGGGACAAATTAGCATAGCTAATAGCCATAGGCGTAGCTACGCGGGTAGGGCAGGCGATAGCCCTTGAAACTTCTTTGCACATTCTAGAAAAAATTAAAGTTAATCATTTCTAATTTTCTAAGGTGCGTAAAAGTAGGCCAAAACCAAGGTGGCCCTGGTGTGTTCAGGCCCTTACATTCAGCCTTGTTGGACAGCGAAGTGGGCAGTTAAACGACATTGGGTAGATTGGGTGACATTAGGTAGATACTATTGTGAAATGATCATGAAAGTGTCATAAATCATTTTTACTTCTCGGAAACAGTGATGCGATACTAAATATAGAGAAAATGTGTAGGTACTTATTACGGGAAATGAGAAGAAAGCACTTTATTTCCTACCTAGCAAGCAGCTTTGATATCCTATCTCAACGGAGTTGTTTAATGCTTTTCGTGTTTTGAACTGCATCAAACCGTATGCGACGCATCATTTAGAACAGTGGTCGTCAAACCGGGGCCCGCGGCCGTGATTGGTGCGGCCCGCGGTATAAGTCACTTATACCGCGGACCGCATAATATTACCTACATATGCCCTCCACTTATTATAAGTGGAGGGCATATGTAAGTAGGTACTATTATCATATCTGTTTTCAAACTACAAGAAAAGCTAATAACATCGCGCTAGCCACACATGCGTATAGTTAAAATATACTCCGAGTATAGTCTAGGTAAACTACTTTGTCAATTGAACAATGTTAACAAAAACTTACTAAAAATACCGAAAAAACATTATTGTTCGCTGCACTCGCGCACATAAGTAGTAACGTAGTCAGCTTTGTTCATGCCTGTTTAGAAATTACTGGAAATAAAAAACAAAGCAAAATTGATGCTCACTGCGATCTCGCATGATAGCAGTGTAGTTAGTCTGCTTTGCTTTACTGAAAAAAGGCGAACAATTATGGCGCTCGCTACGCTCACGGATAATAGCAGTGAATTACTCTGATTTGCTCATATCTGTTTTGAAATTAATGAGAAATCAAAAAAATTCGCGCTCGCTTCGCTCGTACATATTTTTTTATCATGACATGTTTCGTAGGCTTCGCGGTAACCTAAAACAACGCGGGCTAGTATGTTATAATCAAGTTCATCAGTGTGCGGCCCGCCATGACACTTCGCACTGTCCTGTGTGGCCCTTTGACCAGAAAAGTGTGACGACCACTGATTTAGAAGTTACAGTTACATCGTGTACCGTCAAAAATAATGTTCGCGTCCATTGTTGCAAACCTAATTCCTAGTAAATAAGTATGTAGATTCATAATAGATCTACTTACAAATTAACGATAATTCCCGAACGATCGTCGTGTTCATGTTGTTTCATAATATTTTTGTATTTTGAGTGATGAAGCATAGGCAGGTATTTATAGGATGTTATTGGTAATTTTGGCGCCCGACGTGGGCCATATGCCGGTGGGATACGTGCCGGCATTATAGATTATTGTGAACATGACCACTGACCAGTGTTACCTACGGACATTATTGACTAAGCCAGCATAACTAGTCCAGTTACCATACAATCAAATCATGAATGATTGAATTACGTATGTGTTAGCATAGTATAGTTTCTATGCTATGGCGATAGTACATATGTGAAAACAATCAAATAGCCAAATTAATGGTTTTGCAACATCTGTAATTATTTTGTACTTATTGTAAAAATGTATTATAGTTATTCGGCATTCTCGAGCACAAAATACTTTAATTAGCTACTTTTTACATTAAGCCCGATTACAGAGGCACCAGCGTAAATTAAAACTTTGGCTGGACACGCTACCGCGTGTCTAGATGGCAACGTAAAAAGCGTTCTTTCTATCGAATGCCTAAAGTGAAAAAGAAACAGAACTATGCTATTTAGCTAATATAATTACGAGTACGCTGGCGCCTCTGTAATCGGGCTTAATGTTTAATTTTTTTTTTATATAACGCAGTTTATTATTGACGGATGATATGTTGTATAAATAAACAGTTATGGATACGGACATAGATATCAGACTAAACTGGTGTGATTGTGTTGAAAATTAATTAGTTCGAAGTACTGATTTTATAAACCACATATCTTTTTGCTACTGTTTAAAGTTAAACGTCTCAACCAGCGCGTTAAACTCAATTGTTTAGTTTTTTCCAAATTCCAGCTCAACTATTTTCGAAAACTTGCGTGAACTAATTTTAGTCGATTTTTTCTGTTCATGATCTTTGAATGTCTTAGAAAAAATTAGCGCGCAACGAGACGTGAGCGAAAAACGAGTCTAGTCAAGATATCCGTCATGAGATCAGCACAAAAGATTTTAAAAAACGTTTCTGACACTGTTATAGGCACAAATATTCACGCACAAAATTATAAGTAAGTACTTCAAAAACTATATTTATTGTATTATTATTAGTACCTACCTATTAAGAAAGTAAAATTTGTTTAATTGTCTTTCATGTGACTTGCATTTATTTACTTAATTCTACGTTTTGAACTTCTAAGTTAATTCGACGTTTTGAACTTCTTAGAGAAGTTTTCTTCTATTTGCACTTATTGTTGCATATTATTTATTTAAGAATATTGTTTGCTAGTTTTATAACGTACTTGTTTGAATTCATTTTAAAGATTGTTAGTGATTATTCTTAAATAATTATTGTTACCTACTGCATAAGGTACTTTGTACGGCGTTAAAAGTCATGGTATTAATGAGAGGTAAATTATATTAGAATGTTTAATTAATTTGTGTTCCTATATTTAAGTTTGTAAATTGAAAGTTTTAGCTTATTTATGTATTTACATGCCAGTTAGTAAGAATTATTATAAAAGTTACCTATGCACAAACTCAGATTCCATTAGGTTACTGATGATATTTGTTATTCTGGGTAAAGATATTAAGTTTTATTTTATCAGGGTATTATAGGATAAAGGTAAAAGAAATAGCAAGCCTCGCTTCGAATTTTTAGACATTTTAGAATGAGCAAATACTCGTATGCGACTGAAGTTTTATTTACCAAAAAAAGACAAGATCGAGTATTTGTAGTTATTAACAACAATTAAGTATTAATGTTAAAAATTAAAATAGACTATGTATGTTTTTTATTACCTAATTGTGATTTTTTTTTCATTACCTTGATAGTTTGTTCAAGAGTGAAATTGCTTTAACAGAGAAAGTAATCGAGTTGGAACAGTTGGAACTCGTCAGGAAAAATACCAGTACTGTTATAAAGTCACAACTAATTTATATTATCTCAAAATATAAAATATAATGACATTCTGTGATTATTACATGTTTTATTATTTTATGATATTATATCGGGTGAATGTAACTGAATATACAAACTTGATATTTATACTGATAATATTACCTTTAAATATCTCAATATTAAAGATGCATTTCTCTTCAGTGTAATAAATGTTAAACTAAAAAACATTATATTTTTTCCAAAACATCCACGTGATCGTAAGAGTAATCAGTAGTCAGTAGCCAATTTAGTCATGACTAAATTGAACTGTTTTTAGCCCAATGGCCGCCACAGTCGTCCTGTCCTTGGCCATCACTGATATGTGCCCTTAGATACCGTATCATTCGCCTAGATATCCCACAAAACTCCCTCCTTGTGATTAAACCATAACCCATTAAGTATAATTTAGTTCTTACGCCACTAGACCTAGAACGTCTGAACAGTCACTAACTCACTACCGATCCAGAAAACAATGCCAACTTACGTTCCCTGGATAGTAAACTCTTTCTAACTATGGCTAAAATGCTCCGATAAATAGTTTACATTCAATTATTCAACTTTTAACGGTAGAGTTCTCATTTCGAATAGCGTCACAATATTACTAGCTGCAGGTAAAATCATCTACTATTTTTTTCGGAACTCATACTGCGTAAGATATCGAGGCAAGATCCGGTTGAATCCAAGTCGAGCCAATCATAAAAATCGAATCCCGCGCCGTCACTGAGAACGCCGTCAAAATTACCGCGATAGATTTTTCAGTAAATACCTATCATAACTATCGAATGAATCGGCGTGGGGGCCCATACATCGATGCGTAGGCCCCCACGCCGATGCAAGCCCCTAGCCAGTTGCTCACATTACTTGATGAATAATCCAGCCCTTTACCCAAGGGTACACCACTGATAGCAAGCCCATAATATCTTTGATAATATCACATTCAATGTACTGACAATTCAACATCTCAAGATTTAAAGTTTTGATATTTCTAACGTTAGAAGAATTCAACATACATTTTTAGCCGACTTGCAAAAAAGAGGAGGTAGAACCTCCTTTTTGTTCGTCTGTATGTATTTTTTTGTGTTTCGATAATTTCGCCAATTATGAACCGAATCGAAAAAATCTTTTTAGTTCGAAAGGGTATACTCCCGAGATGGTCCCATTTAAATTTTAAGAAATCAGCGGAGCCGTTTTTGAAAAATAAAAATAATGTAAACAATTCGAGCGAAGTTTTCGAATTTCGTTCACGATGCAAATGGCGGTTTTGTCATTTTTTGCGAAAAATAATTACTTTTTCCGGGTCTGTTCGGAACTATTAGTAGTAACTATGACTAGATTTATTACGAATTTTTAATAACATGTGACCAAAGATATAACTATATGTATGACTTGGCATACAGGATGCTATGCTGTGGCGGTCAAAGGGTTAATGTACCCAATCGTGACTTATTATAACACCAATCAACATAAAAATATATATTTATTATTAATATGTATACAATGTAGATAAAAGTACCTTAAATTAAAAGATAGAGATAAATTAATCATGAAGAATACATGCCCTACTATTTTCCTGACAAAGGTGGTATCTTTTTCTACCAAGATAATTATATAACATTGAATTGATAGAACATTGTGATGTCATCAATTTTAATTCCAAATGTTTGACTCTAATTTCATTTGGCATTATCCACCATGAGTTTTTAAGCTATTGCATAGCTTCTATCGCGGGCCTTGAGCGCGGGTACCGAATCCAGAAATTCCGTAACGAAAAAACCTCACGCTCCCCACTCCGACGGGCAAGGAGGTGTGGCTTGAAGGCCGTGCATCGTCTAACGTCGTTTCAGTTCGGCAGTCTTCGACACGGTGTTGTGTGCGATTAGACGTAATGCAATAGCTTTACCGCGGCAGTCCCCGAGTGCCACACGTCTTTTAATTTAGTGTTTTATAAATGAGCATCTGAAAAGGGCTACTAATTAATCTTTCTTAGAATTATGAATCAAAATATAATACTACAATATCAGGAGCCCCTGTGATCATCCATTTTATAAAATGCAGTCAGAAGTTTATGTATAATCGGCCAAGTACGAGTCGGACTCGCGCACGGAGGGTTCCGTACTGTATGGGTACCCTTGAATATTTATTTTATTTTAATTTTATTATTTATTATTAAAGTAAATATAAGACTAAATATTCTGTGAACATTTCAAGCATCTACCATTATTAATATAGAGCGAAAAACGTTTAAAAATTCAGGTTTGTTGTATGGGAGCCCCCCCCATAAATATTTATTTTATTTTGTTTTTAGTATTTGTTGTTATAGCGACAACAGAAATACATCATCTGTGAAAATTTCAGCTGCCTAGCTATTGTGGTTCATGAGATACAGCCCGGTGACAGACAGACAGACAGACGGACATCGAAGTCTTAGTAATAGGGTCCCGTTTTTCCCTTTGGGTACGGAACCCTAAAAATTGTACAGCAAAATTTGAAATAAGAAAAGACCTCATTTACTTCCTGCAAGAGAAAGAGCATGTTATCTTCATGATATAATTATCTGTATATATTATGTGAAATAATATAGGTAGATAGTACCTATTGTAAAAACTAGTAAACAAATGAGACAAAGCTTTGCAGTACAGCTGACATGTATTTATTTTACTAGTAGTCATTCATCTCCTGATTAAATATAAAATAAATGAAATCATTGACAATGTGTTTCTTTTCTCATAACATTAGAGCATAAACATATATATCGTCAGGGTGATACTTCAATACCGCTTATGAGCCATTTGTAAATACTGCATATCTACATTTTGCAAATCTTACAGGAGGGAAAAAAAAGAGTACTTCCACTTTGCCCCACCAAAGCGCCCCACTGGTGGGGCAGATTCCACTTCTTCATTTTTTGGAGTGGAATCTGCCCCACTCGTCTCATCTTGGTGGGGCAGATTCCACTCAGTTTTTAGACCAGTGGAATCTGCCCCACCAGGGGTGTCACGCGATTTTAAATTAAATTGGTAGTGCCATGAAGTGTGAAATTTGATTGAAAAATTTTTATCATTATAACGCCCCACCAAAAAAAAAAACTTAAGTGGAGACATTGAATGCAAAATTAAGAAGATTGTAAACTAAAAGCACAATTACCTGAAGTAAAAAATTACGGATTGTATGTTGTTATAGTCTATATAAAGACAAAGGCATCGTAAAGTAAAAGAAAATTATAAATTGAATATTATCATTCAATTTTTAATAATCCATTCATTGTAATAATCTTTAATAATCTATTCTAGATTTAGTCTCAGTCAGCAAGTTACTTAAATGCTAATTAAAATATGCACCTATTACAAATGATAAACATTTAAATCTTAATTGTAACCGTCTTTTTTTCTCTTACGTGCATTAATTATATTTTCTGCATTAATACGTTATCACAACTTATGTATCTATTATAGGTTGGAGAGCTGACGCCGATATTAATTTGACCCACAAGTAGTACTAGTAACCAGTAACCAGATATAGCCCAATCACCCTTTGTGGGTAGGCCTACTTTCTGCAGTGGACTACTAAAAAGGCTGGTACAGTACAAGAACTCCAATGAAAAATAAAATAATCGCTATATGGGAGGAGCTGATCTTCCGCTGAGGCAGCCACTATAAAATCAAGCTACGAAGCAAGTGGGGGTATACACATTTGTTTTACCACTTTTTCGACATGGCAATGTGTAACAGCTAGTTTCTTTACAGAAAAATAAATGCTGAAACCAGAGGACCTAGCAAAAGTCTGAATTCGGTAGACTTCAAACTTATTATTGCTGAAACTGCACTGTGTTATAATAAGCATAATAACTGTTTCAAAATGTTTCATTTCCAATATTTATGAAGCTTTTTAAAAAAATATGTATTTTACGCAGTTTTGTATTTCTACAACATGTTAAAAAATATAGTAGAAAATACTTTTCTTTACATAGGATTTTTTTTATTATTTTTCCTGTGACTTATATACCACGTAACATAACACATCATATTAAAAAAATATTAAAATTAACGCTCTTGCGCCGTAAAGGGTTAAGTAACTTACTGACTGAGATTAAATTTCGAATAGATTGTTAAAGATTATTACAACGAATGGAATATTATAAATTGAATGATAATATTCAATTTATAATTTTCTTTTACTTTACGATGACTTCGAAAACATTTGCGACATAAATACTATAACTACATACAATCCGTATTTTTTTACTTCAGATAATTGTGCTTTTAGTTTACAATCTTATTAATATTTTGCATTCGATGTCTTCACTTATCTGTTCTTTTGGTGGGGCGTTATAATGATTTACTTTTTTAGTCAAATTTCACACTTCACGGCTCTACCAATTTAATTTGAAATCGCGCGACAGCCCTGGTGGGGCAGATTCCACTGGTCTAAAAAGTGAGTGGAATCTGCCCCACCAAGATGAGACGAGTGGGGCAGTTTCCACTCCAAAAAATGAAGGAGTGGAATCTGCCCCACCAGTGGGGCGCTTTGGTGGGGCAGAGTGGAAGCACTCAAAAACAACTCTATATTTCAACAGTTTCTCAATGTTTTTTTACTGAATGTTTTGTGACATCTGTGTGCACTACTTTACAGAGATGTTCAAAAATCATTGAGATACTGTTGAAATATAGAGTTTTTTATCCTTCTATAAAATTTTGAAGATGTAGATATGTGGTATTTACAAAGAGCTCATAAGCGATATTAAAGTATAATCGACATTAAGTTATAAATAAGATAAACAAACAAGTAAAATTGAATATTTTACACCAGTTAAACCACAAATTTAGGAAGAAAGAATAAATGGTACCCGGAGAATATTTAACCAAATTACCAAAATTCAATATGCTTTGTAAAATCATACCCCACAATACATATCACAGTCCATCTAGGCATAAACATCTAGTAAATTAAGTTGACTGATTTAAAGTTTTATATTTTTTTAATGTTTTAATATCCTCTAGGTTCTTCAGCATTTGAAGTTGTACATTGACACATTCAACTACATAGTTGATGGTGTTCTGAAAAATTCCTTGAGCTTTGTGCAAATTCTGAGGAACTAGGACACCAAACCATCGTAAGGGGTTCACTTTACTCTCTCCATTGTTGTCTACTACTTTCAACTGTTTTACACCATCTTCCTCTACTCTCTCGCATAATGTAGATGCAGAAAAGTCAGGACTACACTCTGTAGGTAGTCTAGTAGTACTTACAGAACTGTGCCCCATGATATACCGAGATTTAGCGAGGTGAATAGTCCCATTGTTGATGCTAGACTCTATGGTAAGCTCGCACTGCATTTTTTCCTCCATAAGATTTAACTGCTTCAATACCAACTTGTCCAATAGGTCACAAGTAGTGTTTAGATCACAATTTTTGTTATCTGAAAAGTGTTTTGAAAGATATAAATACAATTTTATTTCAGAACTTCTGGAATGATGGTGCTATTGATTTTCATAGAATACCTAACTTACCTGAAGCCATGTTAGTCTCCGTAGGTTGAACAAGAAATAGGCCAATTCGTAAATCTTAAAGTACCAGAAGAAATACTTAATTTTCGTAGAATTTAGCAGAAATTATTCTCTCTGAATTTTACGTTGACTGCAAGGCAAGTGCAATCAGAATCACAGATGAACACCACAAACTAAATCACATGACAAATTCAAAACAAAACACGACGAAGAACGTCAAGATTTCAATAATTTAGTTGCTGTCAATGTTAACAGTTATCATAATGTCACTGTAATTTGGAATTTCGGTTCGGGTTTTTCTGTAGGATTTTTTGTGAATAGGCTACATCATATCCTTTAGTTTGTGGGCTACATTCTGTGGCTACATTATATTTAATCTGAGCTACATTATATTAAATAAATGACTTTTTCCTTCAAGCCCCAGGCTGGCTGATCGGCGTACAAAATAAAACCGCGGTTTTAATTTAAAGTTTTCATGGTCGTAGCATTATTATATTCTTCTTTGCTTGCTTCTACCAAGTAGTCGGTACCACAGAACAGCAGATTTCCTTCTCTCTCTTCTGTGGTCGGAAGGTACCTTGGTAGGCTGCTGATTAAAATCTTATTGATAGTTCACAATTACAAAACGACGACGGTTCTCTTTTTGCACAAACTGTAAAAGACTTCAAACACGAGGGACAGCCGAAAAAGTGAAGGGTAGATAGATATAGACTCGGAGGAAATATCACAATTTGTGATATTTCCTCCGAGGATATAGAGATAAAGATAGATAGAGAGATAGATTATACACTTTTTTTGGAAAACGCTCTTTAACGACCTGTGGCCTATAATTTTCTACTAAATAGTGTTCTAATCTAAACATCACAGCTCATGTGATTTAAATCTTACACTTTTAGGCTTACAAGCTCTATAAAAAGCAAAATATTTTTTGTAACTTAATCACAAGTTATTGATAAAGCCGCAGGCCGCAGCCGTCTGTGGAACACTTTTGCATTTTGAACGCCAGGCAGCCCGTATATTATGTAGCAATGCCAACATTGGTAGCCCTGTCTCACCCCTGGCCCCTGTCTGCATACCCCGCCCCCGCCGCCATTTTGTGATTTCTTTCCTGCGGAGGTGTGGGATTTTTGTAAAATCTATTCAAAAATAACTTGATAGTTGTGGTCCTAAAATAACGTCTTGAGATGTCGAGCAAAAAGCGTCTCAACATCAACGATCTTAGGGTAATCGACTTACGCGTAGAATTGGAGAAACGTAACCTAGATAAAAGCGGCGTCCGTGGTGTGCTCATCGAACGTTTGTGGAAGGTAAAAATATGACGTGTGATCGATTAGTAATCGAAAGTTACAACTTATTTACTATCTTTTAACAGCAATGATTACAAAAAATGTTACTTTGTAGTACTTGGAAGAGGAAGGCCACGATCCTGAGAAGTATAATTTTGAGCTGGCTGACTCCAAAACTCCCACCAAAAGGACGAGGCGCGCGGAGAGTGCCATAGAACAGGAAGCGGAAGAAACTCCGGCTATGGAAGATATGATAGTTCAAGATGACGCCGGAGACGAAGAAGAAACTGAAGTTCCGGGCACTGAAGAGAATGCGAAACAAGCTTCAGAGACCATGGAAGTAGATGAAAATGAAAAGACTAGTAGAAAACGAGAGTCAAAGGAAGACTCCGAGGCTAGTCAAGCTAAAAAAGCCTGTCTTGAAAAAGAGAAAGAAGATGAACACAAAAATGAAAACAACACAGATGCAGAGGACAGCATCAACCTAGACATAGGAGATGATGAACTATTAAATGAAGAGGTACGTTTCTATGTATTCAGTGTCACAGTAAAGTTACCTTCTCATAATAATAAAGTGTCAAATGGATACTCCAATGGCTACATGATGGACATTGACTAGAATAGAAACTTTTAGTGGGTGTGTTTTTGCTAATAAATTCGAATATTTGGCACAGCTTATAGATTTTGTGTGTAGATAAAATATATTTATTAGGTACTATCACTATATTTTATTTCTCTAATTGTCAGTTAGTTCTAACATGATCTGATACATTAATTGTTGGCAGACAAAACTAGTATCAAATTAATATTTAACTACATGGATGATCTGATTATGCAGCTAAATATAAAATATGTAGCTAGTTAGCTGGAGGCTTGCCAAATGCACAACATTCACCTACCATTTTCTGTTCCAGACTGACAACACTACTAAACCGGACAACAAAGGTAAGATTTTATTTTTCTAATTATTCTAGGTTAAATACAACACTAAGTGGTGTGTAATGTGAAACCAATATGAGCAAATAAATGTATTCCTATTTTAACTATGAAACATCATGAATCATGCAAATATGAACATGACCACAAACTAGAAGGCTGCTTCAAGACATTTACTGCTGACCAGTATTGCTATAAAGAAGAAAACTAAGATAGTAACTTCAAATGGATCATCGTGTGAAAATGGCAATCTTGGCTGGAGCTACAGTTGCCCTGCTTTACAAACGGAATACCCAAAACTGCAGTATTCAGAAAGTATCTGCAATCAGTACCAACATTTGTACAATAACATGAGGATGTACCGGAGGTGCAGGTGATGTCGGCGGGGCTGCCCTTGGGACATTCCTGTTCATCGGTAATTATGTTGCCCGGATCTCTAGTGGCTCGAGGCTACTGCTACACAGGCAGCGGTGCTAATGTCCAATCAAGTTTTCAGGTCAGGAATTTGTGTATGTTCAACATGCAAGTAAGAAAATTATCGACAACAAGCGCACACCCTCACATCGTGTCCCCATCCCGTGGATCGAAGAATCAGTCCGCGAGAGACAGAGCCGGCCGCTCCCCGCTGGCGAGCGACCCGCACTGACTCGGCTGACCGACTATATTGGCGTAGATGAAGCTGGCGACGAGGAGGAGGAGGAGACCGCGGAGCCGCCGACCGACGAGCAAGCCGCGGCCGCAGCCGCCGCGCCCGACGACCAGCTAGCTGGCGAGGAAGCCGCCGCCACTAGGTTGGTGCACGCCGCACGGCCGTCGCGACGCCCGCCCACGCGCCACTATCCTCTCCGTCTAGTTCTACATATTGTACACGAGGTATCGCTACAAAGTTTTGCACCACCGTTGGCCTCGCTCGGATCTTCGACGTCGGGCCGCGGCCGTCGAAATCGACGCAGCTGCGGTGAAATCAAGTGGCGTCGTGTCGCCGATATCCATGAAACTCTCCACACAGCGGCGTGTCGACCGACGCCGCGCGGCGTTCGCCAGGCGCCTGCGAGCGACGAGCGCCCGCACCCTTCACCTGCAGCCTACGAGACGCCTGGACCCGGTGGAGTAACGGTGCAAAACTTTGTAGACGATTGTGTGACGTTAAACCAACGATTACGTCTCCAAACACAATAAGTGAATCTACACAAATTATTTGAATAAAAACTATTAGCACTTGTTCTATGAAATTGGCCTTTGTTATATATAAATAATTCACTGTTGAAATTTGAATTGCAAATAAAATGTTATATTCGTGTTTCAGCAATGACACAGAGAAGAGCGACAAAGACCAAAAAGGTAAATTGTTTTCATAGAAATTGATATTCCCGATGTAGCATACTGGAAAGCATTGATTTTACATAGATAATACAAATTTCAGATGAGAAAGAGAAGGATGGCGATAGTGAGAAAAAGGAGAAGAAAGATGAGAGTAAGGAGGGTGGAGCTCGCAACCTGTGGGTCAGTGGTCTGTCCGGCGACACGCGCGCTAAGGACTTGAAGCAGCTCTGCAGCAAACATGGAAAGGTATTATGCAGTAAAACTAGTACAAGCTTATAATTATTTAAATAAACATAAAAGATTAAATTGCTGTCTTTTCGATTCTTTGATTGATAAGAAACCTCAGTGATACTTACTATGTATTTCAGTATGCAATTCACATTGTGTTCACTGGGACAAAGCTAATTACAATGTAAAAATTCACTCATTATAACATAGGTAGTTGAATTAGGTTGATTTGCCTTATAGCTCCATACATTTGTGTTCACTGTGCTAAAGGCAATTACAATGCATACGAAAAATTCTCTCACTACAACTCAATTAGGTTGATTTGCCCTAAAGCCCTCATACATCATACATTTACTCCATTTGCTCTTTATAATGAAAATTCTACATAACACAGAAGATAATTTGGTCCCTTGAAATTCATTATAAAGAGACTAAGAAGAGAGAATTTTGCTACATACTTATTAATTTTACTTTCTTGTTACTCAAGAAACAGACTTAGCTAAGTTTGAGACCCCTGGAGAAGGTATTATATCTGTGTTTGTTGTTGAAAAATAAAGAAATATTTGTATTTGTCATAACATTGGCAGGTTATTGGAGCCAAAGTGGTGACCAACGCGCGGACGCCTGGCTCCCGCTGCTATGGATACGTGACCATGGCTTCGGCACAAGACGCTGAGAACTGTATCAAGAACCTTCATAGAACAGGTGAAGCATTTTAATTGAATTTTTAACCGACTTACAAAAAGGAGGGGTACTATGTTCGTCTGTATGTTTTTTTTAAAAGGTATACTACCAAGGTGGTCCCATTTCAATTTTACAGAAATCGGCTGAGCCGAAATATTTTCGGATGGGCTGAACACGTCAAAAAGTCGTCTATTTTAAAACCGTGGTTTTAAAGTTGGAAGTTTTATTTACGTTCTTCAGCGGGTTTTAACCTTCCGTATAATGTTTCGTAGAGTTACACGGCCGCATGATTTCTGTCGAGAAAGCAAAATCGGAATCCGAATCAGCTTCGCGCCGCCAGCCGTCGCGCTCCGAGCGCCGCTCCAGCAAAGACGCCAAAGATGACACCAAGGACAAAGATGTAAGATTTCCTATTAAATACATATAGCTAATTTAACAACCGCACCATTGCGTATGCTTTGAGAAAGTGGATGGTCTCGGTCACCATGGCCTTTCTTGTAGCAGGAGTGCTGGCCGTGTAGCTCGCTACAGTGCTCTGAATGATATTATCCGTCGGGCTTTCGGTAGCGCCAACATCGCAGCTGTGTTAGAACCCAACTGTTTCATGCTCGATGATGGCAAAAGATCCGACGGTATGACTCTCATACCCTGAAAGTTAGAGCGGCCTTTAGTTTGGGATGCTACTTGTGTATGGCAAAAGATCCGACGGTATGACTCTCATACCCTGAAAGTTAGAGCGGCCTTTAGTTTGGGATGCTACTTGTGTATGGCAAAAGATCCGACGGTATGACTCTCATACCCTGAAAGTTAGGGCGGCCTTTAGTTTGGGATGCTACTTGTGTATGGCAAAAGATCCGACGGTATGACTCTCATACCCTGAAAGTTAGGGCGGCCTTTAGTTTGGGATGCTACTTGTGTATGGCAAAAGATCCGACGGTATGACTCTCATACCCTGAAAGTTAGGGCGGCCTTTAGTTTGGGATGCTACTTGTGTATGGCAAAAGATCCGACGGTATGACTCTCATACCCTGAAAGTTAGGGCGGCCTTTAGTTTGGGATGCTACTTGTGTAGACACATTGGCGCCGTCCTATCTTTAAGAAATTTAGCCCCATCTTATCTTTACAATATATTTGAATAGTCAATTTTAAAATTCACTTTTCTACCGCTGTCCAAAGGTTGCAAGGTCCAAAAATTATCAATCCAGACATTTTTTGCTATTTCTTAATGAATATTGGTTATGTAAGTTGTTAAGCATAAACCAACCTAACCGGCCGGCCACGTCCTCGCCGCTATAAGCGGCAGTTTGGCACAGAGCGGCGAGTGGTAACAACAAATGTACTAAAATGTTAAATGAAGCCACGACTTCCCGCTGCGAGCGACAAAGCCATATGTTCTTGCCCAGCGGGTCGCGGCAGCGGCGTACTGCCTTGTTAGGTTCTAGACTTAATCATAACTACATGACTAGCATTTACAATATGCTTGTTTACTAAAAAAATATAATTAGTCCGTCAAATAGATTGTAAAAAAGTAGTAGATACGTATTTTTTCTTTTGTTATTTTAACAAAAATTGATGAAGATAGCCCGTTAAAGTTCCGCGTGATGTCACTAACCGCTATCCAATGTAACGGCTAGTGCCGTCACGAGCCCCCACTCTCAAACTTTGACAAGGTTTGTCTTTGTCGCTAATTGTTTGATTGACAAAAGAAAAAATACGTGTCCAATATTTTTTAATAATCTGACTGAGGGACTAATTATAATAATGATTTTTATACCCAGGAAACATCCCAATCGTCAAAATAAAATTTTTGTCCATAAATGCACTTTGAAATAAACTTGCATTAATTTTGTTTTATTTTATAAAATTAGGGCAAAGAAAGTGACAAAAGTGAAGTGAAGGTGAAGAAAGAAGGCGAAGAATCGGGCGCTGAAAGCAATCGCTCCACCTCGCGCACCCGGGAGAAATCTACGCGCTCTGATAAGGTATTACACTTATTCCAATATCACCATACTGTACTGTACCGTACCATACCAGCCTTTTTAATAGTCCACTGCAGGACGTAGGCCTACCCACGAAGGGTGATAAGCCATGGTGGTCAAGAGGTAGTGACACCCGCCTTACAATCGTGAGAACGTGGGTTCAAATTCCCGGTCCCGGCACCAATGCACTCATTGGTGCCGGGTCTTTGGAATTTTTGTACGGAATTCCACATCACTGGCTTTTCGGTGAAGGAAAACATCGTGAGGCAACCTGCATACGGCCGTAGAAGAAATTCGATGCCGTATGTGAATCCACAAACCCGCACTGGGCCAGCGTGGTAGTTATGGCCCAATCACCATACACCACCGCAGTATTATAAACTAGTTGTTCTCCGAATAATAGACCTCGCGGCATATCTCTTTGACTGAATTTTCGTTAGTCTATATCTCGACTCGCTCTTGACCGATTTAGTCCATATTCGCAAATCTTGTAAGAATTTAGCAGCACACCAATGTTTAGATCGGTCTTAGACTGATATTGGACGATAAATATCAGTCCAAGCCCGATCCATATACATAGATTTTTCATACAAAAATTTCGTCAACGCGCGGCAATATGTATGCAGAAGCGAATTTTTTTTTGCAAATTTTCAAAAGTCTTAGTTCAAAAGTTGTTTGTCTACATGTACTAGACCCGCCCTTAAAAGGTTTTGCGTTTAATACCTATGACCCTGTATACATTGGTGAATTGGAACCAAGACTAATTTGTAGTCAACGTAGCCCGGCTTCAGAATAATTAAATACTAGTAGTGTACTTACTTATAACAGGGTTTTTCAAAGTGTGGGTTGGTGGGTCGCGAAACATAGCTTTTGAGGTTTAAAATTCATACTTTTTAGGGTTCCATACCCAAAGGGAAAAACGGGACCCTATTACTAAGACTTCGATGTCCGTCTGTCTGTCACCGGGCTGTATCTCATGAACCATGATAGCTAGGCAGCTGAAATTTTCACAGATGATGTATTTCGGTTGCCGCTATAACAACAAATACTAAAAACAAAATAAAATAAATATTTGAGGGCGGCTCCCATACAAAAAACCTGAATTTTTAGACGTTTTTCGTTTTATATTAATAATGGTACCTGGTAGATGTTTGAAATTTTCACAGAATATTTAGTTTTATATTCCCTTCAAAAATAAATAATAAAATTAAAATAAAATAAATATTGAAGGGGGGCTCCCATACAGTAGGGAACCCTGCGTGCGCGAGTCCGACTCGTACTTGGCCGATTATCTTCATTTGAACGTGTCACAGAATGATTGATGTCGTTTACAGGATCGCGCGCGCCGCAGCACACGCAGCCGCGAGCGCCGGCGCTCTCCCAGAGAAGTGCTCTCATTCAATAAGATTTGGGTAAGCAATCTATATTTTTTACATTTTTGAAGTGAAAACTTCTTTAGCGGCGTTGTGCACTTTTTGGGATCGGTAGAAAATAGGTTTCTCTTCCTGACGCGAGTTTAACATTTTTTATCTACACTAATGTTGTAACATTCTACTTATGTTTCCAATACTTGACTTATAATGACTACTGTTATAGCGCAGACAACATTTAAGCAATTTCACATGATGTTATAATATCCACATCGATATCGTAAAATCTCATTATAACATCGCGCGCTCGCTCCTGATTGGCCCTGCGCGCGCAGCTGCGCTCTCATTGGTTAGATTTTAATGGCCCCAAGTTCACTGTGACAATACACGTACGCGTGAATTTAATGTTTCGCAATATGTTTTTTATTTTTATTAGTGAAGATAAATTAGTGTATGCAACTGCATATAACACGGGTATTATAGTCTTTTTCAAATAGCAAGTCACTTATGACAGGTCCATAGAACGTAAATTATCATGTAAATACGTCATGTGACGTCACACCAAAAGTTGAATATTTCTATTTATCAGTGAAAACATTAAGCAAACTTACAAGAAAAACTACTAAAATAAACGACAAAGGACGCAAGAAATAGAATAAAGGTTATTGATTCGCGTATACATTTTCGCGTTCACTTTTCAATTTAATAAAATATTAAATTTATTAAATTGTTATGTTACGTGCTATTGCCGATCGTGACGTCATGATAAGAGGGCTGGGAAATCGACTATTGTTGAAATCGAAGAATTTCGAAAACAAAACATATTAATCGACTTGATATAAGCAAGGGTTATCATTAATCTATACCCCTAGTACAAAATTATAAAATATGTAGTGCGTATTCGATACAAAAATGTATGAAAAACTTAGTTTCCATTTACCTCCGATGTTCACATAGACAATATAATGGATAATCAAATGATTATAAATCTGGAAGATTCGTCAAATGATGATTATGATGATAGCTCCGATGGCAAAGTGGCGAGGACATTATTTCCCAAATAAATATTTTTTTACCTGTCACTTTTTTATTTCTTTTTGATTCCTCTAAGCCTATCGTCTAAGTAAGCCCTACTGACTTGTAGATAAATTCACAAAACACTTTTAGGTATATTGTTCGATAACTTCGATAAGTACGTAAAATCGATAATAATCGGTAATTACAAATCGAATAAAGGTGCGGTACATCATTACAATTATCAATGTATGTTTGACAGCTGACATTTCGGAAGTGTCATAAGTGACTAGCTATTTGAAAAAGACTATAAAACACGAGTGTGAGTTTATGAAACGAGCGCAGCAAGTTTCATAATAGTAACGAGTGTCTTCATTATATAATGACAGTTGCATAAACTACTATTAACCATCCCAAAAAGTGCACTAAACAAGTTTTGACTTAAATAATCGGCCAAGTACGAGTCGGACTCGCGCACGGAGGGTTCCGTACTGTATGGGAGCCCCCCTTGAATATTTATTTTATTTTTATTTTATTATTTAATATTGAAGTGAATATAAAACTAAATATTCTGTGAAAATTTCAAGCATCTACCTGTTACCATTATTAATATAGAGCGAAAAACGTCTAAAAATTCAGGTTTGTTGTATGGGAGCCCCCGTTAAATATATATTTAATTCTCTTTTTAGTATTTGTTGTTATAGCGGAAACAGAAATACATCATCTGTGAAAATTTCAGCTGCGTAGCTATCTTGGTTCATGAGACACAGCCCGGTGACAGTCAGACAGACGGACATCGAAGTCTTAGTAATAGGGTCCCGTTTTTCCCTTTGGGTACGGAACCCTAAAAACATACTGTAGTAGAATCCATTTTGTGCGACTTCGCATATAACAACCAACCGTTTTTAACGACGTAAATATAGGCGTTTTTTTAAATCTATATTTATGGAGGGTTTTATCCGCAGGATAATGCCACCCTCGACGATTATTTAAACTTTGTTGAAAACAAATGCCTAGAGTGTTATGTATTTGTTCGTGTACAGAAAGAGCGCGACGTCGCCCGAGCTCGCGAGCGTTCCCGCGCCGCGCGCGAGGAGGAAAGGAGACGGAGAGCGGCTGAGGAAGCCTTGCGGGACAGAGAGCGACGCATGCGCCAGGAGAAACAGCGCCTCGCGTTTGAGCGAGACGAACTGCGTGCCGAGAGGTAATAGAAAATCTTCCGAGAATCTTTTGTTTTGACGTGGGCGTTGGTAAGCGACCTAGCTTAATTGGATAAAGTGTCCGGGACGGTAATCCGAAGATGCAGGTTCAAATCCTGCGGCAATTTTTTGAAATGTTTATCACTAAAATAACTCTTTGAACCTTTTATTTCGTACTAGCTTTTGCCCACGGCTTCGCCCGCGTGATTATAGCCCATAGAATAATAACGCCGAGAATGATAATTTCATGTCAAAAATATCTCGAGAGTGAAGCATCAACACGATTGATGTATGCGCGAGTCATACGTATTTACGCGCGGCAACACGCACACTACGAAACAAGTAATGTTACTATCAGAATCAGATTACCCCAAAAAGTTGGGAAATTTGATCAGAGCCTGTAGTACAGATTTTGCATAACTTATACTTGTGCCTTTGAGTGTGGCTCCAAACATTTCTGTTAATAACTTTTTTTTTAAATTCCATTAGTATGGGTATTATATGAAAGGGCTTTTCGTGTGGAACACAGTTTGTGAAATGGATATTTTTTTAACTAAACGGTTTTAAGTACTAAAAGATAAAAAATAATAATTCTAAAATAAAATCGTGGGGCGCATCATACATAATGAAATCTTTCAGGCGAAGACCTCACGATTTTATTGTTGAGTTATTATTTTTTTATCTTTTAGTACATAAAACCGTTTAATTAGAATAAAATTTTGACAATTTAATAATTGTGTTTTTAGTTTTACTTTGTTACTACGAACTGTTTTCCACACGAAAAGCCCTTTCATGTAATACCCAGTTTAATTAAAAAAAAAGTTGTTGTGTACTAAGCCGAAAAGAGGTGATTCAGGTCATCATTTTGAACAAAATGTGCTATGAGGCCAACCAGGGATTCGCGAAATTCAATTCAATTAAATTATCAATTGCAACATATGTAATTTTTACATGCGGTTATTAGATTACATGTCCTAATAATGTCAAATACATATGACCCTTTAAGGGTATGACAAATTATTAATTACATTGGGAAGGCTCATTGCTAAATTATCACTACAAAATTAAAAATTAATTGTCATTACAAAATCAAAAACAAATCATCATCACAAAATTAAAATTAAATCATCATTACAAAATTAAAGCATCAACATGATTGATGTATGCGCGAGTCATACGTATTTACGCGCGGCAACACGCACACTATTATCGCACGCACTTTATCGCTCGCTAATTTTATCGCTGTCGCTCTGTCATAACCTAAGGTCATAACCATCTAATTATGATGATAATGTCTCGCTTTGGTACTTATCAAGTAGGATGTATGAAAACAAAATAATATGTACTGATAATCCCGTGTCAAGGCAATGGAAGTATATTTCATTACTAAATTCAATATCAAAATGTGGGGGAAAAGTTTTTCCCTTAACTTGCAACTTTTAGTCCTTATGGCGTCTGTCGAAATTTAGTGAATTTATATTTACATTGGAAGGCGTTTTACATCAAATTATTAGATAATTTGTAATACTTACATGTGGAATGTGATGTTGCATTGTTTGTTTGGTTTTGCCGATTCACTGTGGCACCCGTTTACCACACAAACCGTCATTTTAAAATATAAATTACGGGAGCTGTTTTTATCACGGTACGACTGTGAGTACTGCCGCGCGCCGTTCGCGTACCAAGCTTTTTAAGCTTGGTATTTCTTGCTTCACTTAGCGTGCTTGTTCTCGGTTTCTCGGCGTTATTATTCTATGTTATAGCCTATGTCACTCGCGGACCTTTGAACTATATCCATGCTAAAACTTATGCTTATCCGTTGCTTTATCGCTGTGTGAAAGAGTAACAAACCAATAAACAGAGTTTCGAATTTATTGATCGAGCGAACGAAGTGAAAGAGATATTCGTTTTACCACGGCGTTTTTCCTTGCGTCTGTCCAGATGCTGGTTTTCGTCTACAGGTCGCATTTTTCAACGAAACTCGACGAAACTGTTATCCAAGTTCTATCCATTAACCGATTTTTTTTTGTCGTCGGCGATTATCGATTGGGGGATATTTCCCTCAAAAAGGAGGGAAAATTGCTGTCGCGCTATTTATCAGCCGATTATATTTAGCAAGATCGTTCAGTATCTAAATCCTATCAATATTTACGAGCATAAACCAAATCGTTCAAGAACGAGTCGAAATATACGAGTGTGTAGGATTAATTGTTCATTCAGTTAAAGAGATGTGCCGCAAAGTCAGTAGACCTTCTTCGGAGAACTAGGTATATATATGTACTAGTTATTCTAAGGATTTTACTTGAACATTACAGACATGTAATTATTTACTGACACTGCAAGTTACATCAAAGCTTGTAAAAGTACTAACTGTGATTTATAACTAATTTAATTTGTAGAGAGAAGATCGAGCGCGAAAAGAACGAGTTGCTTCGTTTGGAGCGCGAGAGGCATCGGCTGGAACGGGAGAAGTTGGAACTGGAGCGGCTTGAACTGAAACGCGCGCAACTCAGGTAAAACTACATTTGTGTCATATAATATAAACATGTATTTGGAACTGAATTACAAAATATACATTATGTATTTGTGTGAATTTTGAAACATAAATTTTTTAACGTTTTTTTATTGTTCACAATACTTGTACACCAATTTTCATTAAACTAAAAACCTTAAAATAATGATATGCATAAATGCCATTCTAGATGTGTATGTATAAAAGTTTACCAATAAAAACTGTGGTATAAATTACCACAGTTTTTGGTTGATGCACTAAACACGATTTTGTTTTTTTTTCTTTGTGTATGCACGTCGTTGACTCTACCTATTCATTGACGCAACACTTTTCATAAAGTTACGATGAGTAGTTTTATCTGTAAACGACAAAAAAACCCAAGCAAATTTGAATTTCGCTCACTGATCCTAAGTATTGGACCTTATTTTTTTCCATTGTACAGATTAGAGGAAGAGCGTCGTAAGCGTGGCTACGAGAACAGCACTTACCGCAAGGCAGCCAGCCCGCCGCCCGACCCCGCCTACGAGCGCGACTCGCGCCACAAGCGCCCGCCGCCGCCCATCGTAAGCTCATACACAAGTATAGGCCGGATCACACAAGACGACGGGTGTGAAGTTAGCAACAAGCTGCACGATATCCAATCCTGACTGAAGCTCACATAAAGCTACGCGTTTATTGAGTTTCGCGCAGCTTGTAGCTAACTACACATCCGTCGACTTGTATGATTCGGTCTATAGCGGCTTATTATAATACTCAGCAACGGTGGCCTAACACGCTACAGTACAGCTACAGTTGGTAACTCCAGTGGAATCACGTTTTAAACGTCCACCAGACAGCTGCGGGCAAAGTGCAGCTGCGATCTAGACTTCAACCAAACATGTAATAATTTGGGGCTCTGTGAGTGGATGACTAGATCGTAGCCCCACCTTGGCCGCAACTGTGCCGGCCCCGTTACGCTGTATATGTTGATTGATGTAGCAGGTGTACAATAATCCGTGTATGTGTGCAGGCGTCGAGCCGCACGCAGTTCGAAGCGCCGCCGCCGCCGCGGTTCGAGATCGCCGCCAACTACGAGCGCAGCGCGGACAAGCGCGCCGACCGCGAGCGCGACTACAAGCGCGACTACCCGCCGAGACACGCCTCCTGTGAGTATAGCGGCAATATTACTTGACGGCGGCTGTGAACTTGGCTACGAGCGCGGCGCGGACAAGCGCGCCGACCGCGAGCGCGACTACAAGCGCGACTACCCGCCGAGACACGCCTCCTGTGAGTATAGCGGCAATATTACTTGACGGCGGCTGTGAACTTGGCTACAACCGCCAACTACGAGCGCGGCGCGGACAAGCGCGCAGACCGCGAGCGCGACTACAAGCGCGACTACCCGCCGAGACACGCCTCCTGTGAGTATAGCGGCAATATTACTTGACGGCGGCTGTGAACTTGGCTACAACCGCCAACTACGAGCGCGGCGCGGACAAGCGCGCCGACCGCGAGCGCGACTACAAGCGCGACTACCCGCCGAGACACGCCTCCTGTGAGTATAGCGGCAATATTACTTGACGGCGGCTGTGAACTTGGCTACAACCGCCAACTACGAGCGCAGCGCGGACAAGCGCGCCGACCGCGAGCGCGACTACAAGCGCGACTACCCGCCGAGACACGCCTCCTGTGAGTATAGCGGCAATATTACTTGACGGCGGCTGTGAACTTGGCTACAACCGCCAACTACGAGCGCGGCGCGGACAAGCGCGCCGACCGCGAGCGCGACTACAAGCGCGACTACCCGCCGAGACACGCCTCCTGTGAGTATAGCGGCAATATTACTTGACGGCGGCTGTGAACTTGGCTACAACCGCCAACTACGAGCGCGGCGCGGACAAGCGCGCCGACCGCGAGCGCGACTACAAGCGCGACTACCCGCCGAGACACGCCTCCTGTGAGTATAGCGGCAATATTACTTGACGGCGGCTGTGAACTTGGCTACAACCGCCAACTACGAGCGCAGCGCGGACAAGCGCGCCGACCGCGAGCGCGACTACAAGCGCGACTACCCGCCGAGACACGCCTCCTGTGAGTATAGCGGCAATATTACTTGACGGCGGCTGTGAACTTGGCTACAACCGCCAACTACGAGCGCGGCGCGGACAAGCGCGCCGACCGCGAGCGCGACTACAAGCGCGACTACCCGCCGAGACACGCCTCCTGTGAGTATAGCGGCAATATTACTTGACGGCGGCTGTGAACTTGGCTACAACCGCCAACTACGAGCGCGGCGCGGACAAGCGCGCCGACCGCGAGCGCGACTACAAGCGCGACTACCCGCCGAGACACGCCTCCTGTGAGTATAGCGGCAATATTACTTGACGGCGGCTGTGAACTTGGCTACAACCGCCAACTACGAGCGCGGCGCGGACAAGCGCGCCGACCGCGAGCGCGACTACAAGCGCGACTACCCGCCGAGACACGCCTCCTGTGAGTATAGCGGCAATATTACTTGACGGCGGCTGTGAACTTGGCTACAACCGCCAACTACGAGCGCGGCGCGGACAATCGCGCCGACCGCGAGCGCGACTACAAGCGCGACTACCCGCCGAGACACGCCTCCTGTGAGTATAGCGGCAATATTACTTGACGGCGGCTGTGAACTTGGCTACAACCGCCAACTACGAGCGCGGCGCGGACAAGCGCGCCGACCGCGAGCGCGACTACAAGCGCGACTACCCGCCGAGACACGCCTCCTGTGAGTATAGCGGCAATATTACTTGACGGCGGCTGTGAACTTGGCTACAACCGCCAACTACGAGCGCGGCGCGGACAAGCGCGCCGACCGCGAGCGCGACTACAAGCGCGACTACCCGCCGAGACACGCCTCCTGTGAGTATAGCGGCAATATTACTTGAC
The DNA here is from genome assembly GCA_964007245.1 of Hypomecis atomaria. Lineage (NCBI taxonomy): Eukaryota > Metazoa > Arthropoda > Insecta > Lepidoptera > Geometridae > Hypomecis > Hypomecis atomaria. The sequence goes on along the minus strand of OZ023294.1, from coordinate 12,108,940 downwards.
GGCGGCTGTGAACTTGGCTACAACCGCCAACTACGAGCGCGGCGCGGACAAGCGCGCCGACCGCGAGCGCGACTACAAGCGCGACTACCCGCCGAGACACGCCTCCTGTGAGTATAGCGGCAATATTACTTGACGGCGGCTGTGAACTTGGCTACAACCGCCAACTACGAGCGCGGCGCGGACAAGCGCGCCGACCGCGAGCGCGACTACAAGCGCGACTACCCGCCGAGACACGCCTCCTGTGAGTATAGCGGCAATATTACTTGACGGCGGCTGTGAACTTGGCTACAACCGCCAACTACGAGCGCGGCGCGGACAAGCGCGCCGACCGCGAGCGCGACTACAAGCGCGACTACCCGCCGAGACACGCCTCCTGTGAGTATAGCGGCAATATTACTTGACGGCGGCTGTGAACTTGGCTACAACCGCCAACTACGAGCGCGGCGCGGACAAGCGCGCCGACCGCGAGCGCGACTACAAGCGCGACTACCCGCCGAGACACGCCTCCTGTGAGTATAGCGGCAATATTACTTGACGGCGGCTGTGAACTTGGCTACAACCGCCAACTACGAGCGCGGCGCGGACAAGCGCGCCGACCGCGAGCGCGACTACAAGCGCGACCAATTTCAATAGCCCCCCTTTATCTAATTCTATGCCCATAAGCCACACAACACACTACAGCACTTACAACAATATTCAGCATAATGCCCCTCCGGTGCCAGCATACGGTAGCCTTTATGGGGGCGCCCATTTAGTGAATGGCAAGTCACCATCTGCCTATATATTTTATAATGTATATATTTTGAGATGAAGCATTACCTGGCGGGTGCCGCACCTCATTCCATAGTTCAGTATCGTAAAATCATCTAAAAGTTCACCACGATAGGCCATTATATTGTTAATCCATCACATTCAATAGTTACCATCACCCCTAACACATAGCTAAATAATGTATGTACAAAAAGGGTCTCAGTGTCGGTCTGGGCTCCACTGATGCCCACCAAAAGACCGGGCCTAGCCCGTGATGTAATACTGAAAACATAATAAACACAATATCATTAACAATTAATTGACATTTCAGCCAGCAACCTGAAATACTCGAGCAACGGAGGCGCCACCGACGACACGAGGCAGCCCATGCCGCCCGGCACGAGGCCTAAAGAACCCGGGTAACTCATTTCGAACTCTATTTTTGTCATGAAAGAGACGCATGTTACCTGTAGGAAACTTATTATTTTGAAATGCTGTTGCTTTCCCATAAACGGCTATGTGATTACTTAGCTACTCCTTTTAACACTGCTTCTGGCTACACAACATTTCATAAAAGATATATTCTGCTGTAACCAATAAAGCCGCAAAATAATCACATATCCGGTGATGGACGTATCGTTACTCCATAAACTGGTTTTTAGGATTCCAAACCCGATGACGGTCCTCAGTAGCGGTTTGGAAAACTGGGGCTGGTCCGATACTCTCGAGGACCTCAGGCACGAAATGCGAAGGTTGCACAACAGAGCTTGCAACACCAAACGCGACGAGGACTGGCAAAAATACAAAGCGGCGATGAGAGAATATAAGAAACAAGTTCGTAGAAAGAATAGGCAAAAGCTGGCGAAAGCGTATCATTCATACAGTAATGAGGCGAAGAATCGAGTTGATGGAAAGAAACAGGTGGAGACAGATGAGTCGGTGCGCGCGCAACCTCCCACAAGTCACGATAACGGACAAGCGGTTGCAGATCAGAAGGTGGCGACGGCAGCTAGCGCCGACCCACGGTCAGTGGTAACGACAAAAACCTGGCCAGTGATATAAACCTCACGACACAAAATCTCGTCTCTTTATCGTACAGGGTGCCCAGAGAGAGATAAAGTTATTTGAAGACTCACGTCGTCCATAGGCCAAATTAAACCTCTCCTCGTGTTAATGCCGTCTGTACATCAAGTTTCATTCGTCTCTTCATTACGATGTACATAATTATTTATAATTATAGATAAAACTAGAAAAAACTTGTAGTCGATTTACAATCACAAAATATGTTTACAGATTACAGAGATCATTTGCAAAAACGATAAGACTTATCACTCTTTCAAATGAGTAATGTGATATCCTCGATTATGTTATCGATATCATTTTTATCCAGTCCAGTCTAGTATCCAGTGTACGATCATTTTGATAAAGAGTCGAAAATCTTAAAGCGACGCGCACGCTAATCTGGTTTTCAAAGACGTCTTACAATGCATGATATAATAAGATATATAATTATATAGCTCGCAATTATTTTTAAAATGTTTGTTATTTTATGAGTTTTATTTTGAGCTAGAGAGGAGATAAAATAGTACTACTTATACGATTCATTTTACAAAGGCCTATAAAACGACCGGCCTGGCTTCTTTCCAGTTGACAAATCTGGAGAGATCATAGATAAGGGACGATGTTTTATAAGGGCCTGTCACTTAAATTATAAATTACAAAAAACCAGACGTTTTGTGTATAGTATCCAATATTTTATGAGAATCTAACCTGCAGACAAAAAATTATAATATTTTTTGACCCAGTCAACAGGTTGATAAGATTGCACCTATTGTATTTCACTGCCTCTGTAGATTGGACCCTGACTTCTGGACCAAAGAGTCGTGGGTTCGATTCCAACCCAGGACAAGCATTTATGTGATGAACATAGATGCTTGCTCAGTGTCTGAAAGTTAGTTTCCGTTTTTAACTTTTTAACCAAAGTGACCTATATTTGACGAGCATTTCCGAGCGCCTACGATATCTATAGTCATCAAAAAATCAGGCACAATTAAAAAAATTGAGGTGTTGCTGTCAAAAGGTTAAAAAATATGTATATTGTTATATATCAGCCTTCGGCTGCCATTATAACAAGCTTTGCTTAGTTTTGGGGTCAGAGGTTGTGTGTAAGATGTCCCTCATATATTGATATATGCATTGAGAGTGGTGTTTGTTTGCAGGCGGTCGTACGAGTCGCGCGACACGCGCTCGTACCGCGCGTCGCCGCCGAGCAAGCCCGAGCCGCGCTGGGCCGCGTCCTCGCGCTACCCGGACTCGGCCGCGCCCGCCAAGAGTAACTACCGTTTGTTCTCATCTTTATTGCTATACATATAATAGGCTCAATTATGAAGGCGCCATCGTAGTTAAATTAGCAATTTAGAATACTTCTGTTTATTTTTCACTTTAGACATTCATTAGAGAGAACACTTTTTACGTTGCTATTAAATTTACAATGGCGCCTATTCATAATTGGGCCTAATAGCCGAGAAACGCCGAGCCGCGCTAGGCCGCGTCGTCGCGCTACCCAGACGCCAAGAGTAACTACCGTTTGTTCTCACCTTTATTATTACAAGCTTTTATTTAACTTGCAGTGGATGTGCCTATGTATGTATGCAAGTTCGGGACACCCTTGCAAGTCAAATTTGACTAATTTCCCAGTTTCCGATTGAGCTGAAACTTTGCACGCATATAGGTATATCGCGTGACAATGCTATAATATACTAAGCTGATCTGATGATGGAGTCGGAAGGTGGCCATAGGAACTCCTGTACTAAACAAGATAGACTCGTCGTCTTGGGGCTCGTTTTACTTGTCTTGGCTAGCACTCTGCTGCTACATGATCTCAAAAGCTTGTATTTTAAAAAGTTATATTTATATAATAATTTATTAATCTTTATCATCTGTAAACGTAAGACATCAACTGTAGACGTGTTTGTACCTCGTTAGATGCCTTGTATCAAAGAGGTTCTTCTTATAAATAGTCTAGTCCTTATGAATAATTAAAGAAAACTTATCAACATTATGAGTCATTATTTTTTATGGGACAATATTGACAAGATAAATCTACACAAAACATCTGTGTTTGAACTTGGCAAAAAATTTAGAAACGGGCATTTTTTATCGTATCGGCATTTTTCTTGAATGGTACTTATTATGGTTGCTATGGCAAACATACTTTTATAACCTGCCTGTTGAAGGGAGATAATTTTTTGGATTGCGATTTTGATGTAAGAATCGTTGGTGAACTTTCTGCAAACTATGTGCCCTGCCCATTCACTTCATCTTGCTAATACGTTGCACTATGTCGGTAACTTTTGTTCGTTTATAGATTTCTTCATTCCTGATTCGATTTCGCAGTGAAACTCCGAACATAGCCCTCTCCATACCACGTTGAGATACTCTAAACCTACTCATAAGATCCAGTAAGCGCAAGACTACTGTTCGGTGACCATAATTGTAATAATAATATATAATGATAAAGACCATAATAATAATAATTGCGATCGTTCAAAATCATTTAAAACGAAATTTGATAAACATCATGGCGGTGGTGTTTTACTCGCTATCTTAAAAAAATATGACGTTCATTTGAGACTAGATTGGCAACTTAACTCAATAGAAAACTTATGGGTGCAAATAAAAATTAACAATAGATTAATAATGAACCTGTCTACGGTGTATCTACCAAATTACTTACCATCTTATACTTATATTGATTATCTGAACAGATGTAAAGAAGTACTTTGCTCTACAAGCTGTCCTACTTGTATTATCGGTGATTTTAACCTAGGAGACTTAATATGGTCGAAGGAATTAGGATGTCCACTCTCTTATAACTGTGATAAGTCAAGGGCCCTCTCTGAAATGTTGCAGACAACGGCTCTGCATCAACTCAATGACATTTACAATCATAATAAAAGATTATTAGACTTAGTCCTCTGTGACAAGCTGGAAGTTTGTACTGTATCGAAAGCTTCTGCAATTAGTCGTTTAGACGAACATCATCCCCCAATAGAGTTGATATATCGTTGCTCTCTCCCAACACTACTGGAAAACAGAGAAGTAGAGAGGCTTTGTTTCTATAAAACTGACTTCGAAAAATGTATTATCGAGCTGAATTTAATCGATTGGGACCATGAAGCTAAAACTTTGAATTGCGAAAATTTTGTTCAATTATTTTACAACAAACTTTACTTAATTATAGAAAAAAATACTCCGACAAGTAAGACTCGTAACTCTAAATTTCCTGTATGGTTCTCTAAAGAACTCATTCTATTGCTTAAAAGAAAAGATAAGTATCACAATAAATTTAAGCGTTATGGCAACCCTCGTGATTATGATACTTTTTCTTATTTTCGAAATGTTGTGAAGGAAAGCATGGATAACTGCTACAAAATGTATATTAAACGTATTGAAGACGATTTGTCTAATAATTTAAAAGCCTTTTGGCGCTATACGAAAAACAAGCGAGTTACTAATTCTGTGCCAAGGCGAATCAAGCTATCAGAACGTGTAGCGGATACTGGTGGTGATATTGTGAACTTGTTTGCTGACTATTTTTCATCTGTATATAGCAGTCCGTCTGATGGTCAGTATTGTCCTAACTTTGAGCCTTCAAGTTTTTCAACTTACTCTATTTGCATATCGGATAAGGACTTGCTGGCTCGGTTAAAAAATCTTAATACTACAAAGTCTGCGGGCCCCGATGGTATCCCTCCAAATTTTGTAAGACTTTGTGCTCCAGCTTTAGTTAGGCCCTTATCATTGATATACACCAAGTCCTTGGCTGAAGGCACTTTCCCATCATTATGGAAATTAGCAAAGATAACTCCTGTCTATAAGTCTGGGGATAAACATGATGCCACTAATTACAGACCTATCAGTATTCTCAGCTGTTTCGCTAAAATTTTTGAAGGGATAGCATATGATCATATCTACAATCACATAAAACATCGTCTAAATTCTAATCAGCATGGTTTTGTCACTAATAAATCTACCGTCACTAATCTCCTAGAATTTGCTACCTATATTAGTGAGTCCTTTGAGGATGGCATCCAAACAGATGCAATTTACACGGATTTTGCTAAGGCCTTCGATCGAGTGGACCACCCGACTTTGCTGAAAAAGTTGTGTCGCTTTGGTATACACGGTACTCTACACCGATGGATAAGCTCTTATCTTTTAAATAGATCTCAATTAGTATCATTGTATGGCTATGATTCGGTACCATTCATGGCTTCCTCGGGTGTACCACAGGGCTCAAATCTGGGCCCCTTATTATTCTTAATCTTTATTAATGATTTATTAGATCTGCTGGATAGTGATTTTTTGGCATATGCTGATGACATCAAGATATTTAGACGAATTTACTCTAGACATGATTGTGTGCAGCTTCAAGAGGATCTTGATTTGATTAATGATTGGTGTGTTGTAAATCACATGTCACTTAATGTAAGCAAATGCCAAGTAATTAGTTTTACTAAAAATAAATCACCTGTCATATTTGATTATCACCTAGATGGAAGTATTCTGAGTCGTGTTGAGGTTGTTCGTGACTTGGGTGTCATGTTTGATGCTACGCTTTCTTTCAGGGCACACTATGATTATATTGCTAATAAGGCAAATAGGATGTTAGGATTTATTATTCGGACAGCCAAACCATTCAGAAACAGTGCCTCTTGGATTATATTGTATAATAGCTTGGTGAGGTCCATTCTCGAATATTGCTCGTCAGTATGGTACCCAATTTATGATACGCATATTGATAGGCTTGAGTCTATTCAGCGTAGATTCCTAAGGACACTGTAGTAGACTGGGTCTTAGGCGTAAGATTGGGGAATACTCTGACAGGTTGATAAAATTTCAAATGAAGAGTCTTGAAAGCCGTAGAATGGTCTCAGACCTCTGTATTTTGTACAAGATCGTCAACGGAACACTTGGAAAAGAATTGCTTAAAAAAGTCGATTTTAAAGTTCCCTCTCGTTCTGTTCGTAATTTCCAGTTGTTTAGTGTACCAGTCGCCCTAAATAATGTGTCTCGAAACAGCCCTGTGAGTAGGATGTGCCGCGCATACAACCATTTGAGTGACCCTAGAGACATTTTCTCATGTAGTTTTTATTCCTATAAATCGTCAATTGTTAATTCAATCAAATAATTAATGTTTTTAGTTTGTTTTTGTACTTCTCTTTTTTATGTATTGCATCTATTATTGTTTTTGTAACTTTTTTTTTTTCTCTTCTCTTCACTTGTCCACAAATAAGCTGTGTACGGTTATCATTGGACATTAGGTTTAGAAAGTTTGGCTAATGTTTAATTGTATCATAGTTATAAGCCTATTGTCTGTTACCGAACCAATTGTAATAAAATAAAATAAGTTATCACTAGTAACACACACTGGTCGAAAACTTTCAACTTGAGAAGTGTGACACACAAAATGGCTAAATCACAACTTGTGATTGGTCAGTGACTTAAGCCGCAATCGCAGCCTGCAGCTGTCTTCGGAACCCATTCATCCAACCATCTAACAGCTGTAAACCGTCACTGCTGGATAGGCCTCCTCAATAGATCTCCAATAAGGCCGGTTGAAAGCGGCCTGCATTCCGCGCATTCTTACGATCTTTATTATATCGTCAGTCCACCTAATCGGTGGACGTTTTAACGCTGCGCTTGCTGGTCCGTGGTCACCATTCGAGAACTTTACGGCCCCATCGGCCATCCGTTCTCCAAACTAGTGCCCTGCCCACTGCCACTTTAATTTGCTAACATCCGCTGGCCTATGTCGGTAACTTTGGTTCGTCTGCGAATCTCCTCAATTTCTGGTTCGCAAAGAGTCACCGATACCGTAGCTCTCTCCATAGCATGTTAGGCTATCTTGAACTTATTCATAAGGCCCACAGAAAAAGATCACGTTTCGATTCCATAATATGTCATCATGGAACCCATTAGGGATAATAAATGCAAATGACTAAAAATATTTTGTGTGTGCAGGCAGCGGCGGTGGCGGAGGCGGCTCGGGCGAGGCGTGGTCGGGCGGCGGCGAGGCGCGCTACGCGGGCTACGAGGCGCGCTACCCGCCGCAGTACCAGCCGCCGCCGCCCGGCGCGCCCTACCCCGACCGCTACGCCGGCCAGGCGCGCGACTACGCCAGGAAATACTAGCCACGTGACATCCATGTAAGTTGAACAAAGGGTTGCACTCCGGGAGTGCCGGCAGAAATGAAAACTTGAACATATCGCGCAAGCGCCACTTTTTTAAACGAAACAGCAGGAGCAGGCATACATTTTCGCTGCGCAGTAGAAAGAGAGGGAGATAATAACCGCCGCGCATAACCCTGCTCAACTCCGCTGACATAATAATTTGCTACTGCGCAAAGTCTTGCCTCTTTTTCACAAACGTCATCAAGTTTGAATCGTACAACATATTTTACTATACTCTAACATAACTTCACTCTCCGCTCTGCGTGTACATAGAAAATAGTGGAAAGATAAATTGATAAATATAATTTTGTTCACAGATTTCCCCTCGGGTATATTACGACTGGCCCTGGACACGAAAACATCATGATCTTGTATTCTTGACTACTAAGTTCCAATTTGGTGTGCACTTAGTTTTATGCTATAAATTGTTAGAAGAGATAGTATCTATCTCAAAGAATTGTGTATTTAAGTATTGTGAATACCTAGATTTATATATTTACTAAGCATTCCCTTAGTTCTGGGATACATTCATTAATGTATATTAAATACATTAATATACATATAATATACTCTTTTTTACACTTATTTTGTGTTGTACTCGTCAAAGCTGGAGAACATCTAATTTCTTTGCCAGAAATGGTGTTTGTGTAATATAATAGTTATTTTTAGGTAAGTGTTAAGCGAGTTGGTATGTAATTTTTACGAAATAAAGCTTATTGTAAGGAAACATTGTTTATTATTTTAATGTAAAGGAAATAAAAATTTTAATTATTAATTAAGCTATTGCATAGCTTCTATCGCGGGCCTTGAGCGCGGGGACCGAATCCAGAAATTCCGTAACGAAAAAACCTCACGCTCCCCACTCCGACGGGCAAGGAGGTGTGGCTTGAAGGCCGTGCATCGTCTAACGTCGTTTCAGTTCGGTAGTCTTCGACACGGCGTTGTGTGCGATTAGACGTATTGTAAGACTACGAAACTCGCACGAATCGAGACGAGCTGCTCCGAAATGCAATAGCTTTACCGCGGCAGTCCCCGAGTGCCACACGTCTTTTTTATAGATAATATATTTTATATCAGGACAGGGAAAGATGTATAAAAACAACATGAACTCATCTAATGACTTTATTTTAAAATCATATACATAACACTCTTATCTGCTTCTGATAACTCGATATATTTATTGTTATTCAGAAGCAAAACAATGAGTTACATAAACTTTCTCAAGTATCATTCTTTTACTTGAATTATTCGACGTGAAGCTTGTTATTTGTGCTAAGTGACTGGTTTGCGACTCGTCAATAAAATCACATTTAGAAGTGCTAAATAAAAAACAAACATAAAAAGCGATAATGAAATTTACTTAGATACAATATGCCAAAATTTAATTTTGGACTTTACAACAAATAGTGCCTGTGAAGGCTTTAAATTATTAAAATTTCAAGTCTTTGTTTCGAGATACACATCAACCAAACAATTTAGTGCTACAATCAAATTCTAGTTTTTTATGGATTGCTTGTGTAACCAAACAATTATTATAATACTTGGTTTCTATGTGTTTTGTTAAAATCACCTCGTCATCTCGTCACCTCGTCTTTTGAAAGAAATCAATGCGTGAGCCGTTATTTGCTCATCATCAAATGTTGGTATGCACTGTGCAGTCCGAACCTTAAATATCTACTGAACCTGGTATTTTATTACCCACGACGGAACGGAGCAGGCATATGCGTTTAGGGTGAGAGATGTTTGTTTGTGTGTGCGTTTGTGCAAAGTAATGTTCCCACCTATCTTCTAAACTAATGATCCGATTTTGATGCGGTTTTCAATGACGGGTTTGTGTTTGATGAGTTCATGTTCTTAGGACAGGTGTCATGTCTGTAACTCACTAGAGGGCGCCACAATATTAGTGCCACAGACTTATAAATACAGAAGATTAGTGCAAAACAATGTTGCATCATAATCAAAACGAAATGTCCGATTACAGTTTTCAGCAATGTGTACGTGGTAGCTTAATGCATGTTCCCAAATAATAAAAATTACGTCTTTTATTCTTTTTCGATGAGATTTTTAGTCGTGGGTTTTTTTCAAAATTTTTAATTTTGCTTAATCTTGTATATTGTCTATTGCAGGGAAAACTAATAAAATGTACCTAAGTTAATATTTTGTTATAGAAAGAAATGACCACAGTTCTATGAACTGAACAGTATTGCAATATTGACTAGTTATTTAGAAAGCTGTCAGTGTTGTTTTATTTAAAGTTATTTTATTTATTTATTTATTTATTTTATGCATAAGATGTTCTCCACATTAATGTCAAAAAGATGTCCTATATTTTTAGGAGTCTAGTCTACTGAAATTATCTCATTAGATCTCATGTTATTCTAGAAATAAAAAGCGTTAGCACCTTTTTAGAACTAAACACAGGCTTGTTCTCAAATAATACACATTGCTTCTTACAATATTTTAGTAAAATGAATGTGTACATAGTTATTTGATTCATAATGATTTATGTAATTACATGGCATAGACAACAATACATCAATGAAAAACACCACCACCATCTTGATGCTTAAGGAAAACTCAATACACTGTGGCCTTGGGCTTGTGTAGAGCAGGCGCAAAAACTACATTTTCGACAAAAAGTGAAGTCGGTGTCGGCACAATACTGTCAGTCATTAAGAGAGGGTTATGATGCTTGACCCAGGTGTCATCGATTTCTACGCGGGGAGGCTCTATTTCCACGTCGAGAGCCTGGAGAGCGTCAATGGCGTCTTTTTGTCCTTGCAGCGCGGCGAGACGCAGCAAGCGGGTGGCGGTCTCGACGTCTCGAGAAAGACCACCTCTGCCTTGTCCATAATAAATGCCCAGGTTGTACAGTGCTCCTGGATGTTGCAATGCAGCTGCCGACTTGTACATCTCCATAGCCTGTCGATTCAATACTAGTTATTAAAAATAAAAGTAAAGCTTGTTTTAAAAAAGATTCTCTGTGATAATGAGAAAAGTTAATGAAAAATAAAGATGGATGTATACTAAAAGGAATCAAGATGTTTATATAGTAGATAATCCATATAAAAATTTATACATGCATTTTTCTAAACAATGCCCCTTTTTACCCGACTGTGCGATGCAAAGAAGTGGTAATGTGTTTATTTCAAGTTTGGTAAAAATAATTCTTGAGAATGTAATTATTGTATCCCATCAAAAATATAAATGTGAAATGGGAGCCAAAGTGTCGCCAGTCGCCACCAAAAGAATTGAGATCTAACCCCCCTGTTAGATTAAATTAGCATTAGGGATTTACTTATGTAATTCAAGCTCGTGATTTGACTTGGCTAGTTTAAGAATAAGTACAGTGCAAATAAGCATTTGTCTGTAAGTGTAAACTAGCCAAATCAAATCTTGAGCTTGAATTACATAAGTAAATTTCTTTTAAATGTTGTAGGTATATTCTTGTAGCTTAAACTTAAGGATTTTCTACAGAACACTTGGCCCCCGTGTTAGATCTCAATTCTTTTGGTGGCGACACTTTGGCTCCCATTTCACATTTATGTTTTTGATGAGATATCATAACTTTTTGTTCAGAAATAATTATTAGTTACATCATGATTATCATAGTACACTTATCTCTGAAAAAGTAATCTAGAATTTATTATATTACATACTATCACAAATGGCATGGTTCATCTATCGAAAATCTCAGTGCCTCGCGACGCTACCGCCATTTATTGGAGTATTGGTTAGGTAAATTTTACAATTACTTTTACATTTTACTTAGTAGTAATTATCAATAATTTTCAGTTTTTAGATTTTTTCCTTTATTTATGCCCGATAGTCTACCTTGGTGCCAAATATCAAGATTCTAGGTCATCTGGAAGTGGGTTAGGTTTTTGATCTATAAGTCAGTGAGTGAGTCAGTAAGTGAATCAGTCAATAAAACACGAGTTTTTAAAAGTTAATATACAATAACTGATTGAGCAAAATTTATGAAATTTTGGATTCTTGATAAGCTAATAGTTTTTGAGTTGTGAGGGGGTCAAAAGTAGCTCCAAATGGTTCGTGTAATATTACACACGGCCGCTGCGTCGCCAGTTTTCTTTGAACTAATTATCTGGACACTCTGCCGCATGTCTAGATAATTATTGTTCTGTTAAAATGATTTTTGTTAGGCCATTACCTGGTACAGTTTTTGTTTTGGAAAATGATTTTCCTATTATTTTTGACGTGACAACGTCTTATAAATTGGTTTGCCGGGTGACACTTCAAGAAACTGCGTTACGCCCCGCTCACACTTTTCTCGAACTACCCCCTACTTAAGATTTAATCAGTTATTGTCAATAATAATTACTAACACCTAATAATTACAAACAACGAGACAATAATTACAAACAACGAGAATGAGAGCGAGTGAGAGGCACGTAAGTGCCTCTCACTCGCTCTCATTCGTCTCAAAGTCGTTGTCACGTAAAACTTTCGCCCGTATACCGACTTTACAGGCAACAGTTTTTTTTAGTAAAAATCACCCTTTGAAGGAATTTTATATTTTCGGAACTTATTCTCAAGAGAATAAGATTCGACATTGCTTGAAAAATAAGGTGGCGTGATGGCGGCCTTGAACAAAAATCAAATTAAAAATAGGAAATTCCATTGTAATGAACCATTAAATACTGTTGTTTTTTTCTGTGAAAATGTTTTCCGTACTTTAAAGCTTTTTTTGGGCTACTGTACAGTCTGTGCCGATTTTGCAACACCTTCTTTCAGCCAAGGCCAGTTTTATACTGCAAGAACTGGGTTGTTTATGTTTAAAAAGAATAGATTTAGTGATACTTTAATTACCGTTTTTTCATTAATAGTCACTCCAAGGCCCATCTCGTAACACAAACCCAAATTGAACATTGCTGGTGCATGGTGCCGATTTGCAGCCGACCTTGAAAGTAAAATACATGATTTACTACAGGTTACTGTTACACAACATTATTTTGAAATTCTTTAAGTGTATACATGATGACTTAAAAAATATAATTAGTCCATCAGATAGATTAAAAAAAATATTAGACATATTTTATTTGGTCAATTAAACAAAGATTGACGAAGATATAGCCCATTCAAGTTCCGTGTGACGTCACAAGTGCTATACAAATGTACAGACTATGTCGCACTAGTGACGTCACAAACCCCCACTCCCAAACTTTGACAAGGTTTATCTTTGTCATTTATTGTTCATGATCAACAGAAGAAAACATATGTGTCTAATATTTTTTAATAATCTAGCTAACAGACTAATTATAACAATGTGTTTACCCAGTCATCATCCCTATTCCAGTTACCTCAGCAAGTTAAGCCCGGCTTGATGTTGGCCACTTTCTATAGCTGCTAAGCCTAGTCGATTCTCAATGGAGTTGAGAACATCTCCTAAGTCACTTTCAGAAGTTTCAGGTGAAGTAGAAGAAACAGAGCTCTTTGTGGACTCCTTCACTCCACTGTGTTCATTTGCAATAAAATGTACGGTAGGAGTGAACTCTTCTAGAATTTTTTCAAGTTTTGGAGTTGAGTTGCCTAATAGGGCCTTGTTGTTCACACAGTTCACATATGGTTTCAATGTATGTATAAGATTGTTAACATTGATACAACGATTTTGCTCCCTCAAGTGATGTTTTAGCTTCAGATGTATCAGCTGGCTCGTGTACCAGCCCAAGGCTAATGCACTACTCTGTAAATAAAGATATAGGTATGCATAAATATTATCTAAGATAACATACTATTGATACCAGATTCTTTTCCTGTTATTCTTTTAACGAGACTTCCACAACTGTATATTACAGGAAGTTATTTAAAGATAGCTCTGTAAACGTAAATAAACCTTACCCATGTTATGGCACCAATCCAAGATCGGTTCAACTGTTCGAAATTCCCTTTGGTCTGGTTGTTGGAGTAACGGCAGACCCTAGCCTTTCGCGCATGGCTGCGTTGGCGGAACCAGGCTTGTAAGGGGCATGGTACTCCGCCGGAACTTGGTTTGTTCTTTTCTTCGGTTATGTTTGTAGAATTGACGACGTTTGTGGTGGAACGTTTGTCGAAGTGATTGGCGCTTCTCTCGAATGTGTCTCGAAAACGGCGAGTTACATATTTCCACATGATTTATCTCTCAAAAGAAAGGTTAGACCAATGGGTTTAATCTTTCACCATGGTCTTTTTAATTGTCCAAGTAATTAAAAGAAATTCAATAAAAACACTTGCAAATATGTTGCAAAGTTTTCAGTTTTTTTTTTTATTATTTCTTCTTTTTTTGTCATTGAAGACCATGGAAACTAAGTTCTTCAGTCAGAACTCAGTTGGTGCGGTTTTCTTTATTTTTTCGCATATTATTTTGCACGAAAGAAATCTAGTTCGCTGCTGTTCTGTGATTTCGCAACATTGGATATTGACCCCAACCAAATCGGAGTTGACATCCATCATACAACATTGTCCTGCGGGGCAATTCTGTTAGCCGATCTCTTTACTAAAGTGATACGTTCTTGAACCTCTCTCGTTTTCCGGACAGTTCCGACAGCTAAAAACTGTCAAAAAAACGAGACAGGTTCAAGAACGTGTCACCTTAGTAACGAAATCGGTTGTCAGAATCGCCCCGCTGGGCAAGTCCTGGGCGTGTGCCGATCTACTTTTTGACTGGTTGGATCCGACAACAACCGAAATCACTGATAACGTATAGGCCGGGTAAACTTACTTAAGGGATTCAGCTAAACGGTTAAAACAACCGGGACCTACAATTTAAAGTGTCATCCGAGCCACGGTAGCGCTCAGTTGGAAAACGTACGGAACGTTTCTTAATTTCGGTAATCGCTGACCTAATCAAACTACGCTACTTATGAAACTGATGAACTGAAATGATGGTGATCGGTGTGTGCCCAGCTTTATAGAAGTTTAAAAAAACCCTAAAGTAATCGTTTGTTAAGTCAGTGTCGTAATCGTTTCACGGTTGTCAAATGAAATTATGTTTTGATTTTAAACTGTAGGTAGATTTGAATTTTGTTTGATTTAAAAATTTTGAATTGGAATTTTTTGAAGCAGTTTGTAATATTGAATCATTGAAATTAAAAAGAATTGAAATACCTAAATTACATTAGATAAACATAAATAGGTGTATGTGTTTTCACTTAATAGAAGATAATTATCGTATTGTACAATAAATAAACAAGGAATATGTGTGGAAGAACTTGCTTGTAAGTAATAATTTAATCTAATCTAATGTTTGTAGCTTTTAGCAGTTCAATGGATTTAGCCTTTCCCTTTTTCGAACAATCCTATGGCTATTGTTTTATTGAGTTGATTGTCTAAAGTAAATACATATTAAAAAAAATTAAAATAATTTTAGGTCATTGAAGAAAGATCAGGTGCAGTGTGCTTGCAGCTACAAACCAAGAGGAGGTAATCATTATGAGAAACCAGAGTGGTTACCAGAACATAATGCTGGTAAAGATTATACTCCTTCTCACAACATTGCTCCTACTGAAGTGACACCAGTCCTGGTATCTGGTTTTAAATATAGCAATGCCACTTGTACAAAACAAGGAAGGGTGCTGAAGCCAATGATGTGGGGAATAATACCACCATGGCATAAGGTATTATATCTCACTCTGTTGAAGACTATCTTTTTATAGGCACTGGCTATATTTACGGGTGATATGGTACAGCCTTCTCTCTTCTACTGTTAGGGACTAGGGCATAGACTACATTTCATTTTTGCCAATGATGTCCAGAACCAAAATCTATAACAGTTAAATCCAAGTTACTTACATATTTCACTGTAGATTTTTACTTTATTGCTATTTATGTTAAGACTCAAAAAACAACTTCTAGTATTCACCTTAGTAAAAGATATTTTAAATACAGTGGAACCTCAATAATCCGGTCCTCCATTATACGGAGTCACGATAATCCAGACTACTACTTGCGTTTAATATTTTTCAAGTTGATTCCATACATAGACGGACATATCAGAAGTTTCATAACCTGCCCGTGCACCACTCTTTCTCTGCTCTTCGTGAATTTTTATAAAGTTTGTAAGTGCACTCCGCTGCGCTGTGCTGCCGCGCGATGTCTGAACTTATAAATTTCGAAGCGTAAGCGAGTGTTATTGTTGCTTATGAATAAAATAGATTTTATTGATTCATAGATAATTATTTTTCTCTTCTTCTTCTTCTAATGGCAAAATTATTATTGATTTATCAAAAACGGCTCAGCCGATTTCTGTAAAATTTGAATGGGACCACCTTGGAAGTATACCCTTTCGTACTAACTAAACATTAATTTATAGATAATAACAATATTTAGTCATTATTTTATAGAACTTTTCACAGTGACAATTTGAAAAGTAGGTACATTAATTTTCAATTATTGAATTTTGCACACCTATCATGGTTGTTAGTGGATTTGTTTGTATAATTTTTAAGATCTTTTGTATACCCAATATCATGCAAATAAATACTTTGACTTTGAACTAAAAAATAATTTTTCGATTCGGTTCCTAATTGGCGAAATTATCGATGTTCATCGTGTACAAAATTCTGATATTTCGCTCGAATTCCTTACAATATTGTTGGTTTTTTCAAAAACGGATAAGCCGATTTCTGTAAAAATTATATGGGACCACCTCGGGAGTATACCTTTTCGAACTGAAAAATAATTTTTCGATTCGGTTTACAATTGGCAAAATTATCGATTAAAAAAAAGATACATACATACAAACATAGAACATTTTTTGGAAGTCTGTTAAAAAGGGAGAAACTGGTTGTAACTTAGCTAAGATAAACAAAAAAAAAACACTTTTTTCATTTGTGCGATTATTCGTATTTTAGATTAATCTAATACTCAACAACACAAATTAGTCAGGTTAATCAAGGTGTAGAGCCTGTACCGTGTTGTTCACATAGTTTTCATAATTTTGCAGGGTGATTACAGAAACCATAAAATGAGCACTAACAACTGTCGCATAGAAACAATCAAAGAATCTAAACTTTACAATCCAATACTGAAAAATGGCGGCCGCTGTGTTATAATAGCCGAAGGGTTCTATGAATGGCAAACTACTAATAAAGCAGCAAAAGTTAAACAACCATATTATATTTACTCACCACAGAAAGAAAATATAAAGGTAAAAAATTGTCCTTATGAGTGGCTATATAAGGTTATTCAGAACTGGTATACTAAGCCAAAAGAAGGTGATTCATATCATTACTAATATACATAGCCAGAATTTAAGAAAAAAACAATCAATTTTCTGTTTCATACATTATGTAAATAGCGAGTTGCAATTTTGTATGGAACAGCTGATTTTATTTCCTGAATTCCGGGGTGTCCCTATAGTAAAAGTTGTTCATAATGATGGGCTTAATCACCCCCCTTTGGCCTAGTAGGTATAGAACAAGTAGATAACTCTGCATACACATTTGGTTCTATTGACCTAATACATATTTCTTTTATTCAGATTGATGATCCAAAAACTTGGAATAATAGCTATAACAAAGAAACAGGATGGACAGGTGTGCGCTTACTTTACATGGCAGGGATTTACAATGTATGGCAAGATGAAGGCAACATCATATACTCTTACTCAGTTATCACTATGGAATCTAATGATACAATGAGTTGGCTGCACCACAGGATGCCAGCAATCCTTGATACGGAAGAACTCATAGAGGTAATCATTGAATAGTGTCTTTCTGAATGTTATTGAGGAGTTTATGTAGGCCTACTTAGACTTACTACTTAGGCTGTACTAGACTCTTACAGAGTATGTAAAATTCGTGCTTAGGACTATGTACAGCTTTAAAACACTCTCACTTTATTGTTAACCCAACGGAATGATCTGATATAGATCATGTCATTCTGGGTTGGGTTACCTACTGACGCTGGGATGTAACTCATACTAGCACCCTAGGTGATTTTGTTGACATTTGGAAATCAGGTAGTATTGATAGCATAAATGCTTATTTATCTGTGAATATGGCGAGCATTTCTGTATTCCAGATTGGTTACCTTTTATGTAATGCACTACATTGTATTATAAAAAATGCACTGCATTATATAAAAGCCTTATTTAATATATCACTACATAGTATAAAACAAAGTCACTTCCCGCTGTCTGTCCCCATGTATGCTTATATCTTTAAAAAAAAAAACTACTCAACGGATTTTGATGCGTTTTTTTAAATAGATACATATATATATAATAGAATAAGGTTTATATGACCTATGCGAGCCGGGGCGGGTCGCTAGTATACATATAAGAGACTAATAAAATGTTATATTGCAGGCATGGTTGGACATTGAAAATGTTGACGCAGATATGGCACTAGCACACCTCAAGCCAGTGAAAGTTCTCTCCTGGCACACAGTTTCCACGGCTGTCAACAACTCTCGCAACAAATCCGAAGACTGTAACAAAAAAACTATAAAAGAGAAAACGAGTCAAAAAACTTTGAAAAACTGGTTCACACTTACACCAAAGAATAAGAGAAAATCAAGTGAAATGGTCAGCCCAGAATCTAAAGGAGACAATAAAAGAATATGTCAATAGATAATAAAGTATTTTTATTTCAACAAATATAGTTGTAGATCTCTCCACTACATACATATTTATTATATAATATGTGTGACTTTAGAAAAGTATAACTAATAATTTTGATTTAGTCATGGACTAATTTTAAAACAAATCAAAAAATCTCAATGATCAACATAATAATATAACATGAGAACTCACTTCAAATATTTTGTAGCATTGAGCTTAATATTTTTTTTAAATCTTTTCAATCACATAAAGTTGATGTATGATGTAAAGTTGATATAACAAATAATTTTCGTTCTCACATGATTGTTTCCACTGGGGTACCCATAATATGAAATTCTTAAATTAAAACTATAAGTAGGTACTTACTAGTTGGCTATCCAAAATCAAAACCTAGCAAGAGTATTTCCCCTCCTATGATAAACACTGAATACGCACAACGCGTATATGGCACATCATGATGTTTATCATATGGGGCTATTGATCTATAATGAAAACCTAGCAAGTGTATTGACACTTCCTAGGTTTTGATTATGGACAGCTGAAGTGTCTCCATACATTCCCTGGCCAGAAATGAGGAAGAACAAGTTTAGTATGGAGCGACGAAAACATCAATAGTTTCTTTAGAACAGTAACTCCTAATAAGACCTCTGATTTATTAATCTATTTTCACCTAAGCTGAAGGTGGCTGGGCGAAATGCCAATGGACACTAAACTAAGCAGCAGTCAAGTATTAACTTAATTGATGCATCACAAAACATTAACGAAATATCATACTCATATGAAACAAAAAAAGCGACACTCATTACTTAGTGCTTACAAATAACGTAGGTATAGACTGACAACCTCTTTTATAGAAGTTGGTTAAAAAGTAACATAAAAGTAATAAGTTTTAAAACTAGGTACGGGCCGCGCCACACAAGTTGGCGGATATGAAGTTAGCTACAAGCTGCGCAATAGCCAATCAACGTGCGGCTTTATATGAGCTTCAGTCAGGATTGGATATTGCGCAACTTGTAGCTAACTTCACATCCGCCAAATTGTGTGGCGCGGCCTATACAGTATGGTTTCCAACCATAATAGGCCACTGAATCGGTAATCGCATGTTAAGATGAGTACGTCAAACTTTATGGCGGCTATGAAGGGTGCTACAAGCTGCGCAGACCCATATTTATACTGCGCAACGACACCCCTCGTTTTCCGAGACACCATTAAGTTTGAATCGTATTATACCTTATTTTGTATAAACCAATAATAGGTGTAACAAATCAGTACCTATCTAAAACTATAATAAGAACAAATACTGGCGTAATGTAGGCGGTGCGTATCAGCAGTGACTTTCAAATTCAATATTTCAAAACTTAAACTATACTTAGGAACATAAAAATAGAGCACATTTTGTAAAGGCAGTTCATCTAATTAAAGGCAGATGAACTTCAAAACTTATACAAACTATCTTTAGAAACATTAAAATAAGAGTACCTACATTGACTTAATTTTAACCGTTTGAACGCCAAAGTCGCCTAAACTTGACCAACACTTCGGGGGCGCCAACGGTGTCTATAGTGTCGAAATAAACCGGGCCCCATAAAACAAAATAAATGATACTGAGGTGTGGTGCTCAAAGGTTAAATTACACCTACAGTGCGACATAACAGAGTAGAAACTAATTATTCGGGAAATAAAAAGTCACTTGCTGGAACCACTACCTAAAGGGCCCCACTGACCATCGTGCCCAATGGATGACATTCAAATGGATTTGGCCAATGTTGCCAATTTAGTGTTGTTAAGTTTAGATTTCATGCTTTACATAAAAAATTGTTTGAAGATATAGGTGATCAGAAATACAATGTACATAAGGTGCGTTCGGATAGCCTACTGGTGGCAAAATTAACAGTTAAAAACGCTATTAACAATAACATTCAGCGTTCGTTTTGAGAATGTATGAGCAAAAATGTCATTTTTAGCTGTTTTCGTTCACCGTTCGGATAGCTCAAAAACAGTTAAAAATGCCATTGTGAACTTCCACTTTTCACCCACCTGCAGAGGTGGGTTCTTTGTGATCGTTTCTGACAGTATATGTAGAGTTTGACGTTTAGCGTTCGGCTTGGGTAGTGAGCAAAAGTAGCATTATTGGCGAAATGGGCGAAATTACCAAACCGAACGGTTTACATCAATGATAATTTCGCAAATGCCAAAAACGCCATCGAGCCCAAAACGAACGCACCTATAGAGATAAATCCACAGATGTTTTAATTTCAAGTTAATCAGACAAGTTGCTAAGCTATTTGCCTGGCAGAGATCGCTATCAGCGATAAGGCCGCCCATTGTTACACTGCATATGTATCTTTGTTACTTCTTTTTGTTTATTTCTTGGTGTGCAATAAAGAGTTTATCTATCTATCTATTTCCGACGCTAAAGCTAAAGCTAAAGCAAAGAAGTCGTCATTTCTAACGAAAAAGTCGCAAACTCATCACATCGAATGGATGTCATCCATTTGGCACGATAGTGAGTAGGGCCCTTAAGCTATCGGTCATAGTAAATTTTCTTGCATTTTTCTTACTTTGTGTTATTTTCTGGATTGTGAACAGAAACAGTGTCATCATGAACAAAATATGCTAAGAAAGCGATGGTGGCGCCCTCATTTGTTTTCAACTCTTATGTCGCACTATAGTTAAAAGGCGGACAATCTTTTTAATAACTTGGCACGACATGCATGTTGTCGATACGGAACTCTTTGAAGTCAGCCTCGCACCTTATCTTACCGCGGTTTTCCAAGAAGTCCATGACAAAACTAGTGACCTCATGCCTACCTGGAACGGAATTTCAGAAGATTTAACTTATAGACATTAAAAAAACAAGATCTTGCCGTAATAACAAGGCAATAAGGATGTATTCTTGACTTTGGTTAAATAAGGAATATGCACGTTTCGTTCGTCGCCACTCGACAACTTTACAGGTTATCTTAGTAAATAGCATAAGATGAAGATTAAAGTTTCACTAGGATAAGGCTTACATTTGTAAATGAGAGCTATATGATGGCCATGAGCCAGCTTTCGGTGCGCGCCTTGCACGACGCTACCAGCATACTAAGCTGCGTTTGCCGGTACGTCATCTCCATTCGAGAATTTTACGGGTAATACTTTAATAATGTCTGTGAAGACGAGCAGAGTCATTGTGCAGAAGCAAATGTACATGTTAGAGGCGAGCAGTGGGGTTGTAACTAGTAGCTAACTTTGCAGCCGCCAAGAAATTTGACTCGGCCTATGTCAAAAAAACAGGACAAGTGCGAGTCAGACTCGCACACCGAGGGTTCCGTACAAATATTGAAAATTGTACAAAATTGGAAACTAAGTTGTTAAAACCTCAATGCGTAAGTAACTTTAACATAATCATCTATCACATGTTTTTTTTTTACTTTTCTTGTTTTTTAATTTACGATGCATTAGCGTAAATTTTTTTTGCATTGAGGCCGTATTTTTTGTGATTAAATTAAAAATTTACAGTTTTCAGATTTCTTTCTATATGTGTATTCTAAGACAATGCTTTTTGCCAAATTTTATAGTTCTAGTTCAACGGGAAGTACCCTACAGGTTTTGATTCCCGTGTGAGTGTCGAAATATGCGTTTTTTACGACATAGGCTTATCCAATTTCTTTCTACGATAATTGAGAAGTATGATTTTTTCACAACTACAAGAGGCCATGGATATATGTACGTATATGGTTTAAATTTCAACTCGTTAACTTTACGCGTTCTCGAGATAAAAGGTCTTGACATACGGACAGACGGACAACAAAGTGATCCTATAAGGGTTCCGTTTTTAGGGTTCCGTACCCAAAGAGTAAAAAGGGGACCCTATTACTAAGACTTCGATGTCCGTCTGTCTGTCTGTCACTGGGCTGTATCTCATGAACCGTGATAGCTAGGCAGCTGAAATTTTCACAGATGGTGTATTTCTATTGCCGCTATAAGTAACAACAAACGTGATTTTTAGGAGTTTTTTCTCGCTATTAATAACGGCAAGAGGAATGGGGCTCCCATACTGTACGGAACCCTCCGTGCGCGAGTCCGACTCGCACTTGACCAATTATTTCCTTTTGAGGTACTGAACCTTAAAAATAATGTGAAAGATTAAAAACTCACTAGGATATGGCTTGCACTTGTAGATGAGGGCGATGAGATGTCTGGCGACGGCCTTGTAGAGCGGCTTGCCCTGGATGCGGCCGCGCGCGTAGTACGGAGCCAGTATCGCCATCACCCACCCGTCGATGCGCGCCTTGCACGACGCGACCAGCTCAGCGCCGTCGGCCGGCGACACCAGCCCTTCCTCGTCGTCGCTGTCTTCGCCGAATAGCTGCCGGTACAGCTCTTTTATCTGAAATATTCGTTCATGCAGACTGACCTAGATCGTCACAGACCACAACGCCGCCGTGGAGTGGCTTCCTGCTCAGACTAGGAAATGTCACTAGCACCTCTGGCGCCCAGCCTTGGCAAAGGGGAGTATTCCCCGGAGGCCAATTCTCACCACGCCTAAGGTGGTGGGAGTACCGGATAATAATTATTTCTAAAATAGTTTGTATGTCAATGTGAGATTGATGAAATAGTTTGTTTGAGATAGAATCATTTTGAGACTTTTTTTTTCAGCACTTTTTAAGAGCTTTTTCTTTTTCTTGAACGTATTCGTTCAAGAAAATGTCGCTCTGATTAAATTTGCAACATGTAATTAATACTCTATGAATTAGTTTGAACAGCATTCTGGCCCAGTCCGACAGCGGTTCAGCCATTTTTGACCGACGGAGGAGGTACTGAATTCGACGCGTATATTTTTTTTTATGTATTATCCACGCGTAACTTTTTTCATAGTAGTCCGATTTCAATAATTATTTTTTTATTGGAAAGAGTATACTTCAAAATTGGTCCCATTAAAATTTTATTGAAATGGGCTGAGCCATTTTTGATAAATCAACAATAATGTGAAAAATGCTACATAGATCCGTGCGAAATATTCGCGAATTCTGTACACTGTTGAAGTCGGTCTTGCTATTTTTTGCAATAAATAAAAATGTCACAAAAAGTTATTATTATTCCACAATAGTGGTAAGATTAAGCAGCCGTGGTGATCTAGTGGTAATGACACCCTACGGTACGGAACACTGGCTTTTTTGGTGAAGGAAAAAATATTGTGCATACGTCCGTTGAAGAAATTTGATGGCGTTCGTGAATCCACCAACCCGCATTGGGCCAGCGTGGTGGATATGGTCCAATCACCCTTCGTGGGTAGGCCTATCTTGCAGTGGACTATTAAAAGGCTGGTACAGTCCAGTGATTAATTGTCATGTCACAGCTAAAAAAACTAGCCAGGTGCAGTAATGCTCACTGAGTAATGAATTTGAACTCATAAATAATAATCAACTTGTTGGGGTGCATGGATGTGGTACCCAGACAATAAGAAAATATTGTTAGGTATGAGGGGAAAAATATAATCATAATTACCCTGGCTAACTTCAGCCTGTTAGTATCACTGATTTGATACAGCAATTCAAAGAGATTCTTTTTTAAAAAGTATTCTTCACAGAGCCATTTAGTAGTTTGCTTAGTTTTCTTTTGAATCGTTGTTGGTGGTGGTTGTGGAACAGCTGCCTGCTCACTGTTCACCAACAACCCTGTGAGTGTAGCCAGCCTTTCATCCAGAGATTTGATTTGTGCTGCATGATTTTCAATTATAGAACCTTGTGCATTATTAACTACACAAAAATCTTGTGTACTACTGATTGAACCGATCATTTCTTGTGTAGTGCCGATAACGGGTTCTTGAGTTGTATTTGGACCAGTCATAGCATTGTCTTCAAAGAGTGTGTTTGCAAATAAGTCATCATCATCTTTATCACTTTGGAATAGAGCTTCTAATTGCTGCATTAAATCGTCTGACTCAGTGTTCTTTGGTGTCTGATTTATACTGCTGTCCAGTTGTGGTTGCGAAGTGCTCACTACTTCATTGAGCGACGGTACATGATCTGTCTGCATATTTGTAACAACTGGTATTCTTTGTACATGGCTAGCTATATTTTTATTTTCTTCCTGTAGTAAGGACAAGGTTTCAACCTTTTGCATAAGGATATCTTTTTTTAATTGGTCCAGTTTCATTGAATCATTTGGTAATTTTGCAGGACTAGATCTTTTACGTCGCCTTTTCTTCTCATTGCAATGACACTGGCAGTTCTCCCCAGTTACTACTGTTTGAGTCCTTTTTTCATTTTGGGGTTCTAGGCGGAGGCTTTCATACAATTTTTGGTGTAGTCTGCCTTTTTTTGTATCAGTTTTAACTTCATTGATCTGAAATACACATATGACTCAATAATTTTAAGGGGTTTCTTGACAGTTCTAAACTAATTATTAAAAGTATAGCTGTCTATGTTTTGCTATCTATTAGACAAGGGAAGCAAAATTTTAAAATTAAGTATGGAGCTGTTAAAATGTCTTTAATCTGGCGAGCATGAGGCAGGATATCTCATACCCTGTCAATATTTCAAAGTAGTTAATTTTTTTAAATTTTCGCCTGGGAATACTTGCTTTTTGAGTTGTTGAAGATAGGGATGCGCTAGTGGCATGATAATTTAATTTCAAAGAAATAGCTTGTACATGAACGACTTTTCCTCTTCTTTGTCAAAAAATATGTATAGTCCTAGACAATATGTAGAATAAAAGCAAGAATCTCAGAATGAGAGTTAGCTTAAAATCTTTTATAAACCTTTATTTTGGCACCCCAAAACTTGTCTCAAAACCTACTTATTGTAGAGTGTCCACGATTACAGATACTCCAAGGTCAAAAAATCAATTTTCACACAAAAATCTCATTTCGTATGGGTTTTATGCTATTTAATTTTGTATGAATCGTAAATATTATAGAGGATTAAGTTCTCTACAACTTGTGACTCTTTCCTGGACTAGTGATTATATTATGTTGAAGCAAAGAGTTTTTGTTCCATAATTAAGATCTCATTACATTCAGTGACCAGCTACAATGGTTTTTTGTTTGAATCAAAAGTTGATGACATAGAAGTGTTACATAAGAAAATTATTGTGTGTAAAACATCTATTTTTGACGACGAACCGGCGGAGGTACTCAATTCGATGCTTATATTTTTTTTATGTATAACCACACATAACTTTTTTCATAGTAGTCCGATTTAAATAATTCTTTTTTATATTGGAAAGAGTATACTTTGAAATTGGTCCCATTTAAATTTTATCGAAATTTCTCCGTGTTTATCGAAATTTCTCCGTAATTAATCCATGCGAAATATTTGCGAATTCTATACACAGGTGAAGTCGGTCATGTTAATTATTGCAACAAAATAATCTTGTTTGTTATAAGATCCTGTTATTGTAGTTTGTTAAGTGTTTTCAAAATATAACTATTTGTGAGCGACTTATGTTTTTTCTTTGCTGAAGCTGTGCACTTATTTAGGGCACTCGGCTACAAATGGAATGAGTGAAGATTCACCATCTCCATCATATTAGAATTAGAAACATTTATTTACAGATCTTGTTATTGATTTGGGCACAAGAAGGTATCTCACCATTGTAACTATACACTTCCTGTAAAGCTGTACAACCATGCATGCCTGCGCTGCTTTCATTTCCAGTTTCTTCGCACATTTCCAAATCGCGCTGGGCAAGTAAATATTTTTATTTACAAGCCGCTGATTAGTTTCGTAGTTTGTGGACAGTAGTTTTATCATATGCTCCATATAATGCTTTCGTACCTAAAAAAAATTAATTGATTAAAAAAGTTTGTAAAGCAGTATCACCTCTTCTCTTTTTATGAAAATTAAATATGAACGAATGTTATAGAAATCTAGATCACAGTGATGGACATAATTATTAAACAGTGAGCTTACCTTGGATATCAAGAGGTGCGGTTCACACTCGATATCGGGTAATGGCATATAAGTATCATCGTGATCTCGAATTAGTTGATCTATATCAACTTCAGACTCCCATTTTGCTCTAATCATGATTGGGATTGGGTATGTCTATGTAGACGATTTCTATGAAATATACAAATATAGATTATAGAGCGGGTTTTAAGAAATTTAAATTATCTAAGTGCTTTACTAGAGATCTAAGTGCTTTATAGCCATCATAAACCGTATCATTTGATTAAATGTCCCACTATGTAAACTTAAAACACAACAAACTGAAATTATCATTTAAAAATTAAATTTTAAAACCATCACCCGGCGTGAAAGAAAATCGTCGTCCATGTTTGTTGTTTTTCTCAATTTTTTTTATTAAGATTTTGCAATCTTGGCGTCGCAGTTCATCGATTTGCCAATTAATGGTATTGTATTTAATGCCGGCTCCACATTCGTGACGTGAAGGTCCGTGAACAGGCGTGAACGAGAATGTGACCGGTTTTCGCGGGGCTCAGGCGCGTTCACGCCTATTCCCCGATCGGAGTCGGTATTTTGTCTCGCTACAAAGGGTTCGTGCCTCCTTCGCGCGGCGTTTACGCGTTTCACAGTTTCAGTTCTGACTGCAAAGGCGTACAGGCATGTGCTGTGCAGTCGCTCGCGCTATGGAATGGATTCTCTTATGAACGCTGCAATAGCGAAACTGAAATGTTCTTTTTAGATTAAGTATTACATGCTCAAAATGCACTGTGGGATGCAAAAGACACGCGTCCGTTTCTATTACAGTTTCAAAACTGTTTGCTGACTTACCAGTCACTACTATTGATATAACCTCATTGATTCATGATGTTCGGCCTTATTTAATGTCATGCGTTTTTATTTATGAAGTGTTTGACGTCTGTCTTTAAATTAGTTAATAACATGATTTTGCATAAATAACATGTGTTTATTTTATTGGCGACGAGGATTAAAAGAGAAATAGCAAGTCAAAAATGAATGACGAACAATTTACTCAATTCTTGCGTGCTCAACAGGCGCAGCAAGAACAAATAACGCAAATACTACACTTACTCATCAAAATCGTACGTACAAACGAAACACCACATACGCAAAGCGTAACGAACGTTTCTATCACAAAAAATGACAAAATTATGATTCTAAAAAACTTCAATATGGACAAATTCAATGAAGAAAACGGTAGAATAGAAGATTATTTGGATTTTTTTGAAAAGAAATGCCAAATACTGGATGTGACGAATGAAAACTTGCGGAAAGACTTAT
The DNA here is from genome assembly GCA_964007245.1 of Hypomecis atomaria. NCBI lineage: Eukaryota > Metazoa > Arthropoda > Insecta > Lepidoptera > Geometridae > Hypomecis > Hypomecis atomaria. The sequence goes on along the minus strand of OZ023294.1, from coordinate 12,081,197 downwards.
TGATAAATTTGCTTACACCAGAAACATTTCGTGAAGTTAAAACAGCACTGACACCTAATTTTGAAACCAGCAGTTACTTCGATATACGCGGCAAATTGTTGGATCTGTATCGTATAAAGAAAACAAGATACCGCGCCTTATCCGAGTTCTGGAATTGTACTAGAAATTGCAACGAAACAATGGAGAAATACGCCAACAGGCTAAAAGAGTTAAGCAAAGACTGCGGGTACAAAGGAGAAATGTTAGAACGACAGCTACGTGACCGTTTTGCGACGGGCTTAAACCATGCTGAATTAGAAACTGACCTGAAACAGAAATGGCCGGATTTACTTGAGTCAGGCAACGAGGTTACATTTCAAGAAGTTTTTTCAGTTGCACTATCGCGAGAGCAAGCCGAACATGACACGCCAGGTACGAGTATAAATCGCATTAAGAGAAGAAACTCTCGGAAGATGATTAGCAGCAATTCTGCACCAGCAACAAATCCACGTAAGTTGCATTCTGATCAATGTTTTAGATGTGGTAAAAACAACAAACACGAGCCATCTAAATGCATAGCAATGGATCATATTTGTAATGAATGTAATGTCAAAGGACATTTTGAGAACTGCTGTATTAAAACTGGACGTGCATATATTCGTTTCAAGAAAGGGAAATCTAAAAGGATTACCGACGTTCATACTACTGATTCAGATATAAACGGTACTTCGGACAGTAGCGATAATGACAGCGACGTTGTCTGCAGCGTCATTAATAAAAAGAGAGACTGTAAACAAATTGACGTAAAAATCAACGGAATCAATTGTACTATGGATTGGGATCCTGGTTCAAACTATTCAATCATTAGTACTGAGTTATGGCGACAAATTGGGTCTCCTACTTTAATGAAAGCACCTAAACTTAAAGCTTATGGAAATAACAAACTTAAAACAAAAGGGCTAACAGATGTAACAGTACAGGTTGACAGCACACAAAAAATAGTACCTGTAGTCGTAATGAATGATGCGAAACCGATGCTTTTTGGTCTCCAATGGTGCGAAATGTTTAAAATGGAGTTTTCTAGCCCAGTTTACTCAGTGAAAGCCATCAATTCACCAGCAAATCTTAAGAGCATATTGAACAAACACAGCCAATTATTTGACGGTAAACTAGGAAAAGTATTTAACTACCAAGTAAATATTCATGTCAAACCTGAAGCGAAACCTGTACACCTACCAGCACGGCATATCAAATTCAGCATGAAGAAAAATGTTGAACGGGAACTGGACCGCCTTATTGAAACTGGCATCATACAAAAGATTGACCCAAACGTAACACCAGTAGAGTGGGCCACACCCACAGTGAATGTATTAAAGCCTACAGGTGACGTCAGAATTTGCGGAGACTACAGTACGACTTTGAACCCTGTTTTAACAAAACATTTACACCCTGTTCCTATTTTTGATCATTTACGCCAAAAGTTGGCCAATGGTGCGAGGTTCTCAAAAATTGATTTGAAAGATGCTTACCTACAATTTGAAATTTCTCCAGAGTCAAAGAAATACCTGACAATCTCAACACATAAAGGTTACTATCAATACAACAGAATGCCATTTGGAATCTCGACGGCTCCATCAATATTTCAAAATTTCCTCGATGAATTACTCGGAAACATGCCTAACGTAGCTGTCTATTTCGACGATATTGCAATAACAGGAAAAGACTTAGATGAACATTTGTGCACGCTATCTACAGTTTTAGATAAATTACAACAAGCGGGATTAAAAGTAAATTTAAAGAAATGCACATTCTTAAACAAAGAAATTGAGTATTTGGGTCACACGATTGATCAAAATGGAGTTCGTCCAACTCAAGGAAAAATAGATGCAATTATTAAAGCTCCAGAACCTACAAATACCAAAGAATTACGTTCGTTTTTGGGACTTGTAAACTTCTACGAAAGATTTATTCCACATCTTCATGGACAATGCGCTGACCTTTATAAACTAACAAGTGGCAAACACAAATGGCATTGGACTGACCATGAAAAACAATTATTCGAAGAAACAAAAGCGAGTATCGCAAAAACAAAGCCTTTGATTGCATACGACGAGAATCGAGCTTTATTTTTAGCTTCAGATGCTTCAGAAAAAGGTGTCGGAGCGGTGTTGTACCATAAAAACAAAGACAACCTCGAACAACCAATTGCATTTGCATCTAGAAAACTTCGGCCAGCTGAGAGTAAGTATTCTGTCATTGACCGCGAAGCGATATTGGAATAGAGATTGAATAAATTTACACGATGCTAATTTTCACAACTGTAACAGTCAGCAGATCACAATACATTTACACACACGATTATTTATACCGGTAAACTCGAGTTTAGTTTTATTATTTGGAAAACATAATTTTTATCACAACACATTTTTATCTTACAGAAAACCTTAGATTATCAGAAAATCGACTGCCTTCTCTGTTTATTTTTGAAAAGAACGTCAAAAATGTCACATAGCATTCTTAGGGTTCCGTACCCAAAGAGTAAAAACGGGACCCTATTACTAAGACTTCGATGTCCGTCTGTCACCGTGCTGTATCTCATGAACCATGATAGCTAGGCAGCTGAAATTTTCACAGATGATGTATTTCTGTTGCCGCTATAACAACAAATACTAAAAAGAAAATAAAATAAATATTTAAGGGGGGCTCCCATACAACAAACCTGATTTTTTAGACGTTTTTCGCTCTATTTTAATAATGATAACAGGTAGATGCTTAAAATTTTCACAGAATATTTAGTTTTATATTCACTTCTAAAATAAATAATAAAATTAAAATAAAATAAATATTTAAGGGGGGCTCCCATACAGTACGGAACCCTCCGTGCGCGAGTCCGACTCGGAAAAAACGGAACCCTATTACTAAGAGTTCGCTGTCCGTCTGTCACCAGGCTGTATCTTATGAACCGTTATAGCTGATAAGCTGAAATTTTCAAAAATGATGTATTTCTGTGGCCACTATAACAACAAATACTAAAAACAAAATAAAATTAATATTTGAGGGGGGCTCCCATACAACAAACCTGATTTTTTAGCCGTTATTCGCTCGATATTTATAGTGGTAACAGGTAGATGCTCAAAATTTTCACAGAATATGTAATTAAATATAAAAGAAATAAATAAATCTCTAAATAGTCTAAGCACTTGATGCTAAATAACCTCCAACAGTTTCATCACGGCGAGTCGCACCAACGACTATTAGCATCCCGTCAATGTGGAGGGCATAACTTGTGCCGCGAATTCGCGCCACTAATGTGGAGCCGCCATAAGAGATATCTGCGGATTGTTAAAGAAGGTTTCTTATGTTTTTGTGTATCTAAGGAAACCGTACTAAACAGTCTTGTCAAATTACTACGATACAAAATATTCTGTCTAAATGCTTTAAAATAAATGTTATTTATTTTATTCATCGTTTTATATTCTCAACGATCCTCATCAAATTCCTCGCAACATGGCAGCAGAGCGTGGTTGAAGAATAGATTCGATGTACCTAAATAAAATTTTTAAATTGAGAAGAAATTTTGTGCAATAAATAAAGTGCGAAAAATCGACATGGCAACCAAACCTGTGATTATGAAATTCAAGATCGGTGACTTGGATGGCACTAACTGGTCAGTATGGAAATACAAAATTACTATGATGTTAAAAGGGATCCCCAAAGCCCTAGACATATTAGAAGGGAGATTTCCGGATTCAACCAGTAAGAAGGCTGATGATACTGCTCCACAAGAGTATCTAGAGCTAGATAGCACAATTTTGACAATTCTCACGAGCAATATGTCAGATGAAATTGTCCAAAGAATCATGCGTTTTGAGACTTCTAAAGAAGTATGGGATGAGCTCAAGAGGCTGTATGACGGAGACGGTGATGACTTAGTCTATGACAACTGCCTTAAATTCTTCGAGTACAAGAAGAAAACGGACGACAACATGGCAATGCACCTTTCAAAGCTACAGAACATCTGGTTTAATTTAAACAAAGAAGTTACAAAGCTTGGAAACAATGAACTGCCAGAGGTACTTCTTATATGCAAGATTTTAGATACTTTGCCGGAAGAATACCTCACGTTTAAATCCAGTTGGCTGTTGATGTCTAAAAAGGAAAGGACAATAGAAAGATTAACATCACAACTCTGCGCCTTTGAACGAAATGTTGAGACACAAGCTTCGTCATCCAATAGCGAGAGTAATCAAGCTCTAGTAGTAAATACTTCAAAGAAAAGGAACGACAAAACGATCAGCAATAACAAGGTAAAATGTAATTATTGCGGATTAGAGGGACATAAAGTACGTAAATGCAAAAAGTGGTTGAGTGATGGAAGACCACCCAAGCCTAGTTCAAACGCCAACATCGTTACGAATACAGACTTATTGATCGTTGACACAGACTTATACCCAGATAAAGAAAGTTGGTATTTAGATAGTGGGGCAACTAGTCACGTCACCTTCAGAAGAGATCTGTTCCAAACGTTTAAGAGCTTCGACAAAACGAATACTGTGACGACGGCGAATGGCGAGAAAGTGATTGCCACTGGTAAAGGTGACATCAAACTAGAAGCTTTGGTTGGTGATCGAAAAGGATAGGTACATAATATTATGCGATGTATGGTGTGTACCATCACTACAGAAAAATTTGTTCTCGTTACTGTCAGCACAGGACAGATTACCGGGAAGCACTTTTGAATCAGAACCAGAGTTCTGCAGATTGAAATCTAATGGCGTCGTTAAAGTCACAGGTGAACGAAAGAAGAGAGGTGGATTATTTAAACTTAACGTAAAAAATATAATGCCACAAACCTTTGAAGTCAATGCGATTACAATTTCAATTTCAATTTCAATTTATTTATTTACTAAAAATGCAACTTACAGTCTACAGTATTACGACAAGTCAAGATTTATTACAACTTTACCATGAGAGATTAGCTCATCAAAGCAAACTCCATGTGAAGAAAGTTATTGAAAGAGAACTAGGGATAAAGGTAGAAAGTAACAACACAGAGTTTTGTGAAGGATGTAGCTTCGGTAAAATGCATAGACAACCATTCGGAACTAGAGTTAGAGCAGAAGTACCTGGAGAGATCATGCACTCAGACGTGTGTGGTCCATTTCCGTTCTCGTACAAAGGATATCGTTATTTCGTTCTATTTAAAGATGACTTCAGCAAGTACTGTTATGTATACTTCATGAAACAGAAGTCTGAAGTCCACTCAAACCTTCAACTGATGTTAGAAGAAAGCAAGGTAGCTGGTCATGTTATCAAAGAACTATTAAGCGATAACGGCGGAGAGTTCGATAATGAGAAAACTCGAGTAATACTACAAAAATATGGCATAAAGCAAAGATTGATCATGCCATATACGCCTGAGCAAAACGGCTGTAGCGAAAGAGAAAATAGAACATTAGTCGAAGCCGTTCGTGCGATGATGTATGCACACGAAGAGTTGCCAAACGCTTGTTGGGCAGAGCTCGTAAGTACAGCAGCGTGTGTACTCAACAGAACTGGACGTACTCCCGTAGAAGGTAAATCTCCATACGAACTGTGGTATAAGAAAAAGCCAAAGATAAGCCATCTTAAAATCATCGGAAGTCCATGCTACGCCCATGTTCCCAAGCAGAAGCGTAAAAAGCTAGACAAGAAAGCTGAAAGATGTATATTGATCGGCTATGACGGTGATGATGGATATCGACTTTTGAATTTCAGCAAAAATGGATGTTCGTTGGTACGTTCAAGAGACGTAAAATTTCTTGAGTCAGAAATCGGTAAGAGTAATGTAAAATAGAATTCAGAATTGACAAAGGCTCAGGAAGATTCTGAAATTGAAATTAGTCTACGAATGCCATTGAATTCTCTTGCAAGGGAGGAAGGTAATGAAAGTACAGAAACTTTTGAAGAATGTATACCTCCTGAATCTTTTGAAGATGCGTCTTCAACAAATATTGACACAGGAGATGTAGTTAATAACGAGATAAATGATCAAACATCAGAGCGTTTGGAGACAATGGATGATGTTTTGCCAAATAGCGAGATAGAAAATGAAGCAAGTAGAACTCTTCGAGACAGATCTCTGTATCGAAATCGACTAACGACATTCTCGCAATCCACATTATTGAAAAGATGCAAGTAACAGACTCTTTTCAAAAACACTAATGATTACAATTTGTGTCGAGAGCAACAAAACACCAGAAGTTCCAAGCTGCAGTCACTCAGTAACATAAATCACTTTATCTTTACACTACGGGCATAATCGCACAATAAAACATGAGATGAGCAAGGATTGTTTATATTATTACATCCATGGAGATAAGTGATAATAAACTGTCTTTTTCCTCTTAACCTCTTTTTCCGTGCTTTTTCCCGACTTTTAAAAAATAATTTATCTAAACTTACAAAGCTATCACTGCCAAATGTACATGTAACGTCATTGTCGGTGTCGAGGTGTCTCAGGGGTGCGTTTACGCACTCCAGACTAAGATAAATTTTCTTGTACATACCCCATTATACCTATATTAAAAATAATAAAATTAAGTTGTAAATAGTATTAACCATTAATTATATAGTAGTTTAGTATATTGTATGTTTGTGTTCGTCCTATGTGTTTATATATTATACTTTGTTTGTTCCAGTGGTTAATGGTATAAAATCCAAAAACTGTTGCCTATCCAAATACAGGTAACACATCAAACATCGTAAAAATTCTCTACGTTTGATGGCAGTACCTCACAAGACATTGGCAAAATTGTGAAACACCTTCGCAGAAGCCACAAATCAAGAATTGATTGATTGACTAAGATAAACTTTAACCAGTATGCTGAGTGTGAGTTTTGTCGTAAACATGACGCGCTGTGCGGAGAGTGCGTAAGCATGTTATTTGTATGAAGACAGTACAGTTCAAAAACGCGCCGCTAGTGGCGCTGTACATTTCTTCATACAAATTACGTGCTTACGCGCTCGGCGTAGAGCACGTCATGTTTACGACAAAACTCATACTCAGCTTACTGGTTAAGGCCTTTACCTAAAACTTCGTGCATAGCACGGTGCTTATAGCAGCGCAGCTGTAGCTAACTTCACATCGTATACAACTCGGCGATGCGAAGTTAGCTACTCCCCGTATATATAATGTACTTTATGGCTACATCCGCGGGGCTCGTGTCGCCCGCGGTGCTCGTAGTATCCTTTAGTTTGTGGTCGCCTCGTAGAGAGTGTAGCGGCACCATTAGATAATTTTTATCCATCCAGCATAAAAATCATCTGAAGTGCGTAAACGCATGACGCACCTATGACCAGACTACAGACCACAGAGACTACTATAGATACTAGGTATGACCAGAGTACCAGAGACCAGACCAGTAACTAGCTCTGTGCTGACCAGTGACCTGACTCCACAGTAGAGTTTGTGGAAAAGAGAAGGAAATCTAGTTCTGCTGTTCTGTGCCTGACTCTGTCACCAATCACCATTTCATTTCACCTTGTGTGTTTGTTTTCGACACACGTGATAGGTACGTAAACACACACAGAAAGTAAATTAAAATTATTCACCACATGGAGGCAGGTATTGTAAACAATAAATTGATTTTGAATTCTGAAAAGAAAATTAGGTAGGTACCTACTTCATCTCTCTACCACAAAGATACTAATAGAAAATATCAAAAACTATTTATACTGTTCTCAGTCGCCACCAAAATCAAAGAAGAAGTAGAGAATGGATGATGAAACATTTATTGATGGCGAACATCAGATGCTGTCAAGCTACTTGAAAGATGTTCATTTATCCTTAAGGAAAATGGCCTCAAAAGTAGGAGGAGAAAAGGCATGGCATGAGCATTGCCAAAATAAAAATGCCTTGATTAAATATTCCCAGTACATGGAGAAATTAGCCACTGAGCACTGGACAGAAAATAACAAAGAGCCATCAAGGATATCATGGGCTGCAAACTTTTGTAAAAAATACTTCATGGATAAACTATATTTAACTTACTGTGAAAAGGAAAAAGGTGTTGCACTAAAGATTCACAAAAATATAGAGAGTGAAGAAAAATTTGGTGATAAAGTAAAGCTTTTAGATGTAGGGAGCTGTTACAATCCATTCAAAGAATATGAAACATTTTTAGATGTAATGGCGATAGATTTGTGCCCCGCTAATGAATCTGTATTGCAATGTGATTTTTTAGAAGTTTCTATTGAAGCACAAACAAAACTAGAAGGCGATAAAGTTACAGAACTACAAAGAGAATCTTTCGAAGCCGTGATTTTTAGCTTCCTACTAGAATATATACCAACGTCAGAACTAAGGATATCTGCGTGTCAAAAAGCGTACTCATTGTTGAAACCTGGTGGTTTATTGATTATTTGTACTCCTGACTCCAAGCATGTTGGGGCAAATGCCAAACTTATGAAATGCTGGCGTTATACCTTAGCTGAACTTGGATTTAGTAGAATCCAGTATAATAAGTACAAATTTATACACTGCATGGCATTTAGGAAGTCGCTGATAAAGGAGGTTGCTTCACGATGGGCTCTGTTACATAAAGAGCCATATATGGAGCATGCAATAAATATTCCTCAAGACTTCAACACAATATGTTCCAATGAAAATATAGAAAATAAAATGCCTGAATCCTCATCAAATTTTGAAGTAAATTTTAAAGAAATGCCATTTTGTGACGATATTGAATAATAAATTAAATTATCATTGAATGGTTGATCTGAATTGAGTTCAACTATGGTTATGGAATGGAAGTTTTACTTTATCATGTTCAACCAGTAATGAACAAATCAGGAAATAAAATTATTTTTTTGACTGAATTTATTTTAATCATCGATTTACACTTATTTTATGAATAAGATTTGTTACGCTGTGCCAAACTTTGCTTTACGCTTTTCCAACTTCTCTTTGTTTTCAATGTCTGTCATGATCTTGGATACAGACTGTCCGAAACGCTCTGCTCGTTGCTTCAGTTTGTCGAAGTTTTCACTTAATGTGCCACTGGACACAGTGACTGTACTAATACCAGTGTTTTGACCAAAGCGTTTCATCCGCGCCTCTTTCCTCTCATTGTCACTCATCTTCACAGGAAGTCCAAAACGTTTCGCTCGCAACTCTAGCTTAGTTTTAGGATCTATGTCAGCTGTAATTTTAACTTTATTACTTTCGGCGGGAACATCATCCGGTTTACTTTCTGGTTTTTCCTTTTCATTGTCATCTTCCGCGGATTTCGCAGGGGTCGTTATTGAGGATGCTCTATTTAGAACAATTTTCTTTGCGGTAGGTTCTTTATCTCCCGTTTTTTCATCTGTTTTAGTTTTCGATTCAGAAGTTATCTTTCGTTTGAATGCGAGCTTGTGTGTAGATTTCGTTTCTTCGACGACAGCTTTCGTGGGTTCGGCGAGAGCTAATTCTTCGTTTAACGTATCTACAGCGGCGTCATCAAGTATGTCCGTCTGGCTTTTATCATCCTCATCTTCTAGAACGCCATCTGAGTCTATTTCGTCGGAATCCAAGTTGATATCCCCATGATCGTCTTGAGACATTGCTGCTTGCAGTCGAGCTATGAGTTCCGATTTGTCACCGTTTGTAGGCAGTCCTCGCGTCTTTAATTCTTTACGTAACTCGACTACCTTCAGTTTATTTAAATCTGAAACTGTCGAATCAGCCATCGGGAGAATATTTGTAAAGAAACAGTGGGTTAAATTAAATTATTGGAATTCTAAAAACACGGCGCTGCGTTGCTTTTTTATTTTTCACGATCACTTTTTTTTAAAATAATGTTTTCTTGCCCATGGAAACTAAGCCGCTCAGTTTGAGTAGGGTACTTGTCTTTCAAATCTTGTACACATAAGGCGTCTCACAGACAGCTGCCGGCTGCGGCTTAGTCGACCAATCAGAATTTTGATTTGAACTTTTCGGCCAGTGTGGCCCAAGGATTGATCGCATTGGAACACAGAAAACATTGGGCCGCAGCAGCTTACTGCAGCCCGGGTAGCACGGCAAAGGGAGAAAATATTATTTCGCTATTTTGGTTTATTACCAGTGTTACTACCAGTAGTAGGAACAGTAAATGAATTACCGTTGTTACTAGTGCAGTTAAAAGTTGTTAGAACAGTAATCACAATCGTAATTATAGTCTATAATTATAAGAGGAAGTCACAGTCAAGTCCAAGTCAAGCGTGTACTTGACACTGGCAAATACATAAACCATGCGACGCCAAATAATACAATATTGGCGGGAACAGGAAAACAAAACCAGAAAAGCAGTTGGTCCACGCATGACATGAGGAACTACTAAATAATATATAGGTAATGGAAGAGGTATTTAATGTTGAATTGTAATATTTTTCAATTCATCATAACAGCCGTAGGACGACCACTGTTACGACTAAAGATTTAAACCAGCATGCATCCAGAGCTCTTCAGCGATCATCCATCTATACACCTCGTGAGCTCGTACGCTGCGGTTACAATAATGGTCTCCATTTATGAAGGCGGATATATCATTATTATAGTTTATCTCGGATAGTATAGGCCGAAACGTACAAGTCGGCAGATGTGAAGTTAGATGCAAACTGCGCAATCTCCAATCAACTCGCTGCATTAGGGATGATTTATATTAGAACGGGACGGGCCCCGTACGACACACGTCCACTTCATTTTTTGTAAAAGCCCGGACTGGCCCCGTTCAGGCGTCTTACGAGCTACGGCAAAAAAGTATGGAACGTGCGTCGTACGGGCCCCGTCCGGCCCGTCCTAATATAAATCATCCCTTATTTGATCTTCAGTCAGTATTGGAAATTGCACAGCTTATAGCTAACTTCCCATCCGCCGACTTGTATGATTCGGCGAATACTGTACTCTTAGGGCGTTTGTCCACCACCGCCGCCGTCGCCGGACCGTCATGCCTAATTAAATGCTATAATATTGCCGCGGTGGACACGTGGCTATAGTAAATGTATTTACCGCTACTTCGGCGTCGTCGTCATCTTGTTCTTGGTGACAGTGGCAGTGGACAAACGCCCTTAGTAGGTACGGTCAACTTTTTCTATAAGACGAACCTGAAAATCGCGAAAAAAGGTGCTGCATTGTAACAAAGGTTAGTTATATGAGACAGATTGACTTTTTTTTCGTGATTTCAGTTAGCTTCATATTAAAATATGATAATATAGTATATAATTAAGAGCATCATTTTAATATGGGACCAACTTCTTTATGGAATCGCGACAAAATGCATGGAACAGCTGATTTTTTTGCCGTCTCGGGGTTGGTCCCATTGTAATAGCTGGTTATAATGATGAGTGCAGCGATATCCTAGAATATCTCAGTCGTTGAGAAAAATCGACATAACAAAAATAAAGGTAACATAATAATATTATGAACTAGACGACCGCCCCGGCTTCGCACAGGTGTATTATACATATAAACCTTCCTCTTGAATCACTCTATCCATTAAAAACCGCATCAAAATCCGTTGCGTAGTTTTAAAGATTTAAGCATACAGACAAACAAACAACCAAACAAACGAAAATAGCGACTTTATTTTATACTATGTAAGGATAAGGATCATGTTTTGTACAAGGAGTAGTTAATGAATCTGAAATTATCTTTGATTTGGAAAGGTCTTTGCCATAAGTTTAGATACTAGATTCAATTACGAGCACGTCATTTTACAACATAAAAAAGTTTAATAAAATTAATTTTTATGTATTAAACATTGGTTAAGGAGAATAATGAAATACACTTCAATATTATAGAATTTAATTAGGGTATACAAACATTTTGTAATGTTGGAGTATAATAATCAAACTAATAAGCACTTCTTCAAGTAGCTAGTGAAAATTTGTGGTAAGTAGGGTACATATTTCTATAGTTGTAATATATTAAAAATAAAACAAATTTAGAGAGGAGAACGCGACGTAATATTTACAGTTCCTAGGTCCCTATAGTAACAAAAATATATCTTTACTAATGCAAACTTGGTAACGGAGGCGCGAGCGCCGGCAGCGAGCTCGCGCCTCGTTCCACAAACAGAACGGGCGGCGAATCGGTGCTGATTTCTATCGACTCCTCTCCTTTCATAAACAATAAATTAAACAGTGACGACCGAGCGCCACTACAATATATGACAATGAGATATCTCTAGGACACGCGTCCACCGAGGCGGAGAGGTGACGATCGACAACGGTGTTATCCTTCCCAAACTACTAAATTCCAAAACCAAACTGGGACGGTGCTAAACCGAGTCGTAGTCGAGACTATCGTACATTACACGCGCTTACCAGACACGTCACAGATGAACGAAATCGATCATTTCATTCACTCACTCCCTACTTAGAATATCTGTGTAATCAAACTTCTGATCTGAAGCTTTTTACAGGCCCACATGGCTAAAAGAACTTTCGATGCTGTCTCTTGTTTGTTTCGAGTTAAATATGGTTAAATACAGTGAGCATTTTTATTTAAATACTATTCATGGTCAAATCCTAGCAGGAGTTTTCTAGAAGAAGTTTTAGGTACCCTCATCGAGTCATAACGTCTATCTTCACCCCAGCCGGGCTAGTGTGCGCGCCACGAATTATTTCGTTCGTAGGGTCAGAACGAGACAGCGCTATGGCAAAGTATATAACTGTCACTTTTTCACACGTCGAAATGAGTTATTTTCGTTCGTGACTACACAGTGTCTAGTTCACACAGGATGCGGTCTGTTTTGCTTCAATTTCAGTTAGTATTTTAGTACACACGATCGATGCAATGTGTCAAGAACCGGTGTGACCGAATTGCCGTTCTACCATCACTGAAAATGTACACTGGGTCACTTAATGATAAGCTGGTAGCGTCATAGTTTTATTTAAGACTGTACAGCCCTCACCGCCTCGGTCGACTTCGGGCCTCCAGGAAGTTCGGGTGATATCTCAGCTCTTTCGTTCACACAACTTCGGACAGCCAGTACTTGAAAAGTATAACACTTTTGATACCTTGTCAAGTTTACCTAAAAAGCCATGCGTTTAACTCAAATAAATAAATAAATTTCATTTTTAAATTGTCTGTCATTTCGCGCAATACTAACACTTAAGACGCGCGTAAGGTAAGCTTAACTTTCAAACGTTGCTAAAGAAACTATCTCGTTTTCAGCGTGGCGTTTCAGAATAGTGAGAAATTGACAGTGTCTTCGATTCTGATGTACAACTCGCTAAAATTAAACTGATCTGACAGGACTAAAATACTCCTTTTTTGGTCAGTTATGTACGCGAAAATCAAACATCAATCGCTATCTAGAATCTAGAAAAGAACGACAGAATGAAAGCCCAAGTTTGAGAATTTGAAAACTGTTTCCCGCAAAATGGCGTCGACAACGCATAGAAACTGCTATGTAATTAACGTCGTTACTGACATTTGAACTACTGATCAAATGTCAGATTGGCGTTACCGCAATATGGCGGACAAATGTCTAATGACTTCAAGGCGGAGCTTATTTTTGTATGAAGAATAAGTATACGCCGAATCTACTTTCTAAAAAACATAATATGTTACAGATTAATGTGTAATAGGTTGTTGACAATAATATTTTTAGTCCTGTCGGATTAGTTTTGTTATGTAGATAAACTCTTTATTGTTCACACTGTTATTACAAACAAAATTTAGAAAACTTAAAAAAAAACAAACTAGTGAAACAACAAACCTTATCGCTAAGAGTGATGTTTATTGAGTGCTACATCAGAATATAAAGCAATTAGGTATAAGGTTTTATTAAAATACAACATGTATCAAGTCTATTGCCCAGATTTATACGTGAGACCCATATACATCCATAATTGCTCGATTAATCTAGATCGCTATCATTAAGCGTGATCACTGAAATATATAAATACATAGATTAAATTTATACGCAACTAGCTGACCCGGCGAACTTCGTTTCACGCGATATCTTTATAAATTATAGCCTATGTGTTGTTGTATGTTATTCTCATATATAAGCATTATTATTGCAGTTTCATCACAATCCGTTCAGTAGTTTTTGCGTGAAAGAGGAACAAACATCCATACATACCAACAAAATTTCGCGTTTATAATAATTATTAGTCGGATTTTGTTAAAATGTGTGATATTTGAAAACGAAAATTAAAGATCAGCGGGCCAATCGGATTTTACAACTGGTCAGGGTTTGGTAATCGTTTAAGTAATTTGGAGCAACCCACCCTTAGTCATGCCATAATGTTACGTTAAGTTACCAGTTAAGCAATTCTCCAAAATTCAATGAAAAGTCCCGCAGATTGACTAGCAAAGAAATCGTTTATCAGATAGCTATCTAGATTGATCGTGTAAAACTCCTATTACACTACACGATATTCCGGTCCCTGCAGGAAGAGCGGACCCCTTGTCAGCATTTTTCCTCTCCGAGTCTTGTTACACCCTCATTATGAAAGGATCCCTGAATACCGTGCAATTCAATATTTGAGCGAGAGATCGAATTTGGCTACTTCCCTCGCGCATTCGTACATTTTGAACGAGATAAAAATACCTGGGGTTTTATTAGTGAACTTCGACAGATTGTGGTGGAGTTTCCGTAAACTTCTGTATGCGTTCGACTCGTTCGAAAGTTAATTATACATTCCCTGGATTTTTTAGGAATATCATTATTTTAAATTAGGTACCAAATATTGCAATTATTTACTTAGAACATTATGTTTGTAACTTTTTAGACGAAGTTATAAAACAAGCTATCATGCCGTAATTTTCACATGTTAATATATATTTTTACAAAAATCTTACCCGGTAACTTTATATCGTCCAATAGTATGGACTGAATCAATCTACTTAGCGGCTGTGAAGTTAGCTACAAGCTGGATGAGACCCAATTGCGCTGCTGTAGAGTGAACTTTAGCACGGTAATGATATCTAACAGTATTCCGTCTTCATACATACGGTCGGAACGCGAATCATACCTACGCGCCTCGGAGTTCGGTATGCTCTCGGTATGCTAGTCAGTCGCGGCGCGTCATAGTGACGAACGTGTGGGTGTGTAATTAGTACGCGTGCGATTAACGTTTTTAGGGTTCCTCGCTTTACTACGGAACTTTAAAATCATCAACAAACACAATGTGTATTTTTATTGGACGCTTTCTTTTTCATTCACAACGAATTTCTTTTTTGTAATAAATTTAATATTTTTTTAAGAGAAACTCAAGTAGATAATGAGTAAGTGGATGAAATTAAAATACTGAAGGCGGGCAGCCCTAGCGCGTGATACGTACTGCGTGGCCACGTGCTGTAGATATATATTTCAAAGACAGGGTTGAGTCATAAGAATTGTAATAAAATAAAATAAAAATAAAATAAACAATACTGTTAGATATCATTACCGTGGATTTGGTCAGGATTGGGTATTCTGAAGCTTGAAGCCAACATCTCAGCCTAGAATTGTTTCGCCGTATACGAATGAGTAAACGAGAGAGCCACCAAGTTCGAATCCCCGTTCAAAGTGTCTCCTCACAGCTGTGGTGACTAGCCGTAGTAGAAGGAGTCCGAGAAGCGTGGTCGGCTATGATCTCGAGAACATTCCGTGAGTATGGTATCCGTGCACGCGTCCTCGTGCGCCGGCGCGGGCGTCCGGGAGCGGAGGCGACAGATGCGACGCGAGCGTCCGGTGCGGCGAGGGGCGCGCGCGGCCCTACCTGCCCTCCGCCACGCCGCGCCCCACCGCGCCCCGCGCCACGCCGCCCGCGCCGCCCTCCTGCAAACATCACAAACACCATTAACTCTTATTACAAACTTTTGTACTGGACTTAATACCGAACTTAAGCCATGGACTGACAAAAACGTTATTATAAAATCGGCCAAGTAGGTACGAGTTGAACTCGCGCATGAAGGGTTCCGTATCGTATTGGAGCCCCTCGGCAAAAAAAACACTTTTGTTGTATGGGAGCCCCCCTTAAATATTTATTTTATTATCTTTTTAGTATTTGTTGCTATAGCGGCAACATAAATACATCATCTGTGAAAATTTCAGCTGCCTAGCTATCATGGTTCATGAGATACAGCCTAGTGATAGACAGACAGACAGACGGACAGACGGACATCGAAGTCTTAGTAATAGGGTCCCGTTTTTCCCTTTGGGTACGGAACCCTAAAAACGAAGTTTATCACTAAACCATGGATCAACTAGTCTTAAAGTTAAACCTGCGAGACCCTTTTTTTCCCAGGGAAAATCCTTTATGGATACTACCCCACCCCGAAGGAGGAAGGGTGGTTATGTGGGAATCCCACCTAAGGCGGTGTACCCACTACGCCCCAGCGACGCCAGTGTGGAGTGATGACTCGTGTAGGTACCTTGGTGCGCGGCTGTGGCTTGACGCGCAGCACGGCGTGCGGCGGCTGCGGGAGGGCGGCGCGCGGCGCGGGGCGGGCGGGCGGCGCGGGCGGGGCGGGCGGCGCGGGGGGAGGCGCGCGCCCCAGCGACGCCAGTGTGGAGTGATGACTCGTGTAGGTACCTTGGTGCGCGGCTGTGGCTTGACGCGCAGCACGGCGTGCGGCGGCTGCGGGAGGGCGGCGCGCGGCGCGGGGCGGGCGGGCGGCGCGGGCGGGGCGGGCGGCGCGGGGGGAGGCGCGCGCCCCAGCGACGCCAGCATCAGCGCGCGCAGCAGCGCCGCGCGGCACGCCGTCTCCGACGTCGACTGCTCTTCTGTGCCACCTATACCAAACATATTTATACAATTAGTAACAGCTAAATAATAAAGAGATACATTTCATATGAGAGAGAATCATAATTCACGGAAATGTATTTAAAGCTGAGGAAGTCCTGATTAACAAAATATTCTGATTTAGCGTACTGCGGCGCAAATGCGACACGCTGCATTTTTGTCCGCGAGCGCAGCACATTTCGGATTGCGCTGAGTGTGGCTGGCTGGTCCGTGTATCGCACACAATAATGAACCGTTCGCTCACCGAGGAAGCCGGCGAGCAGGAAGTGCGAGTCGGCGGGCTCGGGCGGCGGCTGCGGCTGCGCGGCGGCCGGCTGCGGCGCGGGGGCGGGGGCCGCGCCCGCGCCGCCCGCGCGCCGCGGCAGTCGCTCCAGCTGCTGTCGCGCTGCCTGCAACACATCACATGACCGTTTCAACTCTCGGGTCAGGGCCGGACCGTGAGTTTATGGGGCCCAGGCTAATACTACTTAGGGGCGCACCCGATTACATAAAGTATAGGATAGCAACATAGAAAGATAAAGTCTGAGAGTGAAACAGTGAAGCACGATCGAGATTAAATTAATTGAAAGGGTTTTATTAATTGCAGGATTCCTGCATGCAAACCTTACGATCTGTATTTAGTAAAATTATAATTTTTTTCGCATCATCGTATATTTTTAAACGTGACTTGATTCCTGGAGCTCTGGAATCCACGGGGCCCTAGGCTGAAGCCCAAAAAGCCATATGATAGATCCGGCCCTGTCTCTGTTCTTACACTACATAAATAGTGCATAGCTGTTACGTGACTTTTAACCCATTGGCATAAGTGCAAACTCAGTGAAGATCGGGCATGCCGGGCTGACGCCCGGTCTGACGTAGGAAGGTTGGAACACTCACGCTGGCCTGCTGACGCTCGAGCTGCAGCTGCATCTGCAGTTGCTGCAGCTGGCTGGGCGTGCCGGGCTGCCCCGCGCGCCGCACGCCCGACAGCTGCGAGAGCAGCTCGGTGATGGGGTCGACGACGGCGTCGCGCGACGACGGCGACAGCGACGCGATGCCGCCGCCCGTGCTGAATATGTAAGACCTTCATTTAAATTTAGAGTCGGCGCATGCGAGCGGTGCGGCGCGACACGCTACGACGCCGCGCGCGTCAACGCACCACGGGTGTATGACATGAAAATATTAATAATTAAAACGGGGTGTAAGAGGAACACTCCCGTAACCGAAAGAGAATCATAATACTACGGCCGTTCAGAGAATGCGTTCCTGACACGTCGCGATTGAACTGGACGACGTAACTTTGTAATGGCGTTGCAGTTACGATAAATTTAAATCTTAATCTTTTAGGTGCTCCATGGTAATGGAGCAGATCTGATGATACTACATCATAAGGCCATCGGAAGGTGGCCATAGGAACTCCTGTACTGAACAAGATAGACCCGTCCTGTTTGGGCTCGTTTTACTTGTCTTGGTTAGCACTCTGCTGCTACATAATATCCGGGATCTCAAAAGCTTGTATTAAAAAAAAATCCTAAATAGTTCACTCGCCACAACAGCAATAACAATGTTGGTGTTTTCTTGGCACCGCGCTTCATTTCGCCAGCTCTAAAAGGAACTCTCTCTAACTTAGAGGCTGGTACAGATTGCTGAACCTCAGTACAAATTTTAATTTAATTTATTTAGTTAGCACTCTGGCATAGAACAAGTTAAATTGAAATTACTTATGTGATTTTTTTTTCACTTCACTTTGAAACCTGCGTGTATTCACCTGAACTGCATGTTAGTCCGGCGAGCGCGAGTGACGCCGCGCGAGGAGTGAGGCACGCGCCGCACGCCGCCGTGCCGGATGCCGCTCGGCTCGTCCAGGAAGGAGATGAGGTCGCGCGGGCCCGTCCGGTGCTCCAGCGTGAGGTGGCCCGCGAACTCCTCGATCACGAGGTTCGGTTGAAACCTGCGTGTATTCACCTGAACTGCATGTTAGTCCGGCGAGCGCGAGTGACGCCGCGCGAGGAGTGAGGCACGCGCCGCACGCCGCCGTGCCGGATGCCGCTCGGCTCGTCCAGGAAGGAGATGAGGTCGCGCGGGCCCGTCCGGTGCTCCAGCGTGAGGTGGCCCGCGAACTCCTCGGTCACGAGGTTCGGTTGAAACCTGCGTGTATTCACCTGAACTGCATGTTAGTCCGGCGAGCGCGAGTGACGCCGCGCGAGGAGTGAGGCACGCGCCGCACGCCGCCGTGCCGGATGCCGCTCGGCTCGTCCAGGAAGGAGATGAGGTCGCGCGGGCCCGTCCGGTGCTCCAGCGTGAGGTGGCCCGCGAAGTCCTCGGTCACGAGGTTCGGTTGAAACCTGCGTGTATTCACCTGAACTGCATGTTAGTCCGGCGAGCGCGAGTGACGCCGCGCGAGGAGTGAGGCACGCGCCGCACGCCGCCGTGCCGGATGCCGCTCGGCTCGTCCAGGAAGGAGATGAGGTCGCGCGGGCCCGTCCGGTGCTCCAGCGTGAGGTGGCCCGCGAACTCCTCGGTCACGAGGTTCGGTTGAAACCTGCGTGTATTCACCTGAACTGCATGTTAGTCCGGCGAGCGCGAGTGACGCCGCGCGAGGAGTGAGGCACGCGCCGCACGCCGCCGTGCCGGATGCCGCTCGGCTCGTCCAGGAAGGAGATGAGGTCGCGCGGGCCCGTCCGGTGCTCCAGCGTGAGGTGGCCCGCGAACTCCTCGGTCACGAGGTTCGGTTGAAACCTGCGTGTATTCACCTGAACTGCATGTTAGTCCGGCGAGCGCGAGTGACGCCGCGCGAGGAGTGAGGCACGCGCCGCACGCCGCCGTGCCGGATGCCGCTCGGCTCGTCCAGGAAGGAGATGAGGTCGCGCGGGCCCGTCCGGTGCTCCAGCGTGAGGTGGCCCGCGAAGTCCTCCGTCACGAAGTTCGGTTCGCCGCCCGGCATCGACGCGCACACCGGGCACACCACCTGCTGATGGGGGTAGGGAATACATTATGACACAAATACTGACCTCTTGTTATATTTGCATCATTATTCATTAACTTTATGGGTATTTTTTGTATCATTATTTAATGGTTTTCAATTAGACTGGCCGATCGACCAAGAAAAAAAAACGATTCATTGAATGAGCCATAAATCGTAAACAATAAGTTGTACAAAAAAGTTATCGTACAATAAAATGAGCGAAACTTTATTCTCTACAATAATGGTCTCAATTACTTTTGCCCTAAAATGCATAGCTTCCGAGATATCGGCCAGAAACTGTTTTCAAGTTGGCGCAAGCTCCACTTGGATCTGTCCGCATTTTGTGATTTTATGAGAGAGCGCTGGCTACGCTCAATGCTCTACTGGAACTCAGATCTAGACCTATTTAATTGCACCGAAGCTGATGTTCGCAGAATGACAGTTGATCCTTGTGGTGAGGTTAAGCAATTCTAATTCTTAAACGACAAGAATAAGTTGCTGATTGTCGCTGGTTTTTACTGTCTATATTTAATAGATTTGTTACTGGTCTGACAATTATTAATATTGTAACCTCAACAGCGTTCGGAAAATTGCGTAACGTCTTCTCGTCCGACATACCTCAGTGCCTCAAGTCGAAAGTTTTCGACCAGTATGTGTTGCCAGTGATGACTTACGGTGCAGAAACGTGGTCTCTCACTATGGGCCTTATTAGTAAGCTTCAAGTAGCCCAACGAGCCATGGAGAGGGCTATGCTCGGAATTTCTCTGCGCGATCGAATCAGAAATGAGGAGATCCGTAGAAGAACCAAGGTTACCGACATAGCCCAGCGGATTGGCAGGTTGAAGTGGCAATGGGCTGGGCACATAGCGCGGAGGACTGATGACCGATGGGATCGAAAAGTCCTCGAGTGGAGACCACGTACCGGCAAGCGCAGCGTAGGACGTCCACCTACAAGGTGGACGGACGACCTCATTAAGACCGCAGGATCGCGCTGGATGCAAGCCGCTACCAACCGGTCTTATTGGAGATCTTTAGGGGAGGCCTATGTCCAGCAGTGGACGTCCTATGGCTGAAAGGAGGGAACCTCAACGTTTTATTTTAAAATTATTTTTTGACCGACGAACCAAACCGGAGGAGGTACTCAATTCGACGCGTATATATTTTTTTTTATGTGTAACCACGCATAACTTTTTTCGTAGTAGTCCGATTTCAATATTAATTCTTTTTTTATTGGAAAGAGCATACTTCGAAATTGGTCCCATTAAAATTTTATTAAAATCGGCTGAGCCATTTTTGATAAATCAACGACGAGCTAGACAATAATGTGAAAAATGTAACATCGATCCGTGGGAAATATTCGCAAATTCTGTACATGGATGAAGTCGGCCATCCTATTTTTTGTGAAAAATAATTATTAAATACATAGTTTATATAGCATATACGCAGTTATGTAACGATCATAGGCGGGCTCATTGGGGCCGACTTGTAACTGCCCACATATTAATGGTGTAAATAAATGATTAGTAAGTGTCCCTAAACTTTAATCAAAAAAAAAATTGGATCGGAATTTTTGTGCGAGGTTGACCAAAACAAAAACGGCTATTTTTACTAAAACGTCTATTGTTACACTAATGGCGAACTCGTACCCCTACGTACCGAAGGAGGCGCACTGAGCAAGAAATGTCAAACGCCTACAGCATTTGACAGATATGCAGAAACACAAATCAGGGTCGTGTAGCGCGATATTGCATACAATTTCATGTAAAGATTGATGTCTGCGGCGCAATAGGCTCTTTCGCGCGAGTGAAAGTAACATTTGGGTATCCCCTATAGATTAAAAAAAAATGGGTTGGTATTTACCTACTTTCGGCTAGATGTTATAGGTACACATGCGCGATCTAAGATGTGAGACAACCAAAATTTAATTATTAATTTACTAACCGACTTCCAAAAAGGAGGAGGTTCTATGTTCGTCAGCACGTTTGTTTTTTTTTGTGTATGTTCATCAATAATTTCGCCAATAGTGAACCGAAGCGAAAAATTATTTTTTAGTTCGAAAGGGTTTACTCCCGAGGTAGTCCCATTTAAATTTAAAGAAATCGGCTGAGCCGTTTTTGAAAAATCAACAATAATGTAAACAATTAGAGTGAAATATTCGAATTTTGTACACGATGAAGGCGATTTTGCCATTTTTGCGAAAAATAATTATACCTACCCATTAAATCATGAATTTAAATTGTAACTGCTGTTATTGATACATTAGCAAACATTCTTGTACGAGTAGTATTACAAAATGTGGTGGACTTAAGGCTCGTTTACGCCGAGTCAACAACGTGCGACAGTGTCACATGCTACACATTGTTGCATGCGGCACCTTGTGGCATGCTACAAATAGAAAGCATTTGCGGCATATGTGGCATACGGCGGCCTATTTTACGCCGAGGCAACATCGTGCCTGGATAATTTCCAAAGCATCGTGCTGTTTAAGGAGTGTTACTGGTCTAACTACTTGTTTGATCGAGGGGATACATACACCATAGAATATGGCTGATCAAGTAACTTTAGCAGCAGCTTATTTAGTACTACTAAGCAATGCAGCTAAACAACGGAAGAAGAAGCGTTGGTGGAAAAGAAGATTACTTCAGAATGGCCCACGGACTAGTTTACTAACAAAAATTAAGGCAGACGATGGTGCCTTATTTAAAAACTTTACCAGAATGTCAACTGAGGACTTTGAACATTTACTACAACTAATTGCACCATATATTCAAAGAGAGGACACCAACTACCAAGATAGCATTTCACCGAGAATGCGCCTGCTAATCACATTAAGATTTTTAGCCACCGGTGATTCATACAGGTCTCTAATGTACTTATTTGAAGTATCATATTCTACAATTTCCCTCATTGTACCAGAAGTATGCCAGGCTATTTCAAAAGTATTGGAAGATCACATAAAGGTAATAAATAGATATAAGTACTTACCTAGTCATTTAGAGTGGATACCTAAAGGTTGTAAATAAAATAATTTACCTATTTAGTCAGCATAGATATTTAATGTGTCAACTATTACAAACTGAGATAGTATTTATTCAGTACTATTTAACCTGTAATTCATGGTTTTGTATTTGCCTTAAAAGTTAAATATTGTCGGAGACTACTTGATTGATCAAGGTATTCCACTAAAACAGATTGACTTTCATCATCCCTATTTCTATCTATTAGCTCATGTTGAGTAGCCAGTTCTATTGGTGATGGCTCAGATACCAGTATTGTATGTTGATTGTCATATGGAGACTGAATATTAGTATTAAGATCAATATCTGGTGTCGATACTGTTGTTGGTGGCGATGATATTGATGCCTCATGTGTAATCTGTTGATTGTCGTATACTCCCAAGGCTGCTTTAAATAATACATTATTAATCATATGTTTGACATATATCTGAGATTTAGATGAAAGCTTTCTTAGTTCATTGCCAACATGTTCTCCATATGTACTGCAATCATCCCTTTTAATAGAACTTTTCATGACATTGTATGCTTCTTCAGCTCTTCTTTCATTTTCTGTTTGAGGTACTGTATTTAAAGACCTTTTTTTCTTTTTTCTTGTTTGATCTCCATATATACCATCTTGAGACGTTGATGAGGGAGTGCTAGGTGGCCGCATATTCGTTGATGTGGAGGGAGTGCTATGTTGCATATCTGCTTCAATGTTTTGGGATAAATTTCCTTGTAGACTCATAAATGAATGCTGATCTATATCAATATTTTCCTCAATATTGGTATCATTCTGAAACAAAATTGATATTTTTTTTTAGGTACCAAAGGATGAAGAAGAATGGAAAACAGTAGCCCGAAATTTCGAAATAAAGTGGAACTTTGCTCACTGTATAGGATCCGTTGATGGTAAACATGTACTGATCATATGTCCTGCCAATACCGGAACTGAATATTTCAACTACAAAAAAACATTTAGTATTGTTCTTATGGCAATTGTGGATGCCAACTATTGTTTTCATTATGTTCATATTGGGTGTCAGGGTCGTATATCGGATGGCGGCGTGTACAAGAATACTTCATTTTACAAAGAACTACAAGAAAACAGATTAAAAATACCTCACCCAGAACCACTACCTGGGAGGGAAAAATTGACTCCATATGTTTTAGTAGCTGATGATGCATTTGCACTAACTACTAACTGCATGAAGCCATATGCTGGCCAACTCTCTCAATCACCAGAAAGAATATTTAACTATCGACTTTCAAGAGCAAGAAGAGTAGTAGAAAATGCATTCGGAATAATGACTTCTGTTTTTAGGGTTTTTGGAAAACCGATGCAACTAAAAGTGGAAAATGTGGAAAAGATAACTAAGGCATGTACATATCTACACAACTATTTAAGAAAAAGTAGAACTTCAAGACCACTTTACACTCCTCCGGGAAGTTTTGATACAGAGGACTTAGATAATGGAGTTATTGTTAATGGCACTTGGAGATCCATTACTTGCAATGACACAGGATTAACAGATTTACAAAGAGTTCCTCGAAGACCTCCAATTGACGCTAAGCTTGTTCGAGAAGAATTTAAGGAATATTTTATGACACCACAAGGAAAAGTGGAATGGCAGGACTTATATCAGTAAAGTTATTTAATGACAGTTTTTTCTCATAGCAATGCTTATTATGATGATTGTCACACAAATTTAATGATTAAATAATTATAGGTAGGTACCTATCTAGTAAAAAATAAATGGAGTAAAACTTAAGTACCTACATGATTGTCTATTATTCCTGCTAAGTACCTACTTAATAATGTAGTAAGTATCAGTAAACTAGGTATACTTACAATTATACTGGCTGTTCCTGGACGAGGTTCAGTCACATCGAGTATAAACTGCAATGATTCGTAGGCAAACCATTTTTTACTTTCTTTGGTAGATCCAGAACCGCTTTTTTTATTGGTGACACGATTGTGTTCCCTATGGAATGCACTTCTGAGATTCTTTATTTTCTTTTTGACAGTATCTTCATCTAAATTGTATTTTTGTGCAAGACCAAGTAAAACATCACGTTTCACTCTATTATTTTTATAATTTGAATTGCGGACATCCCATAACACTTCACTCTTTCTATAATCCTCAATAAAGTCTAAATATTTTTCGTTACACCACTCCATGATCGATAATTCTCACTTTCCAAAACAAATACAAACAAAAACATAACCTAAAAACTGTTTTGACGCACGAAAAATGTCGCATGGAATCCATTGTGCCCGGATACAAGTTGCGACAGTCTACCACGTGACGCAAGGTGTTGCCATGCCGCACGGTTCTTGCCACAATGTGCGACATTTTTGACTTTGTAGCATGCGGCCTTGTGGCATGCCGCAATGCCGCACAGTGTTGCCCCGGTGTAATATAGCCTTTAGGACATGCAATGGTATAACTGCAGTATTGCATGTCAACTTTTACGAGTGAGACAGTAGTGACTTCAAGTTCAACCCCTAGCGTTTGTAAAGTGGGAGTTTTTACCTGGCAGTGCCAGGTACTGCAACGACGCTATGAAGTGTATAAATCAGTTGTTTATAGCTTTTTAGGGTTCCGTACCCAAAGGGAAAAACGGAACCCTATTACTAAGACTTCGATGTCCGTCTGTCTGTCTGTCACCGGGCTGTATCTCATGAACCATGATAGCTAGGCAGCTGAAATTTTTACAGATGATGTATATCTGTTGCCGTTTTAACAACAAATATTAAAAATAAAATAATATAAATATTTAAGGGGGCTCCCATACAACAAACCTGAATGTTTAGACGTTTTTCGCTCTATATTAATAATGGTAACAGGTAGATGATTGAAATTTTCACAGAATATTTAGTTTTATATTCACTTCAATAATAAATAATAAAATTAAAATAAAATAACTATTTGAGGGGGGCTCCCATACAGTACGGAAACCTCCGTGCGCGAGTCCGACTCGTACTTGGCCGATTATTTTTCTTTATGCAAATACAAGGTCATGATCATACTTTCTTGAATGATAAATTTCTTCCTGTTTTGGGGAGGAATTTAATTTGAAAGGTAGACTAACAATAATCATAAATGTATTTTATTAGTTAGATAAGATTGAAGTAACTGATTAAGTAGTTACTTTTACTATAAATACAAATGGTAGCTTATAATCGCGGATTGGACCACTTATGTTCAATTTCTGTAGGTTTAAAATACCCAGTGAAATAAACAGGAAAGATGATTGCGGCATATTTGGTGATTACCTATAAAAAAATTATATGTCTAAATTGAGCTCGGACGTAACAGATTCAGCAAAGAATTCCACATTCTTACTGTCTACATAAGCAATATGGAATCAAAACGCACAGTGCCCACGAGGGGAATATCTACAACTAGCGACACGCCCCGGCTTCGCACAGGTTTATAAAATACTAGCGACCCGCCCCGGCTTCGCGCGGGTGTATTATACATATAAACCTCGAATCACTCTATGTATTAAAAAAAAACGCATCAAAATTCGTAGCGTAGTTTTAAAGATATAAGCATACATGGGGACAGCGGAAGCGACTTTGTTTTATACTATGTAGTGATGATATAAACCCTTCTTTTGAATGACTCCATCTAATAAAAAAAAACCGCATCGAAATCCGTTGCGTAGTTTTAAAGATATAAGCATACATAGGGACAGACAGACAGGGGAAGCAACTTTATACTATGCAGTGATGTTTGGATGGCATTTCGGTTGAGATTGTCAGTCCATTCAGAAGAAACATAAACTAGCCTCCTCTAGACTCTACACCTCAGCCTTGACAAAAGCATTTTTGTCTAAAATAGCATTGCCGATTGCCTGCTACAGATTCGTCTGGCGACACAAAGCAAGCACTGCTGTAGACACTACATGTCGCTGGCTACGAAATGTATTTCAAAGAAATCAGTATTGGCAACACTGTAGAGTAGCGTTGCCAGGTGTCCCGATTTTCGCGGGACGTCCCAAATTTCAGGGGTCTGGGGACGCGTCCCGATTAGTACTTGATCGACCGTACTTGATATTTGACTCAAGTCGATCATTCCGCTCACTTCTGTTTCTTCATTTAAATCGGCTCTTTGTTGAAATAATATGTATTTGCGCTCCCGATAGTTAATAGAGACTTCGTTTGTTGTCTTTGCTCACATCTGAATTAATATTTAAATCTAACTTTCACTAACAAAACATCAAAAGTTTGGAGCAACACTATCTACGAGTGTAGGTCTACAAAATTGTACATTATTGGCACACCTCCCAATGAATTCCAGTGGTTCCAGTAATAAAGGCAAGGAGTGATAACGTAGAGTACTTACAGCCAGTGTGGTGTCGGCGTGCTCAGCGGTGACATGCTCCATGAGCGCCGTGTCTGTGAAGCCCATCCGATTGCAGAATGGACATGTGTATGCTTGTGGCTGTTCTAGGGTCAATGCTTCACCGCCATAGTATAAATCTGTAATTAACAACATGGTAATCAAATACAAAGATTATAACAAAAAGACAGTGTTCTCCCGTGGCCTACATGAACCCCCATGGATATTATAGACACCACAGCAGTGCAGTACAATTATAGAGCATTGCATACTTTGCAGTACCTTTGAAGCCCTCGGTTTCCAAATGCGTGCACTATGCAAGATCTCAACTGTAATTCGTTTCTATGACAGATAAATCTATATGGGATCATTTTCCAACGTTATTCTACAAATTATTATTTAAATAACCGGCCAAGTACGAGTCGGACTCGCACGTGAAGGGTTCCGTACTGTATGGAAGCCTCCCTCCCACTACATTTTATATTTATTCAATATTCAATATAATTCAATATTCTGTGAATATTTCAATCATCTACTTGTCACCGAACTTAATATCTAGCAAAAAACCACTAAAACTTGGCCAAGTGCGAGTTGGGCTCGCGCACGAAGGGTTCCGTACCGTATGGGAGCCCCATTCCTCTTGCCGTTATTAATAGTGAACAAAAAAAACTCATAAAAATCACGTTTGTTGTATGGGAGCCACCCTTAAATATTTATTTTATTCTATTTTTAGTATTTGTTGTTGTAGCGGCAACAGAAATACATCATCTGTGAAAATTTTAGCTGCCTAGCTATCACGGTTCATGAGATACAGCCCGGTGACAGACAGACGGACATTGAAGTCTTAGTAATAGGGTCCTGTTTTTACCCTTTGGGTACGGAACCCTAAAAATTCAGGTTCATTGTATGGGAGCCCCCCTTAAATATTTATTTATTTTCGTTTCCAGTATTTGTTGTTATAGCGGCAACAGAAATTATCTATGAAAATTTCAACATTCTAGCTATCACGGTTCATGAAATACAGCCTGGTGACAGACAGAAGGACGGAAAGCGGAGTCTTAGTAATAGGGTGCCGTTTTTACTTTTTGGGTATGGAACCCACATATTATGATGTATTTCTGTTGTCTATAAGAACAAATACTAAATACAGAAAAAAAAATATATTTAAGGGGGGCTCCTATACAACATACCTGAATTTTTAGCCGTTTTTCGCTTGCTATTAATAACGGTGACAGGTAGATGCTTGAAATTTTCACAGAAAATATTTAGTTACACATTAACTTCAAAAATAAATTGATAAATATAAATAAAATAAATATTTAAGGGGGGCTCCCATACAAGGAACATGATTTTTAGCTCAATATCAATAACGGCAACAGGAAGATGTTTGAAATATTCACAGAATATAAGCTTTATATTCCCTTTAAAAATAAATAATTAAAATAAAATATATTAAGGGGGCTACCATACGGTATGAAGCCCTTTGTGCGTGAGTCCGACTCACACTTGGCCGATTTTTTATTTATAACTTATTTGACACCAAAAGCATAGTACTTATTTATGGATATGACATACAATGAAATAATTTATTCTAGATGATTAAAGGCTGTCTGTACTCTGTATGTGCCTCTAATACCTTATGTTGATAAGCATGCCAAATAAAAATGATGACTTGTACTTCTTTTACAATGAAGGGATTCATGAAGAAGTTTTTATCACACAAAGATGAATAAAACATTTTTTAAATGGTACTGAAAGTACACTCCTTTTCTATTTCTTTCTAGTCTTTTATCATTTATCACCACAAAAGGTTAGAAAGTAAATTGTCGCTGGGTCAGTTCAGTATCAGGGCTCAAATCCCAATTTGGTTTCCACAAATAAAAATTTGTCTTTCCTTTGTTATCTGAGAATTATTAAATTATCTGAAGTCTACCAACCCAATTTGTGTAGTGGATATGTGCAACCTTCACGTTGACAGAAAAGTCTAATTGCTGTTGTATCATAGGCATCTTGAGTTTATGAAGTGGGAAGCGTATGACAGATGTGCCATGTACGTCGAAAAGAGCATTAGGTAAGTATACTAGGCATGTCAGGGATTCTTACCAAAGTCACTCCTAGATAGAATGCATTGCATAGGATGCTCTGTAGTGTGTTGGTTTGTGGTAGCGCCGGACTCATAGCAGGCTGCGCACAAGTCGTAGTCGATGCAGATCAAACATTTGTAACGTCGTCCTCTAAAATTATTTTTCAAACAAGAATCACAGCTGACTCCTGAAAAGTTGTCAATATTTATGCGTAAGTATTTTATCGATTTCTTTGTCCAGCATAAGAAAGCATATAAGTTCATTGAATCTAAGCCAATATTACGATGTGATGTCACTGTTTCAGTGTTTTTCGCAATGAAATTCGCAGTGACAATAGCATCGAACAAATTTTGATTATCATTACCCACCTTCATGGCGATTCATTTTCGCCAGAGAATGTCGTCGAAACAATCACTTTTTGGCACCAGAATTACCGGTACTCTATGAGGTATTTATATTACTAATCTAAATTAAGTAGCACAACATATATTACACTAAAATACAAGATATTTAACAAAAATTTCCAAGCAATCCTAACCCAACCAGGCCATAATGACGTCACATAAATGAAACCACGGACAGATGTCGCTTTCTTTGCAACCTACTTTTAAAACATCAAAATTGGCAAAATGCATTCATCATTCTCCAATCCAATCTTTGAATAAAAATAAATCGAGTTTAAGTAAGATTCCGGCTATGAATTTATTTTTAATGTTGTAATTTGATTATAGATTATTGGCTATGTTAGAAAAACACGGAGCTTATGCTCTAAATTCATTGTTCTAAATATTTCAAATAGCCAAGAGGGCCTAAAGCGTTTAGTATACTTAGTATCCATAGTAGTCTGTGCGTTTAGAATTTCGACGAGAAAAAAACATTTTTAATCTGTGCCTAAAATCAATTGTATTGATATTGACATTAGAAAGATTTTTGACTTTGAAATCTTGCTGTGCTTTGTCAAACTCTATTTCAGCTGTCAGCTGTCAGTATTTTCGCTAAAATTAATTTTTCGGTTCGTTTTCGTTTTCCTTACCGTGGAAAGCTCAAAGCACTTTTTTGTAATTTTGTTGTTAAATTCGTATTATGATAGTTCGTTAACGGAGCCCGATTAAATACCTAGTCGAAAAATTCTAATAACAGCGTTAAACTAGACTTAGATACAATTCTATGCAAGGCGACGCAACATCTATCCATCGACCGTTTGCCAGTTTCGGCGGGAATTAGGAGATCCTCATCTTTGATGATAAATATACCTCTGATAAAATGACTGACGCGTTGTGCCATTTAGTTGTAGATGGGAATGAGGTCTTGGAACTCAAGCTGGGTACGTATGTAAGATATTGTAGGTACCCACCACTTTAATATCCATTTGTTTTTATACATATAAGGTATTCATTTTCTTGGGATTATCGTTGACCATTGTAAGGAAAATGGTCAGCTATTGCTATGCTTATATCTTTCGCATACTTGTTTATATGTGAACAATAATTTGTAAGGAAATACATGCTCATGTCTACTCATATTTAGTAGGTACTTCTATTGTGCACATTTCAAGTGAATTATTAGTCATGATGCTTATTCCTCAATTTTCTTAGTAACTTTGTAAGACTCTCATGCTATTGCATATTGATTTTATAGCCTTATCAATAACATTGAGGTGCTGCAGATATAACCACATGATGTAATTAAAAAATCCTATTCTTATTGGAGTCTTTTCACTGATGTGTATTCTACTAATAAAACTATTATTTTGAGATAAAAGCTTCCATAAATCCCATTATATTTCCCACTACCCACACATGTTCTACCTCCTTTTTTAGTTTTACTTAACATTATTTTTAAACTTTTTTGTGTGATTTGTTATTGTAATAACTACCACCAACTTTTCTACTTAAAAAGATAATCTAATTGTATGAATCATTGTGTACATTGTTAATTCCAGTGAGGACAGTGGAAGACCTTGAGAATGAAGAGACCAGTTTTGGGCCGGAAATGTGCCACCAGGTGTTTGGCGAGAATGAAAACATATTTGGTTTCACAGACCTTCACATCAGATTGTATTACAGTGCGGGAAGCCTTCAGACATATTTGGGCATTGAATACTCTGAAAAGGCAAGTTGTTTCCTCTTTATTTTCTTTTATCTATCTATTGCAGGGATGGCAAAATTTGTGAAGAAATGATATTTTTTGATCTATTATTATTTTTTGTAAAAAATGGCAAAACTGCCTTGCATTGTGTACAAAATTCAAAAATTATGCTTGAATTGTTCACATTATTGTAGATTTTTCAAAAACAGCTCATCCAATTTCTATAAAATTTAAATGGGACTACCTCAGAATTATACTCTTTCGAACTCTAAAAGAATTTTTCAATTCGGTTCACAATTGGCGAAATTGTCGATGAACATACACAAGAAAAAAAATACATACAGACGAACAATGAATGAACATAATACCTCCTCCTTTTTGGAAGTTGGTTAAAAAGAAAATTTCATACCCGATGATGTGCCATCAAGGAATTATGTCAATTGTAAAATGTATAGGTAATACTGGAGATAGACCTTCCTATACATTTCTAATAGGAATTGTCTTAGTGGGAATAGATAGGTAGGTACATAGAGAGTTGGTAGAAGCGGTCAAAGAGTGACTTAATAATAATATACAGTCAAACCTGGATAAGAGAGAGTTGAAGGGACCGCCATCTAATTCTCGCTTATAGAGGTTTTTCACTTATCCAGGTTTCTCACTTATCCAGTTTTGGAAGTGGCTACTCTCTCTTATAGAGGTTAAAAAATACGTCCACGCGTGAACGCGTGACGTACATGCGTGAAGAATGATGAATATGTTTATAAATAGTACACAGGTACTAATTGTTTGGGTTGTGTTGATTAGAATTGAACATAGATGATAGTTTGTTAAATTCATTCTAAAAGACGATTTAAATATTGGGAAAATCAAAAAATCGTCTTTTTTTAAATATTTCCATGCCCTTTAGAGCACTGAGACCTTATAGGGACCGTATATTTTTTGATTTTATAAAAGTAATTCTGATAAGTCAAATTCATTGCGTATTTCATTTCGAGATTTTCCACTTTTTAACGCATACAATACCTAACTATCTTAAACTTATCACTTAACAAATTTTTTATTTATTCCTAAAGATTTATTTACTAACACCGAACCTTTCTCCTCTGATACTTATCAACTGGAGTAGGTTTGACCAATAAGATAGTATAAACGCACGTGTAGCTTTTCGAAAAGAATGTGATACAAAAATAATGTTAGGTAGATTAAAGAAGACCACAAAATAATTTTATATAGAACACTATTTCAACAAACAGGATAGTTTAGACGCACGTGTGGCCATTCCAAAAAAAAAAATGCCACACAAAAACAATGTTACTTATTTCCACAAAGTACAAAAAAAATGTTTGAATAGAACACGATCCGAAAGCAAAGGTAGTTAGTTCCACGCAATTTAAGAATGGATCATAAAGTGCAGATGTTTCATTACCCTCAACTCTCGCTTATAGAGGTTCAGACAAGTAGTACTCTCAGTTATAGAGGTCCATCAGGGAAAAACGACTCTCTCTTATAGAGGTTTTTGTCTCTCACTTATAGAGGTATTTGAGGGGTAAAATGACGGGACCTGGCAATTACTCTCACTTATAGAGGTTTCTTACTTATCCAGTTCTCAGTTAGCCAGGTTTGACTGTAGATCTTTGCATTACTGATAGAACGATGGTTCTACAATTCGATCGATGGACAGAAGCTACTTTTCTTTTCATGAAATATATTTGTGACTTATAACCTGAATATTTTTGTTGCACCATGCACCATGGGCACATGTCAATGGTTCGGCATCCCTGGTCAATAATAAGGACACTTTAAACTCAAATGTTGGGTCATAAATTGAAATATATGTAATATACATCATTCTAGCAGTCCTCAAACCTATGTGTGGGATCAAGAATTTCCGAACCAGTCTTGAACAAAATGAACATATATCTATAGAGGTTTCTTGCAGCTTCATTACTCAATAGGAGTTTTAATAATATTTCAACACAATGAGAAACTCGTAATTTGTAAATGACAAGTTAAGTTATTAGTTTTCACTTAAACAAATATTTGTTCACAGATTGAACCGAGTAAATCGGATGGTATGAAAGCTGATGATATCGAAGGTGCTCTGAAGAAAGTATTAGCTCCAGGATATGTCACAAATCTTGACCATTTTGTATCAAAATTGGAAAAAGATGCGTCTTTCATCCCACATGGAAGACTTTTACATGCTTTCACAGTCAATCCATGTAAGTTAAATAACTAATGAGACTTATAACTTATTTTGTAATTTGAAAGTATCTGTAACTTACAAATAGATGCTGTGGTTCCGAAGATCCTAGAATATAATAATCGGCCAAGTTCGAGTCGGACTCGCGCATGAAGGGTTACATACTGTATGGGAGCCCCCCTTAAATATTTATTTTATTTCAATTTCATTATTTATTAGTAAAGTAAATACAAAACTTAATATTCTGTGAATATTTCAAGCATCTACCAGTTACCATTATTAATGTTGAGCGAAAAACAGCTAAAAATTCAGGTTTATTGCCCCCCTTAAATATTTATTTTATTCTGTTTTTAGTATTTTGTTGTTATAGCGGCAACCTAAATACACCATCTGTGAAAATTTCAGCTTTCTAGCTATCATGATTCATGAGATACAGCCCGGTGACAGATGGAGTCCGGCCCGGCGGAGTCTTAGTAATGGGGGACGGGGGTATATTACCCTTATTTACCCTTTCGGTATGGAACCTTAAAAACTAATAAAATTAGTACTCTCTTGTAATACTGAGTGTTTCTTTAGAAGTTTAGAATATTGACATTTCATTTTTACTCATAATATGACCAACTTCTATTATGGTACCTACCCTAAATTATGAAAAAAAAAACTGTTCCATACATTTTGCTAAAGGTAATTTTTTTTTTGTATGGAACAGCTGTTTTTCCCACGATTTGAGGTTAATAAAGTGTCAGACAGCTATGGCCTTTGACAGCCTGATATTGGGTCAACCACAGTAGCCAGACTGGTTACATTTCATTACTTAGGTATACTAAGCGCCACACAAATCGGCGGATGAGAAGTTAGCCGCATGACACTTCGACTCGCTAATTATTGCCATGTGTGCACAATGCGTAGTGTGCGCGCGGGAGGCATGAAGTTGGCGGGCGGGTGTGCCCCGGCGTCTCGTCTCCCTGGCTCCCGCGCAAACCTATATTTCGGCGCAACTTCCCATCCGCCGGTTTGTGTGGCGCTTAGTATAGATCTGTGTTTGTTTGTTGATCAGCCGGGCTAGTATGCGAGCCACGAATTATTTCGTTCGTAGTGTCAGAACGAGACAGCGTTATGGCAAAGTATATATCTGTCACTTTTTCACACGTCGAAATGCGTTCTTTTCGTGGTCGTATGCTTGACTAGCAGGTCACAGCTGTCTGCAGAATGCTTAGCACTACATTTGATTCATTATAATGTAAAATCTTTCAAACTATGTCGATGTTTTAGATGATGGCGGAGAAAAGCGCTCCTTCGAAGTGTATTTCTGTGAAACATCGACTCCGGGCTTCCTGTCGTTCCACGAGAGATTACAGACCTTCCTCCTGTGGTACGTGGACGCAGCCTCCTTCATCGATGTCGATGATGACCAGTGGACATTCTTTACAGTGTAAGTATTATTTAGTACAGTTTCCGCCGCTCGATTATCCGACATGTACTATAATCCGCCGTTTTTTGGCGATTGGTCTTGATTGTCTGTAATCCGCCGACACTGAAAGTTTACGACTCGAAAATCCGCCGTCTTACCTCTCTTTCAAGCGTAAGACAAACAGAGTTCTATACTCCGCCGCACGGTGCGGTGCTAAGCAACCACTCTTTAGTCCGCCCACGACATCTGGGGTGAGAGGTCGTGCGCGCATTCCACGCTGTGTTTCGTGAAGTAAAGCGTCCAAAATCTCGTCGTTACCCAAACAATCCACAAAACGAAAGCATGAAACTTTTTTCAATTTGTTGTTTCTGTACATTATAATCCGCCGATGGTTAGGATTTTATGGTGGCGGATTAGCGAGAGAGTACCTACTGTATATTGAAGTATGTATCCTCCTGAGACCCAGCGTAAAATACAACTTTGTTTTAATTGCAAGAAAAATAGGACATAGCCACAAACTGATTATTTTACTTATTTACATAAAAGATGATATCAAGTAAATCTGAATTTATACTTAAGATTACTATTTCGTAAACTTACGATGAGTAGTTTAAATGTTAATGGAAAAAAACCCCAACAAAAGACAACGGGTTGCACTCCGGGAGTGCCGGCAAAAGTGAAAACTTGAACATATAAAGTACTATCATTTATGTGGTAAAATACAATATCATACACGCACACGCGCGCAAGCGCCCTGCTCCGTCTTACGAATTTTCAATCAGGTTACGTGTCCGGACGCGAGTTTTACATTTTTTACCCATCCCAAAAAATGCACAACACCGCTAAAGAAGTTTTTGCTTCAAAATATAGAATATCGCGCTCTGCCTGAGAGCATGCGGCATTATACCACATTCTGCTTTTCTAATTGTAGATTCGAGAAATATGAGAGCAGCGAAGGCAGGGTGCGGTACGCGTCGGCCGCGTACGCGACAGTGTACCGCTACTACGCGTACCCGCGCCACTCGCGGCCGCGCATCTCGCAGGTGCTCACGCTGCCGCCCTTCCGGAAACTCGGCATCTGTGCTCATCTCATACAGGTACTGCATATCTTACGTTACGTACGCGACAGTGTACCGCTACTACGCGTACCCGCGCCACTCGCGGCCGCGCATCTCGCAGGTGCTCACGCTGCCGCCCTTCCGGAAACTCGGCATCTGTGCTCATCTCATACAGGTACTGCATATCTTACGTTACGTACGCGACAGTGTACCGCTACTACGCGTACCCGCGCCACTCGCGGCCGCGCATCTCGCAGGTGCTCACGCTGCCGCCCTTCCGGAAACTCGGCATCTGTGCTCATCTCATACAGGTACTGCATATCTTACGTTACGTACGCGACAGTGTACCGCTACTACGCGTACCCGCGCCACTCGCGGCCGCGCATCTCGCAGGTGCTCACGCTGCCGCCCTTCCGGAAACTCGGCATCTGTGCTCATCTCATACAGGTACTGCATATCTTACGTTACGTACGCGACAGTGTACCGCTACTACGCGTACCTGCGCCACTCGCGGCCGCGCATCTCGCAGGTGCTCACGCTGCCGCCCTTCCGGAAACTCGGCATCTGTGCTCATCTCATACAGGTACTGCATATCTTACGTTACGTACGCGACAGTGTACCGCTACTATCTTGTATCTACTTGTAGAACTATGGATTAGCTAGAGTTTGTGCTTTCAATACCTCGGGCGATCACAACCGGAGGACTTTAAATATTTTTTGCTTTAAATACAACTGGAAATACTTTTTATTTCTGGAATTCAAAATTAGGCAGCTAGCACGCCCTAGATTAAATCTCCAGCTACACCAAAGCTAAACGCCACTAATATATTAATTCCTATTGGTCGTTTCCAGGCGATCTACTCCCACTTCGTGATCCAGCCCGACGTGGTGGACATGACGGTGGAGGACCCCTCGCAAGACTTCCAGCGGATCCGAGATTACGTGGACGCCAGGAACTGCGAGACTCTGCCGGCCTTCCAACCCGCCAAGCTGGTGCAGGGGTATGTTAAATGCCGGCCCTATTACATTCAAAGAAGGATGCAGAGACTTCACCTGTCAAAACTTTTTTTTTTTTTTTGCAATCATGGAACAAAACATCTTTTCTAATAATGATATGTGCTTCAAAAATATAGTAATTTTTTTCTGTTTTCATATTATTACTCATTAAAATTAAAATTAGACCACCAGAAAAATTACAATGATTTTTTATTGTTTTTACCATCTATATCCAATGCTTTTGTGGCCAAATATTTTAAAACTTCATTAATCACGCATATTAGAAAAGTTTTAGAAGCGTCATAAATTACTCTGATGAAAATAACATTTTTAGAAATAAACTTGGGAGAAAATGATCGTATTCGTATACAACAGGTATTCGTATGTATGAGCTGCCGACATCCTTCTTTGTAGACACCCTAACAGCCGAATTTATTCGACCAAAAACCGTTTAGCCCTGCAGAGGCCTTCAGGCGGCTGAAAATCTCTGACGTCAGGACTAGCCAACCGGCTTATACGAACTATCTTGTTTGTTGTAGATTCTCCCCAGAAATGGCGACACAGGCGTGCAGCAAGTTCAAAATAAACAAGAAGCAGGCGCGACGCGTGTACGAGGTGCTGCGGCTCAAACACACCAACACCTCCGACAAGGCTGCCTACCTCCAATACCGGCTCGATGTCAAGAACCGGCTCAATGCACCTTTCCAAGTAACTATATAGCTTTACATCTAAATAAACAAGAAGCAGGCGCTCCTGGGTCAAAGAGGCGTGAGTTCGATTCCCACCCAGGGCAAGCATTTTTGTGATGTACATAGATATTTGCTCTGTGTCTGGTTGTTATAATCTAAAAAAATCAGCCAAGTGTGAGTTATACTCGCGCACGAAGGGTTCCGTACCTTATGGGAGCCCCATTCCTCTTGCCGTTATCATGGTTCATGAGATACAGCCCGGTGACAGACGGACATCGAAGTCTTAGTAATTTGAAAATAAGTACATGTAGTGTGTTAGTCGCTGGCAGCCATATCAAAGGCTTTGCTTAGTTTGGGGTCAGAGACCGTGAGTAAGATGTCCCCTAATATTTATTTAATTATCCTAACCTAGACCTCGTTAAAATTTTAAAATTTATTTGCCGACCCCTGCTCTATCATATTTAGTCTTAAGTGTGTAGTGTTTATTTTTTGTTTGTGGTTATAAATAAAGAGTTTTGTCTGTCTGTCTGTCTCTTCGACATAGAAATGGCCTGATAACAGTTTCAACAATAAACCTTTGTTTCCCCCACAGAAAAAGAAGTTAGAAATGAAGAAGCTCCAAAAAGTTCTAAAGCCTGAAGAGTACGCGGCGACGATCAGCTCCACGGGTGTGAGCGAGACGCACGGCCGGCTCGCCACGCTGTACCTGGCGCTCGAGGAGGAGTACCGCCGCGTCATACACAGGATGGAACAAGACTGCTAACTGCCGCGCAAACTGACTCAAGACAAAATGACAAATAGATTTCGGCGTACGACTGCTTTTTCGAAATACAGTGAAAACCCTCAGTG
Organism: Hypomecis atomaria; assembly: GCA_964007245.1. Taxonomy (NCBI): domain Eukaryota; kingdom Metazoa; phylum Arthropoda; class Insecta; order Lepidoptera; family Geometridae; genus Hypomecis; species Hypomecis atomaria. The sequence continues at coordinate 12,042,805 of OZ023294.1, read as the reverse complement.
ATGTACTAGTTAGTTCAGTTTTCTTACAATTAAGTGATATAATGGTATAGGCCGCGCCACACAAGTTGGCGGATGTGAAGTTGGTTCGTCTGCAAATCTCCTCATTCCTGATTCGATCTCGCAGCGAGACTCCGAGCATAGCCCGCTCCATAGCGCGTTGGGCTACCTTGAGCTTATTCAGAAGGCCCATAGCACTGAAACGTGGTAGTTTACGTTTCAGTTCCATATGTCATCAGGATTCTAACTATACGAGTGTTTATTCGAAATATTTGAAAGGCAAAATATCTTCCATTATTCAGTGAAGTTCTCTTTTAGTAACTTTGCAACTGATAGTAATTAAATGATGGCAACAAAGTTGAGTATAGGCTAGTGATTGTGAAATCACCATGATTTGTTTTCTATAAGGATCGAAAGATTGTTGGTTACTTTATCATGACTGAATGAATATGATGTTGCTAAAAGTTATTTGTTGATCTCAATAGAAATATGATTACCTCAAAATAATTAGATTGCGTAATTATACATAAGGAAGGACATATCTTATTCTTTGCATGTAACCTTATAGTTAATAAATTTTGGTACCTGGCTATCAGTTTTTCAATTATTTGAATGTGTAAAAAAGAAAAATATTCTGAATTCTCATTCAATTTGCATTGCCAGTTAAACATCAATCTGCCCTGAAAGTACTACAAATATTGTGTTTTTTTATTAGTATATGTAATACGTCAAAATCTATTTCTCAATTCGTCTCGAGTGCAGTGCGTGTCAGATACACTCAACAAAAACTGAATCTGTTAAAATAGTTTTTCTAATGTTATAAAAATTGTCCAGTGTTTTCGCTGATTTACCATTTTCTTAACCAAATTGCCCGCCTCTTATTCATTGCTTCCTTTAAAATAAAAAGAGATACAAAATACTGACTACGATTATTTGGACCATCAAAAATTTGAAGCAATCTAAGAGCGTTTTCACATTATCCGATCCGATAACGATGTCGGACGCCGAACCGATATCGGGGAAAGTAAATTGTGTGAAATATGTATCTGTCTTTCATATTGTCCGGTATACATTTTATCTACCTCGATATCGGTTCGGCGTCCGACATCGTTATCGGATCGGATAATATGAAAAAGCTCTATCACTGAACTGAATTTGTATTTTTCTTATTGATATGGTCATAATATTAATCGTCACAATTGGCTGATTTCAGAGAGTTTTAGCGAGTTCTTTACATTTTAGAAATGGCAATCTAATTCAGAAAACGGTAATTCACGAAGAATACAAGTTTGCAAAACGATATGAATTTGTTCGCATTTCGCAGGCGAAATAGCACACACGGTTCATTGGAAATGATAATTTTCGATTAATTTTTTCAGTGTTTTATTTTCTATTTTTATATTTTTTTTTCAAAAGATTCAAAAGAAAGACTCATTTTATTTGTATTCTATACCGGGTTATTGTATATGCACCAAAATAGATGTATGTCGCGTTAAATTACGCGTCAAAAAAGTGTTGTGAGTTGTTTAAAACGTATGGTACGGATGACTAAGGCCTAAGGCCAAAATGCCCGTTAAGGCCTAAGGCCAAAATGCCCGTTAAGGCCTAAGGCCAAAATGCCTGCGCGATGTCTTTGGTTCTATTATATTAAAATGTTTTTGGTACATGAAAATAACTCTGTAAAGAGTAAAAGTAATCCCAGTGCAGAAAGTCATTCCCTGCACTTTTTGCGGTTAGTGACAGTCTAGGAATACGAATAAATTCGGAGTATAAAATGATGTAGACTCTGATGTAACGTTTTCTTCATAATTCTCTTTATCAACTTAAATTGTTAAGTCAAGTTAAAAGCAATAATTTGAGTGGTCCATAGAGAGCGTTATAGCAGTTTCGTTACTTTTTTCATATTTGTGAAGTCTGTGTAGGTACTATTAAAAATGTTAATTGTGTAATGGGTTTGCATATGGCATATCCGGCTCCTGAGAATCGAAAAAGAAATTCATAGAATGATGATACTTTCGTAAAAATACTTATAAATGTTGATAGCATGTAACTAAATGCGATTCAAGTTGCCTATCAAACTTTTCTATTCATTTACAATATTTTGTTTTGTAAATCATATTATAGGCTGACCGCTTAACGCACGTATCGCCCGAGGTTACCGGGTGGGTGAGAGGGGTACGCGGACTTACCCACCCGGTAACACCTCCCCGCGCTCCCTTCTTCCGCGCAGGCGATACTCGCGTTAAGCGGTCGGCCTATAGACATGGTTGACATGTAGACAGGTTTTTCGCAGAGAGTGCATGGATACTGTGATTTATCCTGCTCGCCTTAGTATGAGTTTGTTTAGTAAACATTCTTGTTAGCACTTCCTCGTTTGCGCCAGTAGCGCTGCACAAAAATCTATAGAGCCACACGGTAACTATTACGCATCATTTAACTTGGCGGCTGTGATGTTAGCTACAAACTACGAATCAGGATGACCCAATCCTCGCGCAGCTGTTAAGTGAGCTTCAGTCAGGATTGGGCTTTCCGCAGTTTGTAACTAACATCATAGCTGTCAAGTTTTATGACGAATCATATACCTATACTTCACTTTCCGTTTAATAATAATCTCGAATAGGCCGCGCCACACATGTCGGCGGATGTGAAGTTAGCTACAAGCTGCGCAATATTAAATCCTGGCTGAACCTCACATAAAGCCGCACGTTGATTGGCTATTGCGCAACTTGTAGCTAACTTCACATCTGCCAACTTGTGTGGCGCGGCCTATACTTACTCCTCTGAAATCTATCCCAAGTGGTCATCTCCACCGCAAGCTAACGAGTTGATAGCCATGGACATTTGATATCGGGAGTCCGGTCATGGCGTATGCAAAGCCATTTGTCTTATTAATAAAACTCTACAGTTAAATGATATAATAATAAATTGTGTGAGTTTGCGTGATGTGTCCGTTAAGGTGCATACCCTCGATTAACGCGCGAAATTCCAAAATAGTGGTCAGTAGGTAGGTACATGCACAAAAGTGCAAAGTGTAAAGTGATTTTCACCAGTTGAAGTTGAATTTCACGCGTTGACCGAGGCGAGGCGCTGAAAACGATTTGTTGATGTTATGGCTGTGGGTTGAACGTAATTTAGTAATAAAACAATTCCGATTTGAATTCTTATTTTATTTCGTATCAATTCAGTATTTAACGCATTTAAAATGGTTGACATGGACACATAATTATAATTCTAGTAATAGTCTTATTTACTAGGCACATCTAAATAAAATGCACGATTTACAAACATGAGTTTTCATGAATAAAATTCTACAATCAGATCTATGTACAAATTGTGTGATAAAAAATAAGCGTAAATCAATTATAATAAAAAATTAGCCTACATCATTGTAGCATTCAACTATTATCTATCTACATATTTTATTCTACAACCAAGACAAAAAAATTACAACTATTTACACTCCTGAAATACATCCTTTTTGGACTAAAAGGCAACTAAACTTTTACAAGCGAACCGCGTCTAAATGTCAAAATTAATTATTAAGGCTTAGTTCCACCGGAGTTGCCAACTGTTGCATACTTCACCACATATTTTTTCTTTCGGTGGAGACGGACATCAATAGCTTACACTTCAATTTCGCCGTTTTGGAATATATGCAAACATGTAAACAAATGTGGCAACAAAAACATGATTTTTGGTGGAACCGCACCATTATACCTAGATGGGCAAGGCCTTTATCATCGAGTCGGTGGATATAAAGACCTTGCCTAATACTGAAATAATTACATACTACGAGCATTAATCTACACAGCTATATCTAACGTAAAATACAATGAAAGAATTACAACTTCAACACAAAAATAATACATCACATTTTCTTAAAAACTAGATGACAAGAGGTTTCGTGAAGTTATTTGACGATTTACAAGTAACAACAATAATGTACTTACTACTGTAGTGGGCAATTACGCCGATTCAGGTTTTAGATGAAAGAACTAAAGTTGTTAAATATCGAAATTATACACGATAAAGAGATCGAAGTTAAATATTAATCATTCTAGTTTTGCCAACGCAAACAACGAAAAATATACACAGGGCTTAATAAAAAAAATTACAAAAAAATCTCAAAATGCTTGAATTGTTATCATGATCAAAGAAATATTACAGTTAGTGCGGAATGGAATGTTAACTTCATTCATCACTATATAATATTATGTACAATAAATAAATATTATGGGACACCATACACACGGTCTCTGACCCCAAACTAAGCAAAGCTTGTGATATGGCTGCCAGAGACTGATACACTACATAGACATATTTTTAATTACATACATATAGATAGTACCTAAATAACATCCAGACACAGCAAACATCTATGTTCACTACATAAATGTTTGCCCTGGGTGGGGATCGAACCCACGCCTCTTTGATCCAGAAGTCAGGGTCACTAACCACTGAGTCACCGAGGCAGATAATGGTACTTATTTAATAGAGAGACTACATGCTATTACATTCAGGCTCGTAACACGTTCCGTGACCGAGATGCGCTATGATTTCGTATTATAGGGCGAATCAAACATCTTGGCGGCTCGGAAGTTAGCCACAAGCTGCGCGAACCCGCGATCCTCACGCAGCTGTTAAGCGAGCTTCAGCCAGGACTGGGTTATCAGCAGCTTGCAGCCTCACAGCCGCCGAAAAGTTTGATTTGGCGTACAATATACATTTATTAATTTAGGTTACTTTCCTATTTATGGTGTAGTAATTCCCTCGTGTATTTTTCTGGCTAATTAGAGCGAGAGAAGTTATCGGCGTAGTAGTAATTCTCACCGAACCACTCGCTGTGCTCGTCCAAATATCTGAAATAGTAATAGTAAAGTTTAATTCAACTCAATCATCATTTATTACAACATAATATTATGTAATACTAGCTAAGCTAACCCGGCGAACTTCGTTTCACGCAATATCTTTATAAATTATAGCCTACTAGCGACCCGCCCCGGCTTCGCACAGGTGTGTTACACATATAAACCTTCCTCTTGAATCACTCTATCTATTAAAAAAACCGCATCAAAATCCGTTGAGGGACAGACAGCGAAAAGCAACTTTGTTTTATACTATGTAGTGATGTGTTATTCTGATGTATAAGCATTATTATTGCAGTTTCATCTCAATCCGTTCAGTAGTTTTTGCGTGAAAAGAGTAATGTATGGATGTTTATCCATACATATTCACAAACTTTCGCGTTTATGTATATTAGAAGAGGTATATTAGTAGGATAGAATAGTAGGATTTACATGGGGTTCATAAACAACATGTTTTGTATTGTAATGATATAAGGGTATGGGAAGTTATTGTTTAGGTACATTGGAACGGTTCAATGTTTACTAAATTATTTTTACAAAATTCGTCAATTTTTAAAAATTATTTGGCGAAATGGAGCATAACTACTTTAGGAGAGTTAATTTAGACTTTTGATCCGTATCTTGTTGCGTGCCTAGTATATGCTGAATCACACTAATGGCGTCTGTGAAGTTTGCTACAAGCTGCGCAAATCCCCACTGCTACCGGCGCTGAATTTGCAATTGCGCAACGACTCGGCACGTGTTCATAGACGCCATTAAGTTTGATTCGGCCTGGGGTTTTATTTTTCAACTTCGCACGGTTTGGTCGTATACGGAACTTGTAAGGAGGATTCGCAACTTCCATAGTTTTCATAGAATCTGTCAAAGTTCCGTATACGTTCCCAGGCGTGCGAAGTTGAAAAATAAGGCCCCTGTACGTAAGTTTTTAACGAGTTTAAAACAGGACTCGCTACAAAGGACTACAGATAACACGAATTTTACAGAAAACCATAGGGAGAGAGAGCCGAGCGTTACGTTTCACAAATCAAAAACTTGCTGTGAAAATGTTGATACTTATTAGTTTTCTTTTTTATTTAGAGCATATCAGAATAGAATAAGAAAATGTTATTTTTTATGTTCTTTTTTTTCTACAACATTTATAATTATAAAAAAAAGCCGTGGTAGTGACACCCGCCTTCCAATCGGGAGGTCGTGGGTTCAAATCCCGGTCCCGTACCAATGAGTTCTTTGGAATGTATGTACGGAATTTAACACCACTGGCTTTTCGGTGAAGGAAAACATCGTGAGGCAACCTATGCATACGTTCGTAGAAGAAATTCGATGGTGTATGTGAATCCACCAACCTGCACTGGGCCAGCGTGGTGGATATGACCCAATCACCCTTCGTGGGTAGGCCTACGTCCTGCAGTGGACTTTTAAAAGGCTGATACGGTACGGTACGGATATAATTATAAATGTACTTACTGAACAAACATGTCGATGTGTTTTACAATCAGTTTTAACTTCAAATCTGGCATCTGGGTCGCGTTCAAGAAGTCCGGCAGCTTTACTGCAAATGTAACATTTTTTCCTGTGAACACCATTGCTGTATCGTCAGCGAAATGAATATTTTGCCATGAAGTGGGTCATAGATTTATCATTAATAAAAATTAAAAAGAGAGTTGGGCCTAGTATGGATCCTTGTGGTACCCCATACGTGACGGTCTCTTCGTCGCTTTTTTTTGTTGATCATCCTGACCTGACACGATGGGTTCTTTTTTAACCCCCGACGCAAAAGAGGGGTATTATAAGTTTGACGTGTCTGTTTGTCTGTGTGTCTGTCTGTCTGTCTGTCTGTGGCATCATAGCGCCCGAACCACTGAACCGATTTCAGTTTAGTTTTTTTTTGATGAAAGGAGACTTAATCGAGAGTGTTCTTAGCTATGTTTTATAAAAATCGATTGAGCCGTTTAAGAGTTATGGTGGGTTAAAGTGGGGATGGAAGAATCAAAATTTTACAAATGTGCCCAAAATGGTTGTCAATGTGTCGGGGTTTTTTTAAATTTTAAATTTATATGTTATGATACATCATCCACAAAGAGTTTTAGGACGATTCCTCTGTTTCCTAAAAGGTGCAAGAATAGAAAACTACATTAAAATTCGTCACTTTGTTTAAATGATCTAAACGTACAGAGGAGACGACGGTAAGTGATTTGTAGTAAGTAGATATTTACCAAAGAGTCTGGCGAGATGTATAGCGCCGTAGACGCGGCACGGCAGGTGCTCGGTGCCTTCGCGCGGAATTATCTGCCACTTCGCCACCTGGACATCGAGTTTAATATCACACCTTGTACATACATGGCATTTGCAATTGAGCGCTGCCGTGGCTCGGTAGGAAGTTCGCCCACAAGGTGGACAGATGACCTAATTAAGACCGCATGATCGCGCTGGATGCAAGCCGCTACCAACCGGTTTTATTGGAGATCTTTAGGGGAGGCATATGTCCAGCAGTGGACGTCCTATGGCTGATGAATGGATGGATGGTGGCTCGGATGACAAGTCAAATTGTGGGTTCTGATTGTTTTAATCATGTAGCCATGTCAGAAACCTTTAGGCTATTTTAAAGCTAGCCATCCTGCCTATAGATACGAATTTGCTTTATAGTTTACTAGCGACCCGCCCTGGCTTCGCACAGGTGTATTTTACATGTAAACCTTCCTCTTGAATCACTCTATCTATAATAAAAACCGCATCAAAATCCGTTGCGTGGTTCTAAAGATATAAGCATACATGGGGACAGACAGCGGGAAGCGACTTTGTTTTGTAGTAATGGTGATAGAGTTGGTTCCATAGTAAGTTTACATAAATTATGCCGGGTGTGTGGCTCAGGTAATAGTTTTTGATTTGTTTGAAGGCACCCGAGATAGCTAAATGGTTAAAACAACAATTCAACTAGTCTCATTAGCTACGGCAGTGCTCAGTTGTAAATGCCACCCACGATCACTCATCCGTAAACTCCCAGAACAGGGGCCTTACTTCGTAAGCGTTCTGACCTTCGGCTTCGCTTTTTCTCCTGCTCGCGCCATTTATTCACGCCACGAGAGCGAGCGGGAGGGAAAGCGAAGCCGAACGTCAGAGCGCTTACACAGTAAGGCCCCAGATCTTTTACAAGCTTTTATTTAGTTTCACCTGTCCCGTTGTCTGTTTGTCGGTCTGAAATCAAATCTTGCAAGTTAAATTTGATCCACTTCCCGGTTACCGATTGAGCTGAAATGTTGCATACATGTGTAACAGTAGCTAACTTCACAGACACCAAGAGGTTTGATTCGGCCTGTAGTTTTCGCTTTTAGGGTTCCGTAGCCAAAGAGTAAAAACGGGATCCTATTACTAAGACGTCCGTCCGTCCGTCTGTCTGTCACCAGGCTGAATCTCATGAATCATGATAGCAATACTAAAAACAGAATAATATAATATATATAGTATTATATAGAATAAACGTGTTATTTTTGCTCGACATTAATAACGGCAACAGATAGACTCTTGAAATGGGGCTGAGGGGTTTTTCATAGGGTACGGAACCCTTCGTGCGCCTCTTAGGTACCGGTAACATAGTAAAAGTTCATAATGATGCAGAGATAGCCACCTTTTCTAAGAGCAGCGAGAGCGGAGTCCTGGTCGGGGGCGCGGGGGCAGGCGGCGCGCGCCCCGCCTCGCTCACCGACGACCCGCTGCTGCACACACTGTCGTACACACAACAATCATACAGTTTTCTCAAACATGCTTGGTTTGAGCATTATTTTGACAATCTTCTTCGAGATAAATCGAAATTGCTGTACTGGCCAAATACATGCCAGCAGCGGCCGGCAAAAGTTGTATGAAAATCCATATCTGTCGTGTTTTGCGGCCAGGTAAATTTCTATGGAAACTCATATCTATTGTGTAATTTAAAAGTAGACAACCTTTTAGTCCGAAACATGGCAACCAATGAGGTAACTAATCAAAGGTTTTAGATTTTTGTTTTATTTAGTAAGTCACTTCCGCGCATTATTTGAGAAAAGTAGGATACAAGCCTTTACCACAACAAGACATTGATGGACTCACGTATGTGTGCCTCGGCCCACAACTCACGCACGTCCAACAATCCCTATTTTGCTGGCCGCTGCAGTAATGTACAATTAACCAAAGGATGTAAAGAAGAAATAAAGCAGCTAGCAGCTGTAAGCCTCAAGAAATCTAGAGAAAGGCTTCTCTACTTTGAGGCTGCGGCTGCGCCTGTGTTCAAACCATCATAGAGAGGTTTATGGAAAAGATGTTTTTTTTTTGGAATTTCAAGTTGGCCTCAAAGTAAAAGATGTTCATAATGATGGTTAGAATCACCCTTTTTCAGCTTAGTACAGAGTAAGCAGATAACCCTGTATACGTGTTCATGAATAGCGTGTTATTTCATTAAAGTGTTTCACTTTCGCCGCAAATAGTGTTTTTGGTCGATTTATTTCACGACCTGCTAGTCTGGGGAAAACCACAAAGATAGCTTGCCGAGAGTAGTGATTAAAGTGTACAACGCGCGGATGATCATACAGTTAACAAGAGGAGGTCGATAATTAAGTGCCTAGGGGACCGGGAATTTTTTCCAAACCTCCTTGTCCATACTTACAATCTTGGCATGGCGTAAACAAAAAGAAAAGAACAGTTACAATTTAGAATAAACAGCTAATTTCATATAGCATAGCTTATCATAAATATTTTCATAAAATCGAAGAGTTCTCGACTTCCTTCAATTCGCTTCTTGTTTTCTAGCTTCGATTCTGAGAAGATGTTTCTTGACCTTAACGTAGCGACTACATAAGTATGACGCTCGGGTATCAGACATTTTTACAAGCTTTTATTTAACTTGCAATGGATGTACCTATGTACGAGTATGTATGTAAGTTCGGGTGGAATCTTGCAAGTTACATTTGACCAACTTCCCGGTTTCCGATTGAGCTGAAATTTTGCACGCATATGTATATCACGTGACAATGCAACGATAGTACCATGGAGCTGATCTGATGATGGAGTCGGATGGCGGCCATAGGAACTCCTGTACTAAACAAGATAGAGCCGTCGTGTTTGAGCTCGTTTTACTTGTCTTGGCTATCACTCTGCTGCTACATGATATCCAGGATCTCAAAAGCATGTAAGTACGAGTAAAAGTTATATTTTTATAATAATTTATTCAAAGTTTTTATAAAGATATTCTACATAAGTTTTAATGTAATGTCAAAATTCAATTAGCTGCGGATCAGTAGGAAATGTCAGTGGATCGATGAACGAAGACGAGAGCTGCTTGGGACGTTCAGTTCCATACTGATGATCTAATCAAGACCCCAGGAACACTGTGGACGCAAGCGGTTATATTGGAAATCCATAGGGGAGGCCTGTGTCCAGCAGCGCACGTCCTACGACTGATAAAGAAGGTGATGAATGTCAAAATAGTGAATTTAAAGATGAAACATTTTAACGTTAATATGTACCTGGAGGAAACAGCTTCAAAAGCGCGCGGCTCGGTAGCTGATGTCGACGGCACTGGCTCGTCGCTTTCTGATTGCGACACCGCGGACTTGTGGGATCGGAGTCTGGGAATATCATCGGAGTTATCGAATTTAATACCTTAGTAAATAGACATATTATTATAACTTAAGTTTTTTCAAGATGGCGCTTGAAGCTCCACCTGGATCTGTCAGCATTTGGCGATTTTATGCTCAGTAAGTGATCCTACCTTATAAAAAAAAATTTGATCGGAAATATAGTGCAAAGTCAAAATCTATTTTTGACCGACGAAACGGAGTAGGTTCTCAATTCGACGCGTAAATATATATATATTTTTTTTTAAATTTATAACCATGCATAACTTTTTACGTAGTGGTCCGATTTTAATAATTCTTTTTGTATTGGAACGTGTGTACTTTGAAATTGGTTCATTTAAATTTTATCGCAATCGGCTGAGCCATTTTCAATAAATCTATACCAATATTATAAAGAGGAAAGATTTGATTGTTTGTTTGTTTGCATTGAATAGGCTCCGAAACTACTCAACCGATTTGAAAAATTCTTTCACTTTTGGGAAGCTACACAATCCCCGGGTGTCATAGGCTATATTATATTTTCAAAAAAATTAGGGAGGCCGCTAGTAAACAATAATGTGAAAAATGTTACATCGATCCGAGCGAAATATTGCGAATTCTGTACACGGTTGAAGTAAGTAATGCTATTTTTTGCAAAAAATAATTATTACTGACCAATAAATAGATTTCTCATTTTGCTATACTCGTACTATGCGGAAATTCTGTGGCGGAAAATCCGTCAACCCATTTTATTTTAGGCATGCGGGCAGACATGACTAGCAGTCCGTCCGCTTTAGCAATTGTATTTTATAAGCTTTCATCAAGAGACTGTGGATGATCCATTTGCTTAAATGTAGTCATAGTAGTATGTTGTAGTTACTAAATACATTTGTGTTTAGGGTTCCAAAATGGGTATAAACGGGACCCTATTTCTAAAACTCCGCTATCCGCCAGTCTGACACCAGGCTAAATCTCGTGACCGTGATGATAGCCATGACGTTGAAATTTTCACAAATGACGTGTTTCTGTTGCCGCTATAACAACAAATAATAAAAACAGAAAAAAATATTTAAGTGGGGCTCCCATACAAAAAACCTGTTTTTTTGCCGTTTCTCTCTCGATATTAATAACGGTGACAGCTAGATGCTTGAAATATTCACAGAATATTAAGTTAAATATGCACTAAAAATAAATAGTTGAATTAAGTTAAATATTTATTATTTATTTATTTTTATTTATGGGGGGGGCTTCCATACAAGTAACGAGATTTCTTGCTCGATATTAACGGCAACAGGAAGATGCTTTAAATATTTACAGAATATTAAGTTGTGTATTCCTTTCAAAACTAAATAATTAAAATAAAATATATTAACGGGGGCTTTCATACGGTACGGAACCCTTCGTACGCGAGTCCGACTCGCTCTTGGGTAATTATTTTATTCTACACAATTACTGCTGATTTTTTGTTTGGGGTTTCAAGTCCTGTATCAAGAGTTGGTTATGATGATAAGTAGGTATGTTGACGGTACGGTATGTGAAACGGGCCCCGTTTTTACCCTTTGGATACGGAACCTCAAAAACGGAATAAAATAAGTATTTAAGAGGGGTCCCATACAATAAACATGATTTATTTTGCCGCGGAGCTCCCATACGGTACGGAATCCTTCATGCGCGAGTCCAACTCGTACTTGGCCGATTTTTTTATTAGTATTTGTTGTTATAGTGGCAACAGAAATACATCATCTGTGAAAATTTCAACTATTCAGCTATCACGGTTCATGAGATACAGCCTGGTAACAGAAAGACAGACAGACGGACGGACCGCAGAGTTTTAGTAAGAGGGTCCGTTTTACCCTTTGGGTACGGAACCCTAATAATAAATTAAAATTACCTTCTAGCGAGGTTCCCGCGCCGCGCATGTATCTTGGTTCTAACATCACTGGAGACATCCAAGTTGTCCTCTAGCGGCGACAGGCGCTCGGTCCTTTCGTTCGAGTCCTCTTTCTCTTCTTTTATCTCCAACTGGCAAATCGTAAATTACATTTACTACTACATTTATATTCATACTTTAATTAGATTATGTATTTTGGTACATGAACTTCGATCGTTTCAGCCATAGGACGTCCACTGCTGGACATAGGCCTCCCCTATGTATCTCCAATAAGACCGGTTGGTAGCGGCATCCAGCGCGATCCTGCGGTCTTGATGAGGTCATCCGTCCACCTTAGGTGGACGTCCTACGCTGCGCTTGCCGGTACGTGGTCTCCACTCGAGAACTTTTCAACCCCATCGGTCATCAGTCCTCCGTGCTATGTGCCCCGCCCATTGCCATTTCAACTTGCCAATCCGCTGGGCTATGTCGGTATCTTTGGTTCTTCTACATGAACTTAATTCTGCGTTATTTCTATGCTATAGTTAGTTCTATTGACATCCTTTACTGATAGAGTGAAAGACATACAAGAAGTAGATCGTTTTCAGTGCTGTTATTAAATCAGTCTGATTATAGACCCAACTTCAAAGGCGCCATCGTAAATTTAATAGCAACGTAAAATAGTGTTCTCTCTATCAAATGCATATAGTGTAAAATAATCCGCCAAGTACGAGTCGGACTCGCGCACGGAGGGTTCCGTACTGTATGGGAGCCCCCCTTAAATATTTATTTTATTTTAATTTTATTATTTATTATTGAAGTGAAAATAAAACTAAATATTCTGTGAAAATTTCAAGCATCTACTTGTTACCATTATTAATATAGAGCGAAAAACGTCTAAAAATTCAGGTTTGTTGTATGGGAGCCCCCTTAAATATTTACTTTATTTTGTTTTTAGTATTTGTTGTTATAGAGGCAACAGAAATACATCATCTGTGAAAATTTCAGCTGCTTAGCTATCATGGTTGATGAGATACAGCCCGGTGACAGACAGACGGACATCGAAGTCTTAGTAATAGGGTCCCGTTTTTCCCTTTGGGCACGGCACCCTAAAAACGTAATCTAAATTGCTATTCTAATTACGATGCCTTCAAACTTGGGCCTAGTTATTAAGTTAGAAGCAAGCTTTGGGGACATTGAACCATTTCAATTGTAACTAAAAAAGGTCAGCACCCATGTGCTGACCTTTTTTAGTTACAATTTTACTATTGTAGCTATAGACCGAATCATACAAGTCGGCGGATGTGAAGTTAGCTACAAGCTGCGCAATATCCAATCAACGCGCAGCTTGATGTGAGCTTCAGCTAGGATTGGATATTGTGCAGTTTGAAGCTAACTTCACATCCGTCGACTTGTTTGGTACGGCCTCTACGGTTTTCGTCACGACTGAAGTTTTACTACATTTTGATAGCACTAAGAGTTCTTGGTATCCCACACTTTTCTACTCCTATTAGTAAAGTACAGATAGTATTAGGCTAGTTTAATGAATTGACCCTGAGAATAGTTTCAATTTCATTCAGAAGTGTCAGTTGCAGTGGCTATCTGCATACCTAATGATTAGATATAACTTATTATAAAAGACTAGTTTTTACCCGCGGCTTCGCCCGCATGATATTTTGTTTTTTGTGCTATTCCATGGGAACCCTTTATTTATCCGGGATAAAAAGAAGACTATGTCACTTTCCGTCTTTCAAACCCGAGGCCTTACCTTACCACCCTTAATAAAGGAGGTAGAAAATAAAAAAAAACGATTTGACAGTTGTTCGATTCTACAGTTGTTTTTTTTTGACATTTCTTGAAGCGCACTCTAGAATAGCTCGCAGATAACATAATTTTTCCTACTTACTTAACACTTATCGTTATATTATGGAAAATTTACGCAATATCATTATAATTTATAGCCTATGTGTTATTCTGATATATAAGCTATATTATTGCAAAGATTCATCTCAATCCGTTCAGTAGTTTTTGCGTGAAAGAGTAACAAATCATTACCATATCCATACATCCTTACAACTATCGCTTTTAAAACATTAGTAGGAAATAACTTTTTAAATGCAAGTTTTTGAGATCCTGGATATCGTGTAACAGCAGAGTGCTAACCAAGACAAGTAAAACGAGCCCAAGCACGACGGGTCTATCTTGTTCAGTACAGGAGATCCTATGGCCACCTTCCGACTTCATCATCAGATCAGTTCCATGGTACCATATTATTGCATTGTCACGCGAAATACATATGCGTGCAAAATTTTAGCTTTTTCAGAAACCGGGAAGTTGGTCAAATTTAACTTGCAAGATTCCACCCGAACTTACATACATTAGGTATACTGAGCGCCAAACAAATCGACGGATGGGAAGTTGTGCGCAGAACGCTGCGCAAAAGCCGAAATATAGATATGCGCGGGAGCCAGAGAGACTCGCGCCGGGGCACACCCGCCCGCCAACCTCACGCCTCCCGCGCGCTCCCTACGCATTGTGCACACATGCGCAATAATTAGCGAATCACGGCGAAGTGTCATCTGCGGCTAACTTCTCATCCGTCGATTAGTAGTATACATCCATTACAAGTTAACTAAAAGAGGTTGTTTCAGATCATGGTCTTACCTTTATATTAGCTTTAACTTTAACTTCTTCAAACGTTTCCTCTGGCACGGCTACTTTATCATCATTCTTTTCGTCGCACTTTTTCTCACTTCGCAGCCTTTTCTTTCCGCGCTTCTCGGTCCCCTGTTTCTCATCTATGTACTTCTCGTTTCGTTTTCTCAAAGCCCCTTGCGTTTTCTCACATTCATGTTCTGTGTTTGTTTCATCTTCCATTTCGTCGTCTTGAGTATCCTGGTCTTGTTTGATTTGTTTCCCAATACTTTGTTTGGTGTCGATTTGCTTTCCGCTCGATTGTTTGCTATCGATTTGTTTCCCGCCAGCTTCTTTGCTTTCGATTTGTTTACCTCCAGATTGCTTGGCTTCAAATTGTTTATCACTTGTTTGCTTCACTTCAATATGTTTACCACTTGCTTGTTTTAAATCTTTACCTCCCTTCGGTCGCAAATTCATCTCTTTTCCACCTCGATGTGTTATTTGTTTTCCAGTATCTTGTTTGTCGTCTTCATCATCTGCTTTTGGGATAATTTGTATCTCACTTCCTTGTTTCACATCAATTTGCTTTCCGCTTCCCTGTTTTGCATCAATATGTTTACCTCCGCTATGTTTAAAATCTATTTGCTTCCCACCCATTTGTTTTATTTTTTTAGCTTCAATCCGTTTCCCACTTTCCTGTGTTTCTTGAGTACCTTCTATCTTTTTTCCAACATGTTTTCCACCTGGTTTTGTCTCTGTCGCTTTTTCAATGCTTTGTCCCTGATCTACGTGTTTGCCTCCTTGTCTTAATTCTATTTGCTTTCCAGAACCCGGTTGTTTAACTTCTAGTTGTTTCCCCCCTTGTTTTACATCGATTTGTTTCCCACTGCTTTGACTTGTATCAGTTTGCTTCCCACTCCCGTGTCTCAATTCCATTTGTTTACTACTTCGTTGCTGCTTTCCTCCTTGCTTTACTTCTGTATCTTTTTCGCTACTTTGATTGAAATCTATTTGTTTACTACTTCCCTGCCTGAGATCCATTTGTTTGCCACAAGCCAGTTTTACATCAATCGTTTTCCCTCCGCTTTGTTTTGCGTTAAGCTGTTTCCCTCCGCTCTGTTTTTGATCTATTTGTTTTCCACCTTGTTTTACATCTAGTTGTTTACCACTGCCTTGTTTTACATCTAGTTGTTTACCACTGCCTTGTTTTACATCTAGTTGTTTACCACTGCCTTGTTTTACATCTAGTTGTTTACCACTGCCTTGTTTTACATCTAGTTGTTTACCACTGCCTTGTTTTACATCTAGTTGTTTACCACTGCCTTGTTTTACATCTAGTTGTTTACCACTGCCTTGTTTTACCTCTAGTTGTTTACCACTGCCTTGTTTTACATCTAGTTGTTTACCACTGCCTTGTTTTACATCTAGTTGTTTACCACTGCCTTGTTTTACATCTAGTTGTTTACCACTGCCTTGTTTTACATCTAGTTGTTTACCACTGCCTTGTTTTACATCTAGTTGTTTACCACTGCCTTGTTTCACATCTAGTTGTTTTCCACTACCTTGTTTTACATCTGTTTGTTTTCCACTGCCTTGTTTTACATCTATTTGTTTACCACTGTCTTGTTTTTCATCGGTATTTTTGGCATCACTCCGTTTCTCACTATCTTGTTTTGTATCAATTACTTTTTCAGTTCCATGTTTTTCATTTATCTGCTTTTCACCTACTGGTTTTTCATTTTTGTCAAGCGCATCGACCGGTTGATCTGTTTGTACGTTTATGTCTGGGTTTTCCTTACCTTCCATCTCTTTTTCACATGCTTGTTCCGAGTCTATTTGTTTACCGCTTCTCCGTTTCGAATTAATTTGTTTTCCGCCACTTTGTTTGGCATCTATTTGTTTTCCACTCCCTTGTTTCACTTCTAGTTGTTTCCCACCGATCTGTTTTTCACCTACTTGTTTCACATCTAAGTGTTTTCCACTTCCATGTTTCATTTCGACGGGTTTTGGACTATCCTGTTTTTCTTCTGTTGGTTTATCATCTACTATCTCTTTGATTTCTTTTTGTTTCACGTCAGACTCTTTCCCTCCTTGTTTGACTACAGTGTGTTTTCCACTCCTCCTCAATTCCATATGTTTGCCACTAGCCTGCTTCGATTCTGTATGTTTATCACTTTGTTCTACGTTTATTTGCTTCCCACTTTCTTTTTTGACATCCATTTCTTTTTCGTCGTCTGGTTTCTTTAAATCTGAGTGCTTCCCACTACCTTTATGTTTTTCACTCTGTTCCACATTTTTAGGTTCGCTTTCTTGTTTCGTAACAGCTTCTTTTTCATCATCTGGCTGGGAGTCTAGTTGCTTTCCACTAATTTTTTTCGTCGCTATATGCTTTCCACTTTTTTCTGCCTTGTGTTTCTCGTCTTCGTCTTTTGATCGCTCATCGTCTTGATCAAAGACATCATGTCTCTCATCATTTGGTGTATCATCAATTTCTATTTCATCTTGGTTTTCATCTGCATCCATATCCATTTCGTCTTCTTGATTATCATTTTCATGATCGTCGTATTCTTGGTAATCGTCATCCGGTTCGTAATACTCCTGGTACTCATTTTCATCCTGATACCTCAGTTCTTCTTTTATATCCACGTGAATATGCAATTCTTCTTGAAATTCTTCTTCTAGAAGTTCGTCTTCTGGTTCTTCTTTAATCTCTTGTTTTATTACTATTCCATTGTTATCGTCTGGTGTGTGGTTTTCATGATCTGCAATTGTATGAGCATGGTTAGTTTATTTTAAATTTTACTGATTTCGATTTAATCTTCTTCACTACATAGTATAAAACAAAGGCGCTTCCCGCTGTCCCCATGTCCCCATGTATGCTTATATCTTTAAAACTACACAACGGATTTTGATGCGGTTTTTTTTTAATGGATAGAGTGATTCAAGAGGAAGGTTCATATGTATAATACACCTGTGCGAAGCCGGGGCGGGTCGTCTAGTGTATAATAAATAATACACCTGTGCGAAGCCGGGGCGGGTCGCTAGTTATATATAATAATCGGCCAAGTACGAGTTGGACTTGCGCACGAAGGGTTCCGTACTGTATGGGAGCCCCCCTTAAATATCTATTTTATTTTAATGTTAATGTTAATTTATGATTGAACAGAACATACAACTAAATATTCTGTGAATTTTTCAAGCATCTATAATGTTATACACATCGACCATCGTTAAAATATGGTCAGAGGATATCAAAGGAGGCTAACCTAACCAACTGAAGTCGAAATACCTTAGATAAGTGCTTCTGTTGGATAATTAATGTTAGAGTATACAAGTGTAACAGAAGGTCCTAAACTCGTAATAAGGACAGATTGTTTCTGGCGCTTCGCCGGCCGCTGCCAAGGCATGCTGGCTTCGCTCGCTCGGCTCGCGCGTTGTTGTCACTGTCCAAACTTAACATAACCTACAAACTTTATATAAGTTTGGCCTAAGGTCAAGTTTGGTTCAATTATCCTGGCGTAAAAGTCAAAGACCTTAGAGTCAAGGGCAGTATTTCCCCACCCTTATACCCCCACATCCAATCGCATTCCGAAGGTCAGTTTAGGCTCGGTGCCCCCTTTCGTACACTCCAACCGTTAAACTAATTATATCTCGAGATTATAATCGTTCTGATTGATCTGAATTGTCTAAAATGTGTTTTATCTGTCAATCTGATTTGTCTAAAGTTGACATGGTCACCCTAAAACTATAACCGACGTTGAAATTACTACAATTGAACGAGTTGTCATATTACATAACTGCGGAATCATACAAATTGCCTGCGACATACATAGGTATGTATTTAAAAAATATGTACAATGTAGTATATCAGTGTCTGGCAGCCATATCACAAGGTTTGCTTAGTTTGGGGTCGGATACCGTGTGTAAGATGTCCCCTAATATTTATTTATTATTAGTAAGGACAGTTACCTCCTTCCCCGACCGGGTCCGGCGGCAGGTGCGAGTACTCCGGCATCCGAGGACTGGTCACTTCGTCCTCTGATCCGTCTTCGCCTTCTTCTTGCGACATGCGCTCAGAGTCATCCAGCTCTTCTTTTATATGCGGCTCTTGTCTGAAAAGTTAGTTATTTCAATTTAAATTTACTGTAATCTACAATAATAATTGTACTACAATTATTTTTATTATTTTGAAGCCTGTATTGTCCCAAAGGGACAGGGAAGGGACACAGAAAGGGCTGGGCAAAGGCCTCCCTTCCCTCCTCCCAGACTGCTCGATCCGTTGGTGGCCCAGTGTTTGTCGTGCGAGCTCAGCTCGTCGCGCCACCTGCGTCTGGGTCGACCCAAAGGTCGTTTGGATTTTGGAATCCAGTCGGTGGAGACCTTTGCCCAGCGGTCGTCCGGCATGCGACAGACGTGTCCCGCCCAATTTGTCCCATTTCAACTGTCCGGCTTTTTGACAAACGTCGGCTATTTTGGTTTTTGAGCGCAGCATAGTGTTCCTAATTCGATCGGTTAATTTGACTCCTAAGAATATAAACACATTTATAAACAGACTGGACCTTTGGATAAAGAAGAAAATAATGTCTTGACGGATAAATAATAACTGGTAGTTCTCTGAACAGTAGACCTTAACAGAATTTTCATAAGCCTGAAAATCGATTCGTTCTTGACTGATTTGGTTCATACTCGTACTAGCAAATAATGTTAGTATTAAGATACTACTTACACCATCTTGCCAAATATTACCGACATGAGCTGATAGATAGCGCGACTGCAATTTTTCCTCTCTTTTTGAGGGAAATATTATTCTGTCCCAATCAAAAATCGTCGACGACAAAAAAACTATTAATGTATAGAACCTGTGTACCAAGTTTCGTTGAAAAATGCGACTTATAGAGGAAAATCGACATTTGGACAGACGAAAGAAAATGGTCGAGTTAAACAAGGACTTTGGAAGGAATTCGCTTCGGTCAATGATACAAGACATGTGGAAACTACACTCACTCGTCGATATACTGTCCGCAGATCTCGTGGTACTGGCGGAGTTCCTGTTTGTACAGCAAATGGCCGCGGAGGATGAAATCAAAATACACGCGCAGGCCGTCGGCTACCTCGCGGACTAAGTTTAACCTGTTTGACAACACACACAAAGCGTTTGCTATGATTTTAAATTACAATAATAATGTTTTTTTTATATCTAAATATGTGAATTTACGATAAATTTTGTAAATTTATCGTAAATTCACTGGCACCGTAATAGCGTAAGACGGTTCCGTGCACTCGAGTGCGCGACTCATTCCTGTAGCCACTGATGGTGCCTACTACGTAAGCGTCGAAAATATTCTAATTTAGCCGGTCAGATGGTAATCAAACGTTAGTATACATGCAGGAGACGTCGAGCAGATCGGGGCGCGCGGGGCGTGTGCCAGGCGAGCCACTTCCCTCACGTCAGTATATACCTGCAGGAGACGTCGAGCAGGTCTGGGCGCGCGGGGGGCTCGGCGCGCGCGCGGGGCGTGTGCCAGGCGAGCAACTTCTCTCACGTCAGCATATACCTGCAGGAGACGTCGAGCAGGTCGGGGCGCGCGGCGGGCATGGCGCGCGCTCGGGGCGTGTGCCAGGCGAGCAACTTCTCTCACGTCAGTATATACCTGCAGGAGACGTCGAGCAGATCGGGGCGCGCAGCGGGCTCAGCGCGCGCGCGGGGCGTGTGCCAGGCGAGCAACTTCTCTCACGTCAGCATATACCTGCAGGAGACGTCGAGCAGGTCGGGGCGCGCGGCGGGCATGGCGCGCGCTCGGGGCGTGTGCCAGGCGAGCAACTTCTCTCACGTCAGTATATACCTGCAGGAGACGTCGAGCAGATCGGGGCGCGCAGCGGGCTCAGCGCGCGCGCGGGGCGTGTGTTAGGCGAGCCACTTCCCTCACGTCAGCATATACCTGCAGGAGACGTCAAGCAGATCGGGGCGCGCGGCGGGCATGGCGCGCGCGCGGTGCGTGTGCCAGGCGAGCAACTTCCCTCACGTCAGCATATACCTGCAGGAGACGTCGAGCAGATCGGGGCGCGCGGCGGGCATGGCGCGCGCGCGGGGCGTGTGCCAGGCGAGCAACTTCCCTCACGTCAGCATATACCTGCAGGAGACGTCGAGCAGATCGGGGCGCGCGGCGGGCTCAGCGCGCGCGCGGGGCGTGTGTTAGGCGAGCCACTTCCCTCACGTCAGCATATACCTGCAGGAGACGTCGAGCAGATCGGGGCGCGCGGCGGGCTCAGCGCGCGCGCGGGGCGTGTGTTAGGCGAGCCACTTCCCTCACGTCAGCATATACCTGCAGGAGACGTCGAGCAGATCGGGGCGCGCGGCGGGCATGGCGCGCGCGCGGGGCGTGTGCCAGGCGAGCAACTTCCCTCACGTCAGCATATACCTGCAGGAGACGTCGAGCAGGTCGGGGCGCGCGGCGGGCATGGCGCGCGCTCGGGGCGTGTGCCAAGCGAGCCACTTCCCTCACGTCAGTATATACCTGCAGGAGACGTCGAGCAGGTCGGGGCGCGCGGGGGGCTCGGCGCGCGCGCGGGGCGTGTGCCAGGCGAGCAACTTCCCTCACGTCAGCATATACCTGCAGGAGACGTCGAGCAGGTCGGGGCGCGCGGCGGGCATGGCGCGCGCTCGGGGCGTGTGCCAAGCGAGCCACTTCCCTCACGTCAGTATATACCTGCAGGAGACGTCAAGCAGGTCGGGGCGCGCGGGGGGCTCGGCGCGCGCGCGGGGCGTGTGCCAGGCGAGCAACTTCCCTCACGTCAGCATATACCTGCAGGAGACGTCGAGCAGGTCGGGGCGCGCGGGGGGCTCGGCGCGCGCGCGGGGCGTGTGCCAGGCGAGCAACTTCCCTCACGTCAGCATATACCTGCAGGAGACGTCGAGCAGGTCGGGGCGCGCGGCGGGCATGGCGCGCGCTCGGGGCGTGTGCCAAGCGAGCCACTTCCCTCACGTCAGTATATACCTGCAGGAGACGTCGAGCAGGTCGGGGCGCGCGGGGGGCTCGGCGCGCGCGCGGGGCGTGTGCCAGGCGAGCAACTTCCCTCACGTCAGCATATACCTGCAGGAGACGTCGAGCAGATCGGGGCGCGCGGCGGGCATGGCGCGCGCTCGGGGCGTGTGCCAAGCGAACCACTTCCCTCACGTCAGTATATACCTGCAGGAGACGTCGAGCAGGTCGGGGCGCGCGGGGGGCTCGGCGCGCGCGCGGGGCGTGTGCCAGGCGAGCAACTTCCCTCACGTCAGCATATACCTGCAGGAGACGTCGAGCAGGTCGGGGCGCGCGGCGGGCATGGCGCGCGCTCGGGGCGTGTGCCAAGCGAGCCACTTCCCTCACGTCAGTATATACCTGCAGGAGACGTCAAGCAGGTCGGGGCGCGCGGGGGGCTCGGCGCGCGCGCGGGGCGTGTGCCAGGCGAGCAACTTCCCTCACGTCAGCATATACCTGCAGGAGACGTCGAGCAGGTCGGGGCGCGCGGGGGGCTCGGCGCGCGCGCGGGGCGTGTGCCAGGCGAGCAACTTCCCTCACGTCAGCATATACCTGCAGGAGACGTCGAGCAGGTCGGGGCGCGCGGCGGGCATGGCGCGCGCTCGGGGCGTGTGCCAAGCGAGCCACTTCCCTCACGTCAGTATATACCTGCAGGAGACGTCGAGCAGGTCGGGGCGCGCGGGGGGCTCGGCGCGCGCGCGGGGCGTGTGCCAGGCGCCGGCGCGCGCGAACCACTTTACGAATGACTCGAGGATTTGCGCGGCGCACGGGCTCGCCGGCAGCCGCGACACGCGCCCGCGCTTCACCACTAGGTGGTAGTCGAACGTCAGCCGGTCACTGGGGAACAATACGACTTATTAGCGTCACCGCGCATACCCACAAACGCCGCTTCCACCCACTGATAATAATTTAATGCAAGAGCGTCAGTCGGGAGATTTGTAGCCGTGGTTGAATGCTTGTATGTATTTGTATATGGTCAGCCTTAGTCATCCGCATCTATAGCGCCGAAGTCCGCCGCACTGCTGTGGGATTGAAATTAGTGTGCCGACTTGGCTTATTCGTAGTTTCTTTGTTTCAATTAGATTGTATTAATTTGATTTTCGTATGAGGATCTAATAGCGCAAATGGTGCATTGCAAAACAGGTCCAATGGTCTGAATGGTTAGTATGTATACTGACCGCAGCGCGGGCGGGAGCGCCACGAGTGCACGGCCTGCACCGTGCGGCGGCGGCGTGCGCGGCACGCGGCCCGACGCGCCAGACGCGCTCGAGTCCGTGTCAGCTGTGGACGCGCCACGCCCGGACGCTCCTGACCCCTCCGCCTCGCCCTCACCCTCTGCAACATTCATACCATTATAGGCCGTATCATACGTCTTGGTGGCTGTGATGTTAGCTATGTCGTAGTAAGATTTGACAAGCGGCCAAAAGGACAAGAATCCAGGGCAGAAAAATACTCGATAAAAACAACAAGGTACGCGCTGCGGTCAGTATACAATATGGACCAATCACATACAGTAATCTAAGGTCAACTCTTATTGGCCAGGCAACCAAAATCAAGCCAATCAGAGTAAAGGTTAGATATGGTTATCAAATCTTACTAAAGCAACTCATATTTATACAAATATCCTACATTTTTCAGTAAGATAGAGAAATATCACAGCCAATGTCTAGTTATCTGTGTTTTTGCAAAATTCCTAGGATTTTGCAAAAAAAAAAAACAGTCTATCAGATCTTACTATGACATGTTTTTAAAACCAAACAATTCATTATGTAGAAAGAGATGTTATATTGAGCTATAAACAAGTTAAACAAACCATCAGGCTGTGTACTACTGGAGGAACCATCATCGCTGAATCCGTGTCGTGAGCGTTTGGCAGCCGCAGCCCCCGCGCTCCATGTGCTGCCCTTCTTGCGCTCGCGCCGGTACAGGTACGCACCCCTACGACATTTATTTGCTATCAAAATTATCTTCTGTTAAGAATGAGGATTTATAGGATTCAGTTCAGACTATGAAATTATTCAGAACTAGTGTACTAAGCCAATAGGAGGTGATTCGGGCCATCATTATGAACAACTTTTATTATGGGCCAACTCAGAATTTGAGAAAAAAATTGGTTGTCTGTATAATCGGTTTACAGATGATAGTTTAACGTGACAACATCATAACAAAACATTGATGTAATGATTGCACCGAACGCTCAAGCCCATCGTGCCTTTCACTCGCTCGTGTAGTGAACGTAACGGGATAATGAGTCATCCTTTTTCGTGCGTGCAGCCAGCGTTCATCGATTTACTAGAATCTAGATGTCGTCATGTTAAAAAGTCGGTAGTTTTAGGTACTTGCAATTTTTATGAAACAGCTGATGGTTGACCCTATAGTAAAAGTTATTTACAATGATGGTTATAATAATCCCCTTTCAGCTTACAGGGCAAGGGCATAATCCTGTATTGCAAGCAACAGCTAATAAAGTTCCGCAGCATTAAGAATTATGACTACTAACAGTTCCATGTGCAGCATCACACTGTATGCATTAAAAATGGGTGTTAACTGATGGGGCAACTACTTGTAATCACGAAAATTAATCTCTTGCAAGCTAAGGTATGATATAATATAAACTATTTTTTTTCTACATTAAAAACACATGTTTTGAAATGTAAATGTGTTACATCATTGGCATACATCATAATTATGTTTCAATAAGATTATGGGTAATTATTGCTGTGATAATGTTGCAAACATAATTAAGCAATAATCATGTTTTAAGCAGACATTTTATCGATTTAATCAAGAATAAAGCTAGTATGCTTACAACTGCAGCTGTGATTTCTCAGCGAGATCTCGCTGCAGCTGCCTGTTTTCCTCGGTGTCTTTCAGAACAAAGTCTTCACTGACACAGCGGTCCCAAGAGGAGTTCCAGCCTTGGAAGTGAATGAGGTACTCGACAGTGCGACGCCCGCGCTTGTCTTTGCTTTCTATCACTTCTAGCACCTGAAAAAGCAGTTGGGATCATAAAGTGTGTAGTTCTGACATGTTTAAATTTGACAGTTTGAGAATTAAGCATTTTAAAACTAGTCATTGGGATTTATTTGCCTTTGTTCAATAGTGGATCTGATGATGATCGCACTGAACTATGTCATAGTGAAAGATAAAAATATTCATTAATGAACACACATGAAAAAGCAATAGTCTAATTATAAACCTTCTCTTTTTTGGAAGTTGGTTGGAAAATTGCCTCCATTCTAAATGTTAAGCAAACTCTGATTGTAAGTACTTTTTTGGAAGTTGTTTGAAAAATTTACTACATTAAATGTTAAGCAAATGTGGATTGTAGGTAAGTTGTAGGCGGTATGCGGGCTCGCCTTTTGAAACGTACCAATGGCTTTGGTATTGTTTCTGTTTTTTAAGTGGTAAAATACTTTATTACAATCGTTTTTTACAAAGTTTAGAACTGCGAAGACGAATAGTTTTCGAGAAATTAATTTTTGAAAATACACTTTTTTGGTTAGAATTTTGTTTACACTGCGTATTTTCGAAGGTTTTTTTTTATCATAGACTGGAATGGCAGAAACAGGGCCGCCAACAAGGTTCAAAATGAGTCACATATCCGAATCGGGGCACCCCGACCCCACGTAATTAGATTAGGTGTGATACAAAAAATAGGTTAGGTTATGTTAGAACATGACAAAACAACGCACGAGCCGAGCGAGCGAAGCGAGCGTGCCGCGGCAGCGGCCGGCGAAGTGCCAGAAGCGAATTGCCTTTATAGATTAGGTGTGATACAAAAAATAGGTTAGGTTATGTTAGAACATGACAAAACAACGCACGAGCCGAGCGAGCGAAGCGAGCGTGCCGCGGCAGCGGCCGGCGAAGTGCCAGAAGCGAATCGCCTTTATAGATTAGGTGTGATACAAAAAATAGGTTAGGTTATGTTAGAACATGACAAAACAACGCACGAGCCGAGCGAGCGAAGCGAGCGTGCCGCGGCAGCGGCCGGCGAAGTGCCAGAAGCGAATCGCCTTTATAGATTAGGTGTGAAACAAAAAATAGGTTACGTTGCAACATTTGGTAAGTCGATAATTTTTAGATCAAATTTCCAAAAGAGGGGGAGCGCTTCTACATCCCTCCCCCTCTTTTGAAGGTACTATGTTCTTGCTACCATCTTCCCTATAGCTTAGTACTTGTTTTTGCCACAGTAGAAAAAAAAATTAAAAAAATCATATCTCCGAGAGGGGGGGGATTCAATCCCCCCCCTTCTCAGGAGAGGTATACCAACCCCTCCCCCACCACCCCCTCCCCCCCCACCCCCCCTTGACGTTGGTACGATTCAAAAGTTTAGCCGGTATGCGCACGCATTAATCCCACTCAATGACGTACTTGTCTCCTATATCAAATTATTTCAATTTTTCTAATATCTAAGCATTTATAGGTTATGATATCAATATCAAAATTCGCTCAAAAGAACTTAAAATAATAGTAAATTAACATAATCAGGTACATCATTGAGGTACTTACTTTTGAATCATACAAGACCTTGGCCTTGGTAGGGTCTGGTTCATAGCAGAGTACTCTCTCACCCTCTGTAAACTTGTATCTCACACCCCGCGTAGAAACCATGTTACTAATTTATCTACAGGCAGAATTATCTAAGAAATATGTATTTTATGATCACGGTATTATTTCCACAAATAACTTAAACTTAGAAAAACGTGAAATATCACACAATATGGTTTTCTACGCCATAACTTACACCAACAAAAATTGCAAAAAACAGGGAATAATAAATATGATTAATTTTTATACTGGTATCGAAATTTGAAATTATTATTAGCACTCAATTATCAAAATTAAATAGCAAATGTTTTGTTTAACTATTTAGCGTCGGCACTTGGCTGGGCTTGTTTTGTTTATTTATTTTGTTTGACATTTTTGACCATGAATGAAACTCAACTATAGGATAGTAGGGATGCTCCGATCCTATTCATCCGATTCAGAATAGTACGATCAAATCAATATTTGAACTGCATAGAAACCACAGAGATCCAACGTACCAGAGAGACAACCTTAGAGAAATAACGTACTAGAGGGAGTACTAAATTTTGCTCAAATAAAAACTGTGTAACAGCTGTCTTATTCATATCTGGTTATACAGCATACGCAAGAGTGGATGAAACAAAACAAAACGCAACGTCTGCCGTCTAACGTCAAAATCACAAGTTGGAATGTCAAAATGGTTAAAAGTTGGTTCTAATTTGTCACAGAATAAATAATAGTATAAGTATAGTGCTACTAAATCAAAAATAATACATAACGTAGCTGCGATCTTCTTTGTGAAGATCAACTGTCAGTGGTTGCGTGGCTATGGTTTGTCAACAGGGTATTTCTTCGAGTAAAGCATTCTTTGGTGATTTTCGTGGCAATTTTCGAATTCAATTTTTTTTTCAAATCCTTGTCAGAATCTTAAAATATATGTAAAAGTAATATGTTATATAGAAGAGGCACCTCATAGATCGATATACTTACAGAGATAATCGAGGTTAAAAAAATGGAGGCCACGCAAATCATAAAACACCCCACGAAAATGATAATTTTAAATTTACTTTCTCAGACGAGTTACTTACTGTTACTTCATGTAAATAAGTAAAATAAAAATAGGTAGGTTACTAAGGCAGAAATCGTATTTAGTAGTATCAGTCCAACATTATTTATTAAAGAAATTACAAAAATGAAAAATTAAAAAAAACATCTTAAAAAAAAACAAAAATAGTTGGTTTCTAAAGCAGATAACGTTTTTAGTGGTATCAGTCCAACATTATTTATTACTAGCTGACCCGCTGCTAAACGAACTATGCGGTCAGAAGCTGATGGTACTGGTGAATCAGCACGTGACAATAGCAATGGAGTAAGAGTTTCTTCCAATGGATCACGGTTTTCTTTGTAATGAGTTTCTGGTACTTGTATGAGTTTCTCAACAAGGCAACGTTTAGCTTGATTTTTTTCTTTAGGTTATATTTTCGGGAACTTATTCTACATTTCTTTCGTTTTGCTTTTTGCTCGTGGCGGTTTAAGTCATGAATATAATTATTTTTCCTTCGGTTTTCGTTTCATAATATCTCGTTCGATTTTTCGCTTTGAACTCTTCATTAAGTTTAAGCCTCTCTCTTCTTCACTAGGATAACTTTTTTCTTTCTATTTTTTCTTATCTTGTTAATGGCATTTTTGGTCCAAAATGTTGATAATCCATTATAATTTTACTAAACTTAAATATAGGTATCTAATATAAAGCTATTTTCAATTGTTTTATTTATTTATATATGCACGGTTAATGTGACAACGCGAACTTAATGGTATATGGAATTATCTGCCAGTTAAGTCAGAAACCCACAGAACGTGACATTATAAGTTTGATTTAAACTAAGTTACATTTAACTTAAGTAATATAAAATATTATCATTCATAACTAATACAAAACTCAAAGTGGTTTTATTTGCATGGGCAAAAATTGATTTGCGTGGGTCAAAACTACCACGTAAACCACGCAAATCACGACCACGAAAATCAAAATAAATCCTTTATGCTAAAAATATACAAAAACCTTTTAAACAAATAAACTGTGTTTTGATTATAAGTTACGTTACTTTATATTTGTTCGCTACAATATTTTACTAAATAAATAAATTCACAGACACTGGAGATAATTAAACCACGCAAATCAAAGTTTTGAGAAACCAAACCCACGCAACAATGTTCTTACCTCAATTTTTTTTAAACTCGACGCACCATCACACAAGCACTCTGCCCAGCAGTCGGAGCGCAATTAGTTGTTAACTTGAAGTAGGATTATGCAACATCAGGTCACGAATTTAGAGATGTGCTAGTGAAATTATAATAATCCACGCAAATCAGGAACTACCTTGTGTAAGATTACAGACATAATTAATATAATATACTGTTAAAGTTCTAGTTAAGTTCTACTTATTTGTAATCTGTGGTGACGAGCATCTGTCTGATCTGGGTATATTTTAGAAAGGCTACTACTGGTAACACAGACAGATACTCGCCACTGACTTTGACAAGGAATCGGGCGGTATTATTATGTTATTATTATTCGATGTGTGTAATGATGGAAAAATGGAAAGTAAAGTGCAAAATATGTTTTAAATCCTTGTTTTAATTCTGAGTTTAGAGGATAAGACAACATCTCAGAACCGGGATAAAGAAAACACACCCACGTTTGTACCGAAATACGATATACTTACCTAATAAGGATTTTTTTTACCACTTTGACAAAACAACTTTAATGAGCGAAGGAGTCGTTTCCGAAGATATTTGAAGGCAAAAGAGATGAAGCTACTTTTAAAAGCATCCATGGATTCGTACGTTGAGGTACCGTTCGTCTTACGTATGTACCGTCGTGAATATGAAATTAGCAATCGTAGATCGAATGAAACTGAACGTCCCAAACGTAAGAGATAGTGAGAGAGACACGCAGTGAGTTGACTCGCAGAGTGTGGCAAGTGAGGGTGCTGAGAGAAGCCGTTCACCCTCGCGGGTGCCCTGGGTACTCGCACCCTCCCAACAATACCCCGCAGGTTGCTACCCGAGTCATCCAACCATGGAAGAGAGCAGAAACTCGAGTCCGTATCCTTACTCCGGCAAAAACGAGGGGATAAGATCAACTTCAGAAAAGAGAATAAGAATGAGTCATAGCTGGCACCGGTGCAAGTCGACGCAATGGATTGGAATGGGTCTGGTGATGGCCCATAGAGTAACGGTGCTGGTGATCTGAACACTAGTGCTTCGGCGGTCTGGCGGGCGCTGTGCCGCGGCTGCCTTGCGGACGCTGTGCTATCGCGACTAGCGCTGCAGACCGTGTGTTTGCCGCCCCGTGGGCACGGCATGTGCCCTCGAGGCTGCGGCGGGCGCCTTGCAAGCCATCTCGGCTGGCTGTGGGTGCAGATGGATGGAGCGGCCACAACCGCGGCTACAGTGGCCACTGCGGTCGTCATTGTCAGCGGTGTTGACAAATGGATATGTGAGTGGTTTGATTTTCTTAGATCAGCAACAAAATGCAGTTCAACAACAAAATCAGTTATTCAATACAGAAAGGATAGCTGACAGGTATTCGATTCACCAAACATTAGAATAGTGAATTATAAATTATTGAAATTTGCATGACCTGTAAATTGATAAACATGAATAAGGTCAGAGATTGTAAGCTGATAATAATTTTGGTAGCAATAGATACATAGATGCTCTGTCTGTCTCGCACAAAACATAGCATTCTAAGGCAGACAGACACAATATGACGTTATAATTTCGGGTAGTTTGCTGTGGTCTAGAAAGATTACAATGCCTGTAACTTTTGGGTGTTATTTTTTTTCTAAATATATTTTATTTACTGTCATTGATTGATTCTAGGTTTAATGTTTCATGTGAGTATAAAAAAAAGAGAAACACAATATTTACTTGCGAATATATCCATGCGATGATGATACTAATGTGTTACATTTTTCTGTTACTAATAGTGCAATAGTAAGTTTTAGTCGCTTGTGCCTGCCTGCAACCCGTGGGTAGATGATGCCAGAGAATTATATCACGCAATCAGTACCATCATAATACATCACAACAAGTAAATGCAACAAGATGCCACTTGTGTCATATTATTAATACTAACTGTTTTAGATCTGATGCTTGATTGATTTTTTATTTTCAGCATAATCATGTAGGTCTACTGGATGTAGTCAACGACATTAATAAAACATTTTATTAATGTTGTTGGATATAGTGATATTTGCCAAATTGCCACAGAGGATCAAATGCCTACCGTGTGTTCATTGACTATGATTATGGACATTCTGAACCCGTTGCTTACAATTATTTTACTTAGGTAACAGAAACTGAGGTTTGTGAGATATTTATGATTACCTTTTAAATAATTCCGATTATCTGTAGGTCTTAAAAACACATACATTTCTAATTCATACATCAATCGTTTGAGTGAATTACCTACTTATTGCAAAATATTTTAATCTCAAGTAGATTGACTGATTTAAATAATGGTTACTAGTTATGGCAGCATAATTATATTATTAGTTAGAGCCTAACTTATGAAAACATTTGTGATTTCAGTAGGTACTCGATTCATTATTGCCACATGATATGTAATATTTGCATACAGTTTTTGAATACCATATTATCTATGGTGGTACATAATAAGACTATATTTATTGCAGTTTTTTTATGCATACTAGTAGGCCAGTAGCAATCCAGGGTTTGAGACATTTTTCTTTCCTATAGGAACTGGTTATGAAGATAATTGTATAGGCCGGGTGGCTGGTCCTGGTGTCTAGAGTTTTTAAGCTGTCTGAAGGCTAGACGGTTGAAACGATCGGGCCTACAATTTAGAGTGCCACGGTGGCGCTTGGCTGGAGGTGCCATCTGCGGTCACCCATCCTAGGGCTGACCGTACGGAATGTTGCTTAATATAAAGATAGAAACATTGTTGATATAATTAATATTATTTTGTCCACAAAAATGGCACAACTGAATCCAATCATTCGCGAGCTTCGTATGGTTGACTCGAATTGATGTATGTATACAATTTTTACACCATTGATTATTATTTTCAAAATATTTTTTGACAAAATTGAAATAAGACCACCTCGTGAGTACCTATAACTTCTGCACTAAAAAAGTTTTTTTTTAAAAAAAAATAAAAATTAAAAAAAAAAGATCTGATCACAGTTATCGAAAATATTGATGAATAAAAAAAAACAAATACATTAAGACGAACATAAAACCTACTCCTTCATTTTGGATATTGTTTGAAAGGTAGTCATACTCGTAACAAGACTTGAATCGAATTTCACAGATTCGAATAGGTTTGTCCTGATTAGAATCAATTGTTGTGCTTAGTTCTGAAATATGAGGGAATTTGACTGGTCGACGCGTCGGAAATAGGGCACGTGTGAGTGAGAGGCAAGTTGAAAATGTAAATGAAAATAATTTATTTCTTTCTTTCAGTACAATACATGAAATATGTAGCCATGGCCATCAAACTAGGTGTGAGAACACCTAGTTTGTTAGATGCACACTGTTTATTATACCAGGTAATAGTGCGGGCGCAGCCGTGCATGCACATTGCACAATACAGCTATAGGTTTTCTTTTTATTGTGCTGCTACCGCAGCATAAATAGATTGGTAGTATCTTGTGATACAGATACCTGCTAGCTTGGCATGCGACCACGAAAAGCCACGAAAAGAACTCTTTTGACTTGTAAAAAAATTGACAGATATATACTTCGCCATAACTATGTCTTATTCTGACACGAAATTGATCAAGCCAGCAAGGTACATATTTGTGCCGTAATAATCGACGATTATGAGTAAGCATATACAAGTATCTCTTTCTTCGATGGAAATAATGGACTGTAACCATAAGTAGTACAATGCATATTGTATTACTTATTGAACTACTTTACTGCTATTGAACACCAATTTAATTTAATTTATTTATTCAATTAGTACCGCATTCACGAATTACACTAATGACAAATTGAAAATGATTAAGTAATTAATTATGAGTCCAAGAGTCATAGTTCGACGAAAATATTTGTAACATTCCTTTAGTTAGACTATAAGTAAACCAAGGGGCGCTCTGGGTTATCCGTAGTTAGTCTTATCAGACAATATTGTGCTAGCTAGATGAAGGGACACCCGACGTATTACAGATTATGAGTCTCGTAAATGATTGAATGTAAAAGAGGAAATACTTGAGCTGAGTATATGGCATCAACCCCATTAATGATTATGGTTAGCACGGAGATGATAATTATTTGTTTTGCAATAAAGAATAATATTATTTATCAATTCCAATTCAGTGTAGTATGAATGGTCGTACATTGTTGCCAAACACCTATTGATTTGAAATAAGCCCTAAAAGTAATGACCGTCATTTGCTTTATCGTTGAGTAATAGTAAATGTGTCTTGTGTACGCTAATAATTTTGTTTTACAGAGTCGATGAGAGACAGATATTATAACGGAGATCCCGAAGCGCGGGTTATGAGCAATCAGTGCACAAGCATAGATGGTTGTAGATCGTAACAGACTGTTATGAGCAATCAGTGCACAAGCATAGATGGTTGTAGATCGTAACAGACTGCAAGATAGATAAATAATATTTATTACAGATTTTGTGATATCAACTTTCAATCTTCTTGTTTTCCAAAAGTATCCCTGTTTGATTATTTATTTTACAGATACAGAGATTATGACGGAGATCCCGAAGCGCGGGTTATGAGCAATCAGTGCACAAGCATAGATGGTTGTAGATCGTAACAGAACAGACTGTTATGAGCAATCAGTGCATAAGCATAGATGGTTGTAGATCGTAACAGACTGTTATGAGCAATCAGTGCACAAGCATAGATGGTTGTAGATCGTAACAGACTGCAAGATAGATAAATAATATTTATTACAGATTTTGTGATATCATTTTCTATCTTCTTGTTTTCCAAAAGTATCCCTGTTTGATTATTTATTTTATTAGTACTCATTTACCAGTCTAATTTACTGTCGTCGGCTTAAATTATATTGTCTGTTTTGTGTATTTAAACTACGTATGATGAGAATTCATTAACCCATTGACATCTGTCTCCGTTGTTCACATATTTTCAAATTGATTAATGAATAAACGAAAAAAAAAACTGCCGTTCGAGACACAGTTCAAACTGATTCGGACCGTAGAGTAAATCCTAATCTTTCACAAAGCAGAATTAAAAACATTGCCTACCTTGTTTCATTTTAAGTAATGTTTGTAATACGAATTACGATAATAATTCTATCATTACTTCGATGTCAATGTGTTCTTAAAATGTACCTTCTAAAACTTGTTTGATTAATACATAAATAGATTGATAGATGCGTGAGTTATGAGCAATCAGTGCACTAGCATAGATGGTTGTAATCTTAACATACTGTGTAAAATAGATAAGATTTATTTTATTCCCTTTATTTATTATGATTTATTGTATTGCGATAGATGCGTAAGGTACGAGCAATCAGTGCACCGGCATAGATGGTTGCAGATCGTAACTGACTATGCATGATAGTGAATAAGTAATTACCTACTGTACTTACTGTATTAATATTATGGTAATAATACGTAAAAAAAGACAAATGTTGAGCCACCTTATACGACAAGACATTTAATGAAAACCGTTATAGTAATACAACAATAAAGAACCAAGATGAACATTCCTATACAAAAGATAAGGTGGATGTCATGTCGTAAGGGGAAATGAAACAGCATAGAACCAATAAACGTAAGCACAGTATTATATATTTACTGTGACGTAAGAGAACTTGTCTCCAATGTTTTTAGTAAATCATTGAATGAATGAATGCCAATGAAAAATAATTTTATCGATTTGTACTAAATGCAATTATTATAACAGTTGTAATTCGGTCACATTAATTGTATGAATGATGAATAGCTTTCGAACGCATTAATATTAAGTAGTTGAAAAATTGTTTAAAGTTAAATTCTAGATTTATTAGTTTATCTTATGTCTAAGATAGCAGTTTATATTGCAATGTTTTCAAAATACGGGTAGTACATTAAACTTCAATTGAATAATTGCTAAAACTTAGAAACAGAAATGTTAAAAATTGCGAAATTAATTTATGCATTTCAACCGAAGGAAGACTGATGGTCGTAACTCAATCAATTTTGTTGGTATATTTACTGTGTGGTAATTGATTTTCAATAGTTTTGTAAGCATACATATTTTTGAATGTCATAAGTTTAGCACTACTTCATGTTCAGTCATTCAGTTTACCTCCAGTATATCTTTTTATTTTTATTTTCTT
Organism: Hypomecis atomaria; assembly: GCA_964007245.1. Lineage (NCBI taxonomy): Eukaryota > Metazoa > Arthropoda > Insecta > Lepidoptera > Geometridae > Hypomecis > Hypomecis atomaria. The sequence continues at coordinate 12,007,962 of OZ023294.1, read as the reverse complement.
TTTCTTTTCTATTCCTTCCAACTAATGTTGCTAAATGTGAGGACACACAATTGTTATTAACGGATGGCCGAGATGTAAGATTACAGACATAATTAATATAATATACTGTTAAAGTTCTAGTTAAGTTCTACTTATTTGTAATCTGTGGTGACGAGCATCTGTCTGATCTGGGTATATTTTAGAAAGGCTACTACTGGTAACACAGACAGATACTCGCCACTGACTTTGACAAGGAATCGGGCGGTATTATTATGTTATTATTATTCGATGTGTGTAATGATGGAAAAATGGAAAGTAAAGTGCAAAATATGTTTTAAATCCTTGTTTTAATTCTGAGTTTAGAGGATAAGACAACACTTGGGACAGTTACATTTAATTTTTTTTCAGGCAATGTGGTTCTTTCAGAACTATGGTCTAATTTTTTATAGTATTTTAAACTTTTTAGGACTTAGTGTGTTTTTTTTGGTAACGATGTATCGTTTAGTTTAAAATATATAATTCATTAAGTGATCAGATCGGGGATTGGGACACTCCACGAAAATCAAAGAATGGGGGTATTTCATTTTTTTATCATATTTATTTATAAATATAATTGAATAATAATCAGTATCCCAGTTTAGACAGGTTTTAAGCTTTGCGCGAAAAAAAAACTGGCTCGCTGACTTTAAAATTTCTATTATTTTTAAGTAAAGCCGCTTGAAAACTCTGACCAAAAGAATGACCCAACACCGAATGCCGGTTGTCGAGTTTTAATACAATTTATTAGAAATAACTGTTTCAAAGTGCTAAAACTATGTAAATTTGTATAAATTCTTTATGAATGGTGTATTTTATATCAAATGGCGTGTCTTATAAAAGGGTGCACATCGCATTCATCCCGAAAAAATAATAAGAATGAATTAGTGACATTTCATCGGTGAGTTTTGTTGGAATATATACACTTTTTGTGATTTAAAAACAGCTACGTCTAACAGAAATTGTTTTAAATTATATTATTACGAGATTTTACATACATTTTGGAATAATTTGTGTAATTTTCATTCAATATTTTACAAAAAATAATAGTTCAGGTTATCACGTCATAGTGCTGTGGTAAAATGACTGTATCGATGTTTTTTTGATTATACTTACACTACTTTTTAGGGTTCCGTACCCAAAGGGAAAAACGGGACCCTATTACTAAGACTTCGATGTCCGTCTTTCCGTCTGTCCGTCTGTCTGTCTGTCACCGGGCTGTATCTCATGAACTATGATAGCTAGGCAGCTGAAATTTTCACAGATGATGTATTTCGGTTGCCGCTATAACAACAAATACGATAAACTAAAAACGAAATAAAATAAATATTTAAGGGGGGCTCCCATACCTACAACAAACCTGAATTTTTAGACGTTTTTCGCTCTATATTAATAATGGTACCAGGTAGATGCTTGAAATTTTCACAGAACATTTAGTTTTATATTTACTTCAATAATAAATAATAAAATTAAAATAAAATAAATATTTAAGGGGGGCTCCCATGCAGTACGGAACCCTCCGTGCGCGAGTCCGACTCGTACTTGGCCGATTTTTGTTTTAGATTTCCCAGAGATGAAGTAGTTAAAAATCAATGGATTACACTGATTTCAAGACCAAACTGGACACCAAAACCACACAGCCACATTTGTTCTTATCATTTTTCGGAAGATTGCTTTGTGGGTGAAAATATTAAACATCGACGTCTAAAACCAAATGATGTACCTGCATTAAAACTAAATCAAAAAATATTTCACTTCGAAGCAACTCCTCAAAAATGTAAGTTAGGTACCTACATTATTGTTATTACAGGTATCACACTGTAGAGTGAGAGCTTTGTCGAAACTATTCTGATACCTATGTAAATGTATAATAATGACATGATTTATACAAATTATTGTAGGCGTGCGAGTTGAATGCAGAGCTTAGGAATGCGAATGTCTCCCCCCGCTATCCGCACGCCCAACCCGCCCAGGTGCGTAAGGTGGGGCGGGCGGATAGCGGGGGGAGATGCTCCCGCTCTTTACCTCAGACCCCGACTGCATTCAACTCGCGCGCTATCTGTAGTATGAATGTCAGACTGATAGATGATCTACAGCCCAAGCAGCTGAATATATAATCTTGAAATGATTCAGATAATTATTTTCAACAATGATGAAATATAGATCAGAACACTCCCGATTGATTTACCTTTAAATGAATTAATTAATGTCAGTTTATCTGTTCGGGAACTACAATGCCACAGATAGACACATAGACACGTAAACTTAAAACACCCCATCATTTTTGCGACGTTAAAATAAATATATTTTCTTATCGATATTTTAATCGACTCAGTTACAACACTAGCATGTTGCTTATGGGATGACAATCTCATGTCACCTCCGATAGCTCAATCCTAGTTTGTGATACCCTTCGAAATTACGTAAGTTCGAGTATATGTACATCTTTTTCTAACACCTTTTAAATTTCATAATTAAAATGAGACAAAGAGATGTATTCTCTTGCTATTTTAGTACTCCTTCTTGTACTGGTCATTATTCTATGGAGACAACGATGTGGTCACTTGAGGCCATAGACCAGTACAAGAATACTAACTAAATTTTGCTCAAATAAAAACTATGTTACATGTATTACGTCCATGGTTACATATGTCTTATTCATATCTGGTTATACAGCATACGCAAGAGTGAATAAAACAAAACAAAACTCAACGTCTGCCGTCTAACGTCAAAATCACAAGTTGGAATGTCAAAATGGTTAAAAGTTGGTTCTAATTTGTCACAGAATAAATAATAGTATGAAGTATAGTGCTACTAAATCGAAAATAATACATACCGGAGCTGCGATCTTCTTTGTGAAGATCAACTGTCAATGGTTGCGTGGCTATGGTTTGTCAACACCGATTGCCGGTTGTCGAGTTTTAATAAAATTTATTAGAAGTGCTAAAACTTAGTAATTTTATATTAATTCTTTACGAATGGTGTATTTTATTTCAAATGGCGTGTCTTATAAAAGGGTGCACATCGCATTCATCCCGAAAAAATAATAAGAATGAAGTGGTGACTTTTCATCGGTGAGTTTTGTTGGAATATTTACACTTTTTGTGATTTAAAAACAGCTACGTCTAACAGAAATTGTTTTAAATTATATCATTAAGAGATTTTACATACATTTTGGACTAATTTGTGTAATTTTCATACAATATTTTTACAAAAAATAATAGTTCATGTTATCACGTCATAGTGCTGTGGTAAAATGAATATCGATGTTTTTTTGATAATACTTACATTACTTTTTGTTTAATAATTCGAGAGCGAAATTCTAAGCAGTGTCTAGGGACACGTAAAAATGTAATGTTAATCACCAACAAAGTTTGTGGATTATTCATATTTTCCAATATCTTTAAACGTTTAAATGAACACTTATTCGAACAGGATTTTGACGACAATCATAGAAACCTGCTGATTAAACTAATCTGCCAGTTATATTTAACATCTAGGATACATCATCTCAATAAACAGTTATGTGAGCCTCATGATAGAATTCGAAACCATTTAACAAAAACTATTATTTTCAAAGGACAATCTGGACAATGATGGGATGAGTATCTAATTGTCAATGAAATGTACTGAATTTAATTATAAACCTATATAAGCTAATCTGTACAAAGCCTATCTACTTGTATAAAACTTGTACAGTACGCATAAGGTGAAATATTTAATAATAATAAAAAATCTAACTTTAATATATTATGTTTGTTTGTTGTTGGAATAGCACGCATAGGCATTTGTCCAGATCCCTTCTCCTACCTATACAGGGTTATCCAGAACTGGAGAACTAGTTAAGCCAGAAGAAAATGATTCAGATAATTATTTCCAACAATGATGAAATATAGATCAGAACACTCCCGATTGATTCACCTTTAAATTAATTAATTAATGTCAGTTTATCTGTTCGGGAACTACAATGCCACAGATAGACACATAGATACGTAAACTTAAAACACCCCATCGTTTTTGCGACGTTAAAATAAATATATCTTATCGATATTTTAATCGACACAGTTACAACACTAGCATGTTGCTTATGGGATGACAATCTCATGTCACCTCCGATAGCTCAATGCTAGTTTGTGATACCCTTCGAAATTACGTAAGTTCGAGTTTATGTACTCGTACATCTTATTCTAACGCCTTTTAAATTTCATAATTAAAATGAGACAAAGAGATGTATTCTCTTATTTCTTATTTTATGTTTGTGTGTTACCTACCCCTCAAAAAGGGCTCACCTGAAAACCAGCGCTGAGTATTTGGTTCCTACCTGCATTCAGCATAATGCTGAGGTGAGCCCTTTTCGACATTTCTAAATTCATTATTTTTATATCATTATTGTTGTTTTTTTGTGTTTGTAATGTCGAATAAAGTTTTTCAATTTCAATTTAATAAAAATAAATAAATTCAATTTATTCTCTTGCTATTTTAGTACTCCTTCTTGTACTTGTTATTTTTCTATGCTTGAGGCCATTCTCAACCACACCACAAAAATGTACTGAAAATGTTACCTAGAGCTGTTAAAACTGTCAAATTTGAAATGGAATTTGAAACTATCCGGGAAAAAAACCCGGTAATAAATAACTACTGAATCGAGATATTTTTCTCTCTTCGTCACTTTCTAACTCATGGCATATTTATTCAAAGCATCTCCTTCTGATTTTCTGAATCGACTACATTATACCTCTGGGGGCCCTAATTTTTAACTTCGAACGCCTGGTAACGTACACGGAACTTTGACAGATTGTATGGAGAATCTATATGTTGTCTATGGAAGTTGCGAATATTCCATACAAGTTTCATATACGACCGCGCCGTGTAAAATTAAAAAAAAATCCTGTGGGGGTCGCCACAGGAATCTCTGTGATAGAAACAGTGCGATTTGGTCCACGGATTTATTCAACTCGGGTCAAATGTCGGATAGCGATCCATTTGTTTTCGCATGTTAATTTCACTCTATCTGAATTTGAGGACATCGACGAATTTTATACAACTTAGCCATTTAAACGAAATGATGATGACGAGCGGTGCGGCACTGAAGAAGCGTCCGAATGGAAGACGTCAAAATGGATGTACATAATCAATTGATTGTTTACAAGTTAGAGAGGTCGAGTACTTATTGGCTTCATATGTAACACAATTATTAATGTTTAAAGATATAAGTTACCAGCAATACAATACACTTATAATTTAATCCGCAGATGTTTTACTTGCAAGTTAATCAGTTATGTCCATTACTTAACATTTTTGTCGCTAAAGCGTTACCTAGGTATTTGTTCGGTAAAAAATCGTCATTCCTAGCGACAAAGTCGTGTTTGGCTACATTTTGGAAGCTGTAGAAGTGTGGTCAGTGGACCTCATTACATAACTTCTTAAAGTTGCTGTTCCTCAAAAACTGTTTTTTGTACTATAAAAATGTAAGATGGATGACAAGCGCGATTCTATAATCAGATCGAATCGAGACGTTGCGATCTGCTTTTAAAAGCACATCCCTAACTATTAAATCTTGTTTTTTTTTTTAATACAGTGGAAATTATACGTCTGTGGTGGTAACCATAGTCTTATAGGCCTTCTACACGGTCGGAACCAACCGCCGACCACCGCATCCTTGGTCGGGTTGGTGTAAAAATGGACCGTGTAGAAGCCGGTCCATCCGACCATTTTGATGGTTGATGCCACGAAAAACTTCATGGTTGATGCCAACGGCCTTGGTCGGAAGCGCATCTCTTCCGACGGGCTGCGTCCGTGGTCGGTTCCAACCGTATGGAATGCTGTCGGACGACGCGAGCGCGTCAGTTCAGGTTGCGCCGCAACTGTGCGGAGTGTGCGCCTGTAAGCATTAATAGACGATCGAACTTGTCCGCCCGAACCGCCGGACCGGTACGGTGCGCTCGACACGCCACACCACCGCACCGCACACGAGATGGTCCAGTGTGCTATCCGTGCTTGATCGCGTCAGACATGCCTCCAACCTTGTCAAAGGAAGCTAAAATAGCTTTAATTGCGGCAACCGTCGTAGCTAGCACGCCTATCCAAAGGCAAAGGAAAGAATGGGCAAAATTTTATTTAAGATACAGAGACTCATACAGTCGGGTCCAGACTCGTGGTTACACTGCTTTGTTACACCAGTGTGACTACGAGTAAACTTTTTTACTCGTTCATATGCGACTGATAAAGGAACTTCTTTATAAATTTGGATGATTTCTAAAATCAACTTTTTCTCCGTAATATTTACGGCTTCTTGCTCCGACGCCGCCGCCATTACAATTTCGTTACGCGTGTCTCGCTCGGAGGCAGAATTGCGACTAAAGCGCTAAACGATGCGGTGCGTGGGCCACACGAGCGAACAACGCGCGAACCGCACCAAATCCTTCCGGAGCGCATCCGGAGCGCACCAATGTCACGGTGCGGTGCGATCGTCTGTTAATAGTTTCAGTCGTCACGGGTGGATGTTAAACTATTAACAGACGATCGCACCGCACCGTGACATTGGTGCGCTCCGGACCATATTCGATAGTGTGTACATCGGTCCGCCGCACATTATTATTATTATTGACGGTCCGCTCGGTCGGATGGTTCTGTCAAAGGATTTGGTGCGGTTCGCGCGTTGTTCGCTCGTGTGGCCCACGCACCGCATCGTTTAGCGCTTTAGTCGCAATTCTGCCTCCGAGCGAGACACGCGTAACGAAGTTGTAATGGCGGCGGCGTCGGAGCAAGAAGCCGTAAATATTACTGAGAAAAAGTTGATTTTAGAAATCATCCAAATTTATAAGGATTTCCCATGTTTATGGCATTCTTCCCACGAACTCTATTGTAACAAAGACGTATGAGTGTATGAGTCTCTGTATCTTAAATAAAATTTTGCCCATTCTTTCCGTTTTTTCCTTTGCCTTTGGATAGGCGTGATAGCTACGACGGTTGCCGCAATTAAAGCTATTTTAGCTTCCTTTGACAAGGTTGGAGGCATGTCTGACGCGATCAAGCACGGATAGCACACTGGACCATCTCGTGTGCGGTGCGGTGGTGTGGCGTGTCGAGCGCACCGTACCGGTCCGGCGGTTCGGGCGGACAAGTTCGATCGTCTATTAATGCTTTTATCGCGTGGACGGAAAACAAACGCCGCGAATGAGAGGTTTTGACCGAATTTATATCTATATAAATATTCAATATAATGTCTTTGAGACATTGAATCCGATGTATACAAAGATAAGAACCAAAAAACTCAAGCATCATGTTTCATACATTTTCTTTTTTACTTTGTTTTTAGGGTTCCGTACCCAAAGGGTAAAAACGATTACTAAGACCGCTGTTCGTCTGTCTGTCCGTCTGTCACCAGGCTGTATCTCATGAACGGCGATAGCTAGAACGTTGAAACTTTTACGTATTTCTGTTGTCGCTATGACAATAAATACTAAAAACAGAAAAAATAAATATTTGAGAGGGGCTCCCATACAACTAGCCTACATTTTTAGCCATTTTTCGCTCGATATTAATAGCGGTGACAGGTAGATGCTTTAATTATTCTCTCAATGTTTTGTTTAACTTACAAGATAAAATAATAAAATATTATGTAATTATTTAAGGGGGCTCCCATACAAGAAACGGGATTTTTTTGTTCGATATTAATAACGGCAACAGGAAGATGATTCAAATGTTCACAGAATATTAAGTTGCATATTACCTTCAAAATAAATAATTAAATTAACAAAAAATATATTATTTTAAGGGGGGCTTCCATACGGCACGAAACCCTTCGTACGCGAGTCCAACTCGCACTTGGCCGATTATTTTTCTTCACTAAAGATTAAAAAAGTTATTGCTAAACTGATCTGTTGCATTTAAATGCAATGAGCCATCGCTTTCACAGAGAAAAACTCACAAATATAATATATGTACATAATAAATATTAGGGTCACACACGGTCTCCGACCCCAAACTAAGCAAAGCTAATGATATGGCTGCCAGAGACTAATACATATACATACCTACTTTACAAATACATACTTTAAATACTTACCTACTTATATAGATAGTACCTAAAACATCCAGACACAGCAAACATCTAGGTATTTATCAATAAAAAATGCTTGCCCTAGGTGAGAATCGAATCCACGTCACTTTGATTCAAGGAACCACTGAGCCACCGAAGCCGTCAACAAGTTGAGTCAACCACCGACCGTGTAGAACGAATTCAAAAATTGGTCCATCCGACCGTTGACTGGACGGTCGGCGGTTCATTCCGACCGTGTAGAAGCCTCATTAAGTTTGACATACACGATGCGATGATTTGATCAAATTTTCGCTTCATGCCAACTGGGAGCTCATTCAGTTAATTCAAAGGTAGGAATTGGTAGTTAACGATTTGTACTACTACCTGAAACTGGGCGCACAGAACGCGATGATCGCATCAATTCATCAGATCAGTTCAGTGGAGGCCAAATATAGGTAGTTAACTATAGCTGGTTCGTAGTTATTGAGGACCTTTGAATTAATTGAATGAGCTCCCAGTTGGAATGAAGCGAAAATTTGATCAAATCATCGCATCGTGTATGCCCACCTATAGTCACACACGTTATTTTTCTAATGATTTTGTTTTGATATGCGCGAAAGGTAGCTGAGCGGTTGGCGCTCTTGGCGCCGCCACATCTAGACACGCGGAATCGTGTCCAGCCAAGTCTAAGAAAAAGGAACCGGCGACGCGACGTATATATTATGTAATATTACACGAACCATTTCGAGCCACTTTTGACCCCTTCATAACTCGAAAACTATTTAACCTAGATATATGAAAAATTTAGCATATTTATTGAAGTTCTTTAGCTTATCTACAATACAAAATTTCATTAACGTTGCTCTGACGGTTAATGAAATATTAACGTTTAAAAACCGGGGTTTCATTGACTGATTCACTCACTGACTTATAGATCAAAAACCTAACCCACTTCCAGATGACCTAGAAACTTGATATTTGGCATCAAGGCAGACTATCAGGCATATACAAAGGAAAAAATCTAAAACTTTGAAATTTTAACCCTCAACCCTATGTAATAGGGGATGAAAGCTTGTATGAGACTTCCACAAATTTTCATGCTATAAGTCTAAAAATTTATATAAAGAATCCCTGTTAGAAATAATAAAACACGTATTTCAGGATTTTTCATAAATCAGCCCCCGACCCCTAAAATTGGGGGATGAAAATTTGTATGTCACTTTCGAAACTTTTGATGCCAGAAGTCAGAAAATGGATATACGAACTCGTTGTAATAGATAATAAAACACAATTTCAGGATTCTTAATAAACCACCCCCAAACCCTTACTGGGGGATGAAAGTTTGTATGACACTTTTGCAAAGTTTGATGCTAGATGTCCAAAAATTGATAAAGGGACTCTTTATTACAAATATAATAAAACACGTATTTCAATATTTTTAGTAAATCTCCCCCTAACCTTTAAAACTGGGGGTAAAACTTGGTATGAGACTTGCGCAAGTTTTGAAGCTAGAGATGTGAAAATCGATAAAATTACTCCTTGTAGTAAACTACAAAAAGAAGTGAAATCCAACAAAAACATTTTCATGTGAAATGAAGCCAAGTCTAAAACACAGTTCCCACTATCAAAAAGTTGGCAGATCTCACGTAAAGCCAAGCTTCTAACTCTACAAGTCCTTACTTCACAAACTCTACACCTTAGTCAATATATGCGGCTTGGCTGTTTCGCTAACTGCGCATGGGCGTAAAGTGAAGATTAATTCATTAATTCTGTTATACAAACAGTTTTTGTTGTAACGAAACAGCCAAGTCACATTTATTGACTAAGCTGTAGAGTTTGTGGAGTAAGGGTAGAGTAAGGCGTGTAGAGTAAGAAGCTTGGCTTTACGTGAGATCTCACAACTTTTTGATAGTGGGAACTGTGATTTAGACTTGGCTTAATTTCACATGAAAATGTTTTTGTTGGACGGCCACTTTAAAGGTGGGCCATACACGATGCGATGATTTGATCAAATTTTCGCTTCATTCCAACTGGGAGCTCATTCAATTAATTCAAAGGTCCTCAATAACTACTAACCAGCTATAGTTAACTACCTATATTTGGCCTCCACTGAACTGATCTGATGAATTGAAGCGATCATCGCGTTCTGTGCGCCCAGTTTCAGGTAGTAGTACAAATCGTTAACTACCAATTCCTACCTTTGAATTAACTGAATGAGCTCCCAGTTGGCATGAAACGAAAACTTGATCAAATCATCGCATCGTGTATGCCCACCTTTAAAGTCTACCTACTCAGTCAATCATATAATAATTACAATGGCCTCGTCATAATGAATTAATAATACCTACATGCTGCTTTGTCTGGGGATATCATTGAAGTACTACACACATTAACATCATTGGGGGGTGTATTATACAGGGTTACTGGTTATTGAACCTATTCCTTCTAGTAGCTTATAGGGGGCGCTATTATCAACTAATTTGACCACATATACCCCTATCCAAAAGTTAACCATTTCCGAGAAAAAAATTATTAAAGTATTTTTTAAATTTTATCGATGTAAGGTGACTTAAAGGTTATAAAAAAAAAATTAGACGGTTTTGAACAATCATTTATTTATTTTTACTTAACAGAGACATAAGGCTATCATTATGAGTAACAAAAACTGAACTAGGTATCCACTTTAAATAATTACCACAGGAAAACATCAAGAAAATCTAATTATCATTATTAATTAGTTCTCTTTGATCGACAATTAATCAAAAAAACGCCAGTACATTTGACGTGCAGATTATTTTTAAAACATCTGTATACTTTAAGCTTTCGAATGAGTTATTAAAATCTAACATCGGTCACAGGGTTTAAGAAAAAAACACTTCACAAAGAGGCCCCGGTATAAAATTCTAGGAAAACTGTTTTTTTACCTGCTTCAAATTACGCCGCCACCCGTCAACAAACACGGGATTTAGACCCTTGTTACCTGCCATGAGCGATCATTGTTCCACCCGCACTTATCAAGGGTTTACAAACAAAGCGCATTTTTAAATTAGTAGTTAGAGAGTAGAGATAAGGTTAGTCGGTTCGTACTGATTGTATCGTTCGGACGCGTTCTTTCTCTCACCTATGCACTTTGCGATCTTCCTGTTGACCTGGCTTGTTATCGGACTGTGACTTTGCTTGTGAATTTGTGACTTGGCTTGTGAACTGGTTCTGTGATCGATTGCTCTACCGACGACTTGGCGTGTTAAAGGACTTGTGATAAAGCTTTCATTGCTTTTATCATGTCTGGAGGTTATCGAAGCCGCCATACGTATTCGAATGAAGAATACGCCGACATTTTATTTTATTACGGATATTGCTCAGGCGACTCTGCAGCAGCCCGCCGAGAGTACATTCAACGGTTCCCCAATCGCCAACCCGATGTGAGCGTTTTTAATGGAGTGTATCGGCGAATCCGAGAAACTGGTAGTGTGATGCGAAGAACAAGTGATGTTGGTAGACCACGTATGTATGCTGTGGAAGATGAAGAAGAAATTCTTCGACGTTTTGCTGAAGACCCAACCGTCTCTACAAATGCTGTTGCATCACAGCTGGGCATTTCACAATGAAAAGTGTGGTTCACTGTGCACAACGCGGGACTCTACCCATACCATTACACTCCCGTACACGTCATAGAAGAAGGTGATCCTCTCAGAAGGTTAGATTTTTGCAGATTTATGCTCAATGCAGACATAGAAAATCCATGTTTTTTTAAGAAAATCTTATGGACTGACGAGTCAAAATTTGATAAAGATGGAATAACAAATTATCACAATGTTCACTACTGGGATACAAAAGAAACAGGAAATCCCAACAAAAAACGACCAACAGGATCACAACGCCGATTTTCGGTAAATGTGTGGATGGGAATAATCGACAATAATTTGATTGGACCCCATTTTTTCCCCGACATTTTAAACGGAGAAATTTACGAAGATTTTTTAGAAAATCATCTGCATGAACTACTTGAAGATGTGCCGTTGAATAGAACACAGAATATGGTATTCCAGCATGATGGTTGTCCGGCGCACTTTAGATTAAGTGTGCGTCAGTGTTTAGACACCAAATACCCCGGGCGCTGGATAGGCAGAGGTGGACCCATACCTTGGCCTGCTAGGAGTCCTGACCTGACCCCAATGGACTACTACGTTTGGGGTCATATGAAATCGTTAGTTTATGATGTGTCTCCGGTGCCAAGGATTGATGAGTTGAAGGAGCGCATAATAAATGCGGCCAATCAAATCAGGGCTACTCTAACAAGTAAAGTCGTCAAAACTAACCTAAGAAAAAGAATGCGACTCTGCATTAGGAACAGAGGAAGCCACATTGAACATCAGCTGTGATAAAAACGTAGATTAGCAACATTTAGTTAAGTTTCCAATTACATGCATTGATAAATGAAGACTTGTTTAATCGTCGTAAAAATGTTAATTATCACCATAATTACTTAACTGATCTTAAGTTTCAATACCTCATTCGATAGCTTAAAGTATACAGATGTTTTAAAAATAATCTGCACGTCAAATGTACTGGCGTTTTTTTGATTAATTGTCGATCAAAGAGAACTAATTAATAATGATAATTAGATTTTCTTGATGTTTTCCTGTGGTAATTATTTAAAGTGGATACCTAGTTCAGTTTTTGTTACTCATAATGATAGCCTTATGTCTCTGTTAAGTAAAAATAAATAAATGATTGTTCAAAACCGTCTAATTTTTTTTTTATAACCTTTAAGTCACCTTACATCGATAAAATTTAAAAAATACTTTAATAATTTTTTTCTCGGAAATGGTTAACTTTTGGATAGGGGTATATGTGGTCAAATTAGTTGATAATAGCGCCCCCTATAAGCTACTAGAAGGAATAGGTTCAATAACCAGTAACCCTGTATATCTCTGGAATAATGCAAACTATTCTGTAGGTATAATTTTACTGTACGCAGACATTTTATACATACTTAATTAGAATAACAAAACATAAATAAAATAAATAATTTTATCATATTGCAATATCCTCAACTCCTAATGATAATAAATAATCTAAATGCTATACTTAATAAGTTGCTCACACAATATAAAGTGTTGTTCAATTCAATTCAACTATTTATTGCAACATAGGTATGTACTTTTACATGCAGTTATGCTTGTTCCATGCGCCTTGTAAAAATTGAGTCTGTGACAAAAAATTGCAAATAACAATTTTCAATACATAAAGCTATGTACTATAATCATATGTACTATTTCACAGTAATGCTTGATTTGAAAATCAAAAATTTTGCTCATGTTTCTTTAAAATTACATTCATATTTTTTTTTTCCTCAGCATGAGACAGAATGTGCTGATTTATGTGCATGTATTGCTTTATAAACACACAAATCACATTCTTAGGCCTTTGCCTCAGTATGAGTCAGCTTGTGTTCTTTCAACTTACTTGCGTGTGAGGCTGTATAATCACATGTATCACATTGATATGCTCTTTTCTTAGTGTGAGTCATTTTGTGTCGTCTCAACAAAGATGCACGGGTTCCTCTGTAATCGCACATGTCACATTGATGTGCCTTTACACCAGTGTGAGTAAGCATGTGTTGTTTCAATGTACTTGCCAGTGCTGCTGTATAATCACACATAACGCATTGATGTGCTTTTTCTCCAGTATGGGTCAGCATGTGTTGTCTCAAGTGAGCAGCCAGTTTTGCTTTATAATTGCACATATCACATGCATATGCCTTTTCTCCAGTGTGAATCACCATGTGCTGTTTCAAGTGACTAGCTAATGTCGCTTTATAATCGCATATATTGCATTCATATGCCTTTAATCCAGTGTGGGTCAGCATGTGTTGTTTCAATGTACTTGCTCGTGCTGCTATATAATCACACATACCACAATGATGTGTCTTCTCCTTAGTGTGAGTCAATTTGTGTTGTTTTAATGTAAACGTACGGGTCGCTTTATATTCACACATATCACATTCATATGCTCTTTTTCCAGCGTGAGTCAGTCTGTGTTGTTTCAACATATTTGCCTGTGCTGCTGTATAATCACACTTATCACATTGATATGCCTTTTCCCCAGTGTGAGCATGCAGTATGTGTTGTTTCAAGTGACCAGCCAGTGCTGCTTTATAATCGCATTTATCACATTCGTATCTCGCTTCCACAATGTGAGTTATGTGTTGTTTCAAAGTGCTTGTACATGTTGCTTTATAATTGTACACGTCACATTCATTTGTCGTTTCCTCAGTGTGGGTTAGTATGTGTTGTTTTAAGGTGCTTGCACATGTTACTTTATAATCACACATATCACATTCATATAACGTTTCCCCAGTGTGAGACAGTATATGTTCTTTCAAGTGACTTTCCCTTAAGGTTTTATAATCACATATATCACATTCATATGTCGATTCCCCAGTGTGAGCCAGTATGTGTTGTTTCAAGGTATCAGCCAATATTGCTTTATAATCACACATATCACATTCATATGCTTTTTCCTCAGTGTGAGTCAGCTTGTGTTGTTTGAAGTGATGAGCCAGTGTTGCTGTATAATCGCACATGTCGCATTCATATGTTGTTCTCCCAGTGTGTGTCAGCATGTGTCGTTTCAACCTACTTGCCTGTGTTGCTGTATAATCACATGTATCACATTGATATGTCTTTTCCCTAGTGTGAGTCAGTTTATGTTGTCTCAAAAAAGATGCATGGATTGCTTTATAATCACACATATCACATTCATGTGCCTTTACCACAGTATGAGTCAGCATGTGTTGTTTCAAAGTACTTGCTAGTACAGCTGTATAATTACATCTAACACATTTATATGTTTTTTTCCCAGTGTGATTTAGCATGTGTAGTTTCAAGTGAGCAGCCAATCTTGCTTTATAACTGCACATGTTACATTTATATGCCTTTTCCCCCGTATGAGTCAGCATGTGTTGTTTCAAGTGACCAGCCAGTGTTGCTTTATAATCGCATAACTTGCATTCATGTGCCTTTACCCCAGTGTGAGTCAGCATGTGTTGTTTCAATGTAAATGCACGGGTTGCTTTATACTCACATGTATCACATTGATATGCCTTTTCCCCAGTGTGAATCAGCTTGTGTTGTTTTAACGTACTAGCCCTTGCTGCTGTATAAGCACATATATCACATTTAAATGCCTTTTCGCCAGTGTGAATTCGTATGTGTTCTTTCAATGTACTTGCTCGTCCTGCTCTATAATGACATATATCACATTCATAAGGCTTACCTCCTGTATGAGTCTTAAAGTGTTGACTAAATTTTTTTAAATGAGTTGATTTATATTTACACATAGAACATTTATATAATTTCCCCTTTGATTTTCTTGATCCTGTCCCGGTACTGGTAGTTGTATTTGTGGAGTCATCTGGACAGTGGTAATCATTTGCTACCTCCGTTTCAGTGATTCTATCTTCTGTATCCATTACTTTCAGTTATATTATGTATTCACAGTACAGCAGTACAACTCGTACTCAGGCTTATTCTGTGTTCCAGATAAGCTGCAAATTGCTTCTAGCAACTAGTCTCTATGTGACATCCAACTGACTGGAGTTGATAGTTATTAAACAGCCAACTAGACTAGATGCAGGATTTCATGGATTTGTCATCTGAAATAAATCACAAAAAATAATTAATTTTCGCAAAAAATTGCAAAACCGCCTTCCATAGACTGTACAAAATTTTAATATTTCGCTACAATTGTTTACATTATTGTTGATTTTACAAAAACGGCACAGCCGATTCCTGTAAAATTTAAATGGGACCATCTCTGGAGTATACCCCTTCAAACTAAAAAAGAATTTTTAGATTCAGTTCACCATTGGCGAAATAATCGATGTTCATTGTGTACAAAATATGGATATTTCATTTGAATTGCTTCCATTATTGTTGGTTTTTTCAAAAACGGCTCAACCGATTTCTGTAAAATTTAAATGGGACCACATCGGAAGTATACCCTTTTTAACTAAAAATAATTTTTCGATTTGGTTCACAATTGGCGCAATTATCGACGAACATACACAAAAAAAATACAGACATACGAACTTAGAACCTCCTCCTTTTTGGAAGTTGGTTAAAAATATAGTAGTTACCATTTTATTTAGATGAGGTAACTGGTAAGGTTCAAATTGTTTTGACTATAGTTCTATCAATGTGATAAGTACCACATTGATAGTACTGTAGTCAATACAATTAGCAAATAAAACTTGCTAATTGCTTTAAATCACTTAGGAATACATGTAACCAAGTTTTTGTGAGGATGTGTGATTCATAGTAAATCTTTAGAACCTTGTTATAAATTTTCTTTAATATCCTTGTTTTTTTCACCTCAGCTTTACATCATCTCAATAAAATATGCAGGTAATAATAGGTATTTGTTAGACAAGAGTGCAAAGTTGCTTTTTAACCACATGCTCAATTTAGGGGACCAAGCAAGCGAAGGATTCTAAAATTAGAACCCTGAGCGTTAGCAGGGGAATCAAAAGAGCACAAGATGAAAAATCTTTGCTTATAGACCTCCAATGAAACACCTCGATCCTCACTGGTATATAGTAGAATCTGAACCAAATGAGACTTGTTAGAGATTTGAATGAGTATATTTTTATGATGACATCAAAACAAGAGGCTCAATTATCATTTTTTAATATACCAGCTTTATAGTTAGCTAAACTTTTGTGGACTATCTCATAGGAAACTTTTATTATTTGGGGAAAAATAAAGTCACTTTCCGTCTTTCAAACTGTCCATGCTGAAAATCAAGTCAATCCGTTGCTGTGTGAAAGAGGAACAAACCAACACACTTACAGATTTACAATATTAGTAAGGATAACATCATAAACGTTGCCTCGCTTGGTATTTATGAATTACTTCAAAAAACGCAAGAACTTGAGCGATTTTATATGAAGGACTTACAATGGAACGCAGATGTAGAGCTGTATCAGAAATATGTAGGTTTGTATCTTCTTCACGTTTAAAATTAGTTTTCGTGAACTTGATTTAAGTTAATCTCTTCACAATACCATCTAGTATGTTGAAAAATTCCAGCTAATTTATTTTAAAAATATTTCAATTTCACTTCCTTGTCCTTCGTCCACAGCGCCATTCTTCTTCTTTTACGTTTTGGCGTCGCATTGTTGTGCATTTGCCAGTGTCAAGTACATAGTATTATTAATTTTTTATAATATTTTGTCAAAATAGTCAGTCGTAGTCACGTCATAGTCCAATAAAGTCACGGTCATGTCCAAACATGATCCAAGTCATACCTCAGTAAAGCAGTGAAGACTTTACTGGAGGCGTCTATGGAGTTTTGGTAACAACACGGAACAACATGATACTTCACATATATCACTTGCCTACACTCACGTACGTAAATCAGCTCATAATCAACAAAATACTACAATTTTTCACTAATTATCACTGATAAAAACACAATAATACAATGCGGCGACATGATTTTTCCGCGTTCCCGCCAAAAAACTCCACAGCGCGATTAGCTGGACTATTTTGATTTTTAGGGTTCCGTACCCAAAGGGAAAAACGGGACCCTATTACTAAGACTTCGAAGTCCGTCTGTCTGTCTGTATCTCATGAACCATGATAGCTAGGCAGCTGAAATTTTCACAGATGATGTATTTCGGTTGCCGCTATAACAACAAATATTAAAAACAAAATAAAATTAATATTTAAAGGGGCTCCTATACAACAAACCTGAATTTTTAGACGTTTTTCGCTCTATATTAATAATGGTACCAGGTAGATGCTTGAAATTTTCACAGAATATTTAGTTTTATATTCCCTTCAATAATAAATAATAAAATTAACTTAAAATAAATATTTAATGGGGGCTCCCATACAGTACAGTACGGCACCCTTCGTGCGCGAGTCCGACTCGTACTTGGCCGATTATTGACAACTTGTTCTCTTATTGGTTTGTGTTATTGACAGACACTCTGTTCACACTTTCTTAGTTGCACATCTCGCCCTCTTATTTTTGTAATTAAGTATTATTATTTAGCATCCTGTCTAGTTAAATAGATAGGAGGCGATCGACCCATTTCAGCCGACCGTTGTGGGTATTTGTTTATATCTCGAGTTCTATTTCATCAAATAGCTCATGATGGGTATCGTTAACTAGGTGTTTTAATGTTCTATAATTATTTCTTAGACAACTACCACGTAAACGTAGTTATTCAAAAAATATTTTCTAAAAATCGATATTTTATCCACTTCCTTTTGTCTATTTTTCGACATAAGTTAAAAATCGAAAGGTTAATTTAATTAAACATCAAAATAAAAAAAACATAGAACATCTTTCTAGCTTTCTTTTAAGTCCAAAAACTTTGTCCTATGATTATAAAAAAACGAATAAGGTTGGGAGGGGCTATTTCGACTGAGGGGTTATTTCAACTAATGACGATAACTCTTATTTTACTACATTTATTCAAAAACGCCATCTAGATCCAAGTCGATGAACAGCTAAATTCGAAAATATTTCATAGATGTCGCTGCTAAGGCACAAAATGTTTGACCTACAAGCATTTTTTGTCAGACGCCATTTTGCGAATCGGTGTTAGCAAGGACGCTCGTCACATTTTTCAAAAAAAATAGTGTTTTGAACGTTTGTTTTCACAATAACACAGGGCGAATGAAGAAAGTATAAAAGGTTAGTTATTTTCCACTTATTTATTATATGTAAAACCACGTTTTTAAAGATATTTTTAGGTAGTTTAAATAGCCCCGCTAAGATATTGAAGTGGGGTTATTACAACTAACCTAAAGTCGAAATTACCCCGCTTAATTTTCTATGGCGTTAATAAACACTAGTGATGTCCCCATATCGATACTTTATTTATACGTAACAAAAACCTTGGCGCATACGATAACGTTATTTAAAGCGATTTTACTATTATCGATAGAGCTAGTGCACATCTTAGTGGCAAGTTGGACGATTTATATATTAATAAAAAGCATTATTAATATTTATGTTTGTATGTTTCATGATTTTTTGTTCTCGCTCGCATAACTATCGAACTATTATTCCAACATGCGAGAAACTTGGTAGGTCAATAGGTGGTGCTATGAAAATTTTCTGGGGAGCATATAAATATGCCAAGAAGGTTATACAAATATACCGAATGTACTATCTGTATATCTGCTCAACATCAGGCTGTATGTAGTCAACGCAAACCTATATGGAATAAAAAAAAAACTATATTGGGTGTCAAGAGAGGACATCATTTATAAATTCTTTTTAATTATATTTTAAGAAGTATTGTTTTGAAAGAAATCAAAAGAAGAAAATTTAAGCAATCTCTGTCATCTGAGCTCCCATTTGCTGTAGTTTCGATGCCTGTTAATAAACCAGTTACTTGAGTTATTTTAACTAAAAAAAACTGTATGCCATTTATGTATTTTATGCATGCCTGTAATCTTTACTAGCTCTGTAATCTTTTACTGAGCTAGAGCATTAAATTTCATTGGGTAGTGGACTCAACAGAATCAATAACTATCAATTACACAGTATCAACTTAAACGTACCTATAGAAGTTTTCAGAAATAAGTCAAATCAACGCAAAGGTGTATGGTATTTTCGTATTGTTTTAGATGGTGCGAAATTATATACGAAAAAAAGAAAAACAATACTCACTAGACGAACTTCATAAGGCAGTTCAAGATGTTCGCAGTAAGAAAATGAATTCTTATCAAGCTGCAGATGTATATGGCATACCAAGATCCACAATAGTATCAAGACTATCTGAAACACATGCGATGAATGATCAACCAGGTAGACCGACAGTGTTTTCTTTCGATTTTGAAAGTAATATAGCAGAATGTTTGCATATCATGGAAAAAAATGGGTTCCCGTTGACCAGAAAAGAAACCAAAATATTGATATCCGAATATGTCCGTCGTAATGGCATAGAAACTCCATTCAAAGACGACATACCTGGAAAAGATTGGTTCCATGGATTCCAGAAAAGGCACAATCTCAGCATCAAAAAGCCCCAGTCAGTTGAGATGGCCAGACGAAAGGCCTGCGATCCATTTATAGTGTACGGATATTTTGATATGCTAGAAAAGGTGGTTGAAGAATTGGGATTATCAGACAAACCGAAGCAAATATATAACTTGGACGAAACCAGTTTATGTAGCGACCCAGTAAAAGGAAAAGTGCTCGGGAAAAAAGGATACCAATCCACAAGAACAACAAGTGGCCCTGGACGCAACAACACCACTGTTCTCCTAGCGATAAATGCAAACGGTGACAAAGTTCCGGCACTGATTATTTTCCAAGGGAAACATTTGTGGTCGGAATGGGTATATAAGAACAAAAACGTAAAAACTGCTTACTCTGTCAGCGAAAAAGGATGGATGGAAACATCAATTTTTGAAAAGTATTTGAGAGAAACATTTGTACCTGCGATTGGCAAAGAGCGACCTGTGCTGCTTATATTTGATGGGCATGCTACTCATGTTGATTTAAGCGTTATAAAATATGCAGCATCCGAAGGTATTACAATCCTGAAATTACCACCACACTCATCGCACATACTACAGCCATTGGATTGTAGTACGATGAAACCGCTGAAAGATCGTTGGGAAGAAAAAATAATCCAATGGCAGAGGCTGCATATTGGTGTCAACCTACCAAAAGGCGAATTCGCTAGGCTTCTAACTGAAGTTTGGGATGAAATAAACCCTGTGATTCTGCAGAATGGCTTTAAAAGAACCGGGATATATCCGATAAATCGCTTCGCCATTCCGAAAGAATTATTTGATGTTTTGACATTGCAGAAATGGGAAAATGCTCAAACACAGCTTGTTGAAAAAGACAAACCCCAACCTGAAGACGCTATGGAACCCGATGTGTTGAACTGTGTTGAAAATACAAATGAGAGCAACACAGTTATTGTTCCAAGCTTGTTAACGATAACTTTAAAAACAATTAACGAACATCACCAAAAACGGATTGAAATTGAGACTGAGAATAATAATAATTTGACAGAAAAAAATAATCTGAAAAGAAGTTTGGAAAAAAGATCATCTCTGAAGCAAATAAGAAGCGCAAAAATGTCACTGCAAGGAAAAGAAAATAATGTGGAAATCGAACAAAGAAAAACTTTAACTCAAACATATAAAAACAAAAACCACAAACTAAATAAAGAAAAATATTCCAATGATGTACTGCAAATAAAAAAAGAATCACACACAAATAGTAGACCTGAACAAAATTCTAAATGTATTGTACAAGAACCACAGAAATTTTTAAAACCTTATGAAGGAGCTAATAAGAGGGATACAAAATGGTCAGTCAATAACTGTGAGAAAACAAAAAACTCAATCCAATTGCAAATACCTAACAGAATTGACAGTAGTCTATTGCCAAATTCTCTTGAAATTTTGAAGTGCGAAACAATTCAACTTAAGCGAGAAATAAATAGAAGTGTACAAGAGCCTAACGTGACATTTGAAGAACTTCTACTGAAAACTGTTCGTAGAAATGACCAGCCTAAAACCCAGAAAAAACGGATAGTAAACAGTACAGCAGAAGTTTTAACATATAACGATGTGATTCAAAGAATGACTGAAGATCATGAAAAAAAAGAGAAGATGAGGCTGGAAAAACTAAAAAAAAAGGAGGCTAAACTACAAAATAAAGAAAAAAAGATACAAAAGGCACAAAAACAACGAAACAAGAAACAACAACAAAAGAAACCAGGTGATAATCTGAAGAAGAAAAAACAGCAGAAGAAGAAATATAAAGAAAAGATCACAGAAACTGATGATAGCGATAGCAGTGGTTCATACGAATCGAAAAATGACTCCGAAGACGAAGATATGGAAAGCTATTTTAAAAGTATTTTGCTTGAAGACGACGAAATGCTATCCGAAAAAGATTTTGTTGCTGATGCTAACATAATAACGGAACAACCTAACAAACGTTTTTCTCGTGATAGTGTAGATCTGTCAGCCACTTCCTCGAAGACACAAGATCCAGCTTATAGTTTTTTTCAAGACGCAAGATCCAGAGAAAGACAAATTTGTACTGGCTAAATTCAGTTCCAGCAAAGGGAAGAAGACTTATAAATATGTGTGCCTGATAGAAGACCTGATCGAAGAAAAACTTGTTGTGCAGGGTTTCAAGTCGTTTAAAAAAAATAAACAAGTTTTTCGTATTATTGATAATGACCATTCAATTATAGATAAAACCGACATAATTAGTTATCTTCCAGATCCCGAAATTAAGGGTAATGAATATATATTTCCTTGCAAAATTGATGTTGTATAATATTAAAGTGTTATAAAATAGTGGTATAAATGTGGTACATAAGAAGGTACCACTGCTGATCTCATTATTTACTATATAAGTAAGTACTTGTTTTTAATTTAGAAAAGGTGAGATGAAAAATTTTAAATGAATGTTTTAAATTCCAACGTGCTTATCATTCCAAAGATTGTTTCTATTTCTAGTAAGAAAAGGAAAGTTAATAAAGATGCTTGATTGAAGTTCTCGTTTTTTTAACTCCTGAGATTCTTAAATGCCATAAAAATAAAGTGATTTTCAATGTGCCGGAAGGTCATGGGACCATTGACACGATAAAAATAGGGCAATTAGATCTGTGGATTTTTAACAACAGAAATTAAACATTTTGGATTTGCAGATAAAGTTATTCACATAAAACTCGATGAATGAATAAACAATAGAATCTTGAAAAATATTAGTATACCTAGTTCTATGTATTTATACCCTTTGCAATTAAAATTTTATTTGAATTAGGTACCTAAAAAAAATTATGCAGTAAATGTCTACATTTAGTCATTTTAGTTCGATCCAATTTATCGACTACGTAGGACGACATGCGTCCCAGCCCTACTGTCCATAGATAACAGTTGAAATTACCCCTCCAAAATGTTTCAAGTGTTTTTCTACAACACTGAGCCTTCGTTCGTAGCAGTAAGATACACATTTGATTGAAAGATACTAAAATTATAGTCGAGTTTAGAATTGTAACGCCATTATCACATTAGTAGGATATTTATAAGCCAAAGTTGAAATTACCCCGCCGAGGGGTAATTGTAACTATTTCTGCCTTTTTTGAGAAACCTTGTATTTTGTAACATAGAAAATAGGTATTTCGTCTTAGTGCTAAGTGAAAAATGATCTCAAATCGAGCCTTTTTCATATGCAAGTATCACATCTAGCTTAACGTAATCACAATCGAGAGTGCTAATTTTTTAAGTTGATGTCTGTGTTTTATTAGTCGAAATAGCCCCGCTTGACCTTAGTGATCATTTTTGTATGGTAAGTACTGTGTGGTACTTTGCCGTCCGTGCCGACAGAAGCCACACTCCTTCCTTTTTATAGAATTGTTTCGGGTTATAAGCCACGTTATCTCTTCACAAATGATAATTAATTACATTTTAGGTGCTATCACCACCTTCATCATCATCATCTCAGCCATAGCGTCATTAAATGTATACTTCATGAATATATATTTTTTTAGCATTGTTAAACGTTTTCCGTTAAATATGATGTTTGCTTACAATTTGGGAGTTTGCAGCAACATAATCATCAACATTTCAGCCGTATAACCTTTACTTGCCAGCACAAACAAATCAATTATACGACAGAGTTTTGATACGGGTCCTTTTTCCATTCATTTATATATTTTCTCATCCTATGCTACTAACTACCGTTTACGATTTATGGCCCATTTAATGAAATTTCATTAAATGAACCTTAAAACATTAAATGGTCCATAAATCATAAACGGTAAGTTTAACAAAAAAGTTTAGTGGAAACAAAAGATGCGAAATTTTATTTTCTACAATAATGATCTTAATGTTTTTTTTCCTTACATAGTACATAGTTTCCGAGATATCGGCCAAAAACATTTTTTCAAGATGACGTGTCAGGAACGCATTTTCTGAACGGCCGGACTATAATCACACATTTTATATCAATTGTATTATGCCTCTTATAGGTGGCATCGGTAAACACGAGGTGAATATTTGCGCGTTAGCTGATTCATATGTCAGCGACGATTTGAAGCAGGGATTTGGGCAGCTTAAATCTAACTTAAAACACCATTAACTTGCATTCATGTCGTTCCCCCACTGTGAGTAAGTATGTGTTGTTTCAAGGTACTCACACATTTTGCTTTATAATCGCACATATCGCATTCATGTCGTTCCCCCACTGTGAGCCAGTATGTGTTGTTTTAAGTTACTTGCACATGTTGCTTTATAATCGCATATATCACATTCAAATGCCGTTTTTGCAGTGTGAGCAAAGAATATATAATAATACTACGTATAGAACGGCCACTCGTTACCCCCCACCCGTTTGAGTCTTCCTCACTTCCACCCCGCGCTACGTACCGCATCGTGTACTCTGCGCGCGGGCTGCACTGGCCGGTGGATTTTCTAATAAAAACTACCTAGACTGTGACAATAGGGAACACTTGTACTGTGTATGGTTGAATATCAATGATACGTAACAAAACAAGAAATTTTAATGTTTCCCTAAGGATAAATAATAGGAACTTATTTTACATTATTTGGTAACTTCCTCTTGATATTATCTTACAAAAGAAGTAGATCGGTTACTTTTTGTTAAAATGCTTCCAAATTAAGTAATTGTTATACTTTTTTAAGCACTACATTAATATTCATTTTTGCAAATTAAGTACGCAACTGTCTCACTCACGCGGCATGTCGTCACGTTGTGGTGATCGCTGACAGCCATAGACGTTCCGCACACAAATGCGCGTGTAGCGACCGTGCGTAAGTGTGTTGTCTGTGAGTAAGTACTGTGTAGGTGTGCGTAAGACAGCAGATTTTGTATGAAAAATCGCGGAGTGTCCGGGCTGTGCTATAGGCAAAGAATATATAATAATACTACGTATAGAACGGCCACTCGTTACCCCCCACCCGTTTGAGTCTTCCTCACTTCCACCCCGCGCTACGTACCGCATCGTGTACTCTGCGCGCGGGCTGCACTGGCCGGTGGATTTTCTAATAAAAACTACTTAGACTGTGACAATAGGGAACACTTGTACTGTGTATGGTTGAATATCAATGATACGTAACAAAACAAGAAATTTTAATGTTTCCCTAAGGATAAATAATAGGAACTTATTTTACATTATTTGGTAACTTCCTCTTGATATTATCTTACAAAAGAAGTAGATCGGTTACTTTTTGTTAAAATGCTTCCAAATTAAGTAATTGTTATACTTTTTTAAGCACTAGATTAATATTCATTTTTGCAAATTAAGTACGCAACTGTCTCACTCACGCGGCATGTCGTCACGTTGTGGTGATCGCTGACAGCCATAGACGTTCCGCACACAAATGCGCGTGTAGCGACCGTGCGTAAGTGTGTTGTCTGTGAGTAAGTACTGTGTAGGTGTGCGTAAGACAGCAGATTTTGTATGAAAAATCGCAGAGTGTCCGGGCTGTGGTGTGAGATAGTACGTGTTCTTTCAAGTGATTTTCCCTTAATGTTTTATAATCACACAAATCACATTCATTATTCATTTTCGTGAGTGTGAGTCAGTATGTGTTGTTTTAAGGTGCTAGCACATGACGCTTTATAATGACACATATCACATTCATATGCCTTCACCACAGTGTGAGACAGTATGTGTTCTTTCAAGTGACTTTCCCTTAATGTTTTATAATCACACAAATCACATTTATATGTCGTTACCCCAGTGTGGGTCAGTATGTGTAGTTTCAAGGTACTGGCACTTATTGCTTTATGATCGCACAATACACATTCAGATGCCTTCACCCCAGTGTGTGACAGAATGTGTTCTTTCAAGTGACTTTCTCTTAACGTTTTATAATTGCACATGTCACATTGATATTCCTTTTCTCCTGCGTGAGTCAATATGGTGTGGCGTCTCAAATGTTTTGCCAGTGTTGCTTTATAGTCGCACATATGACATTCATATGCCTTTACCCCGGTGTGAGTTAGCATGTGTTGTTTCAAAGTACTTGAGCGTGCTGCTGTATAATCACATGTATCACATTGATATGCCCTTTCCTTAGTGTGAGTAAGTTTGTGTTGTTTCAATGTAGATGCGCGAATGGCTTTATAATCGCACATATCACATTTATATGCCCTTTTCTCAGTGTGAGTCAGTTTGTGTTCTTTTAGAGTATGTACGAGCATTGCTTTATAATCGCACATATCACATTCATATGACTTTTTTCCAATGTGTGTCAGCATGTGTTTTTTCAGAGTACCCGCCCGTGCTGCTGTATAATTGCACACATAACATTGGAATGCCTTTTCTCCAGTGTGAGTCAGTTTATGTCGTTTTAATGTAGACGCAGTTGTTGCTTTATAGTCACAATTATTACATTCATATGCCCGTTCCCCAGTGTGAGTCAACTTGTGTTGTTTAAGGGTTTGTGGAAGTGTTGCTTTATAATCGCAGATATTACATTCATATGCCTTTTCTCCAGTGTGAGACAGCATGTGTTGTTTCAATGTATTTGCTCGTGCTGCTGTATAATCACACATATCACATTGAAATGCCCTTTCTCCAGTGTGAGTCAGTATGTGCCGTTTCAACAGAGATGGTTTTGTTGCTTTATAATCGCACAAATCACATTCATACGCCTTTTCACCAGCATGAATAGCTTTGTGTTGTTTTAAGCTATGAGCATTTAATGCTTTATAGTCGCATATGTCACATTCATATGTCTTTCCCTCAGAGTGAGTCAGTATGTGACGTTTCATGGAACTTGTTTGTGCTACTTTATAACCACATATATCACATTTATACTTTTCCCCAGTATGTGTTCGTATATGTCGTTTCAAGTCATGTAACCGTACTGCTCTATAACTACATATATCACATTCATATGGCTTATCTCCTGTGTGTGTCAAGATGTGGGTTTTCAATGCTGAAATAAAAGCTGCTTTATAATTACACATGGGACATTTATGTAATTTTCCTTTGATTTTCTTTGTTCTTCTCTTAGTACCAGTAGTTGAAATTGTGGAGTTACCATGACTGTCGTATTCCTTAGCAATCTCCACTGCAGTGTTTCTGGTTTCTGTATCCATTACTTTAGGTTGTATTGAATATTATCAGTACAGCAGACTTATTGTGCTCACATCTGTTTGGAACAGAACTGCTAGCTAAGTAATTGCTTTTTGATATCCAACTGAGAAGATACCGGTACTACAGTGCCAATGTGGTATATTAAAATTCTTCCTTCAATACTACATAAAATGTTCATCTGAAAGAAATTACAAACCATAAGTCACTTTGTTTAGATGGATAATAAGGGTTTAAAGTATCTTCTATTGATTGGGTAACTGTATGCAATAAAATTAAGTTTAAATTAGCAAAAAGACTTGCAGCCTCCAATCAGATTGGTTTGAATGGCAGCATGGCAGTTATAGGTTGTCTGTGATATTCAACTATAGTATAGGAGCGAGGAGGAGGAGGAGGACCACAGAAACAAATGTGGCCACAATACCACCACTTAAGTTTTTCATTTTTAACCGACTTCCAAAAAGGAGGAGGTTCTATGTTCATCTGTATGGTTTTTTTTATATATGTTCATTGTTAATTTCGCCATTTGTGAACCGAATCGAAAATTTCTTTTTTAGTTCGAAAGGGTATATTCCCGAGATTGCCCAATTTAAATTTCACAGTAATCGGCTGAGCCGTTTTTGAAAAATCTAAAATAATAACAATTCGAGCGAAATATTCAAATTTTGTACACGATGGAAGGCAAACATGCCATTTTTTGCAAAAAATAATACAACAATATCTAGTTCAAGTTCAGTTATTATACTAAAAAAAGTTGAACATAATTAACAAGGTATCGGCTGCTCTGAAGAAAGCCGAACAAGGATTTCAAGACGGGCACAACCTTCAGCAACTAAGAGATTTAATAAGATCAGCTGGTGTACTTTACACAATAGCTATCCCTATAAAACTATACCTCTTGAAGCGTCTGAATTGAATCTGAACCATGTGAGACATGCATCTACATGAAATAAGCATTAATTTTCACGAGTTTTGACGTCACACAGCCTACAAGAGTTGTCCAATTTGGTAATAGAAAACATTGGAAACCTGTGCTTAGTGTTTAGGTATACATATTATCTTGAAATGCCCGACTAAGGGAGCAAAACACTTGAAGAAGAATTTTGTACTTACGATAAAACGTAGAATTGCATCGTTACTAACATTTTATAGGTCAATGGAAGTGTATTACAGATTGTGCCAAACATTACGACCTGTAAATAAACACAAGTTTGTATTCTCTTCGCATTTAAACTAGTCAACCACGGCACTTTCTTCACACCGTTTATTTTGTTGGAAATATTGAATTATCCTCAAAAATCCTCAATACGAACCAAAATACAAAACAGAAATTGCCAGTTGCCAACATAACACAGAATTTCTTTGCTGTCAACAATCATGTCAATGTCATTTATTTTTGATAATCCACTGACAAATGACAGACAATGAATTTTGGTCATTAAAATATTACGGCAACTGGATACTAAATCTCTCAGACCTCTCGTGTTTCTGCGAAATCTATTCGTAAAGTCACAGTCATAGAAAATGTAATACATAGAGTCACTATCAAGTCATGTGTCAATAAATCAGTGAAGAAATGTGTCAGTAAATCAGTGAATACACTACTGAAAAAAATTATGTTGTCAAGTTGTTTGTGTTTGGTCAGTGACATGAATTATGATATTTCCAAGTTCCCGCCAAAAACTATACTATTATAATCACAGAACAGCAGAACTAGATTTTCCTTTTCTCTTTTTCCTTCTCTCTTCTGTGATTATAATAGCGCCTTGTCTTTCAAGATTCAAGACGTGTGACTTTGCATACACTTTTTCACAGGCAATAACTTTTAAAATATACCTAGTATGAATTAGTATGAACAAATAAACGATAAATAATAATAGCTATCGGCTTTTTGGGCTTACCTAATTAGTTTACCACTAATAACAACACCGATTATACAGGACTTACTGCTTACCCTGCTTTAAGCCACAAGGGGATGAGTAAGACCATCATTATAAACAACTTTTACTATGCGGCCAACCCAAAAGAAAAAAATCAGCTGTACCATAGACTAACCTCCTCATGTTGACCAGCAATCGCAGTACAAGAGTAGCTTAGTTTATGGCTGTACCATACAAAACTGCAAGTCGGAATCTTCAAAATGTATGAAACAGCATGTATGGAATTCCGAGTTGGCCCCATAGTAAAAGTTGTTCACAATGATGGGCTGAATCAACTACTTTCGGCTTAGTACATCAGTTCAGAATAACCCTGTATTTATATTTTGATCTCGGCAACATCTCTACTTAGAGTACTTAGTCGCCTGGAAGAAATCGCTTGAATCGATAAGGCCGCCATTTAGTATAACCAATTTGTAAGGTTTTTGTCCATGTAATTTGTTTGTTTTGTAATGTAGTTTATGTGGTTAAGCTAATAAAGGATTTAGGTATCTATCTTAGTGAGGTTGATTGGTATTTATATTAGAGGTTTAGAATACCACTGTCTGGTGCTTACCTATACTAATAACACATATTGATTATGAGGTAGGTATAATTAAGATGGGGTTTCAAAATGTCACTAGGACGTTCTCAGACCTTTTAATGAACTCGATAACCTTAAGTCCTGGGACGGTGACTGTCTAATGTAGAGAACAGAGTTACATTTAGGTACTTTGTATTATGCAACCGCTTTTTAATCGACTTCCAAAAAGGAGGAGGTTCTATGTTCGTCTGCAGGTATACATTTTTTGTGTATGTTTATCGATATTTTCGCCAATTGTGAACAGAATAAAAAATACTTAGTTCACAAGGGTATACTCCCGAAGACTAATTTAAATGGGACCAATTTAAATTTCATCAAAATCGGTTGAGCCGTTTTTGAAAAATTAACAATAATGTAAAAGTTTTACTATGGAAATTAACGTGGTTTTCACACATTTATTGATATAAAACGGGACTCACTCACGTGTTCGTATAGTCATAACACGACTATAGTTTCGGTCGTTCGGCGACCTTTCTCAAGTTGGCGAGTGCTAGCACGCGGAGCCGTCTCGCAATGCACTGAATTTGCACCGTTTTATATCGTTTAAAATGTAAAAGTTGTATATGTACATCCATTCGAGCGAACTATTCGAATTTAGTACAAGATGGAAGTCGGTATTGCCATTTTGTGCGAAAAATAATTATGTATATACATATTAAGTATTTAATCTCATAAACAATCTTCTGGATAATAATGACTAAACTTTATTTAGGCCTTGTGAACCCAATGTAATCAGTTCGGCCAAACACCATAATCATAATCATTTCTCTACTGAATCCGCAACTGCTTTTAAAAATAAATAGCTAACTTTTGCTCGCATTCATAAAAAGGGAAGAGCCGTTATAGTTGCAGTAGGGAGGAAAAATACACGACAGGAATAGATTTCGTAGAAAAAATAATTTATTATTCCACCTAGTTTAACAATACATCACATTAGGTCAGTGCGAATGCAGTTAACGCATTGAAAATAATGATCATACTCACATCAGCACTCTAATTAGTTATCTAGGCTTTGGCATCAATTTAGTGGTGATAGACAGCGGGAGCAGAGTGAGAGTACACGGGGGAAGAGTAGGCCACGGCGGGGGCGGAGTGGTAGACAGAGGGAGCAGAGTAGGCCACGGCGGGGGCGGAGTGGTAGACAGAGGGAGCAGAGTAGGCCACGGGGGCGGAGTGGTAGACAGAGGGAGCAGAGTAGGTCAGGGGAGCGGCGTACTTGGCAATAGGGGCCGCGTACGCGACGGGGGCGGCGACCTTAGCGACCACAGGGGCGACCGCGGCGACCTTGGCGACGTGACCGAGGGCTTCCTTGCGGACGACAGCGTTGAATCCGTTGTGGGGGTCGGCAGTGTAGTCGACAGTGCGCTTGGTGCCGTCGGGGTCGACGACGGAGTAGGAGCCCTGCACGACGTCACCGTCGCGGCTCTCGTGCTGCGACTTGGAGTCGCCGGTCAGACTGTCCTGCACGTCGTACGCGAAGCTGTACTGGGGGTGCGCGTCGTACGCCTCCACGGTCTTGACGACGGGAGCCACAACCTTGGCGACGGGGGCGGCGTACGCAGAGTAGGCCACGGGGGCGGAGTGGTAGGCCACGGGGGAGGAGTGATAAGCCACCGGGGAAGCGGCGTAGGTGAGGGGAGCCACACCGGCGCTGGCAGCAGCCACCAAGCAGGCGAGAACCACAAACTGTAACAACATAACGATTATTAAACCATCACTTTATTTCACTAGCACTTGTATCACGTCACTGGATCACACATTGCACAATCGTACCTTGAATGCCATCGTGTTGATTGAGTTGTTGGATGTTGAATGATATCGGTGGGGGATCACTCGGAGCTTATATACGAGTCGCGGGGGCGCACCCTTTCACTGATTTGAGTCGCGACGTCACGTGGCCGTGAGCTGAGCCCCAGGGCTTCGGCGATGTTCCCTGTGGGGAAGCTTTAGGTCGGTATCAAGGAGATTCATATAGAGATTGAAATAAAAATTACATTACAAGTAAAAGGTTTAGGTAATAGTAAAAAAACAATATTTTTATAAATCTGTGTCAAATAATTGTTTTAGGTGTGATATAAGAACAGTGGTAAAATTATAAATTATTTAAAAATAATGAAACAGAGCAGGTAGATTTATTTTAACTATCCTAAGTACTTACTAATTATTAAATAGATTTTTAGGGATAATTGTATTCATAAGGTGCTCATAGCTTATTTTCTTGTGTAACATTTTGCTTAGATTGATTGCCTTCGCGGGTAAGGTAACTAACTGCGAATTTAGTCGGGTCACCACGTTCGCATATCAATCGCAAAGTTCACTGGATCTTCGGAACTTATTTACTACTCTGACTTTTTAATTTATTGCTTAAGTTTTCACCCAAACAAAAGCTCTGTAAATGTCTTAACTTCTTAATAAAATAATTGTCAAGGAGTTTTGGGACAAAGAGTTACTTTTTTATGATACTCGTAGATAAACATTTCAAAAATAAAACAGCTTGGATAAACATTTCATTAGAGTTCTGGGACGTTATTTTTTTTACAAGCTTCTATTTAATTGCAATGGATGTACCTATGTATGTAAGTTCGGGTAGAATCTTGCAAGTTAAATTAGACCAACTTGCGGGTTCCAATTGAGCTGAAATTTTGCACGCACATTAATATCGCGTGACTATGCAATAATATAGTACCATGAAGCTGATCTGATGAAGGTGGCCATAGGAACTCCTGTACTAAACAAGATAGACCCGCCTTGTTTGGGCTCGTTTTACTTGTCTTGGCTAGCACTCTGCTGCTACATGATATTCAGGATCTCAAAACCTTTTATTTTTAAAAAGTTACATTTTTATAATAATTTATTTCTCCTTTGTGCTGATTATAAAAAAAATATATTTATTTTACTTGTGAACGGTCAGGTTAAGCAACCTATCACCCATGCACATAATAGGGTATATTACAAGGCCGCTGCATCCATGTAACGTGTATACAGGGGCAAGTTCACATTACTGTGCTTTTGAGACCAGCTTTCAAACAAAAGAACCGCAGGCGCTTGGGAGCTGTGTTGCAGCATACCTCCAACATGATCAAACTTATAACTCTCTTTTTTCGTCGAGAGTTAAAAAGCTAGAATGGTAGTCATATAATAATATGAATCATATTTATGTTGACCTGCCTCCCTATCAATCGACGTCTAGATGTAGGTTCTAGGTACGTTAACCTTTACAGTCATATGATAAAAAGATAGAAACCCTTTATTGTGCATATTGAAGAAATAATTAAAAAAAAAAAACAAACAGGTCAAGTGCCACGAGTAGCCTTATCACTAAAAGCGATCTCAACCAGTTGAATGAAAAGAGATCACCACAGTTTATACTCTGGTGATACGGGAAACGAGATACAATTTATATCAGAAAGTTGATTAGTTAATCAAACTCATCATCGACTGCCATTTTCATCGACATGAAAGCATTTTTGTTTCATAATGACCGTTTTACATCACCGCATGCCGTTGGTCCCGTTCGGTTCCGTATAAGTTAACTTTACCGACCGGTTATTGTATGAACTTGATTCATAAAATTAAATAAGTGTGCTTTAATTAGTTTCTCGTAACGAATTCCGGTAGCCCTTGGCTGACCGGAACTAGAGCATGGATCAAGGTCTACGGATGCGAGAAGCCCATATTTGCAATAACTACCATGTGGCTACGAAGGCTGTAGAAAATCAAAACATATAGGACATTTGTCATCCATATTAAGTACACCCACTGATCTATTTGTAGCATTCATAGCGTAGTTTGACAAGGCGATTGTGAGTAATCACATAAGTTTTGCACACAACGTTTGCCACGGTCAGTCTTCGAATGGGTTGCTAGTGGTATTTCCATCGGAGCGATTTCCATCTAAACCACGGTAGGTTTAGATGATCCGTTGAATTTGTTGAAAAGTAGGTCCCGATCGTTTTGACCGTTTAGCCATGTAAGAGGCCTTCAGGCTGCTTAAAAACTTAAACACAATGGCTATCCACCGGACCAGTAATTTACAGCCAAGAAAAAGTTTTCTATAAGCTCCACACATTATGAATTCAGCCCCACACATGTATAATACCTTCAAAGTTAATAAGTTTATCACAACGTCACTTTGTAGCTGAATATACTTAAAGACTTAATTTTAGGCAATCGAGAAAATTTCTGTCACCTATTACTTGTACTCATTTGAACATCAGAGTGATAGGGACAAAAATAATATCGAAAGAACCAAAATCGTCAGCCACTTCAGCCAGTGGCCGATGTTACACAATGATAACATATTCATGTTAGAACAGATAAACCGTAAAAGTAAAGCATTCTTTGTGAGCTAAACGGTTATAAAGCTCCTGAATGTCAATTTTGGGCAGGTCGTGACTTGGTTATAAAAGCACTATGGAAATTAAATCTAGCTTCTTAAACAAAGCAGCATGCGTGAGGTTAAGTGGCAACTAGTGTGCAATACGTACATGGCTATATTTGCTAGATAAGAATAAGACTAATATAGACAAGCAGTGATGGCACTGATCTTGAATACCACAAGGTTGATCAGAAAGGGCCTACTAAGTCGCAATCCATCACTACGCATTAGTAGGATAAGGTCAAGATCAAGTTTAATGATGGGGCCAACCCGAAAAAATAACTGCTAGCCCATGTAAAATTGCAACTCTGTAAGATAGGTAAGCAATGTAGAATAATCGGTCAAGTGCGAGTCGGCCTCGCGCACGAAGGGTTCCGTACCATACGGGAGCCCCATTCCTCTTGCCGTTTTAAATACCGTGCAAAAAACTCCTAAATATCTCGTTTGTTGTATGGGAGCCCCCCTTAAATATTTATTTTTATTCTGTTTTTAGTATTTGTTGTTATAGCAGCAATAGAAATACATCATCTGCTGTAAATTGCAAATTTCAGCTGCCTAGCTGTCATGGTTCATGAGATACAGCCTGGTGACAGACAGACAGACAGACGGACATCGAAGTCTTAGTAATAGGGTCCCGTTTTTACCCTTTGGGTACGGAATCCTAAAAAGCCGATTATTTTTCTAGGATTCGGTACCTACCCAGGGGTTAAATATGGAACCCTATTACTAAGACTTCACTGTCGGCAAATCTATCACATGGTATGGTATCTCACGAACCGTGATAGCTAGACAGTTAGTATTATTTATTTTTCGCAAAAAATGGCAAAACCGCCTGCTATCGTGTACAAAATTCGAATATTTCGCAAGAATTGTTTACATTACTGTAGATTTTTCAATAATGGCTCTGCCGATTTCTGTAAAATTTAAGTGGAACCATCTCGGGAATATATCCTTTCGAACTAAAAAAGAATTTTTCGATTCGGTTCACAATTAGCGAAATTATCGATGTTCATCGTGTACAAAATTCCGATATTTCACTCAAATTGCTTACATTATTGTTGATTTTTCAAAAACGGCTCAGCCGATTACTGTAAAATTTAAGTAGGTCCACCTCAGGAGTATACACTTTTGAAATAAAAAAGAATTTTTCGATCCGGTTCACAATTGGCGAAATTATCGATGAACATACACATAAAAATACATACAGACGAACATATAACCTCCTCCTTTTTGGAAGTCGGTTCGTAGTAAAATTTAATGGTTTATACAACTAACGTGTAATTTTGGCTTGTTTGGTCGAAATGAATAAAGGCAACAGGTAGACGGTTAAGATATTCGCAGAATTGTTTCAGATGCAATCCATAGCGTAGGTACTTGTGTAGAAAATAAAAAATATCAGGCAAAATGGGTCTTAAATTTAGGTTACAGCGATTACGAAGAAATCTATAAACAACATTATAATCTAAATACCTAAGTATGTTATGTGCACGCATATATTATGAGGTGGTAACCCATTTCAACAAAACCCTGTTGCTCTTGCCCTACAAAACTTTACTTCAACTTTGTATTCAGCAGAAACATAAAAGCAATTTATTCAGGCTGTGGAAAATATATGGGACTATATAGTGTGTGACCAAATTAACTTTACCTGTGGCTAAATAAAAGAAACTAGTATATTTCCAACGTGTAAGAGGTCCATGTTTTTAAAAAATGCGATAGTAGCTCTTTGAGAAATAAGTTGGTCGGCTGCATGACTTTTTCAGCTGGCTCCGAATAAGCATAATTACATCTCCTTGCAACGCATTTTATTGATGAGAACACATTTGGAGCGCAGACTACTTATAAAATGCTGCTGAATTGACATATTATTCTGCTATATATTGATCTACTTTACTACTACATAAAGCTTAATTACCACTGACTCACTACTATATAAAGCTTAATTACCACTGACTTACTGACTGACTGACTGACTCACTGACATAGAGAAACCTAAAGGGTATAAGGAGGTATGTGGGGGAAAAAGTGAATATAGGGTCATGTTGGGGGTGGTTCAAAACTTCTGGGAAAAATCCGAAACTGGAAGAAAGTCGTACCCTGATGGTGAGATGCCCTCGTATCTCAAAAACGGTGAACATTTTTGCCAAAGCAGTTGAAAAAAAAATTGTTAAAAATTGAAGAAAATCTGGGACCTCTTTAGAGAATTGAAAAAAAAATGGCTTCCGAAGAAAAAAACATGGCCGCCATACAAAATTTAAACGTCAATATCTCGGAAACGGTACAACTTGGATGAAGAGTGTTTGACCAAATGTCATAGGGGATCGGGAGAGCTACCTGGTGGGGTCGATGAAAATTCAAGATAACGGATTTTTTTTTTTACTTTCGCCATACATTTGTAATGACAAAAATTTTTTTCTTCAAAATAACAAAAGAGTGCCTCGCGGGCCGCTTGCGGCCCGCGCACCGCCCAAAATACTAGTTGATCTATAAAACTAAATACATTTTTCAAGTCATTGGATTTTATATAGTTTACTAGCGACCCGCCCCGGCTTCGCACAGGTGTATTATACATATAAACCTTCCTCTTGAATCACTCTATCCATTAAAAAAAACGCATCAAAATCCGTTGCGTAGTTTTAAAGATTTAAAGCATACAGACAAACAAACAGACAAAAATAGCGACTTTATTTTATACTATGTAAGGACTATGTAGTGATTGACAAAGGTTTGCCGATGTAGAAGGATTACACTTAGATCCATAATTCATCATCACAATATCAGTCATATGACTTCGCTAAGTTGGGCGCGGCTTGCAACCGTCGTGTTTCAGCGACCTTGATTACATCGTCAGGCTTACCGGTACTTGGTCCTTATTCAAGAATTTTACGGCTCATCGGGCATCCGTAGGTAGACCTAATTTACCTATGTTTTTAAGTTAAGATTTTATTACAAAATATTTGTTCTAGGAAGTCACTCGAAACGAGAGGTAGTATGATGCCTCCTGAAGTTCTGAAGTTGGATGCAACTTTATGCTGATTTATTGTGAGCTAAAATGAGCTTGAATGAAAAGAAATAAAGTTCAAAACAAAAGGTATTTTTAGCAGCTCATAGCGTAGTTGGACTAGATGTTTCTTATTGATCACCTAACTTAAGCAATATTTGGCACGGGTGGTCTGGAGATGGGCGGTCGCTGGTAAATTTACAATTGAACGCTGCCGTGGCGCGGATGACTCATTTAATTGTGATCCCTAGTTATATTACCCATTCTGCCATATCACAGTCTTACAAATACCGGGCTAGCCGTGACCAGGCCAGGCTATACCGAGTTAGCAGAAATGACAGATATTTAGTTTATTTAATCTATTGTATAACAACCATAAAATACTTACTAAAAATTGCCTAGGTAAAACTTGGACAACCAGTAGTCAGGCTCATTCTATAGACCATTACCTACTTAAATATTTTTAGGATCGGAACTCTCAGTGCGCAAATTCGACTCGCACCCAACCAGTTTTTAGGGTTCCGTACCCAAAGGGTAAAACGGGACCCTATTACAAAGACTCCGATGTCCATCTGTCCGTCTGTCTGTCTCCAGGCTGTATCACAAGAACCGCTATAGCTAGAAAGCTGAAATTTTCACAGATGATGTATTTCTGTTGCCGCTATAACAACAAATACTAAAAATAGAATAAAAATAGGGGGGCTCCCATTCAAAAAATCTAAATTTGTAGCCGTTTTTCGCTCGATATCAATAATGGTAACAGGTAAATGCTTGAAATATTCAAAAAATATTTAGCTGCATGCCTACTTTAATAATAAATAATCAAATTTAAATAAAATAAATATTCAAGGGGGGCTCCCATACAGTACGGAACCCTTCATGCGCGAGTCCGACTCGCACTTAGCAGATTATTTAATTACTACAGACGTAAACTTAAATTGCAGTTGCCAATGATTTAATTTTCATGTGAGCTCATAAATCAGCGGGGAGACATTTTATCGGCGCAACTTGTGATCTCGTTATAGTACCGTGTACATTGTGCAATGCTCACACCCAACCTGATTCAAGGATGCCCAGCAACACCGCTGTTATTTTAAAGCCTATACTTCACCAAAGCGGAGGGGAGACGGGCGAGTGGATGCAATGGGAGTCTATTGATGAAATAACACAGTATAAAGACTATGACGATGATGATGAATATAACATAATAGAAATTATAGTAGGCAGATAGCACGGAGGAGCAAAGAAGTTTCATAGTCTATGAGTGGAATCACGCATAAGCGCAGCGTAGGACGTCCAACAAGGTAAATAAAAAAAATATTAGGGGACATCTTAGACACAGCCTCCGACCCCAAACTAAGCAAAGCTTGTGATATGGCTGCCAGAGACTGATAAACTACTTGAACTTATTTTTAAATGCGTACTTATATAGATAGTATCTAAATAATAACCAGACACAGAGCAAACACCTATGTTCATCACATACGAGTAAATATTTGCCCTGGGTGGGGATCGAACCCACGCCTCTTTGACCCAGAAGTTAGGATCACTAACCACTGAGCCACCGAGGCAGTCAGGTGGACAGACAACCTCAATAAAACCGCATAATCTAGAGGCAAACCGCTTCCAATTCTTCTCAAGCTGCTTCCTGTTTATTGAAGATCTATAGGGGAGACATATGCCTAGCAGTAGACGTCCTATGTACTGTAGCGGTCCAAAAGTCACGCCATAACCACAATTAAATATTTAACTCACATGTAAGAGTCTCCCACAAAGTCAGATTATATTTATATCTACTTAATTAATTATTAAAAATAGGTGATTAAGAAATTTGCTTAATAGCACTCGAAATTTTATTGTCACATAATAGATTCGATTGTCTTAGTAACGTTTGCTGTTATGTACTATGTAAAAGATTACCTCGATAGCATTTGTACCACACAACTAATGGATCCTGGTCACCACCTCATCCGTTGAGGAATGAACACATCAAATTGGAGCGGAAAACTTGAAACGTTCGCAGCTCTCTGTCGAAATCATCATTTTCAAGCCGATGTAAAGGTATATACTGAAATAGATCAGAAGTACAAATAAGTATCTTGATTTGTCATTATAATCTAGAATTGGAAGACTTTTGGAGCAGAAAGACACACAATACAATTTGTACACAATACAAATTGTCTGCAGATTACTGAGTGCTTATTTTACAAGCTAAAGACATGGCCGAGCTACGTACTAATGAAAATCTGTTGAATTGTTATGAATATTCAAGGATGTATTAAAAACTCAACTTATACCACTATTCTGGTATGAAAAGATGTTTTGATAAGGTCTATTGCTAAATCTAATAATAACAACATGATTTTGGGTTCAGAAGTTAAGGATGATGACATTAAGATGAGAAAAACAAACACTGAATCTTACCGGATCAACTGATCTCGAGTTGATTTTGTCAATGATCCTTGCGGCAAAGATATTAATTGGAGGTAAAGCTGTGTATTAGCTCCGGAAAAGCTCTTGCAAATCCTTCGCGACGCCTTGGAAAAGCGCGTTTGTTTCGCTTTTAAGACAAAAAACCTGAAAAATTAGACAAACAAATTTGGTTGACAATTTTAGGTTATTTTCACATAATATTCAAATTATCCATCATCTCTGTGATGCTGTACTGACCTGGGACTCTGTCTGACTTCACAGGCCTCAATGGCACCGTGGAAGGACCTGGTTTTGCAAAGAAAAACTCTTGTTTTAGTTCAAGGAAGAAGGTTTGATTTGATATTGCAGTAAATGTAAACAGCGCCATATTTAGTATTACCAATATAGGATGGATAAAAAAAGGCCGTATTACGGAGACGAAAATTACAGAGCGATATGATTTCTTCTTCAGAGACGTAAGAAAAAGCAATCAAGGAAAAAACTGAAGATAATTTTAAATAAACTATGATTTTGTTTAATGAGAGGTGGTCGTTTCAGTTTTAATTACAGAATAAAAAGGGAGAAGTTTTATTCATAACTATTCAAGAAAAGCCGAATTAACGAGTAAAATTATACGACTGGCAACTCTGGATAAATCTAAGAGATTTGATTGGACGACGGCGACCCGAGATACTACACGTGGAACCAAGATCTCTGATTGGATAAAAGCTGTAAGTACTGTGTGCCTCAAAAACAGGATCAATCGGGATATCCTGATTAATCACGAATGCAGGATTAATCATGCATTCATGGTTTTGGCGCAATGCATTTGTAAGGGTATAAAAGGAGTGCGAGTGGAGGGAGAAGGGACAGTCGGAATTTGAATTTTGAGAAGAGCAGGTCGAATCCCTGTCCGTTTATTCGAAGTTTCGGGAGTGTTTTTATTAAATATTTGGTGTGTTTATTTTATAATTTTATGGACTCTGGACTTTCAGTGATTATTTTAAGGACTTTTAAAGTGGATAGTGTGTACCTAAGTGAAATTGGATTGTTTATCTTCCTTATCGGAGGAAGATATATCCGGTGAGTCTTTTCCATTTTATCCTGGTGATTGTATTTGTGAAATAATACTCTGAAACTTAGTTATTGAAAATTAAAAAATAAATAAAAATAATTTATTTTTGCAAAAAATGGCAAAACCGCCTTCTATCATAAACAAAATTGGAATAGTTTGCTAAAATTGATGTGTTCAATTTTTTCATTATTGTTGAATTTTCAAAAACGGTTCAGCCGATTTCTGTAACATTTGAATGGGACCATTTCGGGAGTACCTAAACACTTTTGAACTTAAAAATAATTTTTCGATTCGGTTCACAATTGGCGAAACAAACTAATATAACCACGAGGAAACAAATTGTAACAATTGTAACTAATAATGTGTTTTCTAAACCTTGGCGGCACTTGACCTTCTAACATTTAGTTATTCTGTGACGCTGTTTAATGTTTTCTTATTTATGATGGAACCTGGAAACTATGTATAAATGGACTATATTCAGAGTTGAAAATAGTACCTTGCCTACACTTAAGTTTCCTCTGTAAATTATTGGATAACAGTGAAAAATAGTTTAATTTTTGGAAAATTATTATGACTGAAAAGAGTTATATCAGAGTATTGTATTACATAATACTAAGCCATCTTAGCAACTAAGCATTATTTGACTGAATTTTATTTAGGTTTCGTGGAACTTCATATTATTTTTGAGAATTTATTTATGTCTTACTTTTCTTGGTTATTGTTGAATATTTATTTCAACTATTAACTGTGTGTATTTTCTAACTCTTTATATTATGATTTGTGTGTTCTTGTGTTAATTTGATTATTTGTGACAAATCGTATCTTGTGTTTTACCTGTGTACCTTTTTTTGATTTTGTGTGCTGCTATGCGACTGTAATACTTGTTTACTTAACCTTTTATTTCTCAAATGCCTATGATTATTTCCTGTGTATTTGCTTGTACTGTTCGATATTTACTATTTGTGTGTTTTGATTTTTACTATATTTCGTGTTTCTATTACTTTTACTGTGTCTTTTACCTTCTGACTTCTGCCTTATTTCTGAAGTGTTTATTTCCTGACTAACCAACTTGCGTTTGAGCTTATTTATGTTCTCGTTGTCTGTTTGCTTGTATTATGTTGAGGTTTACTTAAGACTATTTACATCTAGTATTTTACTCAATTAATTTTATGTCTGAATTTGGAAATGTTTGTAGTAAGCAGTTATACTTTAGGACTTAATATTTTATGCAAAGAATATGAATACTTACGTAGGAAACCTGGATGTTCCTCAAGGGTTAAAATATTGCTCAGATTTTATGCAAAGGGTTGAGAATAGACTTTGCTTATTCAAATATGTTTGTAACATTGCCATAGCTGGTTTTACTCACTGAAGCTGAGCGAACTGAGCCGGGGTCTCTAGTTGTAAAGATTTGGCCTCTTTATCGAGCTGAAGTCTCGAGGTGATAAATTAGCCTTGGATCCTTATAGGTGGGCGAAACATCACCATACACAAGAAGTGCTATTACTTACCATTGAAACACTGGCTTGTTCTTACAAAAAACCAAAGTCTAAATTATCAAGTGAAGTCATTCTATAAACCAATTGGTAACAAATGTAATCAAATTTTAGTCACCCTTGAAAAGCATTCAGGCGACCACTTGCAATAGATTTAGTGTGGGGGACTTCAGGTAGAATCTATATTGTCTTAAGATATAGGATTAATGAACATATTGTAGTTTAAATTAGAACTTATGTTTATTTTAATGTTTGTGAATGTACCTAGTCATTTAAGATGTTGTATGACGTACTTGACTGACATTAAGATTAATTGATAACAAACAGTCCAGTAAATAACTTTGGCCCTTAAAGTCCAGTTCATTAAAAGATTCATGAAATTTGAATCTTGTTTATTTTTACTATTAGATTTGGTGTGAAACACCTTAATGACAAGTTGACTGTCTGATAATAGTCAATTCAAATATTGATATTCAATTCCTTTTATATTCAGTCTAGTTGTATTAAAAGACTGTAAGTAGATTTCCTTAATTTAAATATCTTGAATAATCTGAATGGCATTAATATTGTCCAATCGTAATTAATTTAATGAATGAAGTTTGAACTATCCAGTACAAACGATACTGAGAATACTCAAAGTTAAATTTTACTTTGCTTAACTAATAAATATCACAACTTCAAATAAAAAAAAAATAATAAGAAATGCCATTCCAAGGTTGGTGTAGAGCGTGGTTGTAGGGGAAGGTCGGAGACCACTAACAAAAAATACTAAAATATTTTAATTTAAAGAAACTTGTTTAACTTGTTTGAGCAACTATCATTAGACAGTCATGAAAAATAATTAAAAGCCCAAGTAAAGTCTCATTTGAACGATGTACATTCACTGTGAATTCTTTCTAGTTACCATTGCGTATAACATTGTACAAAAAATAGCTACTAGAATTATTAGGACTTATATTGCTTTAATCTAAATTTTCCTTTTAGCTTCCAACTCTTCATGTAGCATAAAGATCAATCAATCCTAAACTTTGTCATTTAGTTAGGTAGGTATAGTCTCCAAAACCTTTAGGGTTCTACGATTCATAATGTAGGGTTCACACTACTCGATCACTGGCCAAACCTAGCTTTAAGTACCTTAATTACAACTGTATTAAAATATTTATTAGCCTTAAGAAGATTTAGTTTCATGATTACTAGTTCAGGGTTAAGCTAGGGACGTCTTTATTTATGTGGCTAACATAGGATAGCGATAGTGATTAGTCTTCATCGTATAAAGAATATTATATAATTATTTATAAAAAAAAATCGGGTCATAGTTTAGTTGAGGTTAGTGGTAGATAGGTTTAGATAAGTATATAAGTATTAGTTTAAGTAGGGTTAGGTACAATTTGGTGCCGTGACCAGGATAACACGAACCTTTCTAAGTAATTTTCTTATTTTTAGACATTTTTTATATTTAATGACAGTTAATTGCTACATAATATCTCATACCTATATTTTATCAATGCTAATTCTGCAAAAATAGTCCATAAAACTAATTATAAAAATGCAGTTCGATAAGAATAATCTGGAACTTTTTAATAGGTACATCTAAAGTTGCCTGGAAGAAATTTCATCACAATGTAATGTAGTGGTTCAGGAACTCAGAATGTTATCATTATATTAGTTATAGCATACACGACTAGGATCTGTACAATATGAAAATAATCTTGGGTTTGTCTCGCGATTCAGGTTGGTTTTCGTGAAAAATGGATACATACGTGTGATGGTTTAGGAATTTAAATAATAATAATAATTATAACGAGATTTTAGGAGACTATTTTTATAGCTCAAATCAGGGTCGTATTAACTTTTTAGATTTTCTAGGATGAATAGATTAACAAACATAATAATAATATAAAAGTTTGGGGGTTGATCGAATTTATTATGATGCATATTTACAAAAGTAATAAGTTGTTCCTAACCTTGCATATCAGAAAGGTAACATATTTAAAGCAAACTGTTATTCTGTTTAGTACTCTGTACTGTAGGTCATTAACCTTATTATTTGCTAACAACGTATTTTGGAACGATGTGTGTCATTAATTTTAGGTA
The DNA here is from genome assembly GCA_964007245.1 of Hypomecis atomaria. Taxonomy (NCBI): domain Eukaryota; kingdom Metazoa; phylum Arthropoda; class Insecta; order Lepidoptera; family Geometridae; genus Hypomecis; species Hypomecis atomaria. Next base: position 11,963,798 of record OZ023294.1, on the reverse strand, counting down.
AAATAAGCTCTGGTTTGACTTTACGTTATAGTCCGAAATTAAAAAGTAAACTTAACGATTAAAGACTTAAGACACTAGTTTCCATTGTAGAGAAAAAAAAAAAAAAAAAGTTTTGACATTTCGTTTTGACGTTTGATTTATTGAATGTGGGGGAATTGGGTTCTGGAATACCAAACGCAGGTTTTCTCCACAGACTTTCGGGTAAAACAGGTTAAGTGGGTTTTTCACTGCCCTAAGTTATTATTATAAAGCAATGATTCACATTATGTAAAATAGAAAAATTTAGAGTTAAATTCTCTTCTTAGAAACTTAAATATAAAATCTACCACGAAATCTCAATGGAAGCTAGTTATCTTAGCTAACAAAGGAATAAAAATACACAACTTATCCTAACATTGGATTTGTTCATAATGTAATTAAGCAGTTAATAACGTTTTTCGTTCAATTATCGGCAATTCAATTTGTTATACTTTAATTTTATACTATTGACGCGGAGTTTTAAGTTATGGTCTGGCAACACTGGTTACGGTTGTAGTATCAAGCTATTTTTAGAAAAGATTTTCTTGATTTGATTCAAAATTCGAATACGTTTTCGTTGGTTTACTTGGTTTTGAGCAAGTCATATTTGATTTATTTATTGAAGCAATACATACGTCCTCGCTTTGTACATAATAAGTGCTACTTTCAAGAAATAACTGGTAAGTAATTTGTTACGCTAGTTGTGTATTTTGTTGAATTAAATTAAATAATAAATAAGTTAATAAAGTTACTTGGCTATAAATTGTCAACATAATGGTACATAATTGATAATCATATTTATTTATTTCAGGAGAACTTACTATCAAAAACCTTGAATTCTAATATGGAAAAGAGTCGAGGATGGAGCACTCGGAAATTTTAGAATATCTTATTCGGATAAAAACAAGTGCGACAAAGGACAAGTAGCATAATAGTGATTTCATAGTGATTGTGTTACATCAATGGTTTATTTCTAAATGAGTACTATTAATATTAAGCTGTAATTAGTGTTGTAACTATAAAAATCTAAAGAAAGGCTTTGCTATGACATAGATATTTAAGCTCTGAAAATCATACCTTGCAAAATTCAGTACAAGACGAAAACACCTACTAAAGTAAGGTGACTATGGTAAATACTGATATTTTAAGAAATTGTCTTTGTTGTGTACAGTTGTAATTTTAATAAGAAAATTCGAGTAAGTCCTTGTCAGAGTGGAGCGATTGTCCTATCTTGTAAAGTTTTATGGTTATAACACTTTATTCATTAAAATAGTAATGCTGTTTTCCAAAAGAAACTTGCCATAACACCGAGCAAGATGATTATGTAAAATTATGACTTAGCGGTTAGATACCTTTATGTGTAATACATTATCAGGAATTGAGACTAGAATTAGATCTAAAAGTATTCTCGTGTTAGCAATATAGGCTTAGTAGTGAATTATAATTTTATTAGGTTAGGAGGCCTGTCGAATAAGTTTTCGGACTTTTTTGACGGGCAATTTGGGCCGTGGCATGCATACGAATCGGTTTTGGAGACTATTTCAAATAAGTATTAGATTTATTTGTAATCAATAACTATAGTAAAAATATATTTGTATAATCATCATATTTCATAGTTTAATCAGGGATTTTTAGATCAATTGCCGGGGGGTTGGTATTATGAAAAATGAAAAGGTTGGGGGTTGTATATTATGAAAACTATAGAACCAAATTAACTTAACGCCTTAATGTCTAGGTATATCTTGTAAAGAAGTTCCAATGGTCTTAAGAAATGGGGGTTGATTTATAGTTTATCAAATCACATACTCCAAGAAGATGCATACTATAACTAAAGCACTTTACTTTTATCATCTTAACACTGCAATAAACAGCTATAGCTATCTACTACGCTATCACAGCATATGATTCCTAGATTTTCAAGTAATTTTGCCTGTTATAGTGAATAACTCCGGAGCTTGAACTTGTTACTATTATAATTTTGACATAGGTATACATCTAATTGGAATATAAGTAACTATACATTGGGAACTGATTATGTATTTTAAATTTGTTTCATTTCCTGTTTATGATTGTTGTACAAATATGTATAGCTAATAATACTTGTATTAAGTAAGTTGTATAGGCCAAGTGACGGGTCTTGGTATCAGTTTTACTTGTATTCCGAGGTGTAGCTAGATAATAAGTGATATCATTGTTTGACTATAGAATGGATGTCTAGTCTAGTCTGGCCTTAGGAATATGATATCAAAATTGTCATGTCCATCAATTAGGTATGTCTATCATTGTAAAAGAGTACCAATTTTATCTATGTTAAATTAGTAAATAGATATTGCTTTGTTTGCATAAATTGTAGAAGAAATTATTCTATCTAGAAATAGTCAAAGTTGTTAGGAAAATCACTCTTCTAGTATTTTCTTAACACAAATGTAATATGGCAAAAATGAAACAACTTACAAAGATTACTATTGATTTTATAATCATTTACAAGACTCAGGGTGCCTAGCATTTGTGTAAGACAGATTGAAAAAGAAACTGTTAAAATCTGTTTAAATAAAAGGCTCTGACTTCATGATCCATTTTGATATCGCTATGACTTAATTTTTGACCAAAGTATAGTATGGGCTCCTATTACTAATCTAGTTTTAATTTAGATTCTTATACTATAAGCTCACTGTTAGTCATACCAGCTAAATTTAAGCTAATCTTTTTCAATAATAGATGTTTGCAACTTATAGATTTGGCTTGTTACATGACAATCAATTGTAGAAAATATTTAAAATATGGTCATATTAACGAGGTTTGATATAGCTTTAATTTAATACATAATACCATGTATGCTTTGTTTGTAATGTAGCTACACATTTACCAGTATAGCTTAGATTATTGGCAAGTAGATATAGCAGTGGGCAGAGCACTTAGCAAAAAGGGTTAATGACCTATGCGTTTGAAAGGGTTTTCTAGTAGAGACTATGTACTAAAAGGCGCAGCATGGACATCTTTCACGCTGGATGCAAGCCGCTTCCAGCCATTGTTATTTGGAAACTTTGAGGAGACCTAAGTCCTACAAATGCTATCTTATGTTGATTTTTGAAAGGGTAATGGTCATTTGATGTTGTATTTATAAGTAGGTACATGTAATATTTGATTTTAGGAACCAACTAGAATAGGTATGAATATAAAAAGGGCAATTTTGGCGTCACATTGTAAATGACAATTGTGTTACTATTATCCATTAGATTAGCCTAACCTATTTTAATGTATGTGTTAAGATAGTAAGTAATGCACTCTTGTTAGCTTTAACCCTGTTAAAAATGAATGCATATAAATACGAATCTGAAGCAAAGCAAAGTTTTCTTTTTCTTTTTCTCCTTCGCTTTTAGCACCATCTACGAGTATTGGCTGAAACTATTATGTATAGCTATCAATAACTAGGGCACGACGGGGCTCCGCCAGGCGAAAGTCAAAAGGCAGGAGCACTGCTTGCTTTTTCTCTAAGCGATTCATCGCACTTTTTGATTCGGTGACTACTAGCTACTACTGCGAGTAACGTGACTTTGCCAAAAGGTGAGTAACGATTTTATTGTTCGTTTAATTCACGAAAACGCAATTTGAAGGTTATCGCCATCTACGCGAGCGGGCCGGAACTAATATATCCTTGCAATCCTATTGCATTCAAATCAATAAAGGTATGTCAATAATTTTATTCATTTTCATAGCCTTGATACCTTGATAGCTTAGTGACACCTATACGTATTCACTTGAACTAATATGCCAGATTCATTTCATTTTGCGCTGCCAAGGACTCTTTGATTGAATCGTTCGAGAAAAAAAAATTGTGTACGAATCAGAGTACGCCTATTCGCTCGGCACACGTATAGATTTGTTATTCTCGCTCCCGTTCCCGCTCGGTTCCGTGACCATTTACGTATGCTTTTAGTTATTCGAATGTTTTCATTGTAGCTTCCTTGGTCGAAAACCTTTTAGTACAGGATATTTTCGATTCACGTCACGGGTCACTATTATCGCAAATATGTGTAAATAATTTTATCATAAAATAAACGACATTAGCTATTATTATTATTTGAATAGTTCGTAGAATAATACGAGGAGCTAGATCCTGGTTTTTGCCACTAGAGGAAATCCGAGCGAAGCCAGATTCAGGTCGTGTGCATCCATGTAGTAGTCTTCGCAATAGGTATTGATAATTTATTTTCAAGAAACATTTTCGTTGATTTTAATAGTTTTGAAGGCCTATGAGGTGTGATCTGGCAGGTGGAATGTGAGTTTAGATGATCATTAAAATCGGTTCATTTATGGTTACCAAGAAATCGCGTAACTTACAGTTGAAGTGTTGAGAGCATCCTCTTTCTTTTAAAGTCGGTTAAAAGTAATGTTAATAAGAACTTTTTCCGGATTTCACGATTTATCTTGATTAAAATTGCTCATATTTGCGATTTTCTTTCACTGCCAAATGGTCGACGTCTACCTACTAGTGATATTGTTCTGTAAATTAATTTAAGATTAATTTTTTAAGCCTTTATATTCCAAAGGACTGTTCAATAATAATAATAGATAAAGAGTCGATATAAATTAATTTTATTTAGAATTTATAAAACTGAATAAATGTGTAACTTATTTTTGAAAATTAGATAAATATGGGCGGAAAAATTAGTTCACGTGAAGTACGATATACCACGTTAAAACTCGCAAACATTTCGGTTTGAGAATTTGTGAGATCTTTCACAGTTTTATCATGACACCGAGCTAATAGAAGGTCAGTTGTTCAAATATCTTACTTTCATCTCAACTTCTGGTTTTGAATTGCAAGTGGCGACAGTGAGTAAGTAAGATTGCTAATATGAAAATACTAGGCGTGCAGTATGTGTCGCCGGAATAAAGGGATATTTAGGAAACGAGATATTGGTGTGGCCTACGTCTGGTTCGCTACTTCATGATTATCTTACGGGTTTACTTTTACTTACTGTCAGCTTCGTTGTTTAAGTTTAGGTTGGTTACAATTACAAGAGAGTGAGTTCGTTTCCAAGTACTTAAAGGATTAAGTAGGGTAAACATGGAGTATTGAGCTACTTGTATTGTTACATCATGTTTCATCTGAAGGCTGTTATGCGAATTAGTAGTGTACAAAATTATAGCATAATGCGTAACGTTTAGTAAGTAACATGACACAATAAAAATACAGTAGAAGCCTAGCGTACTCCTAGCATAGCGCGTAAAGTTCCTTGCGTAATATACCTAATTAGATTGGGCGATGTAGGTTTTCATTGAATGATGTGTGCATCTGAGCGCTGCCGTGGCTTGGATTAGACGTTGAGTTGATGATTCCGGTCATTTTGATCATTTGTAACTACATAGGGTTGGCATTGCGTAGATCACACAAATGACTCGAATTGCGTTTTAACACATTAACTGCTTAGGTACCTTTCGTGGGAAGGTCACGAATGCGTGTTTTCTTGCGGTTGCAACTCAAACTCGGCGCGACACACTAGGGCGAGTAACTGCACTTGCGCGTAGAGAGAAAAAAAAAAGAGATGTATTGTATGCATGTACACAGCATTTGCGTATTTTGTTTGGTTGAACGCGCTTGTGTTTCAAATACATAATTTCAGGATTGCTCCTACGACCATCATCCTTTGGAATTTAACTTAGAGTTATAGGTATAAGGTGATCGATTAATTAGAATAGTAAAACCATTATTTCATTCAATAATTCATAACATTGTTAATAGCGTTATAAATTTAAGTAACGGTGCTGAATTTTATTGTGTATTCTATTTCTTTCTCGGCTCAAGTAATTTTCGGTTTTTACATTTACTTTGCCACTTTTACCTTTTACTTATTACCTTTTACTTCTTACAATTTACGTTTCTACCATATCACTTTACTTTTAAAGTTTCTTTTTAGAGGATGTTTTGAAAAAAAAAAAAAAAGGTTTTGTGTTTAACCTTCTGTACTTAGCTAACTTGATATACTGTAGTTTAGTCGGTTAGATACAAAGATTTGTACATTTTTATGAGTAATTTGTATCCGATTACAAAAAAAAAAAGAAATTTTAGAAATCATTTATTATTATTAGTAAGATTTTGTGTTTAATATAAAGTGCGCTATTTAAGAATTTGTAGTAATTTGTATAAATTAGTGATTCACAAATACGCGGTTGAAAATTATGTAAATCGTTACTAGTGTTAAGAGGTCACAGTATAAATATAATAGTCAGAAGGTTTTATTAAATTATGTTTAAAGACATTTTTAGATCATTGACATTGTAATTAAGATAATTTTAGAAAATTATTTGTAAATGTGGATGGCATAGGGGAAATTTTTGAGGGGTTTGTGCGAATATTGGAACGCTTTTAACCTTGCAGAAACGGCAGTGCTTTATCTTCAGAGGAATGACACTTTGCGTGACAGCGAAAGAGATTTGTTTGATGGAAGTACAGGTTGGACTGAAAGGTTGAATGGAAGGTAGATAAAAAAAAAAAAAAAAGAAAGGGTCATGGTGAATTTGAATGAGAATGACAGAGCTGTAGAGAAAAGCATTGCTGGAGGTTGTGAGCGGTTTGTCAACACACGATTCTGGCAAAACACTTTCTCAAAATGAACCTTATGGAAGAAGGGAACTTGTTAGGTAAATAGGCAAGCTTGCGGTCCCGTCAACCATTTTAAGTTGACTCCATGAGTTCATTTACTCTACAATGTATGAACATCCGTCCTAATACACTTCACACACTCCGACTTAGAGATGATTTAGTCTTTGTCTCTAGCTCATGGTGGAACTTTGGTTTCGTGCGGATTATTTCTGCTGAAACGTACCACTCCTGGAATCTGGAGGGGCGGAATTGACAATTTCGACAAATGGAAGATTGATTTTTCGATCTTTTCAATTTCGTATTATTCGGATAAACTTGACTCACAACCAAGTTCCCCTGCAGGCGCTGAAAGTGCAGTGGAAAGCGGAAAATTTTACGTATGAACGATTTGTTTAAAGCCTTGAGTTGGGATTCTGAAGAGATTGTCTCTATTTTGGTCTAAATACACTGTTATATTGTACTAGGGAAACACACACATTCTGATACACATAATTTATTGTTGGGATTCGAGTCTTGACGAATACAATATTGCAATAAAATTAATGAAAAAAAAAAAAAAATTTTTTTTTGAAAAAAAAAAAAAAAAAAAAAAACTAGAAAAAAAAACTTTGTAAATTTGCTCCGATTAAGTAATTCTTAATCTATTCAAATTTGGGGGTTGCTGTAGCGGTCCAAAAGTCACGCCATAACCACAATTAAATATTTAACTCACATGTAAGAGTCTCCCACAAAGTCAGATTATATTTATATCTACTTAATTAATTATTAAAAATAGGTGATTAAGAAATTTGCTTAATAGCACTCGAAATTTTATTGTCACATAATAGATTCGATTGTCTTAGTAACGTTTGCTGTTATGTACTATGTAAAAGATTACCTCGATAGCATTTGTACCACACAACTAATGGATCCTGGTCACCACCTCATCCGTTGAGGAATGAACACATCAAATTGGAGCGGAAAACTTGAAACGTTCGCAGCTCTCTGTCGAAATCATCATTTTCAAGCCGATGTAAAGGTATATACTGAAATAGATCAGAAGTACAAATAAGTATCTTGATTTGTCATTATAATCTAGAATTGGAAGACTTTTGGAGCAGAAAGACACACAATACAATTTGTACACAATACAAATTGTCTGCAGATTACTGAGTGCTTATTTTACAAGCTAAAGACATGGCCGAGCTACGTACTAATGAAAATCTGTTGAATTGTTATGAATATTCAAGGATGTATTAAAAACTCAACTTATACCACTATTCTGGTATGAAAAGATGTTTTGATAAGGTCTATTGCTAAATCTAATAATAACAACATGATTTTGGGTTCAGAAGTTAAGGATGATGACATTAAGATGAGAAAAACAAACACTGAATCTTACCGGATCAACTGATCTCGAGTTGATTTTGTCAATGATCCTTGCGGCAAAGATATTAATTGGAGGTAAAGCTGTGTATTAGCTCCGGAAAAGCTCTTGCAAATCCTTCGCGACGCCTTGGAAAAGCGCGTTTGTTTCGCTTTTAAGACAAAAAACCTGAAAAATTAGACAAACAAATTTGGTTGACAATTTTAGGTTATTTTCACATAATATTCAAATTATCCATCATCTCTGTGATGCTGTACTGACCTGGGACTCTGTCTGACTTCACAGGCCTCAATGGCACCGTGGAAGGACCTGGTTTTGCAAAGAAAAACTCTTGTTTTAGTTCAAGGAAGAAGGTTTGATTTGATATTGCAGTAAATGTAAACAGCGCCATATTTAGTATTACCAATATAGGATGGATAAAAAAAGGCCGTATTACGGAGACGAAAATTACAGAGCGATATGATTTCTTCTTCAGAGACGTAAGAAAAAGCAATCAAGGAAAAAACTGAAGATAATTTTAAATAAACTATGATTTTGTTTAATGAGAGGTGGTCGTTTCAGTTTTAATTACAGAATAAAAAGGGAGAAGTTTTATTCATAACTATTCAAGAAAAGCCGAATTAACGAGTAAAATTATACGACTGGCAACTCTGGATAAATCTAAGAGATTTGATTGGACGACGGCGACCCGAGATACTACACGTGGAACCAAGATCTCTGATTGGATAAAAGCTGTAGGTACTGTGTGCCTCAAAAACAGGATCAATCGGGATATCCTGATTAATCACGAATGCAGGATTAATCATGCATTCATGGTTTTGGCGCAATGCATTTGTAAGGGTATAAAAGGAGTGCGAGTGGAGGGAGAAGGGACAGTCGGAATTTGAATTTTGAGAAGAGCAGGTCGAATCCCTGTCCGTTTATTCGAAGTTTCGGGAGTGTTTTTATTAAATATTTGGTGTGTTTATTTTATAATTTTATGGACTCTGGACTTTCAGTGATTATTTTAAGGACTTTTAAAGTGGATAGTGTGTACCTAAGTGAAATTGGATTGTTTATCTTCCTTATCGGAGGAAGATATATCCGGTGAGTCTTTTCCATTTTATCCTGGTGATTGTATTTGTGAAATAATACTCTGAAACTTAGTTATTGAAAATTAAAAAATAAATAAAAATAATTTATTTTTGCAAAAAATGGCAAAACCGCCTTCTATCATAAACAAAATTGGAATAGTTTGCTAAAATTGATGTGTTCAATTTTTTCATTATTGTTGAATTTTCAAAAACGGTTCAGCCGATTTCTGTAACATTTGAATGGGACCATTTCGGGAGTACCTAAACACTTTTGAACTTAAAAATAATTTTTCGATTCGGTTCACAATTGGCGAAACAAACTAATATAACCACGAGGAAACAAATTGTAACAATTGTAACTAATAATGTGTTTTCTAAACCTTGGCGGCACTTGACCTTCTGACATTTAGTTATTCTGTGACGCTGTTTAATGTTTTCTTATTTATGATGGAACCTGGAAACTATGTATAAATGGACTATATTCAGAGTTGAAAATAGTACCTTGCCTACACTTAAGTTTCCTCTGTAAATTATTGGATAACAGTGAAAAATAGTTTAATTTTTGGAAAATTATTATGACTGAAAAGAGTTATATCAGAGTATTGTATTACATAATACTAAGCCATCTTAGCAACTAAGCATTATTTGACTGAATTTTATTTAGGTTTCGTGGAACTTCATATTATTTTTGAGAATTTATTTATGTCTTACTTTTCTTGGTTATTGTTGAATATTTATTTCAACTATTAACTGTGTGTATTTTCTAACTCTTTATATTATGATTTGTGTGTTCTTGTGTTAATTTGATTATTTGTGACAAATCGTATCTTGTGTTTTACCTGTGTACCTTTTTTTGATTTTGTGTGCTGCTATGCGACTGTAATACTTGTTTACTTAACCTTTTATTTCTCAAATGCCTATGATTATTTCCTGTGTATTTGCTTGTACTGTTCGATATTTACTATTTGTGTGTTTTGATTTTTACTATATTTCGTGTTTCTATTACTTTTACTGTGTCTTTTACCTTCTGACTTCTGCCTTATTTCTGAAGTGTTTATTTCCTGATTAACCAACTTGCGTTTGAGCTTATTTATGTTCTCGTTGTCTGTTTGCTTGTATTATGTTGAGGTTTACTTAAGACTATTTACATCTAGTATTTTACTCAATTAATTTTATGTCTGAATTTGGAAATGTTTGTAGTAAGCAGTTATACTTTAGGACTTAATATTTTATGCAAAGAATATGAATACTTACGTAGGAAACCTGGATGTTCCTCAAGGGTTAAAATATTGCTCAGATTTTATGCAAAGGGTTGAGAATAGACTTTGCTTATTCAAATATGTTTGTAACATTGCCATAGCTGGTTTTACTCACTGAAGCTGAGCGAACTGAGCCGGGGTCTCTAGTTGTAAAGATTTGGCCTCTTTATCGAGCTGAAGTCTCGAGGTGATAAATTAGCCTTGGATCCTTATAGGTGGGCGAAACATCACCATACACAAGAAGTGCTATTACTTACCATTGAAACACTGGCTTGTTCTTACAAAAAACCAAAGTCTAAATTATCAAGTGAAGTCATTCTATAAACCAATTGGTAACAAATGTAATCAAATTTTAGTCACCCTTGAAAAGCATTCAGGCGACCACTTGCAATAGATTTAGTGTGGGGGACTTCAGGTAGAATCTATATTGTCTTAAGATATAGGATTAATGAACATATTGTAGTTTAAATTAGAACTTATGTTTATTTTAATGTTTGTGAATGTACCTAGTCATTTAAGATGTTGTATGACGTACTTGACTGACATTAAGATTAATTGATAACAAACAGTCCAGTAAATAACTTTGGCCCTTAAAGTCCAGTTCATTAAAAGATTCATGAAATTTGAATCTTGTTTATTTTTACTATTAGATTTGGTGTGAAACACCTTAATGACAAGTTGACTGTCTGATAATAGTCAATTCAAATATTGATATTCAATTCCTTTTATATTCAGTCTAGTTGTATTAAAAGACTGTAAGTAGATTTCCTTAATTTAAATATCTTGAATAATCTGAATGGCATTAATATTGTCCAATCGTAATTAATTTAATGAATGAAGTTTGAACTATCCAGTACAAACGATACTGAGAATACTCAAAGTTAAATTTTACTTTGCTTAACTAATAAATATCACAACTTCAAATAAAAAAAAAATAATAAGAAATGCCATTCCAAGGTTGGTGTAGAGCGTGGTTGTAGGGGAAGGTCGGAGACCACTAACAAAAAATACTAAAATATTTTAATTTAAAGAAACTTGTTTAACTTGTTTGAGCAACTATCATTAGACAGTCATGAAAAATAATTAAAAGCCCAAGTAAAGTCTCATTTGAACGATGTACATTCACTGTGAATTCTTTCTAGTTACCATTGCGTATAACATTGTACAAAAAATAGCTACTAGAATTATTAGGACTTATATTGCTTTAATCTAAATTTTCCTTTTAGCTTCCAACTCTTCATGTAGCATAAAGATCAATCAATCCTAAACTTTGTCATTTAGTTAGGTAGGTATAGTCTCCAAAACCTTTAGGGTTCTACGATTCATAATGTAGGGTTCACACTACTCGATCACTGGCCAAACCTAGCTTTAAGTACCTTAATTACAACTGTATTAAAATATTTATTAGCCTTAAGAAGATTTAGTTTCATGATTACTAGTTCAGGGTTAAGCTAGGGACGTCTTTATTTATGTGGCTAACATAGGATAGCGATAGTGATTAGTCTTCATCGTATAAAGAATATTATATAATTATTTATAAAAAAAAATCGGGTCATAGTTTAGTTGAGGTTAGTGGTAGATAGGTTTAGATAAGTATATAAGTATTAGTTTAAGTAGGGTTAGGTACAGTACGGTTGAGGGATGATGACGACGACGAGTGAAGCGAGAGAATCGATGAGACATCCGTGTAATTTTTTGTTGATTTATCAAAAACGGCTTAGCCGATTTCAATAAAATTTATTTACATGAATACTTCCGAAGTATACCCTTTAGAACTAAATTTTCTTTTAAAATCAGTTTACAATTGGCGAAAATATCGATGAACATACACAATCGATCGGTATCATCAACAGACACAGAATTCTACATTAGGTACGTTATCCCGTTTTGTTAACTTAAAATTTTCGATGCTAGCTCTTACTCTCACTGGGTCACAAAAGTTACGAGATCGCGATATGGACTCCGCTCCGCTTCACTCCACACACCTTCGCCACGGTGGAGTCTGCACTTTTACATATTTGTCCATACTTAATTTAAAGATACTGACCATTTCACGTAATACGACGATTCATTTCTACCTACCTCAAAGTAACCCCAAAATTGAATGTGAAGGACGCGAAGTTTCGCCTTGACTTATTCATGTAAAGAACCTTATTCTTAAAAGCATACGTACCTACTCAATTAACTACTAGTATCGTATTGTACTTTATGGTGCTAATTTTTACATTTTAAAGTAAGAATATCATTTTGTGTCGACATCTGATACATACAAAGCGATGACAGAGCAATACAGGGGGCATATTATAATTTGTATTATTTACGATGTAACACCTCATTTGTATTCAAAGTTTGAACTGATGAACATTGACCAAACTGTTCGATATGTGATGAAAGATTTTTCAGAAAAGCCTGTCCGATGTACGTACACGTCTACGATAGTCTCCGTCGATTCTGTAGTAGGTATTACGATAATGGATCTCATAGATCTATTATCGTAGTACCTACTACAGTACGACCCATTAAGGCTGCGCCAATGCTAGGAGAAAAATCAGATTTTACCCGCGCTTCTTGCATCGTCCGCTATCATCTATGCGGCTTTGTTTAGAGTCGAAAATCGCATGACACAGTTTATGACAATGTTGGCTTCAAGCTCCAGCTTATATTTTTAGGTGGGATTTTATTTATTTATTCAAAATTTAAGCATGCAATAAAAATACTAATTGATTACTCGGCTAGAACATTAGCCTGGCTAAGTAATTTGTCAAAAATAATGTGGTGTTGTCGCTGATAATTTCGAGCATTTGAAATAAAATGTATTTTTTTTATGATGCGAAGTTTTAATTTTTTCTAAAGTAACCATATTATTTTCTAAAATTCTACGCAATTACTCTGCTAATTTAGATTTTTTTATTTCCCATAGTATTTTTTTAATATGGATGTTTATGTTCGTTACCTTTACACCACGTCTTTAAAAGTACACATTTCGCTTGATTTTGGCATTAGGCGCTCCCTTAAGTAAGATGATTAGACAGTTTCTGCGTCTACTGAGTTATCAATCAAACCACAGTTATAGTTTAGAATAATTATTATTTTTCGCAAAAAATCGCAACACTGACTTCCACCGTGTACAAAATTCGAATAGTTTGCATGAATCGATGTGACATCCATGTACATTATTGTTGGATTTATCAGAAACGGCTCAGCTGATTTCGATACAATTTAGACGAAAATATTTCGAAAGCACACTCTTGAACTAAAAAAGGTTTTTTTTAAATCGGTTCACAATTATTATTGGCGAAAATATCGATGAACATACACAAAAAAAACAAACAGACGAATATACCTTAAAAAGAAATATTTTAAATTGCTAATATGCATGCGGCGCCCCTTTTCCTTGGCCCAACATTTCGCGTGGAACCAAGGTTAAAATAAAATTTGACTGAAAAAAAAACCGGAAAATTTTCGCGCTCACTTCGCTCGCGCTCTATCAAACTATGCTGGTTTTGCTTACTTGCCCCTGTTCCAGACTTAGAATTTGATATTTTAAAGCCGGGTCACACAGAGGCGGGAGCCGCGATAAAGCGATCCAATAGCGGTCCAGTACAAAGGATCGCGCACGCTATTTATGTGTCAGGTTGCAAACAAATTCGGAAATTACAAAAAAATCCCGTCCCGGATCGCGATCGTTCCGGCCTCTGTATGACGAGAGCTTAAGCAAATGTCGCCGAAAATTTTCCCGTAATTTTTTTCATAGTCAAATTTTATTTTAATGTTGGTTCCACGCGAAAGGTCGCCGCAGGCGCCCTTTTACGTCTCGCGCTCTACTCTAAAGCCGCTACTGTAAATATGTTAAAAAAAATCCTGCCTAAATAGAATGATTAATTATTTTAAACGTTGACAACCTACTTCGGATCCCTAAAATCGAAAAATTTCTCGCTCGCTGCGCTTGAGCTTTGAAGCACTATAGTGAGTGATCCTTTGCTCACACCACTGTGGGTATAGGTACCTATTGTATTAAAATATCAGCTCTATTAAAAGACAAAATCTAAAAATTTCACGCTCGCTGCACTTGTGTTTAATGACTATAATCGTAGTTTGATCAAAGGACTGTCGAACCACTATAGTTTTACTACTTGTTATTTGGGTTTAAATTTCAGTTAGGGGCGCCGTATAAATCTCGCCCAGGGCACTGGTAGAGCTAAAACCGGCACTGAGGGTTGGCGATTGTACCATAACTACCATAACTAGCTTGTCCATGCGGTTTCACTTACGAGTATGTAGGGTGACAGTAGGAGCTCATCATAACATATTAGTGTTAACAAAATGTTATTTTGATCTATTAAACTGATTTTTAACCGACTTTCAAAAAGAAGAGGTTATATGTTCGTCTGTATGTATTTTATTTTGTGTATGTTCATCGTTGATTTTGCCAATTGTGAACCGAATCGAAAATTCTTTTTTAGTTCGAAAGAGTATATCTTCGAGGAGAAATCGGCTGAGCCATTTTTGAAAAATCAACAATAATGTAAATGATTCGAGCGAAATATTCGAATTTTGTACACGATGAAAGGCGGTTTTGCCATTTTTTGCGAAAAATAATTATTTATACAGTTTTTAGGGTTCCGTATCCAAAGGGAAAAACGGGACCATATTACTAAGACTTCGATGTCCGTCTGTCCGTCTGTCTGTCACCGGGCTATATCTCATGAACCATGATAGCTAGGCAGCTGAAATTTTCACAGATGTATTTCGGTTGCCGCTATAACAACAAATACTAAAAATAAAATAAAATAAATATTTAAGGGGGGCTCCCATACAACAAACCTGAATTTTTAGACGTTTTTCGCTCTATATTATTAATGGTACCAGGTAGATGCTTGAAATTTTCACAGAATATTTAGTTTTATATTCCCTTCAATAGTAAATAATAAAATTAAAATTAAATAAATATTTAATGGGGGCTCCCATACAGTACGGAACCCTCCGTGCGCGAGTCCGACTCGTACTTGGCCGATTATTACATTATTATTTTTTAATTATTTAAATAATTATTAATAAATATATATTTTTTTATTCGAAAACCTATACAGCTATACAAAACCTGAAGAAAATTGGGAATAAACATTTTTTTCCTTTTAAACTATTTTGCTACTTTCCCAATTAGTTTACATTTGTAACCTCCACTCAGCAGGTATCTGTGCCTTCTTTTGATCATGTAATGGTAATCGGTGGCCCCCAAAATATAGGTACAGTATGTATATATTAAGTTAGTACGTAGATACAGGTAGCGGCACGTAAGTCTAGTGCTGAGGCGTGGTATTATTATATCTTCTTTGGCTAAGAGTAGTGTGGAGGGGATGGCTGCGCATAGTGACCGCCATACTAAACCCATGTGCAGTCATCCCCTCCACAATTCGCTCAGCGCTACACTTATATGCCGCGACCTGTATGTATATTTACATTTACTTATTGTATTTTGTTGTTTAATAAAGTGGAAGGGCGTGGGGCCACTAACATGACCAATTAAAACTTTAATACACTAAGCAAATCAACAAGATGAATTTTCGAAGATTTTTAATTTCAACATGGTGACAGCCCTAAGAGTAGTTTCTCATAATTATTTCAAGTAGCAGTCAATCCGTGCCAGTGTGACCGCCAAATCTACCGCGTGGCTACGTTATTTGCACGGGTACTTGCCATCGGGAAACAGAAATATTGATTTTTGGTTGTAAAACTAAGATCCGGAATTTTCATACCTACTTAAAAGATATAAATATAGAGAAGTCACCCTAAGTTATTCGAGTAGACGTTAAAATGAGGAGATGCACAAAACATCCCATCGTCGGCCTAATTTTCAGAATACGTAACTCCACTAAATACCGAAAATTGACTTTTAATGCCATCTGGTGTGGAATTTTGAAGCCCATCGATTGGTATACTTAATATATTCAAGAAAAAATCGAGTAAATTATTATGAAGGAAAAATAAAACCACCTATCTCCTAACCGTCATTTTATGATAAGCAATATTCGTAACTCCTACCTTCAGTACGGCACGTCAGCTGTGAGGTAGACGCGTGCTGTTTTGAGTTCAACAATTGTAGTCCTCATATTCAACAATTGTAGTCCTCATATTAATATCTCATCACTTGCAACACAGATTGATCGAAACTTTCTTCTTAAAAGACTGAGGTGTGTCGGACGGACGAGTAGGCACCACTCAATTTTCCGAATGCTGCCCAATCGAGTTGGATTCATCAACGGTTGACCTCTTGCTTGAAATAGGACCTACGTAATTGGACTACTTGTCCTAGGTAGACATATGAGCCAACGACTTCAAGAATCGAGCTCTCAGCAGATATTGGGGTGGGTGCAACATGGACATCACACATGACCTTTCACCTTCGTCATGTCCATATCAGTTTTAAGGCCCACGGTGGTCTGACGAGTAAGTACTTGTAAGACCAATTGCCCCCACGCACCGAGTAAGTATTGTACCTTTACATGTAATTCTGGGTCTGAACTTTTTGTTTATATTATTTTTCACAAAAAATGGCAAAACCGCCTTCCATCGTATGCAAAATTTGAATATTTCGCTGGAATTGTTTACATTATTGTTGATTTTTCAAAAACGACTCAGCCGATTTCTGTAAAATTTAAATGGGACCACCTCGAAAATATACCCTTTCGAACTAAAAATATTTTTTCGATTCGGTTCACAATTGGCGGAATTATCAATGAACATACTAAAAAAAAACATACAGACGAAAACAGAACCTCATCCTTTTTATAAGTCGGTTAAAAATACCTAATTTCTATAATTCAGCCGTAGTGTACCGACTTATACTAGCATCACACAATAACGTATGGGGGAGCCCTAACAAACAATTTATCGATACTCCTTATTCGTTGTTTTGTATTAATTATTTTTTGTAGTGATTAAAAGAATAGAAGTATAGGTATAACTAACAATGAGGCATACAAACTAAATGACAAGGTTTTTAGGAAGTTTATACAGACTGTGAAATTAAGTAAATTGTGTACATAGGTATTTATAAATTGACCGAATTTGTGACCGAGCATAGCATTCCGGTGCATTTATAACACGCATGCTTAACTAATTATATTTCGGTACACTGCGACTCTGATTTTTAGGAATTAGTTTGAATATCCTGCCCGCCTTATCGTAATCTTTATCGAAAATGTTATCGTCAATATTAGTAGTTTATGCAACTGTCATATAATGAAGGGTATTAAAACACGAGTGTGAGTTTATGAAACGAGCGCAGCGAGTTTCATAATAGTAACGAGTGTTTTAATACCCGTGTTATATGCAGTTGCATAAACTACTATTAAATAGAACTAGATAAATAATAACTAGATAAATTTTTATCTACACTAATGTTGTAACATTCTACTTATGTTTCCAATACTTGACTTAGGTATAATGACTACTGTTATAGCGCAGACAACAAAACACTCAATTTAAGCAATTTCACATGATGTTATAATATCCACATCGATATCGTAAAATCTCATTATAACATCGCGCGCTCGCTCCTGATTGGCCCTGCGCTCTCATTGGTTAGATTTTAATGGCGCCAAGTTCACTGTGACAATACACGTACGCGTGAATTTAATGTTTCGCAATATGTTTTTTTTTATTTTTACTAGTGAAGATAAAGTAGTGTATGCAACTGCATATAACACGGGCATTAAAACACGAGTGTGAGTTTATGAAACGAGCGCAGCGAGTTTCATAATAGTAACGAGTGTTCATTATATGACAGTTGCATAAACTACTAATAGAATAATTGGTAAAGTGGTCGAACTCACGCACGAAGCGCCAGTTCGACTCGGTTCCGTACCTTATGGAAGCCCTCACCCCTAGTCATCGAGCTATATTACTACGTAGTAATATTTCCTCAAAGCCCCTAGTATATTTTATTTTAATTGTTTATTTTTGAAGAAAATTTACAACAATATTCTGTGAATATTTCAACCATCTTCCTGTTACCGTTATCTCCCCTTGAATATTTATTTTATTTCAATTTAATCATTTACGTATGAAGTGAATATTTAACTAAATATTCTGTGAATATTTCAAGCATCTACCTGTCACCGTTATTAATATCAAGCGTACAACGGCAAAAAAATCAGGTATGGAAGCACCCCTAAAATACTTTTTTTTTCTGTTTTTAGTATTTGTTATTATAGCGGCAACAGAAATACGTCACCAGTGAAAATTCAACGTTCTTGCTATCACCGTTCATGAGATACAGCCTGGTGACAAACAGACGGACAGACGGATGGACAGCGGAGTCTTAGTAATAGGGTCCGGTATTTATCCTTTGGGTACGGAACCCTAAGTATGGTGATTATTTAAAATTTAAATCAATCAATCACTATTTACATTATTATAATGAAAATTTAAGTACACATGTAAAAAATAATCTGCCAAGTAAGAGTCGGTCTCGCCCACGAAGGGTTCATACGGTATGGGAGCCCCCCTTAAATATTTACTTTATTTTAATTTAATTATTTATTATTAAAGTAAGCATGCAGTTAAATATTCTGTGAATGTTTCAAGCATCTACCTGTTACCATTATTGATATCAAGAGAAAAACAGCTAAAAATTTAGATTTTTTGTATGGAAGCCCCCCTTAAATATTATTTTTATTACATTTTTAGTATTTGTTGTGATATCGGCAACAGAAATACATCATCTGTGAAAATTTCAGCTTTCTAACTATAGCGGTTTATGAGATACAGCCTGGAGACAGACAGACAGACAGACGGACAGCGGAGTCATAGTAATAGGGTCCCGTTTTTACCCTTTGGGTGCGGAACCCTAACAAATCTATTAAAATTTATGTTACCTACGCAATCTCTTCATTCATAGTTATCTCACAGTAATATAACTACCACCCTTGATATACAACGTTCTTTTTAACCGGCAAGAGAACTCTCGTAGAGATAATAAACTAAATAATAACTTTTCGAGCAAAGGAACATAAAATATGCAGGTAGTTGTTAGTTTTAAGTTTTAGTTAACGACTAACGTGCATTAGTAATTCATTACGTAGATTTTACAAGTTAATGTCAAGGTAGAGCCTACCATTGTTTCTAGAGCGTGCTCGATAAGCTGTTAGTAATAAATAATGGCTTACGATTCATCGGCTGTCGATCTACAGAAAGATTAGAGTAGGTAATGATTATATTGTACACGTGTCCTTCGTGCGTTTTACGCTAGCGCCGTAGGGGGTAGAGAAATAAGTGAGTCCGAAATTTACCAATGGAATGTACCTGATTGCGATGTGATTTCATAATTGTATACATTTAGCCTGTAGGCCAAGCATGCGGCCACTAAAAGAACTCTTTTCGACGTGTGAAAAAGTGACAGATATATACTTCGCCATAACTCTGTCTCGTTCTGACACGTCGAAAGAAATACTGCGTGGCGCGCATCCTAGCCTGGCTGGTGTAAGTCGAATCAAAGTTAATGGCTACAAGCTGCACAAACCCCCACACTTCACCCTCGCTCACATAAGAATTTTATACTGCGCAACGACTCGCGTCTCGTTTCACAGACGCCATTAAGTATGAGTTATAGGTAGGTACTATACTTGTTAGTTGGAATCAACCATAAATAATAAAAAGCGCTGTAAAAATAATTAATGCCAACCTCTGAGTGTAATGATGCCACTATGCAGGGTTATAGTAATCAATTAGCATCTTTTTAGGGGATCCTTTTTCCCTCCTTATTCTTTACATCAAAACTAACAACTTTTGTTCAGCGAATTTATTCAATACTCAAAAAACGCTGTTCCATAGAGAAATATCCTTCACCCTCAACAAAATGTATGGTTCAGCTGTTTTTAGGGTTCCGTACCCAAAGGGTAAAAACGGGACCCTATTACTAAGACTCCGCTGTCCGTCTGTCTGTCTGTCACCAGACTGTATCTCATAAACCGTTGTAGCTAGAAAGCTGAAATTTTCACAGATGATGTATTTCTGTTGCCGTTAAAACAAGAAATATTAAAAGTACTTGCCCGATTATTTTTTGAGTTTTGACAAAACAAAGACAAACTAATAACCCTGTATATGAGTACAAAACAAGAAATTAATTGACGGTAGTAAAACGTATTTAAGATTCTAAAAGTTACAAACATAATAAACAATAAATCTAACAAACAAACAGTAGGTACTTTAACTAAAAGCAAAGTACGTTCCTAATGAGGCAATTAACAAGTCTCAGCCGTGAGACGTAGCATTCAACGTTTTAAGTCTATTTAACGGCCTTTCAACCGGCTACAACTCTCTCATTTGCACATTTGCAAAGAGTGTATAGAGATTGAATTTACAATAATTGGCCAAGTTCGAGTTAGAGGTCGCGCACGAAGGGTTCCGTACTTATCCCATTTCAAGCGTCTCTTGCCGTTATTAATTTCGAGCAAAAAACGTCAAAAAAATTACGTTTGTTGTATGGGAGGTCCCCTTTAAATATTTATTTTATTATGTTATAGTATCTGTTGTTATAGCTGCAACATAAATACATTATCTGTGAAAATTTCAGCTGTCTAGCACGGTTCATGAAATACAGCCTGGTGACAGACGGACGGACAAACGGACTGACAGCGAAGTCTTAGTAATAGGGTCCCGTTTTTTACCCTTGGGGTACGGAACCCCAAAAACCGTCTGCTACATTTATTGATAACTAGCTTTTGCCCACGGCTTCGCTCGCATGATTTTTTGATTTTTGGGCTATCCCATAGTAATAAGATTTTGAAATCTTTTTATTTGACGGAAGAGATCGAAGAAAAATTAAATTTTCTTGTCTTGTAATCTACTCCATCAAATTAAATAAAACGGAAGCCTATACACCTACCACAAAACACGTATAATATTATGATAAGCAATTATTGGAAATATAGTAGTATATTTTCAAGCATAATTGCGCAAGCGATTTTGAATTTTGCGTATACAATCCCTTTAAAGTCTTATTAAAGCCATCGGACGTCCGTGAAGTCGTAAAACAGTCCGCGAAATTGCTTTATAGACGACCTTGGCCCACATTCAAAACAAGTTGACATCTAGTTCACACGTGGGAACACCAAAATACCAACAAGTAAGTGCGACACTTTTATAGGCTGTGGCAGTACTCGTGACTCAAACTTGGCATTTGTAGATAGAACTGAAATTGAAGCTTTTATGAGCTTTATTTACGAATGTACGAGTATGTCTCTGTGTGTAAGCGTTTCGATTTTCCAATTTTTGTGCCAATTGTGAGGATATTTTATTAAAATTAAGGTAATGCATCCTTGCATTAAACCTCCTTCACCTTTTCATCACCTTGCATTTAAATCACTACATAGTATAAAACAAAGTCGCTTCCTCTGTGCCCATGTATGCTTAAATCTTTAAAACTACACAACGGATTTTGATGCGGTTTTTTTTAAAATAGATAAAGTGATTCAAGAGGAAGGTTTATTTATGTATTATAAACCAGTGCAAAGCCGGGGCGGGTCGCTAGTAAAATATAAAAAAAACAACTAAGCTGACATAGATCCATTAAAACTAGGTAGATACTTTTACCATTGCTCTAGCTCAAAACTCGAGAAAATATCGGGTGTTTCATACATTTCGTCGATTTATAGGTACCTAGATACTCGTAGTATAATAGTTTTAATACATATTATATTCCATTCAGTTTGTCTTGGTAAAGAGCGACATCCATCAAACAGTCTTAGCTATGAATGTCTAGCCTCTAGAGCAACTTACTCGTAGGTAGCACATAGGTTAATAGATCAAGTTTGTTGCACAAGATGTGATCGAGAATAATACTCGTATGATGTTTAGTCAATCGAAATATTTACTTTCTGTTATCTTACAGACAGAAGACGTAGACATATGTAGGACAAGTACTTTTTATTCAGGGTCCTACTTTATTACTACGTTATTACTACGTTAGTTCATCTCATGTACCTACCAAACTCGAAGTTTTATCAAAGTTTTTGTCACCTGTTTGATATCAATAAATAAACATTTGATTTGATTTAATCAATCATAATTATTTGTGGAATGCCCATTATTGCCCATCTTAAGCTAATGTTAATTCATGTGTTTAGCTTATAGCTGACAAGTATTGTATAGAGTTCCTAAACTAATAATCATTGTTTTATCCAACATTGCGCACTTTATTTTACTCATAATTGTATAAGCTTATCTCATTCCGTATTTAAGGGTTCCGTACCCAAAGGGAAATACGAGAACCTATTACTAAGACTCCATCTGTCCGTCTGTCTGTCTGTCACCAGGCTGCATGTCATAAACCGTGATAGCTAGACAGCTGAAATTTTCACAGATGATGCATTTCTGTTGCCGCTTTAACAACAAATAAATAACTAAAAACAGAATAAAATAAATACTTAAGGGGGGCTGCCATACAACAATCGTGATTTTTTTAGGAGTTTGTGCTCGCTATTATTACGGCAAGAGGAATGGGGCTAAGGGGGCTCCAACACGGTACGGAACCCTTCGTGCGCGAGTCGGGGTTGCACTTGGCCGATAATTAGGTAAAAAGACGTAAGACTTCTTTTTTGACCGACGAACCGAACCGGAGGAGGTACTCAATTCGACGAGTATACATATATATTTTTTAATGTATAACCACGCACAACTTTTTTCAAAGTAGTCCGATTTCAATAATTCTTTTTTTATTGGAAAGAATATACATCGAAATTGATCCCATTGAAATTTCATTGAAATCAGCTGACCTATTTTTGATAAATCAACAATAATATGAAAAATGCTACATCGATCCGTGCGAAATATTCGCGAATTTTGTACACGGGTGAAGTCGGTCATGCTATTTTTTGCAAAAAATAATTATCATGTATCCATTTTTACATGCTCCATTGTTGTCTACATTCCGCTTTCCTGGATGGAAAATGAATTCGCTGACGAAAGTTTCATCACTCGATCGAGCGTGACATCCATCATTCAGTTACTACGACAAGCTCTCTAAAACATTACTAGATAAGACAGTTAGTCCATAGGTTATTAAATCAAGTTGCGCAAGATCCGATCTAGAGTAATCTAGTCGTGAGAGATTTGATACTGGCCACTTATTGAGGTCAGATGTTTTATTATTCCAATTTTGAATGCATTGTCTACGCGGCTAAAAGGTTTCATTGTGAGAATTGGTAATGATTCATCAATAATCGTAGCAGATCATTTTGCATAGTTTAAACATTCTCTTTGGCAGTTTGTGCCAATAAGACCTTCTCTATCCCCGCATTGATAGAAAGAAACACAGAAAATGGTTTCATAAACTTGTTACTAAATGATTTTTTAATGTTGAAAAGCTCGAATATTATTGAAACTATTTTTGGGTAGGTAGCTAAAAACTCTCAATAATATTTTAACAGCCAATGGTCGCATTTTTTTCATTTTTAACAATCTCAATAGTAATTAGTTTCCACAGAGTAGTTCCAAGAGTTTTGGATGAAAGTGTTTTCGATAGAAATTATCCTTATCCTTACTATACAGGGTTATTTTTAATCAATTAGCATCCTCTTAGGGGAACATCCTCTATCCATCCTTTTCTATGAAACAACAAAAAAATGTTTGTTGTTCCATAGAAAAGTATCGTACACCCGCGACAAAATGTATGGAACTGCTGATTTTTTTTTTAGATTTGACAAAAGTTGTAGAACAAATGTTGTTAGTTTTGATGTACAGAATAAGCCCCTAAAAGGATGCTAATTGATTAGAAATAACCCTGTATGCTAATATAAATCCAAAAGTGTGTTTGTTGGTTTGTTCTTCTTTCACGCAGCAACGGAGCAAGGGATTGACTTGATTTTTGACATGGACATAGCGTAAAAGACGGAAAGTGTCATGGGCTACTTTTTATCCCAAAAAATATAAGGTTAAAATTCCCCTGGGATAGCAAAAAAAAAAAAATTAAACATCGCAAATTAAGCATCGGCAAAAGCTAGATTAGCTATGCGCGCCAAGCTACTAAACCGACATAGGAATTTTACTCATAATTTTACTCTTTGCTTTTTCATGATTGATGAAATGTGGGATTACATAGAATAATTTGATCAAAAATAAACATTGACATTATAAGGTACTTTCCAATTTATATTCTAGAGTTGACAAGTTCTGCCGGCTACATACTAAAGACTACGATGTAGATAAAACAAGTAAGTGTAGACCATGTTAACATTGTTTGATATTATCTAGCCACAAACTTTGTATTCTCGATACCCTCTGTGGATACATTATCTCAGCTAAATGTCACAATTTCTTGCCTCTTTGGACTCGTACCGGTACCGTGTTGTTATAATTCTACATTGCCACAATTTACTTATTAAGTTTAGACACGGATTGCATGGTGCAACAAATATGCATTTTACGTATTTGGCTAAGTAGAAGGTAATAGATTACGGAAATGGAAATATATATTGGGGTTCCGTTCTGAACGGATTGAGATGAAACTTTGCAATTATATAGCTTATACATCAGAATAACACATAGGCTAAAATTATAATGATATTGCGTAAATTTTACACATCATTAGGTACAATAGGTGTTAAGTAAGTACATAGGAAAAAATCTGCCATCTGCGAGCTATTCTAGCGTGCGCTCCAAGAAATTTCAAAAAAGAACTATCAAATCAAACAAATGTCAAATCGATTTTTTTTGTTGTTTTATTTTCCACCTCCTTTATTAAGGGTAGTAAGGTAGGGCCTCGAAATATCATGCGGGCGTAGCCGCGGGCAAAATCTAGTAATTAATCAATTAAAATAAAATATATTAAGGGCGGTAAATTCCACACGGTACGAAACCCTTAGTGCGCGAGTCCGACTCGCTCTTGGCCAATCATTAATACTTATTTTTCGCAATAAATGGCAAAACCGACTTCCATCGTGTAAAAATTTCCAATAGTTCTCTCAAATGTACAATTATATACAATTTTTACATCATTGTTGACTTTTCGAAAACTCCTCAGCCGATTTCGATAAAATTTTAATGGAACCACCTCGAAAGCCTTTCAAGCTAAAAATATTTTTTTGATTCGGTTCACAATTGGCGAAAACATTGATGAACACACAAAAAAAATGCATGCATACGAACATAGAACCTCGAACTCCTTTTTGGAAGTCGGGTAAAAAGTGAAATGAGCCACGAGACACGAGGCTTTTGTTTTAATTTTTCTAAATGTTTTGAGAGAGCGAGACACAATCAAATATTCGGCCATGTACGAGTCGGACTCGCGCACGGAGGGTTCCGTACTGTATGGGAGGCCCCCTTAAGTATTTATTTTATTTTAATTTTATTATTTAGTATTGAAGTGAATACAAAACTAAATATTCTGTGAAAATTTCAAGCACTACCTGTTACCATTATTAATATAGTGCGAAAAACGTCAAAAATATTTATATTATTCTCTATTTAGTATTTGTTGTTATAGCGGCAACAGAAATACATCATCTTTGAAAATTTCAGCTGCCTAGCTATCATGGTTCATGAGATACAACCCGGTGACAGACAGACAGACAGACGGACATCGAAGTCTTAGTAATAGGGTCCCGTTTTTCCCTTTGGGTACGGAACCCTAAAAATACAAGTGGAGTCCCTCCGCGCGGAAGAAGTGAAACTTCGACGCAACACTCCGCAACAGTGCTTTCATATACCCCCTCCATGGTAGAGTTAAACGTTTAACGCAACCTTGTTGGAAGTCGCATTAGAAGTTTCACTTCAAAAATAATGTCGTAGTACAAATACTCTGTCACATGCGGATGCGTATAAATTCATTATAACTGTTTTAGTATCTACACAATACGTAATTTGTATTGTGAAATTACATAGAATTTACAAACATAAGTTACCAACATTTTGAGCTTGAATTAATAAAAATAATATTGATGACAATGCGACAAATTAAAACTTTAATGACAAACTTTATTTTTGTAGAGTTAATATTTTTTGGAATGTGTTTGGAATCCATTGTTTTTTTTTATAATAGTTGCTAAGTAGATTTATATTATTTTTTGTAGTTTATAAAGACACTTGCCCACAAAAATTGAAATACCTAATCAAAAGGAGCAAACCCAAGCCGTAAAAGTGTCTAAATATGGGCAGTTCAAAGTTGACGTGATGACTAAATTATTTTGCTCTGAATGCTTTCTTTGTCGCGACGTGTAAAGACAACTCAGTTACGCACGCGACCTTACTCGAATGATAATGCCAATTGACACAGTATATTTTATTTGGACAGTATCCGATCTACCGCTATGTACATTATAACATTTAAAATGCATGTCAGTGCACACAATAGTTTTAGCGCGTACGATATACATATTGATCTAAATAGTTCGTCTTCTATTGCTGCTCTTCTCGAATAATTTTTACTGTCATTAGCATAATATGAAAAAAAATGTAGTACTTAGTCTGCAAGACGGTTTACGGACGATAATTTTACGTGATAACGTCATATGCGTCACAAGCCGAACGCTTAGGCCGATCGTGCCTCTCTATCGCTTGTTCCGTGCTCTCGCTTACAAGCTTGGCACAGGCGGAGCGTGTAGACATCAGGTGAACGTATTGCGTTGCATGGTCATCATTCAATTAGGTATACAGGGAACGATATGGAACAACAATTTTTTTTTTGAGTTTTGACAAAAGTCCCAGACCAAAAGTTGTAAGTTTTGATGTACAGAATAAGCCCCTAAAAGGATGCTAATTGATTAGAAATAACCCTGTATAAAAAATATGTTTCTAGCTTAAAGTTTGTTTAAGAATTTAGGGATATTAAATTGTTATTTTATTTTAATTATTAAACTACCTATCTCGGATACATACCTACTTAGTTTATTGTAAATTTTTCTCTGAAAACAAATTCAACTTACTTTGCCTCTCAGTTAAAATTAAAATTTTTAAATACAGCAAATAGGTGATAACACTCTGTTCACTGACATAAACTTACTACAAATAGGCTTCAAATCCTATTCTATAAGTCTGTTTAAAATTTAATGAAAACGTTCTATAAAATTTTAAATAATTCACTTAATTGTTATTTTTCTATTCGAAACAAAAGTAATCGGATACAGTTTACGTTAAATTGACAACTGCTTATTTTCTCCCAATCTTAAGCTCTGCTTTCTACTACACATGCAGCGTCACCCGCATCCTTGTAGGTACTTATCATTTTGTTCTAGTTTTTAGCCTGTAACCGCAGGCGTTCTAAGAATGGCCAGGATAAGGAGGAAGGTGTTTAGGTCCAAGGCTAGCGTAGAATAATAAATCAGACAGAAATAGCCATCAACACTTTTCGATAGACAAGCTATGACACACGTTAATAGATACTCGTAACATTTGAAAAATAATTATTTTTTGCAAAAAATGGCAAAGCCGTCTTCCATCATGTACAAAATTCTAATATTTCGCTCGAATTGTTTACGTTATTGTTGATTTTTAGGGTTCCGTACCCAAAGGGAAAAACGGGACCCTATTACCAAGACTTCAAAGTCCGTCTGTTTGTCTGTCACCGGGCTGCATCTCATGAACAATGATAGCTAGGCAGCTGAAATTTTCAAAAATGATGTATTTCTGTTGCCGCTATAACAACAAATACTAAAAAAAAAAAAAAAAAAATTTAAATATTTTCCCATACAACAACACTGATTTTTTAGACGTTTTTAGCTCTATATTAATAATAGTAACAGGTAGATGCTTGAAATTTTCACAGAATACCTATTTAGTTTTATAATCACTTTAACAATAAATAATAAAATTAAAATAAAATAAAAATTTAACTCGCGCACGGAGGGTTCCGTACTGTATGGGGGCTCCCATACACGTACTCCCCGATTCGTACTGTTATTATTCTAGATTTATTCTTATTTGACTGTATCCTAGTAGGCACTAATAATATCGTTCCAGTTTTAAGCGTTTAACCACAGGCATTCTAAGAAATATTGGCGAGGAAAGCGTTTAGGCAGCCCCGAGGCTAGCGCGGAATAATAATCAGACAGCTCAGCTGACGTAAGTACGCATTCTCGAAAACAGGGTCAGTAATACCAAGCGAGGCGCGTGATAAGAGTGATAACATTGTTTTACCTGACTGCGGAGTATGAGCCATGGTGGTCTAGTAGTAGTGACACCCGCCTTATAATCGTGAGGTCGTGGGTTTGAATCCCGGAAATTTGAACTATGCGCACGTACAGCTGACGTAATTACGCATTGTCAAAAACGGGGTCAGTAATGCCAAGCGAGGCGCGTGATAACATTATTTTACGTTACTGCCAGTCGAGATCCTTTGTTTTTATTTTTTGGTTCCGTATCCAAAGGGTAAAAATGGGACCCTATTACTAAGACTCCGTTGTCCGTCTGTCCGTCTGTCACCAGGCTGTTTCTCATGAACGGCGATAGCTAGAACGTTGAAATTTTCACAGATGACGTATTTCTGTTGCCGTTATAACAACAAATACGAGTACTAAAAACCGATCAAAATAAATATTTAAGGGGGGCTTCCATACAACAAACTTGATTGTTTAGCCGTTTTTCGCTCGATATTAATAACAGCAACAGGAAGATGCTTGAAATTTTCGCGGAATATTAAGATGTATATTCCCTTCAAAAGTAAATAGTTAAAATACGATATATTTAGGGGGACTTCCATACGGTACGGAACCCTTCGTACGCGAGTCTGACTCGCACTTGGCTGGTTATTATTTTAAAATCTTTATTTCTTTCTATTGATCGAATGATGACGCGTAGGTATGTATAATACGTTCACCATGAAACCTCACGTATAGTATAGATATACTGTCGCCTGAAAGGTCTTCATCGTTCAGAATTTTTAACTATATCAGTTCAAAACCCTAGATAGTAAAATTCTTCTCGTCATTCTGAAATTCTGAAAAATATGCCTTTTAAATCCAATACGCAGTTTCATTCAGTTTATCTCAATCCAGAAAAAACCGCAAATAAAATTGGCCAAGTACGAGCCGGACTCGCGCACGGAGGGTTCCGTACTGTATGGGAGCCCCCCTTAAATATTTATTATATTTTAATTTTATCAAAATTTCATTTTTAACTTTTTTTTTTAAGTGTATACTTCGACATTGGTTCCATTTAAATTTTATCGAAATCGGCTTAGCCATTTTTGATAAATCAACAATAATGTGAAAAATGCTACATCGATCCGAGCGAAATATTGTTAATTCTGTACACGGTTGAAGTCAGTCATGCTATTTTTTGCAAAAATATTATAATTATTTATTTTTGAAATAAATATTTAACTAAACATTTTGTGAATATTTCAAGCATCTATTTGTCACCGTTATCAATACTGAGCGAAAAACGTCTAAAAAATCAGATTTGTTGTATGGGAGCCCTCCTTAAATATTTTTTTTTAATTTTGTTTTTAGTATTTGTTGTTATAGCGGCAACCGAAATACATCATCTGTGAAAATTTCAGCTGCCTAGCTATCATGGTTCATGAGATACAGCCCAGTGACAGACATACAGGCAGACAGACAGACAGACGGACATCGAAGTCTTAGTAACAGGGTCCCGTTTTTCTCTTTGGGTACGGAACCCTAAAATCTATTTGACGGTGGTTCGATTCTACAGTTGTTTTTTTTTTTGACATTTCTTGAAGCGCACTTTAGAATGGCTCGCAGATAGCAGAGTTTTTCCTACTAACTTAACACTTATCGTTATATTATGGAAAATTTACGCAATATCATTATAATTTATAGCCTATGTGGTATTCTGATATACTCGTATAAACTATATAATTGCAAAGTTTCATCTCAATCCGTTCAGTAGTTTTTGCATGAAAGAGTAACAAACATCCATCCATCCATCCTTACAAACTTTCGCGTTTATAATATTAGTAAGATAAATATACTAAGTCATCGAATAACCATGTTTAAATACAATTATTGCAATTAGTTTATTATATTTGGTTTCAAAATAGCTACTTATTGTTTTTTTTTGACACTGTGTGATAAAGATCGGTGCTCTTGATATTTAATACGTTGATATTACAAGTATTAAATGACTTCAATTTTATTGATATCTTAATATTCATTAGTGAATATCATTCTAAGATAGTGGTAACCTTTGCACATGCATATTGAGTTGCTGCGGAACATACTTCCTTAAAAAGACTTCAACGCGCTCCCGGGTCAAGATTTCTTCGATTTAATAATGAAACGTATATCTCAGTTAATATTTTAAATTATTAATATTTATCACCAATAAATTAATCTCAAATTTTGTGATTTTTAGGGTTCCGTACTCAAAGGGTAAAATGGGACCCTATTACCTAAGACCCCGCTGTCCGTCTGTCTGTCACCAGGCTGTATCTCATGAACCGTAATTGCTAGAGATTTGAAATTTTCACAGATGATTTATTTTGATTGCCACTATAACAACAAATACTACAAACATGTATGAAATGATTGTAATAATTTACAGATTTTCTGGATTTTACACACAATACTCTCTTAGTTTGAGACCAAGTGGAATAAAAAAAAGTTATCTGAAGCTAATAGTCATAATATAGTATTTTCTATTACAACATTTTCTTAGGTTGTAAGGTTGTAACCTACCAATCAATATTACTCTTAAAACATTCTTGTATTCCCTTGTTGGTTGTTTTCAGTAGTTACAGTAGTTTTAGATCTGTCTTAGAAAGCGACAACTGAACGTAATAATATCACAATACACATAATAAACGCGCTGAACAATTCCGGCCCATTCTTTCCTGTTCGATTAGCGGCTACGTCTACCTACGGGGCGGTAATAGTAGTATACTATAATACCGGTTCACAGCTGAACATTAGCTTACACGCGAATAATTGGGCGCTAACTATCATGCTGGGCCAGTGTAAGTTGGAGATTTGATATGTACAATGGAATTTGTTTGGATGTCTGCCGGCAATTCTTACTTTCTTAGCATCCGTGCACTCCGGCATTCCGGTGTGCACGGCAGTGGTTATGCTAATGGTGGAGACCATTAGCATAACCACTGCCGGAGCTAGGAATAGCGGAGCTGCCGGAAACTGGGAGCATGGTCTAATTTTTAACTAGATTTTGCCCGCGGCTTCGCTCGCAAGATATTTCGATGCCCTACCTTACCACCCTTAATAAAGGAGGTGGAAAATAAAAAAATCGATTTGACATTTGTTCGATTCGACAGTTCTTTTTTGACATTTCTTGGAGCGCACGCTGGAATAGCTCGCAGATGGCAGAATTTTTTCTACTTACTTAATATTATTGTTATAATATGGAAAATTTACGAAATATCATTATAATTTATAGCCTGTGTTATTCTGATATATAAGCTATATAATTGCAAAGTTTCATCTCAATCCGTTTAGTAGTTTTTGCGTGAAAGAGTAACAAACATCCACACATCCATCCATCCTTACAAACTTTCGCGTTTATAATATTAGTAGGATATCACTAAGGGGGTTTTGCCCGTGATTGCCGCGCTGGGCAGGCGTGTTGGCAATCGCAGTGCGTAGCTCTCGCGACGAGGATGCTGTTTCCCATCCCTGAAAAGCCAGTGCTAATGCTAAAAAACAAGCAAGACAGCTGCTCCATACAATATCTAGTTGTCAACCTTTGTATGGCTGCCGACGGACAAAATACTATGTGTACAGAATAATGTAAGATGTGTGATTATTTATATGTTCCAAGGGAGTTACAGGCAAAGGGCCGAGATATGAACTCACGATAGTAAGGGGAGTGTTACTACAGCTATACCACTTTGACTTAGTACGGCAAAAGTAATATATATATACTTAAATATTTGACTTTGATAATTGGAATTTGGCTCCTATGAGACCTAGTGCGTGGTTCAAGTATCCTAATGGTACTTTAACGTTATCTCAACTACGATTTTTATAAGACTCACAGTTTGTTAGTAGTTAATAGTACCATACATTTAATTTGATGTCGGAACAAATAAAGAAAAACAATTATGTTTGTTAGGGTTCCAAACCCAAAGGGTAAAAACGGGACCCTATTACTAAAACTCCGCTGTCCGTCTGTCTGTCACCAGGCTGTATCTCATGAACGGTGATAGCTAGAACGTTGAAATTTTCACAAACGAAGTATTTCTGTTGCCGCCATAACAAAAAAGTATTTTTTGTTATGGCGGCAAAACAGAAAAAAAATTAAAGGGGGCTCCCATACAACAAACCTGATTTTTTTACTGTTTTCGCTCAGTATTGATAACGGTGACAAAAAGATGCTTGAAATATTCACAAAATGTTTAGTTAAATATTTATTTCAAAAATAAATAGTTAAAATATTTTTGCAAAAAATAGCATGCCTGACTTCAACCGTGTACAGAATTAGCAATATTTCGCTCGGATCGATGTAGCATTTTTCACATTATTGTTGATTTATTAAAAATGGCTTAGCCGATTTCGATAAAACTTGAATGGAACCAATGTTGAAGTATACACTTAAAAAAAAGAATTATTAAAATCGGACCACTACCTAAAAAGTTATGCGTTGTTGTAGGTACAAAAAAAACATATGCGTCGAATTGAGTACTTCCTCCGTTTCGTCGGTCAAAAATAAATATTTAAACGGAGCTCTCATACAAAAACCGTGATTTTTTGCCCGATATTAATAACTGTTTTATTTATTAATTATTTATTTATTAATTAACTAAATTAAAATAAAATAAATTAATTCCATACGGCACGGAACCCTTCCTGCGCGAGTCCGACTCGCAGTTAGCCGATTACTATTTCTCATTTATAACTAACAAGGATATGGGTTACGCTAAGTACTCAAATTCAGTAAAATGTAATGAAAAAGAGTCACCGACGGGACGGCCTAATGTTGAGCAGTGGCTAGTCATGTACACCCACAGTGGCGTCGTACAGTTGCGCAACACTTGGCAACCTTGCGAAGGACGCGCGTGCTCGTGGTACGCATGTTTAGGGTAGGGTTGCCATATAAAAAATGAAAAGAACCGAAAAAAATGCCTAATATTTAAAGATGATATGGTGGTGCAAAAGTAGGCATACAACTGGGAGAGACAACGCTCTATATCACGCGAGAAATGTTGTTAAAGTAGCTTATATTGAGATATGTCACCAACTCTATACATCCAGAGATTTTATAAAATTTCCAAATGCTGACCGTAATCTTGTAAAGAGCTCGACAATTCTGAGTTTTGAGGACTCCGGAAAAGTCCTGAGATTTTGATAACTTATGTAGCTATGACTCAAAAAGTGTAAAGAACAATATACACTATATTTTAGAATACATATTTTTTTATTCAATGTCAAACGCAAAACAGTGCGCTGCATGCTGGCCACAAGCCGGTCAATCGGCTTTAATGGAAACCCAAGTCCAGCATTGGGTATTCTACGGCTGATAGATGGAAAAACCTATCCTACTAGCACATAGATTTGCATTTACATCCTGCCTGATGTTAAGCAGAGATGCTGTTTATGGTATAGTACGCAATAACTGTCGTTACGAATAAACTATGACTGCTCGTTTTATGTTTTCGTTCATTGAGCCAGAGGTATCGATATGGCAACCCTAGGTTCGAGGAAAATACCCCGCGCGTCCGCGTCTGCCGCTCACCGCGCGCTTCACCCATTTTCATACTGATAGGACCTTGGGATTAAGTACGATAGTTCTCATAACAACGCTGTCGATAGGATGTTGAAAAATAATCGGCCAATTACGAGTCGGACTCGCGCACCGAGGGTTCCGTACTATATGGGAGCCCCCCTTAAATATTTATTTTATTTTAATTTTATTGTTTATTATTGAAGGAATTATAAAACTAAATATTCTGTGAAAATTTCATTTTTACCTGGTACCATTATTAAAATAGAGCGAAAAACATCTAAAAATTTAGGTTTGTTGTATGGGAGCCCCCCTTAAATATTTATTTTATTTTGTTTTTAGTATTTTTTGTTATAGCGGCAACCAAAATACATCATCTGTGAATTTCAAAATTCATCTGAAAATTTCAGCTGCCTAGCTACCGTGGTTCATGAGATACAGCCCGGTGACAGAAAGACAGACAGACGGACATCGAAGTCTTAGTAATAGGGTCCCGTTTTTCCCTTTGGGTACGGAACCCTAAAAATGTATTGTCATCGTGGTTTTGCAATGTATGATACCTAAAATTGTCCACTTATGACTATTTCTAAATTATATTTATGTAATTTTACTGGTTTATAATTAACTCGATCATGCTATAGTACAGATATAAGTGCGGTAAGTTGAAAATTACAGCCGAGGCGATATTGCCCTCGCCTACGGCTCGGGCTATAAGGAATCAGAGGCTGTAATTTTCAAAGCGCACGTTTGTCATACGACGTTTTATAACATATTTGCGAGGAAATTAATAAAACTCTGACTTTCTTAAACGAATAAATCTTTACTTGTCCACTAATTAGCGATGCGCGCGCACCAACGTTTTTTTAAGGCAAAGGTACAAAAACAGCCAGTATTACTAATAAAGTAAATTAATATTTTTGTGGCTCCCAATAGCAGAAGAGCGTTCAATAGGCAGACCACCAGCCCGATGGGTCGACGACATCAGACCTATCGCTGGTCAAGCGTGGATGCGTTTGGCCCAAGATAGGGAACAATGGCACATAAGAGAGGAGGCCTATACCCAGCAGTGGGTCGACACAGGCTGATGATGATGATGATGATTATTTTTGTGTTTTTGTTACAGATAAATGGTTGTAATTTATTGACAAAATTAACTAAATTAAAGTATTAAATGTTTATTTATTATATTTTATCTCCCAAGGTTATTTTATTCATAAAATATTGACCACTTTTCTGACATAAAAACTCTATCCTAAGATTTTAAAAAGTATCGTTCACTCGTGCGTTTTACATTACAATAACGCACAAGTGCGTAATGAAATACATTACGATATTGAAATAGGTGTAATTACAGCCACTTTACGAGCAAATATGTTATAAATATACTTACCTACTGTTCAGGAATAACTTAGTACAGTAGTGTAATATCAAATGAAATGACAATCATATTATTCCGTGTTAGAAAAAATCGTTGGACGACAGACATATAAGTACAAAAACATTACCATTGTGTTAGCCACTTAGCAGTCAATTATAATATAGTCTGCGAAAAGAAATAAAAGAAACAATACGTGAGACAACACTACAGAATGAAAGCAACACATAATATCTGTGTGCATATTTGTATGCAAAAACTACAACGTCGCAAATGGCAACCAACAGCGCTAGTGCGGATGACATTTTCAAAGTTATTCAGAATTTTAACCGACTTCCAAAAAGGACGAGGTTCTATGTTCATCGATAATTTGCCATTTGTGAACCGAAACGAAAAAATCTTTTTTAGTTCGAAAGATACCCTTTCGAACTAAAAAAGATTTTTTCGGTTAAAAGAAAAAGGCTGAGCCATTTTTGAAAATTCAACAAAAATGTAAACAACTCGAGCGAAATATTCGAATTTTGTATCGTAAAATTGGACCCATTTCAATTTTATCGAAATCGGCTGAGCTATTTTTGTTAAATCAACAATAATGTGAAAAATGCTACACTGATCCGTGTTAACTTTTTGCGAATTCTGTACACGGTTGAATGCTATTTTTTGCGAAACATAATTATTGACAAAAACATAAAAACTAAATTACTAGGTAAATTTGACTTGAAGCCGAAAACAGCTATTAAAATTAACAGTTTTCCCGATCGTCTTCTGTAGATGCTGCAATTTCCATTAATTTCTTGTAGGTTTCTCTAATTGCTTAAAATACTGAACCAAAGTAAGAAAAAATATGGTACTATCTCGTAAGGTTTTTCAACAGATTGCATAATTAAAGTCGCAAATCGGGCCAGAACTCCGATAAAATTAAGTAATATCGGAACAAAATAAACAGAGACGAATTGAGAACCTCTATTCGGGAAAAACAGAGGTTTTCGATTCTCTATTTTCCTTATTTACGGTTGAAAACAAAACGAATAGGAAATGGCCGCATAAATAACTTCTATTTAAACATTTACGTCTGTTCTCGTCCGCGTCAGACATACGAGTATCTATTGAAATGCAAAAAGTCTAGGAAACCTTAATGAGTCAGTGCGGAATTTTGGGAAGCATCGAAGTAAAAGTGAACAATTACGATAGTCCACCTGTGACTTGAATCATAATCGTACCAATAAATTACCGGTCAAGTACGGATCCATTGAAAGTATGCATACATCGATGGCAACCATAGATACATTAAATAAACGCAGATCCGGTATTTAGTAATTCGTCATAAAAAATAAGCACTGCTGAAAGTTTATCCGCCAAATTGTGAAAACGTCTATGTGTCTACTGGCGTTTGATCAGTAGTTCAAATTTCACTTATGTCATGTTACATCGTTAACTACATAGTAGTATTTAGTAGTCGTTGTAGTAGTGTCGTAGTAGTTAATATCCCATCAAAAACATAAAATTATGTAAATAAGAACCAAAGTCCAATATTTTTTTTTTTAAATATGCGTCGTTGTCAACTATGCCGACAAAAAATTGAGATCTTAAGGGGTGCAAAGTTCTATGCAAATAATCATGCAATTGTTTCACTTGAAATTTAAGTAATTAAATCTCAATACTTGCCCGATATATGTATCATTAAATGTTGGAGTAAAATTTATGAAATGTTGGTTTCTTGAAAAACTAAGAGACTTTGATAAATTCACACAAGTAGGTTAAATAGTTTTTGAGTTGTGAAGGCGTCAAAAGTAGCTCGAAACGGTTTATGTAACATAACATACGGGTGCTGCGTCGCTGTGTTCCTTGAACTTTGGCTGGACGCACTTCCGTGCGTCTAGATGCGTTTTTGATGCAGTTTTGGTGGTGATTTTGCCTTGAAATTTTCAACATTAGAGCACTTCCTCTGACATTCTTTCTCCAATGATGGCAACTTAATTTGCTATGTCAATGTGACGAAATGAAAGAAAACGTAGAAGTCAAAACAGTCGCCAAAACAGCGTTGAGGCTTTGGGTCTGAAATTAACAATAAATAATTAATTAATTTACTGTTTTGCTTAATTTCAACCGGTCCCACTAGTTGTCCATATAGGGGGGGCTTATATCCAGAAGTGGACGTGCTATGGCCAAAAAGAAGATGATTTAAGTAAAATACCACTGCTAGACGTATGTATGTCTAGACTATTTATTACAAGCTTATGTGTTTTACCTAGCTATTTAAAACAATACGTTATGCGTGATTTAAGTAAAATACCACTGCTAGACGTATGTATGTCTAGACTATTTATTACAAGCTTATGTGTTTTACCTAGCTATTTAAAACAATACGTTACGCTTATTGAACCAATTTACGATTTATAGACATTAAATTGCCTCGAAACATATATAAGTTTCCTTTCACAATGCGCCTAGTAAAAAACATGTTATTCCTCTAGCTAGTTAAAATGTCGGTCACATATTCATACTCAATGTTCGAGCCAACTCTACTTCTATAGGTTTATACGCAATGCTTCTCGTAATCGAAATATTTTGTATTCTCCATCGAAATGTACCGAAATTTTATAGTTGATCGGAATTAAAAAAAAATCGTAAGACATTAAAAAATAGTTGAATGCAATATATGAACTACAAAAGAAACCTAGAGCTTAGGCCATGACCTTGCAGTATCTCTGTGCCTTATACCGTACCTGAAAATTAACTTTATTTGTTTTGTAAAATGATTACACTTTTTTCTTTTTAATAGTGGCCTACAGTGTAGGAAAATATTCTCCCATTATATTATACAGATTACTAGCGACTCGCCCTGTCTTTGCACAGGTGTATTATACCTATGAACATTCCTCTTGAATCAGTCTATCTATTAAAAAAACACATTAAACTCCGTTGCGTAGTTTCAAAGATTTAAGCATACATAGAGAGAGACAGACAGACAGCGGGAAGCGATCTTGTTTTAGACTATGTAGTGATAATATTGTTCGAAATATGGCGACAACTCAAACAAAAATCGATTCGAAAATATTTATCTACAAAATTACACATTTAATAAGCATTAAATGTCGATTGCAGCAGTTCATTTGTCACTCATTTTTACGGTGAAATATCTTCAGTATATCACGTGAGTTTGTTTATCATAAGATGATTTCTTTCAAACTACTGGGTAGGGACACTGTCTATCCATGGGGGAGACCTAAGCAGTGGACGTCCTACAGCTGATGGATAGATAGTCTGAGTAGGTACTATCGCTAGATGTAAACCAATTATAGGATTGGGGAGGTTATATTTCTGTTTATATAGGAGGATCTACGACAGATACGATGATGACCTACCACATTAGTACATTAATATGTATATAAAGATTTACTTATTGAAACTTCAAACGATTGATTCGTTTCTTATAGACATTTTATACTCCAGATACCAGGTATAGGTTGGAATCAATGCTACTTTAGTAGTGTGAACAAATATGTAAAGTTAACTTTTACTTAATTACACTTTTGCATTGACGCTGGATCTTATGTAGATGCGTGTACTAGGATATTAAAGTATTTAAAAGCATGGTTATAATATCACTTATTACTTACTATAGTTTAGCAAAATACTTGAATAGGTATGTCATATTATATGATGCATTGCGCAGGATTATAATTATATATCCTGAATGAGTTTTTGAACGGTATTAAAACCGTGAAAACCGTTCAAACAGTCCTGAAAACATGTTTGTTCATGAATATGGAAAAGAATCAGAGTGACCGCCAAGTTTCATAGGCCAGCTATGTTGCAAGTAGCCGCTTTGTTGGCATGGCATTGTCCACCCGTCCCGTCGGCCGCCTTCGTACGTGCGTACTTGAATATATTTAAATTTGGAGATGCTACAGGATGAAGCAAGCGCGTCACCACAACTACTATAAATGCAGATAGTGCCCAACAGGGGTTACAGTTCGCTGCTTCGAGCATCCCCGAACACACACCTCAAACAATTAGAAATGGCTTTCAAGGTACGGAACCGAGGG
Organism: Hypomecis atomaria; assembly: GCA_964007245.1. Classification (NCBI taxonomy): domain Eukaryota; kingdom Metazoa; phylum Arthropoda; class Insecta; order Lepidoptera; family Geometridae; genus Hypomecis; species Hypomecis atomaria. The sequence goes on along the minus strand of OZ023294.1, from coordinate 11,924,420 downwards.
ATTCAGTGGAAAAGTGACAGTGATCGTGCTAAGTGAAGTGTTCGCAAAAACTGTTCGATAAAGGATTTTCAAATGTGCCTCAATTTTCTCGATGAAATACTCTTAATACGTAACACCTGCAAGGGTCATAAATTGCAAAATCCAATCAATTAAAGCGACAGATAACGACACAGTATCTATGTACTCTGAAATATTAACAGCTGTTATGAATAGCAGGAACGCGTGCCTTGCATTTTAATTAGTTTGTACCTATAGATTAATAAAAAATGTTTGTTGTTCTGTTTCTGCAGTTGGTGGTCTTCTCCTGCCTGGTGGCGGCGGCTTGCGGCAGCGTGGCCGTGGCTCCCGTGGCGCTGGCGGCGGCTCCAGCTCGTCTTGAAGAGTTCTCGGACCCCGCACCGCAGTACCGATTCGGTTACCAGGTAGCCGACACATTGACTGGTGACTACAAGTCCCAGGACGAGGAGCGCAACGGAGACCTCGTGACCGGCAGATACAGCCTGGTGGAACCCGACGGCACCCGTCGTACCGTCAGCTACACCGCCGATTCCATCAACGGTTTTAACGCTATTGTCACCAAGGACGCGTTCGCCGAGGCCGTCATTCCCGCCGCTCCCGTTGCTCCCGCTCGTGTCGTCGCCTCTCCCGTGCCCGCCCCCGTGTACAGCTACTCTGCTGCTCCAGTCGCTGCCGTGGCTCCTGCCCGCTACGCTGTTGCCCCGGCTCGCTACGCCGTAGCTGCCGCTCCTGCAGCCCGCTACGTAGCCCCCGCTGCCCCGGCTCCCCTGGTGACCTCCGCTCGCTACGCTGCCGTGGCCCCGGCCGTCGCCCCCGTCGCCGCCGCCGCCCCCGTGGTAGCCGCCCGCTACGCTGCTCCTGGTTTCGCCTACTCTTCTCCTTACACGGCATTCAGTGCCCCGTTCTCCAGCGCGGCTGTGACCCAGTACACGGCCACTGGGCCGGTCGCCTACACCCAGTACGCGAGCCCCGCGGCGTACTACACCTCTGCTGCCGTGGCCCCCGCGCCCGCTAAGATCGTCGCTCCCGCCGCCGCCGTCTACCCTTGAAGAACACCCCCAACTTGATCGCTCATTTTTACCCCTAAAGACTTGAATTGTACATAGTTTTATTGTTTTCTTATTTTTTACTTGAAACAAAATGAAAATAAAGAAATGAAGTTTTAGTTGAGTTCATTTTATTTAAAATCATGTTCATTAAAAAATAAACACATAACAAACTTGTAATAAAAAAACCACAAAAAAACAATTAACAAACCCAATCATACACATAAGACAAATAATTATTTTTCGTTAAAAAGCACAACCTTCTGCAATGGTTGAAGATCTACCTACGTACAATGTTTTTTTTTTAAACCAATGAACCATTTTCGATCAAATTTATATGGGACCAACATAATACATTCTTTCCAAAAAAAAAAAAAAATATATCCATCGAACTACTCTGTAAGAAGTTATGCGCATTCATACCTAAAACTAATTATATTTCGCAAAAAATGGCAAAACCGACTTCTACCGTGAACAAAATTCGAATAGCTCGCTCGAACTGATTTATACCATTTTTAGGGTTCCGTACCCAAAGGGTAAAAAGCTGGGCAGCTGAAAATTTCACAGATGATGTATTTCTGTTGCCGCTATAACAACAAATACTAATATTCGGCCAAGTACGAGTCGGACTCGCGCACGGAGGGTTCCGTACTGTATGGGAGCCCCCCTTAAATATTTATTTTATTTTAATTTTATTATTTATTATTGAAGGAATTATTGAAAATTTCAAGCATCTACCTGGTACCATTATTAATATAGAGCGAATAACGTCTAAAATTCAGGTTTGTTGTATGGGAGCCCCCTTATATAATATTTTATTTAGTTTATTTTATTTTGTTTTTAGTATTTGTTGTTATAGCAGCAACCGAAATACATCATCTGTGAAAATTTCAGCTGCCTAGCTATCATGGTTCATGAGATACAGCCCGGTGACAGACAGACAGACGGACATCGAAGTCTTAGTAATAGGGTCCCGTTTTTCCCTTTGGTTACGGAACCCTAAAAAGGAACGTGCTATATTTGAAATTGGTTGTGAGTATAATTAATTAATTACCTACTTAGAGGGAGGAGCATTATGCCCGAAATATGATGACGATGAAGAAGAACGTAAGAATTCCATTCTTGAAACGTTCGTAAATGATTTTTAGGGTTCCTTACATACCCAAAGGGTAATATTTATTAATTTTATTCTGTTTTTAGTAAGTATTGGTAATAGCAGCAATAGAAATACATTAACTGTGAAAATGTCAGCTTTCTTTCAGGAAAATCTATCTTGATAGGAATGGAATGGCATAGGCCATGCCATTCCATTCTTTTCCTCGCTCCTGATCTTACTATTTACGCATACGACCTAGCGAGCTATCTATTCAAAAATAGAGCCCCAGAATCGCAATATTTCATCGGCTGCACTGCAAAAGTCTTCAAGAAGGTACAAACCTTGAGATGGTGCAATTGATGCTATTGACGAGTATTGTATACTGTTGTGTATAGCATGATTATTATAGCTGTGAAATATTACAATTACTTGTTTAAAATAATATTATATACAGGGGCTCTTAATTGAATCCTTAGAACGGCTGAGCGTTTGCGTGAATGGTAATGAGATTTAGTAAGAGCAAAAGAGCACTGAAAATCTATACTTGTGCAAACGGTAGAACATAGCATTCGATCTTCTACGAAAGTTAGAAATGATTCCGTTTCAAAAATTATGCTCTAGGTACATCGGTATAGTAAAAGTAAAAGCCCTGCCTGTAGTAAAAGCCTACTAAAAAGGGACCTCGGGGCTCGTGAATTATTAGAGATGGGGCTCATGCAGGACATTAACTTGTGTGGCACTGTTCTCGTAGGGGACCGTGCAAGCCTGGGTGGGCTCGAGTCGTCAAATAAAGTGCTGGGAGCACCACCAGTGCGATCCCCGCACAAACGCTGGCCAGCGAGGGGGTTTTAGTGAGTATAATCCCACATAACCCGGCTGCACCCGAAAGCAGTCGGGTATCATTCGAAGACTTCCCTCTCGTAAAGAAAAGGTACTGCACTGCTTTATAGTATGCATCGACTTTTTATAGTATGCATCGGCATTTTTTCTGTTTTTAACAGACTTCCAAAAAAGAGGAGGTTCTATGTTCGTGTGTATGTATTTTTTTTTGTATATGTTCATCGATAATTTCGCCAATTGTAAACCGAATCGAAAAATTATTTTTTAGTTCAAAAGGGTGTACTCCCGAAGTGGTCTCATTTAAATTTTACAGAAATCGACTGCGCCGTTTTTGAAAAAACCACAGTAATGTAAGCAATTCGAGCGAAATATCCGAATTTTGTACACGATGGAAGGCGGTTTTGAATTTTTATGCGAAAAATAATTACCCATATTGATGATACGAGTACCTAATATGCGATTATGCGCCTGGTAGCAGTCACTGAAATAATTATTTAAGTTAAGTTAGTACCTATATTATACGAATGCTTCCTGTGAGTGATCACATTGTCAATTTCCGTTTCTGTTTAATTACAATTAGTATTAGTACCTTAGAGAAATTTTCTAAGATTAGTACTAAGGTTTTATTATAATTAGTAATATAGCGTACTAGAATATTCTCTCTGATTTGTGTCTGCTTTGAGCGGCATTATTTTCTTTCATCTGTTCGGATGTTACTTTGTTTGTTTGAATGTTCTTCTAAAGCTCACGTGCAGATTGCATTTTGCAACGAATCTGGACAACACTTGGTAAGTAAGATTTATATATTTTCAGAATTTTGATGGGGACAGGGATGGGGATTTTATTTTTCCTCTAAAAGGAAGGAATTTGCAGTGGCGCCATTGATTACCCGATTTTGAGTATTCGAATCTTAACAAGATATGCAAAATATGAATCGAATTGGTCAAAGGCGTATCAAGCTATTGTGTGTATTATTAAGATGCCGTGAGCCCGTTAAGGATGATTTTATGAAATGACTAAACGATAGAAATAAAAATATGTAAAACTCTTATACCTTACCTACCGTTGTTTTCGCATAGCATCATCAAATAAGAAGTCATTATAACACAATGTTCTAAGGAAATAAGTAATACCAATTTTTCAATTTATTTAACGGTAATTTCTTCTAAGTCTCCAAACTCGATCTCTCCCGTAGCATGTGTGCCCGTGTTCCCATAGTAGTGTAAAGTGCTTGGTTGTGCTACTCTTAGAAATTTTTTGAAAAAAAACTTAATAACTGCAAGGGTGCTGCCCGGGTAGCACAGCAAGGGAGGAAAACCATTTTATCCACTATTCATGTCAGCTGTCATTGTCAATGGTGGAAAGACTATTTGTCCCTTTGCCATGCTTCCCGTGCAGGAGAAGCCGAGCGTCCTTGCTCGGCTTCTCCTGCACGGGAACTTGCGACTCGCACTCTCCCGTAAAGCCAATCCACTGTCCCTCTTTTCCTTATTCAGCTATTCTATATGTTTTTTCAGAGGTGTTTGAGCATTTTGTATGAAATGACCGATTTTGATTCAATTTCGAGGTTTGCTCTTCATGATGAAATATTTGATCTGTGGTGTCAGTATTTCCTTTCGCGTCTATTTACGTTGTCTGAAACGTGGTTTGGTTGCACTATAGGCACGAAAATAGCCCAACGTAGATAGGTACTATAGAAAGGGCTTTGCTCGGAGTTTCTCTGTGTGATAGAATTTCGAATGTACAGTTCCCCAGACAGACCAAAGTTACCGGCATAGCCCAGCAGATTAGCAAGTTGAAACGTCTGTGGGTACACATAGTTCGAAGAATGGATGGCCGATGGGGCCGCAAAATTCTTGAATGGAGACCATGTACCAGAAAGCGCAGCATAAGACGTCCATTGACAAGGTGGACGACGATATAATTTAGACCGGAAGAACGTTCTACGGCTAACCATGATTATAAGTAAGTTCGTATAGGCAGGTGGCTAGCCCTGGTGTCAGAGTTTTTAAGCCACCTGAAAGCCTCTGATTATGAAATACGTTGTCTATTCCAGGATTTCCCGACCATTAGTCAGCCTGACTCAGCGCTCACGCCTGACCTAGACCACCTCACCTACAGAATACCAAAAAGGGCATCGTATATCGACCGCAAAGAATCAAAGAAAGCATATTCGTGAAACGCAACAAGTATCGCAAGACGCGTCGCGTAATTCGCGCACTTTCTTCAATGAAGCACATTGTATTGCACTCACGTCCTTTGTTACGTATTGATGAGTATTGTAGGATATATAACGCGATGGAGACCTCTGGCAGGCACATTCCAACTTCAGGACTGTGACCATCCTATCCCAAGCAAACAAACATGGACTCCAAGGTGAGCCCGTAGTTTTAATTACAAAAACATATATCATAAATAATTAACAATAAGTGAAAAGTGAATTGCACAGTGATTAGCATTTAGTAGAGCGGAACTATAAATAGTTATAATAAATAATTATTAATCAATACCTATGAAGTTGCTTTTAAAGAGTGAAAAAAGTTATACTAATTAATTTTCGGGTAGTTAATTACTTATAGTTAAACACTCGATAATGATTTTGTGATAAAAATGATTGACTTTCTTTATTTAAAAAAGCCATTATACGCCCGACAATTTAAACTGTAATCATAATTATTTATTTCAGACAAATTCCAATAAAATTCGATATATCTAAAGTAATCAGATAATAATGATAAAAATCGTACAATTGGGATAAAGTAAACGATTTTATCTACACTAATGTTGTAACATTCTACTTATGTTTCCAATACTTGACTTATAATGACTACTGTTATAGCGCAGACAACAAAACACTAAATTTAAGCAATTTCACATGATGTTATAATATCCACATCGATATCGTAAAATCTCATTATAACATCGCGCGCTCGTTCCTGATTGGCCCTGCGCGCGCAGCTGCGCTCTCATTGGTTAGATTTTAATGGCGCCAAGTTCACTGTGACAATACACTTCCGCGTGAATTTAATGCTTCGCAATATCTTTTTTTTATTTTTATTAGTGAAGATAAAGTAGTGTATGCAACTGCATATAACACGGGTATTAAAACACTCGTTACTATTATGAAACTCACACTCGTGTTTTAATACCCTTCATTATATGACAGTTGCATAAACTACTATTAAATCGAAAAACATGTTAAATAATCACAAAATTTGACAAAATGGAAAACAAATTCATCAACGACATTACAAGTAAAATTAGACATTGATAAATAAAATAAATAAATAAATATTAGAGGAACATTACACAGGGCCTCTGACCCCAAAGTAAGAAAGCTTATGATATGGCTGCCAGAGACTGATATACTACAAATACATATTTTTAAAATACATACTTATATAGATAATACCTAAACAACTCATCACATAAATTTTAGCCCTGGGTGGGAATCGAACCCACGCCTCTTTGACCCAGGTGTCAGGGTCACTAACTACTGAGCCACCGAGGCAGTCAATGATTAAAACATCACTCTCGTTTTTATTAGTAAATGTAGTCATTAGCGTGTAAAATGTTTCATGTTAAGTAGAAAAACGGTACAAATATATAGGTATTATATTTTTGCTGATCCAAATATGCAAAGAATCCTTTTGTAATATAAAATCAATGTCATTGCTGAATCGGGGCCGAACCATACCAGTATTCGCCTTTACAATGCGATAAATTCAAATTTATTACCGTTCAATCGTATTGAAACGTTTTCGGACAGATCTCACTCGATACGGCTTTAAAGTTATTTTTGAACAGTATTTGAGCACTAGGGATGAGTATTAGTACATTGTTCACCGAGAGGAGAAAGTGACCGATTACCGTCGAGGGTGTCGTTTGAAACGCCCGAGATCGGGAATCGCACTTTCTCTCGAGTGATACATAGTGCTTTATACTACACCTACGAGGAAAATAAAAAACTAAATCTTTACTAATTGAAATGTATATTGAAATTGTTGCAGTTAGTGAAGCTTAATGTAACACTTGAAAATGGCGCCAATGGCGTCTGCAATTTTCACATGTTCTTTTTTCAAATTGACACCATCCAACACACAGCTAGTGGCCAGTGTCATTTTGCGAACTTGGAGATAAAAACTCACTGTAAAAACTTTTTGGCTTTTGATATTTAGGTTACCAGCGCATAGTCTTACCCAAAATTAAAAAAGAAAAACCACGTAAGAAATGGGGTTTCATACACTTTTCTCTCCCGCTCAGATGCGTTCTCCCTGCATATTTGTTCGATTTGCAATGACGTACTTTCTACCGTAAATTTGATAAAGTATCAAGGTACTTTCCGAGCAGGTGTAGTATAAAAGTAATAGACGTTTAAAATATTAGTAGTAGATATAAGTACCTAAGATAAGGATAATTTTTCATGCGTATCTAAAGTATTGAATTTGTAATTAACATTACATTAACATAAAATGTGTTTGTGAACTAACAAGTGATGTTGGAGGGTGTCATTGTAGCAAGTCATCATTATTAACAACTTTTACTAAAGTACCAAGCCCAAAATCACAAAGACAGCTTGATCTCATTGTAAAAGTTGTTCTAATGATGAATACATAAATATACATTCTACAATATTTCTAGTTAAATAGATAGCATAATTTAAACGGGTGTTAACTATAAAAAAAAACACTGATAAGTAGTTCAAAACCCCGTGGCAATGCTTTATATTCTGGTACAAGAACCTTATAATTATGATCAAATCTCTTAATGATCAGCTAAAAATAGACGGCGATAGACCACGTTCGAATTAGATTAATTAGCAATCAAATTTTACGTGCAATAATACCTATAAGCTTAAAATGTGTGTAAGAAAGTGAAAGAATGATCACTCTATCGCATTTACACTCGGTACGACTATGATAGATGTGAAAAGTGGTACGAGTACCGCCTGCGGATCTCAATGTCAATCCCGCTGATACCATCGTGTGCCTTTCCTCTCTTTGCTATTTTAAGATTTGTTTTAAAAGAAAAAAAAACCTTTAATTTGTAAATAAAATATATGAGAACTACCAATCATATAATAGGAATATACATTGTTGATCGTAGTAGGTATTAGTAAACATTTCTTTATAAATGTGTCACCGTAGAGTTTAGCTAGTGAAAAGTTGTTATTTATTCGCATGTTTATTTATATGTTATGGCTATTAAGGTGACTGAGTCATATTAACCATGCCGCCCCCGTGCGGGTTGATACTTTTTAATTACTACAAAATATGCATTTGAACTAAATAGTACAAGATCCGGGATGCACAAGTTACATGACTGTCTACAACCGAGTACGGAGGCATCGTTTTGAATGTTAGCGCGTGCGGAGTGTTGACCAACCTGATCCGTATCGGACCGCTTGCGACACCGGCCGTGCTTTCGACTCACCGCAACAATGGTCGCGACCGTCCATTGCTCTTGTCCACTTTTCATGCAAAATTATTGATCGTTGAGGTAGGCAATAGTGCGGCGTTCTATACTTCAGCTAGCAGTATTTGATGTTGTTACGTTTACCAGCTCAAACTTTAAAAGTGACGGCGTCCGTGCAGGCTTTGACACAAGCCTTCTCTCTAGTTTCACTTAGAATTTTAAAAAATCGGCCAAGTGCGAGTCGGACTCGCGCACGAAGGGTTCCGTACCGTATGGGAGCCTATACTTCTTGCCGTTATTAATAGCGAGCAAAAAATTTCTAAAAATCACGTTTGTTGTATGGGAGCCCCCCTTAAATATTTATTTTATTCTGTTTTTAGTATTTGTTGTTATAGCGGCAACATAAATACATCATCTATGAAATTTCAGCTGCCTAGCTATCATGGTTCATGAGATACAGCCCGGTGACAGACAGACAGACGGACATCGAAGTCTTAGTAATAGGGTCCCGTTTGTACCCTTTGGGTACGGAACCCTAAAAAGTACATTTTAAATGTAATTGTATATTTTTTGTTGTCGTTCTGCAGACCACCATGATAATTCCAAGTATTGTAGTTATCGTTACCTAAAATTAATAGTGTTAGTTGATAATTATTAATTTGGTAGGTAAGTAGTTTTATCAGAAAAAAAATTGGCCGAGTGCGGGTTGAACTTGCGTATGATGGGTTCCGTACCCTATGGGAACCACCTTAGCCCCATTTCAAGCGTCTACCTGTTGTCATTATTAATATGGAGCAAAAAACGTCAATAAAATTACGGTTGTTATATGGGAGCCCCCCTTAAATATTTATTTTATTTTGTTTTTACTAGTTATAGCGGCAACAGAAATACATCATCTGTGAAAATTTCAGCTGCCTAGCTTATCACGTTTCATGAGATACAGCCTGGTGATAGACAGACAGACAGACAGACATACGGACGGACAGCGGAGTCTTAGTAATAGGATCCCGTTTTTATCCTTTGGGTACGGAATCCTAAAAACGAAAAAGATACAGATGTTGAAGTTCGAAATGAGACAAAAAGAACCCAAACGTCACGATAATACAACCAATAACGTTAACCGGGAACGAAATAATGATATCCTTCATATTAAAATTGCATCATTCGAAACATATCAACGTAAGCTCGGTGTTTTCGGCAAAACGCGGCAACGACTTATTTTTTCGCTATGTACCTGACCATGGAAAATATATACTCTTTTGTGAAATTAAATTAAATAAGTTCATATAATCCGGATGGCTAGCCATAAACTCAGGGTTTTAAGCCATCTGAAGACTTCTGAAATGGTTTAAATAGTTAAAACAACCGAGGCTTCCAACAACCGGGGCCTACAACAACAACAACAACTTAAAACAACCGGGGGCTCTACCATTTGACATGTCATCTGAGTCACGACAGCGCTCAGCTATATACATTTATCCACCCGAAGTCACTCATCCGAGGACTGGTCGTAAGTCAACCATTGATATGCCACTAGGATGACTGCAAACAAGATAGTAAGCTTCCTATTAGAGGTCAGTAGTATAACTACCGATAAACAAAACTCCCCTGTACAGTAACAGCTTTCATATTGCACGAGTGACATACCTAACAAAGGTTCTTTATAGGTCGATATTCGCAACATTCCCTGCGATGTTAGGAGCAAAGAGCTCATTGTATGTTAATATGACGCCCACACTCCCAAAAATGTGTACAGTTGCTCCTTCGAATACTGTTGTTGAGTTCATACTCGTATCATATAACTTTCTACGTATTGATTGGTATTCCTTGATAACCATATACATGATTAATCAGTAAGGGATGTTTTAGTTTCACCTTTGTTTCTATTTATACATACTTCTTTCGCATTACTTAGATGGTTGTAACATTATTTATAGCATGCATAAATATAATCGGCCAAGTACGAGTCGGACTCGCGCACGGAGGGTTCCCTACTGCATGTATCCCTTAAATATTAATTTTATTCTGTTTTTAGTATTTGTTGTTTTAGCGGCAACAGAAATACATCATCTGTGAAAATTTCAGCTTTCTAGCTACGAGTATAACGGTTCATGAGATACGGCCTGGTGACAGACAGACGGACAGCGGAGTCTTAGTAATAGGGTCCCGTTTTTACCCTTTGCGTACGGAACCTAAAAAGTAACAATATACATTGTACATGTTTTCAACGTTTCAATAATTCACAGGTAGACCGTAAAGTGGCCCTAGAAAAGACATCAACGCGCTCTCTATGAAATACATAGTCATGTCTTCGAATTTATTAACAATACTAGCTTTTACCCGCGGCTTTGCCCGCGTTATATTTTGATTTTGGCTAATGTTTATGTCGGCTGCGAAACCTAAACTAAGCGACAAACATCAGAATACCTTAGAAGTATGCTTTTGTTGGTTAAGTTACGGTTGGAGTGTATATACAACCCCCCTGTGTATTCCCACCTTGTCGTGGCGGGGGAGGTCTAAGGCAGCTGAAAAGGCGGCGCTCGAAGTCTCCCTCTTCTTTGGGTCTTTCCCCCAAGGCAGCTTAGAGGCCGGCACTCGTTGTTCAGCCGCTTTTAACTAAAGCAGCTGAGAGGATGGCCGGTAGGTTGCCTGCCTTATGAAGAGTGTTGCTTCTGAGGCGGGCTGCAGTGCCGCTCTTGCGACGCTGCAGCCGAGGATTAGGGGCTGCGGTGGGATGGAACTGGTTGTGTGGGTGCCGCCACCTACCCTACCTTCCGCTAGGCCGTCAACCTGTTGGCAGACGCAGTGGGGCTGCAGGGGAAGAGAAGTGTCGGTATCGCGATGGCCGTTCTCACTGCCCTCTGCAGTTGAAAAGGCAGGCGCTGGGCTACTATGACTGACTCGTTGCACTGGGACCAGGGCGTTGGAATGCTGTCCGACGCTCCGTGCTGGTTAGTCCCGAGTGGTGGATGACGATGCGTTTTGTGCTCCGAAACACTCCGTCATTATTACGGGAGCGCAAGCTCCGTTATGGAGCCCGAGTCTGGGCTAGCGCTGTTGAGTGCCGCGAAGGAGTGCGAAAAATGTAGGAACGTCCTAGACTTGAAATGACAGGTTATTTCTGGCGCTTAGACAGCTGCTACCGCGGCCCGCTCGCTTAGTTTTTATCCTATCCTACGGGGACTCTTAAAGTTTTTGGGATAAAAAGTGGCCTATGTCACTTTTCGTCTTTCAAACTATATTCACGCAATAAGCCAAGGCAATCCGTTGCTCCGTTACTGAGAAAAAGTTATTGTCTTATCCTACGGGAACCGCAATTTTTTCGGAATGGAAAGTATCCTATGTCACTTTCCGTCTTCCAAACTATGCCCACCCCAAAAATGAAGTCTGAGAAACAGTCATTGTCCTAGCCCATGGGAATCACGAATTTTCTCGGGATAAAAAAGTATCCTATTATCACTTTCTGTCTTTTAAACCATAGGTATCCATACCAAAAATCAAGTCAATCTTTTGCTCCGTTGCCGCGGCAAAGAGGAACAAACCAACAAACTTTTCGGATTGATAATATTAAATTAGGTATGATGATTCTGTACCATAAAGGTAGAATAAAGAAACATGTTAAACCTCTAAAGATAGTAGGTTTAAAAATATTTTTAATGTCAGACAAAATGACGGCCTGGTATTAAACGTCATAGTAACATGTGGCATGCAGAGGGGAAAAAACATTTTATCTAATTTTAATGTCAGTTGTCATTTTCAATCCATACTTTATTTCCTCTTCAAGGGGATATAATGGTGGAAAAACAATTTGTCCCCTTGCCATGCTACCTGTGATTTATAAAAGTCTGCAGACAATGTCACCTGTCATCTAATTACGTTTCGCTGTGACGTTTCATTAATCCACATTAGCGTCATAGAGGAATTAATCACTTAGCGTCTTTGTGATAGTGGCGACAGTTTTGCTTTCGAGAGTTTTTGTCCTGTCCTACAGGAACCATGCAATTTTTTGCTTAACGTCTAACGCTTAGTATCTAAAATTCGACGCGCTAGGTTTTGCTCTCGAGTCTCAGCAGTTCTTTGCGCTGCGTGATGCTCGGCATCTAAAAGTCGCCGCGCTTGACTTTCTCCTTGTCTCAGCATCTCTCTGAGCTGTGTGACGCTCAGCATCTAAAATTCGACGCTCTTGGTTTTGCTCTTGAGTCTCAGCAGCTCTTTGAGATGCGTGGCGCTCGGCATCTAATGTCAAACGCGTTAAAGTGTGCTCTTCAGACTCTTGGCTTCTAGCAATTTTCTTTACGCGAGCTCCGCTAGAACTACGCGCTAGATTCGATTTGCGTTTTGTAGGCATACCGATTAGAATGAAAACTACGTAATTAAACTGAAAAAATACATGTAACCTTCTCTAAAGTTTACAGGAAAAGGTTGAATGACTTTGACATTTGCAACTTGAGTAGCCTTGAATGGGCATTGGGCATAGAGAATGTAATTTGGAAAGTCAAGATGCAAATTACCATTTGTCATGGTAGAATATAAGTTTTTTCTTCTAAGATTCTAGCCAATGCGGTTTCATCCCCCCTTTTCAACCCTTTAAAACTATTTTTTCGAATCAAAAAGTAGCCTATGTCCTTTCTCAGGCTCTAGACTATCTGTGTACCAAATTTCATTCAAATCGGTTCAGTAGTTTTAGCGTGAAAGTGCGACAGACAGACAGACAGACAGAGTTACTTTCGCATTTATAATATTAGTAAGGATAAGGATTAGCTTATAGAATTTTATTTAGAACAGGAAATTAACAATAATAAAAAAAATACAATCTGAACAAAATTTTTTTTTAAATAACATAAAAACATAAAACATTTACTATTTATTACTGTTCAGTAATACATAATATTTTTTTTTACATTGCATACGCGCGGCAAAAGTGAGGGACCTTCTCCATGTTAACCTCCATCTTTTGTTTCTTTTTTGACAATTTTAATTCACTAGTAAAAAAGACAGGTTAATTACTAGAAAGTAACTCTGCGTTTGTAATATGTCTTATTTTACTATAAATAAACGTCATATAAAATTAAATTTTAAAATAAGATATCGGTGTCTTAAACATTTTGGTGTGCAATTGTTTGATATCTTTTCCCCGTTTAAATTTTGGCAGATTTCAGATTATATTGCGATTTATATAAATACGGAAAATATCATAAAGGGCCCAAAATAATTTTACAAAATATCTTCTATAATTTGACGATTACAGCAACATTGCTTTCTCAGTTTGTGAATTGATTTTAAAGGTGACTGTAATGCGGAATTGTGTGGTAAAACCATGATATAACTAAACTAGCTTCTGCCCGCGAGATATATTGACTGTATTGTTGTCTCATAGAAATCTCGTTTCACCAGGAAAAAAAAAGTAGCATGTGACACTTTTTTAAACTTTATTCATGCCAAAAATCTAGTCTATTCGGAGCTCTATTGCTGCGTATAAGAATAGCAAACAAAACAACAAACATTTTTGGATTTATAGCATGCAGTAAAGATTATTCAATTACATGTTTTGCTAGTTAGTATTCTGTGATACACGATAGTGTGATCGTAATTTAAATTCTCCGAAAATTGCCCTACTTAATTTGTTAATGTTATAATGCAATTCGTTTAAAATTCCCGATGCACACAGTTACATACAGAGGAAGGGTTTAAATGGGAGCATGTTGCAAGCTTACAATTGGCGCATATAAATGCAGTAATGTACGGTACGCCATGAAGAAATCTCTATTTCAATGTGGTCTCTATTACAATGGATTATAAGTGATTATTCTGTCTTAGTTTTAGACACATATTGCATAATTGATGTTAGAACGTGACTTAATAATCGATAATCGTTAGGGTGGCTGCTCATAGGCCATTCCAGTACGTGACTAGGGTTTTAATAATGGAACTAGGTCTAAAATGATGCCAAAGTTGCAGCTGTTTCAGAAAAAGTATTGTTTAAATTCAACGAATATTTTGCTTGATTCCCTTGTATACCTAGACAAGAGGCAATTGGGACACACTCTCAAAAACATTCAAAATTTGCACTACTATGAAAACTGTCAATTACTACTAAATAATACCATTCTTAATTATATTTCCTTTAATCTTGGGTAAGATACAACTTGCTGAAGTTAATTGCCAATTGGCGGAAACAGTCATCCCATATCGGCATTTTGTTTCTGTTCTAATTCAACGAATTAACAATTTGATGTCCAATTGTTTCAGATTGTAGTATTCATCTGCATGGTTGGCGCGGCCACCGCCAGCGTCGTGGCGCCAGTAGTAGCCCGCGTGGATCCCTTCCCCCAATACTCATACGGCTACGACGTGCAAGACGCGCTCACAGGAGACTACAAGGGCCACCAGGAAAACAGGAACGGTGACCTCGTCACCGGCTCTTACAGTGTGGTGGACCCTGACGGCACGAGGAGGATTGTTGACTACGCCGCTGATCCCGTCAACGGTTTCAACGCGGTCGTGCGCCGTGAGCCTTTAGTCGTCGCTGCCCCCGCGAGAGTCGTAGCCCCTGCCCCAGTGTTCGCACCTGCCCCAGCCCCCATCGTAGCACGAGCTCCAGTCTTTGCCCCCGCGCCAGTAGTGGCCCGAGCGCCCGTCTTTGCCCCGGCAGCCGCACCCCTCCTGGCCCCCAGACTACCCTACTACTTCTAGATGAACTATTACAATTTTGTTGTTGCTTTGTACTTTTTATAGGATTTTTATGACTGTTATTTATGATATTAAATGATTGAAATTTATTATTTTATATTATTTTCGTCTAAAAATATTCCGTATTTACATGTATCCAAATTTTCCATAATTTTGAACCATGATGATGTTTGCAATACTTTGCAAGTTTTCATATTATATATGGCAAAATAACTGCGGGTCAATACAGTGACTTGAATTCATTTATTTATCTCTAGACCAAGGAATCTCGATCAATATTGAAATCGCAGATAAGATAAGATGTGTGCAACAATGGCTTTCGACTTAACGTATTGAACAGCTAGTTTTTTTAGCGATTTCAGTGTTGGGCTCACATTTTTGAAGGAAATACGAGTATACAACTAAATATTCTGTGAATATTTCAAGCATTTTCCTGTTGCCGTCATTAATATCGAGCAAAAAATCATGTTTCTTGTATCCTTAAATATTTATTTTAATTTTACTATTTATTTCTAAAGTGAACATTTATTTAAATATTCTGTGAATATTTCAAGTATATATATACCTGTCACGGTTATTAATATTCAGTGAAAAATGGCTAAAAATTCATGTTTGTTGTATGGAAGCCCCTTTAAGTAATAATATTATTCTGTTTTTAGGGTTCCGTACCCAAAGGGAAAAACGGGACTCTATTACCTAAGACTTCGATGTTCGTCTGTCCGTCTGTCTGTCTCTCTGTCTGTCTGTCTGTCTGTCACCGGGCTGTATATTATGAACCATGATAGCTAGGCAGCTGAAATTTTCACAGATGATGTATTTCTGTTGCCGCTATAACAACAAATACTAAAAACAAAATAAAATAAATATTCAAGGGGGGCTCCCATACAACAAACCTGAATGTTTAGACGTTTTTCGCTCTATATTAATAATGGTAATAGGTAGATGCTAAAAATTTTAACAGAATATTTAGTTTCAGTTCAATAATAAATAATTAAAATAAAATAAATATTTGAGGGGGGCTCCCATACAGTACGGAACCCTTCGTGCGCGAGTCCTACTAGTACTTGGCCGATTATTAGTATTTGTTGTTATAGCGGCAACAGAAAATCATCTGTGAAAATTTCAACGTTCTAGCTATCACCGTTCATGAGATACAGCCCGGTGACAGACAGATGGACGGCGGAGTCTTAGTAATAGGCTCCCGTTTTTACCCTTTGGGTACGCAACCCTAAAAAGATAACAAAAAATTTGATTTGGATATGCCAAATCAATTTTTTTATCCAAATATCCGCCCAGCTAGAAATCGAAAGGAGTCAATCTCAATCTCAACCCTATGCGTCAAAGGCAGAGCGCACTATCAACTGGAAGACATGGCTCGAATGGCACCTTAAATTGTAGGCTCCGGATGTTTTAACCATTTAACCATGACAGAGGCCTTCAGGCGGCTTAAGAACTCTGACAACAGGGTTAGCCACCCGGCCTATACGAACTTACTTGCTATCAACTTACTAGCTTACTGTACCAAGAGGATTATTGTAATCTGGACCAAATATCTTCTTAAATCTACGAATACGTAATTTCGTAGTTTTAAACTTTATTTCTAGATCTATTAATTTAATTTATTGTTAATCTATATGAGTTGTAACTGCATCGAAAAGTTACAATGCGTATTTTAATTCAGTTAAAAAAACTAGCAGAAAAATTGTAGTTCCGATTCGTCCATCTGAGGAAAAAAACAGTAAATTAAATAGCTAATTTTAAAAGCTTAGTTAACTCGACGACATTGGCTTTGATTCTTAAAAACCGCTCTATTCAAATGCTTTTTGTAGCTATAAAAATAGGTACGATTCAATTTTGGACGAGTAAATATAATTATAATAGGCTAGCAAAATAATAAGAAAAAAAATCACAAGTGAATGTAAATTACCAGCACTTGTGTAAGGTATTGTAAAATTGTAATTGTAAAATATAAACATCTTTTAGCCTTCTCAAAAATATGTTTAGCACCAAAGGTCAGACTGATTGATTTACAGCTAACGCGCAAATGAACCCGATACCTGGAAGCTCGGGGGACCTTGGTTTTAATAAGATAATGAGAGTATGAACAAACGCGGGCGGAGCGAAGCTATCTGAGTATGCTCGAGGGCAAATACCAAATCACCTTTGTGGTTGGGGAAGTGATGGAACTAAAATTCTATAAGCTCACTGTGAAGCTTTGTCCAGCTAATTCAATGGTGGCTCCTCTATTGAATAGAATAGTTGCCCACGATGTGGCACAGCGACCGCGCTGACACATTCCGCCGAAGATCGCGACCTTGCCTTCGTTAAACGCTTCAATTAAAAGCGAAAGTTACAATAAGCTCCTCGTAGGTGCGGGTTCGATTACCGGACCACGTGTGACGTCACGTAAATCCGAATGTCACGAGTGGACACGCTTCAGATATAAAACGAGATCGTACTCTACATTCGGCAGTTCAATCTCACCATCGAACTTTATCACAACCTAAAATGGCATTCAAGGTACAGAGCACAATAATGCAGTGATACTGCTGTGGTATTATTTAAATTGTAATTTTATGTGCTCTCAATAATTTATTAAGCTAAAATGTTGTTTGTTGTTTCAGTTTGTCGTATTCAGCGCCTTGGTGGCTGCGGCTAGCGCCGGTCTCCTCCCGGCCGCCCCTGTGGCGTACTCCGCCCCCCTCAGCTACGCCAGCCACGCCGTGCACGCCGCTCCCGTAGCGTACGCTGCTCCCGTCGCCAAATACACCGCCCCCGTGGCCTACCACTCCGGCCCCGTGGCCTACTCTGCGTACGCCGCCCCCGTCGCCAAGGTCGCCGTCGCCCCCGTCGTCAAGACCGTTGAGGAGTACGACTCGCACCCCCAGTACAGCTTCTCCTACGACGTTCAGGACGGACACACCGGCGACTCCAAGTCCCAGCACGAGACTCGTGATGGTGATGTTGTCCGCGGATCTTACTCCCTGGTCGACTCTGATGGCACCAAGCGTACCGTAGAGTACACCGCTGACGACCACAACGGATTCAACGCTGTCGTGCACAAGGAGCCCCTCGGCCACGTCGCCAAGGTCGCCGCCGTCGCCCCCGTGGTCGCTAAGGTCGCCGCTCCCGTCGCCTACGCCGCCGCTCCCGTCGTCCACTCCGCCCCCGCTGTCTACCACTCCGCCCCCGCTGTCTACTCCGCCCCTGCCGTCTACCACTCTGCTCCCGTAGCCAAGATCGCCGCCCCCGTGGCCTACTCCGCCCCTGTCTACCACTCTGCTCCCGCCGTCTACCAGTCCGCTCCCCTCTACCACCACTAAATACAAAACACCAAGACAAACTTAGAATGCCATCCTGTAAATAAATTATTTATTTAAACATTTATTTTTAATACTTTTATTTCTGAACCCCATTTGGCATTTTAGCGATAAGTGTAGAGGTTTTTATAATTTCAATCTATAAGGCAGATAACAAAGTTGCATCGTACCGCCTACACTTTACCAAACTACGCAAAATGATAAATGTAAGAAGCAGCTATTTTAATTAAATTATTTTATTAACAATCTTTACAAAATTAAAATATTTCTAATAAACTATTAGGTATATTGTATTGGACTTATACTAGTCCCGATTATTCTCAAGGCGTTCAAAATTAAACCAATGAAAAAAATAAATAAATTAATACGAGTAAACTGATGTAAATGGAAAAATTGTAAATAAATAAGTAGCTGTTATTTTGCACTTTGACTTGCGCACGCATCTCAGCTCGTATCATGAATACCAGTTAGCTCATGACGAGCATTGTCTGATGCCCCACCCAGTGAAGCAGTTCAATTTGAGTCGTTCACCTCGTGCACGCTCTCAAGTCCATACCTGGCTTTAGATATCGAATTTCTGGAAACCGAGCACGTCGGAACGCGGCGGCGGGGGAAGCGCGCGCTCGGTGCCCGGGATGACGGTGAGGCCACGCTGGCGGAGGCGGCGGCGCTCTGCGCGCTGCTCGTCGCCGCGCGCCTTGCCCGGCAACACCGAAAACTGCCGCCCCACTGGCACCGTCGACATCCTCTTGAACAACACCTCCGTTTCCGGCTTCTGATCCAGGGGCAAAATACCCACTATCTGCTTCTGGCGCTGAACTATCGCTTTGCGATCATCCGAAGTCACGGCTTGCGATGCCATGTCCGCGCACTTCGCCAGAAAAGCTTGTATTCGTTCAGGGTCTTGCATCTTTTTAGACCACTCGTATGCTTCCTCGACCTCGACGCGTACCTCGTTCGCGTTACCTTGCTGCATGTCTCCACTTATCAACACGAAACACCCATTCAGCCACCATGTTACATTTCCAAGTTCTTGAGCTTCTTTTTGACAGCGTTTGGCATAAAACTTTGCAAGGGCATAGTTCTTTTGCGTGCAAAGTAGACGCGCTAATTCGTACATGAGCCAACATTTCATTGTGGCATTTTCGCACATGTCCAGAGCGGCAATTACTCTCTGTGTAGCATCTTTGATATCGATAAACTTAAACGGATAATGGGCAATAACTGAATCGAATGATTGCGGGCGACCTACAGGAAGTCCCATCAAAAAGGCAATACGTCGCCTGTTGCCGCGCTCGCTGAGTGTGTAGGACAGCCTGTGTTGACAGAGGTAACCTTCCCCGACGGCTCTATACAACCTGTCGGTGTATATTTCCTTGTCAGGCAAAGTTCTAGGAACCTTTGTATCGAGGAACAGCTGCATACGTTCCGCTTGAGCCATCACGTCCATTATTCGACTGGTCCGTAAACTCTTCTCGATTTGTTTCAGCAAGCGCTCAGCTGTTCTTGAATTGATTTCACGTTCTTTGACCAGCACGGCTTCTCTATATTTATTCTGATACTTGGATTCGGCTTTTTCTGAAAGTCTTATGGTATAATATGGCCGTTGTGATCGCAGCATGTCTTGCCTATCGCTGAGTGAACGCAGAGCATCTTTAATAATGGACTTTAGCTGCGCACTACCACCGGAATTTGCTGAGTGTATACGTGGATCCTCCATAAGTTCGTGGAGAAAAAACTTATCATAAGCCATCGGGCCCAAATATTTCATCGCCATCACTCTAGATAAAGTCAAATGTTTACGAGCTTCCATCTGGGTCATCTTTCGTTTGTGTTCTGGTTTAGGAATACGAGAGACGTGCACAGGTTTCTGTAGTTCATCATCATCGTACCGTGCGTTTTCCATCTGTTTGATGAGAGGAAGGAAGTTTATCATGACGTTGCCAGCGTTCACTCCGATGCAGTCTTGTATAGTTTCGATGCCTTGAATGATACCTTCGCGGAAGTAGGG
Source organism: Hypomecis atomaria (assembly GCA_964007245.1). Classification (NCBI taxonomy): domain Eukaryota; kingdom Metazoa; phylum Arthropoda; class Insecta; order Lepidoptera; family Geometridae; genus Hypomecis; species Hypomecis atomaria. The sequence continues at coordinate 11,903,984 of OZ023294.1, read as the reverse complement.
TGGCTGCTTGCGCAGCCTGGCGCCGCGGTAATTCATGACGACGGAGCGTTCGAAGTCGGACATGGTGTACATAGCTCGCGCCTGCATGTTGCGCGCGATCATGTTGGCAGGCTCCAGCTTGAGCGCCAACTCCGCGTCTGCGTACGCCTGGACCGGCTGCACGGCGTCTGCGCACACCCGGCTCCGCCCCGTCAACGTCTGTACATCCTCAGGACTGCTCTTGAATGCTTCATCGTACGAAGCTTTCGACTTCTCGAACTGCTCGAGTCGGCGCAAGTGCCCACCACGCTCACGATACACAGTCAGTGCACCAAACAGCTGCTTTTCTTCCATGCTTGTTTTATATTAAAAGAAAATCGAATTACAACTAATAATAAGTTTATTTAATGCAAATAAGTGTAAAACTTTTCTTTCAGCATTAAAAACTTGATGAAAAGCACAGATTAAAAGCAAAGATTAAAAGTATATTTTCTGACATGACAAAAATTTGAAAGAAATTAAGAAGAATGTTTAAACTATTATAAGCAAGGATATTGTAGTTTATATAATACATCCATGATACTAAGTAAATACCTACCCTGTGACCGTGGTAAATACTTCTTACCTAAAAAGAGATCGTATTGTTCAGGTATTCATCATGGATATAGTTTGGAAAAAAAACCCTTGGTATTCATAGAATTTTAAATCAATTTTACGATAGTATACGTAGGTAGTAGGGGAGCCCAAAAGAGATTTCTCGCATTTACTCGTATTCAAGCGCAGCTTATTTCTAAGGCAATTTCTTGCATCGCGTACAGTACGTATCTGTGCTGTATATAATCGTAGGTATGTTGATTATATTTTTAATCCATCATGTTAAACTCACACTGCCGATAGATAATCGTCAGATTAAGGGATGATTTATATTACGACGGGTCGGGCGTGGGACGGGCCGGACTGTCGAGTCGGCAAATGATGAATTTATTTAATACTAGATTACTCGGTGAACTTTGTTTCACGCAACATTTTAATAAATTATAGCCTATATGTTATTCTGATGTATAAGCATTGTTACAGCAAAGTTTTATTTCAATCCGTTCAGTAGTTTTTGTGTGAAATAGTAACAAACATCCATACATAAGTACTCACAAACTTTCGCGTTTATAATATTATAGTAGGATTATAAAAAAAAAATGCTATGAGTTTGCATCACTTCTAGTTCACTAGTTTTTTAAGTTTCTGCATTTTCATCTTATTGTTTACGGAATTCAATAAGCTGGACGCCCGAGACACATCAAGCATCACGGGCGGGACCTCCACTAATTTTGCTTCTTTGATCACAGATCCAAAAAGGGATACATTACATAAACGAAAAACTTTCCTCCTTTAAATCTTTCCTACTTATAACTCAATAGGCCGGGTGACTAGCCCCTAGGTCAGAGTTTTTAAAAAGCCTGTCAGGCCGGTCAGTCTTTGGATGGATTACAACATTCACAACTGAGCGCTGCGTGGCTCGGAGCATACGTTTAATCTTATAAAGCTAAAAAGTTATTTGATGATGGACTAGGCTGCAAAAGTTTTAAACTGTCAAAACCACACGCTATTTATTTCGTCTGTGTAATGTCTTTTACTCTTACTACTCAACTTAAATGCTTAACGGCCAGCTGCGGATCTTCTCTCAGCTGCCAGTAAAATAACTATTTAGTCAGCTGTATCGTTGATTATAGCGTGAAGTGAACGTATTGTACCATGTTTAAATAGCCCGACTTTCCAAGGAGGACAAAACTTTTTGAAACCTACATTATATGCGTATATATTATATATGCGTATAGTATATATGTAGGTAGGTATTTGTTATTATGTTTTCTCTTACCGCTTAAACGGATGTATCGATTTTGACTGGTAAGGCATTGTTATCGCATTTAGCCCCAAAGTGGGTTGGGCGTGTGTAAATTTACCAGTTCCTTTATAGGTTGAACCCTGAAAAGTATGTAGCTGAGCCCATTATTTTGTTTTGCAGGTACCTATATATACAGGTATAGGCCCTTAAAAAGGAATAAATTTTGAAATAAATATAAATCGGATCCAGGTAAAAAAATATTTGCCATTTAATATTCGTTATCAGTCCTTGTGTGAGCGCGTTAGACGGTTACGACCTGCGCGGGTGCGCCGGGGTACGCGAGGGGTGCGGGGAACGGGCTGAACGGCTGGTAGGAGAACCGTGCGAGCGGCGCGGGCGCGGCGGCGAAGCTCGGGAATCGCGGGCCGAACACGGGAGCGGAGGCAAAGGCTTGCGCCGGCGCGGGCACCAGGCGCGCCGTCGGCTGGAACGCGGCGGGGGCGGCGAGCCGCGCGGGGACCACCGCCTGCTCCTGCACCACGGCGGGCGCGGCCACGCGGGCGGCTACCACGGGCTCCACCACCGTCTCGGGCACCACCGCCGGAGCCACCAAAGCCTCCTTGCGCACTTCCGCGTTGAACCCGCTCACATTATCAGCGTAGTAAGTCACGACGCGCAGGGTGTTGTCGGGATCCACCAATGTGTACTGGCCGCGCACCACGTCACCGACGCGTTCCTCCTTTTGGCTCTTTATGTCACCGGTAATAGAGTCGTATACGTCGTAACCGAAGCTGTATATGGTGGAGGGGTCGAATTCTTCGAGCCGCGCCGCCGGCACCACGGCGGGCCCCGCGACCGCTACGGGTTCTGGGACTAGCGCCGCCGCTGGGATTGTCGCAGCGCGTACCACCGCCACAAGGCAAGAGATGATGACGAACTGAAACAAATGACGATAAATATAGCCTATTGAACTGTAATTTATGTACGTCGCACTGTCAGCTGGACTTGAAATAGTGACACGGTTTAACGAGGACTGTACTAGAAAAGTTGCGTAAGCGCACGTGCTGAGAAATAGCTAATTAGGCGAGGATAGCTCGTCCGCCAAGGACGCGAGGCGTCGCACGCTGCATGAGAATGAAATGAGAGAACACTGCATCTCTCGCTGCTATTGTGACCATTCACGGTGATGAGGGCAAATGTCGAACGTCGAAATTAGATGAAACATAGCATCGATCATCGTAGTATTTTGTGAAAATATTTTAGAACAATGAAACCAGAAAATGTACACGATTCTAGTGGATTGTTGTATGAATATTCAGATACTATCAATGTTATGTTTTTACATTGTACGTATCACCTTTTTATTATTGTTATAAACACATTAGAAATATTTTGACTGAAATGAGCAGTTAGTTTAAATTACTAAAAATGTTTTGTTAAGAAATATGCTAACTGTATAAGAATATACTAAAGACACAAAATATAATAGAAAAGACAAAAGTAGGTAATAAACTGAGATATGAAAAAACTGAAAATTTCAGAAATTGAAATATTCGAACGATTGAAATGAAGAGATAATTTACCTTAAAGGCCATTTTTTGTGCTTGGGATGGTTTGTTGAGATGTCAGAGGAGACTATGGTCCCGTCCCGTCAACTGAAGTATATATACTGGCATCTCGTTGTGACACATGGCCCACGTTAACATTTTGTATTGTATTGACGCGTCACAGAAGATGTGCACGCAATTGAAAATGAGCCAGAGTTTGTCAATGGCGGAAAATTTGAACGCGTACTTGACTTTTGGCCAATTGTTTTGAAATTTTTGGAATGTATAAAAGTGTAACAAATCACTTCAACATTTTCAAATGGAACGCCAGCTGAAAGTAGCGTCTGTACCGTTGTTTACAGTATTGTCTGTCCGTATTATACGAGCGATTGTTAAATGAATTGGGAAGCTTTCGAATCACAACGGAACCTGACGCTTATACTCTTGGTTACTAGGTGTGTTTTCTTTGGCTATGACTGTAGAGTTGGGAGTCTCGGAATACACATTCATGCAGTATGTGTTTCCTATCGATTAGAGACGATTAATGGCTTTGTGAGCTACTAACATTTGGAGATCTAACAAACTGTACAAACAGGCCCTACATTTGGAAATGTAACGTTCTGTACTGACAATCTAGGGAAGACAGCGATATATGGTGCGGCCCACATCATTGTGGAAGGCATGACAAGGGAGTGGCAAAGGCTTCCAGGGAGATTTGGAGAGCAACGTGTCGGCGTGCTAGGAAGTACGTTCCTATGGAGTTGCTGAAAATCTCCGTCAAGAACAAAGGTAAGCCGCCAGAGGGTTTTGGATAGAGAGAAACTCTTTGCCGTTTAAATTTAAACTGATAGGGAAAGTATAAATATGAAAAAATATTATTCCCAAAAAATGTCATAGGTAACCGTCTTCAACCGAGTACAGAATTCGAATAGTTCGCACGTAATTTTCACATTATTGTTGATTTATCATAAATGGCCCAACCGATTTTAAGAAAATCTAAACGGGACCATTTTTGAAGTATGATATAAGCAAAAAAAATATTCAAAATCGGACCAATCTGTAAAATGTTATGCGTGGCAAAAAAAAATACACGTCGACATGTAAACCTCCTCCGTTTTGTCGGTTAAAAACTTAATACAAGTGACGGCCTTTTCACTGAAAGCGATCTCGTCTAGGCAACGGCATGAAAGACTGATGACAGATGGGATCAAAAATTTATCGAATCGAGACCACGTATCAGTCAGAGCAGCAGAAGACATTCACCTACAAGTTGGACCGAGGACCTCATAAAAAACGTGGGATTGCGCTGGATGAAGCCGTCTCCAGTGTTAAGTGGAGATCCATATGGGAGGCCTATGGCTGAGGGACGGGTGAATGATCGATCCATGAGATGGAAAAATATTATTTTCCAGACTATTAGCGGGAATGTAGTAAACATTACAATTTAGTGGGTATATTACGATTACCATCAGGCGAGTTGGTGGTCAAACGCGGACTTATTTGCGTTAAAAAACATACGATATGGTATACATTCCCATATTATTTCTGGGACTGTCTATCCTGGGTCTGGGTATCTTTCGAAGATTTAATAAATCATTATTTTTCACAAAAAATGGCAAAACCGACTTCCATCGTGGATAAAATTGGAATAGTTCGCTCGAATTCAAGTAGGTAAGTATTTGAATTAAATGTATACTAGTAGTTTTTTTTAATTCGGTTCACATTTGGCGAAAATTCCAAAAAGAAGGAGGTTCTATGTTCGTCTACATGTTTTTTTGTGTATGTTCATTGTGAACTGAATCAAAAAACTTTTTTTAGTTTGAAAGGGTATACCTACTCCCGAAGAAAGACCCCATTTAAATTTTATTCAAATCGGCTGAGCCGTTTTTGAAAAATCAATAATGATGTAAAAGTTGTATACATCAATTCGAGCGAACTATCCAAATTTTGTACATTATAGAAGTCGAGTTTGCCATTTTTTGCGAAAAATAATTAAAATGTATTGCTCTGAAATAAACTCCGTAAGTAGCGACATGCAGTTTGCAGTGGCATCTTCATATCTCCCGAAGTAATCTGTTGTTGCATGCAATCGGTCACGGTATTGTAGCTTCAGTCTCAAACAATTCGAAAACAGATGTCTGATGTTTCGAAATAGGAACAAAATTTGTAAACACATACATAAATATAGTATCGCTTAAAATAATTTATTTACAGTACAAAGACATAAGTCTTTTGATAATGTCGTCATAACCATCTTCATAGTATTGATAGGTTATGATCAATAAGTGGGAACGATTCAGTGGTGGTAAACGGGAGCAGAGTAGACGGCAGGGGCAGAGTAGGCCACGGGGGCGGAGTGGACGACAGGGGCGGCGGCGTAGGTCAGGGGAGCGGCGTACTTGGCAATGGGGGCCGCGTACGCGACGGGGGCGGCGACCTTAGCGACCACGGGGGCGACCGCGGCGACCTTGGCAACATGAGCGAGGGCTTCCTTGCGGACGACGGCGTTGAATCCGTTGTGGGGGTCGGCGGTGTAGTCGACGGTGCGCTTGGTGCCGTCGGGGTCGACGACGGAGTAGGATCCGTGGACGACGTCACCGTCGCGGCTCTCGTGCTGCGACTTGGAGTCGCCGGTGAGACCGTCCTGCACGTCGTACGCGAAGCTGTACTGGGGGTGCGCGTCGTACTCCTCCACGGTCTTGACGACGGGAGCCACAACCTTGGCGACGGGGGCGGCGTACGCAGAGTAGGCTACGGGGGCGGAGTGGTAGGCCACGGGGGAGGAGTGGTAGGCCACGGGGGCGGCGGGCAGCAGACCAGCGCTAGCGCAAGCCATCAGACCAGCAAACACGAAAAACTAGAATTATCATAAAAAATATGTTTTTTAAAGGTGTTTCAGACTGCAAGTAATTATAAAGTATTTGGAAATGGCTTATAAATAATGTAGGTATACGGTAGTAGCATTAAAGTAATAAAGTATTAATGATTCTGTGGCAAGATATCTTTTCTTGTAAAATTACGACTAGTATTTAGTAACTTTTAACATACCTATGTTATATTTCAGTAATAGTGATTTGTAATACTGGTCAATACATCATTATTATTTTTGATATAATCATTTATCTACCTATTTGTAAAACAATAATATAATATTATCCAATTATCCATTATCTTTTCAGAATGAAAATAAAAAATTGTAAGTTTTCTTTTTGCATAGTATGTACCTATTTGTAATTTTATTCCAAGGCCTCTTTATTTTTAATTCTAAATCAAACTTCTTACCTTGAAAGCCATTGCTTCTAGTTGGTAGTGCTTAGACTGAAAGGTACTGAGTGTGTATTAAAAAAATAAATCGCACATTGGTTATATGCAATCGTAATATGCCGGGGGCGTGGGCAATCCCGTCTTTAATACCTGACTGTGTCGTTGACATTGTACCTACTTGTTACATTTATGTGATAAAACATGCCAATTGTGTTACAGATTTATGTTCCTAACGGCCTTAATAGAAATGTATATATATATAGTATTCTAGAATTTCCATACATATTTCGTTACAAGTAAGGTAGTAACAAATTCATAAGTACCTAGAATTTGTCAAGTATTTTACGTGATTGATTTAGTCGTAAATTATGGATGTTTTTAATTATTTCCAGCACAAGTACAGCCCGATATATAAGTTGACGCAGTTCTGCACCAAATCGGTGTCAACGGATGATGCTGTACAAATCCCATAGTAAATTGTAGTTTAAGCTAACTCTATCGAACGCGTAAAAACGTTTCTATACCTTAGGCACTTATGTATATGTATCCTTATTCTTACTTAATTAATATTATTAATCCGAAAGTGTAAACGTAAATTGCATACACATAGTATAGGCAAAGAATATATAATAATACTACGTATAGGAATAATTATTTTCAATATCGAAATTAGCCGCATTAAAAAGCCAGTTATTATTATTATTCGCGCGTACTGTAGTAACTAATAAGAATAACAAATACCACCATCAGCACCATCTTTCATTTTGCATAAGAGACGATTTCTAACTATGAGCATTTTAAAATTATACAGCGTTCAATTAAAGATATCAAGAGTGTTTGTTATTTTTAGTGTACAATACTTCGGGAAAAAAGCAACCACACACTTCCACATTTTACTGAGTCCTGTAACTTTAGAACCTTGGTATCCTTACTTCCTTACTAATATTATAAATCCGAAAAGTTTGTTGGTTTGTTGGTTTGTTACTCTTTCACGCACCAACGGAGCAACGGATTGACTTGATTTTTGGCATGGACATAGTTTAAAAGACGGAAGGAGCTTTAGGATACTTTTTATCCCGAAAAATTGCATAGTTCCTGTAGGACAGGACAAAAACCATCGAGAGCGAAACTGTCGCCACTATCACAAAGACGCTAAGTGATTAATTCCTCTATGACGCTAATATGGACTAACGAAACGTCACAGCGAAACGTAATTAGATGACAGGTGACATTGTCTGCAGACTTTTATAAATCACAAGTAGCATGGCAAGGGGACAAATTGTTTTTCCACCTTTATATCCCCTTGAAGAGGAAATAAAGTATGGATTGAAAATGACAACTGACATTAAAATTGGATAAAATGTTATTTTCCCTCTTCATGCTACATGTTACTATGACGTTTAATACCAGGCCGTCATTTTGTCTGACATTAAAAATATTTTTAAATCTTCTATCATTAGAGGTTTAACATGTTTCTTTATTCTACCTTTATGGTACATAATCATCATACTTTAATATTATCAATCCGAAAAGTTTGTTGGTTTGTTCCTCTTTGACGCAGCAACGGAGCAAAAGATTGACCTGATTTTTGGTATGGATACCTAAGGTTTAAAAGACAGAAAGTGATAAAAGGATACTTTTTTATCTCGAGAAAATTCGTGATTCCCATGGGATAGGACAATGACTGTTTCTCAGCAATGGAGCAACGGATTGACTTGATATTTGGGGTGGGCATAGTTTGAAAGACGGAAAGTGATAAAGGATACTTTCCATCCCGAAATAATTGTGGTTCCCGTAGGACTTAACAATAATTTTTTCTCAGCAACGGAGCAACTTGCCTTGGCTTATTGCATGAATATAGTTTGAAAGACGAAAAGTGACATAGGCCACTTTTTATCGCAAAAACTTTAACAGTTCCCGTAGGATAGGATAAAAACTAAGTGAGCGGGCTGCGGTAGCAGCCGACTAAGCGCCAGAAATAACCTGTCATGGCAAGTTTAGGACGTTCCTACATTTTTCGCACTCCTGCGCGGCACTAAACAGCGCTAGCCCAGACTCGGGCTCCATAACGGAGCTTGCGCTCTCGCCATAATGACGGAGTGTTTCGGAGCACAAGACACATCGTCATCCACCACTCGGGACTAACCAGTACTGAACGTCAGACAGCATTCCAACGCCCTGGTCCCAGTGCAGCGGGTCAGTCATAGTAGCCCAGCGCCTGCATCTTCAACTGCAGAGGGCAGTGAGAACGGCCATCGCGATACCGACACCTCTCTTCCCCTGCAGCCCCACTGCGTCTGCCAACACGTTGACGGCCTAGCGGAAGGTAGAGTAGGTGGCAGCACCCACACCACCAGTTCCATATATCCCACCGCGGCCCCTAATCCTCGGCTGTCATATCAGAGTCCAGGAAGCAGCCTTGCTTTATGAAATTAAGAAAGGTTATTCCCAGCAAATAACTGGAGATAGAGAGACAGAAAAGAAGCCACACCCAGCGCAGCAGGAGGAGCTGGAGTTCATATGCCTGGCAGACGGAGCAGCACTAGAGCAAAATCTTAACCGAGAAATTAACATATTTACAGACGGCAGCAAAATTAAAGGGAAAGTTGGGGCGGCATTATCCATTTGGGATGATGCCGCTGAGATTGACCCGCAAGCTGAAATTGGCCAATTGGTGCTCTATGTACCAGGCCGAGTTATTGGCACTTCTTGAGGCTACCGAAAAAGCAAAAATCTTTTGTGACTCCAGGTCTGCACTGGAAACGGTAGTTGGCGTATCTTCCCTCCATCCCTTAGCAGTAAATTCAAAGCTAACATAAAGTTACTACACGCACAAAATAAAATAGTGAAACTTTATTGGATTAAAGCGCAATCGGGGATGGAGGGAAATGAGAGAGCGGATCAGCTAGCAAATGAAGCAGCACTGTACTCGAAGTGCAGACCTATTTACGATAACTGCCCCGTTTCATTCGTCAAGCGAGAAATCCGAAAGGACTCTCTTGACGAGTGGAACCGGCGGTATCAGGATGGACACACAGCGGCGGTAACCAAAACATATTTTTCGGATGCAAGGGCGGCATACAGGATCGTAAGAGAAATAGCACCAGTGGGAATCATAACTCAAGTGCTGACGGGGCATGGTGGGTTTTCCCAATACTTACATCGATTTAAGTTGAGGGAATGCCCATCGTGCATCTGTGAACCCACAAAAGAGGAGACTCCAATGCACATCATCTTGGAATGCCCAGTTTATGGAAAGCAGAGATTTGATTTAGAACAAAAAATTGGAATTAATCTAACACGTAAAAACCTTAGAAACAATTTTATCGAATTTTTGCACAAATATTTGTAAAAAAGCAATAATTAGGAACAAGTAGGTATAAACTTTGCTGTACATGCAACCTACCGGCCATCCTCTCAGCTGCTTTATTTAAAAGCGGCTGAACCTCGAGTGCCAGCCTCTAAGCTTCCTTGGGGGAAAAGACCCACAGAAGAGGGAGACTTCGAGCGCCGCCTTATCAGCTGCCTCAGACTACCCCCACGACAAGGCGGGAATACACGGGGGGGGGGGGGGGTTGTATATACACTCCAACCGTTATTTAACCAACAAAAGCATTCCTCTAAGGTATTTTGATATTTGTCGGTTAGGTTAGGTTTCGCAGCCGACATAAACATAAGCCAAAATCAAAATATAACGCGGGCGAAGCCGCGGGTAAAAGCTAGTTTATAATAATCCATTAATTCAAAGAGTTACTTTTTATGATAAACATTTCAAAAATTCGTCGAGGATGCAGGATTCGAATCTTGCGTCTTCGGATCACTAGCCCGATGCTCTGAACCACTCAGATTAAATATCGAATAGATTATTAAAGATTTTTACAATTAATGGATGAAATGATTTTAATTTTATAGTACATCCCACACTAGGTTTATCTCAAAGAGTTACTTTTTATGATAAACATTTCATAAATTCATCGCGGATGCAGGATTCGAACCTTGCGTCTTCGTATCACTAGCCCGACGCTCTGGACCACTGAGCTAACCCGCTATACTGACTCCGCGGCGAATTTTGTGAAGTGTTTATCATTTTAACCAACTTATAGCGTTGGCGGTGCCACCTGTGATACCCGTATTAGACAGGTTATCACTCAATTGAAGATATAAGAACTGCTGTATATACGAGTGCTGGTGCACTGCCATCTCTCGTCAAAATAGTAGTCCACTGCAGAACGTAGGCCTACCCACGAAGGGTGATTGGGCTATATCCACCACGCCGACCCAGTACGGGTAGGTGAATTCACATACGCCATTAAATTTCTTCTAAAGATGTATGCAGGTTACCTCACAATGTTTTCTTTAACCGAAAAACCAGTGATGTGAAATTCCGTACATAAATTCCGAAGAACTCATTGGTATATACCGGGTTCTTATATTAATTCGGAGGATTAATTTGATTCAATTTTTGCTCACATCAAAATACATGATTAAGAAATAATTAATTATGGCTAAGCGCAAGTGTAGCGCGTACGACATTGTGTTGGCGTTTCCTCAACGGATTTTAAATTTCAGAGCAGAGGCAAGAAAGGATCAGTTTGACATCAGTTTGATTGAACGCGAGCATAGCGAGAGATAATTTTGTTTTGTTTATTTTAATGAAAGCTACATTTTATTTTAATATTTTATTAACGCCCCACGCGAAGGGCGTGGCTAAAGACCAAATTATAATTTCAAAACGGAGTAAGCAAGGAAAAGTACCCTAGTTTGATTGAGCACGAGCGTAGCGAGCGTGATTTTGAGCGAGCGTTTCTGTTTTTTTTTGTTCAGTGAAGGGCAAATTTAATTTTAATATATCGACCATTCCATCTTGGATCCGCGTGAAAGGGCGCCTGCGACGCGTGGTAATTGGCGCCTGCAGCGCCCTTTAATGTCCCGCGCCCCTGGGCGGTCGCCCAACCGCGCCCTACCTACCCTAACGCAGCTACAATCAATCAATCAATCAATTATCTTTATTGCGACATATGTGGTAATACATGTAGATCTTAAATAACATGTTTCAAAAGTTATACACATATGACCCTGTAAGGGTGTGGCAACGTTAATTTATATAATATCAGGTATATTCTCCTATTTTTAATCAATCAATGTCATAATTATAGGTACATATAAAATTAATTTTACATCATTTGATAATATAATTTATAAATTAACACAAAAAAAGAAAGTTATAATAATGAAATGGAAATTAAATTAAAAAGCACAATTATAAAAAAATCCCTAACAAATTCGTCAACTTGATAAAAACTCTCGCTTACTAGCCACTTCTTCAACTGCGCACAGAACCTCTTATATGGAATACTACTGTGAATACCTAACTATTTTGTTTAGTCTAATGTCAAAATATCTTGAATGAGTTTCTTATAATTGTATGATGTCTAACTACTTTTTTCTTATTGCTTTTAGAATTACTGGTTACTATAATACATACATAAGTTGTGATAACGTATTAATGCAGAAAATATAATTAATGCACATAAGAAAGACGGCTACAATTAAGGTTTAAATGTTTATCATTTTTAATAAGTGAATATTTTAATTAGCATTTAACTTGCTGACTGATATTAAATCTCGAATAGATTATTAAAGGTTATTCCAATGAATGGATTATTATAAATTGAATGATAATATTTAATTTATAACTTTCTCTTACTTTACGATACTTGGTTGCCTGGAAGAAATCACTTAAAGCGATAAGGCCGCCAGTTAGAAACCTAAATTGTATTGTTTGTCCCTGTTATTTATTCTTTATGTAATGTGGTTGTCTAATAAAGTGTTATTGTTTGTTTGTTTGTCGTTTGATGACTTCGAAAATATTTGCGACATAAATATTATAAATACATACAATCCGTATTTTTTTACTTTATATAATTGTGCTTTTAGTTTAGAATCTTCTTAATATTTTGCATCCAATGTCTTCACTTATGTGTACTTTTGGTGAGGCGTTATAATGATTAAAATTTTGCAGTCAAATTTCACACTTCATGGCACTACCAATTTAATTTAAAATCACGCGACACCCCTGGTGGGGCTGATTCCACTCACTTTTTAGACCAGTGGAGCAAGATGAGACGAGTGGGGCAGACTCCACTCCAAAAAATGAAGAAGTGGAATCTGCCCCACCAGTGGGGCGCTTTGGTGGGGCAGAGTGGAAGTACTCGTTTTTTTTCATATGCATGCAATGTCCTTTAACAATAAAAATTAGATAAGTCCAGGGATTTAGTAGATACAAACTCATATAATTCGGCTGCATCCCAAAGGATTTGGGTATCTTGCGAAAAAGGGGATTACAAGTATTTCTATGCGATCGAGTTACTCACAAAACACACTTGATCTATTTCACTACTTACTATTTTTTTTCTTGAAATCTATAAGCGCGATTACTTTTTCAGTTCGGTTCTTGTTGTTTCAGTTTGTAGTATTCGCTAGTCTGGTAGCTTGCGCCAGTGCTGGTCTAATGCCCGCCGCCCCCGTGGCTTACCACTCCGCCCCTGTGGCCTACCACTCCGCCCCCGTGGCCTACCACTCCGCCCCCGTGGCCTACCACTCTGCCCCCGTGGCCTACTCTGCGTACGCCGCCCCCGTCGCCGAGGTTGTGGCTCCCGTCGTCAAAACCGTCGAGCCCTACGATGCGCACCCCTAGTATAACGTGCAAGACGGAGTGACCGGTGACTCCAAGTCCCAGCACGAGGTCCGTGATGGTGATGTAGTTCAGGGCTCCTACTCCGCCGTCGACCCCGACGGCACCAAGCGTACCGTCGACTACACCGCCGACCCCCACAACGGATTCAATGCCGTCGTGCGCAAGGAAGCCCTCGCTCACGTCGCCAAGGTCGCCGCGGTCGCCCCCGTAGTCGCTAAGGTCGCCGCCCCCATAGCGTACACTTAACTGCTCCCATTGCCAAGTACGCCGCTCCCCTGACCTACGGTGCCGCCTCCGTCGTCCACTCCGATCCTGTGGCCTACTCTTTCCCCATCTACCACACTTCCCCCGTCTACCACCACTAAGTTTGCCCAAGCCAAAAACGAAAGCCAATGTGATTGATTGTGATTGTAAATAATGTAGTTTATAAAAACAAATAAATTATTATTACACTTAATGGAAACAATCCACTTTTATTGTTTTTAGGGTTCCGTACCCAAAGGGTAAGGACGGGACCCTATTACTAAGACTTCGCTGTCCGTCTGTCTGTCACCAGGCTGTATCTCATGAACCGTGATAGCTAGACAGCTGATATTTTCACAGATAATGTATTTCTGTTGCCGCTATAACAACAATTAATACTAAAAACAGAATAAATTAAATATTTAAGGGGGGCTCCCATACAACTAACCTAATTTTTTTGCCGTTTTTTTCTGGATATTAATAACGGTAACAAGTAGACGCCTGAAATGGGGCTAAGGGGGTTCTCATAGGGTACGGAACCCTTCGTGCGCGACTCCAACTCGCACTTGGCCAGTTATTTTACTAACTCAAAGCTTTATAATTGTAAGTGAAGTCTACGCCAAGTATGACATTTATTGAGCCACGTGACTCAAACTGAACGGTACGGAACCCTAAAAACGGGACCCTATTACTAAGACTTCGATGTCCTTCTGTCTGTCTGTCTGTCTGTCACCGGGCTGTATCTCATGAACCATGATAGGTAGGCAGCTGAAATTTCACAGATGATGTATTTCGGTTGCTGCTATAACAACAAATACTAAAAACAAAATAAAATAAATATTTAAGGGGGGCTCCCATACAGCAAACCTAAATTTTTGGACGTTTTTCGCTCTAAATTAATAATGGTACCTGGTAGATGCTTGAAATTTTCACAGAATATTTAGTGTTTTAGTTTTATATTCCCTTCAATAATAAATAATAAAATTAAATAAATATTTAAGGGGGGCTCCCATACCGTACGGAACCCTTCGTGCGCGAGTCCGACTCGTACTTGGCCGATTATTCCCTTTGGGTACGGAACTCTAAAAAATTACTCAAGCATTCGAACATTTGCATAATAATAATTTTTCGCAAAAATTCGCAACACCGACTTCTGCCGTGTACAGAATTCGAATAATTTGCACGAATCGATGTGACATCCATGTACATTTTTGTTGATTTATCAAAAACGGCTTAGCTGATTTCGATAAAATTGAAATGAGACTACCTCGAAAGTATACTCTTTTGGACTAAACAAGATTTTTAGGGTTCCGTACCCAAAGGGTAAAAACGGGACCCTATTACTAATACTCCAATGTCCGTCTGTCTGTCTGACTATCTCCAGGCTGTATCTCATGAACCGTGATAGCTAGACATCTGAAATTTTCACAGATTATGTATTTCTGTTGCCGCTATAACAATAAATACTAAAAACAGAATAAAATAAATATTGAAGGGCCCATACAACAAACGTGATTTTTAGGAGTTTTTTTGCTTGCCATCAATAATGGCAAGAGGAATGAGACTTAGGGGGCTCCAACACGGTACGAACCCTTCGTGCGCGTGTCCGACTTTCACTTGACCAATTTTTAATTTTAAATCGGTCCACAATTGGCGAAAATATCGATGAACATACACAAAAAAAAAATCATACAGACGAACATAGTACCTCCTCTTTTAATAAAAGTCGGTACAAACCTACAACAAGTGACACGTACCTAGTGTTGATTCAGCCCTTCCCTTTGTTTGTGTAGTACAATTTTATCGACAATAGTATACAAATAGATTGTACACCAATTTTATAGAAAATTCGTGTCTTTTGTCACGGGCCACGGGTCTTGTGTTGGGTCATGGCTCCCATACGTTACGGAACCCTTCGTACGAGAGTCCGACTCGCACTTGGCCTATTTTTATTATATGTTTTGAGAGACAATTAAAACCCAGGAAAATAAATAATACTTAACACCACTATATCCTCATTGTAATCAGTATCCAACTTGGTATTGTTCACAATAAGTGGCGATCTTTCTCGCCTCCTTGTCCGACGCGCCTTGGACCGCGAGCGATTTTCCAGAAAGAGATTTTAGTCTTGAATTTCATATTTTTGGTATACTCTTTCTGTGAAAAGTAGGTACACTTTAATTTGTTTGAATTATTATGAAACTAGCGAACCGCCCCGGCTTGGCACAAGTGTATTAAACATATGAAACTTCCTCTTGAATCACTCGTTTCTATTAAAAAACCGACATTTTAACGATAATCTAGAAAACGTAATAATACATCGTTCCAATACAAATTATAAAATTGCCATACCCTTATAGGGTCATTTGTACAATTATACAAAACATGTTAGTTAAAAACCGCATGTAAATTTCATATGTTGCAATAAATTTCATTTGTTGCAATAAATGATTTGAGTCTGATTGCGAATTTTGAATTTTTCACAACTGAAATAAATAATATAACAGATTTATAATATGAGTAGGTTATGAATCACTTCATTTGTAGGTTATTTATGACGTAGGTTAGTAGTTAACACCTAAGTGTTGTTTTGCAAAATGCAGGGACATCCAGACGTATATGCTCATCTTAAAAACAACCTTTATTTATGGGACCTATTTTAAAATCACGAGAAAAAATTATCTGGTCTATGTATTTTTACCAGCTTTTATTTAAGAGTACGTTTATCTGTCCCGTTGTCTGTCGTTCTGTAATCAAATCTTGCAAGTTAAATTTGATCCACTTCCCAGTCACCGATTGAGCTGAAATTTTGAATACATGTGTAAATTGCGTAACAATGCAATATTATAATGACATGGTGCTGATCTGAAAATGATGCTGGAAGGTGGCCAAAGGAACTTACCAATGAAATGACACAACCTCATCGAGTTTAGGTTCATTTGAATGACCTTGGCGAGTAGTTTGTCTTTCAATGGTAACCAGGGTCTGATGATGGAGCTGGACGGTGGCCATAAGAACTCCGTAATTAAACGACGCAACCCCATCGAGTTTAGGGTCATTTGATTCGTCTCAACGAGTACTTTCATACTACATGGTAATCAGGGTCTGATGCTGAAGCTGAAAGGTGGTCAAAATAACTCTGTAATAAAACGACGCAACCCGATCAAGATTCGCCTCTTTTAATTCGTCTTAGCGAGCACTTGTTCAGTAAAAGGTTGCTTTCTTAACATACTACTTGTTGAAATTGAAACTAGGCATAGAAATAATGCGTGACGCCCTGAGCTCAATATTATTGAAAGATTAACACATATGTTTTAAACTAAAATATTTTGAAACGTACGCGTTAAGTACATACTGCCTGAAAAGTAAAATTTGAAGTGAAAGCCAAAATAATATAGTAAAATAATTTATTTTCAGTACGTAGAGTGCATAACCACTAATTTAATTTAGTGCTCTGCAATCATAGTTAATGGCTTAGTGGTGGTATACGGGAGCAGAGTAGACGGTGGGGGCGGAGTGGTAGACAGCGGGGGCGGAGTGGTAGACACCGGGGGCTGAGTAAGCCACGGGAGCAGCGGCGTAGGTCAGTGGCGCGTTGTACTTGGCAATGGGGGCCGCGTACGCGACGGGGGCAGCGACCTTAGCGACCACGGGGGCGACCGCGGCGACCTTGGCGACGTGAGCGAGGGCTTCCTTGCGGACGACGGCGTTGAATCCGTTGTGGTCGTCAGCGGTGTAGTCGACGGTGCGCTTGGTGCCGTCGGGGTCGACGACGGAGTAGGAACCCTGCACGACGTCACCGTCGCGGCTCTCGTGCTGCGACTTGGAGTCGCCGGTGAGACCGTCCTGCACGTCGTACGCGAAGCTGTACTGAGGGTGCGCGTCGTACGCTTCCACGGTCTTGACGACGGGAGCCACTACCTTGGCGACGGGGGCGGCGTACGCAGAGTAGGCCACGGGGGCGGAGTGGTAGGCCACGGGGGCAGAGTGGTAGGCTACTTGGGCGGCGGGCAGCAGACCGGCGTTGGCGCAAGCCAACAGACCGGCGAATACGACAAACTGAAAAAATGACAAAATAGTAAGTAAACCATGATGAAATTGCGAGCTCGGGGGGTTCTTTCACAGAAGAAAAAAAGCTCTCTTGGAAAGAAAAAAAATAGAACTTGGATTTTTTTTTAAATTCAGGGAACAAATATTATTCTTGAATTGTAGAAATCATTACCTACAATTTATTGACAAGTGAGAAAATTACAAAAGTATTCGGTAAGTACTAGTATCTAGTAAATTAGTCTAATATTTCGTATAAGTAGTTATTATGAAGTCAGCTTATGGATTAATTGATATAAGATAAATGTTACTTAAAACATTGTCCATTTGATTCTCCTTACCTTAAAAGCCATTGCTACTTGTTAGTAGTTCTTAGACTGAATGATAATGTTTGTATGATAAAAAAACTAAATCGTACATTGGTTATATACAAACTTAAAATGCCGGGGGCGTGGGCTGTCCCGTCTCTGATACCTGACTTAATAGAGGTTGATGACATTGTACTTGTGAATAATAAAATTCAGTTGTAACTGCTAACCTACTTACTGTACATGTTTTTTTATATTATTTCCTATAACATTAATTAATTTTCATAGAAAACAGATTGTTTTTAGTATTAAATTCTAGAATTATCCATATTAAGGTTAAAGCTTGCAATGTGCATATGTTTCCAGATGTACATATAAAATACTTCTCATCATGTTTTATGGTAACTAAAATAAATTATTATTATTATGAACAACTTTACTATGTCAGCAAGCCCAAAATTCCAAAAAAAAAGCTTTTACATATATAGGTACAAAATGTAAACGACATCTTTCCTCAGTGTCCAAACACCTGCACATTCAGCGACCTTTTGGAAGCCTCTCCATCTGGGGTGGCAGTCGCTAACCACTGGACAAAGCGTGTTTAGATTTATCTTGCCAATTCTAGAACCATCGACACGAAGAAGAAGAAGAAGAACGTTAATAATAATTTAAGGCTGGTTGCTAAGGGACTATTACTATAAAGCTGTGAAATAAACCATTTTAAAGTTATCACACGAAACCAGGATCACCCCAAATCCACTATCATTTTGCCCAAGTAGGTATTATCTTGACCATAGCGTTTCAACCAGCTATAGCTTCTTAAAATGGGCTTTTAGAAAATATTACGTTGAACAGTGTCCGCGAATCCGCGAAACGGTTGCGTAGAATTTTGCAAATCAAATTCCATCAAAACCTATTTCGTTGAATATCTTTGCTCTGATTGTATCTACAACAGTGATTTTTGAAGGATATTAATATCCTAAATAATTCTTTCAATTGTTTTATTTCCGTGAGTTTAACGTTACACCGTTCTGTAGTTATTTGCCTATGAATTTAATATACGTTTTGTTGTTTATCTCGGTTAGCAAACACAGTTTTTTTTTGCACACAATTGATTCTTTTAAAATTTCTCTTTTAGTTGTATTAATTTGGTGCGAGTGCATTTCAGTTTATCCATATATTTTTCGGACTAACCAACTTTACCCAATGTACTTTTATCCCTGTTAACTGTATAGCATAAGATCTCCTCTTTTTCCGCTTTTCATAGATTTTCTCTTTTTTATGCCAGTCTCATCCAACAGATGTCGATAATTATTTCTAGATAGCGTGTAGAAACTTAAACATTGCGATAAACTAACGAATCATTCTGAAGCTCGGCGCATGCGTAAGGTATTAATTACTTGATACTATAACAATAAAAGTATTATGTTTCATTCATTCACTGGAAATTTGATAACGTAGAAATCCTTGAACTTCAGTCGACAACTCGTTATCAAAGGCCAGCGTACTCAGTCTTCGCCTCAGGCTGTGCGCCGGCTGATATATAACTTGAACATTGTATCGTATTTGCATCATACACTTTACATCTCTTCAGCAAACAACATCAACAGCAATGGCTTTCAAGGTTAGCTGATAAATTTAATTGCGCTTGAAATCTATATTCAAAGCGTATTCAAAAAAACTTACTATTTTTAAACTATATTTAAACTGACAAGCTAGTTTATTAATAGAAAAAAAAATATTTGCCTAATTTACTAGATATTACATAATTTTGTATTTTTCTCAATTGTTAATAAATTGTAGATAATGATTTCGGTAATTCCAGAATAATATTTGTTGCGCCTAAAAACCTTCGGATGAGTTTTTTTCGTCTCTTTAAGAACTTCCCAAGCTTGCAATTTCCTAATGATTTACTGGTACTTACTATAATTGTGTAATTTTTTCAGTTTGTCGTATTCGCTGGTCTGTTGGCTTGCGCCAGCGCCGGTCTGCTGCCCGCCGCCCCCGTGGCCTACCACTCTGCCCCCGTGGCCTACCACTCCGCCCCCGTGGCCTACTCTGCGTACGCCGCCCCCGTCGCCAAGGTAGTGGCTCCCGTCGTCAAGACTGTAGAGGCGTACGACGAGCACCCCCAGTACAGCTTTGCGTACGACGTGCAGGATGGTCTGACCGGCGACTCCAAGTCGCAGCATGAGAGCCGCGACGGTGACGTCGTCCACGGATCCTACTCAGTCGTCGACCCTGACGGCACCAAGCGTACCGTCGACTACACCGCTGACGACCACAACGGATTCAACGCTGTCGTCCGCAAGGAAGCTCTCGGTCACGTCGCCAAGGTCGCCGCCGTCGCCCCCGTGGTCGCTAAGGTCGCCGCCCCCGTCGCTTACGCCGCCCCCATTGCCAAGTACGCCGCTCCCCTGACCTACTCTGCTCCCTCTGTCTACCACTCCGCCCCCGTGGCCTACTCTGCTCCCTCTGTCTACCACTCCGCCCCCGCTGTCTACCACTCCGCCCCCGCTGTCTACCACTCCGCCCCTGTCTACCACCATTAAAAAAGCCAAAGCTATAACTAACACTCAGTATAATTGAGTGTGATATTTATCACGAAAAATACGATAATGATAATTTGTAAATAATGTACATAAAAACATAATAAATTATTGTATTTAAAGAATACAAAATGATTTAATTTTCTTTCATGTACCTACTTTGAATATTTTAGAATAATTTATAATAAAGAGCTTCTCGAAAGCTTAAAAGCAGTATACTGTGCAAGTGACGAATATTCAGAATAGAGCTTTAATGCCACTAAATTCTATTGATCTCTATTTAAAAATGTTTTAGGTTAGAACTAGGCTATTGTTCAGTTTCGGAGAAGGCTTCATTTACAGTTTACGGAAAAAAACAGCGTAATTCTAGACCAAGAAAAGAAATAGATAGAACGAGAGTGTTTGTGATAGAAAATATCTATCAGCCCGACCAATATGATCAAATTAACAATAACAAGAAACTGTAAGAAACAATCACCGCATACAACTGACCACTAGACTTTTTTTTAACGCAAATAAATCCACGCTTGACAACCAACTCGCCTGATGGTAAGCGACGTTTTGGTCGAAGATGGATCACGCAGATCTAGCAAATTTGCCCATTCATTCAGATCTTGAAAAGCCGTAGATTATAAATGATATCGTAGGAAATAGGAAAGCAGGAATACTGTTCCATTCCCTGGCGGTACGAATCAGAAATGTTGAGTTAAACCTCTTCGTACGTATCGTATTCGTACGTACGTAATTTCAACTGTGTAGGGGTGGTAATGTGGCGTCTTTCTACTTGTCCTGTAGTAAAATAAGTTTACATAAAGTCTTATCTCTTAAATATCATTATTATGTATTATCACCACTCGTCCGGCAGAGAGTATTGTTATTCCATAACACAGGTTCAATCCTAGCTTGGGTAACAATATATCTCAATCTGGAATACAATCATGTAAATCTGATTTTGAATACTTAATGACAGACGATGTACGTTAACACGTAATAAATTTTCATTTCATTTCAAAAAGGGGATGGTAGGATAAGGTCGTGTAGCTAAGATGCACACTCTCCGAAATGAATCCTGTAGAAAATTGACAGACTTGTAACCCTACAGTGATGCTCCAGGCAATGAAGATTTTTTGCAACTAACTTTATCAACCGAACAGCACGCCGGTCCACCGATTCCAAGGCCTCGAGCTGATACTTAGCCGAGCCATTCCAGAGATAGCAGCAGACATATAATATCAATTGCGAAACGAGTAGAACTAAGAATTATAATCATCTCACTTCATCAACATTAAAACCTAATCCCAGGAACATGGTATATTTCTTAATAAATAGCTTTAGCTATAAGTTTAATACTTTAAACAAATATCTGTTCGAAGGTTTAATACGAAATAAAAACCGGCCAAGTGCGAGTCGGCCTCGCGCACGAAGGGTTCCGTACCGTATCGAAGCCTTATTCCTCTTGCCGTTATTAATAACGAGAAAAAATCACGTTTGTTGTATGGAGCCCCCCTTAAATATTCATTTTATTCTGTTTTTAGTATTTGTTGTTATAGCGGAAACAGAAATACATCATCTGTGAAAATGTCAGCTGCCTAGCTATCACGGTTCATGAGATACAGCCCAGTGACAGACAGACAGACAGACAGACGGACAATCTGTCAATCACAAGTAGGTAATTTCAAATGCTCTCTCAGTAATAACTTCGAAATTCAAAAAGCAAAGTGGACTTTATTTTCGCATAAAAAGAGAAAAAAATGTAGGAATATATTTTATAGTTTCTAAAAGAGACACTATCCTAAAGTTCGTACTATGAACTCTTATCACGATCCTGAATTTATGTAATGCTAATGGCTAAGGTCTCGTTTTTCCCCAGCAAAGAAGGAATGAGAAGCAAACAATTGATTTGAATTGATGAAATTGATCAATTTCAGGCTCGTAATAAAACTAAACTGTGTGGACTGAACCGTGCTATCAATATTGTGAACATAGGATTACCCACAGATACCGTAAGTGATTGGCTCATATCCCCACGCTGGTCCAATGCGGACTGGTTTGGATCCACATACGCCTTGTTGTTTCTTTTACGGACGCATGTTGCCTCACGATATGTTCTTTCACCAAAAAGTCAGTGATTTGTAAATCTCAAAATCAAATCAAATCAAATCTCAGCTCATTACCACAGGATCGGGAAACCACGCCCCTCACATGTAATTAATCGTTAAATATTGTAGTACTAGCTGACCCGGTTCTAGTCGAGTTCTAGTCGAGTTCTTCGTTTCACGCTATATCTTTATAAATTATAGTTTATGTATCATTCTGATATTACATTACTATTGCAAAGTTTCATCTCAATCCGTTCAGTGCTTTTTTCAAAGAGGTACAAAAACTTTGGCGTTTATAATATTAGTGGATGAATTAATAATGCAAGTGTTCTCCCCCAATCCACCAATAATGCTTCTGCGGACGGTGACTAGTCGCTAGATCTTTCATTTTCTACACAAGTAGTGGACTCCAGAACTCCGGACGTACTCGTAGACCCGAGCGTAGACTGTAGAACGCGCGTAGCCAGGAAGCGCTGCGCTACAACTTTCATTGTAGAGTACCTAATAGAAACTATGAAATATTAACCCTTCGTTGCATAGTAATGGATATTTCCATCAAACCATTGGAAAGGAAAAAATGCACCCAATACCGGTTGCTGGTCAAGATTTTTTGTCTCTGGTAACTTTTTGAAACACGTATGAATGAAACGGAACGCACCTAGTAAAAAAAAAAGCAAACGTCAACTGTCACACGTCAGTCAAAATTTAGTAAGCTGAAGTTGTTTGTTTTGTTGTAACAGTGCTTCTAATTATCAAGTTTTTTAATGGTTTTTGTGGACAAAAGTACAAAAAAATATTGATAATGCATAGAAATAAGGTAAGTTTTGTGGAAACTGCTAATATTTGTGAAGAAAACATGTATAATATAACTAAAATAATGTCAAATAGGTATGATGGAAATTTACATCATTATGAAGTATTGTCATCCTTGAAGTATGGAGGTATATTGGTTGATTTAATTTCACTTTGCTTACGTATTTTTTTGCTGTTTCAGAATATTATGAAAGATAAAGACATAGAAAACTATCTAGCACAGCTGGAGGATGGTTGGCTATCAGAAGACGGACTGGAGGCAGAAGATTCTGATGATGATGACCCACCAAATCTTTACTATAGTAGAGACGAACTTCTAAGTATATTAGATGATGAAAATGATGATGAAGACTGTCAGGATGGAAATGAAAATGACCCTCCTCTTGTTGAAGAACTTGTGGAAGAACCACAAATCCAAAACAGAGTTCCTTGTGGTGATATTTTCAATACATTATTGGACAAAAGAAAACTTATTTGGAAAAAGAGAAACATGGACTATAATGAGGATAAAATTACTTTCTTAGGCAGCTCAGATTTTCCATTAGAAATATCTCAGCTTGAAACTCCTTACCAATGTTTCAAATACTTTTTTGATGAAGATTTTATTCAGGAAATTGTTGATCAAACGAATTTATATATCATGCAAAAAGATACTAATAACAGAATAATTTATACAGCTTCAGACATCAAAAAGTTTTTTGGAATATTATTATTTATGTCTGTGCAAAGATTCCAAAATACCAGATCATATTGGTCTCCTGCTTTTGGTTATGGTCCAGTTTCATCCACAATGCCAGTCAACAAATTTGAAAGAATCAAGCTTTCATTGCACTTTCAAAATAATGAAAATCACAAGCCTGTTGGCCATGCCAATCATGACAGGTTATTTAAAATACGTCCAGTTATTGAGCACCTCAAAACTAAATTTTCTACCATACCTAAGGAACAAAGATTGTCAGTAGATGAGCAGATGTGTGCCACAAAAGTTGCACATTTCTTAAAACAATACCTGCCTAATAAACCCCACAAATGGGGGTTTAAATTTTATGTACTCTGTGATTTATCTGGATATGCTCATACATTTGAATTGTATTCTGGACAGGAAAATACAGGAAGACTAGAAGGAGAACCTGATATAGGAGCCACAGGGAATGTTGTCATTCGTTTGCTAAGAGGTGTGCCAAGATATCAAAATTACATAATTTACTTTGATAATTTCTACACATCGTTGCCCCTGGTTCATTATTTAGCCAAGCAAGGAATTAAATCTGTGGGTACTGTACAACAAAATCGGATTCCAAACTCAAAATTACCAGACAAAAGGGAGTTTATGAAAAAGTCAGTACCAAGAGGAAGTCATGTAGAAAGGACATCTACATTTGATGGTATTGATATGTCTTGTGTCACCTGGAAAGACAACAAAATGGTGACACTTTTATCTACATATGTTGGGTCAACACCAGTATCTAGTGTCACAAGATATGACAAAGCAAAGAAGGAAAAAGTAGAAATTTCATGTCCAAAAATAGTTCATGAGTATAACAAACATATGGGGGGGGTGGATTTAATGGATAGTTTTTTGGGGAGATTCCATATTCCTTTGAGGTCGAAAAAATGGTATTTACGCATATTCTTTCATTTGATTGATCTTACTGTCATCAATTCTTGGATCATTTACAGAAAAAATGCAATCAATCGAAATGTACCAAAAAAAGATATACTTTCCATGGGACAATTTCGTAATGAATTAGCCCAAGTTTTATGCTCAATAGGATCCAACACAGAGGTCAGAAGAGGACGCCCAAGTTCCAGCTCTTTGGAAAATGAAATCCAAGCAAAAAGGAAGAGAGGGCCTACGGTTGTTCATCCACCAAAAGACATAAGAAGAGATGGTAGTGACCATTGGCCACAAGTTGGTGTTTCTCTGCGATGCAAATACCCACAGTGTAAAGGATACTCCACAATAAGCTGCAACAAATGTAGGGTTAACTTATGTCTTAACAAAAATAATAATTGTTTTGTTAATTTTCACCAAAATTGAAATTATTCATTACCTTACACATTATTTTAATTTTGTACTAAGCTCATCAGTTCATTCCGCATAATGATGGAAATTTACATCAAAGCATTTTCAATAAAAAAAAAATACTTATAAAAGTCAAATATTTTTTTTATTATTTTTCCCATTACCTAGAGGTCTTATTACATTCATACGATTTTTTTTACAAAAAAAATTAATATCATGCAACTAAGGGTTAATACTTCATAATTACTGAATCGTCTTGAATCAACACTAATGCAATCGCGAATGAATAAGTAATTGATGATGTTTATCTCTTATACTTGTCGTATATATAGGTAAACGATGTGTTGCTTTTTGAGCCTAGAGTGAAGGCTTTCAGTAAGTTTTTCGTATTTTATTAAGTTTTATAAAAAAATTGACAAAAAATGAGACAAAATATTTCAATGATAATTATGGCATATTTAGCTTTGGCTTATCATCATGATTTTTGTAATGAAGAAGAATTATTAAAATAGTACTTAGATGACAAACCTATGTTTCAATTGATTTTTTAATTGTAAGAGGTAGTTTAGACATCGTGACTATAAGGATAGAGAGAAATATAGTAAAAAAATATTTTATTAAAAAAATATTGTCATGACTATAAGCGCATAATCTATATAACAAATAATGCGATCAGGTAATTGACTAGCACTCGATGTTTATTTAGTGATGGTATACGGGAGCGGCGTAGGCAGTAGGGGCGGCGTGGACGACGGGGGTGGAGTACGCGAGCTTAGCCACGGGGGCGGCGTGCACCAGGGGGGAGGCAGCGTAGGCCAGAGGGGCGGGGGCCGCGTGCACTACGGGAGCAGAGTGGACGACCGGGGCGGCAGCGTACGCGACGGGGGCAGCGACCTTAGTGACCACGGGGGCGACGGCAGCGACCTTGGCGACGTGAGCGAGGGGCTCCTTGCGCACGACAGCGTTGAATCCGTTGTGATCGTCAGCGGTGTAGTCCACGGTACGCTTGGTGCCGTCAGGGTCGACAACGGAGTAGGATCCGTGGACGACGTCTCCGTCGCGGCTCTCGTGCTGGGTCTTAGAGTCGCCGGTGAGACCGTCCTGCACGTCGTAGGCGAAGCTGTACTGGGGGTGCGCGTCGTACTCCTCTACGGTCTTGACGACGGGGGCGACGACTTTAGCGACGGGAGCGGAATAGGCGACGGGGGCGGAGTAGGCGACTGGTGCGGCGTGCACGAGCGGCGCGGCCGGAGCGGCGTGCACCACAGGTGCCGCTGCGTATGCGACCGGCGCCGGGTGCGCCGCGTATGTCAGGGGGGAGACTACTCCCGCCTGAGCCGCGGCTACCGCGCACAACAGTACTACCAGCTGTGGACAACATGTTTTAACATTAGCTTCATCTTCGATCAACATAGGAGAGTAAAAGTTGATGGCAGTCTTATGACATCGTTCGTTGAGTAGATGGGTTTCTCATCAGAATAATAACAAAGCTATTGTTCTGAGGGTTTCTGTTTTCGTTTTTTAGGGTTCCGTACCCAAAGGGTAAATACGGGACCCTTTTACTAAGACTTCGATGTCCGTCTGTCCGTCTGTCTGTCTGTCTGTCTGTCACCGGGCTGTATCTCATGAACCGTGATAGCTAGACAGCTGAAATTTTCACAGATGTTGTATTTTTGTTGCCGCTGTAACAACAAATACTAAAAATAGAATAAAATAAATATTTAAGGGGGGCTCCCATATAACAAACGTGATTTTTAGGTGTTTTTTGCTCACTATTAATAATGGCAAGAGGAATGGGGCTCCCATACGGTACGGAACCCTTCGTGCGCGAGTCTGGCTCGCACTTGGCCGATTATTTTTGTGAATGACTACTGTGTAGTATCTACACAGATGTATGTTTACCGGGATAGCGCTAAGCGCTAAATCTTCGAGCTATGTTCAAAAACCTATTTAACTCCACATTGCAATTGCTTTTCCACAAATTAAAATGAAAATAGAATTTTAATACTGTGATTAGTTTTGAGAGTCGTTATGTACAATCAAAATCATTGTGGTACTAAATAATGACTTGTCATTTGAAAACTCTTTGCTTGATTGAAGTTACATTGCAATAAAATCTTATGCAGTCCTAAATACACTAACGTAAAGCTGTATGTATGTGCAGAAGAACATTAATTCAAAGTCATATTTAAAAACAACCCACAATCAAATAGTTAAAAATAAATATAAATATTTTACAAATAAAAATATCTCGCCGTAAATTTTAAAAAGCTTTTCATCAATGCTTTCGCAAGTTATACGAGGTTGTTTTTTTAAAATTGCAAATCTCTATCTAAATGTAATCCACTAAATTAGACTTTTATAGCTACGTATCTACCAGATGCGTACCTTAAAAGCCATTGTTGGTATAATGACAGTGACTTAACTTCGAGGAGACCTCAAGTTGAATGTGCTGTAATCCAGCCTGCTTGAGTTTTTATACGCCTCTATCATGCCCCGAGCGATGCATTTAACTGCGAAGCGCGTTTGTATGATCGTGCTCGTATAAACCGGTTGAATTCTGACTCTGCATCATCCCACCTCACGTTCAAGAGCAACAAGTCTTCGTAAATAGTCCGTGTAATATGATAATAAGAGCGAGTAGGCTATGATTGATCTCAGGCACAAAAATCACTTGCATTGTAATGCGGCCGAGTTTTTGGGAGTGCGCGTCCTTGCGTAGTCTCATTATTTTCGCTGATGTAATTTCTTTTGTTTTGGTTGTGCTTGTTTAATCAATTATACACAACTGGGTCGTGAGTACATATAAGTCCATCAGCCATAGGACATCCACTGCTGGACATAAGCCTCACCTATGGTTCTTCAATAAGACCGGTTGGTAGCGGTGATACCCAGCGTGATCCTGCGGTCTTAATGAGTTTATCCGTCCACTTTGTGCGTGGACGTCCCACGCTGCGCTTGCCGGTACGTGGTATCCACTCAAGAACGTATAGGACTATTAATTAAAGTATGGAAAAGTGTAAGTACTTTATTGATTAAATGACACAGTAGTCAACCTTATTTTGCTTCAAATGACCGACCTATGTATGTTACGAGTATATGACAATAAATTAGACATTAAAGACAATGACAGCTTGATAATTTAATTATAACGAAAAAATCTTATTTAGAGAGAAAAATATACAGGAAAGATTTACAGGAGTCACAATATAATTCAATTCTCAAACAAAAAATTACTTAAGTAAAACTCAAAGTATTTGATTGAAAAGGTTGGAGTTTAAAGTTACAGGCGAATTCTTGTAGCACTAATCTTTTGCAAACCAATTCAGGTATGGACAGGCGCTTTTCATTAGTTATTGTTTTGCTCGTTTTCTGTACATTTAGGCTGTATATTTTGCAGTTACAAGCTTTACTTCATGTTATAAAACTAAGTGGTATATAAGCTCACGGGCCTCGTGATGGTGTTTACCGTGTACCTACCGTGCGTTACTTAGGTCACAGAATAAGAGTTACTAGTTCTTATTCTGTGACTTAGGTACTCTACGTTTTAGTTTGGTTTGGTTTGGTTTTCCGAAATGAAAATCTACTGTGTTAGTCCTTATTAGGTATACTTAGAAAGATAACGTGGTTTTCGCACATTTCACTTTAAATATTTAAACGGGAAATCACTCACGTAGTGTTCTAAGTTTATACAAACTGTATATGCAACCACAGTTTCTTGTGTGTGGTTTGTTACGAGTTCTAGCGCGCGGACCCGTCTTGCAGAATATATGGTTGTATGTACAGACTAAAATCACTACGTGAGTGATTTCCCATTTGAATATTTAAAGTAAAATGTGCGATATAATAAGTGATTAATTTTCATTTCGGAAAACCAGACCATACCGGCTTTATCGACTTAAAACACTTCGACAGTGATTTCCCGTTTCTACAGATTGATGCTTTACAAAGTAGGTACTTACCATTACGAACAACTTGTGCTACAAGACCATCTATATTAAAATAAACACATGTTATTTCTGCAAAATCATGTTATTAACTAATTTAAAGACAGACGTCAAACACTTCATAAATAAAAACGCATGACATTAAATAAGGCCGAACATCATGAATCAATGAGGTTGTATCATTCCTCCCCACTTAGATTTCGTCGATTAGGCGACGCGGCGGTCTCCCTTGGCGATGACTTCGTCGAAGCGGTGGTAGTGCAACTCCAATTTCAGGAGAGGTTGAAGCTGAAGGTTTTGCAAACGCTGGAGACGCCGATGCCGATGACGTAGGTATTGCAGGACTGTTAGAGGGTGAAGGTGTTGAAGGATTTGGTGTTCTAGGAGCAAATGACACTGACGCTGGAGACGCCGATGCCGATGACGTAGGTATTGCAGGACTGTTAGAGGGTGAAGGTGTTGAAGGATTTGGTGTTCTAGGAGCAAATGAACTATCTCTCATGGCTAATGGTGAGCTTGCAGGAGCTGATAAACAAATTGCAGGCTTAATAGCTCTTGGTCTTATGTGATCTGCATGTCTCCTGTATTCTCCCCCATTAGATGTTGTAATCACATATGAGTACTTGTGTTTTCGGGCTTTCACTGTAGCAGGTTGCCATTTCTTATCCAGTTTTGTTTTCACATATACTTCTTCCCCTGGATGATAATCGGGTGTGGAATTCATGATGTTGCTTTTAACTTGTTTAAATTCCAAAGTTCTTCTCTTATCTGGTCTAATATTTGATAAGAGACAATTCAATTGTCTGCCAAACATCATTTGGGCAGAAGATTTGCCAGTTGTCGTATGAGGAGTATTTCTATAGGTAAACAAAAATTCAGTCAGTCGGTGCTTAAGATTACTGGTTTCATTTGTGGCCATCCTGGATTTAAAAGTTCTCACTAATCT
Organism: Hypomecis atomaria; assembly: GCA_964007245.1. NCBI lineage: Eukaryota > Metazoa > Arthropoda > Insecta > Lepidoptera > Geometridae > Hypomecis > Hypomecis atomaria. The sequence goes on along the minus strand of OZ023294.1, from coordinate 11,873,679 downwards.
TTCTGCAAGTCCATTTGTCCGTGGATGTAGTGGAGATGATGTCACTTGCAAAATTCTTTGAGATTCACAATATTTGCTGAACTCATACGATGTTAGTTGTGGGCCATTGTCAGAAACTATGATACGTGGAACGCCAAATGTGCAAAATATGTCGTCTAAGACTTGACATAGCTTCTTAGATGTGATATTTTGCATAGGTTTAACTTCTATCCATTTCGATAATGCGTCACATAGCACCAACCAATATGTCCCTTGAAATGGCCCCGCAAAATCTAAATGCAATCTATCCCAGACCTGTTCTGGAATGGACCATGAAAAAATCGGTAGTTCTGGATTAGATAGGCGATTTTCTTGACATCTTGACATAGTTTGACAAATTCATCAATGTCTTCATCGATAGAAGGCCACCATACATAAAAACGAGAGAGCGCTCTCATTGCAGATATCCCTGGGTGACCTTTGTGAAGATACGACAAAACCATTTTCCGTAATGTTGCCGGTATGACCATGCGTCCTTGCCACATGACTATATTGTTTTCAACTGACAGTTCAAAACGTTTTCTAAAAAAATGTTTGAGATCATGCTTGTATGAATTTTCCAGTTCTCTCCAGCCAGTCTTTATTTACTGTTGTACTTTTGATAATGTTTTATCTTTAATTGTTTCTTCACTTATTTTCTTTTCAGATAATTGTAAGTCACATAGTTTGTTTCCCAACATTTGTGCGGTAATTTTGTGGACAGTTGTTTCAGCATTAGATGGTTGGGTCTCTGGGTTTGGCAACCTCGAAAGACAATCTGCCAGTATGTTATTTTCCCCCTTTTGGTAGTGAATTTTATACTGATAGCAACCTATTAATAAAGCCCATCTTACCAATCTATTGTTTACCAGTTTAGGAAGATTCCGTTGCGTCCCCAAAATGTGAATTAGAGGTTTATGATCTGTGACCAGAGTGAATTTAGTGCCTCTTAAGTATTGGTCAAATTTTTTAATGCCGAAAACAATAGCTAGCGCTTCACGGTCAATGACAGAATACTTACTCTCAGCTGGCCGAAGTTTTCTAGATGCAAATGCAATTGGTTGTTCGAGGTTGTCTTTGTTTTTATGGAACAACGCCGCTCCGACACCTTTTTCTGAAGCATCTGAAGCTAAAAATAAAGCTCGATTCTCGTCGTATGCAATCAAAGGCTTTGTTTTTGCGATACTCGCTTTTGTTTCTTCGAATAATTGTTTTTCATGGTCAGTCCAATGCCATTTGTGTTTGCCACTTGTTAGTTTATAAAGGTCAGCGCATTGTCCATGAAGATGTGGAATAAATCTTTCGTAGAAGTTTACAAGTCCCAGAAACGAACGTAATTCTTTGGTATTTGTAGGTTCTGGAGCTTTGATAATTGCATCTATTTTTCCTTGAGTTGGACGAACTCCATTTTGATCAATCGTGTGACCCAAATACTCAATTTCTTTGTTTAAGAATGTGCATTTCTTTAAATTTACTTTTAATCCCGCTTGTTGTAATTTGTCTAAAACTGTAGATAGCGTGCACAAATGTTCATCTAAGTCTTTTCCTGTTATTGCAATGTCGTCGAAATAGACAGCTACGTTAGGCATGTTTCCGAGTAATTCATCGAGGAAATTTTGAAATATTGATGGAGCCGTCGAGATTCCAAATGGCATTCTGTTGTATTGATAGTAACCTTTATGTGTTGAGATTGTCAGGTATTTCTTTGAATCTGGAGAAATTTCAAATTGTAGGTAAGCATCTTTCAAATCAATTTTTGAGAACCTTGCACCATTGGCCAACTTTTGGCGTAAATGATCAAAAATAGGAACAGGGTGTAAATGTTTTGTTAAAACAGGGTTCAAAGTCGTACTGTAGTCTCCGCAAATTCTGACGTCACCTGTAGGCTTTAATACATTCACTGTGGGTGTGGCCCACTCTACTGGTGTTACGTTTGGGTCAATCTTTTGTATGATGCCAGTTTCAGTAAGGCGGTCCAGTTCCCGTTCAACATTTTTCTTCATGCTGAATTTGATATGCCGTGCTGGTAGGTGTACAGGTTTCGCTTCAGGATTGACATGAATATTTACTTGGTAGTTTAATACTTTTCCTAGTTTACCGTCAAATAATTGGCTGTGTTTGTTCAATATGCTCTTAAGATTTGCTGGTGAATTGATGGCTTTCACTGAGTAAACTGGGCTAGGGAACTCCATTTTAAACATTTCGCACCATTGGAGACCAAAAAGCATCGGTTTCGCATCATTCATTACGACTACAGGTACTATTTTTTGTGTTCTGTCAACCTATACTGTTACATCTGTTAGCCCTTTTGTTTTAAGTTTGTTATTTCCATAAGCTTTAAGTTTAGGTGCTTTCATTAAAGTAGGAGACCCAATTTGTCGCCATAACTCAGTACTAATGATTGAATAGTTTGAACCAGGATCCCAATCCATAGTACAATTGATTCCGTTGATTTTCACGTCAATTTGTTTACAGTCTCTCTTTTTATTAATGACGCTGCAGACAACGTCGCTGTCATTATCGCTACTGTCCGAAGTACCGTTTATATCTGAATCAGTAGTATGAACGTCGGCAATCCTTGTAGATTTCCCTTTCTTGAAACTAATATATGCACGTCCAGTTTTAATACAGCAGTTCTCAAAATATCCTTTGACATTACATTCATTACAAATATGATCCATTGCTATGCATTTAGATGGCTCGTGTTTGTTGTTTTTACCACATCTCAAACATTGATCAGGATGCAACTGAATTTGTTGCTGGTGCAGAATTGCTGCTAATCATCTTCCGAGAGTTTCTTCTCTTAATGCGATTTATACTCGTACCTGGCGTGTCATGTTCAGCTTGCTCTCGCGATAGCGCAACTGAAAAAACTTCTTGAAATGTAACCTCGTTGCCTGACTCAAGTAAATCCGGCCATTTCTGTTTCAGGTCAGTTTCTAATTCAGCATGGTTTAAGCCCGTCGCAAAACGGTCACGTAGCTGTCGTTCTAACATTTCTCCTTTGTACCCGCAGTCTTTGCTTAACTCTTTTAGCCTGTTGGCGTATTTCTCCATTGTTTCGTTGCAATTTCTAGTACAATTCCAGAACTCGGATAAGGCGCGGTATCTTGTTTTCTTTATACGATACAGATCCAACAATTTGCCGCGTATATCGAAGTAACTGCTGGTTTCAAAATTAGGTGTCAATGCTGTTTTAACTTCACGAAATGTTTCTGGTGTAAGCAAATTTATCAATAAGTCTTTCCGCAAGTTTTCATTCGTCACATCTAGTATTTGGCATTTCTTTTCAAAAAAATCCAAATAATCTTCTATTCTACCGTTTTCTTCATTGAATTTGTCCATATTGAAGTTTTTTAGAATCATAATTTTGTCATTTTTTGTGATAGAAGCGTTCGTTACGCTTTGCGTATGTGGTGTTTCGTTTGTACGTACGGTTTTGATGAGTAAGTGTAGTATTTGCGTTATTTGTTCTTGCTGCGCCTGTTGAGCACGCAAGAATTGAGTAAATTGTTCGTCATTCATTTTTGACTTGCTATTTCTCTTTTAATCCTCGTCGCCAATAAAATAAACACATGTTATTTCTGCAAAATCATGTTATTAACTAATTTAAAGACAGACGTCAAACACTTCATAAATAAAAACGCATGACATTAAATAAGGCCGAACATCATGAATCAATGAGGTTGTATCATATATATCGTGGAAAATAATATACCTAATTAAAAAACCCCCGACACAAAAATATTTGACAACAAACTTTCAATTGACGACCATTTTGGTCACATCTGTAGAATTTTGGTTCTTCCATCCCCACTTTAACCCACCATAACTCTTAAACGGCTCAAACGATTTTTATAAAACATAGCTAAGAACACTCTCGATTAAGTCTCCTTTCATCCAAAAAAAAACTAAACTGAAATCGGTTCAGTGGTTCGGGCGCTATGATGCTACATACAGACAGACAGACAGACACACAGACAAACAGACACGTCAAACTTATAACACCCCTCTTTTTCGTCGGGGGTTAAAAATCAGCTGCTCCGCAACATTGTCGATAGTCTATGAACTATTAATACCTACGGAACAGCTGATGTTTCTTTTGTGATTTCGCAGTTTATCCCATATCATAATACCTAATGGTAAGCATACCTATATACTCCTTTGAAAGTTCCTGCACTTTGCTAAACAACAACTTGTATAATATTTAAAGTAAGTTAATCTAATCAGCATGATGACTAGGTAAAAAACACTGTTGTAATATTAGTCAGTGAGCTAGATTATCTAAAAATATTGGACACATTTTTTCTTTTGTCAATCAAACAACAAATGACAAAGATAAACCTTGTCAAAGTTTGCGAGTGGGGGTCGTGACGTCATCTCTCTCACAGAAGTCTATTTTGTATGGCACTTGTGACGTAACGACGAACTTTAACGGGCTATATTTGATTGACGAAAGAAAAAATCCGTGTCTAATATTTTTTGACCGACGAACCAAACCGGAGGAGATAGTTACTCAATTCGACGCGTATATATTTTTTAATGTATAACCACCATAACTTTTTTTAAAGTAATCCGATTTCAATAGTTCTTTTTTTATGGAAAGAGTATACTTTGAAATTAGTCCCATTAAAATTTTATTGAAATCGGTAGAGCCATTTTTGACAAATCAACAATAATGTAAAAAATACTACATCGATCCGTGCGAAATATTCGCGAATTCTGTATACGGGCAAAGTCGGTCATGCAATATTTTGCAAAAAATAATTATTGATAGTCTAGTCTATCTGACGAACTATTTATATTTTTTTAGTCATCATGCCTATCTATTCTCATATTCCATGTATTGTAGAAGCACAATGCAAGCGCTGCGGTCAGTGACGCGCCTGCAGCGAGTCGGAGCCAGGGTGTACGGGTCCATGCATGACCCACTGGATCTAGTCACTGGGATCGAGAAGCGCGAGCTACTCGCCCACCTCGCCGGCGACTGCGATCCGTTTCACATGTTGTCTATTAAAAAAGGTAATCATAACTTTGCATTCAGCTCTGTTGGAAAAGGGAGAGCATAGTAGTCGTATAGTACGATATTTATCTAAAAAAATCTCGCCATATAAACGATAGCATCGAACTACGATAATAAAGATACTAACTTTTTCTCCACTTCAGTTCAGTTTTTGGACGATTTTATATAGTAGCGGTTACGTCGTCCCTTACGACGAACTTTAGTTGATCATCGGATTTTCATGTTTCAAGCAAATGTATGGAAAACATCTAGTCGAATTCCTAATTTACCAATCATCATACATTTAGTTATCATTAGGAGTAAATGATTTCGAGATAAAATATCTTGGAAAGTGGTCAGCGATAGGTCTCTCCGATTTCGATAATTCTTTTTTTTGGAAAGAATATACTTTGTAGTTGGTCCCATTTAAATTTTATCGAAATTGGCTGATCCATTTTTGATAAATCAACAACAATGTGAAAAATGTTACATCGATCCGTGAGAACTATTCGCGAATTCTGTACACGGTTGAAGTCGGTCATGCCAATTTTTGAGATAAATAATTATAACTAATATAATTTAAAGATTTTGTCATTCGTAGAAGCCGCTGCGAGAATCTTTAAGTAATTATTTATTGGTGTATCTGTAGAGACTTTGATATTCTTTTCACTATAAGAAAGGTGAAGTCATAGCGTCTCATACATACCTCGTAATTGTTAAGTCACCATTTGAAGTTATGAGTTCACTTGGGATTCGTATTCATTGAATTTAATAGCAATATAATCATTACTACAACAGGTAACTCCGATCCTGAAAAAAAGTCTGATAATTTATACATTTTGTTATATACGCACAATACAATAAAGTTTTTGTATGAAACATCCAATTTTACTTTGCAATTTTAGGGTTAGTCCTAGGGTAAAAAGTATTTAGAAAGATGAACTTGTCTCTATATGATAGTCAGGAATATTGATAATATCAGAATTTAATTTCAGTTTAGATATAGAAAATTCTCCACTTAGGTACAGATCGCGGCATATAAGTCTAGCGCTGAGCGAAGTGTGGAGGGGGTGGCTGCGCATGAGTTTAGTGTGGCGGTCAAAATGCGCAGCCATCCCCTCCACAGTACTCTCAGCGCTAGACTTACGTGCCGCTACTTGTAAACGGTCAAAATGTGTGTTGGCAGGGCCGGGCACCCGCGAGCGGCCGAACCTGATCCCGAGCTCGAACACGTCCCGCATCATAGCGTGCCACTGCTACCCCTCGGACGGCCACCTCGAGTACATGTGGCTGCACATGAACGAGCCCAAGCGGTGCGGCTGCGGCTACTGGTTCGAACTCTGCCCGGTGGCGCCACTTTAATCCTACGTGCGTTGCCTTGACTAAAGTATCATCATTTAATTAAATATTGATGTTTTATTTTACACTAGACGACCTGCCCCGGCTTCGCACAGGTGTATTTTACATATAAACCTTCCTCTTGAATCACTCTATCCATTAAAAAAACCGCATCAAAATCCGTTGCGTAGTTTTAAAGATTTAAGCATACAGACAAACAAACAGACAAAAATAGCGACTTCATTTTATACTATGTAAGGATAAGGATGTTACTTCAATCAACACAAATTCATTCAAGTTTACGCTTGAAAACTTTTAACTCTACATTTGAAAACAATAATATACCCATACTATGTTTTTTTATGCTGCCACCGCCACCCTAAAAGACGGCCACTTCGATTACAAGTGGCTGCAAATAAATGAGCCCAAGCAATGCGGTTGTGGCTACTGGTTTGAACTCTGCCCTGTGGCGTCACTTTGATCCATGACGTTATATTGACTTAAGTATCTTCATTTAATTAGAAATTGATGTTTTATTTTCACGCACTTAGTGTTGAATTCAACATAAATTCTTGCATTTTACGGTTTTTACGCTTGAAAACATTAGAAGACTGTTTTATGATGTTAATGATCTACCTCTCGGATGGACACCTCGAGTACATGTGGCTGTCACTGGCTGCAAATGAACGAGCCCAAGCGATGCGGCTGCGGCTACTGGTTCAAGCTCTGCTTAACGGTATCACTTTGATACTATGTATTATGTAGTTACGTTATATTGCTGAAATGTTTTCATTTCATTGGAAACTGATGTTTTATTTTTGCATGCATTTTACAAAAACTTAGGATTATTTACTGCTGAAAACGTTAAATAGATATACCGATTGTGGCCATCTTAGTGTAATTTTTGGTCACTTTGAATTTTACTGATTGTGTAGACTTTTAATGTTAAAATAATGTTTTTAAACAAATTTTCAAACTGTGACTTTCACGCAAACAACATTTATGGTATTACATTTAGGTACTACCTATTTATGCAGTAATTTTGACATGAGATGGCCAAAACCGAGGAAGTAGCCACAATCAATGCATCTCTACACGACTGGTTAATACGTCACTGGGACCCTCAGACAGCCACGTCAAGTATATGCTTGGGCTATTGGTTCGAACTCTTCCCGGTGGCGCCACTTTGATCTTATGTTCTTTATATTGACTAAGGTGTCGTAATTTACTTACAAGTTAATGTTTTATTTTTGCTCGCTACTGCATTCAACACAAATTCATACAATTTAGATTCACAGTAAAAGTAGTTTCAGTTCTTTTTATTCTACGCCAGTCATGTCTAAGACTAAAAATTGCTAAAGCCGCAATGATATCATATGACTGATATTGAGAATACAAAATTTAGTGTGAAAATTTCTCGGTTTTCCAGCGCTGTAAAATTATCCTAGCCTAGTAAATTGCCTTTCGAAGCTGCAAACTGGGATGTTTGCTACTACTAGTGGTCTTAACAAGTTATAGTAACTATCCGTTTGCGATTCTAATGTTTGATTTGACTAGCTTAATCTAGTACTTAATATAGGTAGTACCTACATTATTTCGGATTAATTTCATTCTGAAAATACTTGGTGACAAGCTTTGCTTAGCATAATATTTCGTCAAGAGAAATTAATTAACAATTCATATTAAACTATTTTTGTGAAATTTTCTTTATTTATTTATCTTTATCACTACGTAGTAAAGTAATAAAGCAAAACCGTTATTTTTGTGTGTCTGTCTGTGTATCTGCTTACCTATATCTTCCAAATTAGACAACAAATTGCAATGCGGCTTTCACCATATTTTAGAATATTTCTTCTGGAAGGTTTATAGCTATAATTCATCCGTAACCGGGCGAAGCCAAGACGGGCAGCTAGTTTATAATATAGGTAAAGTAAAACTGTAGCAAGTACTTAAGTACGCATGTTTCTCATAACATCAATATCCTCCAAATATATTTACACATAAAAAGTAACCGAAACAATAAAACCTATTTGAACCAACAAAATAAAACTAGATATTAAACATATGGTGGTCCTTGTTAAACTGGTTCTACTTTAACTGTGAAGCAAACCAATGGTCAGTCGTCTCTAGGCCAAGCAGACAAACGCTTTAACCCAATTATCTTGACCTTGGTCGAGATTTTATACCAACTCCCCGGAACTAAACGTTACTTTAACATACGTTATTTACAACAAAATAATTAATTCATAGTTTTTTTTTTACTTTAAGTAGAGTACAATTTTATTGCTTAGTCGTAAAATAATAATAAATATCAAACTGTGAGTAATTATTACAAAAAAGTATTGACGGAAATGAATTAATGACTTCCTAAATAATGCGTATGGGAGGGTTTATAGTTAATGGTTACGGGTAATGTTAAATAATTGTCTAAAACATTTTTTATCATCTTTAAATTTTTCAAATATGGAAACTCAAGGGGAGGTCTTTGCCAAGCAGTAGGAGAATACAAACATACAAGCATACACAAGACAAACACATACATATAGACACACAAGCAAAAAAGTAGGTACGCATTCAGAATCTTATATGTTTTTACATCCAATTTTCAATTATCAATTGTTCTTAAAAATTAAACACTAACACATACATAATTATATATATACACATATTTTATATTTTTTTAAATTGTATAAAATAATTTTATTCTACTACATAATTTTCACCTTATTCTAAAACTCCTAACTATTATTAATATCACATTTTTAGTTCAGTAGTGATTGACTACCAATTTTCGTACATTTTTTCTAAGACTTTAATACTATCTATTTATAGAAAACCGATTGACTTTCATTTATCAGCTGGTTCGAAATATTTTCCATGTTCAAGATTAAGTCTATCATTATCGGAATGTATTTCATTTGCTGGCGTAAATAAGACTATGTCACTATGTTGTTTCGCATATTCGTATGGTAGAGGTATCTTCTCTACTAAATAGGGAATTGGCTTTTGTACAAGTCTGGAGTATTTTGGCAGTTCTTGTGGTGGGTTGGTGGGTTCAAGAGCGTATTTTGGCTGTATTTCAGAAGGTTCTTCGCTTACTACGGCATTGAAGCCGTGCTTCGAGTCAGCAGTGTACTGCACAGTGCGCTTGGTGCCGTCTGGTCCGACAACGGAGTACGCGCCGGTCACGACGTCACCTCTCCGGACTTCGTGCTGGCTCTTGCTGTCTCCAGTACACGGGTCTTCGATGGTGTACGCGTAGTTGTAGTCAGATTCTGAAGGCGGAGCGTCGGTGACGATGATGGCCAGTACCGCTGGCACGGAGCAGAGGAGTAGTGATGCCTGGAAAATTTAACAGAACAGGTTTAGTCTGTCATCTGGTAACTATGTGCAACGCATCAGCAAAGGCAGAAAACACCGGCTGGTACACTTATCCCTACCGAGCTATCCCCCTGGTAGGGATAAGTGCACTTCTGCTAGATTTAGTTCTACCAGTCGGTATAAGTGCACTGACCATTTGTGTAGTGCAAAAAAGACAGTGGCCGTTTCATCAAAAGTTTCCCACAATAAAAAAAATATTAAGAAGCTGTGTTTTTCGTCGAGATGTCTATTTTTGTCAAGATTCGTTGAAAAATGCGGCATATTGAGAAGAATCAACATCCAAACAGACGAAAGCAAAATCATCAAATTAACGGACACCTCTCTCACTTTGTTCGCTCGGTCAATTATGAAGACTGACAACGGAAAGAATGGTAGAATACCTAGCAATGGGATGGTCATGCATATTATAAAAAATCAAAATATTAATATAGGGATTCAAAACTAACAAGTATTTAATTTATTTATTTTTTTAAAACAAGCTTTTACTGAACAAGTACTCGCCAAAACGAATCAAACGAGACGAAACTCGATAGGGTTGCGTCGTTTCATTACCGAGTTCCTATGACCACCTTCCAGATCCATCATCAAACCCTGGTTACCATTAAAAGACAAACTACTCGCCAAGACCATTAATATGAACTCAAACTCGATGAGGTTTTTTGTGTTCCATTACTAAGTTCCTTTGGCCACCTTCCAGCTCCATCATCAGATCAGCACCAGCTGATCTGATGATGATGGAGCTGGTGCAATGCAATATTATGATGATGTCATCATAATATTGCATTGTCACGCGATTTACACAAGTATGCAAAATTTCAGCTCAATCGGTAACCGGGAAGTGGATCAACTTGCAATATTTGATTACATTAGAACGACAGACAGACAACGGGACATGTGAAACTAAATAAAAACTTGTAAAAATCTGTACTATTGTACAGACTTACGAAATAAACTTTATACATAGTACCCTATTATTTACTAATTTGAGCTATGTCTAGCAACCTGCATCTATCAACCGATCATCTCATCACCTCGTAGAGGTCATACGCTGCGTTACCGGTCTACGAGTACATTCGCGTATGTGGTCTACATTCGCGTATGTGGTTTTCATTTGCGAATCTTGCCGAATTAAAGAGAGATAAGCATTCAAACTTTCACGCTTATATTTTTAGTGTGATTTCATGGTCGCGTCGTGATTGTACTATTAGCAGAATTCGCAATGGGCTTAACAATGTGACGTCACCTCTTAATATTCTAAGCTGCTATTAGCAAAAAACAACAGAGAGTAATGCCCTTGACTCTTGTGTACCATTGTTAATCCAATAATGTTAAAATTATCACTCTATTTTTAGCTTGATGAAAGGATATAATTAAGTAGGTACGGTAGGTTCACAGTAGTATTAAATATATTAAAAATAAAAAAAATAAAAATTAATGTAGGTACTTATGTGAATATCAAAAAAGCTAAATAGCTAATGGTACAAAAATATATGCAAAATATACCTTCAAATATTTTAATGTCTCGAATTTAGACACAAAAATAAATATAAGTATGTATCTCAAACCATACTTTGCATACTAAGTGTGATATACGATACAACAGTACGTTTGAACTACGTTTTTTTTTTGAGTTCATTGTTTACAATGGTGTACATAATTTCTTACAATTTATCACTATCACTATTAAACCTAGATTAGGTTTGATTTAAGAATTAGTGACCTCCAGTTGAATTTAAAGACAGCTTATTGTAATCAAGTTAACATCCAAGACCATGTTCCTACAGGATATTAAGTAAAGCTAATTGATGTATTATAAATAATATGCAAATTAATTTATCTTGACCTTAGAGATAAAATCAAGCTGTAGAGCGGATTTATTGCAATAAATATACCGACAGTAGAAAGGAAGTTGTACTTATAGCGGCGGCCAGTGAGTGACACACGACCGAGATCAGACATATAGATTACGACTGTTTTGTATTTCCTAGACTATAGGAAATCTAGATTAAAAAAATGTTTTCAATAGGCCTAGTAATTTTGTAAGCGCCTAAATGTAAATATACTTCATGTTGACAAACGCTAATTAAGCAACGTTCCGCACCGTTAGTATTTGGATGGGTGATCGCGGGTGGCATTTTCCGACTGAGCCCTACCGTGGCTCGGATGTCACGTTAAATTGTAGGTCCTGGTTGTTTTAACCGTTTAGCCTAGTCAGAGGCCTTCAGGCGGCCTAAAAACTCTGACACCAGGGCTAGCCACCCGAACTAAACGAACTTATGTTGACAAAAACGTCTCAAAGTTTTCGCGCTAGTTGGGTCGTTTAAATTGCCACTAAAACGGAAACCCGGTTACGCTTATGGCTAAAATAGGTTCGCAATATAGGTTCACGAACATGGGCCGGTTGTGAGCCTTAATATCTACGAGATACGTAACGTTACGTACTCAGTAAATTTTGTTGTCAAAACAAACAATTATTTTCTTCGCGAATTTGTAAATAATTTAACCAAAGGGCACGTTTTCATAGACAATCACTCTGCTGGAGGTATCGATAAAAATCATACAAAATGTATGTTCAACATATATTTTCACACTAAGTTTATTTATTGGTCTAACTAGCTGTGATAGTGGTGAAGAAGTGAATAGACCGCAGAATCCGATGATATAAGCAGCTAAGCTACCAGCCAGTCCAATTGAAAATGTATATAGGATGCCCATCTCCTATACGGAGTTAAAATAACTAAATTATTATGAAAACATGTGATGATGATGATAACGGTAAACAAAAACAAACAAACCAATAAATCAACACCCACGCTTTCACACCGAAAATAAATTATAACAATAAACAAATTATCGTGATTATTTTGTAATGAAGTTTAGCAGGGCCTAACAGCAGTTGGCTTTGGCCCCTTCAGTGCCTTTATCAAAGGACCGGAATATAAAAACACCGTGAGTGGTGAAAGAGATAAAGAAGTATTTAAATTATAATAAATAAAGGATTGTATTTACCCTAATCATGTCGACAGCTCACAACAATAGGACGGTGGAAAACAGGGAGTGCAGCGCGCGTGTACTGTATTTATACACGCTTGTGCATTCACTAGCACGTTCCCTTGCTCCTTGCTGCCGCGTTATAATTCAAACTATAATACATATTTGCTTTCCACCTTTTTATTTTTTATTAAGGAGCTAACTAGCTTTTGCGCGTGGGTTGCCCGCGAGATATTTTCCGCCTTACCACAAAAGATTTAAACATACTTTAAACACTGTTTGGCCGTGCAATTTGTACTGTTAAACATTGTCTAAAGCGTGCGTAATATTTTTTGTGGTAAGACGGTTAGTTTTTGTGTTATTCCATAGGAACCTTTTATTTTTACAGATAAAACACTTATGATGACACTTTTCTACCTTTAAACAATAAGCCCGATTACAGAAGCGCCAGCGTAAATTTAATAGCAACGTAAAAAGCGTTCTCTCTATCCAATGCCTAAAGTGAAAAAGAAACAGAACTATGCTATTTGGCTAATATAATTACGATGGCGCCTCTGTAATCGAGCTTAATGAAAATGAAAAAAATCAATAGAGCTGGGATATACAGAGAATGCTAGGTGATTATGGTAGCAATTCATGAGACTGATCTTAAAATCTCAGTGACAAACATAATGCTGCTACAGCTGCATTATGTAGGGGTTCGAACTGATGTTATCCAATATTTAGGATGGTATCTACTTAGATTTCTAGGGTGGTGTTTTATGTTGGTACATGTATGTACATAATTACATTTTCTTTTTTCATGTAGGTTATATGCTCTCAACATTTATATTACTCTCACCATAGAATCATTACTAGATATAACAAGATCTATGACTGATCTTTTTTCTGGCCTTTTAATATCTAAAACAAGCATAACATCTAAATTACTAATCTTCCGAACTACATATCTAAACCGATGAAGGTGTAAAGATATGTCGCAGGTTCTCGAGCTATTAATGAATTTAGTTGAAATAATCATAGCTTATCTGAGAATTAACGCAGCGCCAAAGTTTAGGATAGAATTAGAAATCAGCAATTTCGAACCCCTTAGAAAATTTCTTTTAGTAAAATAATAATCGGCCAAGTGCGAGTTGAACTCGCGCGCGAAGAGTTCCGTACCGTATGGAAGCCTCCTTTCATACATTTTATTTTAATTTAATGATTTATTTTTGAAGGGAATATACAACTAAATATTCTGTGAATATTTCAATCACGTTTCTTGTATGGGGCTCTATAAATGTTTATTTTATTTTATTTCAACTATTTATTTTTAAAGAGAACATTGATTTAAATATTCTGTGAATACTTGAAGCATATACCTGTCACCGCATGTAATAGGGCCTATTCTGTGTGTCACCGTTATTAAGATCGAGCGTAAAATTGCCAAAAATTCAGGTTTGTTGTATGGGAGCTCCCCTTAAACATTTAAATTTTTCTGTTTTTAGTATTTGTTGTTATAGCAGCAACAGAAATACATCATCTGTGAAAATTTCAACATTCTAGGTATCACCGTTCATGAGATACAGCCTGGTGACAGACAGACGTACAGACGGACAGACGGACGGCGGAGTCTTAGCAATAGGGTCCCGTTTTTACCCTTTGGGTACGGAACCCTAAAAAAAGGGTCAGAAACACTGTTAAAAAAACGTTTCTGGTTAACGCTTGTGGAAATAAATTTCATGAAGATATTAGGAACTATATACCTATATAATTTATAATACGTTTGTAAAATATTTAAAACCTAAACCTCGTCAGAAAATAATGAAAAATGTACAGTAAGAAAAAATAACCTTCATTTATTTCGGACATAAAATAACATGTATTTTCTGTCTAACAAAAGACTTCAACGCGCTCATCGTTTCAATTTTTGCCACATTCTGTAACATAGCGTATCAAGCCCGGCAAGGCCTACTTATAGGTACTATTATGTAATATTTTCAAAGTTGGTTATTTAATTCGTGTGTTTCTCTAAATTTTCGCTTAGAATTTTTGACAATTGCTTCTAAATAATCATCATCCTCATCATCCCAAACCTAAGCATAAATCGTTCTTATCATTGACATGAGAAATTCGATTGAATTCTTTCAGAATGTTCAATACAAATATTCAATAGAATCGCAGCGAGAAAAGATTAAGGCCACTTGCTTCCAGCATATTCTTCCATCCATCCGTCCATCAGCCATAGGACGTCCACTGCTGGACATAGGGCCTATATGAATCTCCAATAAGACCGGTTGGTAGCGGCTTGCATCCTGCGTGATATCATCCGTCCACTTTGTGGGTGGATGTCCTACGCTGCGCTTTCCGGTACGTGGTCTCCACTTGATAATTTTTAGACCCCATCGGTCATCAGTCCTTTGAGCTATCTGCCCTGCCCATTGCCATTTTAACTTCTCAATCCGCTGGGCTATGTCGGTAACTTTGGATCTTCTGCGAATCTCCTCATTCCTGATTCGATCTTGCAGAGAGACTCTGAGCATAGCCCTCTCTATAGCTAGTTGGGCTATCCTTGGCAGTACTACTACTAACTAGTAGAAATGTAACTCTGCTCTTTCCAGTATGTGGTCCCCATATGAGAATGTTTGACCCCATCTGCCATTTATGTCGTATGCTTGTGCGGCTTGTGCCCTGACCACATCAAAATCCTCGCTTTCATACTTACTCATATTATGACACGCAGCAACTAAGAGACGGATCAACCTGATTTTTGCAAAAAAATACCTTCCAAAGGAAAAAAAATCGGCCAAGTGCGAGTTGGACTCGCACACGAAGGGTGTTCCGTACCGTATGGTACCCATTCCTCTTTCCGTTATTAATAGCGAGCAAAAAGCTCCTAAAAATGACGTTTGTTGTATGGGATCCCTTAAATATTTTATTCTATTTTTAGTATTTGTTGTTATAGCGGCAACAGAAATACATCATCCGTAAAAATTTCAGCTGCCTAGCTCTGACGGTTCATGAGATACAGCCCGGTGACAGACGGACATCGAAGTCTTAGTAATAGGGTCTTCCGTTTTTACCCTTTGGGTAAATGTCAAAAACTACTTTTTATGTAGTGAAGAATTAAAGAAAGGAAAGCCGCGGTTAAAACTAGTACAGCATTAAATGCAATTAAAAATTATTTTTATTTTTTTCGAGACGGTCTTTGTACCAAATCCGGAAAAGCGTGAAATGATAATTTCATATGTAGAGAATGTCTCGTTCCAAGCGCACTCGAGCACTAGAAGGTCTGCTTCACCTCGCTCACACTCGACTTTGTTGCCTAATTGGTCACATAATGGGTTAAATCGCTTGGTCATTGAACTTTTATAATGCTTTTTGTTTATAAAAAGCGACAGTTTTTAGGGTTCCGTACCCAAAGGGAAAAACGGGACCCTATTACTAAGACTTCGATGTCCGTCTGTCCGTCTGTCTGTCTGTCACCGGGCTGTATCTCATGAACCATGATAGCTAGGCAGCTGAAAGTTTCACAGATGATGTATTTCTGTTGCCGCTATAACAACAAATACTAAAGACAAAATAAAATTAATATTTAAGGGCTCCCATACAACAAACCTGAAATTTTAGACGTTTTTCGCTCTATATTAATAATGGTACCAAATACACAGAATATTTAGTTTTATATTCACTTCAATAGTAAATAATAAAATTAAAATAAAATAAATATTAAAGGGAGGCTTTCATACAGTACGGAACCCTCTGTGCGCGAGTCCGACTCGTACTTGGCCGATTTTTTAATCCACAAACAGATGTGAGTTTACATTTTTGACCGACGAATCAAACCGGAGGAGGTACTCAATTCGACGCGTACGAGTATATATTTTTTCATGTATAACTTTTTTCGTAGTAGCCCGATTTCAATAAAAAAAAAACATTGGAAGGAATATACTTCGAAATTGGTCCCATTAAAATTTTATTGAAATCGGCTGAGCCATTTTTGATAAATCAACAATAATGTGAAAAATGTAACATCGATCCGTGCGAAATATTCGCGAATTCTGTACACGAGTGAAGTCGGTCATGCTGTTTTTTGCGAAAAATAATTATAAACAATAAAATTTTCAAAGGACTATGCTCGGAGCAAATACTGACTTAAACGTAGTTCAAAATTCAGCAGAGTAGCAAGTTAAAACGGCAGTATGCAGAATACACATTTCGTACCCAGTGCAGCTGTAAAGATCTTATATAGAGATCATTTACCGGCAAGTGTAGAATAAAAAGTCCATCAATTGCAAATCTATATGAGAGGCCTATGATTCGCAGTGGATGCTGATATAATGTCATCGTGTATGTTTAATCCTAACTATCTATAATTCTTACGCCGGAAATATAATATGTTTACTAATGTTTTATTTCTTTAATTTGTAACATAAATGCATGCTCTTATTCTCATTCCAAGCTAGATTTTATGTACTTATCCGTTTCAGTCAATTTGGTTAAAATAACTTACAAAAAATAGCTTACACTATTACCACTCAATCAAGCAACACCTTCACGCTTCAATAGCTTCACTATCCCAATTCATAACAAAACAGCAGTATCATAGTCAGTATCATATATCACGACGTATCGTTAATTTCAATAAAAGTCAATGCCAATGAGTCATCCGTGAGTTCATTCATCATCTTCACTGTATGAATGGTGACGTGAAGATGTTACACAGATACTACGGTATTGCTTCACAGTACGCGGGGGTCTTCACGACTTGACGCGAACATCGTTATGAATTGCAAATACACCTACTAGTTTGTGATTTATTGTATGCAGCTATTTAAAGTTAAGGTTGGGTTGTACTATGGCAGGAGTAGCGAGTAATACAGACTAAGAAACATAGCTTTGTCGCCTTTGTTCTCATCACTACATCAGTATCAGTTTGTTAGTCTTTTACTCGACGGGGAAATTAAGATTACCTAAGTTATAATTAGGGTTCCATACACAAAGGGTAAAAACGGGACCTTATATACTAATATTTCGATGTCCGTCTGTCCGTCCGTCTGTCTGTCACCGGATTGTATCGCATGCACCATGATAGCTATAGTATTTCTGTTGCTGCTATAACAACAAGAAAAACAGAATAAAGTAAATATTTAAGGGGGCTCCCATACAACAAACGTGATTTTTAGGAGATTTTTAACGGCAAGAGGAATGGGGCTCCCATACGGTACGGAACCCTTCGTGCGCGAATCCGGCTCGCACTTGGCCGATTTTTTTTATAGGATATCATCCATTGACTTTGAGAAGGTTTTGTTTCATGCCCTAATTAAATTATGGTTTACAATCAAATAAAGGTTACAGTTATAAATTAACATAATATGTCTGTTTCATTTTTGCACCTTTTTGTAATGTACTGGTTTGCTGTTATTATACCTCCAGTGTATCACAAGCTTTACAGCAGCTCTACCCAAGCTTGTCAGTAAAAAAGCTCATGTCGATGACGAATATGATACAAACTGTTTTGAAACGACAAATTCAATGCAATCAAACAATGGAACCTGTTTACGATTAGAATTTTTATTTTTGGACTACCTAATTACAAAAATACCTATACATGGTCATAGGTATTGAACACACAAACCTTTTAAGGGCGGGTCTAGTGCATCTAGACAAACAACTTTTGAACTATGACTTTTGAAAATTTTCAAAAAGAAATTCGCTTCTCCATACATTTTACCGCGCATTTTTTTGTATGAAAAAGCTGATTTTTTCTTCGTTATTTTCCAAATGTCTTGGCGCAAAAGTTGTTTGTCTAGATGTACTAGACCCACCCTAAAAAGGTTTTGCGTTTAATACCTATGACCCTGTATTTCTACATAATTTTTAAAACTACAACAAATAACAATAATGTTACTACCAGCAACCTCTTTAACGTTTCTCCACTTCTATTAAAACTAGTTCCTATTATAATAATTATTACTTGTCTGGCAAACTTAGGATGCGTTTCCACCAAAGATGCATAAGGAATGAAGATGCGTATTGAGTAATGAGTATGAACCAATAGAATCCCTTCATTTACGTAGCCTCAGCGCAGCTCCTGTGGAAGAAAATAATGTCTCACTGGATCCACCGTGGATCTATAGAGAGTGATCCAGTACGGCGAGGCAACGTAAATGAAGTGATTTTTAAATCCTTTGCACATCACTAGGTGAAACACAGCCTTATGGGGGATGATTATACACAAATTGGTACCTATGCTAATCTTTTTGACCGACGAACCAAACCGGAGGAGCAATACTCAATTCGACGCGTATTTTTTTTATGTGTAACCACGCATAACTTTTTTCGTAATAATCCGATTTCAATAAAAAAAAATTAAGTTTTATTTAAATCGGCTAAGCCATTTTTGATAAATCAACAATAGTGTAAAAAATGTAACATCGTTCCGTGCGAAATATTCGCGAATTCTGTACACGGGTGAAGTCGGTCATGCTATTTTTTGCGAAAAATAATTATTTCAAACTCAATTAGAAACAGGTTAGAACTTTGAAGTAATATAACCAACCGATATAAGTAATACAAGGTCATGCGTGGAAGGATATTACTTAATTACAAAATTATAACTGTTTCAAGGTCTATAGGTAGATAGAAAATCAATGCTTATCGATTAGTTATAGCTCTATGTTTGAACTAAACTATCAAAAGCAACTTGTACTCGTATGAGTAACCGGTTAGCTGTCATCACTACTAATTACAATTTTATATCGTTTTCTGATTTGCTGCGCCAGACGGAATCTATAGGTAACATTCTACTTAACATTTGGCCATTGCGTGAAAGTAAAATCTTGTACTGTTCTATCGTTCGTTTCAGCCATAGGACGTCCACTGCTGGACATAGGCCTCACTAAAGATCTCCAATAAGACCGGTTCGTAGCGGCTTGCATCCAGCGCGATCTTGCGGTCTTAATGAGGTCATCCGTCCACCTTGTGGGTGGACGTCCTACGCTGCGTTTGCCGGTACGTGGTTTCCACTCTAGAACTTTTCGACCCCAGCAGTCACCAACTCATCAGTCCTAAGTGCTATGTGTTACCATTTCAACTTGCCGATCCGCTGGGCTATGTCGTTTAAACTAACGTTGGTTCTTCTACGGATCTCCTCATTCCTGATTCGATTCCGCAGAGATACTCTGAGCATAGCCCTCTCCATAGCTCGTTGGGCTACTTGGAGCTTAAAGGCCCATAGTGAGAGACCACGTTTCTGTGGCATAAGACATACGAATCAACGCCTTCAAGATTTGAGTTCCCAATTGAAATAGGGGTGGGTACAACATGGGAATTACCTGCATAATTATGACCTTTGTCTTGTTCATATTCATTTTAAGAGAGAAAGCATCGTGCTTTTACTGTATGGAAGCAAAATAAATGAATATTACTATTGATCCAATAAAACGAATTAAATCTGAGCTTATGTCTCATAACAAAATAAAAATAATCGTAATGGGGCTAAAAATCTCTAGAAAAGATTTCAACGCGCTCCACGTTTTTAGTACATAATATAATGTGCTTAACTTTTTGTAAGAAACAGCATTTTTTTTCAATATCGAGTAAAAGTTGATGATAGTGATTAGCACAATGATATCCTAGAGCACTTCTAACGTCTAGATAAACACCCAGTATTTTCACCATTTAACACGTTATATTTATACACATAAAAGCGCGGTTCCACCAGAGTTGCCAACTGTGTCCTACTATGTTACACACAGAATAGATGATATTAATGTTTTTCTGGGAGAGACAGTGCTTTGCGGACTAAAAACGTCTATTACTCAATTCGCCCACTGAGGGAATTTTTCATATTGTTTAAAATGTGGAAATGTTTCATGTTGTTTCAGAATAATGTGCTGATTACAGCACTTTAATAGAAATTACTATTAAGCCTCGATCCGCGATGCAGTCTATCTTGTAAGTACAATTGATAATTGCACAATCGGGTGGTGACGCCTGTAGGCCGCTAATTTTTGGGCGCTTATCTTTAGAACTCGACTTTTTCATTTTCAACTTTTTTGCAACAGTAATTTTAATATTTTGTTAAAATCAATGTACCAAAACTTAAACACCTAAACTTAGAAGGCGTTTGGAGCGATGGTCTTTTTGAGAATTGCAGCAAAACAAACATTAGAGGCCGATTAGAAAATTTCAGATTGGCCCACTGTGGGAGTCTCTCCTAGTACGTATTTTCAAATGTTGCAAAAATGTTGTTAACGCTGTTTTTTCAGTGGAACCGCACTTTAAGATCTTAGCCTCGCCACGCAGCTTGCAAGCCTTGCTCGCAAGTACAATTGACATTTGCAGACCGGTCGGCGGTCGGAGCAGGCCGCTAATTTTTGGCACTGATCTAGATTAGGAAACAACGTCATGTACATTGCGCCATGTGGGGATGGTTGGACGTACCTTATCGTTGTATATTTCAGCTAAGTACTATATGAGCTCAATTTTGAAGAGTTTTGATAGCACTAAACATGATAGCGACTATAAAATTTTACAGTCTATGTTTAGTAGGACGTACCTTATCGTTGTATATTTTAACTAAGTACTATGTGCGCTATATTTTGAAGAGTTTTGATAGCACTAAACATAATTGCGAGTATTAAATTTTACTGTCTATGTTTAGTAGATGGTATTCCATCTGTGCCTGGGACTGAAGAGCCGAAGTCCCGTCGGCCGTTCCGTAAAGGATGGAAAGATAAAGTAAGAAAAGATCTTCGCGAGCTCGGGCTTGATGTTTGACAGGAACTTGTCCAAAACAAGAGAAGAGTGGCGACACATAGTATTGAAGACACAATTTGGGTTGCTGCTCCAACATAGTAAGTATATTGTATTGAAAAAGATTGTTAGGTAGTATTTAACTGATAATATCGTTTATCCCCCGTGGCTCTACTGCTTGGATCAACTAGTAGTGCCAAAGGAAAATTCTCTTATCGAATTACCCATATCTTAAAAACTTCACTGACTGTTATTTGTTGAGGACACGACGTTTTTCACAATTTCAGGGCTGGTTCCGTAGTAAACATTGTTTGGAACAGTGAATATATAGGTACATACATGTGTACCCTTGTCTGAAAGTCCTTGAAATTTATTTCCCTCGTATATCTATATACTTACCTCTAAAAGTTCGTACAAAGCAATGTTGTGTATAGCCTGTGAAATAAATGAAGCAGCGCAAGCGCAAGCGTCATATAATAGCTAGGCGTGGCTGACACACATTCACATGTGCCTTTATTAAAGCATTACTAGATCTTATTATAAATACAGCCTACAATGCCACATCATAGACTAATAAATTATTAATTTGGTACCGACTGTCGCGGTGCACTGTAATAATATGTACCTACCTATGTCTTCGTTAACTGTTACCATTTAAAGGCACATAATTTATAATGAGGTCAGTTTTTAGGGTTCCGTACCCAAAGGGTAAAAACGGGACCCTATTACTAAGACTTCCGTCCGTCTGTCTGTCTGTCTGTCACCAGGCTGTATCTCATGAACCGTGATAGCTAGGCAGCTGAAATTTTCGCAGATGATGTATTTCTGTTGCCGCTATAACAACAAATACTAAAAATATAATAAAATAAATATTTAAGAGGGGCTCCCATACAACAAACGTGATTTTTAGGAGTTTTTTGCTCGCTATTATTAACGGCAAGAGGAATGGGGCTCCCATACGGTACGGAACCCTTCGTGCGCGAGTCCGACTCGCACTTGGCCGATTATTTCAAATTGAGCTTGCTGGCACGCTCGATATGAAATGCTTCAACTAGGTTTTTTGGACATTCGCTAAGGAGTGCCATGTCTAGCAAACAATCGACTTTATGTGACCTTATGCTTTTTCAAGATGTTTCCGCTTGAGATTTCAGATGTGCCACATAGGATACCTACTTGATCTTAACAAAGCACTTTATTCATAATTATTCAATTACAAGAGAGAATTTAGAAACAGGGTATCTGTTTTACTCGGATATTTTAAAATTTTCCGTTGGCAATTATCCAATATTGTACTAGTGATGTTGTTGAGATGTGCATTGTATAACCTTTATGTTTTTGCGCATCATAGTTTTTAAGAACGAAGCACTCCCAAGACGAAAAAACTAAAAGAAACCAGCATTGCTGGCTAGCGGTTTTAAAATTAGATCCTTTTTATCTAGGTTAGCGCTAATTACTTATATGTATACCTATTACTTACCTATTAACTCAATCAATAAGTACAGCTACTACGTCGAATAAAACAAATCACTTCGATTCCTCTTATTTATTACCTCAGCTATAACACTTAACTAACAATACTTTACATGTACATAAATAACATTATCGTAATACGGTTCAGGTCACTACGGAGGCGCGATTCTAATCTAGTCCAGTGCTTTCAAAATCCTGTTCAGCCAAAGAATAAACCACAGTTCCTATAAGGCCACTTCACTGGGCCCAGAATAAATAACACTCAATCAGAATCAATAAAGCCAGTTCAAGATAGGTTACAATGGTAGGCTACAATGCTCTCAACCATTAGTATAGGTTTAATTTGAGATCACCGAATGACGTGATTTTTGTTCTAGTTTCAACACCGTGTTTATCAACTTAAGATTTATTGTCGTGTTGAATTAGAATATCGCAAAAAGATAAGTTATTTCAACACCATAATAATCAAAAAGAAGCACTTTATACGGTGGCTTATACGATTAGCTTTGCTACGGTTCCTTCCTTAGAAAAACTTTTCTTTTCCTCTTAACTTTCCAAATAAATCTCTAAAATATTCGCGTCAACTCGTCCCTTTTCTATCAAATTAAATTTTTTTCTGAACAAAATGATCGCACTGGATTAGATAGTGAGTTAATTTCTTACAAGTCACGGTCAAAATTTCTCTCACCCTCCACTCTTCATAGCCAAAACTACAAGCATAAAGGGAACAGTATGTAAGGAATTTCCCAAAGAAAAATGCTTCTCTAGTGACCTTCTTTGCAACTGTTCGAACATTTTGACGTGACTAGTAAAAAAGTAATGTTAGAGCCTAGTGGTAGAATGGAGCGGCGTGGACAGGAGCCACGGCCTTCAGAACTGCGGCACCTACTGGTTCCTTGTGGACGACGGCGTTGAATCCGTTGTGGGGGTCAGCGGTGTACTCCACCACACGCCTCGTGCCGTCGGGCTCCACCAGGGAGTAGGATCCCTGAACCACGTCGCCGGACCGGCTCTCTTGCTGGCTCTTGGAGTCACCTGGAGAACATTCAGGATAATGTCGTTTTGTCCAGGAAGCTTAGTCTAGTTTGAAGACTTATTCAATCAACTAAAAATAGCTTAGTCTAGCTTATTATTTTTGTATGGCTTAGACAAAGTTGGCAGTAGGTATATTGGAGAAAATCAGGTGACTGGTGAAATGAGACTTAGATTCATACATGCCATATAAGGCCCAATTATGAAGGGTCCATCGTAAAAATAATAGCTTATTAGAATATTTCTGTTTCTTTTTCACTTTAGGCATTCGATGGAGAGATCACTTTTTACGTTGCTACTAAATTACGATAGCCCATAATTGGGCCTATTGTTGCGGCAGTAAATGGAATAAGGTGATGATAAAGATATTAGCAAGTTCTGAAGTATTGAGTTAATTTGAAATTGAAATGTTTGTAATCCTAGCAAAATAATGTGACTTGAGTGTAGGTACGAGTATGTAGTAATAAGTAAGTACCTATTAGACACTTATTTACTTTCAGATATATTTTCTAACTTCAGATCCGTACTTCGAGCAAATATCTATGGAGTCAAAATCGTGCAAAAAAAGTGTTTGAGCCATACTTTGTCCAAACTACGTAGTGGGCAGGCTTTTTATTCAGTCGTAAGGGTTGCAAGCTGACTACAACGCCATGCGATGTCAAAGTGCTTGGTTACAAGATAGTATATTGTATGTCTGTGGTTAGGTAGGTACAAGAAATTATTAGGTGACATAACGTCGCAAGATTCGATAAAACGGGTCATAAAGTAAGTAAGTTCGTATAGGCCGGGTGGCTAGCCCTGGTGTCAGAGTTTTTAGGTGGCCTCCGACATGGCTAAACGGTTAAAACAACCTAGACCTACAATTTCATCCGAGCCACGCCATTGTAGCGCTCGTAGCGTAGTTTGACTAGGTATTTGTCAGCGATCACCGATCCGCACGGTCAGTATTTGGATGGGTGACCGCGGGTGGCATTTTCCAACTAACGGGTCATTGTGAATTATTTAACATAAATATCTATGTCGGTATGTGTAACGGCGTTCGGTAATTTTTTTACTACTTTTACTTAGAGACTGTGGCTCTGTAGATATTTGCTCGAAGGATCCGTAACTATTATTAAAGCTGGCCTTTGATTGATATTTTTTTATTATAGAAATGACATTCTATACACTGATACTTTTGGTACCTACTCATATTTCACAAATGTAAAGAATCGTGGGCAGTTTTAAGGTCAACATGCTCAATATGCTCATGTAGATAGCCATGTAAGTATGGTATTGTACAGCATAAAGGACACTATTAAAATGTATGTAAATATGTCGGTACATGAGAGCAATAAAGCTCGTGTCCTAGTTACATACGAGATTTTAATACGGCTGTTAAATCTAGATTTGCTAAGATAGGCGAGCGAGTGCTGTAAATGAAGCAATTTTATTTTACCAATGTCAATTGCACAGTTGCCATTTAGGATAAATGTTTCGCTGTCCTAATTAAAGTGATATTTATGTATTTGTAATTTGACGCTTTATAATGTAGAGCATTATAGAGCGTCAAATTACAAATACATAAATATCATCATCATATAAATGAGAACGAACGCCACCACAATCCACGCATCTCCGCTTACACAATAAAAAATCGGCCAAGTGCGAGTCGGACTCGCGCACGAAGGGTTCCGTACCGTATGGGAGCCCCATTCTTCTTGCCGTTATTAGTAGCGAGCAAAAAAGCTCCTAAAACTCACCTTTTTTGTATGGGAGAATTAATTATTAATTTTTTGCCTTTTTTTAGTATTTGTTGTTATAGCGGCAACAGAAATATATCATCTGTGAAAATTTCAGCGGCCTAGCTATCACGGTTTATGAGATACAGCCCGGTGACAGACAGACAGACGGACATCGAAGTCTTAGTAATAGGGTCCCGTTTTTACCCTTTGGGTACGAAACCCTAAAAATCGGCTAAGTACGAGTCGGACTCGCGCACGGAGGGTACTTCCGTACTGTATGGGAGCCCCCCTTAAATATTTATTTTATTATTTATTTTTGAAGTGAATATAAAACTAAATATTCTGTGAAAATTTCAAGCATGTACCTGTTACCATTATTAATATAGATCGAAAAACGTCTAAAAATCTGGTTTGTTGTATGGGAGCCCCCCTTAAATATTTATTTTATGCTTTTTTTAGTATTTGTTGTTATAGCGGCAACAGAAATACATCATCTGTGAAAATTTCAGCGGCCTAGCTATCACGGTTTATGAGATACAGCCCGGTGACAGACATACAGACAGACAGACGGACATCGAAGTCTTAGTAATAGGGTCCCGTTTTTACCCTTTGGGTACGAAACCCCAAAAAGTGCATCTAAGCGCGCCACAGGAGATGCACAAGCTAATCTACTGCATTAAAATTTGACGGAAATGCAGCTTAGCATACCGCACGACGACAAGAGTTTATCGACGTGTGAAAAGGTGACACGTACTCGTATATACTTCACCATAACTCTGTCTCGTTCTGACACGTCGATAGAATTATTTTGTGGTCCGTATGCTAGCACGGCTGGTCACACGGCGTGGAAAGACACGCGACGTTGCCATCAATTTCATATATAAATCGGCCAAGTGCGTGTCGTACTCGCGCACGAAATATTACGTACCCCCTTAGCCCCATTCCTCTTGCCATTATTAATAGCGAGCAAAAAAACTCCTAAAAAATCACTTTTGTTGTATGGGATGTTTTGTTCATCAACACTAATTTGAACAACACTAACACTACCAATAACACTAATTTGATCCCAATGTCTTCTCAAGATAATGAATATCATGATCTATCTATCCCTCTAACTGTCGCGTCTCATAGATAGGTTAACAGATAAAGTCTTCATTGTTCACTTTACACCAATAACAAAAATTACAAGTGAAAACAGAAATCTCCAAGTACATATTTACTCTACATCCCTGCTTAACATCACGCGGGATGTGGTAAAACATAAATTTATCTTATCAATAATAAATAAAATAAAATAAAAATAAAAAAGCCTTTAATTTCTCATCTCATCATTAAATACATTGGTTTGTCATTACTATCATTGTTAGAATAATATGTACAGTAAATTTTTAAAAATAATCATCATTTAAAGTTTAAATTAGATTGCAGAATCGAATTTCATTGTCATTAATTATAATATTTAATTTAAAACAGTCATTACTAATCTTTCGTTTAAAACAGTCATTAGTAAAATAGTTACTTACATTCACTATTACAATACAGTAAAATTGTTTGCATATAAATTCATTGAAGTAAAAATGTCAATTAAAATTACAATTTTAATCTTAGTTTCATTGCATTTAATTTGTTAGGTACCTACAATGATTTTTGTTCATTTGTTGATAGATTATAATATTATTTATATAAGTTAGTTAGTTAGTGATGAGAGAGAACCCCTGGTGGGTATAGGCCTCCTCTAGAGCTTTTTATCCTATCAAGCAAAGTATTAATTGGAAAATTTTACTTACCAGTGAGCGCATCTTGGATATCGTATGCGTAAGAGTACTGAGGGTTGGGGTCGTATTCGTCGACAGGGGCTGCGACGGCACCGTGGGCAACCAGGGGAGCCGCCAGCGCGGGCCTGGCAACGAGGGGAGCGGCGAGCCCGTACGGCCGGCCGTAGGCGTAGGGCGCCGCTACCGGCACCACGCCGCCTAGGGCTCCTCTGCACACCGCCAGTACAACTGCTAAGAATACGGCCTGCAAATACGGTTCAAATTAGATAGGTATACATATTTTTTACATGGTTTGATCGAAGAATATATAATAATACGTTTGATTTATGCATGTCCTCATTTTGTCGGTAAAGAAAGCTTTCGTTCCAAATAGGTAAATCTGAGCGTCCTCAAGAGAAATTTTCCAGACATCCTACTAAGTAGTTATAGGTATCGAAATATCGAAAAAGTAACTAAGCAAATTTATGATATAGCTGCGAAAACATAATTTGATTTGCTATTTTTGTAAGAATTTAATTTGCTGAGTATCAAGTATCATCCTTTCCAAATATGTAAGTTCCATCCTTTTCAAAAATGTTAGGAGTTTAATTTCAAGCCACAATGCCAGACAATATTATCTATCAACGTTAAGCCATTCTAAAAAAAGTCCTCAATTTTTTTAGAATCTTATGGCAATAGCGCCAGAGTTTCGTAGCGATGGCTTTACATCAGGCACCAAGTATGAAAAACTTTATTCGGATTTATCGGATTCAAAATGCCTTCTCAGACAAAATAGTGAAAATAAAATTTAATTTCAAAATAACTTAGAAGCTAAAACCCATAGCTGTAACTACAAAGTGCCACAAAAAAAATAGCACCAAATGTTACTATAAAAATTGTTTTTAAAAAGTGTTTTTCACAGAATTATTTTTCGCAAAAAATGGTAAAACCGCCTTCCATCGTGTAGAAAATTCGAATATTTCGCTCAAATTGTTTACATTATTGTTGATTTTTCAAAAATGGCTCAGCCGATTTCTGTAAAATTTAAATTAGACCACCTCGGGAGCATACCCTTTCGAACTAAAAAAGATTTTTTTCGATTCGGTTCACAATTGGCGAAATTATCGATGAACATTCACACAAAAAAAATACATTCAGACGAACATAGAACCTCCTCCTTTTTGGAAGTCGGTTAAAAATTACTAATTATTGTCATCTATTCAAAGACGAAGCTAAAAGTCCAAAAATCTATTCCAATATTATAAGCCCCAAAATGGATTTATTTTATCAAAATCCCATACCTTCATGTTTGCGTTGGTACTCCGATGGACTCGCTTGGTATGAACGTCAAGGGTTGCGCGTGCACCGCTTTTATACGCATGCGAACACATACGAGTATGCATTAGAAAAACCTACCGAGCGTCACAGCCCTGTACCCTTTACAATACTGGTTGCATTATGCTCTAGATCAGCGTTTCTCAAACGGTAGGTTGCGGCCCGGTGCCGGGTTATGAATAGCAGAGTTGCCGATTTGTAGATGTTACAGTAGGGAATGGTACCTATCATGGACATTGCAACGCTGATGAAAAGTAAATATCAGGTCCTTAGCGTTTAAATTTTTCATCTAACATCCATTGGACGTCTAGTCCCTAGTTCCAGCTAGTCGCAGGCCTTTTCCATGGATCTCGAATAAGACCTCATGTGAGGCCGAAAAAATCTTGAGTGGAGACCGCGTACCGGCAAGCGCAGTAGGACATCCACCTATAAGGTGGACCTTATAAAGACCGCAGGATCGCTCTGGGCTCTGGATGCAAGTTGTTTCCAACAGATTTTCTTGGATATCTAGAGGCCTATGTCCAGCAGTAGACGTGCTATGATTGAAATTATGAATAAAGATCTCTCGTATCTACCTCATGTGTATTTTGTACAATGTAGGAAAAAGATTTGAGTAAGTCGCGCGAATGGGCAGGATGAAAATTATTGGACCATGGCAGATCAAAGTTTGTAAAACACTGCTCTAGTTATACTCTTGTACCTAACGATTCAGATATAAATTCTTCGAGCTAAAGGGCACGAGGTCGACATGAACTGCGAAATTATTTGATAACTAATGGATAATTTTAAAAGTAGGTACCTATTGTACCTAGGTTTGCAAAAAGCTGAATTCTAGTAACATTGTCAAAAGCCTTACCAATAAGAGGACAGATAATATGTTAAGCACTTTTAAAAAAAGTAAGCATTTTATCTTCAGTAGTTACGAGTACTCGTACCTACTACAAGGAATTTTAGATTCCAATGAATCAAAACGTGGGAATGCACCTTGACATCAGTGATATTAATGTCCGCCTGTCTGTCTGTCCGTCTGTCACCAGGCTGTATCTCATGAACCGTAATAGCTAGAGTTGAAATTTACACAGATGATGTATTTTGATTGCCGCTGTAACAACAAATATCTACTAAAAACAGAATAATATAAATATTTATTGATGGCTCCCATACAACAAACGTGATTTTTTGCCAAGGGGCTCCCATACTGTACGGAACCCATTATGCGCGAGTCCAACTCGTACTTAGCCGCTTTTTTTCTTGCATTCCGTGTCCATGGGGTCACTCATATTAAAAGGTGTTCATTATTATAGTCTTAACTTGATCATCTCTTTTCGGGTTAATACAGGACAAACAGATGGCCCTGTATATCAAATATGACCAACTTTTACTATGGAGTCAGCGAAAAAAGATCTGCTGTTCTGTTCCGTACAATAAACATAAATTAAAAATTTTAAAAAACCCCCGACACATTGACAACCATTTTAGGCACATTTGTAGAATTTTGGTTCTTCCATCCCCACTTTAACCCACCATAACTTTTAAACGGCTCAATCGATTTTTATAAAACATAGCTAATCGAGAGTGTTCACTCTCGATTAAGTCTCCTTTCATCCAAAAAAAACTAAACTGAAATCGGTTCAGTGGTTCGGGCGCTATGATGCCACAGACAGACAGACAGACAAACAGACACGTTAAACTTATAACACCCCTCTTTTGCGTCGGGGGTTAAAAAATGTCAATCTCGATAAAATGTACAAACCAAATCAATTTTTAGGGTTCCGTACCCAAAGGGTAAAATCGGTTTTTTCATACCACTACTGCTCGAAAATGACTGAGATGGTTCCATTTAAATTTTACAGATATCGGCGGAGTCGTTTTTGAAAAATCAATAATAATGTAAAATAATGAACGGCGGTTTTGCCATTTTTTGCGAAAAATTTTATAGGTACTGTACAAAGTGCAGTCACTACATACCATCTTTTGAATAATGAACAACTTATTTTTTGGCCGATGATGGTTTGATAGCAGGTATTTTTTTAGTATTTGTTGATCTAGCGGTAACAGAAATACATCATCTGTGAAAATTTCAGCTTTCTAGCTATAGCGGTTCGTAAGATACAACCTGGAGACAGACAGACGGACAGCGGAGTCTTAGTAATAGGGTCCCGCTTTTACCCTTTGGGTACGGAACCCTAATAACTAATAATCTTTATCCGAATGCTACTGAGGGAGGCTGCGAAACATGTGTAGTGTATACATACATTAATAATATTTTGTGATAACAAGACGTTTTTGGGTCACAGCTGCGCTTATCACAGTCTACGTGTGTGATAGGGCAATGTGTAACTTGCTAGCTTTATAATACTACTAGTGAGATTTTTTTTGTTCTTGTGGCCAAATGAAGGAACTACGTAATTCTGTTTTTAGCTGTTAATTTATAACAGTAAATATGATGGTAGCTCCCTCACTTCTGTGTCGTGTTTATCATTATCGTATTGAACATAATGGTCAAGCCTTATACAGCGAAGGCTTGATCGCATTCGATTATAATAGACGTTATAAATTGACTGTCTGCTACTGTTTGTACTTGTTGAAGTGAAACTTCTAATACGACTTAAACGTTTAACGCTACCATGGAGGAGGTATGAAAGCACTGTTGCGTCGAAGTTTCACTTTATCCGCACGGAGGGACTCCACTTGCACGTATGCAATATATCACGTTTTAGGTACAATTACAACTAAGCGCTGCCGTGACTCGGTTAACACGTAAATCAGGGTAGTGGTGCCTGGTTGTTCGAACCGTTTTAACCGTTTAGCCATGTGCATGTCAGTGGCCTTTAGGTGGCTTTAAAATTTTTGAACTGTGCACTCAGTATATAGAATATCTCCTTTTCTTACCTATTTGTTAAATATTGTAGTCCTTAATTTTTTAAAGGGTTTTGGACGTTGATATATTTAAGATTTTGCTTATTCCGAGAAGTTTCACTAGTTTTTAGGATTCCATATTCCATAGGTACCCAAAAGGTAAAAACGGGACCCTATTACTAAGACTCCGCTGTCCGTCCGTTTTTAAAGTTCCGTACCCAAAGGGAAAAACGGGACCTACTAAGACTAAGACTTCGATGTCCGTCTGTCCGTCTGTCTGTCTGTCTGTCTGTCACCGGGCTGTTTCTCATGAACCATGATAGCTAGGCAGCTGAAATTTTCACAGATGATGTATTTCTGTTGCCGCTATAACAACAAATACTAAAAACAAAATAAAATAAATATTTAAGGGGGGCTCCCATACAACAAACCTGCATTTTTAGACGTTTTTCGCTCTATATTAATAATGGTAATAGGTAGATGCTTAAAGTTTTCACAGAATATTTAGTTTTATATTCACTTCAATAATAAATATTAAAATTAAAATAAAATAAATATTTGAGGGGGGCTCCCATACAGTACGGAACCCTTCGAGCGCGAGTCCTACTCGTACTTGGCCGATTATTAGTATTTGATGTTATAGCGGCAACAGAAATACTTCATCTATACCAATATTATAAAGAGGAAAGATTTGATTTTTTTGTTTGTTTGCATTGAATAGGCTCTGAAACTACTGAACCGATTTGAAAAATTCTTTCACTGTTGGGAAGCTACACAATCCCCGGGTGTCATAGGCTATATTATAAAAAAATTACGGAGTCTGCTAGTCTGTGATAATTTCAGTTTTCTAGCTATAACGGTTCATGAGATACACCCTGGAGACAGACGGACAGACGGGACAGCGGAGTCTTAGTAATAGGGTCCCGTTTTTACCCTTTGGGTACGGAACCCTAAAAATTACATAAAGACAAACATGGTACCTCCTCCTTTTTGGAAGTCGGTAAAAATACAAAAAAATTTTTTAGTTCTCGTTCCTTTCCGGCAGGGGCGTTATGCATATCCTATTATTATTATAAACGTGAAAGTTTGTTACTCTTTCACGAAAAAACTTGCAATTATATAGCTAATATATCAGAATAACACATCGTTATAAATTATAATGATACTGCGTAAATTTTCCACATTTATAACAATAAGTGTAAAGTAGGAAAAATTCTGCCATCTGCGAGCTATTCTAGCGTGCGCTCCAAGAAATGTCAAAAAAGAACTGTCAAATCGAACTTTTTTGTTTTACCTCCTTTATTAAAGGGTACCTAAAGTAGGGCCTCGAAATATCATGCGGGCGAAGCCGCGGGCAAAATCTAGTATGTACATAAATAAAGAATTGCATTATATGTATAGAGCTGTAGAGCCATAGTTTTTTCTTTTGAACAACAAGTAAACTACTAGAGTATTTGAAAATCTATGTAAATATACCAAAAGAGTAGAAATTAATTATTCGGGAACTAAAAATCACTCTCCCTAGAGCCACTAGTAAGTACCTACCTCTACTAGCTTTTCTGTTCCCAGTAGGTATTTGCTTTTTCAGCCTTTTCGCATTATCAAAATGCGCTATCAGGTATCATATAGCTACCTATCAGGTATCATATCAGTTATCAGGTATATAACATTATATTCTTCTATGACAAGCTGGTACTCTTAACTAAGTTTCTTGCATTTTTCTTGTTTTGTTATATTTTTACCGACTTCCAAAAAGGAGGAGGACTATGTTCGTCTGTACCTACGTGTTTTATTATGTATGTTCATCGATAGTTTCGCAAATTGTAAACCAATTTAAAAAAATATATGTTTTTTAAGGTTATACTCATACTCCCGAGGTGGTCCCATTTAAATATTGTCGAAATCTGCTGAGCCGTTTTTGACCAACAAAAATGTACCTACATGGCATGGATGTCTCATCGACTCGTGCAATGTATTCGAATTCTGTACTATATAACACGCTGCATTTTTTGAAAAAAAAAAAATATTTGGATTGTGAACAGGAAAAAAAGTGTCACCATGAACTAAACTTAAACTAAAATTAAGCAAATTCAAAACGATGATAGCGCTTTCATTTTATTTTCAACTCGCACTGTGTAGCTAGATGAGTTAGGCGTTAAGAATTCAGTATCCAGTTGACAATGAATACAAAAACAAGTAAACGTCATACTGTCAGAAAGATTTGACATTACGTTCGTTCCTTTTTCGACGAATGTAAATCCAACAAACACAGTGCTTTGTGATGTGTTTATAATACAAAGAATAGTGTTTTTAGTTAGTGGTTTATTTAAAATGGCAGATTTTGATGCTATATATCCAGACACGGAAGATCCTGAAGAGCACATAGAGGAGACACATGTGACTTTAGTTCCAGACCCGATAGTGGTCCGAGGAGCTGGTAATATGACAGTGTAAGGTTCCATTTACGTTCTCTACTTTATTAGCATCAGCTGTTTACTATTCTCTACAATCCCTCTTGAGCTCCACTTAATTCCGACATCAATATTTACTGTAATCATTTCACTAAAACAGTAATTGTTTTGTTACATTTCTCAATAACATTCAAGGACTATTTTCTTCTGAATAAATCTTGACCTGTAGCCAAATTTTCACTTTTACTTCCATTCTCAATTTCTCTCAAAACGATTCTTAAATTGCGTATCCGTTTGTAAATTACGAGTAGGTATCATTTACAATTGGATTCATTTGTGTACCTATCAAGATCACTTAGTGTTTTTATTCAATTACATAAAGTACTTCTCAAATAATTGAATTTTAATATCTAATCTCTAATGTGCATTGTTGGTTATCAGTTAATGAATTTGTCTATTTGTGATGATAAAGATAACTTTAATGTAGAAAAAACCTGTATTTAACTTACAAACTTATATGGTTCTTTGTTTAGCCTTAAAGCAAGTCAGAGGCCTTCATGCAGTAGGTATAAAAACTGAAACCAGGGCCACTCACTCTGCCTATAAAAACTTTATGTATTTATTTTCTTGCCTTTTTCTTAAAACTTTTGCAATTAAGCCTGAAAGTATACACTAAAACATTACTTACTTTAACATATTAAAGTTTTTTTTATTTATTAGGCACTCATAACAGACAACAGAAAATACATGACATAATTAATAGCTTACAATTTCGACTGATTCTGTGGTCCAAAACAATGAGCACACGGCATGAGCATAACAGTTACTTATACATTTCATCCTGTCTGCAGTAAAAATCTACATGTTCAGCACAGTAATAACTTTACCAAGTAAAAAACCACTTGTCTTATACATTTTGTCAGTTTACAAACTGTTTGTATAGAGCAATTGTTATATTTTTTCGTGTTCTCATGGTTGATTCCATACTAAGAGTTGGTTATCATGATGAGTGCAATGAAATCCTACAATATATCCCATTGTCTAATGATACATCCTGTATTACATGTATACATTATCCACATGGCTCAAATGAAATGTTAAATCAGGGGTCCCGGATGTATTAACCATTTAGTCATGTCAGAGCCTTCAAGCGCATAAAAACTGACACCAGGGCTAGCCATCCAGGCTCTAGGCCGCACTACACAAGTTGGCTGTTGTGAAGTTAGCTATAAGCTGCGCAATAGCCAATCAACCTGCGGCTTTATGTGAGCTTCAGTCAGGACTGGATATTGCACAACTTGTAGCTAACTTCACATCCACCAACTTGTGTGGTGCGGCCTATATGTGGTCTTATTTATCTACCAAAGAGCCCTATAGCCAATCAAAAAACACATTGTGTAAATTGATACTAACATGCAAACTGTAGAGTATAGACAAAATTAACCTTTACAAGATTTCCTTGTAGCACTAATAATATACCTTAAAAATATCAGACCATGCACCAATATAACTTATTTTTTAATTGTAGTGACTTGTAATACAAGGAAAACATGAATACCTACTTTGAATAACTTATTTCAAATAGATTCCTGGGTATTAGTTTGTAGGCATTATTTCATGTGGCACAAATAACAAAAAGGAAATGGTTTAACATTTCTTTTTATTATCTTACATTCATTATGATAATTGAATAATAAGTGTTATTTAATGTAACTTTTAACTCGTTGGTCTATGTCAGCTAAGTCAATATTATCAATCATGACTTCGTTAAACTGGGTATTGAGATAAGGACAGTTTAGAACTTTTGTATTCTAAAATACTTATTGATCACAGAAGTAAATTATGTCCAAAGCTGGACATGGAATATTCCTTAGTGCATAATTATGTATTGATAAAGATAAATAAGTATGTTGTTGCACAAAAATACCAAATGAGGAAATTAATAATCGGCCAAGTACGAGTCGGACTCGCGCACGGAGGGTTTCGTACTGTATGGGAGCCCCCCTTAAATATTTATTTTATTTTGTTTTTAGTATTTGTTGTTATAGCGGCAACAGAAATACATCATCTGTGAAAATTTCAGCTGCCTAGCTATCATGGTTCATGAGATACAGCCTGGTGACAGACACACGGACAGACGGACATCGAAGTCTTAGTAATAGGGTCCCGTTTTTCCCTTTGGGTACGGAACCCTAAAAAATGGTATTTGAACCCTCCCTCATGTAAGAGAGGATTCGCATACGTCCGAAACGAATCCGATCCGAATCAGGGAAAGTCCGGTCCGGAGTAGTCGTAGAGATATTTGTGGTGCTTACGCAGCAGACAAGATTTCTGTCATCTGATTTCTAACGACGCGGCGACGATTCCAATAATGGAGTCGGATCAGGGGCCTTACTGCGTAAGCGCTCTGACGTTCGGCTTCGCTTTTTCTCCTGCTCGCGCCAGTTACTCACGCCACGAGAGCGAGCGGGAGGGAAAGCGAAGTCGTACGTCAGAGCGCTTACACAGTAAGGCCCCTGGTTCGTTTGGGACGCATTGCGAAACCACTGTAAGGTGTGTGATACAATAGGCCGAGTCAAACTCGTCTCTGATGTTAGCTACAAGCTGCGTAAATCCCCACTCCATATCGCCGCTGTCATATGAATATTACTGCACAACAACTCGCCTCGTGTTCATAGCCGCCATTGAGTTTGATTCGGTGTAGGTATACACAGAGGTACCAGAGGGATAATGTAGTCGATTGAGAAAAGAAAGAAAGAGATGCAATGATTGTTAATATGGTATGAGTTAGAAAGAGATATGAAAAATATCTCGATTCAGTGGCTATTTGCCGTGTTTTTCTCTTAGTAGTGTCAAATTCCAATACATATTTGATTGTTTTGACAGCTCTAGGCAAGATTTTTCATACATTTTGTGGTTGAGAATTGCCTCAAACGACAACAGCGCTAAATTTCAAATTATTTATTTTAAGCTCTAGCACGACTTGTTCACGGCTTGGCACGCCAAATGAGGTAATTGTCTTTTAATGACAGTTAATTAGGTCAAAATATTCAGCACCTACAGACCGACATATTATTTAAATGTAGGGTAATAACATTAATGCCTCGTGTCCTTGGCAATGCTTTATTTAACTCTCGTTATTGTAACTATATTAAAGAATATATTTTGTATTGTATCTAAGTACACACAACTGTACTTGTACACTTCGTACGTGTCTAAGTCAACACGTTCAAAGTACGAAGACGTTCATATCAAACGGAAATCTTCGTTTGCGTGATTTAGGCTGTAGACATAGAACTGTCAGTGCATAAAAACACCAAAAATACAGATAAAAGACGCAAACACCATTTAATTCATATTCGAAAAAAAATTGAAAGCACTCAGGGTCCTATGTCACTAGAATACCAAAATCGCGCCAGTGGCGCCATCATAAGAACTCACCTACTTTGTTGCAAATAAAGTCGGTGCGTTCTTAAAAAAATAAGCAGACACCGCTGCTGAATAAAGGCCACCCACGAAAGACGATTCTATCGTCCACACCACACCACACTGGGCCAGTTTCGATTGGTGAATTTACGGCATCGTCATCGAATTCTACAGCCATGCCTCATGTTTTCTTCATCGAAAAGTCAGTGGTGTGTAGTAAATACATAAATTCCAAAGAGCTCATTGGTACGGTACCGGGTTTGAAGCTACGGCTCACTCTTCAAGGCTTAGGTTCGGCCATGACGGCTCCTGAATCCTTTATGAAACAAAATAGTAATGGTTTACCTGTGTGCTTCCAGTTTCGGTCTAAGCAACAAATTCAACTGCGAATTCCCGTCGGGGCTCCAGTCGCGCGTGGCGCCCGAGGAGTACCAAGCGACCGTGAGCCGCATCAACAGCGTCCTCAAGAAGACGCTGCCGGTCAATGTCAAGTGGCTATTCTGTGGCTGCGTGTGCTGTTGCTGCACGCTGGGGTGCTCTCTGTGGCCCGTTATATGCCTTAGTAAAAGGGTAAGTCCCACCACCTTGATGAGGTGGCCTATACTCTATTATCGTTTAGCCAGGTCAGAACTAGCCATCCGGCCTATAAGAACTTACCGTACTGTATCACCCGTCCACTGCTGAACATACCAACAAAGACGCGTGTGGCGCCCGTGGTGTACTAGGCTACCATAAGTATGAACAGTGTCCTCAAGAAGACGCTGCCGGTTAGTGTGTCAAGTGTGGCTGTGGCTGCGTGTCGCTACACGCTGAGGAGCTCTCTGTAGTATTTAGTTTGCTTTAGTAAAAGGGTAAGTAAGTACGTCATTTTCTGTACTGTATCATCCGTTCGCTGCCGAACATAGACTTGTCAAAAACCTAATTGTGTGAAAATCGAAAGACATAAATTCCAACGTTCTCAATAGTGCGAAAGCAGGATTTGAGCTAATGTTGACTAGTGTTTTTCCACCAGGCCACCGTAGCTTCCGCTCGATTCACGATTCGGTATAAACAAACTTAATCTTCTTACAAGTCCAACAAAATGTACCTAGAAAAATATACTGAAAATTATAAGTACTTATTGAAAGAAGACGTAACCTGCCTACAGAAATTAACAAAGAACCGAAGCGTAAACAATGTGCCTACGCTTTTGCCAATTTGTTTACTGTTTTGATTCTGATATCAAAAGGCAGGAAACTTGAATGCGAGCAGTCGTTTACTGTGTAGGTACTATTCCATAATTAATTAATATTATGCTATTTATTAGCGGATCACTTGTTGCGAACTGAGATAAATTTTAATACCTAACGCACGCATTTAATTGAAGTAAATGGTGTGTTAACAGTCTTGTACTCGCAATAATCTAACTCATTTGAATATTTGCATTGAAGTTCCAAAAGTCGAATGTTGCATTTCTCAATCATCCTACTATGTATCCTATTTAATATTATGAACGGGAAAACTTTTATGTATGGATGTTTGTTCCTCTTTCACGCACAAACTACTGAACGGATTGAAATGAAACTTTGCAATAGTAATGCGTATACATCAGAATAATACATAGGCTATAATTTATCTCTCTCTCTCTCTCTCTCTTCCTGGCTATATATCCCACATGGTGATGGGGTCAGCCTTATGACCCCATCACCATATAAAGGCTATAATTTATAAATAAATAAAAAGAAATATTGCGTGAAACGAAGTTCGCCGGGTGAGCTAGTAGCACATTATTATAATGTATTATTAAAAAGTTAATTCGCAAGTTGAAATGGCAGTGGGCAGGGCAGATAGCATGATGGACTGATGATCGGTGGGATCGAAAAGAACTTTTACCACGTACCGGCTTGCGCAGCGTAGGACGTCCATCCACAAGGTGGTATGTTCTCATTAAGACCGTAGGATCGCGCTGGATGCAAGCAGCTACCAACAGTTCTTATTGGAGATCTATAAGGGAGGCCTTAGAGAGCTTATGTCTAACAGTGGATCATGCCCTTTGGCAAAACTACGACGATAGAAAAGTTCATATTTTTTTTAAATTCAACAGAAGTGATCGAATTATTTTTTTATATTTTTGTTCGATTTACTATGTCAAAAGAGATTATACCTACAATGCTACCACGAATCATGTGTTATTGTAATGTACACAAATGCAACTTATATTTTATGGAAGTTCAAATGAAGCGATATTTTATCCTAAACATGATTATTTTTTGCAAAAAATAGCATGACCGACTTCACCCGTACGTACAGAATTCGCGAATATTTCGAACGGATCGATGTAGCATTTTTCACATTATTGTTGATTTATCAAAAATGACTCCGCCGATTTCGATAAAATTTAAATGGGACCAATTCCGAAGTGTACTCTTTCCAATAAAAAATAATTATTGATATCGGACAACTACGAAAAAAGTTATGCGTTATACATAAAAAAAAATATACGCGTCGAATTGAGTACCTCCTCCGGTTCGTCGGTCAATAATGTGAAATTGTGCGAGAGAGATGGAATTGACGATTACAATACCCTTAAATCTTATTTGTGCAAAATTTTGAATTGCGGTAGTACCTACTAAGATATACATTTATGGTAAGAACTCCAATAAAAGTTAGTTTCAATTTTGTAATTGCACCTTGACACGTAATGCTCACTGCTATGACGTAAGTGTATAACAAACAAATTGATTATTTACAACAGTGTTATTTACATTAAACTTATACAGGTTAATTCAGAAAATGTACTAACCCGAAACAAGGTAATCCAGGTCATCATTACGAACAACTTTTACTATAGGGCTAACCCGGAAATAGAAATAAGTCAGCTATATAATTATTACCTATTGTCGTTTCTGAATTACAATTTTGTGCAAGAAAGCTAATCTTTTAATATTCACAATAATTTGTTTCATATACATACTTATTTTATAATCTCGAATTACGGTTTGTAAAAGTTTTTCTCTACAATGGTCTAAATCAACCCCTTTCAACTTGCAAACAGCATGCCCACCCGTGACTCTAGAGTTTAAAATTTTAATAGTTATATACATAGGGTTACACCATAAATAACCCTGTTAAAAATATAAAACTCTAGGGGAGTCACGGGTGGGCACCGCCACGGTAATGATATCTATTACCGTGGCACCGCCTTAGAAACTGCTTTGCCCACCTCACACAATCTGTTTTTCTGATAACGCA
Source organism: Hypomecis atomaria (assembly GCA_964007245.1). NCBI lineage: Eukaryota > Metazoa > Arthropoda > Insecta > Lepidoptera > Geometridae > Hypomecis > Hypomecis atomaria. The sequence continues at coordinate 11,832,968 of OZ023294.1, read as the reverse complement.
GACGGTCGTCAAATACTTGAATCGTCAAATTCTATACTCGTCAAATCTATATTAGCCAAATTCGAGACACCTCAAATCCTTGATTTAAAATAATCTAATAAGAGTAAGTACTAAGCCCCGAGTTCACCAACGCTTGTTTAAGTTAAACGAGTGATTACTGTATTGAAACAATGGCTACTGGTTGGTAAACAGCAACATTTCATTAGCAAGCCGTTTAAGATTTTACCAACGGTTCATAAATTAAACTTTTGTTGGTGAACTCAGCTATAGGACCCAAGTTTAACAGCTGTTGAAATACAGTAATCACACGTTTAACTTAAACAAGCGTTTGTGAACTCGGGTCTTAATTCGTCAAATTCTTAATTTAACAATACTTTATACGTCAAATGAGCTCTTTGTCAAGCACGCAAGCAAGAGTAGGCAGCTGCCTAAATCCACAAAGCATTCTAATTGATTGTAAACGTTATTCGTTCCAGACACAACATTCTCTGAACAAACTCCTCGAGTGGGAGAACAGCCGCCTCTACAACAAGCTCGGGCTCCGCTGGCGCCTCACGAAGCAGCACTGCGACTCCTCTTCCATGATGGAATACGTGCTTCTCATAGAGTTCCTGCCCAGGCTACCCATATACCGGCCCGACTAGGCCGGACCACTGTACGACGCGACGTACAATATGTACATACATTACAATAACATATTAACATTATTAAAGGGAGATACGTGACGTTCGACTATCGCATTCGGACATTTGTATTTTTGAAGATAGGATATTATTGACTGGGATATTTTAAAATTGTATAATGTAAAATACAGGTGGGTGATTCTGTATGAAAACAAGCGCGTAACCTGCTCTTTGTTTTTAAGAAATTCGTGTGAAAAATAGTTATTTTTCAAATAACATAACTTAAACTCGGTTTATAATTCACTTTAACGTAATTTTATATTTATCAAACATTTCTGCAAACGAAATTTATGTAATAAAGAAAATTACGTTACGTTTTGTCGATAGAGAATCAGGCCCCTGAGCATGAATTGTAATTATTTCGTTAAAACATTGTATCGTGATAGTATTTCATAATAATTATGACGATTATGACGAAGCAGTGCTGTACTAGTACTGTACCAGCCTTTTTAATAGTCCATTGTAGGATGTAGGCCTACCCGGTACGAAGGGTGAATGAGCCATATCCACCACGCTGGTCCAGTACCCTAATTATACCTGTCGGTACCAAAACGTACCTATATTTCTTTGATACTTTTATGTACAATATTATTCCCTATAGGATGCTATTTTTACGACCTACGTATTCTAGCATATCATTGTACCTTATTAATGTTCACTATGAGACCAACACAGAAGTCGCGAAAATAAATAAAAAAGTATTGAAAAGATGTTCAATTGAACAACTGAACAAGTAAAGAAAATATAGTTGATCCATAGATCCCGTTGTAAAATTTGGTCATAATGATGAGTAAAATCACTGCTATAAATAATAATTTATTTTTAAAACTCATTCAATATAATTTATTATCTTCAAAAATATACAAAGCTCCAAATTAAAGAGGTAGTAGAACGTCACGTATCTCCGTCAATAAGAGACGTCATTGCATCTCGAGAATAACACCTAATTTGCATGGCCAAGCCAATGAATCTGTGTTAATTAAGAATTTAATTAAGCTTACAGTAAGATAAAACGGGCAGTGACACCGGCAGTGTCTTGCTGAAAAAAAAAACGAATCGAACAATAATTCTGTCTTTCGGCTCGGATTGGAGTGACGATGATGGTGGCTACAATAATAGGCGTTGGTCGATCATGGCTCGTCTGCAAATTGACAAAATTGTTAAATAAGTGGTATACTATTCTTATACCTATGGAAATTTACTGGACTGTATCAGCCTTTTTTAATAGTCCACTTCGGTACGTAGGTCTACCCACGAAGGGTGATTGGGCCATATCCACCACGCTGTAATATACTGTGTATACTATGATCGCGCAAAATATTATGAGAAGGATAATAATATGTATATCAGAATATGAGTGTACAAGTATTATCCAATCAAAAAGTTAAAAAAATACACGTGATGTGCACATGATCGACTACTTCAACGTGACTCCAATCGCATCCTTGTAATGCGACACATCGATTCTGTTCTACATCTTGGTAAAACTTAACTGATATGACTTAAATTATACATATTGACATAAAAATATTATTAAGCTATTGCATAGCTTCTATCGCGGGCCTTGAGCGCGGGGACTGAATCCAGAAATTCCGTAACGAAAAAACCTCACGCTCCCCACTCCGACGGGCAAGGAGGTGTGGCTTGCAGGCCGTGCATCGTCTAACGTCGTTTCAGTTCGGCAGTCTTCGACACGGCGTTGTGTGCGATTAGACGTATTGTATGCTATGCAATAGCTTTACCGCGGCAGTCCCCGAGTGCCACACGTCTTTTTTTATGCTTTTTTTATGTCAGTATGTGAGAACATTTTTTTCAAAGATTTTAGGCATGTCATAGCAGTTTCGTTTTTAGTGAGCGGTATGACAGATTCGATGAACTGCCATGCGTAAGCTATACGTGGTAAATATCTTGATGATGGACTTATTTTAGGATATCATTTTATTTAAAAAAAAGGAAAACTATATTATGGCTTACTTTAAATGTATGGAACAGCTGATTTTCTTTTCGATTTTTCTTGGTTTTCCTGGAAGTAAAATTACCTGCCTATAATGATGGAAATACATCCTAAAATATGTCCGTCGTCTAAAAATACAGGGTTATTAGTAATCAATTAGCATCAGTTTAGGGGCTTATTCTATACATCAAAACTAACAGCTATAGTTCAACGACTTATCAAATCTCAAAAAAATGCTGTTCCATCGAAAAATATCGTTCACCTTCGACAAAATGTATGGAACAGCTGTTTTTTAATAGTTTTGACAAAAGTCACAGAACAAAAGTTGTTAGTTTTGATGTACAGAATAAGCCCCTAAAAAGATGATAATTGATCACCAATAACCCTGCATGCTCTATATAGAAAGTCGACTTACAAAGTCCAATATAAATTGACCTGTCTTACGCAAGGCAATCTTATCTTTAGAGTTGGCGAAATGCGGGAACTAAAAATATCCAATGAATTGCTCATAGCAGCGGTTCAAAAAACGACATTAGCTCTCTCGCGCTCTATCGATAAGTTTTTCGCACAATTTGTATTACAATAAATGTAAATATATAAATCGGACAAACGATTAATAGTACTCGCTTTGAGTGTATCGGTGTTATAAATCGCAAGCTTATAGTGCAAATAGGTATACTGTATGTATATAGGTATATATAATTATAGCGGAAAGGTTTAAATAAAGTTCTATTCATAGTACTCCGGGGTCAGACATTGAAATATGAGCTTAGTCTCTTGCAAGTTAAAGTCAAATTTTCTTTATCAAATGTTGAATGCGTGTTGTATTATTTTATTGCATTGTATTAAACAAGTATAGTAATTCGTTCGTTATTGGAAATTCTACTCTATGTGGTACTAACACGGTGCTCTTTTCAAAATCGGGACCCGGAATAATATGTTTGAAGCTAAATATTAATAATGGAAGAAGTATGCTCTATAAAGGTTACATGAAACGATGGTACTGATTCGAAAGGAGCTTATTTGTACTCAATGTTGTCAACGGGTATTGGATTAAAAAACAAACCTTTTTTATTACTAAAAAAAAGGTTGCAGCTTAACACGTCGTTTTATAACATGATATTTAAAAATTTCAACGAACTTGGTAGAAATTCTCCAAAATTATAGCAATAAATTATTATGTGGTTCTATGAAACCACGGTAAAAGTGAAACTTTTACTGGCACAAATGAGTAATAATAGTCTATACACTACACGGTCAGCTGATGCGAACCATAGGCGCCGCCATATTGGCCTCGGCTGCTCTGTCGAACGCCTTTTACTTTACCCCTACTCCGCGGCCGACCGTCACGCGACATGTAATAGGTGGACGAAAAAGTTTGAGGCGATGATAAAAGTTTCACTTTAAAACCGCAGTAATATTAGACAATAGACAATATTTTATTGACGAAAACAAAACACAGGAAATACAGCAGAGATTAGAAATACACTACCTAGTGTTTTATTTTCGTCACCAGCCGGTCCCATCTCAGCATGGTGCCGGTTATATACAACCGGCGCTGGCCTTCCGTCGAGACCGGCAGGTGACGTCGCGTACAATTCGCGGTTTGTTGAATATCTTAGATTTAGGCTGACAATTACACTGACGCGGATTGTAATTATTCTATCTAGATAAACGAGCATTGGGTCACGACCTGTGTAGGCCGAAACAAAAGGTTTCGCTCAGCTTGTGGCTAACATTACAGCCGCCAACAAATTTGATTCGCCCTGTAAATAGTTTTCGTTTAATGAATAAATCTCATACTAAATACTAAGGCATCTATCTGAAGTGATATTGTTAAACAGTGATGCGGTACACTTGCCTAGAAGGTATTCTAGATTTGACGTTACCTAAATCGCGACAATATCAGTGAAATTTCATTCACATTGTCTTTTTAAAGCGTTCCACAGATAGCTGCAACCTGCGGCTGGAATCTGGTCAACAACTAATCACAGATATCGACTTATACATTTCGACCTCTGTGATTGGTCGAATTGGCCGAAGATGTCTGGGCAACGCTGGAAACTGAATGCGCTAATGATTAATTCAAAAGTAAAATAAAAATTAGAACTTGTTAAAGACGAATGACCTCCTGTCGGTTTATTACCACCGTTCCATGTAACCTTATTTTTTTGTATTAGTAAGTGCAATCTGTACGATACATCAGTATCTAATATTACGATTTATTTTGGTTATTACGTTTACATTACTTTAGATTAGACACATCTAAAGTGAATGTTACAATGTCCATTTACAATTTTTCTACATTGGTATGTTATTAGTTATAATTAAATTAGGTATTGTGTAAATAATATGAATTATTTTAAACAATTTGAAGACTCGGAATGTACTTATTTTGCTGTACTATTTGTCTTATTAGATGTACAAACACATGCATGGTTTTATTGAATATAACTATAATTACTATATGAAAAGGTTATAACATATATTAATTTTAACCGAAGAAACGGTGGAGGTTATCAAGACGATGCGTATATTTTTTTATGTATGAATACGCATAATTTTTTACAGAGTAGTCCGATTTTGATAATTCTTTTTTTATTGGGTAGGGTATACCCCATATTACAGGTATATGGGGTTTATACCGAAGATGGTCCTACATAAATGTTATCAAAATTGATTTGTTGGTTTTTGAGAAATAACTATAAGCTAGAAATGTCATGCATCGATTCGAGCGAACTATTCAAATTTTGGATGTAGATTGCAATGGTTAAATTCGGTTGTGCTATTTTTGGCGAAAAGTATGTGTCTAATTTACGCTAATTTTAAAGCACGATTTTATTAATAAAAAGGCTGCATGTTTTCTTACTAAAATTGTGCAAACAGTTACAGCGACGCTAGAGCTTTACTCAAGGTAAAGCTCTAGCGTCGCTGTAACTATGTATTAAAAATTGCATGTTGCAATGGTCGGTCGGTCGGTCGTTTGTTGTATGGGAGCCCCTTTTGTATTTTTTGTTATAGCGGCAACAGAAATACATCATCTGTGAAAATTTCAACTATCACCGTTCATAAGATACAGCCTGGTGACAGACAGACGGATAGCGGCGTCTTAGTAATAGGGTCCCGTTTTTACCCTTTGGGTACGGAACCCTAAAAACAGGACGTTGTCATCTATTATGCAATAAACATCTATGTGTTTGTAGATCTACTCATTGTATAGTTTGTGCATTGCTTCAATTGGCGCTATTAAATCGTTTAAATGTTAAGGTAGATAAGAGTTTATTACTGGCATGCAAGGCTCTGGTGCATTTTCTTGTTGATAAATGATAACGCGCGTTAGTTCATTTTAAGACCGTCGTCACATTTCGATCAAGCTGTCTTGCTTCATTTCATTGAATCAAAACGAGACAAGAGGCTCTCTAAGGACCACTTTTGTTTATCTTTAAAATGAATGGTTAGCATAAAGCCATATATTCACCAAGCAATAACTGTTTATAAACTCAGTATCAGAAACAAAATCTACGTGTTTCTGAAACAAAAAATAATGTTTCAGAGACAATTATTTTGTTTCTGTAAACACCTTACCACAAAAGGTTTAAACACCCTTTAAACACTGTTTAACCGTGCAATTTGTACTGATGAGCAATGTCTAAAGCGTGGGTAAAACTTTTGCTGGTACGGTACGTACCGTACGTATCGACGTGATGTTTCAGAAACTGAGCATCCGAAACACTAGCTCAGTGAAAACATGGCTTAAAACAAACTTGATTCAGAATATCTGTAAGCAGAGCGAAGATATAAACTTAGCTTTTTTGTAACGGTTCAGTACAGTTTGAAGTATAAAAAATGGTTGTTATGCAACGTCATAGGCCCCGATCATGGCTCAAAGAAATCTCTATTAAATCAGGTTTAAAAAAAGGTATAGGAATCAAACTTCTTGGCGGTTGTGATGTTAGCCACAAGCTGCGAATAACCCGAACCTGACTGAAGCTCACTTAACAGTTCCCGAGGATTGAACTTCACGCAGCTTGTATAGGCCGCGTCACACAAGTTGGCGGAAATGAAGTTAGCTACAAGCTGCGTAATATCCAATCCTGACTGAAGCTCACACAAAGCCGCGTTGTATCAATCAATAATCTTTATTGCAACATATGTGGTGTAGATCTTAAATAACATGTTTCAAAAGTTATACACATATGACCCTGTAAGGTCTGTAGCTAACTTCATTTCCGCCAACTTGTGTAACGCGGCCTTTAGCTAACTTAACACCCGTCAAAAAGTTTGATTCGACACAGTAAATAGTGTGATTCTGTGGGTGTAGCTTGATCTTGTAAATGCAGATTCTGTGGTTCCGGCTAGCCACATTTTTCTTAATAGATTTTTACTAAAAACATGTTTTTGCTCTCTCTAAACTACGCATACCTACTGAAAGAGAGAAACGTACCTTTTTTATGTACGATCAGAGCCCTAGTGTATAATTACAAATTCTTATGAAAAATTATGAAATCATCATCTACGCAGGATACATACTGCTATTGATCCAAATAATTAAGTCATATCCATTCTTATCTAAAGCTCATAGTACAATAAGTACTTACATTTCATTTGGAAGGAAATCCCTGTACTAACAATGTTATCACTGCTAGACCTCGTTACGACACTTCGGATATCTTTTAATGTCTTTAGACATTATAATTTTACAAGAGGTTAGCAAACCTTCCAATAGGCATGATGACAAAAAATAATGTTGGTCGGCCAGATAGAAGAAAATAAAAAATACATGTCTAATATTATAAAATATTTGACACGTTTTTTTTCTTTTCTCAAATAAACAAAAAATGGTGAAGATATAGAACGTTAAAGTTTCGCGTGACGTCACAAGTCACACACTTTAAACTTAAAAAAAACACGATACAAGCACGGTAATGATAACACATTAGTGATACAAGGTTTGCGGCGCATACTGAAATCAGATTTAAAACATGGCGTTGCATTGTATTGTACTATGATATTGTGAACATGGTATAGTATAACGTAATTTGTACTCATTGGTCATTCTACACTGCAAGTAACAATATCTAAGTAACTAAAAATAACGCTTGCAATGACGATTTTTTTAAGCAAAAATCGCTAATAACAGATTGTGGCCACTTGGAAATGGCATCAATAATCTTTATGATAAGTACCTGAATGTCGATAGAGTACTATTTGCTAGAGGTCAATTGGGAAGCCCATTCAAATTGCTTGTCAAAAAATTTAATAATTTAACAATACATATTTGATAATGTACTCTTCGAGCAAATATCTACAGAGCCACAGTCCTTAGTGAAAGTAGTAAAAAATGACCCGTGTTTTCGGATGTCGACGTTGTCACCTTGTCACTGGTATCGCGCGGCGTTGTAGTCGGCTTGCAATCGCCTTACGACTAACTAAAAAGCCTGCCCACTACATAGCTTGGGCAGTTTTTTGCCTCGGACACTTTTTTGCACGATTGTGACTATAGATATTTGCTCGAAGAATTTACTACATACTCTTATTTCCAATGGCCTCTCGTGAGTAGTAAGTAAAGGTAGGAGTTGTACCAACTCAAGTTGTTGTAGTTGTCCAGGCTAACAGCTTGGCTCGTCCACGTCAAGCGCGCTAGAAATGTGTTGGACTGCGTTATTGGAAACTTTATCCAAACAGTTGGATATTTTTAATTTGGCGGTATCGAGTGCCTCAATATCAGCACAATACATAGGCGTTTCTAATAATGCTAATATTTAACGGTAGTTTAGATTTTGTACAGCTGTAGAGTTTGATGCTCGCCAAATCAAAATTCGCCCGTTGATCGCTCGCCCTCTTTTCTCTTTTCAACATGTTGTGAGAACTTGGAAGGGTACGCCCCGAACTTTGCCGATATCTTGTGTAAAATTAATTATAAATCGTCGAAAATACGTAGATAGCTCGGAGTGATGTCTTGCCAGCCAAACAATTAGTTTCATACTGTTTTAGAACGCAACGGTTGAAAAGCAGACAGGGTATGTTGACACTAAGTTGTATTTTAAGGAATTGTAAATATTTTATGAACATTATAGATTATTATTTTTGTTCAAATAAAATGTCACTACATGTGATGGAATTGCGCATCTTTTATTCTTACCCAAATGTAGCGCACAAGTTTTATGTTGAGAGATGTCGATTCTGATTCACCAATTTTATAAACTATATAGTACCCCTTTCTTCTATCGTACGGCTAGACAGACGCGACCAAAGCACTACCCTTTTATGGTGGAAATTCCGCGCGTTAGAACCAAGCGTTTCGAATCCTCATACGAACAGCCAGAATGTGGAACGCTTTGCCTGGGTCTGTCTTCCCGCTAAAGTACGACGTGGGTGTCTTCAAATCCCGAGTATATAGGTATCTTCTAGGTAAGCGTGCTACATCCTAGACCGCATATCTGCTCAACATCAGGCAGTATGTAGTCAAACACAAACCTATACGAAATAAAATAAAAAGTTATTATTTTTCCAAATTTTAAAATCCTTTGTATCCTAATAGAATAATTCCAGCTCTATCATAGAATCGAATACTAGTCAGAATCACCACCAACCAAGGTAGGAAAAATGAAATATTCATTTATTTGGAATTAGATTTTTTATTTCAATTTATTATAAATAAGTTCATAATATACACATACTAACTAAATACACAAGGCACTTAACATTATGGTCCCTTCACAAATTATACATTACAAATATGACACAAAACAAATTACAATAATTATTACAAAAACATTAGTGTTAACAACTTGAATAAACTCAATATCTAGATCCTACACTTGATAGTGAAAAATGCAATCTTGGAGATTAGCAATTTCGCGAGGCCTAAGTATTCTAAACTCGGCCTTTATTGGGTTTCTTGGTGAATATGGTCTTCAAGATTTAATATCGCTCCAATTTTTTTTAAATATTTTCAAAGGATATATTCGAAAAAATATATTTTCGAAACCTAAACAGAAGTACATGAAAATATTTTACAAACGCAGCGGTATGCCTAGAGCACAAATACCGTTGCCAATATGCTTACTTGATAAGGACAAAGTAACAAACTTTTTACTTGAAATTGATAGTATTTTTCTCCGAAAACTAGTAGCTAGTTTACTGCAAGTTTGTCTATAAGTCTACTAGACATTATGAAGCCTTATCAATGTGGATGTGACCTTACCACGCATTAGAAATACCTCAATGAGTAATTATTGGTTTTTCAAATAGATTAGTCACGTCTTAGCTTATTACAGTTCTGTCTATCATAGGTTCAGTAGATATTTGAATATTTAATTAGATCCAATTTTGGTATTAATTCTTTTATACAGTAATAAACGTTCTTTTTAATCAGACCAGTCATCAAATCAATTATTTCTTTAGATATTCGATAAATTAACGCTTTCCGCTTATAGCAAAGATCCGAATGTCTCTATCTTTGTTTACTCACGATTCCATTGCATTCAACTATCATAAAAAATGCGAGATATTTATCGGATTAAAATGATAACACTGTCACAAACAAATTGATTCGTAATAACCGCTATCCTCGTAAATAATTCATTACTTATCTGAATTAAAAGGAAATTGGCGCTGTCGATCTGTTCTAGTACTCACTAGATCAATCTGCATTTAATATGCCATAAGAAAAGGATGCAATAATTTAGATTAACCTAAAAACGGTAATAAATCAACTTTCGCAAACATTTTACTCATTGCGACCACAACCGACATTCAGCATGATTCTGTACCATCTTCAAGTTACAATACATGCAATCATTATGTCAGAAACTGTCAAACTGTATTATTCTATGACATACCACAGATGTACATAGAATACCGTGGATAGACCATTTCACAAACATTCTTTAGCTTGACACGTAATGTAACTTTAAAACGATACTTAATCATGACCCAGGTGAAAGGCCTTCAACCTCGTTCAACGGTATTCGATAGGTCACTGGGACCTACAACAGAACATGTCATCCAACGCACGGTAGCTCAGTTGCAAATGGCCGCGGTCACCCACCCGAAGTTTGACCAATTCGTGTGTGTCTGCTAACCAGACGATATGACACGCAATCTGCAACAACACCACGAGGCACTTCAATGTCAGCACACCTTTGTAGGTCATTTCAATGTCACCTTATTGCACACTTGCACAAAACGCGGTTTGGAAACAAAAAACAAAACTTGAATGGGCAAAGATGTTAAAAAAATCGGCCAAGTGCGAGTCGGACTCGCGCACGAAGGGTTCCGTACCTTATGGAAGCTCCATTCCTGTTGTCCTGTTAATAGCGAGCAAAAAACTCCAAAAAATCACGTTTGTTGTATGGGAGCTCCACTTAAATATTTATTTAATTCTGTTTTTAGTATTTGTTGTTATAGCGGCAACAGAAATACATCATCTGTGAAAATTTCAGCTGCCTAGCTATCACGGTTCATGAGATACAGCCCGGTGACAGACAGACAGACGGACATCGAAGTCTTAGTAATAGGGTACCGTTTTTACCCTTTGGGTACGGAACCCTAAAAACAACCAATAAGCAATCAAATCAAAGTAAGAAAAATCGATAGACGATTATTTAACTTGATAAGTCAAATGTAACATAAGTAAATATTATTAGAATAAAAAGTATTTGGACCAATGAGCATATGAATTGAGACAAGTAATTAATTTATAATTAAGATAATTAGAACACTTTTTATTAAATGAACATCTTATCGTGTGCAAAAAAGTGACTTTCGGGATGATGTCCGTTCAAATTTTATTATATTGGCATACCGAAGGCGATAGTTTCAAAAACTGGGAATTAATCTTTCGCAAAATTAAAAAAAAAACCTTAATTATACTAACCAACCCCAATTTCCACGAGTAAAAACGTAAGCAGGTTCAACACATTCGTCGACGCCGAAAGCAAAAACTTTTTGGGATATAAAGTATCCAATAATGAGAATAGCTGTATGAAACTCCTTTGATTGCATCAATAGCATTCACTATCAAGTATAGAGGCCGAATGATGACTGCTATGAAGTTAGCTACTAGCTGCGCAAAACCCATCCTAGCGGAGTTGATAAGTGAATTTCATGGTGGCGTCACACACTCCACTAGGCGACACGAGCACCGCAGCTATAGCTAACTTCACATAGTAAACCAGTCTGCGGTGTGAAGTTAGCTACAGAAGTTTCTTGAGAAGCTTTTGTAGCTAACATCAAATCGCCGACTTGTATACGATTTGAAGTTAGCTACAGCTGCGGTGCTCATGTCGTCTCGTGGAGTGTGTGGCGCCACCATAAGGATTGGGTTTTGCGCAGCTTGTAGCTAACTTCACAGCCGTCAAGAAGTTTTATTCGGCCTTTATGAACCGTAAGTTCCGTAAGTAAGCCACACATTGGGACAAAGTAAATGGATACCTAGCAATGACGTACAACATAAAAAAACTTAACTACACTAATACCCGAGCCGCGCTAAGTTCTGACAAGTGCAACAAAGTTGAAATTGATTTCTTTAAGTTATTTTTCTAATATGTTTAGGAACTTAAGAATTACTGTTCATTTACATTGTTGCAAGTATCTTTTATACAAGGTGACTGGTTCAATATACTATACAGGGTTATTCCTAATCAATTAGCATCCTTTTAAGGGCTTATTCTGTACATCAAACCTTACAACTTTTGTTCTTCGACTTTTGTCAAAACTCAAAAAAGAAGTTTTTCCATACAAAAATGTTCACCCGCGAAAACATTTTTTTTTTTAGTTTTGACAAAAGTTGTTAGTTTTGAAGTACAGAAATTTATTTGCAACAAAAATAAGAGGTACAATAAGCCCCTAAAAGGATGCCGATTGATTAGGAATAACCCTATATTTGTACTTTATCATTATGAATATCTTTTATCAATCTTGAAATCGGAAATAAAAATCAGCTATATTCCGGGGAATAAATGTCGTTCGCCCAGGACAAAACTTATGGAACAAGTAACTTCTTACCACGATTTAAAAATCGGTCATTTAGCTAAATTTGTTCATAATGATGAGTATAATGATATTCCAGAGTATGTGAAGTATTCAACCAGTCAGCGAGTATACTTCTTAGCGTGATTCGAGTACAAACCACTAATATTCAGATCATATTAAGACTTACACAACCGTAGCAACTAAAATACATAATATATTAACAGCTATATCCTTAATTCTACATCAGGGACGTTATATACAAGCTCTATACACAATCAGTCGTTCAATCACTATTTTATTAATATACGAGGTTACAATACCCATTTTATTAGAAGCGTAAAAGCCGGCACTTATTTTGTATTATGGCAAAACTTTTCAAGTGCGAATACGCAAATCATTTCGATTGTAAATTGTACAAAATCGACGGCTTACATAGATATATATTATAATATCATTTTTAATCATTCGATGATCAGACTTAATTTTCTAGATTCAAAACATCACTATTATTGCACTGCACGATTACGCGTTAAACAATACGATTTGCATTGTCCATTCGAAAACAAAACATCGAACATTTGGGAAATCGATTTGTTTTGGATTGATTATCAACATTCTGTGGCATTAAGACAAACAATTGAATCTCGATTAAAAACTTAGAACATGTTTTCATTTAGAAGATTATCATATATCAGCAGAAGTGTGGACGTGTCAAACACGAACCCAAACTCACTACATAGTATAAAACAAAGTCGCTTCCCTCTATCTGTCCCCATGTATGCTTATATCTTTAAAACTACGCAACGGATTTTGATGTGTTTTTTTTTAGTCGATAGAGTGATTCAAGAGGAAGGTTTATATGTATAATACACCTGTGCGAAGCCGGGGCGGGTCGCTAGTTGAAAATAATAGAAAGAAAATAGTGAAAGAAATCGAAAAATTTGCGATAGTGTGACGGAGTAAGACACCATTTGTGTTTTTCTAAACTATCTATCTCTGTTTGTCACTTTAGAAATTGTCATGAGTATGAGCGTGATGACTATAATCTCAAGTGTACAAGAAACCTCTCGATACATTTTTGCGCCAACTTGTGACACATAGAAACATTTTAGTTTGCACAGGCTGTCTTAAGCAAACCAAATTAGTAACACTATTTTCACCTGCTTGTTGATATATGAACATTCTAAACACAAAACATGTATCATAGTAAATATTTGGACGAATAAATAATTTCATTTTCTAAACCCAGAATGTCAACAACACCTCAATAAAATAACAAACACAGACGTTGTTGGCAAATGTCACTTTCACCCACAAATTTTCAAACCACTGCGATATTTGGCAAAACTTGAAAACTGGATGTGGTGGTGCCGCGGCATACCAAAATGCAACTGTAAGCTTGACTTAAAATTATCACGTCAATTCTATTCCACTCACTAATCTAAACCAACCTAGTAGAACTAAAACTATCTGTATCAGTATCCAATATATTATTATGACAACGGTTTTTATTATTCTGAATATCTTTCGTAGTTTGTAAAGTCGTCGTATAGAATTTGTTTCAACAGCAATTGAAAAAAATAAACAATTCTCTACTCTTGTTTGAGTTCCAAAAGTAAAACTTAGTAAACAACATAACAATTGATAAAATTGGTATCCAACTTAATCTGTAGCTAAATAACTGGTATCAATAGTTAGAAAAGCATTAATTTTAGTTCTGTCAGATTAGTCGTAACTAAAATAGGCCCATAACTCAATGACAGCTCTTAAATACAATCCCGAAGCGAGGTTTAGTTTCAGCGAGTTACAATACAATTGACGTGAACATTTACAAATTCAAACAGAATGTTGACACACGAACATCACAATACATATTTACACGCCGGCACCATCACCACGTGAGCCACACGTGACTAACTCATTTGAACGTAGTTGATGGGGAATTGTCCTTTCCTCCCGTTGCAAACGCCGAAGTACCACTCCTCGTTCAGCTTGTACTGGACCGATATCGTGTCACCAGTTGTGAATCTGAGATCTCCCGGCTGATCCGGCTCAAAATCGTACAAAGCCACTGCAGTCCCTATTATAACGGGGGAAGGCAGACTTTCGTGTGGCAAGGGCACTTTGATTTCTACGTAGTTGGACGGGAAGACGCCTTGAGCCCCGCTTCTGAGGCTTCCGTATAACCATTCCTGGTCGACTCGCCGTATTAGCTTGATTCTCGTATTCGCCTGGAAAAAAAAACATTCCCATTAAAGAAATCGTCAGTTTAAAACAACAATAATCTAACAATCTACTTTTTTGTAAAATCTGATTGGAAAGTAGAGAAGTGGATTTGGCTTAATTAATAGACGACTATGACTATTCACGATCATAGTGCCGATCGTGAATAGTCATAGTCGTCTGTTACGGAAACGTTTTCAAGGAAATACTGTTCTTGACGACCCAGTGATGATACAAAGGATTTTAAAATTTAAATATAAATTCTGAGTGCCGTTGAACATATAGGCATAACAAACAGTAACATGCTACACTGTTGATACCCAGGAATTTGTATTCGTGAATGGGTCTAGAATTTATCAGCATACATAAATAATTTATCAGGTCCTTTGTCGAGCACTCAATTACATATAATATGATAAAGAATTTTAAAACAAGTGTTAAATAGCATTTATAATAAAATAACAAGAATAGTAAAATTACAAAATATTGTGTAAATAAAATAAAGTATTAGGATACAAAATAGAGCCTTATTAAAATGAGGTATAAGGGAAACGCTCCCGAAACCGAAAAAGGGTCATAGCACTGATCAATGTGACCAATTTTTACTATGGAACCAACCTTAAAATAGTGGACAAAAGGTACAACAAATTTTATTTACAAGTGTACCTTAAAATATTTAGTTTATAATAAATTAAATATACACTGCTTCTATGACCGTTTAGTTCTTACTACGTAGTGAACTCCTTGCACCGTATACATACATAGCTCTCTCTTCACTATCTCTTAAGAAATTTCGGAAGATGTATGGAACCTCACAAAGCAAAGATACAAAGAGTCGCTAACTGTCAAGAAAAGTCCATAATTTTACCCGGTGCACGGCCCGGGTGGCCAGTATTTCATAATCAATTAACTTTAATGAAGCAATGTACTGATAAATTGCAGTAGCAACAATAACCGCTATTAATGGAACCTTCAACCTTTCGAGTGGTTGATTAACGGTCAGCTAATAGGATGAATAGCCAATGGAGTAACTAGCCGAGGCAGTCAAAACGATAATGGAGATGGCCCACTGATGTCGACTCATCCACACCTTAATTATCATCGTTTAATACCAGGTGATCATAAATGAAGCGGAGATCTGTAGAAGTGCTGCATTTACGATTATATGCAGTGCTTTATATAGGAAATTGTTTTTGGAAATTGGAATGGAAATGCATCATGATGTTCATCTCAGCTGTAAGACGTTATGTCTGCTATACATTTTTTGAACAGGACTGGTTGAAAGCGGCTTGCATTCAACGCGTTTCTGCAGTCAATATCAGGACGTCCTTTTTAGTGTAAATAATAGTTCGTAGTCAGCCAACAGAAACTATGAAATAACTGTTGATAGACCTTTTAATCTCTTTCTAATTTGTGAATCATTTAAAATAAGAGACTGATGCTATATTTTTGAAAAGCCTACCATCTATTTCATAGTAAGAGAATAATATAGCATTCCAATTATTCTGTGGTTAACGATTATAATCTAAAATAGTTATCTTAAAATCCAGCGCCCAAGCAATCATGACCTCATGACCTATGCGAAACATGAACACTGATAGCGGATCCAATCCAAGGCCAGGCGAGGCGCGAAATTTCGCTGCGAGACAGTTAGCTTCCTTCAGAATTAGTAAGGTTAGTGATCTGACAAAGATCCCAAGTCACTGACATCCATCCTTACTAATGACCTATCATTAAAACCCGATACTGCCCATTGTACCCGTGCGTGTACAACGTTTTAATAATTTTTTTTTTTTTAAAGTAGTTATAATAATCTGAAAAACTAATTAAAAAACTGTATACAAAAACATGAAAAACAATATTCTGTTTTTCTGAGGATCCATTCCTGGAGAAAACAAACTACACCAATGGTCACAGTTTCAAACAATATGACATCTTTAAAAGTGGGTCCGGTATTAAACGCCACATCACGTATGCGCACACAAAATGCTTGAGATTAATCAACATTTAACGCATTGGTTATTTTTTCAGACCGTTTCTTTTTTTGGAGTTGTCTACTTGATGATCTTGAGTTGATCTACTAGATCAATGAATTCAATTATCATAATAATAAATCCGGAACGCTGTAATTATTGTACACTTAGCAAGATGTATGTATCACGTTTCATATCTGTACCGACAACCACTGGGGTTGACGAGATCTGGGATATCGACCTCATTTATGAATTAGGTACGTAATAACAGTTTAGGAAGCCATGTTAGGGCGATGACATGTGTAAAGTGGAACAGAAACACGATGCATAAAGTTGAATATTGAACTATAGACATTGGGGTTAAACTATACCTATAAAGAAACAAATGGTTTACAGCGCCTATAGTCAAGCTAAACTTGATGGCTATATACCACAGATTAAATATTAGCAATATATTAGATAACAATAGCGTAATGTTCCAGTAAAACTATTTGAAAAGTATAAGTATTCAATAAAAGTATTTTATAGAGCAAATCGTGAGGTAGTGGATGTCACTACCAGAGTCAGTACTTCCCGCAAATTAGTAAAGTCAGTCTTCAAATCCAGTACAAACATTGAGTAAACCCACTGGGTAAACCTAGTTATCTTGTAGGTAATTTCGTTTTAGTACATAGCCTATTCGCATCAAGCACATAAGTATGACTCAGAAACTATAAATCGCGGAAGCTGACCAATTAGCCTTTTTCTAGAATAAGAGTAATAAAGCATACCTATGCTTTATTACTAAATGTTTGTTGTGTTGCTTTATTACTAAATGAAAATTGTTTACTAAATGACTTAGGTATTGTAATGACCAAATTAAAATGCCTAACTGCCTACTTAAGTAATCAATAGTAATAGAATTAATGAAAGCTGTGCATATTAGCCTGCATCTTTGTATAAACAAAATTTATCATTCGGAAATTATTATCCTTACATACAAGTAATTATGTAGCATACAGCAGAAATTTTTTGACCAAAGAAAATACTTATACATAATTAAATACCCTAAATGGACATAGGCTTACCCACGAGAAGCGATCGGGTCATATGGATGTCACCATCACATTTTCGGACGGTGTGTAAATCCATACATATATCCCAAAGCACTCATTTATAAATATGGGACCGGTTTTGAACCCACGCCTCGCGCTAGAAGGCAATCGTTCTCTCACTAGGCCACCACGTTTCTCAAACAATTAATACTTTCTTATTATTAATATGAAAGGTGGGATTACTACGTGATTTGTAACAAATGGTGTGATGAATAAATGACTATACACATACATATTACATTGTAAATCTAGAAGACTAGCTGCGCCCCGCGGCGTTACCCGCGTTAGCCCGAGATAAAAAGTAGCCTGTGTTAATCCAAGGTCTAGTCTGCATTGAAACTACTAACTTAGACTAAGATTTAAACTAACCAATCTCTATTGTACAGTCACATTCTATAAATAGTAACTTAGTTAACAAAGGGCACAGACCCTGGAGTCTGTGGATCATTAATTTAAATTAAAAAAAAAAAAAAAAAAAATCCAAGGTCTAAGCTACCTCCATAGCAAATTTCATCCATACACACATACAAACTTTTGCGTTTATAGTATTAGTAGGATAAAGACGAGTTTCCAAATACCTAGATGCGCATATTTTTTGCAAAACACGAACTCCGCGCCACCAGGCCACCACTGAAGTCTGGGACAAGGCGCTTCAATCGCTTTTTAACTGAAGAACCGAACCGGAGGAGGTACTCAATTCGACGCGTATATTTTTTATTTATGTATAACCACGCATAACTTTTTTCATAGTAGTCCGATTTCAATATTTATTTTTTTATTGCAAAGAGTATACTTCGAAATTGGTCCCATTAAAATTTTATGGAAATCGGCTGAGCCATTTTTGATAAATCAACAATAGTGTGAAAAATGCTACATCGATCCGGAATTCTGTACACGGGCGAAGTCGGTCATGCTATTTTTTGCAATAAATAATTATGAATCATAGTTTTATAGATTTGTATAATTTACGCATTAGCCAACTTTGTCTGTAGTCAATATTGTGGATAAATAATTTTACAGTTGGACTGTGGTCAAAATCAAGCTATAGAGAACATAGATCTCTTTAACGACATACATCGTTTGTGTTACTTTATCCAGTAACGTTGTTTTTAGGGTTCCGTACCCAAAGGGTAAAAACGGGACCCTATTACTAAGACTCCGCTGTCCGTCCGTCTGTCTGTCTGTCGCAGAAATACGTCATGTGTGAAGTCATTCTAGCTATCAGCGTTCATGAGATATCACATGAGCGGTGATAGCTAGAACCTTGAAATTTTCACAGATGACGTATTTCTGTGTCCACTATAACAACAAATACTAAAAACAGAAATAAATACATATTTTCCCATACATTAAACGATATTTTTTGAGAGTTTTTTGCTCGCTATTAATAACGGCAAGAGGAATGGGGTTCCAACACGGTACTGAATCCTTCGTGCGTGAGTCCGACTCCCACTTGGCCGATTTTTTAAAAGATATGCATAATTAAACATAACGACCAAAAAACTTCACCAATTCCAATTTACAAACAAAAGATTTCCCACGTAACTCGCACATTAAGATCTCTGAGAAATAAATGAATTATTTTTCATTTCAATTTTTTGTCCTCGGCTGATGTTTTGATTTGTTGCGTGCTTATCCTTGTATTATTTTCCTCGTAAATTGTAGCCATTTTAGTATTTTTATCGAGTAGGAAACTCTCATTAACCTACCATGTACGTTTTAAATTCCGTGACAAATAAAAATGTGTAAGTAAATAATGGGCTTAACGAGTATATGTATAATTCTCATGAAAGGTTCTTTCTCCTATTTAAAAGCGCCCTGTTAATTTATGTAATTTTAGGCTCTCTTTTGGGGCTCTACTTCGGAAATCTTAATATTTTTACCCTCCCACTGCAGTACTCACCCTTCGTGGGTAGGCCTAAGTCCTGCAGCGGAGTATTAAAAAAAGGCTACTGCAGTACTATTATAGAACCCCCAAATGCGATTGAATTTCCTATTAATTACTTATACATCGCCAAAGTTACTTTTTCATATCATACGATATTAAAATATGTGAGAATTGCGCAAAATCTCACAATTTTCTAAGAAAATCAGGTTTTTTCTACGAATTTTGAAATTCCCTTCTGGAATCAAAACGGATTGAATCTGAATTCGTAGACTATGAAGATTCCGAAAATCAGTCTAGGTACTTAAAACCTACTATTTTTAGAATGGGGTTTTACGTAAATCACAGCAAATCACTACAAATATAAAGCAAAACCGTTATTTCTGTATGTCTGTCTGTGTATCCGCTTACATCTTCCAAACTACACAACAGATTTCAATGCGGTTTTCACTATCGTTTAGGTCATTTTTTCCGGAAGGTTTATAGCTATAATTCATTCGCATCCGAACAAAGCCGGGATAGGCAGCTAGTCTCTTATAAACGGATCCCGCGACAATGGAGTGGAAGTGCCCATTTGATAACGAGTTCCTGTCACGCCGATAAATGGGCAGTGAATGCGAATAGTTACGTACATCGCTACAAACTTATTGTTACGCTTGACCAAATCGTGAAACTAAAGCTTCCATTGTAAAGCAGACACATGTTTGCAAAATACGACTGTAGCGCTTATCAATCGTAGAGATAATTTTGTTGCACAGTGCGATAAGTGCCGTCGTCGATTGCGCGAATCATGAAAACAAACCGTTTGAAAAACATCGCCGTCCCAAACATGTGGATAATAATAACAAATTCCTGGTACGTCACCTGCCATCTGGCTTTCCACCTCGTTGACGTAAATAGTGGACATTTCAGACTGATAAACTACTGCCTAGATGCGTAAACTTTGTACTCTGCGTCACTGGAAATCGGTATTGAATTGCTGAATTTTCGTAATCAATATTTTTCGTACCGTTTACAATGAGTGATTGGAAAAAACGCAGACAGATTGTTGAGACTCTCTCTTTCTCTCTGTTCCTGGGTATATTTCAGAGAGTGACTTATTTCAGATTATTTTATCAGATTCAATAATGTAGAGCTTTCTAGCATATATCTAAAATTACTATGTATCAAATTAAGAAATTTAAAATGCGTCTTCGAAAGGTCGTTAAATTCTATACATATCTGTATGAAATGGACGATTCAAATTTTATTGACTTTTTGTTGAAAAATTGACTACATATACACATATATCAAACTTGGTTGTCTGTTAGCCACATTTAGTACAAGCACAGTAAAAACAAGTGTCGCAAAAACATTGTTTTACTTTAGATTTATAACATCTAACAGTAAACGTAGATTAAACCTTATCACCATTGCTTGCGCAATCACTTTATTATTAAGCGTGACAGTCAACCTCATAAGTAGAGAATGATTCCATGCATTACGAAATGGGAAAAATACATATAACAAAATGTAGAGTTACTTATTAATTACCTGACGAAGGCGAAGTATAAATCACTCTATAGATTAAAGAAGAGTAATGCTAACAATTATCATGTCACTTATATAAACTAATTCGATAAATCTTAACATCTTAATAATGTTGTTAAATATTTCGACTTCAACTTGATATTTATCACAAAAGAGATAATGCAAAAATATATCGAGCTTAGGCAGGCCATTACCTTGTACAGAATTCAATTGTTTACTTTATTTATTTTGGAAGATGATTTTCCTGTTATTTTCTTTCATAAAAATCATTTAAAGGAATCATTTTCGGATCTTATTATCTTTTGACATTGCTTTTAAAATAAGGCGACTTGATGTCGGCCTTGAACAAAAATAAAATTATAAAATACGAAATTCCATTCAAATTAAGCATTCAATTACCATATTTGAGTGGATTTTTGAGCTAAGTAAGTAAGTTCGTATAGGCCGGGTGGCTAGCCCTGGTGTCAGAGTTTTCAGGCCGCCTGAAGGCCTCTGACATGGCTAAACGGTTGAAACAACCGGGGCCTACAATTTAACGTGTCACCCGAGACACGGTAGCGCTCAGTTGGAAAATGCCACCCGCGGTATCCCATCCAAGTACTGACCGTGCGGAACGTTGCTTAATTTCGGTGATCGCTGACAATCACCTAGTCAAACTACGCTACGAGCGCTACATTTTTGAGCTACTGTACACAGTCTGGTCCCTCTTTGCAAAATCTTCTTTGAGTTAAATTTAAAGGCAATAAAACAAAGCTTTTGAGCCAAGTTACCTAAATAATGAAAATATAATATGTATAAGGATGTTTATCGCTATGTGGTCCAGCTTGAAAGATCACAATAATTTCAAACTTGTCGTTGTTATGACTCGTTTAGTGTATCTAGTTAGTCCAAGATTTTCCGTTTTCCTTTAGCAAAAATATAGCTTCTGTAGTAAACTAAGTTATTGGGTTGAAAACTAAGGTATTTTGTTGATGAGCAAGATGAGCACATTATGTAACATCGATATTACATTTTCAACGCGGTACCGGTACATAGTACAGGTGAATTTTTATGCAAATGTTTTAGTGCTCTTAAGCAGTAGAGTCAAACAGAATTGGACACACTTTAGTTTCAGTTTTGCAGCTGGATACATTTTCTAATCGATTCGATTCAAGTTGTCGTCGTGTTGTTACCGCGTTCGGGATACACAATACACATGCATACATAATACATAAAACATTTATACAATAAACCACACGAGACTATGAGGCACGCGATGTCGACGTACCTATACTTCCCAAAGTGTAGGCTAAACAATTCATTGCTTTATTTTTACCGACTTCCAAAAAGAGGAGGTACTATTTATGTTCGTCTGTATTTTTTTTTGTGTATGTTCATCGATATTTTCGCAAATTGTGCACCGATTTAAAAAAAATCTGTTCGAAAGGGTATACTCCCGAGGTGTTCCCATTTTGATTTTATCGAAATCAGCTGAGCCCTTTTTGATAAATCAACAAAAATTTACATGGATCTCACATCGATTTGTGCAACTATTCGAATTCTGTACACGGTGGAAGTTTGTGTTGCGATTTTTTAATCGACTTCCAAAAAGGATGAGGTTCTATGTTCGTTTTTTTTTTGTGTATGTTCATCGATAATTTCGCCAATTGTGAACCGAATCGAAAAATTATTTTTTCGTTCAAAAGGGTATACTCCCGATTTCAGTAAAATTTAAATGGGACCACCCATTTAAATTTTACAGAAATCGGCTGAGTCATTTTTGAAAAAACAAACAATAATGTAAGCAATTCGAGCGAAATATCCGAATTTTGTACACGAGGTTTTGCAATTTTTTGTAAAAAATAATTATGGAGATACAAAAAGCTCATCATACTCAAATGTAGCCTTAACATTTCAGTCCACAAATAAATTTATGATTTGAATGTTATCATTTTGTATGGTTGAGCTCAAATCCCCATTTGCCCGCGCAATTTTTATTTGAATATGTACGAAACATTGAGTAACATTAACAAGCATGACCGCTTCTGCCAATTCGTAGCTAACATCTTTGATCAAACGCAAATAGGTACCTCGGCGATCAACATGCAATGCGTGTAACAATTTAGGAACTAGACAATTCGTAACTCAACTATAACTCTTATCTACCAGAGATAAAGTGGATATTGAAATGATAAAAATACAGTTTATTTTATAATTACGCAAAAGCAAAAGCGTGCGTACGCTTTTGCGCATTTAGAAGCTGTCTTTATATATTGCGAGGCTGAGCTCGGTAAACGGTCCAGCTGCGATATTGCCCAAGCATTTCCTTCTGCTATGAGATAAAACTTGGTTCATATAATCACAATATTAGTTACGTAGCGCTCAATAGTGTAGTTTGACTACGTAGTTAGTTGAAAAACAGTTATGAATATGGACCAAACCGTTATTTCAACAGTTCCATCAAAGCTTCGATATCACGATAAATTATTGTAGATCTCAAAAGTTTAACTGTTTAGCCATATGCATAGGCATTGGTATGCCTAAAGAACTCTGACGCCGGAGCTAGCTATCTGACCTATTCAAGCTTATATTTTACTTAGGTCTAAATATAGGTTTGTTTTATTTGTCATGTTGACCTACGTGCGGTACTAAGCTTATTTGATTGCATTTTATTAAACAAAGCATGTTGATAGATAAAATAATAGGCCAAGTGCGAGTCGCACTCGCGCGCGAAGTTTTCCGCACCGTATGGAAACCCCACTTCATATATTTTATTTTAATTTTTTTGAAGGAAATATACAACTAAATATTCTGTGAATATTTCAAGCATCTTCCTATTGCCGTCATTAATATCGAGCAAAAAAACACGTTTTTTGTATGGGAGCCCCTGTTAAATATTTATTTCATTTTAATTTGACTATTTACTTTTAAAGTGAATATTTATTTAAATATTCTGTGAATGTTTCAAGCATCTACCTGTCACCGTTATTATCGAGCGAAAAACGGCTAAAAATTCATGTTTTTTGTATGGATATAATAAATTTATAATTTATACAATGTCTGTTTTTAGTATTTGTTGTTATAGCGGCAACAAAATACATCATCTGTGAAAATTTCAACGTTCTAGCTATCACCCGCTGTCCGTCTGTCTGTCACCAGGCTGTATTTCATGAACCGTTATAGCTAGAAAGCTGAAATTTTCACAGATGATGCGTTTCTGTTGCCGCTATAACAACAAATACTTAACGAATTTAATTTCTTAGCGGCTGGAAGTTAGCTACAAGCTGCGCAAAACCCAATCCTAATTGAAGCTCACATAACTGAGCGAGGATTGGGTTTCACATAGCTTGCATCTAACTTCACAGCCGCCTTGAAGTTTGAATTGGCCTGATAAATGAATAAATAAATATTTGGCGACATCTTACCCACGGCCTCTGACCTCAAACTAAGCAAAGCTTGTGATATGGTTGGTTGCCACTGATATACATATTTTTAAATACATACTTACATAGATAGTAACTAAATAACACCCAGACACATAGCAAACACCTATGTTCATCACATAAATACTTTCCCTCGGTGGGGATCGAACCGACGCCTCTTTGATCCAAAAGTTAGAGTCACTAACCACTGAGCCACCGAGGCAGAGAATATTTTGCCACATTGCAAAAAGAACTGATACTTAACCGATGAATGATGATGTTAACAGAATATCATTATTTTAGTAATATTTTCCCTGCATTGTTCGAGTAGAAAAAAATGTGTGAATCGTAGCATTCCTTCAACATCGTGATAATTGAATGGCACATTGAAAAAGGTGTTTATTGTAAACAGTAGATATACAACAGCAGTCATAATCAATTCATTGAATAACAGAAACAAGTTACACATCGATTGGTATTTATCTGTGTTGCGTAGAAATAGTTTGTGGTATTATAAATAGCATAAATTCTGTTCATTCAGAATGTATTGTTATGCAGTAGGCCGCGCCGCGAGCGGTAATTACGGGCGGCGAGTTGTTTACACCTAATCGCGAATTTATGGTTTTATGACTCAGGCGGCACCGGTCTTTGTGTCGCGTCTATTGTGTGATTTTTTTGGTGTTTTCGTAATAGTTGAGAACAATAGGGATTCTCGAACTTTACACTTGTTTACTTTGTCAATCACAATGGCCCCGAATATTCTACAGATTTCTAGAGAACCCTTGTTCCGATATAAATAGGGCGATGGTTTTCGTTCGTGGCAGTTATCGTGTTTTAAACCGGAGCGAAAACATCTCGTGTTCAAGAGCGGTACCAGTGATTGTGAAGTGACTAGTTGTGTGAATATCAGTACCAGTGTGAAGAGTTGTGCGAACCAGTTGTGTCGTGTGTACTGTGATTTGGTGCAATAAAGTGCAAAGTGAACAATCGGCGTTTTAACTGATTATCCAAGAACCCATCTCGTAATATATCGATATCGATATACCTACAGGGTTACTGGCACTGAAACGTACTCTCTTATTATGACCTAATCAGCAAGCTCAAACTAACTCAGCAAGCTGAAAAGAAGGCAATACTAACTCTTTCTGAAAGGTCGATACAATTATTATTATTCGCAAAAAATCGCAATATACCGACTTCCACCTTGTACAGGATTCGAATAGTTCGCACGAATCGATGTGACATCCATGTACATTATTGATGATTTAACAAAAACGACTCAGCCAATTTCGATAAAATTTAAACGGGACCACCTCGGAAGTTTCCCCTTTCGAATGAAAACAGATGTTTTTGATTCGGTTCACAATTGGCGAAAATATCGATGAACATACACAAATAAAAAAATAAAGACAAACATGGAACCTTCTCCTTATTGGCAGTCGGTTAAAAACAATATCTATTATATAAAAGGCTTCGCTGAGTGACTGACTGACAGACAGCCTACAGCCCAAACCGCTAAAGATACGAACATGAAATTTGGAACAAAGATACATTGGACCACGTAATGGAGCACTAAGAACGGAATTTTGAAAAATCGACCTCTAAAGGGGTAAAACGGGCCCTTTTCGTTTGTATGTAACTTTTTATTCCCTTTACCGATTGACTTGAAACTTTGTATACATGCTACTCAAACAAAATAAAAGTTACGTTTGTTCCTGTTTTTCCGAATATTCCTTATCTAAGGGGTCAAATTGGGTCCCAAAGTTGGTGAAAAAAGCGTCTATTACATCCAACGAGCTGAACGGTTATGGATGAAATCTGGTATGGAGGAAGCACACAACATGTTTCAACACATGAATTATTATTATCCCGGAAATTCTATGGGGATCCTTAGGGATAGCCAAAATTAATCAGTTTCGGCTGCCGCCCAAACCGCTAAAGATATAAACTTGAAATATGGAATATAGGTACATTGTATGACGTAATGGAGCACTAAAGACGAAAACTTTGAACTTTTGACCTTTGACGGGGTAAAACGGGCTCTTTTCGTTTGTAAGTATATTTTGTATTCCTGTACCGATTGACTTAAAACTTTGTTAACATGCTACTCAGACAAAATGAAAAATACGTTTGTTCCTGTTTTTCTGAATTTTCTTTATCTAAGAGGTCAAATAGGGTCCCAAAGTTGGTGAAAAAAACATAAATTACATCCAACGAGCGGAACGGTTATGAATGAAATCTGGTATGTAGGAAGCACATAACATGTTTCAATACAGTAACTATTTTTATCCCGGAAAATCTATAGGGTCTCTTGGGATAGCCAAAATTATCAGATAAAGCTAAGATAAAACGGGTAAATGAATTCTAACAAAATTTGGTACGATGCTAGACACAAATTACCACTTGGGGTACCTACTGCTATCCAGGAAAATTTCAGTGGGTCACGATAACAATTTCTTAAAAAAATGCTAAAAATCTATTCAATCGATGCAATGTTGTTTAAAAATAGCCCACCCTTTTAACTAATAGATGACTATATTGACGTTTTGGGAAAAGTCCCGGATTCCTTGTCGAAATCTAGACCAAACGTCCTATAAAAGCATGAAAAATAACTTGAACGCACTTTTTTAGTAATATAGTGAAGTATCTAGAATAAAATTTAGATAATGACTCATCCGTCAATGGGGCAAAATGGGCCCCTAATAGTTTACGAAAGATTTTATTTTGTGAGCCAATAGATTTGAACTTAGGGTACATACGGATAAATAAACTTACTTTACTATGGGTTCTACCTGAAAAAGCGAAAATTACCTATTCTTTACATTTTGTCGCGGATCGATGAACTTTTTATGTTGAACAGCAGATTTTATTTACGTGATTTCGGGGTTGGTACCATAGTAAAAGTAAGTCAAATGATGAGTATAATAGAATCCTAGAACATGCCTGTCGTCTAGATATAGGTACAATATGTATTTCTCAAATAAAATATACCTACTTGTGTGCTACTTTTTCATCTGTACAGGGTCAGAGAATGCCTGAAAGTCCTACAAGTGTCTCGGCCACTTTTGACTGGGTGAACGGTTTTGGGCAAGATTGTCATTGAGTTCAGGATAATCAAAATTAAATTTCTAATAATTTAATGAAACATGTTGAATACCTGTACTGAGCTTTTTTAATAGTCCACTACTGAACGTAGGCCTACCCACGAAGGGTGATTGAGCCATATCCATCACGCTGGCCGAGCGCGGGTTGCTGAATTCATATACATCGATTTTTCTCTATGGACGTGCCTTTGCAGGTTGCTTCAATGTTTTCCATCAATAAAAAGCCATTAGTGTAAATTTCGTACATAAGTTTCAAAGCTCAGTGGTCAGACCAGGATTAGGACCTTACGATTGTGATGTGGACCATGACATGCGAATGGAGTTGGATATAATTTGGTATGCGAGTAGGAAACTACATGGTTCATGAGTGAGCAATGTACCGAAAAATATTCTTTTTACCACATAAAGAATGAGTAGGTATTTTAACATATAACTTTATTAAGTATTTATCTTTTGACAAGTTATAAGGCAACGCGGGCCAAACCGTAGGATATTAAAGTCAAAGAACATATTTACTGTTGAACTGTGTTACATTGAGATCTTAATACTAAGAACAAAAATATTGAATTAACCGTTAAATCCAATGCGGCCATAAAATAATTATTTGAACATGAATAAAGCATACAATTATTATTTAATTAATTTCAAATATTTTGCAAATCAATTTCATCTAAAAATTGTCGTAGGTACTCCGTAATAAGCTTTAGACACGAGCGAATTTAAGCAAATACTGAGACAAAGCAGGCTAATCTTATCTTCGCAAGTAATACGAAAACCCGAGCTAAACCATGAGCTATTATTTTAAGCAAGAAAGTACTAAAACAACGCGGGTCAAACTGTGGGGAAATACCATTTAAAGTAAGTACTCATTATCATTTTGAGAAAATACTAAAACAACGCGGGCCAGACTATTATCATGGGCTATTATCATTGCAAGTAATACGACAACGCAAGCCAAAACGGCAGGCTATTATAATTTGGGATAATATAAATTGCATATCAAATAAAAAATCGCCTATCAATACATACTCATCATTTATATTCTTTTTTACATCAAATAACTTACTTCACTACAAATAAACTAAATGTTTAACAAAACTCAAACTGCAGATAATTCGAAATTTTACATCAATATGACATTACTTTTTTCCTCATAATGTAATACAGTTAAATTTATTTTTGTACAAAAATACTACATACATAGCATAAATACTGACTGCACAGCAAATTTTTCATATTTCATGGCAAAATAACTATCCCAGTCGCATAATCCCTAAGTTGACCCTCGCTTCCTAGGGAATGCTCTGTTATCAGGGGTCTAGATCAATGGATGGTTTCTTTAGGGTAAATTAGTGAAGAAATTAGATTAGGTGTGATACAAAAAATAGGTTAGGTTATGTTAGAACATGACAAAACAACGCACGAGCCGAGCGAGCGAAGCGAGCGTGCCGCGGCAGCGGCCGGCGAAGTGCCAGAAGCGAATCGCCTTTATAGATTAGGTGTGAAACAAAAAATAGGTTAGGTTAGTTTAGGTAAGGTTAGTTTAGGTTAAATATTAAGACGACTGTGATTAATAAAATGCTGTTTTATTTAGAAAAACTGCTGTAAATAATATAAAAATAGAAGCTATATTTAAAAGAAAAAGAGTTAACAGGTATAATGTGCATTAAGATTATTAGCTGTGCATTGATGAAAAAGCTTTTGCTTTAGGAAAAATCGCTGTACGCTGCGAAAATAAATTGTAGTGTGTTTAGTGATATTTTGAGTTGAATATTATGCTGTGCAATCAGTAATTTTGATGGGAATTTGGAATCTTATTGCATAGAATAAGGATATTTTTTGAATTGCGTTTAAATACTACCCTTATAATTTTAAGCAAGTACTACGACAACGCGGGCCAAGCTACGTGCTATAAATTACCATCTTAAGCAAGTACTGAGAATGTGCAGGCCAAACCACGACCTGTTATTATTCTAGCCAAATACTGGGATAATTTAGGCCAAACCGTAGACATTATCCCTTCAAGTAATACGTTATACGATAATGCGGACGAAACCACAAACTATTATTATTTTAAGCAAGTGCCAAGACGACGTGGGCCAAACTGTGGTTTATTATCATTTTAAGCAATTACTAAAACAACGCGGGCCAGCCCGTGGGCTATTATCATTACAAATAATACGACAACATATGCCAAACGGTAAGCTATTATAATTTTAAGCAAGTATTAAGACAACGCGGGCTAAGCTGCGTAATTTATATACCATCTTAAACAAGTACTAAGAATACGCAGGCCAAACCGCGACCTATTATCATCATCATCCTGCCCTTAGATTTACTTGATGACAATAAATATTATCTTATCTTATCCCACTAGGTGGGGTCGGCACAGCACGTTTCTTTTCGCCACTTCACTCTATCATCTCATCATCAACTCATTTCTCTCGCATATTATCTTGCACACAATTCATCCACACTTTTTTTGGTCGTCACCTCCTATTTCTGCCGCTTACCATCATATTTAGGGTTCTTTTCGTGACATTACTCTCTTCCCGTCTCATGCCCTTACCAAGATAGCCTAGGCTGCCTCTCTTTAATTTCTCAGTCACTGGTGCTACTTTCAGACTTCTTCTAACATACTCATTTTTAATCTTATCCATTCTTGTCTCTCCGCACATCCATCTCAGCATTCGTATCTCCGCTGCATGCAACTTCCTTTCATTCTCCCTATGGTGGCCGAACACTCTGACCCATACAATACGTTTTTTATCCAGCCAAATACTAAGACGATTCAAGCCAAACCGTAGGCATTATCCTTGCAAGTAATACGTTATACGACAATGCTGGGCTACACAAGCTATTATTATTTTAAGCAAGTGCCAAGACAACGCGGGCCAAACTGTGGGTTTTTATTATTTTGAGCAATTACTAAAACAACGCGAGCCAGACCGTGGGCCATTATCATTGCAAGTAATATGACAACGCAGGCCATCAGACAGCCTTTTTTAATTTTAAGCAAGTACCAATACAACGCGGGTCTAACCGCGGGCTATTTTCATTTTAAGCAAGTACCTATGTACTAAGACCACGCGGGCAAAGCCGCGGGTTTTAAGCTAGTTAATTAATATAAGACACACGCTTACATTTTTACCGACTTCCAAAAAGGAGGAGGTACTATGTTCGTCTCTATGTTTTTTTGTGTATGTTCGTCGATATTTTCGCCAGTTGTGAAGCGATTTAAAAAAATCTTTTTTAGTTCTAAAGAGTATATTCCCGAGGTGGTCCCATTTAAATTTTATCGAAATCGACTGACCCGTTTTTGATTAATCAACAAGAATGTGCATGGATGTCACATCGATTTGTGCAAACTATTCAAATTATGTCAC
This sequence comes from Hypomecis atomaria, assembly GCA_964007245.1. NCBI lineage: Eukaryota > Metazoa > Arthropoda > Insecta > Lepidoptera > Geometridae > Hypomecis > Hypomecis atomaria. The sequence continues at coordinate 11,801,757 of OZ023294.1, read as the reverse complement.
GGTGGAAGTCGGCATTGCGTTTTTTGCGATAAATAATTATATGAACAACAGAAGAGATTGCAACGCGGTTTTCTCTAATCTTTTAGTTAATTTCTTACAGAAGGTTTGTAGCTATACCTAATTCATTCGTAGCTATACATAGTCAAAAGTAAATACGTAGACAAAGTAAAGTTATCGTAACCAGATAAGTTGAGGTGACAGTGGGCAGAGAACATAGCACGCAGAACTGATAGATAGCCGACAGGACAGCAAGTTATGTAACGAAGGTCACAGTCCGGGCTAGCCACCCGGCCTATACGAACTTACTTTAGTAGCACGATTTGGTAATTAGCAAACATAAATAAAACGTTAAATACCCAAATAATTATGTAGTGTACCTACAAACAATCATCTTTACCTAAAATCGCAGATGAGACCACACTAGGCTATTTTTTAGGGTTCCGTACCCAAAGGGAAAAACGGGACCCTATTACTAAGACTTCGATGTCCGTCTGTCTGTCTGTCTGTCACCGGACTGTATCTCATGAACCATGATAGCTAGGCAGCTGAAATTTTCACAGATGATGTATTTCGGTTGCCGCTATAACAACAAATACTAAAAACAAAATAAAATAAATATTTAAGGGGGGCTCCCATACAACAAACCTGAATTTTTAGACGTTTTTCGCTCTATATTAATAATGGTACCAGGTACAGTAGGCGCGCGAGTTGAATGCAGAGCTTAGGAATGCGAATGTCTCCCCCCGCTATCCGCACGCCCAACCCGCCCAGGCGCGTGAGGTGGGGCGTGCGGATAGCGGGGGGAGATGCTCCCGCTCTTTACCTCAGACCCCGACTGCATTCAACTCGCGCGCTATCTGTAGGTGCTTGAAATTTTCACAGAGTATTTAGTTTTATATTCCCTTCAATAATAAATAATAAAATTAAAGTAAAATAAATATTTAACGGGGGCTCCCATACAGTACGGAACCCTCCGTGCGCGAGTCCGACTCGTACTTGGCCGATTATTGTATACATAAATATACACAAACTGACCTCTATGTAAATAGCCGTATAATAATCGCATTATACAAACAAAAGTTCTGTATAATGTTGGAGTAAATTTTACTCGTATCTACTAAGGTGGTGGAGCTAGTCGCGGCCATGAATATTTAGCACGGATATACAGATAAAAATTAACACCAAGTATCATAAACAAACAGAGGAAACGTAAATGTAATTTTTATTTATTCTTTTCATAAGTAGAAGTTATGATTTGGTGGTACACTTACTTACTGTTTTTAGCTAAATCAATATGTTTCATTATTTTCAAAGACAAGCGTTTGTTCACCAATTTTACGCTGTGAGCTTCAATAGACGTTTCACGAATACTTTTTACTCGTTTTTTTTCAATAAATCAAAAGGTGTCAGCCACTACTAATAAAAAAGGATTAGAAGTTGGAGTCAACAGTTGTCAATCAAACCTACAAAAGCATCAGAAGTGAGTAGGAAAAACCATGAGGCAAATTGACCAATATTTTAGTAAGTAACTACACGAATTGCTGCGCTCCAATTAATTTTTATGCAAGCTCGAGTCGAGTTGAGCTAGTTAGGACGAGACCGTTTTATTTAGCCATTAAATTAATTATGGCATTGCCCTATTTTAGTTTATTGCAAGCACTGACCATAGCGTACAAAGTAATCTTTAAAGAGGTTAAATATGCGAAGTACATTGGTAGGAAGCAGAACATAATATTAAACTGTGTTACATTTTACAAGTGTTAGTTGTTCCGTCGTTGAGTTATCTTTGTATGTATCATCAAGGTTCCTGATGATAGAGTCGACGAGATTACTTTACACTATCTATCCATCGCTGTAGGACGTCCACAGCTGGGCATAGGCCTCCCCTATGGATCTCCAATAAGACCGGCTGGAAGCGGCTTGTATCCAGCGCGATCCAGCGGTCTTGATAAGGTCACCAGTCCAACACATGACCGTGAGACGGGTGGTCTCCACTCGAGAACTTTCCGACCCTATTGTGCTAATCCGCTGGGCTATATCGGTAACTATGATTCTTTTACGGACCACTTCATTTCTGATTCGATCTCGCAGAGAGACTCCGAGCATAGCCCTCTCCATAGCTCGTTGGACTACTTGGAGCTTACTAATTGGATCCAGACTTTACTCAAAGTGCACCTATAGGCTGATAATACGGGAGTTCATTTTGAAAATAGTCAGGGAGAAGAGTCCAACAGTAGACGTACTAAGATAACAATTATGGTGACGTTTTTCCAAGTTAAAGAATCCACAGTTCCAATAGTTTTTAGGGTTCCGTACCAAAAGGGTAAAAACAGGACCCTATTCCTAAGACTCCACTGTCCTTCCGCCTGTCTGTCAGTCTGTCACCAGGCTGTATCTCATGAACCGGAGTTGAAATTTTTCAGATGATGTTTTTCTGTTGCCGCAATAACAACTAAAAACAGAATGAAATAAATATTTAAAGGGGGCTCCCATACAACAAACGTGTTTTTTTACGAGGGGCTCCCATACGGTACGGAAACCTTCATGCGCAAGTCCAACTCGTACTTGGCCGATTTTTTGTTCAGAGCAAACTAGACGTGGCATAAAACACAAGTCATTTTTTCAATGTCAAAGATATATGACTCATAACATTTTAACAAGCATTGCAAAGGCGATGCAAAAGTGATTTATACTCGTATTTCAACCACACCTTTGTCTCATACCACAGGTTTTCTATAGAAGATACTAAATTGTAATTATTTTTCGCAAAAAATGGCAAAACCGACTCGGGAGGACTGATTCGGTTCACATTTGGCGAAAATATCGATAAACATACACAAAAAAATCGGCCAAGTCCGAGTCGGACTCGCGCACGAAGAGTTCCGTATCATATGGGAGCCCTCTTAGCCCCATTTCAAACATCTACCTGTTGCCAATATTAATATCGTGCAAAAAATGGCAAAAAAATCACGTTTGTTGTATGGAAGCCCCCTTGAATATTTATTTTAATTCGTTTTTAGGGTTCCGTACCCAAAGGGAAAAACGGTACCCTAGTACTAAGACTTCGATGTCCGTCAGTCTGTCTGTCACCGGGCTGTATCTCATGAACCATGATAGCTAGGCAGTTGAAATTTTCACAGATGATGTATTTCTGTTGCCGCTATAACAACAAATACTAAAAAGAGAATAAAATAAATATTTAAGAGGGGCTCCCATACAATAAACCTGATTTTTTAGACGTTTTTCGCTCTATATTAATAATGGTAACAGGTAGATGCTTGAAATTTTCACAGAATATTTAGTTTTATATTCACTTCAATAATAAATAATAAAATTAAAATAAAATAAATATTTAAGGGGGGCTCCCATTCAGTACGGAACAATCCGTGCGCGAGTTCGACTCATACTTGGCCGATTATAAATAACTAGACGACCCGCCCCGGCTTCGCACAGGTGTATTATACATATAAACCTTCCTCTTGAATCACTCTATCCATTAAAAAAACCGCATCAAAATCCGTCGCGTAGTTTTAAAGATTTAAGCATACAGACAAACAAACAGACAAAAATAGCGACTTTATTTTATACTATGTAAGGATACACCTGTGCGAAGCCAGGGCGGGCCGCTAGTTTACAATAAACCTCAATAGTATTTAGAATTAAGAGCCCCGGTGATCTGTAATTTTCCATACAAACGTATTACGCTGTTTTCTTCCTGGAAAATACTTGTTGAGCTTCAATTTTTTGTCATAAAATTAAATTTAGCTGTTTAGACTACGCTGTCTTTTCTTTTTCTTAATAAATTAATTATGAGGCAAACTATGACCCTTCAAAACCACAAAAATATTCACCATTATTACCGACGTCTTTAGAGACCTACCAGAAGAGACAAAATATTATCTAACAAAATATAAAATGACAGAATCATGAGCACACATTTTTTTTAAATTTTGACATAAAAAAATACTTGATTGAAAAAGTTTTTGAAGAAGAAAACTGCGTAATACGAAACGTTGTCTCGCCAAGTTTTTTGTAGGTATAAATCGCTCTGAGCTGCAATTGTCCCTATCGCACGATGCGGGGGTAGGGTTGAGGTAAGGGAGGTTCAAACCTATACGTACACAAGCACTAGGGATGTAGTAATAGTCGATATTTATGTCGATGCTCTAGTGATGTCCATCGATATCAATGTTTATTAAAAATATTAGTTATTTTTTCCAATCTTGTGATTTGACCGTTGTATGTTTGTTACTTTTGAAGAAAAGATTTTATGTATGGAATATAGGCGTTTAGTTGCTGCGACATATTGCAGCGATTATACAGAATATCGTGTGTGGTATCCGCAGGCATCTAAATGAGTTAGGCGCAGAATAACCAATTCGCATAATGCCCAAGTAATCCGGGAATGCTCAATTCTACGAAAGCATAATTATATGAAGGTCCAATTCTCAAAATGGCAACATAATTTTGATTAGGAATTTTCAAATAAAATCACACATTTTAAATACATATAAGGGCTTACCGGTATCTAAAACAACCGGCTTTGGCGAGTTAGGTACATCATAAATTTTACTATGGACCGACCAGAGCCGAATCCGCGAGAAATATCAACTATACCATAGAAAAAGTCTGTTGATAATGGACAAAGTGTATGGAACAGCTGGTTTTTATCGCCAATTCGGAGTTAGTTGTTCCCATAGTAAAAGTTGTTCTTTTTAAACCTATTAACTTTGCCCTAAAGAGGTGGTGCTTTAATTAAAGCACAGAATGCTCAATTCTCAAAATGGCAAAATAATTTCAAATAGAAAACGCACATTTTCATTTAAATAAATCTATCTATTTAATTAATTATTTTGCCATTTTGAGAATTGAGCATTGTTAGACCTGCGGGGCAATTCTATCAACCAATCTCGTTACTAAGGTGACACGTTCTTGAACCTGTCTCGTTTTTCTGATAGTTTTGAGCTGTCGGAACTGTCAGAAAAACGAGAGAGTTTCAAGAACGTATCACTTTAGTAAAGAGATCGACTAACAGAATTGCCCTGCAGGCCATTGTGAAAATTGGGCATTCTTAAAATGGAGCTTTCTTAGAACTATGTGCCATTATTAGAATCCTGCGCCTAAAGCGAAATAATGATTCTAATCAGGAAAATCAAATGCTCTCTAAAATCGTGTAATAACTGTAACGTATAAATATAATTATCCTTAGTCCACCTACCTAAGTGAAAAACGTTCTATTAAATTATTCAAGTATCAAAGACTCAACATTAAATAATTAAAAAAAACACATAATCAGTCACATTACAAACACAACAAAATAAATAAATCTAGATCTAATAAAATAAATAAGTTCTATGTTGCGCTTGCCAGTAAAGGTAGCGCCACTCAAGTCGGCGGATGAGATGTTAGCCGCAGATGAAACTTCGCCATAATTCGCTAATTATTGCGCATATGTGCACAATGCCGACGCCGCGTGGCGTAGTGTTAAGCACAGGCGTGCACGCGGGAGGCATGAGGTTGGCGGGTGTGTTCGGCGTCTTGTCTCTCAAACTCAAACTCAATTCATTTATTGCAACATATGAAATTTACATGCGGTTCTTAGTTAACATGTTTTGTATAGTTAAATAGTTAGTTAGTTATATGACCCTATAAGGGTATGCCAATTTTATTATTTATATTGGAACGATTTATTATTACGTTTTCTAGATTATCGTTAAAAAAATCGTCTAATGTATAATAGCTTTTAGATAGTAGGATAATTTTTAGTTGTTTTATGAAGCAGTTTTCTCTTTCGATATCTTTTAAATTATTTGGCAATTTATTAAATATTTTTATAGCCACAGAATTTGGGCTAGAACTGTGCATTGTTCTCTCTGGCCCCTGCGCATACCTATATTTTGCCTTTTGCACAGCATTCTGCGCCTAACTTTCCATATGCCGATTCCATATGTGTCTTGCCCTCTGTCATTTTAACTTGCCAATCCACTGAGTTTTGCTGAAAAGTTCAATTACTTAGAAGTGTTTCAATCAGTTTGTCTCTACCTATTTTGTGGATATTATATCCTGTATTTCTATGGTGTGTCCTACCCACTGCTGCTTTAATTTGCTAATTGTTTTAACTTTTTTTAAACGTAAGTATTGAAATACTCGTAGAACCAAAGTATGACAAGCAGTTCTCCAAACAGTAAGCCTAGCATCTGATCTGTTTAATTGAATTCTCAATTCAATTAAACAGATGCGAGGCACACTTTACTGTGATGCGCTAATTATTGTGCATATGTGCACCATGCCGACGCCGCGTGGCCTAGTGGAGTGCACGGGCGCAGGGAGCGCGCGGGAGGCATGAGTTTGGCGGGCGGGTGTGCCCCTTTCTGGCTCCCGCGCATACCTATAATTTGCCTTTTGCGCAGCGTTCTGCGCCTAACTTTCCATCCGCCGACTTGTGTGGCGCGGATTATACGTGAGATTCATTCGAGAAAACAGCCCCATTGGCTATTCGTTCATTGAACTATGTGCCTTGCCCTGTGTCATTTTAACTTGCCAATCCACTGAGTTTGGAGAGAGCTGAAAAGTTCAATTAGAAGTGCTTTAAATGCTTTAATCGGTTCATATCTACCTACTTGGTAGATGTTCTATCCTGTATTACCTACTATGGTGTATGTCCTACCCACTGCTGCTTTAATTTGCTAATTGTTTCAATTTTTTAAACGTGTTCAAGGTATGCCAAGCAGTTCTCTAAACAGTAAACCTCGCATCTGTTTTATTGAATCCTCTATAATTTTTATACTATGGGACTAATAGCGGAATGAAAATATGGTAGGTACCATAGAAAAGGCAAGAAGTTTAAGATGTGCAGGTATACAGTAATATAACGAGACCCTATTACTAAGACTCCTCTGTCCATCTGTCTGTTGGTCACTAGTCTGTACCTATCTCATGAACCGTAATAGCTAAACAGTTAAAATTTGCACAGATGATATATTTCTGTTTCCATTATAACAACAAATACTTACTAAAAATAGAATGAAATAAATATCGACTTCAACTGTGTACAGAATTTGCGCGGATCGATGTAGCATTTTTCACATTATTGCTGATTTATGAAAAATGGCTCAGCCGATTTCAATAAAATTTAAATGGGACCAACTTTGACGTATACCCTTTCCAATAAAAAAATTATACGCGTCGAATTGCGTACCTCCTCCGTTTCATCGGTCAAAAAATAGAATAAAATAAATATTTATTCATACCATACAACAGATGTGAGTTTTTGCACGATAATTATTAATAATCACAACAAAAGCGTCTACCGCTTGAAATATTTTTAGAGTATTTAGTAATATAATATTTCAATTTAAAAAACAAATAATTGAATTGAAATACATAATTGGCTCCCATACGGTACGAACCCTTTCAAGCGCGAGTCCATATTTATTTTAGTCTGAAGAACTATGTAAGATATTTCCATAAAAATAATTAACTTAAAATTAGAAAGAAGTAATTTCAGTCAAAATATACAATGTAAACTGCAACGCCTACAGAAATCAAATAGCGCGCAGAGTTATCTTGTGCGCACTCTACGTAATATCATACTTTGCTACAATTCAAAATAAAATATCGGTCGACCACGCTGGTTCTTTGGGGCGCGGGTGGGGTGCGACACACACACGGACAGTTCGAGCGCAGTACGCACACAAAAACAATTGCATCACCACACACATTGAAGCTCCCTGGTTTGGGCGCATCGCGACGGCAATAGTTTAGTCCAAATACCTATTTCTCAATTTCTTTGTCACTAGGCTACGCTCTTAACTCTAGATCTGATAGAAGACATCCTTCGATCGTGGATTGTGGAAAGGTAGATAACTAGATAGTTTCACACATGATTTTATCACATTTTCATGATAACACAATTGTGATACGGGATGGAGCGACCTTACACTTGATAATAACGTTAGTAACACCTTTCTAACAAATAGTACAAACACCTATTTCGCACTGCTCTATTAATAGCGGAGTGTTGGCAATAATCCATGGGCATGTAAACAAATAAAATGTGGAAAATATTTATGTACTACGCATATTATCTAGAATGTTGGGAATTTTAAGTTTTTATCATCGTCATCATCATAGCCATAGAACATCCACTTCCGCTATAGATCTTCAATAAGACCGATCAGAAGTAGCTTGCATCTAGCAATACTGCTGGTAAGTGGTCTCTATTCGAGAACTTTACTAGCTACTTTTTAACCCCATCGGTCATGAGTTCCCCGTGACATGTGCCCTGCCCACTGCCATTACAACTTATCAATCCTTTGGGCTGTGTCTCTAATTTTAATTCTTCTACGGATCTCTTCATCTCTGATTCAATATCACAGAGAGGCTCTAAGCATTCTCATTATATAATTAAGAAAAATACCTATAGAGCTACTTGGAGCTTACTAATAATACGACCCAAAAATAACATTTAAGTAGTACCTTTTAGTGCCGTACGTAGGTAGCTTAAAAGCAAAAAAAACTTGGTCACCACTGGTAACACAAAAAAATTGAGTCTGAATCAAAGTCTGAACTATACATAATCTTGGGAATTTTTAGGTTTCTATAAAATTCTAGAACTCGTTATGCAAGTTATGATGAAGTGAAGGCATTGTCCGAAATATCGCGTGCGTCACTCTGGTCGGTATGTGGGTGAAACGAATTGGCAGCAAATAGGTATGTAGGTGACTTGATTAACTAATATGTATTCGTATAAAGTACAAACCTTAGGGAGCGCCTCCCCTGAATATATGCTCTTATTCTTATTCTTATTCGGTGTGGGGGCGATAAGCCTTGCACTGACGGGAGATACGTAGAAGAACCAAAGTTACCGACATAGCCCAACGGATTGGCAAGTTGAAATGGCAATGGGCAGGGCACATAGCGCGGAGGATTGATGACGGATGGGGTCGAAAAGTTCTCGAGTGGAGACCACGTACCGGCAAGCGCAGCGTAGGACGTCCACCCACAAGGTGGACGGATGACCTCATTAAGACCGCAGGATCGCGCTGAATGCAAGCCGCTTCCAATCGGTCTTATTGGAAATCCATAGGGGAGGCCTATGTCCAGCAGTGGACTTCTTATGGCTGATGGATGGATGGATGACGTTTCGCATGGGGTGGGGTGTTTTGTGCATTTCACCCTCCAGCGTTTCCCGAGACAGCCCATCTCCAGCGTGGCTCTGGGCCGCTGGCACTATTGCCACAGTGGCTTGGATGGTATTTGGGATGATGTCTATGTGGATGTCGATGCTGATGATAATGCAGAAGCCTCATGCAATAGCTGCTCTTTGGTGCATACTTTTCTTGTTGAGAAATTTATAATTAGTTGAGGAATAATATTGTGCGTCAGCAGTCAGATGGTAGGATCCAAAGAGTAGGAAGCTATACTAGCTAGTCAGATTCCATTGCATCTGAAATCTCAAATAGACGTAAAAGCTGAATCAAAGTTCTTGGCGGTTGTGATGTTAGCTACAACCTGCGTAAAGCCCAATCCTGACTGAAGCTCACAAAACAGCTGCCCGAGGATTGCGTTTCGCGCAGCTTGTAGCTAACTTCACGCCACCAAAAGATTTGATTCGCTCTACAATTGTATTTTGACCACACTTATTTTATACAATTTCTTAAATTGTCAATAGTCAATAAAATTTATTTGAAAATTTTGTAACAAGTCAAGAAGAAAACAGTTCAATGATCGGAATAGCAATTTTTTTCCAGCCGATTTCCAAAAAGGAAGGAGGTTCTATGTTCGTCTGTATGTATTTTTTTGTGTATGTTCATCGATAATTTCGCCATTAAATTGTTAATCCGAATCTAAAAAATATTTTTTAGTTCGAAAGGGTATCCCGAGGTGGTCCCATTTAAATTTTACAGAAATCAGCTGAGCCGTTTTTGAAAAATCAACAATAATGTAAACAATTCAAACGAAATATTCGAATTTTGTACACGATGAAAGGCAGTTTTGCCATTGTTGCGAAAAATAATTATTTATTTATTTAAGTACAGGCCCAACAGCATAAAAATAATTTTCTTTAATTTCTAAACAAATCTTGAATATAAATAGGCCCATTGCATTTCTTAGAATCAGACATCCGCAAAATCATGATGTGCTTACGTTTGAGCACATCCTGTCTGAGCAATCTGCTCTGTATCTTGATTGCGTAAAAGATAATATCCCTTAACTCTAGATTTGAAGTAAGAATTTAAATCATTTATTTTGCGAGTATCCGTCGGTCTAAAAGTAACTCTTAAAAAAAACGGCCAAGTGCGAGCCGGACTCGCGCACGAAGGGTTCCGTACCATGGGAGCCCCATTCCTCTTGCCGTTGTTAATAGCTAGCAAAAAACTCCTAAAAATCACGTTTGTTGTATGGGAGCCCCCCTTAAATATTTATTTTATTCTGTTTTTAGGGTTTCGTACCCAAAGGGAAAAACGGGACCCTATTACTAAGACTTCGATGTCCGTCTGTCCGTCTGTCTGTCTGTCACCGGGCTGTATCTCATGAACCATTATAGCTAGGCAGCTGAAATTTTCACAGATGATGTATTTCTGTTGCCGCTATAACAACAAATACTAAAAACAAAATAAAATAAATGTCTAAGGGGGGCTCCCATACAATAAACCTGATTTTTTAGCTGTTTTTCGCTCGATATTAATAATGGTAACAGGTAGAAGCATGAAATATTCACAGAATATTGAGTTGTATAAGCACTTCAATAACAAATAATTAAAATTAAAATAAAATAAATATTTAAGGGGGGCTCCCATACAGTACGGAACCCTTCGCGCGCGAGTCCGACTAGTACTTGGCCGATTATTGATGTACCTATGATTAGATCATATGCAATTATTCGTTTCTCAGAAACAACATATTTTTTGACTCTGCGAATTTCCCAGAATCAAAACAAGCTACGTACGATCATTTTAAAATTAGAACTAGCGCTGGTAATTCAGCTTTTCCTCGTGGATGTTATTTGTAATTACGGAAGTGCTAAGTTATTTTTTGTGGGTTAATGTTTAGTATAAAAAGGTGACGCCGATTTTCTGTCGAAATATCCAGTTGAATGACCGTGCGCAGTGTGGGAGAACGATTTTAGGCGTCGCATTGTTAAATCTATTCAAATTCTACAAATATTGTCGATTAAACTAAAAAAGGAATCTTCTAGCAGTGGGATTATAGGTAATCCTTAGTAAAATTATAAATCCGAAAGTGAGTTTGTTTGTTACTTTTATAAAAGTGTCATCTAGAGACTACTTTTTATTTCGGGAAAAATTAAAAGAAGCGGGCGAAGCCGTTCCCTAAAAGATATAATCTAAATCTTTTCTAAGTCGGCGTATTTTATCTTCGACCACAACGTCGCTTACCATCAGGCGAGTTGGTGGTCAAGCGCGGACTTATCCGCGATAACAAAAAGTATAAAATATTTTTAAAAAATCTTTACTCTGCCGGCTTTATATGTATGACGACGAATCCTACTAATATTATAAACGTGAAAGTTTGTAAGGATGGATGGATGTATGGATGTTTGTTACTCTTTCACGCAAAAACTACTGAACGGATTGAGATGAAACTTTGCAATTATATAGCTTATACATCAGAATAACATATAGCGTAAATTTTCCATATTATAACAATAAGTGTTAAGTAAGTAGGATAAATTCTGCCATCTGCGAGCTATTCTAGCGTGCGCTACAAGAAATGTCAAAAAAGAACTGTCAAATCGATTTTTTTTGTTTTCTTATTTTCCACCTCCTTTATTAAAGGTGGTAAGGTAGGGCCTCGAAATATCATGCGGGCGAAGCCGCAGGCAAAATCTAGTCATTGTATAAAATAAAAATCTGTTGTTCCGCACATTTTGTAGAAATTCAATGAGTGATTTTGGGTTAGATTCCATAGCGTAATTAAGAAGTGTTTGTGTATACCATTCATCAATCGTAAAACAAAAGAAAACATATAAGAATCGGTTAATACGTTTAGAGGAATTAGAAAGAATCTAAAGGACGGACAGAAAACTTTCTAGTTTATATGATAGCGGTATCATAATAATTATTTTACGCAAAAAATCGCAACACCGACTTCCACCATGTACAGAATCAGCATAATTTGCACGATTCGATGTGACATCCATGTACATTTTTGTTGATTTACCAAAAACTGCTCAGCCGATTTTGATAAAATTTACATGGGAGCACCTCGGAAGTATACTCTTTCGAACTAAAAAAGATTTCTTTAAATCGATTAATAATTGGCGAATATATCGACTAACATACGCAAACAAAAATACATAGAGACGAACATACTCGTAGTACCTCCTCTTTTTTGGAATTCGGTAAAAAGGCAAATAACACACAAGTGCTTTGTAATGTAATCTACGAAGTAGGATACTACTCAGATATTTTGATAATAATATTATCTATAAATAACTTATCTGATAAGAAAAGATAGCTATCAAAATGGTTCAACAACATAATTTTATTTAATGTCATTGGTGACTCAGAAAAATACATTTGGCTTTATAATTTTTCTGCGGTACCTGTTTCATGTTATTTTTTCTAAGATACACATTTTTGGCCATAGTTTATGAGTTATGAATGACACGATGAATGAGTTCCTTTTGGTACAATATTCATTGTGACCTTGTCAAGCTAGCTTTTCTAACTTTGTCCAGATATACGTGGTGTCTTATTAGCTAAAATATGATTGAAAATATGCGACAAATATATCTTTTTCCGACGTTTCGACAGAGACTTTGTATGAGAAAAAGGTTGTTTATTTATAAGGTTATTTTTTATATTCGCTGACTCGAAAAGAAGGAGATAGCGTGATAAGTCCTATAATATAAGAACAAAATAATATTTTTCCACAAAGCATGTGATGTAATAGTACCTACGAGTACATCACCTAAAATCCTAGATCCATGCTATATTACAAGTTGCAAACTATGAAGTGTTCTTTTTTACCATTTGGCACCGAATAATTATTTTTCGCAAAAACTAGCATGACCGACTTCAACCGTGTACAGAATTCGCGAATATTTCTCTCGGATCGATGTAACATTTTTCACACTATTGTTTATTTATCGAAAGTGGCTCAGCCGATTTGGATAAAATTTAAATGGGACCAGTTTCGAAGTATGCACTTTTCAATAAAAAAAAAATTCTCGTAATCGGACCACTACGTAAAAAGTTATGCATTAAAAAAAAGTGTCGAATTGAGTACCTCCTTCGTTTCGTCGGTCAAAAATAACAAAACCAATTAAACATAAATATGAACGAACTCAAAACAACAGAATGTAAACTCACCGAAAAGCAGAGATCATCCGGATGGTCCGTGTAGTAGTCGAAAAGCGCAATGGCATAAGGTTCTTCCTCTTCGATAGCCAGATCTTTGAACTGCGAAACGTCGGCCGTGTCGACGTCCAAACCCCGCGACAAGTCGTCCAGACGTGGTGGCAAGTCGTCCAGACTGGCTGCCAAGTCGTCCAGACTCACAGGCAAGTCGTCGATGACCGCTGGCGGAGGGGGAGGCGGTATGGACGGCATGGGTGGTGAACTTTCGCGCTCGGGGGAACTGTCGCTTTCGTCCCAACTGAAGGGCTTTGAATCCTGTAAACATTTGCTACGCTTAGAATGATAATATACTTGAGCATTATGTTATTATACACCGAATCAAACTTCTAGGCGTCTGTGATGTTAGCTACATGCTGCGCAGATCTCAAGATAAGCAAATTCGTTACGTCAGCTGCGTGAAGAACGCTCATGTACGTAAGACATAACGAATTATAAGCCGCGCCACTCAAGTTGGCGGAAATGAAGTTAGCTACAAGCTGCGCGATATCCAATGGCTTTGTGTGAGCTTCAGTCAAGATTGGATATTGCGCAGCTAACTAGCTAACTTCATTTCCGCCAACTTGTGTGGCGCGGCCTATACTTACTGTGCAAGCTTCTTGGCGTCCAGTCTCTCGTGTTCATAAGCGCGAACAAGTTTGATTCGGCCTATACTTTTGTAATCAATGTTATATAATAATGAATTGCAGCCGTTTTTGAAACTAAACTACCATAAATGACCAAAAAATGACTTTTTTGTGTAATTAATCCTATACGTCCTAGGTACTGAATACTGATGACAATATGGTGAATTAAAGAAAACAGATCTTATCATCAAAAACACTGAGATAAGGTTTCCTATGTATTAGTTTGAAAGTAGGTGTTGTTGACTAAAAAAAAAATAGTTATCTGTTATTTACACATTAGTGTTCCAATTGTTCATTTTTTTCATTTAAGTAAACACATGTTTTTGCTAAAACAGTTTTCTCATTCTCGACTGGTCTGATAAGAGTCTGACTGGTTTGAATATTTAAGTTATTTTTTGTATTGCAATAAGATGATTTTTGAAAGAATTGGTATAGTAGGTATTTATCACTACTGTACGTCAAAGGCTGGATGACCAATTAGTACTCATTGTGTTGACAATGAGAAAGGCCTTGCCAGCATGAGGTCACATAATAAACTGGACATTAAATTGGAAATGTAAATTTTGCTAATTTTATCAATGGATGAAACTGGACCAATGTGAAGCATACAAAAAAACACAAAATAACCCTAACAATAACCTAAGCAGATGAAATAATTATTTTTTGCAAAAAATAGCATGACCGACTTCAACCGTGTACAGAATTCGCGAATATATCTCTCGGATCGATGTAACATTTTTCACATTATCTTTGATTTCGAAAACGGCTCGGCCGACTTCGATAAACTTTAAATGGGACCAATTCCGAAGTATCTCTTTGTAATAAAATAAGAATTATTGAAATTGGACTACTATGAAAAAAGTTATGCATGGTTATACATAAAAAAATATATACGCGTCGAATTGAGTACCTCCTCCAGTTGGTTCGTCGGTCGAAAAGTGCAAGCATATGGTCAAGTTTATGGGCAACACACTCATATATAATGTGCAAAGTTATATTCGTCGTAGGCTTATTAGAATTATATTGAAAAAAAAATCGGCTGTTCTGTACATTTTGTTGACAAGTCATTGAACTTTTGCTAAGATACAGCTGATTTTTATAGCAATATCAATGTTGGTCTAATAAGAAAAGTTTGTCATGATGATGAGTGCAATGACATTTAACCTAGATAATGTCCATTGTTTAAAGAAACTCTGTATTGTACAAGTGGCAAAATCTACAGAACAAATACAAAAATTGGACGTAGTTTGGCAGAAAGGACTCTACCCACACGGCTGACCAAAATCAAAACAGCAAGCGGTTTGCAATATAAGAGAGACTAGCGACCCGCCCCAGCTTCGCACAGGTGTATTATACATATAAACCTTCCTATTGAATCAATCTATCTATTTAAAAAAAAGCATCAAAATCCGTTAGGTAGTTTTAAAGATTTAAGCATACATGGGGACAGACAGCGGGAAGCGACTTTGTTTTATACTATGTAGCGATAGTCATAAGAAATCTAACTCTGAGCACATCGCAATGGAGCATGATAACAGCTCTTAACACTTACTCAATAACTGATTATTTACTGAAGTGCGAAGCTGAAGTAAGCAGATATGTAACAATATGGATTATGTATGTTTTCTTCAACAAATCCTTCAATATTGTGCAATAACGAAGATAAACATACAACTAGTGCATTGATAGTCTGTCAGCATATTATTATATGTTTGATTGTGTATATTGCTGAATATTGACCTAATGACACACATTAATAATTAGCAACAAAAACCTAATAACCTGGAAATTGAGCATCATAAATTAAAAATTAAACAATCTACACACTGCATTCATCAAGCATAATATAGTTAACCTAAACTAAGTAGTAAATAAATAATAACTTGCCCTGACAGGGATAACATCACTAGGTCACGAACTTTATGTTGTAACAGTGCATTGTGCAATAAATATTTTACTTAAATAAATAAATATGAACCAAGTTATTAATATGGAAAATGAATAGAACTGCGTACATTTTAAACACTTCAATTGCCCAGTTAGCCAGATGCCGTAAATAATTTAAATTGCAGAGCAAATCATTCGATTTCAGTTAAAGATAAATTAATGATAAGTGATGACTTGATAGCTTGTTTGAACTGTTAACAAAACCAGGATAAAAATTAATTGAGCTCACCAACACGTAAACTGCAAGAACTCATTGGAAATACACTGTTAACTCTTTTAAACTAAACTCAGTACAATAATTCACTTATTATAAATATTACCCATAGTTCAATTCCATTGGTCTACTATATGCTATTATTTCAAAATCAAATAACACCATATACATTTATTTACTCTTTATAATCGAATACTTTATCTATTGAGCTTCTTTTTAAAGAATTAACACTGTAATTGCATGAAAATAGAGTTTTGCAACATTAAACACCAAGGTTATACTTACGAAACTATCTCCAAAGCCATTGCTGACTTTATGGATGGGTGTTGTTGTGTTCACATTCATGGACGTCATAGGAAAACCATTTCCAAATGTCGTTTTCAGTAATGCAGAATTGTCGGGAGGCTTCGGACGGGCTGGCTTTGCCCGTATTATCGTTGGTCCTTTCAACAGAGGAACTTGTCCTTGACTCACATTCGTAGTCGACCCAAAGGGATCTCTAGCTATCACAGGTTTCTTGAAAATAGGAGGCTTATTGCTCACTGGCTGTGGTGAAAACGGATCAACAGTAGCAAAATTATCTAACGTATCATCTTTTGAAATTTTTCTAGAACTCAAAAACAGGTCAAAGTCATCTTCAAATCCACTTTCTGCTTGTGATGCATTGCCGTTTTGATGGTTGTGATGATTTGTTGAAGTTGTAGCGTCCGATCCAAAGCTGTCCACACTGAGGCCGTCACTGCTAGATCTTGTGGTGAATGTCGGAGAACTTGGAGGAGAAGACAGATCTATCAAAGCACCGGTTTGTACATTCTTTGGTTCACATTTAGGAAACATTTTATTTGTGTCCAGTTCGTTGATATCCGGGACGGCTTGCTGATAAGTGGTGCTCTGAGAGGTTGTTGTTTTAGTTTTTCGTGTGAGAAGAGAAGACAGCACTGTAGGCTTCCTAATGAAATGAGTTGGCTTGGCAGGAACATCTGGTTGTTTGTTGATTTTGGGTGGTGGTGGTCTTGGTGGGGGCTTTTTCTTCTGCTCATGAGGGGTGGGTTCAAACACATCAGCCCCAAATGGGTCATTGTCCCAGTTAGTGACAGGTGAGTAACGATTGACTCCCATACCTGGGACTGTTGGCGCTGGCCTCGTTGGCCCCTTCATACCTGCATACAACATACCAGGATTTTTTACTATCTTTAGCTGGTTAATTTTAATACTATTTTTATTTTAATTATTCATGATTTATAATGAAGGTTAAAAAATTATGCTAATTAAATCTGCATCCTTGAATGATTTGACGTCTTAAACTGATACCTATTTTCTCATACTTTTTTCATTACTTGATAAATAGGACATCATTACACTTTTAACACAAAAAAAGGCAAGCCTTGCTCAAAGGAACCTGTTAATAATGACTCATTGTAACTATCATTCATAACACAGTTGCAAAATTAATGTATCATTGTGGGGCAGCACATAACGAAACTTACTTTTTGTATTTGATAAAACTTATAATAGGAACAAACACTACACAATCACATAACTGTTGTGTCAATGGCAAGGTTCCGAGTAGCGCGTGAGAACCGAAGAGAACAAAGATTGCGTGGAAACGAGTTTACAGCGCGCGCGATAGAGGCACTCTGGCGGTTGGGTAATGGTTGGACCATGTATCAACGAATGTCTGATGAAGCGCCAATGTGTCGGTACGCGATAATGATAGTATGATATCGAGATCCACCCACTGACGACACGCTGCAGGCGGCGCTGCGGGCGCGGGGCAGCAAGCTCGCTCGCCACAGTATCGCGTCGTGCCAGGTACGGGACCGCACGGCCTTGATAGAGTTCGACGTAATCACAAAGGGTTAATTACTCTTGTTTTTACACGCATATATGTAAAACACTGATAAGTCTTTAGGATGTTAATTTCGAATGATACCGTAGAGTACAGTCTTGATTTATTTTTACGCACCTTGTCTAAATAAATCCATTTTGCTTTGTTAAAACGTCTAGCCACAATGTGAGAATTGGGGATTTTACGTAAAAAAAATTACTAAGTACATAAATAAAGAAATAGACAGTACTCGTGTTACAATTTTAAGTCCTCATTTTTTAAGCGCGAGAAAGCGAGTAGCGCAGTTTCAATAATTTTTAAAATATTTTCATTTCTCATTCCTCCGTGAGGGTAAAATAAAATTCAACGTTAATTTTTTTTTTTTTTAAAATAATTTATTCATGACCATGGATACAGAGTCCTTCAGTCGAAGTCTTAAATAATAAAAAATTTACAAACATAGAAGAGAAATAAAAAATTAAACTTAACTAAATCTTTTCAACAGTATTTAAAATATACTTATAAATAGGTTTGTAAAAAACTTCACTTTTTAGTAAATCCTCAATACGGCGGGGAACACTAATTGAGTTACGAGCTGCTATGTCACTAATGTCACTGGCTAAAATTAATCGTTGTAAATGGAATTGGGGACATTGAAAAATTATATGGTTTATATCAGCATGCGGTCGGGAACAATACGTACAGTTATCTTCTGGGACTATATTAATTTTGTGTAAATGAGCTGGAACCAAGCAATGTCCAAATCTCAGGCGATTTATAACTGTTATAAACTTTCTGCCACAATATTCAAATTTGTTGTACCAAGGAGTAGTAGGTAAGTCTTTCTGTATTTCTGCATACCACCTTCCCTTATATTCTGTTGTAACGTGCCAATATTCTTTCCAAATTCTGAGTAAATCCTTATTAATTGCACAATAGTAATCTGTGAAAGGTACTTTTAATATATCTGTGTGATCTAGATCATGCTCTTGCCGAGTAGCCAAATCTACTGTTTCATTGCCATGGATGCCACAATGTGAAGGAACCCATACCAATTCTACATGTTTTGATTTACTAATCATTTCTATAAGTTCTCTAATACTATATATAATATAATTTAACTTATATGAGAAATTACTGTTGTTCAAAACAGACAGAACACTTTTAGAATCACTTACTATTAGTATATTTACATTTTTTACAGAGTTATTTACAAATGTTAAAGCGGTTAAAATTGCATACGCTTCTGCAGTAAACACACTGCAATTATTATCTAACTTTATACAGTGGGTTTTATTCATTTGTGGATCATAATATGCGGCTTTAACCCCTT
The DNA here is from genome assembly GCA_964007245.1 of Hypomecis atomaria. Lineage (NCBI taxonomy): Eukaryota > Metazoa > Arthropoda > Insecta > Lepidoptera > Geometridae > Hypomecis > Hypomecis atomaria. Next base: position 11,782,427 of record OZ023294.1, on the reverse strand, counting down.
CATCACTTTTAGAACCATCTGTATATAAAATATAAAAGTCTGGTTTATTCTCTATAAATTCTAGAAAATCAAATTTGTTATTTATTACATCTAAATGACAATCTATACTTAAGCAATTAATCAAGGCATTATATGGACATTTATATGTTGGCCAGATATCATGAGAACAAATGTTTTTACTGATATTTTTTAAAAATGACATTATTGTTGTGATTTCAGGCAAAACTCCCGAAACAAGAGATGTGGCTGATAAGCTAGATGTTTGAACTGATTGTGATATCTGTGGATGACATAAAACATTATTCAGCACTATAACATTATTGGAAGTCAACTCTTTCAAACAGAATCTATCAGCCAAAAGTAAACGTCTCAGGATTAATGGAGGTATACAGTTTTCAATTTCCATAGAATTAATAGGAGTGGAACGCATAGCTCCGCTAATAATTCTTAAAGCCATATTTTGTATTACATCGAGTTTTCGTAATAAGGTGCTACTTGCATTCATATAAGCTAAACTACTATAATCAAAATGACTTCTTACTATACTTTTATACAGCATGATCAAGGTTTTAGGATCAGAGCCCCAAAAAGTACCAGCTAAACATCTTAAAACATTAATACTTTTCATTGCATTGCTGCAGATATACTTAATATGCTCTTCAAATTTTAACTTGTTATCTATTATTACTCCTAAAAATTTATGTTGATTACTTATAGGAATGATTTCATTATTGTATTTAATTTTAACAAAAGATTGTGCAAAAGGATCTTTACTAAAAACAATAACAGAACTTTTATCAGAACTAATATCTAATTTTAATACATTGTTGTAATAATGGTGTAGCTGCAGCAGTGCAGAATTCAAGTGATTTACAGCCATATTTAAATTTTGACTTTCAGAGTATAAAAGTAAGTCATCGGCAAATTGTAAAATTTTAACATGTGATGTGTTAACATACTTTAAAATTTGAGATGTATATAGAATATACAAGAGAGAAGATAAGATAGCTCCTTGCATAGTTCCTTTACTGACGGATTTTGGTCCATGTAGCTTATTATTAAATTTAACATACAAGGTTCTGTTATTCAGAAAATTAAATATCCATTTCAATAATTTTGTTGGCAGACCTAACTCATTCAAAACTAGAAGAAGGCTCTTAATGTTGACATTATCGAAAGCACCTTTTACATCAAGAAAGACGCAGATTACATTAGAGTGGCTGAGCTTTGCTTTTTTTCATGTTGAGATTAATGATACAAAACTTTCAGAGCAACTTTTACCCTTTCTGAATCCAAATTGTGTGTTAGGTATTTTAGAGTTGGTTTCAACAAAATAATCTAAACGTAATTTTAACATGTTTTCAAAAAGTTTACCCAGACAGGATGACAAAGATATGGGTCTGTACGATGACGGATTATTTGCAGGCTTATTAGGTTTTAAAATTGGTATTACACATTGAGTCTTCCAAGATTCAGGAATAACTGATGCATTCCAAAGTCTGTTATAAATTGCCAATAAAATGTTCAGAGCATTTGAATGTAAATTTTTAATAAGTTTATATGGAATGTTATCCATACCTGGTGTAGTATCTCTACGACTATCTAAAGAAATGCGAAGCTCATTCAGTGTATAAGGCTCATTTAAGAAGGAAACGCTATTGTCAGACCTGTCTAAAATATTTAAAGTGGTAAAATCGGTTGATGTTGAATCTGCTAATTTTTCTAGAAAACTTGGTACCCATTCGTCATTTAGAGTTTTGTTACTACAATTACTGTTAATCCTTTTAAATTTTTTAACATAATTCCATATTCTAGTAACTGGTGTCATTCTGTTGAAAGAAGTACACAATTCATGCCATGATTTTCCCCGTTCCTCAATTAATATCTTTTTCTTTTTAGCATCAAGACGCTTGTAATTAATAAAATTGGAAATTGTTGGAGAGTGATGATATGTCTTAAGAGCTTCTTTCGACTTTTGAACTGCATCCTCACATAGTGTGTTCCACCATGGAGCTGGTTTTCTCAGAATTTTTGGAGTGTGATTAGATTTCTGCTTAGGAATACATTCATCTCTGATTTGATACAAGATATTTATAAAACTATTGTATAATTCATCTAGATCTGTATTTTCCAAATCTAATTGCGAAAAGCAGGTTTCAGATAAAGTTTTAAATTTAGACCAGTCTGATTTGTTGTACAAATATTTTTCTTCTACAGGACGAACATCATACACCGATGGCTTCACATTTACATCCAGTAGAGTCGGAAAATGATAACTACCCATTGCATCATCATGGACTTGCCATTCACAGAGAGGAGCTAACGAGCAACTTACTAAGGCTAAATCAATTGCTGAAGAATTCTTGTTTGGATATTTAATTGTAGTATGATTACCATCATTTAAAACACACAAGTCAAACTCATCTATGAGATTGTACAACGAATTACCTCTACTATTATTTTTTAGACAACCAAATAAAATGTGATGGGCATTGAAATCTCCCATTATGAGACATGGCTTAGGAGTTTCAGTGAATACTTTTTTTAATTTATTAGTATTAAATTTAGTAAATTCGCTGTTTGGGGGACAATAAATACACAACACATGTAATTTACCTAATGATGTATCAAGTGCAATGCAAATGTTCTGAATTGATTCGTAATATGAGGTATGAACAACTTCATATTTAAAATTTTGTTTAATTAATATAGCTACCCCATTATGTTCGTTTACAGACAGTTTGTGAATCAAATTATAGGATGGAAAATTTGGAATTTTACTGTTTTTCTTAAGCCACGTTTCATTTAGTAAACATATATCTACATTTTGTTCAGTTAAAAACTTTAACAATAGCGTTTTTTTACTATGTAAACTTTGAATATTGAATTGTGCTATACGAATATATGTGTCCATATAATTAAATTAAATTAAATTTGACAACAAAATTTCTTTAATTCTTTTATTTGTAATGGGTTCATTCTTGCTATTTGCAAGGGCAACAACGGACTTCACAAGGGCATTTATAATTACATCGTTATCAACAATTTCTTTGGCATTGAGATCTTGGAAGGTTTTTTGTCTCGGCTTTGGTGTTAGAGCTGGGAAGGATGTTCTATCAGAGATTTGTGGCAGACTTACCGCATTGGCATAAGACATTTTTTGTTGTTGTTTAATTTTCTTCTCTTCTATTTTTTTCTGCTTAACAGGGCAGTCTTTCGACACGGCAAGATGAGGGCCAGAACAATTGACACACATTATTTCTTCCACATCACATTCCTTGTAGGAATGCCGTCCTGCACAAGATGAACACATCTGCTCTGCTCTGCAGTTCTTAGCTGAGTGGTTGAATCGGAGGCAACGGTAGCATTGCATGAGTGGTGGAAAGTATTTATGAACCTGGTATCTGAATAGCTTGATGTATACATACTGAGGTAATGTGGTGGCTGCAAAAGTGACAGCCACTGTTCCAAGAGGAGTCAAATTTCCGTCTACTTTTCGCATAAAGCGTTTGATTGAGACAACATCAGCATCACAAGTAATATTTTTGTAAATTTCTTCATTAGACATTGTCAGCGGAATATGCCTGATGACTCCTATAACTTCAGTCATGTAAGCAGGAATGAAAGCTTTCAGCTTATATCTGTTCAGGAAGCTATCCATCTTTAAAAAATTGTTAGCTGGAGCTGGCTTTTTGAAAGTGACGCCAACCTTATAAGCATTTATTCGGTGGACACCTACAATGCCTTTAACATTTTCAATGAAAAGATTTGTCAATATTATGGGGTTTTTATTACCAACCTTTTCTTCTTCTGTGGATTCAACGTAAACCACGCAGTCCCCACTGTGATTTTCGGGGAATAGCCTCTTGTAGAGGGGCTTCTGAAATACTTTGTAGCCATCATTGTTCGTTGAGGATTTTGCAAGTTTTCTCTTCTTTCTCTCTGCTGTAATGACGGGGTCCTCCCCGTCACTAGCAACGCTCATGACGTTATTGTTGCGCCGCAACACCAAACACAAATCTCAGAGAATTGCAAAATTAAAATTTATGAATAATTGAATATTAAAAACGCCCGCTTCTTTCGACTTCCCGCCAAAAAGTCCAACGTTAATTTTTTTTTTTTTAAATAATTTATTCATGACCATGAAATACAGAGTCCTTCAGTCGAAGTCTTAAATAATAAAAAATTTACAAACATAGAAGAGAAATAAAAAATTAAACTTAACTAAATCTTTTCAACAGTATTTAAAATATACTTATAAATAGGTTTGTAAAAAACTTCACTTTTTAGTAAATCCTCAATACGGCGGGGAACACTAATTGAGTTACGAGCTGCTATGTCACTAATGTCACTGGCTAAAATTAATCGTTGTAAATGGAATTGGGGACATTGAAAAATTATATGGTTTATATCAGCATGCGGTCGGAAACAATACGTACAGTTATCTTCTGGGACTATATTAATTCTGTGTAAATGAGCTGGAACCAAGCAATGTCCAAATCTCAGGCGATTTATAACTGTTATAAACTTTCTGCCACAATATTCAAATTTGTTGTACCAAGGAGTAGTAGGTAAGTCTTTCTGTATTTCTGCATACCACCTTCCCTTATATTCTGTTGTAACGTGCCAATATTCTTTCCAAATTCTGAGTAAATCCTTATTAATTGCACAATAGTAATCTGTGAAAGGTACTTTTAATATATCTGTGTGATCTAGATCATGCTCTTGCCGAGTAGCCAAATCTACTGTTTCATTGCCATGGATGCCACAATGTGAAGGAACCCATACCAATTCTACATGTTTTGATTTACTAATCATTTCTATAAGTTCTCTAATACTATATATAATATAATTTAACTTATATGAGAAATTACTGTTGTTCAAAACAGACAGAACACTTTTAGAATCACTTACTATTAGTATATTTACATTTTTTACAGAGTTATTTACAAATGTTAAAGCGGTTAAAATTGCATACGCTTCTGCAGTAAACACACTGCAATTATTATCTAACTTTATACAGTGGGTTTTATTCATTTGTGGATCATAATATGCGGCTTTAACCCCTTCATCACTTTTAGAACCATCTGTATATAAAATATAAAAGTCTGGTTTATTCTCTATAAATTCTAGAAAATCAAATTTGTTATTTATTACATCTAAATGACAATCTATACTTAAGCAATTAATCAAGGCATTATATGGACATTTATATGTTGGCCAGATATCATGAGAACAAATGTTTTTACTGATATTTTTTAAAAATGACATTATTGTTGTGATTTCAGGCAAAACTCCCGAAACAAGAGATGTGGCTGATAAGCTAGATGTTTCAACTGATTGTGATATCTGTGGATGACATAAAACATTATTCAGCACTATAACATTATTGGAAGTCAACTCTTTCAAACAGAATCTATCAGCCAAAAGTAAACGTCTCAGGATTAATGGAGGTATACAGTTTTCAATTTCCATAGAATTAATAGGAGTGGAACGCATAGCTCCGCTAATAATTCTTAAAGCCATATTTTGTATTACATCGAGTTTTCGTAATAAGGTGCTACTTGCATTCATATAAGCTAAACTACTATAATCAAAATGACTTCTTACTATACTTTTATACAGCATGATCAAGGTTTTAGGATCAGAGCCCCAAAAAGTACCAGCTAAACATCTTAAGACATTAATACTTTTCATTGCATTGCTGCAGATATACTTAATATGCTCTTCAAATTTTAACTTGTTATCTATTATTACTCCTAAAAATTTATGTTGATTACTTACAGGAATGATTTCATTATTGTATTTAATTTTAACAAAAGATTGTGCAAAAGGATCTTTACTAAAAACAATAACAGAACTTTTATCAGAACTAATATCTAATTTTAATACATTGTTGTAATAATGGTGTAGCTGCAGCAGTGCAGAATTCAAGTGATTTACAGCCATATTTAAATTTTGACTTTCAGAGTATAAAAGTAAGTCATCGGCAAATTGTAAAATTTTAACATGTGATGTGTTAACATACTTTAAAATTTGAGATGTATATAGAATATACAAGAGAGAAGATAAGATAGCTCCTTGCATAGTTCCTTTACTGACGGATTTTGGTCCATGTAGCTTATTATTAAATTTAACATACAAGGTTCTGTTATTCAGAAAATTAAATATCCATTTCAATAATTTTGTTGGCAGACCTAACTCATTCAAAACTAGAAGAAGGCTCTTAATGTTGACATTATCGAAAGCACCTTTTACATCAAGAAAGACGCAGATTACATTAGAGTGGCTGAGCTTTGCTTTTTTTAATGTTGAGATTAATGATACAAAACTTTCAGAGCAACTTTTACCCTTTCTGAATCCAAATTGTGTGTTAGGTATTTTAGAGTTGGTTTCAACAAAATAATCTAAACGTAATTTTAACATGTTTTCAAAAAGTTTACCCAGACAGGATGACAAAGATATGGGTCTGTACGATGACGGATTATTTGCAGGCTTATTAGGTTTTAAAATTGGTATTACACATTGAGTCTTCCAAGATTCAGGAATAACTGATGCATTCCAAAGTCTGTTATAAATTGCCAATAAAATGTTCAGAGCATTTGAATGTAAATTTTTAATAAGTTTATATGGAATGTTATCCATACCTGGTGTAGTATCTCTACGACTATCTAAAGAAATGCGAAGCTCATTCAGTGTATAAGGCTCATTTAAGAAGGAAACGCTATTGTCAGACCTGTCTAAAATATTTAAAGTGGTAAAATCGGTTGATGTTGAATCTGCTAATTTTTCTAGAAAACTTGGTACCCATTCGTCATTTAGAGTTTTGTTACTACAATTACTGTTAATCCTTTTAAATTTTTTAACATAATTCCATATTCTAGTAACTGGTGTCATTCTGTTGAAAGAAGTACACAATTCATGCCATGATTTTCCCCGTTCCTCAATTAATATCTTTTTCTTTTTAGCATCAAGACGCTTGTAATTAATAAAATTGGAAATTGTTGGAGAGTGATGATATGTCTTAAGAGCTTCTTTCGACTTTTGAACTGCATCCTCACATAGTGTGTTCCACCATGGAGCTGGTTTTCTCAGAATTTTTGGAGTGTGATTAGATTTCTGCTTAGGAATACATTCATCTCTGATTTGATACAAGATATTTATAAAACTATTGTATAATTCATCTAGATCTGTATTTTCCAAATCTAATTGCGAAAAGCAGGTTTCAGATAAAGTTTTAAATTTAGACCAGTCTGATTTGTTGTACAAATATTTTTCTTCTACAGGACGAACATCATACACCGATGGCTTCACATTTACATCCAGTAGAGTCGGAAAATGATAACTACCCATTGCATCATCATGGACTTGCCATTCACAGAGAGGAGCTAACGAGCAACTTACTAAGGCTAAATCAATTGCTGAAGAATTCTTGTTTGGATATTTAATTGTAGTATGATTACCATCATTTAAAACACACAAGTCAAACTCATCTATGAGATTGTACAACGAATTACCTCTACTATTATTTTTTAGACAACCAAATAAAATGTGATGGGCATTGAAATCTCCCATTATGAGACATGGCTTAGGAGTTTCAGTGAATACTTTTTTTAATTTATTAGTATTAAATTTAGTAAATTCGCTGTTTGGGGGACAATAAATACACAACACATGTAATTTACCTAATGATGTATCAAGTGCAATGCAAATGTTCTGAATTGATTCGTAATATGAGGTATGAACAACTTCATATTTAAAATTTTGTTTAATTAATATAGCTACCCCATTATGTTCGTTTACAGACAGTTTGTGAATCAAATTATAGGATGGAAAATTTGGAATTTTACTGTTTTTCTTAAGCCACGTTTCATTTAGTAAACATATATCTACATTTTGTTCAGTTAAAAACTTTAACAATAGCGTTTTTTTACTATGTAAACTTTGAATATTGAATTGTGCTATACGAATATATGTGTCCATATAATGAAATTAAATTAAATTAAATTTGACAACAAAATTTCTTTAATTCTTTTATTTGTAATGGGTTCATTCTTGCTATTTGCAAGGGCAACAACGGACTTCACAAGGGCATTTATAATTACATCGTTATCAACAATTTCTTTGGCATTGAGATCTTGGAAGGTTTTTTGTCTCGGCTTTGGTGTTAGAGCTGGGAAGGATGTTCTATCAGAGATTTGTGGCAGACTTACCACATTGGCATAAGACATTTTTTGTTGTTGTTTAATTTTCTTCTCTTCTATTTTTTTCCGCTTAACAGGGCAGTCTTTCGACACGGCAAGGTGAGGGCCAGAACAATTGACACACATTATTTCTTCCACATCACATTCCTTGTAGGAGTGCCGTCCTGCACAGGATGAACACATCTGCTCTGCTCTGCAGTTCTTAGCTGAGTGGTTGAATCGGAGGCAACGGTAGCATTGCATGAGTGGTGGAAAGTATTTATGAACCTGGTATCTGAATAGCTTGATGTATACATACTGAGGTAATGTGGTGGCTGCAAAAGTGACAGCCACTGTTCCAAGAGGAGTCAAATTTCCGTCTACTTTTCGCATAAAGCGTTTGATTGAGACAACATCAGCATCACAAGTAATATTTTTGTAAATTTCTTCATTAGACATTGTCAGCGGAATATGCCTGATGACTCCTATAACTTCAGTCATGTAAGCAGGAATGAAAGCTTTCAGCTTATATCTGTTCAGGAAGCTATCCATCTTTAAAAAATTGTTAGCTGGAGCTGGCTTTTTGAAAGTGACGCCAACCTTATAAGCATTTATTCGGTGGACACCTACAATGCCTTTAACATTTTCAATGAAAAGATTTGTCAATATTATGGGGTTTTTATTACCAACCTTTTCTTCTTCTGTGGATTCAACGTAAACCACGCAGTCCCCACTGTGATTTTCGGGGAATAGCCTCTTGTAGAGGGGCTTCTGAAATACTTTGTAGCCATCATTGTTCGTTGAGGATTTTGCAAGTTTTCTCTTCTTTCTCTCTGCTGTAATGACGGGGTCCTCCCCGTCACTAGCAACGCTCATGACGTTATTGTTGCGCCGCAACACCCAACACAAATCTCAGAGAATTGCAAAATTAAAATTTATGAATAATTGAATATTAAAAACGCCCGCTTCTTTCGACTTCCCGCCAAAAAAGTCCAACGTTAATTTTTGTGAACAAGTGTTGCCACCTTAGTTTTAGTAATTGGGGCTAATGAAGAAGCTTAAAATTTCAAGAAAAGGGCTCGATGGAGAAAAAATAACCAAGAAAAGTCTTGCAGTAAAAAAAGGCAAAATAAACACCTTTACTAATGATTCAATTATGTATTTTTTTTATTTGAATCACGATAACATTTTTCAAAATTAACCTGTATTTTATGACAATAATTAAGAGCATAGCTGAGCGCCAAGGAATTTGAGAAGTAGGTATTTGAACTAAACTATTGCTGTCGCGATGCGCCCAAGCCAGGGAGCTTCTATGTGTGGTGTGATGCAATTGTATTTGTGTGTGTGTGCTGCGCACCAACTCCGCCCGCGCCCTTCCCGCGCCCGCCCGCGCTCCTAGCTCAGGCGGACGGCTGGTGTATTCTTTTGAATTGTAGCAAAATATGGTAGGTACATAAGCTCCGGTTCTGGGATAGCGCATAGCAAACGAAAACATTTATACTGAATATTTTTATCGAATTAGAAAGCTACATTATTTTTTACACATATAGACGAAGTAGGTATTTTGATTTTAATTATCTTTCGAATAATATTTATTGAAAAAACCTTTATAAATAGCCAACTTTACACAATTGACCTCAAGCCAAAAGCTGCGATAAAAAATAGCTATTTAACTAATCGATTTCTGTAGGCGCTGCAATATACATACTGAAAATTCTACCAAATACCTAACCGAGGAATTTGAGAAATAGGTATTTGGGTTAGACTATTGCTGTCGCTATGCGCCCAAGCAAGCTAGAATGTCAATGTATGTATTATTTGCAATTGTGTGCGTACTAAGAGTACGCCGCTCCTACCGCGCCCCTCCCTCACCGCGCCCCGCTATCTACACTGCCGGCTAGCGCTTTGCTATATTTGTCAGTCTTGGATTGATTTATAGTATTTGGTGTTTTTGTGCTGTACTTACTTTCTCGCTGTTTATCATAGTGTTTGACTTGGCTACGATTTCGGACTTGATTCTTTGTTTTACGGATACAACTTGGCTTGTGAACGGACTTTGAAAAAAAATCTTGAGACTGGAGAAACATCGTGAGTATTTAAATTACATACTATTTATTATATTTTACAAATTGAATTTCAATACTTTGTTTCATTAATCTGTATGTTATTCGAAGGTCTAACACTAACTTCAAAAATTGACTTTTCCATCACGAATCTTATATGTACTTAGTTTACCCACTCTACTATATCGGAGAAATAGCGTCAAATTTTTTTTAGTCAACATAGTGTAGGTAGGTAAAGTATTTATAACATTATAAAAAATAACAATTTACATGCATTACAAGTAAATTGTTCTATTTAGTTTAATTATCTCAAATGTAATCTAAAAATTGAAATAAAATGTTTATTTGTTACTTTGACGATTTATGAGTTTTGTTAAAAAAATAGTTAAGCCTATGTCATAATAAGTAGTGTTAACTTGCTATTTAATCTAGCACTAATCCAGCAAGTATTTTTATGTAATTTTTTGAGAAAATAAATATGTTAAACCAGAAGATTGACTCTACATGAGATCTGACAGGCGCCGAATTCTCGTCTTGAAAATATTTGAAAATGTATCACTGTAGAAATTACATTTACCATTGTGTTCATAAAACTTACTCGTATTACCTAAAAATACTCCAATTTAATGTTACTCGTAGAAGCGCCGAAAATTCCTAGAAATACACCTGAAGTCATAAACAACCGTCATTACTGTTATTTTATCAGCGGGGCAATTCTGTTAACCGATCTCGTTGCTGAGGTGACGCGTTCTTGAGCTTCTCTCGTTTTTATGACAGCTTTGAGCTATCAAAACTGTCAGTAAAGCGAGAGAGGCGTATCACTTCGGTGACGACATTGGTTGACAGAATTGCCCTGCTGAATACGTGTGACAGTAACCTCAGATCGTACTCGTATTATGATTATGTATTTTGGAACAAGTAAAACAATAAAACTTATACAGTTCCGATACACAACAGCGTTAAACGTTCATTGGCCAGTTAGAGACGCAAACGCATAACAGCATCAAATTTTGGCAAAATTTGCAAGATGCGGAAAAATACTTCAGTTGCAGGAATGTTGAAATCATTGTTATATTCGCAATTTAAAGGTACTCCTGCAACTATTTACGGTAAAGAAAGAGAAGACGATGCAATAACTGAATTTTCTGAAGAAACTGGATTGTTCGTTGCCAAATGTGGGTTATTTGTAAACAGTAGTAAACGATTTCTTGCTGCAAGTCCGATGGACTTATAAATGATGACTCCATCATAGAAGTGAAATGCCCGCATACAATTGCTGAAATCACACCAAAAGAAGGAATAGAGACGAAAAAAATTGACAGCTGCATACTCGAAAGCGATTCATTAAAATTGAAGAGAAATCATAATTATTTCTACCAAGTCCAAGGCCAGTTACATATAACAGGTCGAAAATTCTGTTATTTTGTAATATGGAGTCCTAAGGGCATGTTATATGAGAAAATTGAAAGGACGACGAATTTTGGAAAAACATGGAGCCGAAATTAGAATTATTTTTTTACAAATGTCTGTTACCTGAAATAATTGATGGGCGCATACCTCGAAATATGCCTGTTAGAGAAAGGAAGTAAAATTTATGATAAAGAAATAATAAATGTATGTGATTAGTGATTATTCTTTTATTTTCTTTATCATCTTTATAAAAAAAACTCACAACCCTCCCACGACCTTCGCCTCTTCTAATTCAGAGGGTACGTATTAAAACACCGAAAATTAAAAGGAATAAGTATGGTTGGAACAACTACGGTCAAAACACAGAAGTTTAAATAAATAATGGTTTACACAACATTTAAAATACATACATTGCATAATAAATGCCGTTTGAAATCACTAAAATTAAAATCATCATAGTCGAAATACATACGGTTGAAATCTTGCAATATATACGTTTACAATATATATACAAGTCGTAGCAACTAGAATTTTACATGTACATAAGATCTTTTTAAAGAGTTTTCAATGAGGATGTTTCAAAAGTAACAAACAAACAACGTTAAAATTACGAGATTTAAAACTTTAACTAATATTCAGAATTAATATCGACATCCATGAACATCACTAGAGAATCGATAAAAATTATCGACTATTACTACGTCCCTAGTGCTTGTGTACATATAGAGTTACACCTCCTTCACCTCAACCCTACCCCCGCATCGTGCGATAGGGACAATTGCAGCTCAGGCCGATTTATACCTACAAAAATCACGACGAGACAACGTTTTGTATTACGCGTTTTTCTCCTTTAAAAACTAAGTAAATAAAATATTTTTTGGTATTAAAATTTAAAAAAATGATCAATTCATGATTCTGTCATTTTATTTTTTGTTAAAAATTATTAAGTCTCTTCTGGTAGATCTTCAAACATGTCGTTAATAATCGTGAATTTTTTTGTGATTTTGAAAGCTCATATTTTGTTTAATAATAAATTTATTCAAAAAAAGAAAAGACAGAGTAGTCTAAACAATTAAACTAGATTTTTTGACAAAAATTTCTTGCTCTAAAGATATTTTTCAGGAAGAAAATAGCGTAATACGTTTGTATGGAAAATTACGGCTCAGCAGGGCTCTTAACACATCAACTAATGAAAAAATAGTGTTATGAATTTTTGCTGCACATCTTTAATTATTCGATTCATATGAAAAACATTTATCACATCGAGATTGAAATAAATCAATAGGTAGTCCATGACACAATATATCGTGAAATTTCAATGCTATCGCAATGTAAGCACGGCGCAAGTTTCAGTTTCTGGTGCAATATTTCCAAGAGAATGAAATGAAATATAAATGAAATTAAATATTTATATTCGACATATAGGTAGGTACAAAGAACTAATAAAATAACGAAAAATAAAAAACGTCGAAAGGGACTCACCTCAGCTATAATTGTTGAGAGCTGGGAGGCCAACACTTAACTCTGGTATTCTGGTGAGCCCCTTTAATTCAAGGGTAGATTTAAAAATCATATAAATAAATTAACATACAAAATTAACAAATATGTGACAGAGCGCTTAAAACATCAAAAACAATTAATAGATGTAGGTATCTAAAAAAAACAAAAGCAGTACATAATGCAAACAAGAAAAAATATTAAGTCAAATATACTTTTAGTAGGTACTCCATTGAAACAATACTCTAATACAAATTTTTTATTCATAAACTACATATATTGGTGACATATTAATAAATATACATAAACATACTTAAACTTAATAAAATTGTATACAATACAAGAGAAACAGACAATGTTGCTCGTTACGAAAAAAATACTATTATTTTAAAAACTGTACACAGGTATAATTCTTATCCCATAGGAGACACCAGCACACAACGAGACGAAGACGGACAGAGTCAGATGAAAGAGTGATCGTAAACTATGAACCCGTTCTGAAGCTGTCTAGACAGTAAATATTGCTTAAGTTTTAGCCGGAAAGAATAAAGAGATTTGAGTTCTCTGATGGGAGGAGGCAAGTTGTTCCAGCATTTGGCGAATTTTTTTGAATGAAAAGGCAAAATAGGACTAGATAGCCCTTTCCGGGCTAAATCATTGCCATTGCCAGATCTAGCCCTAAAAGGGCTATGGTGCAACACTGCAACATGTCAATGACAAATGACAGTTGACAAATAGCTCGATAAAAGACAGTGACAATAAAAATAAGTTTCTATATTTTATTGGTAGCTGGATACTACAGCTGGATACCAATCGCTTAATACTTTTGTTTCAAATCATCGATATTTTGCTGCCATATATACCTACCTACTTACATTTTATATTAATTTAATTATATGCATGCATCTTGCGAAGTATTCGTTCAGTTCTTTTGGACTTGACTAAGTCGTGTGTTGTGTTGTGACAAAGTCCTAGAGAAAATTCTCTAGGACTGTGGCTCTATATAAATAATAGACAAATAAAAGGAAAAAAAAGGCTAAAAAATAAAAGGAACAATGCAAGATATCCAAGAATTCAAACTTGACAAAAGAGACATTAAAGACTTAGTATCCAGAATGAAAATTGTCCAGTTGCCAACAAAACAAAAAACGTTTTGTTTTTGTACTTTTTGTTCGCGAGTTATCATTTATCAATGACACTTGATGATGTTATCATCTGTGTCTTCTGAATAGATTTTCTGTTTCTTGATTTTTGCTAGGAACTGTTCGCATAAATCTTATATTGCAGACCAGGAACGTGCCGCAAAACGTTCCTGATTTGTGAATATGATTTATAATAACGGCACTCGTAAGGTGAACAAATGAACTAAATAACGAGTACAAACAATCCATCATACCCTCAAACGCACTAATAACCATGCCGGCAATAAAATTGGATCAGCTGCCTCCTGAAGTGTTATCTACGATCATTCAAAAACTACCGATAGAAGATGTTCATAACCTGATTCTTACTTGCAAAGCCCTGAGAGATCTAATAATCAACGACAATGCCATTTGGAGGCTTCTCAATAGAACAAGATTAATAATACAAGACTGTGAAAAGAACAGGTAAGTTGCGTACCTTCACAGTTGTCATTTCAGCCATAGGACATCCAATGCTGGCATAGGACTACCCTACAGATCTCCAATAAGACGGGTTGTGGTAGCGGCTTGCATCCAGCGCCATCCTGCGGTCCTAATGACGTCATCCGTCCACCTTGTATGTCCTACACTGAGCTTGCCGTTATGTGGTTTCCACTCGAGAACTCTCGACCCCGTCGGTCTTCAGTCCTCAGCTCACCTTAACAGTACCTAGGATATAAATATCTTTGCCAGTAGTCAGATTTCAGTAGGAGCAGTTGACAGTTGCTTCTATCCAATGGTCTTGTCTACTTGTCGGTTATTAGTCTCCATTGTATCTCTAAGTACAATGTGCTATGTAGGGAAGATGCACCAGTTGTGGCCAGCTAAGTGTCACTTTTGGCTACTTTGTTACTCAATTTTAATGATTATGTAGACAATTTTAATGTTAAAACAATAATTTAAAGAAATTTTCTAACTTTGTCATTCACACAAACAATATTTATAGTGTAAAATTATTTATAATCTATTTATGCAATGTCAAAATGATTGCATAAAACTGGGACAGAGGCCACAACCGGTCAACTAGTATACCTAACCCACTTGCAACTTTTTTTTTAAATTAAAATTTACTAACCACAGACTCCAGGGTCTGTGCCCTTTGTTAACTAACATTTACAATTATTTGGTTATACTATACAAAGAGTGTTAGTAGGTACTTGAAATAGCCTAAGTACTTGCGACTTAATAATGCGAATTAATAGATTTTTTATTATTAAAAGTATACTGCAATTACGTGTTTCAGTTACTTCATGAGGGTTATCATTCTATTTTATTGTCTAAAATAAATATGAATATTCTTTCAGGATTCCGGAGCGATCATGTTATGATCAATGTAGAATTTCACATAATTGGTGCAAGGGTGTGTATAAAAATAGAGTAAGTTTAAAATAATAAATAAAATACGACATCAGTAAACATTTAACATAATGCTAAAGAAGATAGAACATATCGGTACATGGTTCCTAATATTGATTCAATGCTATACATAGATTGGATGCAAAACCCCCCAAATGCTAAACATGTTACAGTCTCATATTATGAATTCTATTAAAATATTTAATTTTTTTGTGCACAGAGTGCTTGCACTTATTAAAACGTTATTTCCTTCATTTACTTTTGCTCTTTAGCGAAAAAAACATTGAATAGTTTTTAGCCCATTTTGAACTCTATGTAATAATTACTCCTAGAAGCTTAAAATACAAGTATTTATGAAAAGTGGAAAAGTAGTTTTTGTGTAGTACCTACTTACGATGAGTTGACCTTTAAGCTGCTTAACCCTTTGACCACCAAATTATACTTGACCAGCATTGCATCAGGCACAAACCATGTCTATCATAGTGAAAAAAAATTTATGTAACACTTCATAATAGTCCATGATCCCACTGCAATAACATCCCGCTCATAGTGTATGGTTCAAACCATTTTTTTACATAATTATATGAATAGGAGAATATATTTAAATAGGGTTACCTTGCGAAATGGGGCCGCTAGTATTTAAAATTTAATAATGTGTAATTATTGTATAGGAAAACATGTTCTTCATTTGTTTTTATATAAATATATTGAGTAGGAGAATGCATATAAACCAGGTTGCCTTGAGAAATGTGGACGCCAGTATACTTGATAAAAAAATGTTTGATTATTTTTGAGAAAACCTTTCATTCTCTTGTGTTTTAGATACATTACCAAACTTAGAATATACATTACAAGGTTTCCTAGCGAATTGTAGCTTCTAATTTTTGTCATTTCCTAACATTTGATTTTCACATTTCGTTAGGCAACCTTGTATATATGTATCATATTCTAAGCTTCGTAATCTATCTAAAAAACAAGTGAATGAAATGTTTTGTCAAAAAATAATCTAATTTTTTAAAATCAAATTACTGGTGGCCACATTTTGCAAAGCAACCTGGTATATATAGGCTGGTATATATATTCTCCTATGCAACACATTTAAGAGTGTAAAAAACAAATGAAGGATAAATTTTCCTGTAAATTAATTAAACATTAAATTTCAAATACTTGCGGCCACATTTCGCGAGGCAACCCTGTTTTAGTATATTCTCCTATTCATATAATTACGTAAAAAATGGTTTAAACCGTGTACACTATGAGCGGGATGTTCTTGCGGTGGGATCTCGGGCTATAAGGTTAAACAATTTCAGAAAATGATATTTCAAATTTGATTTCAGAATATATTATATCATGACAAAAATTATATGCCATGGCTCAAATACAACTCTGAAGCGCTACTCTTGACTGTAGGATCCGATCTCCATTGCTACCCTGTAGATAAAAATGGCTTTCCCGTGGGTCGACGCTATATGTGGAAATTGAGCATGCCAAAGATTAATAGAAATGATAAACGAACTGATGATATATCTAGATTTGTACTGAAGGAAAACTTGCTGGTTTGTGGCAATAGGTAAGTGATATGATTAGAAATTGTTAAGTTTTTGACCGATGAAACGGAGGAGGTACTCAATTCGACGCGATTTTTTTATTTTTTTATGTGTAACCACGAATAACTGTTTACGTAGTAGTCTGATTTCAATAATTCTTTTTTTATTGGAAAGTGTATACTTCGAAATTGGTCCCAATTGAATTCTATCGAAATCGGCTGAGCCATTTTTGATAAATCAACAATAATGTGTAATTACTACATCGATCCGTGCGCACTATTCGCGAATTCTGTACACGGTTGAAGTCGGCCATGTCAATTTCTACGAAAAATAATTATTGAAGTGAAAACATCTTTAACGGCGATGGCGTTGTGCACTTTTTGAGATGGATAATAAATGTTAATCTTGTGTAGACAGGGAGAGTAGATCACCGGCGCGGCGTAAGAGAGTAAGTAATATCCGCCTTTCTTGCGTGTTTCAATGGTTTTTAAATACTAGGCATCTTAGTGATTTGTAGTTTTGGCGAGGTTTACTCGCACTTGTCCAGTTATTTTTCTTAATGCGTTCGTAGGAGGGGCCCCTAGTAACTCGATGCTGCAGATGTTAAGTTACCCCCAAGCTAACTTAACATCCGCCGACTTGTATGATTCTGCCTATAAAAGTATTAATGATAATGGTCCCCTAATAAATAAATAAGTGCTTAGTATTAATACTGAGTTAAATATTCCATATTGTAATTTTTTTTCGGGCAAAAGTGCCTTTATTAACTACAACAAAATACAATAGGTACTATATCCTAAAACTACCTACACTACTACTACATAAAAAGCATTGGATCATCCACAGACCCTTGAAGGTCTAGGTTTATATTGTAATTAAATATTCATTCATATTAATATTTGCTTTTTAACCTTTTGACCGTCAAAGTCACCTATACTTGACCAGCGAGTGTATCCCATCTGGCCCGGTGACTTGGCCCGGCGCCGGGCCACATGGGAAAGAAAAGTTTTATCTGGCCCGGTGATATATTTACCGGGCCAGATGACACAAGTCAAGTGCCATCTGGCCCGGTAAGGGGAAAAAAGAGGATACGCCTTGTCACTCCCGGACGCAAACTAGGACCAAACCTTGGGAACTTTTCTGTAGTTCCCTTCAGTTTCACTAAATCCTTTTTTTATAACTACATATGTAATGAATTTCACCTCTCTTGTTTCAGGAATGGATCTGTAGCCGTTTACAAAGTAGACAACCTCAGTTCGCAGCCGCAACTAGTTCAGTACATCGACAACTGCCACATAGACGGCGGGGTGGAGGTGTCGGCAGTCGAGATCATCAACAACAAAGATCACGCGTACTTGGTCACCGGCTCTATGGACAGCCCTCTGGTGCTGTTTTGGTACTGGAATATGGACAGTGATAGCCCAGACCTGAGTCGGAGCAAAGGTGAAGCAGAAAGTTAGTATTTTTTCTACTTAAATAGCTTTTGCTTGCGGCTTCGCTCGTTTTTGATTTTGAGTGCTATCCCATAGGAACCTTTTATTTTTCCGGTATAAAAAGTAGCCTGTGTTACTTTCTGACCTTTGAACTGTATATATGCCAAAAATCAAGTCTATCCGTTGCTCTGTTGCTGTGTGAAAGAGTAATTTTCGGATTTGTGTTATTAGTAAGGATTAGGCTACATTTGGTCCCCAACTCACATTTTCCAGCCGAAGATCTAGACCTGCTAGTCTAGCATGCGACTACGAAAAGCCACGAAAAAAGCTCTTTTCGACGTGACTGGTATTTAATTTGCCATAACGCTGTCTCGTTCTGACACGTCGCTTGAAAGAAATATTACTTCGTGCGCATCCTAGCCCGGCTGGAAAACACTTATTCACTCTTGCTTTTAATATATCCAGTTTGTAATTATCAGAAAACTAACGGATGTAGGTCATTCCAGTCACTGGTGGTTCGCATTCATGAAGGGGGAAGCGAATCGCTAAGTATAATCATTATGGTAACCGTAGTAACAGTAGATTTAGGGCTATATTTCACTGGGACACCATGGCGGCGCGGCGCAACCAGTCGCCGCTACCAACAGAATGTATACAGCTCTATAGAGAGTTACTCACCTGGTGTCTGTTTGGTTGCGCAACCAATTTGGCGGCGCGACCAGCTCGGACTCGTGCACAGAATGTTACTGGTCGTGCCACCATGCTGGTCGCGCCACCACTAGTTACTATAGCTCTGTATCAATTGTATGTTGTCTCACTCACTCTGCCACCACGGTGGCGTGACTAGTTACGCCGCCACGGTGTCCCAGTGAAATATACCCCTTATAGTTTATCTATTCAAGGTGTTGCTTTGCAAAGTGCAGGAATATGTACAACGAATATTACTCATCATTATCAACCAATTTTTAGGGTTCCGTACCCAAAGGGTAAAAACGAGACCCTATTACTAAGACTCCGCTGTAGGTCTGTCTGTCCGTCTGTCTCCAGGCTGTATCTCATGAACCGTTATAGCTAGAAAGCTGAAATTTTTGCACCCAGGGCAAGTATTTACGTGATGTACGTAGGTTTTTGCTGTGTCTGAATATTATTTAGGTACTATCTATAATTATAAGTATGTATTTAAAAATATGCACCTATAGTAAATCAGTCTCTGGCAGCCATATCACAAGCTTTGCTTAGTTTGGGGTCAGAGATCGTGTGTATGATGTCCCTTAATATTTATATTTATTTAATGAATACTTACATAATGGAATAGACCAAAGTTTGATATAAATATTTTCAGTATGTTTCGGCATGGAATTGGGAGGTGACGATGACTGCAGGGAGAACGCAAGATGTCTAGCTTTTAATCAATTCGGAAACCAACTGGCCATTGGACCAAATAGAAATAGTAAACCAGTCACGGTAGATGTCAACAGGTTGGTAGACACCACAGAGCAAATATCTACAGAGCCACAGTCCCTAAGTGAAAGTAGTAAAAAAATTACTTTAGATATTTACAATAAATAATTCAATATGACACTTTATCTCAAATCTCGACGATCTGTCACCTAATTAGTGCTTGTAACCTAGCACTTTGGCATCGCGCAGCTCACCGGGCTGTATATCATGAACCATGATAGCTAGGCAGCTGAAATTTTCACAGATGATGTATTTCGGTTGCCGCTATAACAACAAATACTAAAAACAAAATAAAACAAATATTTAAGGGGGGGTCCCATACAACAAACCTGAATTTTTAGACGTTTTTCGCTCTATTTTAATTATGGTACCAGGTATATGCTTGAAATTTTCACAGAATATTTAGTTTTATATTCCCTTCAATAATAAATAATAAAATTAAAATAAAATAAATATTTAAGGGGGGCTCCCATACAGTACAGAACCATCCGTGCACGAGTCCGACTCGTACTTGGCCGATTATATTATTTCCACGATATAGATATTTGCTGGAAGCTAATCGACGAATTATTTATTTTTCAGGATGGAATACCTAATTAAATCTGATGAGACATCCAATGAATTCCAGATAGTGAAAGATATCCAGTGGCACGATAACAACACGCTCTGCTACGTGACGCACGCCGGCCGACTGGAGTTGATGGATGTCAGGACTCATGGAGTGGCAAGTGTCCATTTTATTTTAACTGACTTTCAGAAAGGCTAAAGAAGGGAAGATTCTAGAGAGGCGGAGAGAGGTATTCATCGATATTTTCGCCAATTGAAAACCGAATAAAAAATTTGTTTTTGTTTGAAAGGGTACACTCCCTAGATGGTCTCATTTCAAAATGTAAAAATTGTAAACATCAATTCAAGCGAACTATTCGAATTTTGTACACGATGGAAGTTAGTTTTGCCATTTTTTGCGTAAATTAATTATTAACTAACGAAACAGAGGGGGTTTTCAAGTCGACGCGTATATTAAAGTTCGACCGTTCAGAGAATGCGTTCCTGACACGTCATCACATTTTTTCAAGATGACGTGTCAGGAACGCATTCTCTGAACGGCCGAACTATAGGGTTCCGTACCCAAAGGGTAAAAATGGGACCCTATTACTAAGACTCCGCTATCCGTCTGTCCGTCTCTAGGCTGTATCTCATGAACCGTTACAGCTAGAAAGCTGAAATTTTTACAGATGATGTATTTCTGTTGCCGCTATAACAACAAATACTAAAAACAGAATAAAATTAATAGTTAAGGGGGGCCATACAACAAACCTGATTTTTTAGCCGTTTTTCGCTCTGTATTAATGATGGTAAGAGGTAGATGCTTGAAATATTCACAGAATATTTAGTTGTATATTCACTTTAATAACATATAAAAATTAAAAAAAAAATTAGTATTTAAGGGGGGCTCCTATAAAGTACGGAACCCTCCGTGCGCGAGTCGGACTCGTACTGGGCTGATTTTTTTTTATGTATTACCACGCGTAACTTTTACAGATTAGTCCAATTTCAATAATTATGTTTTAGTTTGATAGATCTTCACGGGTGGCCCCGGTAAAATTTTATTGAAATCGGCTGAAATCAAAATCCTTTGACAAATCAACAATCATGTGAAAATTACTACATCGATCCGTGCGAACTATTCGAATTCTGTATTTTTGCGAAAAATTGTTTATTGTAGTACTCGTATGTTTACCTCGCCTGAGTCTCTTCATCTACTGCTGGGTAATCCTCTGTCTTCTTGATCCATCTGCCTTGGTTCTTTGCCAATCGTGTCCAGGTTCTTCGACCCGCGATATTGACGACATCGTCGACCCACCTTGCTGCCGGACGACCCACGCTCCGCTCACCGTGTCTAGGCCACCACTCTGTTTCCGCCTGCTCCACCTGTTGTCACTTTGTCTTGCCACGTATCTGTTTTTCGTCCTTCGCCTGGTCTTCGAATCCAATCTTGGAGTTTGATGCTAAGCATGAAACTTTCCATGGCTCTCTGTGGTTATGAATTATTATGGATATAGGCTAGTAGCCCACAAAATAATCTGTCAATAAATAGCAAAAAAATATTGCTAAACGTATTTTCTTTCGTGAATACAAGATGTAGCACGTTAATTCCCCGTGACGTCACGACTTGCTAGTTTTTACTACGGCGCCGTGACGCGTCACGGCGCCGTTTGATAGACGTTATGAGCTCTCACGATCTTTAACGTGTCTTATATTATTTGCCATGTTTTGTTCGTTTGATCTTAACATTATTATATCAAATTATTGTTCCATTTATTCGTTTCACAACTCACGGGTTGCCCTGGAGATCTTTGTAAGGTTTTGTTGGGGCCGAAACCAACACCGATAGGCCTTTTTACAAACATTATATCATACAGAAACACAGTTTTTACAGGTAGGAAGAGGAACACCATTGTAAAGACGGGGAATTTGTACAGTTGTGGGCTATTGGAATGAGTTATTACGTGATGGTATGCTGGCCTATGGAATGAGGTGCGGCACTCGCCCAGTAATGCCTCATCTCACAATATTTAGGAGGGTGGTGACTTGCCTTCCGCTGAATGGGCGCCTCATAAAGGCTACCGTAAGCTGGCACCGGAGGGGCAACATTGATGTGGACAGCTTAGAGTGGCGAGAGGTGTGCTGCGTTTTCACTAGACGCTACTCGCGGCGTTATACCTTTTAACACTTCCACCCTGGAGCTTAGGTTCTTAGCTCTTGCGATTTCCACTCCAAGCCAGACGGTTAAGGCAAGAGAGGAGTCGGGGGTCTCATTTAGCCCCAGGGAATCAGAGTTCGCGGTGTCGCCACTCACCGACGGCACACCACAAAGCCGCCCTTGCGATTTTATTGTAAACAAATTATGTAATATTACTAGCTGACCCGCCAAATGTTGTTTTGGCATAAGTAATAATACTAAAAAATTATCAGTAAAAAAAATTGCGATTATAAATTGAGATATAAACTATCCTATCTCTCAAGTTAGATCACACACTGTGTACAAAATTTGGTTAAAATCGGATCAGTAGTTGAGGAGCTCATCCCGGACAAACAACGTGACACGATTTTTTTTAATACAAAGAATATTATATTTGATTACAGGTGTATAAGACAAAAGATCCGTTTCAATCGTCTTTCTATTGCGTGAAAACGGATGGCAACCACGCGATAGTCGCTGGAACCAGTCTGCATTCTCGGTGCGTGCTCTACGACACCAGGAAACCGTTCCACACTCAGGTAAACCCCTTGTACTTGCTAACCTTTAACAAATCCACTGCTGAACATAGGTTCCCCAAGAAGAACGATAGGGCCATATACACCAAGCTAGCCCAATGTAGCACCTCTAGAACGGCAAAGGGATTGAACCATTTTATCCACCTTTAATGTCAATTCATACTTCGAGGGGTAGTAAATTACTGGAAAGGCAATTTATCTAGTTTTCTTTTTGGTTGCAACGCCTCAATTTTTTGAAGTGAAATCTTCTTATTGGCGTTGTGCACTTTTTGGGATGGGTAAAAAGGTTAAACTTGCGTCAGGACACGTGACCTGATCGAAAATTCGTAAGACGGCGCAGGGCTCTTGCGCAAGTTTGCGTGTGTGATATTGTATACACGTACTTTATATGTTCAAGTTTTCACTTCTGCTGCCACTCCCGGAGTGCTACCCGTTGTTTTTTTTTTTTAATTTCATATTAAACAGTCCAGATTTGACGACGATTGATATCGTTAGCGCCCGTAAATGCTGATCAAGTATAGGTGCCATTGCCGGTCAAAAGGTTAAGGCAATTTGTTTCTTCGTTTGATTCCAGATTGTATTTTTTTTCAGTTATACTTCACGCAAGACAAATGGAAGTCGAGTCCAGTGTACAGTTTGGACTTTGACTCCAAAAGGTTGATAGCGGCGGCGGCGCGCGGCGTCTCGGCGTTGGACTTCGACGCGCCGCCGGACTCGTCCCCCGTGCGCAGAGACTACTCCGCACTATATTCTATCGTTTCGTCGGCCACGAGATCGCCGCTATAAGCGGTAGCGGGGCGCGACCCGGCGAGCGGTTTAAAGCCAATGCACTAAAATGTTCGCATGACGCAACGACGTTCGAGCGAGACCCCGCAGCCGTTAAAATTAAACTCGTGGCTGAACGGTAAAAAAATATGATAGCTCACAGAACAAAGACGAATTTAAATTCTACTTTGAAATGGAAGTCAACTTCGGAGTATAGCTGATAGCGGCGGCGGCGGCGCGCGGCGTCTCTGCGTTAGATTTCAACGTGCCAGACTCGCTGCCCGTGAAGACTACTCCGTACTGAAGGTGTTCTGTGATTTTCTAAATACATCAAAATTAGAGGTATAATAGCACAAACAGCTGAAGCAATATCTACGTCCGTCACCCTCAGGGATACAACTGGTGAACTAGTGTGTGCAGTGTGTGTAGAGTAGCTCTCATCTCAGAGATCTCGACCAGTGTGTATATCTGGCATGATAAATCATAAAAACAGATAAAGGGCAGGCTGCTAATCGAGCTTGTACTGTCACGAGGGGTTAAACTATTATGTACCTATTTTAGAACTGTGAAATTATTATAGGCTATAAGTCTTATGATCATCTTGAATAACAAACATTTTTGAAATGGAAAATTCTTTAGCGGCGTTTTGCATTTGTGGAATGGGTAAAAAATGTTAAACTCGCGTCAGGACACGTGAATGGTCGAAAATACGTAAGACGAAGAGAGAGCCGCCGGCGCGGCGTAATATCCCCCTCTCTTTCTACCGCACTGTGAAAACGTATGCCTGCACATTGCGCGAGTGTGAGTATAATTGTTGTATTTTATTTTTATACTGATAAAGCAATTCGTGCGAAATTATTCCCTAACCATTCCAAAATATTCCAAAATGCATAACGTTAATGCTCAAGTTTTCAGTTTACCCGTTGTTTTGTTTTTTTTTAATTGGTGCTGTGGTTCTCTGAACTACTCCAAAATATATGTTAATTTTATCAGAGATATTTATGTTACTAGATGATAGACATAATCTTGTGACTAACTATTGCTAATACACCAACCTGGAATCGCTATAGAAACAGGTGTTTCATATAGAAGGTAGGTATGCCAAACCCATACAGGGACTATATAGGTATATATACCTGTATAAAAGTTATTCGACTGTTTTTTCGCAGTTTCAGGGTTGGGTTAGCTTCATAGTAAAATATTCTTAAATTGCTAAAATAATTATGTCTGTCAACTAGAGACATGCCTGTAGATGCCAAATCATGTTACAAAGTGAAATATTTTTTTTTTTCGTGTCTTATTATGTAGTTTTAATCAGAGTTGGTACTTCACTTGAGAGCTACTTCCCATTCCAATCCTACTAATATTATAAACGAGAAAGTTTGTAGGTACCTATGTATGGATGTTTGTTCCTCTTTCACGCAAAAACTACTGGAAGGATTGAGATGAAACTTTGCAATAGTAATGCTTATACCTACCACAGAATAACACATAGGCTACCTATCTTCTATATATATAAAAATGAATCTGCGAAATGTATGTACGCGCATAACTTGAGAACGGCTGGACCGATTTCGCTAATTCTTTTTTTATTGTGTTTATTTTAGCCATATAAAAATGAATCTGCGAAATGTATGTACGCGCATAACTTGAGAACGGCTGGACCGATTTCGCTAATTCTTTTTTTATTGTGTTTATTTTAGCCAGGACAAGGTTTGTATAAAAAAAAATCTAATTTTTCGAATTCGATCAATTTTTGAAATACTTATTTCAACCTGCTTTCCATAAAATACACTTTGGGGAATACAAAGACAGTATGGCTGAAGACATTTTGCATAGGATACGCGTAATAACAGAAAATCTTGAACTTTAAATTTTCGCAGAATTACATAATGAGGTATTAACATCATTAGAAGATGCGCGATGATGTCCGGCAAGATGCTGCACCAATTAGGAATGCCTGCAAATAATCGACCCATGCACTGTGCATTAAATAGAGAATTTGAATAAGAACGGCAATATGACATAAATGTTTTGAGTCAATCCGTACCTACAAAGCAAAGTCCAACTTTTAAATCGGCAGCAAAAATCAGCTTACGATACTATTATGAAAGCTGTAAATGATAGCAATAGAGGATTCATTTCGGAGGTTTTTTTTGATGCACCAGGTGGAAATGGTAAAACTTACTTGATTTCATTAATATTAGATAGGTACCTACAATTCAGGCTCAAGGTGAAATAGCACTAGCAATAGCTTCATCCGGGATCGCTGCTACATTGTTAAAATGTGGACGTAGGTACTGTACTGTTCATTCTGCGCTTAAGCTGCCATTAAATTTGCAAACAATAGATGAACCGACCTGTAATACTTAGAACCAAAACTTCGGCAATGGCAAAAGTGCTAAAAAATTGTAAATTAATTATCTGGGATGAATTTACGATGTCGCACAAACGAGCATTAGATGCACTCGATCGCACATTGAAAGATTTACGTAGCAATCAGAGCCTCTTCGGAGGTGCGATGATTCTAATGTCTGGTGATTTTCGCCAAACGCTACCAGTCATTCCCAAAACAACAGCTGCCAATGAAATTTTAGAGTAAAATTGATGGACAAATACATTCATTTAAGTCGATCGATTCCATTATCAATACAAGTCAAATATCCATAGTCAATTATCCAACTGAGTTTCTAAATTCATTAGATTTGCGAGGATTTGGACAGTTGTACGTTGATTGCTCAAGTAGCATCTATCTACATACATTCCGTCGGCAAACCATCGGCCTTACAGATTTTTTCGCCAAAAGGACAAACCAAGAATATTGTACATTACAAGGCATTACAATAGAACACAGAATAGGCCCTATTACACAAGGTCACTGCAATAGAATATTAGAATAGTTTTTCATTACATTAATTGGGTCAATAAGTGTGTGAAATTATTCAGAAAATTTATTTTATTCATTGACAAATAAATGTAAGGATTCCAATATTTCTCAATTTACAAATGAATTAGATATCTTTAGACCTTCAAAGGTCTGTGGATGCTCTTTATGTACAAAAAAGGTTCAAAGGTCTGCTTTTTATACAGTAGTAGTGTAGTTTTGTTGTAGTTAATAAAAAATAAACATATTATGAAGAATATTTTATATTATCGTATATTTTTTTTTAACTTTATTTCAATAAAATGGTTCTATTTAAAACAGGAGCTATTGTTTATTTTTTTAATTTGTCAGAAAACAAAGTCTACGAAATACTTTGAATTTAGAAAATATGGCGGGACAAAGTTCGCCGGGTCAGCTAGTAATTTATAAAAATATTGAAAACGTGAAACGAAGTTCGACGGGTCAGCTAGTCTGAAATAATGAGGACTATTAGGCTCTTTTCGGTTGTTATGGGGTTGAGAGGTGTGCAATTTGGATATGGACGGAGCCCCAAGGGACAGAGGTTGGTTGACTTTCTAGAGAAAGAAGAACTCTTTATGATGAACTCTTTCTTCCAGAAGCCGTCTCACATGAGATGGACCTGGATGAGTCCCGATAGTGCAGCGAAAAACGAATATTCAATGATGTCTCCGTGATCCACAGGGTGAAAACCATTGAATACTAACGTTAAATTCAAAGGTCCCGCCTGATGAACTCTACGCTCCGACCTACTCATGCCTATATCCAAAACCCCGAGTGGAGACCACGTACCGGCAAGCGCAGCGTAGGATGTCCAAGGTGGACGGATGACCTCATCAAGACCGCGGGTTCGCGCTGGATGCGAGTCGCTCCCAACTGGTCTTATTGGAGGCCTATGTCCAGCAGTAAACGTCCAATGGCTGAAACGTCGACTGTCAAGCGCAAGTAGGAAATTGAAAAAATGTCGAAGACACGCACGAAAAGAAGAAATAGAAAGTGAGTGTATTGTTGAGGTCGAAAAAAATTACTTGAAAAAAAAAACTAAATGTCAGCATTGTGTCTGTCACATTGACATTTGTTTGACAGATGCTATAACCTCAAAAAATTAAAAAATCCAGTTTTGTTTTCTCTCAAAATAATAAAATTAAAAATATGTAGATTAATTAAATTGCGACTTCACTTGTAATATCACCCCTAGATTATGTACAAAATATTCATTAGTCATGTTTAGAAGCAGAATATTTACCATTTTACGATCGGCTTGTCGTGTACATAGGCGGACTATATTAGCAAAGGCCCGACAAATTTCTCCAGTAACTTTGAGTGTGATTGCTGCGTCTTGCCAAGAAAAAGATAACGTGATCGATACGC
Organism: Hypomecis atomaria; assembly: GCA_964007245.1. Lineage (NCBI taxonomy): Eukaryota > Metazoa > Arthropoda > Insecta > Lepidoptera > Geometridae > Hypomecis > Hypomecis atomaria. The sequence goes on along the minus strand of OZ023294.1, from coordinate 11,753,979 downwards.
CCATCTTCGACACAGACAGTCTTGAGCACGAGTTCCTAATCCGGCAAGCTACTACAGTCAACGTAAATGCTGCTACGCAACTTCTTACTGTTACCCTGGTGGCTATTCAGGATACTAGCGAAAGGTTTGTAACCACATTTTGCCAATAATTAACTAGGGTTTTATGCTTGAAATTCATGTTTACTCTAGAATATAGGATTGTCCTGCAACTAAGTTGATAAATCTACTATAACTCAGAAACTCAAATCAGAAGTGATAAGAACTTGTGATATCAATTTATTAGTTCAGCAGGCAGTATCTACCTACCTAGATCATTACTCAAGCAATTGTCAGGTTGCTGTGGATAAATCATACTTTTAATGCAATCTTTTATTACAAGCTAAAACAACCTAATATTATTGTCATGTTTCAATAGCTAAGATAACAAGACAAGTAATCAAATGTACTTTATCTTTTCAGGCTAAGAGATGCTTTATCTAAGGAAATATGTCTAGTACAGCAAGCACTGGAATGGGGCATTGAAAATACCCCTCCACAGCATTGGGACCAGTTAGTAGCTGTGCGGGGAGCTTTATGTGACTTGAAGCACAATGTTAGGAATCTAATAAGTATGTTTTGAATAGAACATTATTTTCATTTATCTCCATTAGCACTGAACCAGCCTTTTTAATAGTCCACTGCAGGACATAGGCCTACTCACGAAGGGTGATTGGGCCATATCCACGACGCTGGCCCAGTGCGGGTTGGTGGATGTACTTGGGAGTGTATTGTAGCTCCATTTGTACTTGGACTGTATTGTTACTCCAAGTAAAATGTCAATGCTAGTCATATCACTCCCATCTCTAGTAAAATTATAATCATCCTAAACTGATCTACAAACAAATAATTAGTCTGACAATTGGGTAAGCAACTATTGTCCTATAAAATTGAGACAAACTAGGACTAAGATTATAGCAGAACAGAAAATAAAAGGTAAAATTAGAGATTATGTTCTGAAAATGACAAATCCTACTCATGGCTATAGGCCGCGCCACACAAGTTGGCGGATGTAAAGTTATCTACAAGCTGCGCAATATCCAATCCTGAGAAGCTCACATAAAGCCGCTTGTTGATTGGTTATGCAGCTTGTAGCTAACTTCACATCTGCCAACTTGTGTGGCGCGGCCTATACAAGTTGATTCTTTTACTCATGGTTAGACTACTTCAAAAGGAAATTGTACTTGACTGAACAAGAGGTAAGCAGTAAAAAGCCCAATTATAATAGATAAAAACAATGTATTACATTTGCAGGTTACATGGAATATGCAGAAAGATTAGCAACAATAGCTGCTGAAATATCATACCTGTCAGGAAATGTGGCGGCATCAGATGCAATATGTGAAAGAATAAACCACGCTACCAGGTAAATAAAACAGCTTTTCAGTATACAGTTATCACAAAAGTGTAATTTTAAAGCACAAATTGAATTTTCTGAGTTAAAGAATTTAAAGATATCTTTTTTAACTGATACAATACTGAAATTGAAAACATGATCAACATAAATTACAACAAACTCTTTAGGATGTTGAATAGGTTTTTTTAGTTAGATACAAACAGGCAAGCTTTGAGCTTTAAAACTGCACACTTGGTTGAAAAAGATATCTTTATAGGAAGTAAAAAAAATCTATTACTTACAGATAACTGTTAATTATCATCCGAGTACAAAGATATGTCATAACTTATATTTAACATTGAAAACAAAACAACAATAGCCACTTCTCTGACTTATAACATTGTAATATAAAATAATAGTGATAAACAATATGATAAAGTGTGTACATAAAACATATTAAACCTTACACTCTATAATAAATAGGGGTTGGAATAGGTAGTTCAATTTTAAGTACTTCAGAAAAGAAGTCGATGTAATAAGACGTAATATCCAGAGAATCAGCATAATTTCCGGAATATTCCACTGAAAAAGAAGGACAATGCACAAACATTTAGGTTTTATGGTTAAAAAGCTAATCTGTGTTTGGATTTCCTGTTTATTTTGACTATTTAAGTTTTTCTTAACATTTTCATCCAAAATTTTTAGTTTACATTTATAACCTTTATCTGACAGAAAAAGAAATACTAAATTTACAACATAAAATTTAATAACCTCTGAAAATAGTAAGTTCTGCGGGATCTTGGAGGCATATCCATATTATTGATATCACTAAATTGCAAGAACGTAAAATTGAACTACCTATTCAGACCCCTAATAATAAATTTTATTTATATACAAAAGAAATGCATCTGTATTAGTTGTTACAGTAAATATACAATTTAAACCACCTTTGTAACATACACAAATGTGAATAATTTTAAACATTCACAAATGTACTTTTTTTACAAATTTAAATTCACATTCATTCACAAATCACTGGTCACATGCAAGCCTCTAGCCGTTCTAATGTGAATCAATAGAAACATTAACAAATCCTAGTTTTACACTTTTGATTGACACATCACAAGTTTAGGCCCCAACTTCGTAACAACCAACACAAATGCACTGAGACCTTGGCAATGCCATAATTAACATTAATTTTGTTCCCAGGAGTTGCGACACCCAGAAAAATCTGACACACAACCTTCAGCAGCAGAGCTTGGAGTTACAACAAAAAGCCATCGTCATGTCTCCGGATTTAGAAGATAAACTGAAACAGGAAGATGATGCTAAATTCAAAGTCACACCAAAAGCAAAAACTTAGTGAAAAACCGGGAACACCAAATATAATTAAAAAAGTAAAAAAATCTTGTAAAGAACGCAAATGATTTAACAGTGATATTAGAATAAGGTAGCAATTTAAATATAAACACGAAAATAAGTTGTTGTTTCAATATGCTGCCAACACATTTATCACATTGACAAAGATCTAGAACGATGACCTCAAGCTCATTACACATGTATAAAAGTAACACAAATGTAGAATGTAAGCAAGAACCTGTATAAAGTTAAACCTACAAGTTATGGAGAGGGTGATGCTCAGAGTCTGTCCTTGAGATCGAATCAGAAATGAAGAGATCCACAGAAGAACCAAAGTTACCGACATAACCCAGCAGATTTTCAGTGAAATGGCAGTGGGCAGGGCACATATCATTGTGGGCTGGTGGGGTCGAAAAGTTTTCGAGTGGAGAGCCACTGTCAGATGTCTATCCACAAGGTAGACATGACATCTGGATTGTGCTGGATGCAAGCCATTTTCAACTGGTCTTTAGGAGATTGCTAAGGGATGCCTATGTCCAGCATTAGACATCCGATGGCTGATGGATTGATGATGTTATTCTCACAATTGTTATTTTTATTACTATACAGGGTTATTTCTAGTCAATTAGCATCCTTTTAGGGGCTTATTCTGTACATCAAAACTAACAACTTCTGTTCTGCAACTTTTGTCAAAACTCAAATAAAAAATCAGCTGTTCCATACATTTTGTCGAGGGTGAACGATATTTTTCTATGAAACAATAACTTTTTTTTGAGAATTAATAAAAGTCGTAGAACAAAAGTTGTTAGTATTGATGTACAGAATAAGCCCCTAAAATGATGCTAATTGTTTAGAATTAACCCTGTATACTACGAGACTAATCGCGCACTAAAATTACGAGATAAAAAATACCTCATCCCGACGTTTCGACCGAGTTGCATCGATCGTGATCACGGGTAGACTGAAATTTTAGTGCGCGATTAGTCCCGTAGTAAATAGTAATAATGTGTTCAAATCGCGAAAGTTTAAAAACAACAATTGCTATTTTTGATTGGGGGTTTCATTCATTCATAATTTAAGAGCAGCTTTTGTCGGTGGAGCAGTGTCTTCCACCAGTGTGGTGGAATACACTACACCACCACCTTCTCTATGATCTAATCTAAAAATGCCCTCCGTGGTCATCTCCTTCCTCTCCTTTTACTTTTCCTTCTATGATTTTCATTAGATTGTCATGTACAAGGTGGCCAATCATTTTTCTTCTTCTTTTTGGGGAAAGATGTTGGGATTTAGTTGTTTAAGATGTTTTTGATTGGGGGTTTAGTCATACATATTAAACCGCGTATCGTCTTGCGAGCGATTTGATTCGCGGCTTCAGGCTTGATGAGACACGCTGAGTCGCGTTATTGACATGTATTGGTACAAATGACCATGACTGCTTATCACAAGTCTAAAAAAAGTATTTTGTAAGGTGTTTTGGTTTCTTTTTACGCGTTTCTTATGTTTTTCGGTGTGCTGAATCCGTAAATGACATAATATTTTTTTGCAAAAAATAGCATGACCGACTTCCCCCGTGTACAGAATTCGCGTATATTTCGCACGGATCGATAAAGTATTTTTCACATTATTGTTGATTTATCAAAAATGGCTTAGCCGATTTCGATAAAATTTTAATGGGACCAATTTCGATGTATACTCTTTGTAATAAAAAAAAGATTATTGAAATCGGACCACTACGTAAAAAGTAATGCGTGGTCATACATAAAAAAAAAAAAAAACAAAAAAAAATATACGCGTCGAATTGAGAACCTCTTCCGGTGGTTCGTCGGTCAAAAATAAATTAAATGTAGATAAAATTTCATTTCGTCAGAGAACGTGTCATTTTCTGAAAACAATATGCTACAAAATTATTAATTTAAAAAAAAACTAACTTAGTTTTTAAAAAAAAAAATCTAAAATACACTCATTACTAAGCACTAAACACATTTGTTTTCCCAATGAGACTTCTTTTGGTATATTTTCGCTTATGGGAAGCATCTGGAAGGTCTCTCTGAAACGACCAACAGTAGTCTGCTATCATTGAGACAGTCCATCATTTCTAGTATCTCTTTTCCATCTCCATAATATTTTGGTGATATTGTTCACCTTATTCTTCACTCATATCCCCTAAAGTTATGGTTCCCATTATATATGTCTTCAAAATTGCCCAAAAACCCCTATTTTGCTAAAATAAAATGCGTTTTGCAAAATAACCCCAAAGGATTTTTTTGAGCATTTTTTCAATTTTCAGAACACCTTAATACATAGAAATCAGTTGAAAACATCCATGCTGTAAACCAGTGCGTTGTTAGAGTCGCACAAGGTTCCGGATAGAGAGAGAGAGAGAAATATAAAAGCACCTGATCAGAACGAGGCGTCCTTGTTGAGATGCGTCTCGATGTCGACGCGGCAGATGGGGCAGTGCTTGTTGGTGCTGAGCCACTGGTCCACGCACTCCATGTGGAACAGGTGCATGCACGGCAGCCGTCTGTCAATAATACACCAGCATTATTATGTATATATTATGTAGTATATCAGTCTCTGGCAGCCATATCACAAGCTGTGCTTCGTTTGGGGTCAGAGACCGTGTGTAAGAAGTCCCCTAATATCTATCAGAGAGTTGGCTGAATAAAATGTTCTTTTCTCAAACATGCTTGAAAATGTGAGCTTTACTCGTACTATGACAACCTTCAAGATTCTACACACGCGGAAGCGTGTCCAGCCAAGTCTAAGAAAAAGGAACTGGCGTCGCGACGTGTGTAATATATTATATTACACGAACCATTTCGAGCCAGTTTTGACCCCTTCATAACTCGAAACTATGTAACCTATATATGTGAAATTTAGCATATTTATTAAAGTTCTAGAGAGTTGGCTGAATAAAATGTTCTTTTCTCAAACATGCTTGAAAATGTGAGCATTACTCGTACTATGACAACCTTCAAGATTCTACACACGCGGAAGCGTGTCCAGCCAAGTCTAAGAAAAAGGAACTGGCGTCGCGACGTGTGTAATATATTATATTACACGAACCATTTCGAGCCAGTTTTGACCCCTTCATAACTCGAAACTATGTAACCTATATATGTGAAATTTAGCATATTTATTAACCCTTTCACTGCTGAGGTACTTTTTTTAAGGTGCCTGCTAATTCTAAAACGCACACGCAAGGCGCGGGAAGACGCTACCGCACACGCCTGGTGTGTGTAGTAGCCGCGGGGCGTGAGAATCGAAAACACAGACGTGTGTGTTTTCAGCAGTGAAAGGGTTAAAGTTCTAGAGAGTTGGCTGAATAAAATGTTCTTTTCTCAAACATGCTTGAAAATGTGAGCATTACTCGTACTATGACAACCTTCAAGATTCTACACACGCGGAAGCGTGTCCAGCCAAGTCTAAGAAAAAGGAACTGGCGTCGCGACGTGTGTAATATATTATATTACACGAACCATTTCGAGCCAGTTTTGACCCCTTCATAACTCGAAACTATGTAACCTATATATGTGAAATTTAGCATATTTATTAAAGTTCTAGAGAGTTGGCTGAATAAAATGTTCTTTTCTCAAACATGCTTGAAAATGTGAGCATTACTCGTACTATGACAACCTTCAAGATTCTACACACGCGGAAGCGTGTCCAGCCAAGTCTAAGAAAAAGGAACTGGCGTCGCGACGTGTGTAATATATTATATTACACGAACCATTTCGAGCCAGTTTTGACCCCTTCATAACTCGAAACTATGTAACCTATATATGTGAAATTTAGCATATTTATTAAAGTTCTAGAGAGTTGGCTGAATAAAATGTTCTTTTCTCAAACATGCTTGAAAATGTGAGCATTACTCGTACTATGACAACCTTCAAGATTCTACACACGCGGAAGCGTGTCCAGCCAAGTCTAAGAAAAAGGAACTGGCGTCGCGACGTGTGTAATATATTATATTACACGAACCATTTCGAGCCAGTTTTGACCCCTTCATAACTCGAAACTATGTAACCTATATATGTGAAATTTAGCATATTTATTAAAGTTCTTTAGCTTATCTAACTTTGCTCTGACGGTTAATGAAATATTAACGTTTAAAACCGGGGTTTCATCGACTGATTCACTCACTGACTTATAGATTAAAAACCTAACCCACTTCCAGATGACCTAGAAACTTGATATTTGGCATCAAGGTAGACTATCAGGCATAAACAAAGGGAAAAATCTAAAACTTTGAACTGTTACACCGCCGACCGCACAACCACACCCTATTTAATAGGGGATGAAAGCATGTATGAGACTTCCACAAATTTTCATGATATAAGTCTAAAAATTGATATAAAGACTCCCTGTTAGAAATAATAAAACACGTATTTCAGGATTTTTAATAAATCAGCCCCCAACCCCTAAAATTGGGGGATGAAAATGTGTGTGTCACTTTCGAAACTTGATGCCAGAAGTCAGAAAATGGATATTCGAACTCGTTGTAATAGATAATAAAACACAATTTCAGGATTCTTAATAAACCACCCCCCAAACCCTAAACTGGGGGATGAAAGTTTGTATGACACTTTTGCAAAGTTTGATGCTAGATGTCCAAAAATTGATAAAGGGACTCTTTATTACAAATATAATAAAACACGTATTTCAAGATTTTTAGTAAATCTCCCCCTAACCTTTAAAACTAGGGGTTTAAAGTTGGTATGATACTTCCGCAAGTTTTGAAGCTAGAGATGTGAAAATCGATAAAATTAGTAAACTACAAAAAGAAGTGATATCCAACAAAAACATTTTCATGTGAAATGAAGCAAAGTCTAAATCACAGTTCCCACTATCAAAAAGTTGTCAGATCTCACGTAAAGCCAAGCTTCTAACTCTACACGCCTTACTCTACAAGTCCTTACTTCACAAACTCTACAGCTTAGTCAATATATGCGGCTTGGCTGTTTCGCTAACTGCGCATGGGTGTAAAGTGAAGATTAATTCATTAATTCTGTTATAGTTCTTGTTGTAACGAAATGGCCAAGTCACATATATTGACTAAGCTGTAGAGTTTGTGGAGTAAGGACTTAAAAATATAAATCGCGTACAAAATTCAAATAGTTCGCTGGAATTTATGCATACATTATTGTTGATTTTTCAAAAACGGCTCAGCCGATTTCGATAAAAATTTGAATGGGACCTTTGAAGTACCTATCAAATAAAATCATTTTCAAAATAGCATTACTTTTAAAAAATTAATATAAAAAAGAAGAAATATAAGACAAGTACCAGGCGCCCAGAAAAAACAGAGCTTACCTACCTTTTCAATAGTGTAACTTAAAAAATGAGCCTGGTGAAAAAGGATCATTAATCGAATCATCTTCTCATTATAAATTTAGTATTTTAGATCATAGATGTAAACATATTCTTTTAACATAATAAACTAATGTTTTTGAAAGACTTTCGGAGGCGTTGTTAGCCTGATAAAGTCATTAACATAACATTGTTGACAAATTATTTAGACTGTGTCTAGTTTGTATGTTCTCTGTAAACATCTTTCTGACTAATAAAGAACTTTTAAAAATCAAATCAATAGTGTAGGCTATGTTGTCATCGATATGTCCTGAGTTTCCTCAATGAAATTAATTTCTTCGCATTTATTGAGAAAAGAACTATATAAGCCTATGGCCAGAACTAGGCATTGATGGACTCACGTATGTATGCCTCGGCCACAACTCAAGCTCGTCCATCAATGCCTCTGTTGCTGGCCAGTGGCCACTGCAGTAATGTACTATTGTCCGAGCAGAATGCAAACAGACACTTCCAGTGTCGGCTTCGATATAATGCTGCAGATACATATGCGGCTAGCCGTACCCATTGGCGTAGCTAGCGATTATTTCTAGAGGGGGCTGCCTCCTTTTGCCCACTTCAGAAAAATAGAATGTATGACTTTAGGGTGTAGACTCTGGGGTGGGCAAGACCCACCCGTGACCCCTCCTTTCTATGTCCATGGCAATACCTTCAGTGTAAGGAGTATTGCTTAAAGATAGACAGATGGTGCACTTCTCGTCCTGGTGGTGGGGGGCGGGGCGCGCGTACGCGTGTCGGTAGGAGTCACGTACCTGCAGTCGGAGTGTTGCTCGAAGATGGACAGGCAGATGGTGCACTTCTCGTCCTGGTGGTGGGGGGCGGGGCGCGCGTACGCGTGTCGGTAGGAGTCACGTACCTGCAGTCGGAGTGTTGCTCGAAGATGGACAGGCAGATGGTGCACTTCTCGTCCTGGTGGTGGGGGGCGGGGCGCGCGTACGCGTGTCGGTAGGAGTCACGTACCTGCAGTCGGAGTGTTGCTCGAAGATGGACAGGCAGATGGTGCACTTCTCGTCCTGGTGGTGGGGGGCGGGGCGCGCGTACGCGTGTCGGTAGGAGTCACGTACCTGCAGTCGGAGTGTTGCTCGAAGATGGACAGGCAGATGGTGCACTTCTCGTCCTGGTGGTGGGGGGCGGGGCGCGCGTACGCGTGTCGGTAGGAGTCACGTACCTGCAGTCGGAGTGTTGCTCGAAGATGGACAGGCAGATGGTGCACTTCTCGTCCTGGTGGTGGGGGGCGGGGCGCGCGTACGCGTGTCGGTAGGAGTCACGTACCTGCAGTCGGAGTGTTGCTCGAAGATGGACAGGCAGATGGTGCACTTCTCGTCCTGGTGGTGGGGGGCGGGGCGCGCGTACGCGTGTCGGTAGGAGTCACGTACCTGCAGTCGGAGTGTTGCTCGAAGATGGACAGGCAGATGGTGCACTTCTCGTCCTGGTGGTGGGGGGCGGGGCGCGCGTACGCGTGTCGGTACGTGTTGCGCTCGATGACCGCGCGGGAAGCCCCGCGGCCGCCGCGCCACGGCCGCGCGAACGCTCGCAATGCTCGACCGCCCTGCAATACACACGTTCTCATTCGTGACCTTTATTTATGAATTGATTTGATTTATTAGGGTTCCGTACCCAAAGGGTAAAAACGGGACCCTAAAGACTCCGCTGTCCGTCTGTCTGTCTCCAGGCTGAATCTCATGAACCGTTATAGCTAGAAAGCTGAAATTTTCACCTATGATGTATTTCTGTTGCCGCTATAACGACATAAAAACAGAATAAAAATAATAATTAAGGGGGCTCCTATACAACAAACCTGATTTTTTAGCTGTTTTTCGCTCTATATTTATAATGGAAACAGGTAGATGCTTGAAATTTTAACAGAATAATTAGTTGTAAATTCACTTCAATAATAAATAATAACATTAAAATAAATATTTAAAGGGGGCTCCCATACAGTACGGTACCCTCCGTGCGCGAGCCCGACTCGTACTTGGCCGATTATTTTATTTTATTTGTATATTCATTTCACTTAATTCTGATTCCAATTTTATTTTATTATTTTATAACTTGAAAAGACCCCTGTTAAAGCGCGAACTCGATCAGACTAATTTTATTTATCAAGGGCTCCCAAGAGACCTCCCTAGCCGAGTTTGGGACCCTCTGTTAATTTTACAGTACAGTCAGGTACAACATTTATATATATTATAATATATTATAGTGAACTTTTATTGAAATTGTTAATTTAACTCATGTTTTTTGGAAATAAATTTTGTTTTTATTATTTAAATTAGTGTATTAAAAATCGACTGTAAGATCTGAAAGATCAGTACAGATTTACACGTAAATTGAATCTACAACTGTTTCCTTAGGGCTCCATACATTTTTGTACAGCGCCCCTGGTGTAACGAGGAAGAACTAATCAAAATGTATGGAGCGACATGCGAACGCGAAACTTTAAGTAAACTACGCAAAACCTGGACTAAGGGCTCAGAAATACACGATAACAGATCCAAAAGATTCGAATATTTACCCTTTTCTACTGTTTCACATGGGTTCTAAAATCACTAAAAATAATCGGCCAAGTGCGAGTCGGACTCGCGTACGAAGCGTTCCGTATCGTATGGTAGCCCCCCCTTAATACATTATATTGCAACTATTTATTTTGAAGGGAATATAAAACTTAATATTTTGTAAATATTTCAAGCATCTTCTTTCCGCCGTCATTAATATCGAGCAAAAAATCATGTTTCTTGTATGGGCACTCCTGTTTTTACCCTTTGGGTACGGAACCTTAAAAACAGTCGGTGCCAGTAAACCAATTCAGCCGCACTCGCAACCGAAGTTATTTTTTCCTATGACTTGGAATAAATGATTTGATTCGACATTAGGCCCAATTTTAGAGGCACCATCGTAATTATAATAGATATATTTTAGAGTAGCCGTTCCTTTTTCATTACATGCATTTGATAGAAAGTATACTATTTTACGTTGCTATTAAATTTACGATGACGCCTAATTGGGCCTCTTAACCTACACCTAGTGAGATACAACTAGGATTTATGTAGAGTTTCATTCATGTACAAAGGTTTGACTTACCATTCCGGGCTGTATGGAGATGTGCAGCTGCGGCGGGTACATCTGCATGAAGTGGTGCATGTGGTGGTGCACGTACGGACCGTCACTGCAACACAATAACACTCATTTCAAACCAGCACCTAAGTAAGTTTTTATTTATATTTAAATTACCTAATGATCCACAGACTCCAGGGTCTGTGCCCTTTGTTAAGGGGGCGCCTAATGCCAAAATCAAGCGAAAGGTGTACTTTTAAAGACGTGGTTTAAAGGTAACGAAAATAAACATCCATATTAAAAAAATACTACAAGAAAGAAGAAAATCTATAGTAGCAGAGTAATCGCGTAGAATTTTGGAAAATAATATGGTTACTTTAGAAAAAAATTAAAACTTCGCTTCATAAAAAAATACTTTTCTTTTCAAATGCTTGAAATTATCAGCGACAACACCACATTATTTTTGACAAATTACGTAATCAGGCTAATGTTCTAGCCGAGTAATCAATTAGTTTTTTTTTTGCATGCTTAAATTTTAAATAAATAAATAAAATGCCACCTACAAATATAAGCTGGAGCTCGAAGCCAACATCATCATAAACTGTGAACTGTGCCATGCGATTTTGACTCTAAGCAAAGCCGCATAGATGATAGCGGGCGATGCAAAAAGCGCGGGTAAAATCTGTTTTTTTTTTTAGCATTAGGCGCAGCCTTAAGACTGCACCGAACGTAGTATTATTATATACTAGCTTTTACCCGCGGCTTCGCCCGCGTTATATTTTGATTTTGGCTTATGTTTATGTCGGCTGCGAAACCTAACCTAACCGACAAACATCAAATTACCTTAGAGCAATGCTTTTGCTGCTAAATTACGGTTGGAGTGTATATACAACCCCCCGTGTATTCCCGCCTTGTCGTGGCGGGGGAGGTCTGAGGCAGCTGAAAAGGCGGGGCTCGAAGTCTCCCTCTTCTTTGGGTCTTTGCCCCCAAGGCAGCTTAGAGGCTGGCACTCGAGGTTCAGCCGCTTTTAACTAAAGCAGCTGAAAGGATGGCCGATAGGTTGCGTGCCTTATGAGGTGTGTCGCAACTGAGGCGGGCTGCAGTGCCACTCTTGCGACGCTGCAGCCGAGGATTAGGGGCCGCGGTGGGATGGAACTGGTGGTGTGGGTGCCGCCACCTACTCTACCTTCCGCTAGGCCGTCAACGTGTTGGCAGACGCAGTGGGGCTGCAGGGAAAGAGAAGTGTCGGTACCGCGATGGCCGTTCTCACTGCCCTCTGCAGTTGAAGAGGCAGGCGCTGGGCTACTATGACTGACCCGTTGCACTGGGACCAGGGCGTTGGAATGCTGTCCGACGCTCAGTGCTGGTTAGTCCCGAGTGGTGGATGACGATGTGACTTGTGCTCCGAAACACTCCGTCATTATGGCGGGAGGGCAAGCTCCGTTATGGAGCCCGAGTCTGGGCTAGCGCTGTTGAGTGCCGCGAAGGAGTGCGAAAAATGTAGGAACGTCCTAAACTTGCCATGACAGGTTATTTCTGGCGCTTAGCCGGCTGCTACCGCGGCCCGCTCACTTAGTTTTTCTCTTATCCCACGGGAACTGTAAAAGTTTTTGGGATAAAAAAAGGACTATGTCACTTTTCGGACTGCTGTGCCGTTCTTGCGACGCTGCAGCCGAGGATTAGGGTTAGGATTATCAGCCGCGGTGGGATGGAACTGGTGGTGTGGGTGCCGCCACCTACCCTATCTGGGCATTCCAAGATTATGTGCAGTGGAGTCTCCTCTTTTGTGGGTTCACAGATGCACGATGGGCTTTCCCTCAACTTAAATCGATGTAAGTATTGCGAAAACTCACCATGCCCCGTCAGCACTTGAGTTATGATTCCCACTGGTGCTCTTTCTCCTACGATCTTGTATGCCGCCCTTGCATCCGGAAAATATGTTTTGGTTACCGCCGCTGTGTGTCCATCCTGATACCGCCGGTTCCACTCGTCAAGAGAGTCCTTTCGGGTTTCTCGATAATGAAACGGGGCAGTTATCGTAAATAGGTCTGCACTTCGAGTGCAGTGCTGCTTCCTTTGCTAGCTGGTCCGCTTTCTCATTTCCCTCCATCCCCGCGTGCGCTTTAATCCAATAAACTTTCACTATTTTATTTTGTGCGTGTAGTAACTTTATGTTAGCTTTGAATTTACTGCTAAGGGATGGAGGGAAGATACGCCAACTACCGTTTCCAGTGCAGACCTGGAGTCACAAAAGATTTTTGCTTTTTCGGTAGCCTCAAGAAGTGCCAATAACTCGGCCTGGTACACGGAGCACCAATCGGCCAATTTCAGCTTGCGGGTACTGATCTCAGCGGCATCATCCCAAATGGATAATGCCGCCCCAACTTGCCCTTTAATTTTGCTGCCGTCTGTAAATATGTTGATTTCTCGGTTAAGATTTTGCTCTAGTGCTGCTCCGTCTGCCAGGCATATGAACTCCAGCTCCTCCTGCTGCGCTGGGTGTGGCTTCTTTTCTGTCTCTCTATTTCCAGTTACTTGCTGGGAATAACCTTTCTTAGTTTCATAAAGCAAGGCTGCTTCCTGGACTCTGATATGACAGGCGAGGATTAGGGGCCGCGGTGGGATTTATGGAACTGGTGTGGGTGCCGCCACCTACCCTACCTTCCGCTAGGCCGTCAACGTGTTGGCAGACGCAGTGGGGCTGCAGGGAAAGAGAAGTGTCGGTACCGCGATGGCCGTTCTCACTGCCCTCTGCAGTTGAAGAGGCAGGCGCCGGGCTACTATGACTGACCCGCTGCACTGGGACCAGGGCGTTGGAATGCTGTCTGACGTTCAGTGCTGGTTAGTCCCGAGTGGTGGATGACGATGTGTCTTGTGCTCCGAAACACTCCGTCATTATGGCGGGAGCGCAAGCTCCGTTATGGAGCCCGAGTCTGGGCTAGCGCTGTTGAGTGCCGCGAAGGAGTGCGAAAAATGTAGGAACGTCCTAAACTTGCCATGACAGGTTATTTCTGGCGCTTAGATGGCTGCTACCGCAGCCCGCTCACTTAGTTTTTATCCTATCCTACGGGAACTGTTAAAGTTTTTGCGATAAAAAGTGGCCTATGTCACTTTTCGTCTTTCAAACTATATTCATGCAATAAGCCAAGGCAAGTTGCTCCGTTGCTGAGAAAAAAATATTGTTAAGTCCTACGGGAACCACAATTTTTTCGGGATGGAAAGTATCCTATGTCACTTTCCGTCTTCCAAACTATGCCCACCCCACAAATATCAAGTCAATCCGTTGCTCCATTGCTGAGAAACAGTTATTGTCCTATCCCATGGGAATCACGAAATTTCTCGAGATAAAAATTATCCTATTATCACTTTCTGTCTTTTAAACCGTTGCTGCGTCAAAGAGGAACATACCAACAAACTTTTCGGATTGATAATATTAAAGTGTGATGATTCTGTACCATAAAGGTAGAGTAAAGAAACAGGTTAAACCTCTAATGATAGAAGATTTAAAAATATTTTTAATGTCAGACAAAATGACGGCCTGGTATTAAACGTCATAGTAACATGTAGCATGCAGAGGGAAAATAACATTTTATCCAATTTTAATGTCAGTTGTCATTTTCAATCCATACTTTATTTCCTCTTCAAGGGGATATAATGGTGGAAAAACAATTTGTCTCCTTGCCATGCTACTTGTGATTTATAAAAGTCTGCAGACAATGTCACCTGTCATCTAATTACGTTTGGCTGTGACGTTTCGTTAGTCCATATTAGCGTCATAGAGGAATTAATCACTTAGCGTCTTTGTGATAGTGGCGACAGTTTCGCTTTCGATGGTTTTTGTCCTGTCCTACAGGAACTATGCAATTTTTCGGGATAAAAAGTATCCTAAAGCTCCTTCCGCCTTTTAAACTATGTCCATGCCAAAAATCAAGTCAATCCGTTGCTCCGTTGGTGCGTGAAAGAGTAACAAACCAACAAACCAACAAACTTTTCGGATTTATAATATTAGTAAGGATTCTTTGACCGAACGAAAGATGCCGGCGCAAATTAGGTATTTACCGCGATCGAGCGGCCCGCTAACGGTGTGTGCGTCACACGCACACATTGACAAGTTCGCGTGGCGCGCGGCAGTCACACCGTGTCGTGCGTGATCCAAGCAAAACTGCGAATTCCGTAATTGCAATATTTTTAATAATAATATTCTATTTCAGGAATTTTAACTTTTGAGTATGATTTAAATATTTGCAGGGCTATTTGCTCGCCCTATACTAAGCCAAAAGCAATTAATTAAGACCATCGTAATGAACAACTTTTAATATGGGGCTAACCCGGAATTTGAGCAAATAAATCAGCTGTCCCATATAAAGTCAGAATCGAAAATAAAAATAGACTGTTTTTTTTGGTTCCGACTACATGGGACAGCTAATATTATTTTTCACACTTTTCTCGAATTCTGAGTTGGCTCCATATTAAATGTTGTCCATAAAGATGACTTTTGACCTCTCCCCTTTTCAGTTTAGAACAAGGCAAGCAAATAAATATGTATACTTTTGTGTAAAAGTTGTTTTTTAGTTTTATACATGGTTATTTTTTATAAACATCAAATACTTTCAGTGTACCTAGCTAACATACGTTTACGTGTAGAATGTTTATACTAATTTTTATTGTAATGTTTGTACAGGGTTATGTGATTGCCTTGTGCTAAGCCGATGCCGGTGATTGAGACCATCATTATGAACCACTTCCACTATGAGACCAACCTAGAATTTGATAAGTATAAACTGTATTGAGCATAAATAATGCTATATGTATGTATACAGTCTCGGTTATAACCCGATTTTGAGAAGGCGTTTTCCCTAGTCAGAACTAGATTTAACGGAATGCTATTGATACAACTAGTAATAAAATAATGGAACAACTATTTATAAAATAATGGAAATTTGAACTATAAATATAAAGAGAAACACATTTTACGCTTTCTGAATTTTTATTTTTACTTCAATTTCAGTATTCGATGCGCGCTTTTTTGTTTTTTTTTTTTTCTATGAAGTCAAGTACGTACTGAGGTTCTCTTATTTCCATGTTCCTATCGAGTCGTGAGTCAATGAT
This sequence comes from Hypomecis atomaria, assembly GCA_964007245.1. Taxonomy (NCBI): domain Eukaryota; kingdom Metazoa; phylum Arthropoda; class Insecta; order Lepidoptera; family Geometridae; genus Hypomecis; species Hypomecis atomaria. The sequence goes on along the minus strand of OZ023294.1, from coordinate 11,737,715 downwards.
TTCTGGCAGCAAACAATCAAAATAAAAGTTTCGTAGCTTTTCTTCCATTTTTTTCTGCCAAAATTCGTCGTCTTTCTCTATCCATTCTATTTTTTTTTCTTTTTCTGTCCAAACAGCGAATATACACTTTTTTTTGGTAATATGTACTTAATTGACCTTGAACCTGATAATACCAATCATGATTTTTATCGAGGTTAATTTCGCCATTTTTGTCATTTTCCAAAATGTGATTTTTTTTCGTTAATTCCCTCGTCTATTCTCATTTCTCTTGCCGAATAAGGGCACTTTATTTCGATAATTTTGTCTTCTTGCTCCCAAAAAGGGGAAATTTTCGTCAATAAATAGACCACAGGGTATTATATCCTGTTTCAGTAAATCTTTGAGTGGATCCCGAATAAATAAATCTACTATACGATTTCCTTCTAATATGAGTTCTTGTTCGTCTTCTTCAACTTCTTCTTCTAAAACGAAGTCGATGTCATCGATACTTTTTTGTGGTTCCTGAAAAAATATATATTAAAAACAATAAATTATATAATTTGACGGAGTAAAGCTTCTCTATTTCAGTTTGGCATTTTTTTCTTTCATCTGTTCAGATGTTAGTTTGTTTAAATAAATTATTTTTACAATTATAAAAAAAAAACAATGTTGTCATTATTAAACATTAACGAGGACTTCAGATAAATCAAGTTTATTTACACATACATCAATGCAGCAAGATCTTCTTTCACATGAGTGGTCTTCAAAGTGTTCTGGTGATACGACAGGGAGGGTTTGAGTAACACTGGCGGAAGAATCGGGAAGTACCTTTCCTTTGTCTTCTATAGAATCGTTTCCGGAATATAATATATTTTTTTTTATCGACGATTTTAAAATTATTAATACTTGTATGTATATTGTATAATTAACCCTGTATAAAATTTTGGTATTTGAATTTTTATACGTGAATTAGTCTGAGTGATAAAACGCTGGTAGCCGGCATTAAATCCTAGAAAATATAGGTAAAGATATTCTTAAGATATTCTTCTTCATTGACATAAAATGCTTGCTAATTGCCGACTGAGAAAATGGTTGGTACCAATTCAGAACGAATAGTGAAAGCATCAGAAAATTAATTTCATATTTTCCTAAATAAGTTTCATACCTGCATGATATAATTATATGAATAACCCTGTACAAACAGTTTCGGTCAGCCGGCATAGTATTATTAAAAAAAATTGTTTAGTATGTACTTACGTATTATCAATCATTGTTTCCGTATTGGACGGTAGATTTTGTAATAATTTTCTGCAAAAAATTATTTTTATTTCGAAAAAAAACGCCGCCTTTCTTTTTGTAATAATTTTCCTTATGTTTTCCCATTGTCACTAAAACATAAATGAAGGAAAAATAAGTACTATTTTAACACAAGAAATATAGTCCAATTATACGAAAAAAGTAAAAATCACAAAACTGAACTTACCTCATTTACTTGTTTGCAGCTGAATATTCGTACACAATAGATCGCGGTCGAGTGTTCTCAGCGCGTCGCTCCGCAAATCGACGTGACCTCGCTCTGAGCTCCGGTGGTCGACTGATTTTCCGAACGCATACGTCGCGTATATATTCAACATCGCGCGTCCATAGAAATAATGTATGGAGAATTTGAGACGAGATTTTTGGAAATTCATAGTTAAATTATCAGACGTTATTTTACAAATGTAATAAATACATTTAAAACTTTCAATATTAGAGATTAATATTAATTCAAGTTTGTATAGAAGTTCGATTGTTTATAATACAAATTCAGTTAAACGCAAGTATGCCATTTTACGCTTTTTGGTGTAAATTTACGATTTTTTTTAAATAAAGTGGAACGTCATTATTTATTTCTGTTACATAGAAACGGTAAACTGATTCTTTGTTGTATTTGTCATATTTTTTTTATGTCAACTAGTTTAGTAGTACTGATGGTATCGTTATAACCATGAATACAGTTTTGATTGATTTTACTCGATCGCCCCTTAACTAAGTCACAATTGAGAGAATGCGACTGTACAATAGAGATGGGTCAGTTTAAATCTTAGTCTAAGTTAATAGTTTGAGTGCATTGCGTGAATGCCGCGAGCAAACCGGCGACCCGCATGCAGCACCCGATCACGAGTAGTGTGACGCATGTGCCAGCCATCGCTCTCCTCGACCATATTTGAGGGAGGAGAACGACCCGACACACGACGCCGCCGCAAGTAGGTTCGTGTACACCAGTTCGCCAAGCATGCGACCACGAAAAGCCACGAAAAGATCTCATTTCGACGTGTGAAAAAGTGACAGATATATGGTATGTTCATGTATGTTTATGTGTCTAGGTAGGCATTTGTATTTATTTCAATAAATATTATTTATTTATTGGTTTGTTTGTAGTGTTCAATGTTTATTTTTTAATTCTTTTTGTAAAGGCCGCTGTTTTGTTAATTTGCTATTTCCTGTCCGTCCTTGGTTGCCTGGAAGAAATCGCTTGAAGCGATAAGGCCGCCATTTAGTATAACTTTATTATGTTTTTATTTTTCGTGTGTTTTTTGTATTGTAATTGTGGTTAAACTAATAAATAATTATCTATCTATCTATATATGTATACTTTGCCATAACTCCGTCTCGTTCTGACACCTCGAACGAAATATTTCGTGGTGCGCATTCTAGCCCGGCTGGTGTCAGTTTATCGTCTGACCATCTTACCACAAAAGTTTTACGCACGCTTTAGACAATGTTTAACAGTACAAATTGCACGGCTAAACAGTTTTTAAAGCTTGTTTAAATGTTTTGTGGTAAGACGGTTAGTGTTTGTGAACAACTCACTGGGTTTTTATAATGCTTACACAGAGAGGTTATACAGGGTGACTGGTTAATAATTAGCATACTTTTAGGGGCTTATTCTGTACATCATCTGTGCTAAATATTTACCAGTAATACGGTACATACGGTACACCCGGTATATACGGTATACACCAAAATAACATTTTTTACAATTTGTGTCTGTCTGTTTGTTCCGGCTAATCTCTGAAATGGCTGGACCGATTTTGACGGGACTTTTATTGGCAGGTAGCTGATATAATAAGGAGTTACTTAGGCTCCGTTTATTTCAGAAATAAATCTTTTTATCTCGGGTTAACGCGGGTAAAAATGCGGGCCGCAGCTAGTACATAATATAGGAGGACAGAGTAGAACAGGGGTCAGGCGCCAAATCAGTAGAAATACCGAAAATTAGTAGATTCGAGACCACTATACCCATCATACTGCGACTTTTGCTATTTTATTTATTTTATTTTATTTGGAATTAGACATCTAAACTACACACTAATATAGCGTCTTTGGCTAGGGAAGTCAACATTAAACAATAAATGTGTACTGACTAGGGCACGGGCGGCAGGCGATATAGCGTCGTTGGCTAGGGAAGTCAACATTAAACAATAAATGTGTACTGACTAGGGCACGGGCGGCAGGCGATGTGGCGCTAAGTCTTCGTCGGTCAGTCCGCCGCCGGCAGAAGCAATACCGCTCATGTCGCCCATCATGCTGCGTCTTTGCACCTCCTGAATAACAGAACAAATCAAATACAGTATAATCTCTCTAATCTGTCACTTAGATCGAAACGTCCAATCCGACTATATCGACTTGATCTTAACCGATTTAGTTATTATTCGCAAATACTGTTAGGATTTAGATATTATACAATCTTGGCAAATATTATCAAAATTGGCTGGTAAATGAGGGCGACATCAAATTCCCCTTCTTTTTGAGGGAAATACTCATACTATCAAAAATCGGCCGACGACAAAAATATATAGAACCTGTGTACTAAGTTCGTCGAGATACGTCGAAATATGCGACCTGCAGAGGAAAATCAACATCCGGTTAGACGAACGCCAAATCATCGTGTGAAAGCACAGACTTCTCCTTCGCTTCGGTCAATAAAATAAAATAGTTGAACATCATGCGTTTTAGGTATATTACCCAAACACATTCGCAGTTGCACCCGTGATAGTAGGCATCGCTTCATAACTCACTATTGTCCTTGACTGGTATGTTTGTAGTAAGTACCTTATGATGAATTAACATAAATATTTTAGGGTTAACTTAGATATCATAGTATTGTTACGAGATGGGTTCATATATAATCAGTTAAAACGCCGATTGTTCACTTTGCACTTTATTGCACAAAATCACAGTACACACGACACAACTAGTTCGCACAACACTTCACACTGGCACTGATATTCACACAACTATTCACTTCACAATCACTGGTACCGCACTTGAACACGAGATGTTTTCGCTCCGGTATAAAACGCGATAACTGCCACGAACGAAAACCATCGCCCTATTTATATCGGAATAAGGGTTCTCTAGAAATCTGTAGAATATTCGGTGCCATTGTGATTGACAAAGTAAACAAGTGTAAAGTTCGAGAATCCCTATTGTTCTCAATGATTACGAAAACACCAAAAAAATATCACAATAGACGCGACACAAAGACCGGTGCCGCTTGAGTCATAAAGCCATAAATCTCGCGATTAGGTGTAAACAACTCGCCGTCGTACCGCGCGCGGCACGGCGGCCTACTGCGTAACAGTATAATAGTTTAAATTTAGTGGACTTTTCATTTACAGTGTATTTCAACCAGTTTCTTTAGTTCGTTTCTTGAAATATCTTGCATATTTTTATAATAAAACTACAATTAGTGGAAGAGCCTGGAGCCCACGACACTGGCTACCCTAGTGTGGGCCCCAGTGCACACCGATTGTTTAAATATCAATGTATTCTGTTTTAATTAGGTGTAAGTTTTTTAGTAATAAGGTTTTTTGAATAAATATTTTATACTATTATTTATTTATTTATCGTATTATGTGTATTAGTGTGTGTGCGCTTACCATCATGTGGTGCTGTCTTTGCCAGAGGCGCTCGTGCACCAGGTAGGGGGGCGGAGCGCCCGCCTCGCGCCGCCGCTCGCCCACTGCGCAATAAAACCACGCATTATAGGCCCGTGTCAAAAATGCTATTGAAATAATTATTTTTGCAAAAAATGGCAAAACCGCCTTCCATCGTGTACAATATTCGAACATTTCGCTCGAATTGTTTACATTATTGTTGATTTATCAAAACGCCTCAGCCAATTTTTGTAAAAATTAAATGGGACCACCTCGGGAGTATATCCTTTCGAACTAAAAAAAAATTCGATTCGGTTCACAATTGGCGAAATTATCTATGAACATACACAAAAAAATGAATGGGTTTTTTTGCGAAAAATAATTATCCTACAAATATTATAAAAGCGAAAGTTTGTAAGGATGGATGGGTGGATGGATGTATGAATGTTTGTTACTATTTCACGCAAAAACTACTGAACGGATTGAGATCAAACTTTGCAATAATATAGCTAATATATCAGAATAACACATAGGCTATAAATTATAATGATATTGCGTAAATTTTCCATAATATAACGATAAGTGTTAAGTAAGTAGGAAAAATTCTGCTATCTGCGAGCTATTTTAGAGTGCGCTTCAAGAAATGTCAAAAAAAAAACTGTCGAATCGAACAACCGTCAGATAGTTTTTTCCATCTGCTTTATCATGGGTGGTAAGGTAGGGCCTCGGGTTTAAAAGACGTAAAGTGACATAGACTACATTTTATCCGGGACAAATAAAGGGCTTCCATGGGATAGCACAAAAATCAAAACATCATGCGGGCGAAGCCGCCGGTAAAAACTAGTGGCATATAATGTTAGTACGTACTATGTGCAGGAGGAGCATTGAGCGAGGCGGGGGGCGCGTGCGTGGTGCAGCAACACCCGCGGCACATCAGCCCACGACGGTACCTAGGACAAAACGAAACATAGCTGTAGCGGTACTAAACATTGGTCAACATCAATGTTCTTTATTGGCACCCCAACCTAGAAATTAAAACTATAAAAGGATAGCCAATGCATGACTAGATGTCATAGACACGATATCCACTTCCGTTTCGTTCGAATCTAAGCGGTCACTACATTCTACGCGTCTGTCGCAGGAAGTGCATCCCTGACTCCCTTTCATACGCATTTTCGTCGAATAACTTAAATAAAGTAGAAGTAAAGTAACTTCAGTGCCGCTTCGTGTAGCTTACATCGCGATCAGATTCCTTTCCTCGATCCCACCCCTCGCACCAAACAAGGGAACACACCGCATCAGTGGAGGCACCTTGGCTCGTCCCTGGGGGCTGCCTACGCCAGAACCGGGCCCGGTAGGCTATCATCCTACGCTGCGAGGACGTCACGCCGCTCCACAGCAACCGTGAGTGTTCCCACAATTATCATTTGGTGCTTCCTTTCCAACTTTCGACAATATAATAATTTGGTTGTTCATACAGTCCACTTTATCGCACAATCAATATATTTTCCAAGTGAAAACTTCTTTAGCGACGTTGTGCACTTTTTGGCATGGGTAAAAAATGATAATCAGGACACGCCTACCTACCTGCGGGGCAATTATGTTAGCCGATCTCTTCACTAAAGTGATACGTTCCGACCGCTCAAAACTGTCAGGAAAACGAGACAGGTTCAAGAACGTGTCACCTTAGTAACGAGATAGGTTGACAGAATTGCCCCGCTGATCGAAAATTCGTAAGTCGGCGCAGGGCGCTTGCGCGAGTGTGCGTGTGTGTTATGACTAGTACAAGGAATAACTTCGCTTGATCGAAAAAAATAATCGGCCAAGTACGAGTCGGACTCGCGCACGGAGGGTTCCGTACTGTATGGGAGCCCTCCTTAAATATTTATTTTATTTTAATTTTATTATTTATTATTGAAGGTAATATAAAACTAAATATTCTGTTAAAATTTCAAGCCTGGTACCATTATTAATACAGAGCGAAAAACGTCTAAAAATTCAGGTTTGTTGTATGGGAGCCCTCCTAAAATATTTATTTTATTTTGTTTTTAGTATTTGTTGTTATAGCGGCAACAGATATACATCATCTGTAAAATTTCAGCTGCCTAGCTATCATGGTTTATGAGATACAGCCCGGTGACAGACAGACAGACGGACATCGAAGTCTTAGTAATAGGGTCTCATTTTTCCCTTTGGGTACGGAACCCTAAAAACGAGACAGGTTCAAGAACGTGTCACCTTAGTAACGAGATAGGTTGACAGAATTGCCCCGCTGACCGAAAATTCGTAAATCGGCGCAGGGCGCTTGCGCGAGTGTGCGTGTGTGTTATGACTAGTACAAGGAATAACTTCGCTCGATCGAAAAAAAAAACAAAGTCTGTTTTGAACGAAGATCTTATTTCTTGACGAGTTTATATAAGTAGTAATTTTTAACTTATGTTTAATGTGTTAAGTATCTTAACACATAAAACACCCAACCAGCAAAAATCCCTCTTACAACAGTCTCAAGACTAGAAATTTTCGCTCTTATATTGATCCTATATCATCGTGTAAGCCTGGATTTGGGCACAAATTATAAGCGTATTTAATTTAATATCGTCTTAATATCAGTCTTAATGAATGCTGTTAGCACTTATGGTAATCTTGCCAAAACTATTTTAAGCTGCCTTAAGCTAATATCGCTTTCGCGAAAGTATATTATAAGCTTATATTAGTCTAACGTTAGAATGATAACCTTGAAACCTTATTACTTTGATTTTTTTATTTGACAGCACGGTATTCCTACGTTATCTGTAAAAATATTATTGTGAAAAACTGTGAGTTGTGTAAAAATATAATAACGACGTGTTAGTTATCAAACACACACCGTGTTTGTGTTGTACGGTAAGTATTCCCTTTGGAATATATTATTTACTGTAAAGTAGACCCTGTTTTACGCTTCAAACTTCATGCGCTCAATCAAATAAGCATTTTAAATGATATATTCAATCCTCATTTTAATGTTTTATTTTTTTATTGTATGGATTTGATGTCATTGTTATAGTTGCATTTTGCCAGCGCACTATTAGACCATTGTAAGATCAATTGTGCTAATATTAGCATTCTAAAATGCAAAGGGTATGGCCATGTTGAATTAATTTAGGGTTCGTTGATTGACCTATTTTTTTTTTTTCCAATCTCTGTAATCCATGCCTATATTTACACAAAATGTACAAGTTGCAACATTTAACTATTACTCACAAAATGGCAAACTAAATGTTATTCTTACAATTGTTTTCACAAAATCGATTTAAGCTCAAATCATCTTATATTGATCTTGTTTTTTGTATTGTAAGTATGTTAATCCAATATCACTCTAATATCTTACTAAACTTGTGTAATTGATCTTATAACAGTTTTACATAAGATCAGAAAAGCACGCTTTTGTAGTGGTTTTATGTTATGCTGATATTAGTCTGACGTTCTTACAAAAGCATTTATCAAGACCATTATGAAATCAAATGAACTTAGAGAATAGGGATATAAGAGCAGTTATTCTCAAGTGCAATGAGTCTTCGTAAATGTTATTGTAGGAGTAAGAGGCTTATAATGGTATTATAAAATGCGCTTATATACATATATGAGACAAGGTAATAAGAGAGAGAGCTCTTGAGTCCGTACTAGCTTGTCAAATGCTAATATAAGAGCAATAACATGTTCCAAAACAATTATAAGAGCGTTATAAGCCTACCACTCTTATGAAAGGCGTAATCTAAGACTTTTTTGCTGGTTGGGCAGTTAAAAAGTTGACTTGATAATTTAATATGAATTTGTATTGTTAATTTCACCATACCACAGCCCGGACACTCCGCGATGTTTCATACAAAATCTGCTGTCTTACGCACACTAACACAGTACTTACTCACAGACAACACACATACGCACGGTCGCTACACGTGCATTTGTGTGCGGAACGTCTATGGCTGTCAGCGATCACCACAACGTGACGTCATGCCGCGTGAGTGAGACAGTTGCGTATTCAATTTGCAAAAATGATTATAAATCTAGTGCTTAAAAAAGTATATTATTTACTTAATTTGGAAGTATTTTAGCAAAAAATAACCGATGTAATTCATTTGAAAGAAAATATCAAGAGGAAGTTACCGAATAATGTAAAATAAGTTTCTTTTAGTTATCCTTAGGGAAACATTAAAATTTCTTGTTATGTTACGTATCATCGATATTCAACCATACACAGTATAAATCTTCCCTATTGTCACAGTCTAGGTAGTTTTTTTAGAAAATCCACCGGCCAGTGCAGCCCACACGCGGTGTACAAGCCTCGTCCGTGAAACGCGGGGTGGAAGTGAGGAAGACTCAAACGGGTGGGGGGTAACTAGTGGCCGTTCTATACGTAGTATTATTATATATTCTTTGACAATACGAAGAGGTGCTCCCCTCGTCCCCCTCCCTCCTCGTCCCTCGCCGACTCACTTTGTTCGCGGAGCGCGTCTACGCATGATACGCTCTTGAATCATTTGGCCACTTATAGTAGTAGTTACTTAAAATATGCGAAAAACCATAATTTCAATAATGGTTTTGATTCTTAGGTAATGATTGTACTTTTTATATTTGTGTCTCATATTTGCAATTGATAAGAGCAGTATCTACTTGGTTTTTAACTGTAATGTTGCTGTAACCTATGGTGAATAAATAAAATAAATACTTACGCGGCATGAAGAAAGCTGCCTTCGGGGTAATGGGGGTGCGGGGTTTCCGTTGGGGCGAGGGGCGCGTCCGGAATGTTGCCAGGCAAAGTGCCGCACCCGTGACCTCTGAAATCCATAGCATTTGCCTTTTTACATCGTGCGGACATTGAATAGTAGAGGCCGAATCATAAGTAAGTTATTTATTGATAAAATGGCAATTTACACGCCAAATTATATATGTATACATAAACATTGAATACAATGATGTAATAAATTTAGAATAACAATAATCATTAGTTGTAAATTCAGTAATAATTTCAATTAATTAAAAATAATAATCAAAATACGAATGTCAAAATAAATCCGAATAAAAATAAATTTATAATCATATCAAACATTTATAAAATTCATCGTACTTATAAAAAAATGGCTCGACAAGCCATTTTATTAATTTACTTTTAAAAGATTATAGGTTTTATCGCTGACGTTATTTCTAGAGGTAAGTTATTATACACGGTAGGAGCCATGACATGAGTCAACTTAGAGGACTACTCATACAACTTGGCCGGTGTGATGTTAGCTACAGGCTGCGGATAGACTGTAGCTAACATCACACCGAACTGACTGAAGCTCACTTAACAGCTACGCAAGAATTGGGCTATCCGCATCTTGGAAACGATAATAGTTTTCGTTTAATATACAGTTATCTAGAACTGGTGTGCATAAGCCGAAAGGAGTTGATTCAGACCACCATTATGAACAACATGGGGTCAACCCGGAATTCAAGAAAAATATCAGCTGTTTCATAAACTTTGTCGATTGTAAGTCCCAATTTCGTAAGCAAGAGATTTTTTTTCGAATTCTGGGTTGGCCCTATCCATAGATAAGTATGACTAGAATCCTCGATTGCGTATAGTGTGTGAGAAAAAAGATGTGCTATACATACTTAGATAGCTATAATATATATACGTTGTTATGATTTTATCATATTTAGACTCTAGATAATAGTAAAAACCTGCAAAATACTAATAGAAGTGATAGAAAATAAATAATAGTTCATAAATATGTTGATTTACTTAAGCATCTCATCAAAAATTCAACAGTAGATTTTGGCGCGAAATGTTGTCTGACTATTACGCCTAGGCCGTGCGTAGTAGTCAGGCAAAAAAAACGTATACGCATATAGAGACAAAAGATATTAGTTTCGTCCTGTTCACACTTTAATACTTGCACATCTCGCCCTCTCTTACTTTTGTAATTATTATTATTTAGCGCCCTGTCTGGTTAATACTTAGACTATGGCCCTATCCTACTGTGGATGGTAACGTGGTCTCTCGCACTATGGGCCTTATTAGTAAGCTCTAAGTAGCCAAGCGAGCTATGGAGAGGGCTATGCTCGGAGTCTCTCTGCGAGATCGAATCAGGAATGAGGAGATCTGTAGAAGAACCAAAGTTACCGACATATCCCAGCGGATTGGCAAGTTGAAATGGCAGTGGGCAGGGCGCATAGCACGGAGGACTGATGACCGATGGCGTCGAAAAGTTCTCGAATGGAGACCAGGTACCGGCAAGCGCAGCGTAGAACGTCCACCCACAAGGTGGACGGATGACCTCAGTAAGACAACAGGATCGCGCTGGATGCAAGCCGCTGCAGGTCTTATTGGAAATCTTTAGGGGAGGTCCATGTCCAGCATTGTACGTCCTATGGCTGAAAAAGAAGAAGACTCACGAGGCGTGTCGTATCACATTCTCGTCGTTGACGTAGTAAGACGTAGTGCAGGCGCTGCGGGGGAGAGGGGGGAGTTACACGAGCCTGTCTCTGTCATCCACGCGACACTGACCCATCTCTGTCTCGATACTCACGCGGGGTGTCGTATCACGTTCTCGTCGCTGACGTAGTAAGACGAGTGGTGCATGCGCGGCGGGGGAGAGGGGGGAGTTACACGAGTCTGTCTGTCATCCACGCGGCGCTAACCCATCTCAATCACGATACTCACGCGGGGTGTCGTATCACGTTCTCGTCGCTGACGTAGTAAGACGAGTGGTGCAGGCGCGGCGGGGGAGAGGGGGGAGTTACACGAGTCTGTCTGTCATCCACGCGGCGCTAACCCATCTCAATCACGATACTCACGCGGGGTGTCGTATCACGTTCTCGTCGCTGACGTAGTAAGACGAGTGGTGCAGGCGCGGCGGGGGAGAGGGGGGAGTTACACGAGTCTGTCTGTCATCCACGCGGCGCCAACCCATCTCTATCACGATACTCACGCGGGGTGTCGTATCACGTTCTCGTCGCTGACGTAGTATGGCCGTGGAGGCAGGCGCGGCGTGAGGGGTGCGGCGGGCGCGGCGGGCACGGGGGGCGCTGGCTCGCCGGGGGAGAGCGGCGAGGTGGACGCGTCGCGGCCGCCCCACCCGCCCGGACCGTCTTCCTCCGTCAGGTCTATTACTTCCCGCTGAAAAAAAAAACAACGTACAGTCGTATCTCCATTTCGTAATTAATTTAATTTTTAATCTAGACACGCGGAAGCGTGTCCAGCCAAGTCAAAAAAAAAAGGAACTGACGACGCGACGTGTGTAATATTACACGAACCATTTCGAGCCACTTTTGACCCCTTCATAACTGGAAACTATTTAACCTATATATACGAAATTTAGCATATTCATTAAAATTCTTTAGCTTATCTACAATACAAAATTCCACTAACTTTGCTCTGACAGTTAATGAAATATTAACGTTTAAAAACCGGGGTTTTATTGACTGATTCACTCACTGACTCACTGACTTATAGATCAAAAACCTAACCCACTTCCAGATGACCTAGAAACTTGATATTTGGCATCAAGGTAGACTATCAGGTATATACAAAGGAAAAATTCTAAAACTTTGAACTTTTACCCCCCAACCCTATATAGTAGAGGATGAAAGCTTGTATGAGACTTCCACAAATTTTCATGCTATAAGTCTAAAAATTGATATAAAGACTCCCTGTTAGAAATAATACAACACGTATTTCAGGATTTTTAATAAAACAGCCCCCAACCCCTAAAATTGGGGGATGAAAATTTGTTTGTCACTTTCGAAACTTTTGATGCCAGAAGTCAGAAAATGGATATACGAACTCGTTGTAATAGATAATAAAACACAATTTCAGGGTTCTTAATAAACCACCCCCCAAACTCTAAAACTGGGGGATGAAAGTTTGTCTAACACTATTGCAAAGTTTGATGCTCGATGTCCAGAAATTGATAAAGGGACTCTTTATTACAAATATAATCAAACACGTATTTCAAGATTTTTAGTAAATCTCCCCCTAACCTTTAAAACAATCGGTTAAAAGTTGGTATGAGACTTCAGCAAGTTTTGAAGCTAGAAATGTGAAAATCGATAAAATTACTCCTTGTAGTAAACTACAAAAAGAAGTGAAATCCAACAAAAACATTTTCATGTGAAATGAAGCCAAGTCACAGTTCCCACTATCAAAAAGTTGTCAGATCTCACGTAAAGCCAAGCTTCTATCTCTACACGCCTTACTCTACAAGTCCTTACTTCACAAACTCTACACCTTAGTCAACATATGCGGCTTGGCTGTTTCGCTAACTGCGCCTGGGCGTAAAGTGATTAATTCATTCATTCTGTTATACAAACTGTTCTTGTTGTAACGAAACGGCCAAGTCACATATATTGACTAAGCTGTAGAGTTTGTGGAGTAAGGGCTTGTACAATAAGGCGTGTAGAGTTAGAAGCTTGGATTTACGTGAGATCTGACAACTTTTTGATAGTGGGAACTATGACTTGGCTTCATTTCACATGAAAATGTTTTTGTTGGATCTATATTACAGTACAAGTTGTAACCTAAACTTAGTTCCTAAAAATGTTTTTAAACGTAAGAAAAAAATAATCGGCCAAGTACGAGTCGGACTCCCGCACGAAGGGTTCCGTACTGTATGGGAGCCCCCCTTAAATATTTATTTTATTTTAATTTTATTATTTATTATTGAAGTGAACATACAACTAAATATTCTGTGAAAATTTTAAGCCTGTTACCGTTATTAATATAGAGCGAAAAACGGCTAAAAATCAGGTTTGTTGTATGGGAGCCCCCCTTATTTATTAATTTTATTCGGTTTTTAGTATTTGTTGTTATAGCGGCAACAGAAATACATCATCTGTGAAAATTTCAGCTGCCTAGCTATCATGGTTCATGAGATACAGCCCGGTGACAGACAGACGGACATCGAAGTCTTATATAGTAATAGGGTCCCGTTTTCCCTTAGGGTACGGAACCCTAAAAAGGAGGTTCTTAATGCGACTATATTTTTTTGTATTTTTATGCTAAGCGATTGCTCCGGCAATTATGAACCAATTTAGATGGTTCTTTTTATGTTCTTCAGAGGTGGTCCCATTTAAATTTTATTGAAATCGACTGAACGGCTTATGAATAATTACTATAAATTAAAAATTTTAAAAACCCCCGACACATTGACAACAATTTTGGGCACATTTGTAGAATTTTGGTTCTTCCATCCCCACTTTAACCCACCATAACTCTTAAACGGCTCAATCGATTTTTATAAAACATAGCTAAGAACACTCTCGATTAAGTCTTCTTTCATCAAAAAAAACTAAACTGAAATCGGTTCAGTGGTTCGGGCGCTATGATGCCACAGACAGACAGACAGACAGACACACAGACAGACAAACAGACACGTCAAACTTATAACACCCCTTTTTTGCGTCGGGGGTTAAAAATAAACAACATTTTAAAAATGGCATACATCGTTTCGGGCGAAAAATACGATCTTTGTACTATTGAAAACGGTTGTGCCATTTTTGTCGAAAAATAATGGGAAGTCATTTTTTCGGCTGTTCCCTAAATAATTGGACTAATTTATCAATATACAGCTCCGGGCCAAGCTAAACTCGATGGTTGTTAAAATATTTCATAACTTCAGATTCAAATTAAGGAAATCGAAGACAAGGTTGAATTTGCAAAGTACTGAATGATCTTAATAACTTAAATCTTTAGTAACCACTTCTTCTTCGCCGTATCGATGATCCAAATGTCTGTTTACAAGGCCTTTTCCCAACGCTTCGCCACTGCAACTCCGCGAGGAGATGCTTGGTACAGGTCCTGGAGAGTGCAGGTTGGGCCTTGAGGGCATGCTAGCAAGTGCTGCATGTTTTGCAGCGGGGCTCCACACTCTCACTGAGCGCTCTTTGAGTATCCCCATTTCACGAGGTTATCCCTGCAGCGGCCCACTTGGGTCCGGAGTCGATTTAACGACTTCCACGTGGGCCACGGGAGATCACCGCCAGCCGGGAGTTGTTCAGAGGGCCACTGAGAGTAACCACTGTGACACAGTGATTTGTTAGTGAAAGTTATAACTCGTAAACAAGAGCTTTTACAAAAACACTAAGGTTATATATAGAATCAGGGACATCAAATTATTAAACATTGTGTGATAAAACTCATTCATCAGACATAATAATGTCTGCGACTTAAGTCGCAATTTTGTTGTGCACTGTTATCTATTGGACGAATATAAAACAGCAGACTGAAATAAATCGCTCCGCACAATATTGCTATTCCCTAATAGGGTCATAATAATATTTATGTATTACTATACAGAACAGATTACTGTAGAACCGCATCTAATCTATTATTTTCATCCCCCCATCTCGGAAATACTATTTTTAACCTTCGATAACTAAGTGCAAAAGTCGTTTTAATCCGCTAGAGGGGAAAGTAAAATTGAATTTAGAACATCGTGTGCACTAAGTTTATGAATTTAAAACATTTTTAAACCTATTTACTTATATCTCCATGGTGCCGAATTTATCATCCAACCTTTTTTTAATTTCTTGAAAACTTAGACTCGGAACCTTCTTTTTAGGGTTCCGTACCCAAAGGGAAAAACGGGACCCTATTATTAAGACTTCGATGTCCGTCTGTCTGTCACCGGGCTGTATCTCATGAACCATGATAGCTAGGCAGCTGAAATTTTCACAGATGATGTATTACTGTTGCCGCTATAACAACAAATACTAAAAACAGAATAAAATAAATATTTAAGGGGGGCTCCCATACAACAAACGTGATTTATAGGAGTTTTTTTCTCACTATTGATAACGGCATGAGAAATGGGGCTTCCATACGGTACGGAACCCTTCGTGCGCGAGTCCGACTCGCACTTGGTCGATTTTATTTTCTTGTCATATTGTTAAAATCTCATGTTATACATACAATAATAATACTCGTTGCCTTATATTAAGAACAAGAAACTTTAAACTGAGTGAAAAACTAAAATTAGTGATTCTAGCGACGAGGAAGTTTATTTGACACCAACAAAATTGACTGAAACTGTTAATAATGCGCAAATGAGGTTTCTCCTTCAACAATCACACGAGAAGTATTTGAAACAGTACGACATGTAGAGGACTTTAGTTATTTCCTCGCTGAGGTGGGATGAAAAGTTACGTGTTGGCATAGAGTGCAAAGATTTTTCACCTTGTGCTCTTTTGCATCCCTCGCTAATGCTCATGATGATATTTAAGGGGGGCTCCCATACGGTACGGAACCCTCCGTGCGCGAGTCCGACTCGTACTTGGCCGATTATTCTTCACTTGATCGGTCATCAAAATTGAGCAAGCGGTCAAAAAGCAACTTTGCACTCTTGAATAGCAAATAACTATTAAGTTGCAATAAACGATTGAGTATTGATTGACTATTGATAATAATAATAATTTTTGATCATGATATTTATTTTAATGTGCGCCTTATGAATAATAAATCGTTCCAATAACAATCACACGAATAATAAAATTGCCATACCCTTTTCAGGTTCATATGTATAACTTGACTTTGACTTTGAAGTTCAAGATAATCCAACATGCTATGGAGAGGGCTATGCTCGGTGTCTCTGTGCGGGATCGAATCAAAAATGAGAAGATCCACAGATGAACCAAAGTTACCGACATAGCCCAGCTGATTAGCAAATTAAAGTGGCAGTGAGCAGGGCACATAGTTGGAAGAACGGGTGCCCGATGGGGCCGTAAAGTTCTCGAATGGAGACCACCGATTAGCAAGCGCAGCCAAGGACGTCCACCGACTAGATGGACTGACGATATGATAAACATAGCAGACCGCTTCCAACCAGCCTTATTGGAAATTTATAGTGAGGCCTAAGTCCACCAGTGGACGTCGTACGGCTGATAGATAGATATGATCATGATTGATAGCGAACCTGTTCATCTCCCAAAAGTTGCACATCATCCGAGCTGTCAGAGAGCCAGTCGAGCTGTAAGTCGGGCGCCGACAGCGCCGCCGCCCCGCCGCCGCTGCCGCCGCCACCCGGCTCCTGGAAAATACGATCACGGTAATAGGCATGAATACTAAAAATATATAATTAGTCCGTCAGATAGATTATCAAAATATAAAAGAACTAGCCTATGCCCGCGGCTTTGCCCGCGCTTACTTTATAGCCTGACACTCACAGATAATGTGGCTTTCTATTGGTAAAAGAATTATCGAAATCGGTTGAGTACGTCCAGAGATTACCCCCTACAACCTCACAAACTCACAAACGTTACTTCTTTATTATATTAGTATAGATGAAGGAGTTAATTCTATTATTTTGACGTGACAACGTCTTATAAATTGGTTTGCCGGGTGACACTTCAAGAAACTGCGTTACGCTCCGCTCACGTTATGCGCTCACAATGAGAGCGAGTGAGAGGCACGCGTCCCTTCCACTCGGGCATGGTTAGCCCGCCTAAGAGCGAGAGAGACAGACATAAAGTCGTTGTCACGTAAAACTTTCGCCCGTATACCGACTTTACAGGCAACCAATTTTTTTTTATAATCTAATCTTCGCATTCCAATCGTTTGTATGAAGATGGAATACTGCATAGATATAATAGACATGATGACGGTAAAAAAAAAAACATTATTATAATTAGTCCGTGAGTTAGATTATCAAAAAATATTGGACACGTTTTTAGGGTTCCATACCCAAAGGGAAAAACGGGACCCTATTACTAAGACTTCGATGTCCGTCCGTCCGTCTATCTGTCTGTCACCTGGCTGTATCTCATGAACCATGATAGCTATGCAGCTGAAATTTTCACAGATGATGTATTTCTGTTGCCGCTATAACAACAAATACAAAAAACAAAATAAAATAAATATTTAAGGGGGGCTCCCATACAACAAACGTGATTTATAGGAGTTTTTTGCTCACTATTGATAACGGTAACAGGCTTAAAATTTTCACAGAATATTTAGTTGTATGTTCACTTCAATGATAAATAATACAATTAAAATAAAATAAATATTTAAGGGGGGGCTCCCATACAGTACGGAACCCTCCGTGTGAGAGTCCGACTCGTACTTGGCTGATTATTAGGTTTATTTTAGATCATTTGTTCAAGGCGAGCAGGTGTATACTGATGTGCCTATATCAATCAGAGTCGAATAAAATCAGTATTTATCTGTCAAGGATTTTTTTTCGTTCTTTATCATATTATTTAAGGTCTAGTAGTCTATTCTTATGTGTTTATAGTTCTTGCTGAGATTACATCCTCAGATAACCTATTCCATATGT
The DNA here is from genome assembly GCA_964007245.1 of Hypomecis atomaria. Taxonomy (NCBI): domain Eukaryota; kingdom Metazoa; phylum Arthropoda; class Insecta; order Lepidoptera; family Geometridae; genus Hypomecis; species Hypomecis atomaria. The sequence continues at coordinate 11,719,522 of OZ023294.1, read as the reverse complement.
AGATAACTCTGTTGCAGAGGATGTGGTGTGCAGTGTTGGTTTGTGATTGTGTAAGTTTAGGCTGTAAGAGGAATTTATGGCGTCTGCTATCGCGCATATTTTCCTTCCAGGTATACATGTCGTGAATACCGGGAAGATTATAGAAGCCATTGAGAATTTTCAAAGGTCTCAATCAAGTCTCCACGCAATCGTCGACCTTTGAGGGTCGTGAGCATAGACTGGACCTTTGGATAAAGAAGGAAAAAAAATCCTTGACAGATAAATCTAGACACGCGGCAGCGTGTCCAGCCAAAGTGTTCAAAGAAAACTGGCGACGCAGCGGCCGTGTGTAATATTACACGAACCATTTGGAGCTACTTTTGACCCCCTCACAACTCTAAAACTATTTAGCCTACATACATGAAATTTGGCACATTTACTAAAGTCTTTTAGCTTATCAAGAATCCAAAATTTCATAAATTTTGCTCAGCCAGTTATTGATATATTAACGTTTAAAAACTCGTGTTTCATTGACTGATTCACTCACTGACTTTAGATCAAAAACCTAACCCACTTCCAGATGACCTAGAATCTTGATATTTGGCACCAAGGTAGAATATCGGGCATAAATAAAGGAAAAAATCTAAAAACTGAAAATTAATGATAATTAGTACTATTAACAAAGTAATTGTAAAATTTAATTAACCAATACTCCAATAAATGGTGGTAGCTTCGCGAGGCACTGAGATTTTCGATATATGAACCATGCCATTTGTGATAGTAATATAATAAATACTAGATAATTTTTTCAGAGATAAGTGTACTATGATAATCATGATATAACTAGTAATTATTTCTGAACAAAAAGTTATGATATCTCATCAAAAACATAAATGTGAAATGGGAGCCAAAGTGTCGCCACCAAAAAAATTTAGATCTAACACGGGGGCCAAGTGCTCTGTAGAAAATCCTAAAGTTTAAGCTACAAGAATCAAGCTACTAAGCTACAAGAAAATTTAAGCTCGCCATTTCACTGTTTAAGCTCGCCATTTCACTGTAGTTATTGCTTTTCACCCGCTGCTTGGCTTTTGCTTTCGCTTTCAGCACAATAACCGCAGTTCGATGCCGGTCCCAAGCCCGGATAAAGAGTGAGGGCATTAGAGGGGATGGGGTGAACGGTATTTCAAATTATTCTTTGGTATGCCGAGCACCCCATCCCCTCCGCGGCAGCCCGTGGCCGGGCGTGTGTGGTGGAGGAGTGCGGCCTCCCTTGTGTTTCTCGGGACGACCCGCTCACCACCTAGCACGCGAAATATCGGGGGGAAGTAGCTTGGGCAACTGCTTCTACCCTTCGCTGAGCGCCCATTAACTGTCTGCTTGCTCCACAGTTCCCTTGCTTAACTAATATGATGAGCCAAAACGACAAAGTTAGCATGCCCTGTGATCCGGCTAGCGCCCGGCGCCCTCTGGTTCCCGGGCCGGAGGGTGTGAAGTGGGCGACCGAAGGCGACGGCGGGGTGGAGTCCCAGGCCTCGCCGGCCGCAGCTGCTACTGGATCGACGACGAGCGCGGCAGCCGCCCAGCAGCCAACAGCACCTGGACCAGTGCAGAAGCCTGGAGCAGGAGCGGAGCGGCGCGGACGGCGCCGGGAGACGGCGGCGGAGAGCGACGCCGTAGTAGGGTCAGGTGGGCGCCGGGAGGGCGGCTGGCCGTCCCCCGGCTTATATCGCGGCATTAGCCGGCGAGCTTTATCGAGGCAGCGCAGGGCTTTCGGGGATCAGCTGAGGGAGAGTTGGCATCAGCTGCGGCAGGAGGGCGTCATGCCTCTGCCCGGTATGGCGGCGCTTGCGCCCCCCATCGTGGCATGCATGACGCGTGACCCACCACGGGCGGCGAGCCTCGGCCGCGTAGCCGCGCCACGTCCGGGCCCGAGCGCCGGGCCCGCGACCGTCACGGCCGGCGCGGCGCGCGCCCGAGGGCCGCCGCCTCCCCCGAGGGCTCTGCCGCTGAACGCCCCACACGTGGCGCGCGACCCGGCACCGATCGACTCAATTGGTGCTCACCGACCTGCATCGAAAACCGCCCTATGCCCGTCTGACGGCCATAGGAGGGAAAAGGGGAAGGAGGTGAGCACGGGCACGGGGATAGGGACGGGGGTAGAGAGAGAGGTCGCCGGGTTCGCCGCGTCCGACACGGTTAATCCATACTCGGGGGTAGGAGAGGGGTCGACCCGAGGAGCTAAGCGACAACGGAGCTCTGACTTCGTTTCACCAACGTCGAGCGTAGCAGTCGACAAAAAGGTCTGTCAACGCGCGAACTCTGCCGAATCACACGCGGTGCACAACACACGCGGCACACACGAGACACCCGCGGGCTCGCTGCTGCCCGGCGGCGGCGCGCTCGCGGGCGGACGAGGTATGGTCGCCGCGGGGCCCTCGTCGTACGCCGAGGCCGCCAGGACTTGGGGCCCCGCGGTGCTGATTATGGAGCGTAACCGTGCACCTATGGACGAACTGCGGGCTATGCATGTACGTATGACGATTGAGCAGGCACAGCAGGAGTGCTATGTGAACCGCAACATACAGGCCAATGGTCGCCTGCCTCAGTTCGAAAGGTTGGCTGCGACGTCCCGCGGCGGGCTGAGGTACGTACCTGCGGACGACTGCGCACTCGACTGGCTCAAGTCGCTCGTGGAGAGGTCGCCGGCTCTGTGGGAAGGTTTTGGCGAGTGCGTTGTCGTCCCGGAGAGCGAGGTGCCGCGGTACTACTCCGCGGTCATAAATATCCCCGACTTCGGGAGAGGAGTGCCGGCGCTGTGTGGCGACGGACCGGAACAACTCGTCGGATACCTGGCTGCCATGAATCCGGAGGTAGGTGTGGAACGGTGGCGAGTTTTCACCCACAAGGTGGAAATTGTGGGGAGCGCTCGCAACCACCTCCTAGTGGTGGGTATTGCGCCAGAGGACATTGAGCCCCTCAGACGTGTCGACTTTCGCCTGTATTACATTTGCGCGAAGGTCTTCGTGAGAGTGAGGGGATACAGAGCCAACAGAGGGGGCGGGTCGTCGGGGGTGCCGGGGGGTGAGAACGTCGGGGGCGCTGCTTCGTGCAGTCAAACCACGCTCGCGCTGCCCGACGCCGACGACGACACGCCGCTCGCCGAAAGCATGGGGTGGACGCGGGAGGAGGAGGAGCGGTTGCTGGACGCGGCCGACGAGGGCGATGGGATGCTGGACCTGTACGGGCTCAACATCTTCTCGCCCGCGTCGTCCATGGACACGGATCGTGCAGGTCCCTCCCGCGCCGACCACGATGCCTAATGTGTAGATAGGGGTCCGCGTAATTGTCTTAAAATGGATTGCCAAACTCAATTGATTCACAAAAACACACACACTTCGACTGCTTCGGCAGCCGGAGGTTCACATAGTACACTAAACAGTGGTCCTAATCTCAATATCATTCAAGGTAACATTCACCATAGCGTCTCAGGCTCCGCCGCCCTACGCGAAGCCCTTGAGAAGCGACACATCCGGCGCTCGAAGAATTAATGCTTTTCTGTACAAGTAACAAACTAGAATGTATAATAGGATGTGACTCAAACGCCCACTGCACTGTGTGGGGCTGTCCCGATACAAATGAGAGGGGAAATGATGTGCTTGAGTTCATCCTCAGGCATGACTTGAACCTACTGAACCATGGCTCTGAGCCTACTTTTGTAACATCTTGGGCCAGAACCATTATCGACATAACACTGGCTACAAGCAATATCTCTAATACGATCAATGATTGGCACGTGGCGACTGATGAATACTCTGGTTCGGACCATAGATGGATCAGATATAGTCTAACCGTTGGTAAGCACGAACCACGAACCTATAGGAACCCGAAGAAAACTGACATACCTACCTTTAGAACTGAACTCGAAAAGGCCATGTCAGGAACACCACTAGATCCAAATGCGGAACTATCTCCGCAGGAAATAGAGACCACGACAGAAGTACTGGTACATGCTTTGATTACAAGCTATGAAAAAGCTTGTCCGTTAAAAAAGGAAAACTATAGTTCAATTCCTAAAAAAGATAGATGGTGGAATAAGGACCTGACCAAGCTCAGGAAGAAGGTCAGACACCTTTTCAACAGAGCTATGAACACTGATGCACCGGTGGACTGGCAAGAGTACAGAAAGATGCGCCACCGATTCAAGGTGGAGGTCAAAAAGAGCCAGAAAAACTCTTGGAAAAAGTATAGTAACTCTATCCAATCGGAGAGTGAAACTGCACGACTCAGAAAAATCATATCCAGTGACTCACAAATAAAGTTAGGCACTCTGAAGAAAGCTGACGGTACTTACACAGCCTCAGAACAGGAGCAATTTGAATTGCTTCTACAAACACACTTTCCAGATTGTCAACTGAACGACACAGATGGATGGGAACCACATATACCACATAAACCTGGTAAGGAAGACTGGGATTTTGCAGATTCCATTGTCACAGAAGAGACTCTTCTATGGGCAATTAGTACTTTCCAACCACACAAGGCACCCGGACTGGATGAAATATTTCCGGCTCTCCTGCAATGGGGCCTAAAACTAATAAAAACACATCTTATCGCCATATTTAGATCGTGTATGGCGTGGAGATATGTACCTAAAGCCTGGAGAGAAGTGAAAGTGGTATTTCTACCAAAGCCAGGAAAAACTGATTACACAAATCCAAAGTCGTTTAGACCAATAAGCCTCAGCTCTTTTCTATTGAAAACGCTGGAACGACTCTGCGATAAGCACATAAGAGGTGGACCCCTGACGGAAAATCCAGTCCACAATAATCAACATGCCTACCAATCGGGCAAATCAACGGAGACTGCTCTCCACCAAGTAGTAAACAAAATTGAATCTGCACTGGAAAGCAAACAGTCCTGTTTGGCCACTTTCATTGATATTGAGGGGGCTTTTGATAGGACTACTTTCCCTAGTATTGAAGATGGACTGAAAAAACACGGAGTAGACAGTAGAGTAAATGGTTGGATAACCACAATGCTCGCTGGCAGAACAGCCAACATTGAAACGGCAGGCGCGACGCGCTGTCGAGTCACAAAAGGCTGCCCACAAGGAGGAGTTATGTCACCTTTACTATGGGTAGTAGTGGTGGACGAACTCGTCGCACTCCTTAACAAAGAAGGCATTGTCACTGTGGCATATGCTGACGACCTGGTGATCATGGTGTCCGGACTATTCGAGTCGACTCTGTGTGAGAAGATGCAAAAGGCGCTCAAGATCGTTGAAAAATGGTGTGAACGCCATGGACTTTCTGTGAATCCACAAAAAACCGAGTTAGTGTTATTCACACGAAAAACCAAGAAAACAGACTTAAAAACTCCTTCGCTGTTTAGTACTAAGTTATCACTAAGCAAGGAAGTTAAATATCTAGGTATCTGGCTAGACAGCAAACTTTTGTGGGGAAAGCAACTTGAATATGTCACCACGAAGGCAACAAATATTCTGTGGCAGTGCACCAGGGCGGTGGGAAAAGACTGGGGTCTTAAGCCAAAGCTCTGTCACTGGCTCTATACAGTCATAGTGCGTCCAGTTCTCACATACGGCTGTGTCGTGTGGTGGACACGTACGAGTCTAGCGACCGCTATAACTAAACTACAACAAACGCAAAGACTTGCGTGCTCTCTAATCAGCGGATGTATGAAAAAGACACCCTCAGCTGCTCTCGAAATCATCTTAGGGCTCACACCACTGCACCTGCATATACAGCAGGAGGCGATGGCTTCTGCCCTACGGATTAAATCTACAAATCAGTGGAAAAGTACGGGTGCCACGACAAACCACTGCAGAATAATAGATCGGGCGACAGCAATAATTCCCGAAGCAAGCCGTGGTACGGATAAAATAGCTAAAACTCATCTCGACTGCAAAAAGTATGAGTTGATCATAGAGAACGATGTATCAAACGATGTATTGCCATCTTGGAATGTGTACACGGATGGTGCAAAAAACAAGGAAGGAACAGGCTGCGGATATTACTCGCCGGAGCTTGGGCTCAGAGAGTTCTTGGCCGTGAGTAAAACTACAACAATTTTGCAAGCGGAGGCCCTGGGCCTGCTACTAGCCGCAAAAGCACTTGAACCTTTAAATGAGCTTCTGACAGCTACTGGAAACAGAGAGGACAAAGAAGTCATCGTGTTCACGGTTGACAGTGCTGCTACTATCTACGCACTCAGAAGACCTGTAACAAGGTCTAGAGTCATTGCTGAGTGTCATACAACACTCCAAACTCTATCAAGTAAGCATAGAATCATCGTGCGATGGACAAAGAGTCACGGTTCATGTACGGGTAACAACATAGCCGACACCCTTGCCAAAGAGGGTACGAGAAAACAGGTTAGGGACGGGGCAACAATACACTGTAAGCCGACAGCAGTGGAAGTGCGTGAATTGTTGCGCCGTCACACTGAAAAAGAACAACAGAATATGTGGAACAAAAGGGAGGATTGCAAGCATTCTAAGGCTGCTTTTCCAACCCTGAATAAAAACATCACGAACGACCTATTGAAGTTGCAGCGACAAGATCTCCGACTTATGGTAGGCCTCATAACTGGTCACGGCAACTTGAATAGTCATCTGTATAAACTGGGAGCCACTGACAGCCCACTTTGTCGTGGCTGTTTGGAAGAAAACGAAACTGTGGAGCATGTTCTGTGGCATTGCAAAGCCACAGAAGACACTAGAATAGCTAACGGGTTGCATGACGCTTCTGCATTGGCATTATCATTAGCTTTGTCATCCACATCGCCATCATCTTATTCACCATCTAAGCTACTGGAGCAGTTATGCCAGCGGCCCAGAGCCACGCTCCGTTACTTTAAGGAGCTGGGCTGGCTCGGGTAGACGCTGGAGGGGGAAATGCACAAAACACCCCATGCGGGACGTCAGTGCAGGACTTATCGCCCCCACGTCGAATAAGAATAAGAATAAGAATAAGCTACAAGAATCTACCTACAACATTTAAAAGAAATTTACTTATGTAATTCAAGCTCAAGATTTGATTTGGCTAGTTTACACGTACAGACAAATGCTTATTTGCACTGTACTTATTCTTAAACTAGCCAAGTCAAATCACGAGCTTGAATTACATAAGTAAATCCCTTTAGAATGTTGTAGGTATGATCTTGTAGCTTAAACTTTAGGATTTTCTACAGAACACTTGGCCCCCGTGTTAGATCTCAATTCTTTTGGTGGCGACACTTTGGCTCCCATTTCACATTTATGTTTTTGATGAGATACTGTTTTATTCGACTCTGCTTGATATAGGCACATCAGTTGATACTGCTCGCCTATAAACAAATAAATAAAAAGTTGACTTAGCAGTTTCTTAAAAAGTAAGATATCTATATTCTGTAAAGCATTTAGTAGGTACTGAATAGTTCTCATTAATTTACAGAAAAATAAAACCAAATCAACATTGCAAAAAGAAATAAGATGTCAAGTGATTGTCAAGACTTAATTATGATAGGCTTCCTTATTTTATTACAGAACCCTAAAAAAACCTTCAAGTCATATAAATTACCTGGTTTGAATTTTCTGCTGCTCTAGATGGAGATGATTTTATGACTGTGCTCGGCCCAGGTTGCGGAGACGACACTCTTCGATCTCCACTGCCTCGTGTAACATCAGTCCGAATCCCACTACCCTCAGCTTTTACAGTCACTTCCTCAGTGACTTCTGTTTTACACACAGGGCTCTGAACTCTTGGTTCAGTTTTCAAATTAACAGAAATCGGCACAGATCCAGAATGTTCATTTTTAACATTGACCAGAGGTGTCGGCTGAAGTTGTTCGTTACTTGATTCCTGTTTGATCAAACGTTCATTAGAGCCCGGCTCCTCCTTTACAGGTTGAGAAGCCGATGGTGCATTGCTAGCATTATGTACATGGCAAGAGGGAGGGTGGGCCGGAGTCGGGAGGTGGTAGTGCGGCCTCATGTGGTGATGATGATGATGCCGGTGACCACCGTCGTGGAAGTTGCCATGATGAGGACTGTGCCGGAGTATGGGCAAGGCTGAATGCCCATGGCCTATGCTATGATTCCGAACTTGACCTGCCAACCAATGACCAGCATTGTTTTCAACATTTTCTTGCTTGACTATCGGTCTCCCATACATTGCACGCCTCGGTACATCAGTTGGTATCGTAGGCTCATATAAATTTGCTCTTACACCATGTGACCTTACCGGTGCAGGTTCATTTGTATTTGCTTGTACGTTTGAACCAATTGAGTTGTTTGGAATCATATTCGCCTCAGAGTTTCTTGAAGAAGTGCTGAGATCATGTGGTTCCCCTTTCACAAGTGGCACTCTAGCTGCGCTGACACCGGGTTGACACATATGAGGTTCAGTTCTTGTGTTGTGAAGACCACCTCTTCCATTATCACACTGTTTTTTTCTTGGAGCATTGTCTTCTTCTTCTGAGCTGAGTTCTATTAAATTTGAAACTTCTGCTTCTTTAGACTGCCTCCTCCGTGGCGAGATGTTTAGTTTACGGCTTGGTCTTTCCAAATTAATTGGCAAGGGGTTATCATTGACACTTTCAGAGCTCGCAGCATTTGGAGGCTCCGAAGGACCGGACGAGCTTTGAATCGTATCAGGATTCACTTGTGGAATCCCATTCTGTGCAAGTTGAACTTGATTTGGTGCCATTGTGTACACAGGCGGGTTCAATGAACCCTGAAGATTGTGGAGGACCACGTAATTATTGTAGAGTCTGGTGTGGCTCCAGGGCATTGGATGACACCAGTACTGTGGTTTAGGTTGATAACGGATATTTAAGTCAGGAAGCAAACCCCTCACTTCGGCAGTGTTTGGGCTGTCAGGGTTTATGTGACCCGCCGAATAATCAAATGAGCTGGAACTGTCAGGCAGAGGTTGATATTCCTCTGGTACTGGAGTGCGTGAAGATGTGGGCTGATGAAGGGGACTAACATTAACTTCATAACGTTGACTCGGCACTGTAGCATTTACATTGTTTGAAGACGCGGGTTTCGGTGCATTCTCATTGGAAGATGACACAGTAGGTTGCATTGGCATCACTTCTACTTCATCATCACTACTAGCAAATAGATCACCATTATCTGCAAACAATGCACTGGCATCACACTCCATATCTTCTGTAAAATAAAAAACGTGTAAAACAATTCAGTAAAATCACTGAAGAATTATCCAAAAAAACATAAAAATTAAATAATAAGATTGATCAAAACAAGTACCATTTTTAGGCTGACTGTCCGAACTCGACGCTGCAAACGCAGTATCTAAAATGGCACCAAGAGAAGAAGGTCCCGGTGCATCCCAAGGGGACGGTGAAGTATTTCTTTCGTGGCCTTTTTCAGTCATTTTGATACACTTTTATCCAGCTAGTGGCTACAAAGGAACCACAGCCTCCTTTACATTACCTACATGACTAACTATTCACTGTGCCTTTAGACACGATTACTTGTCAGAGAACACTTGCACTTATTCTTTATTTTGGAAACTATACAGCGCAATAAAACTGGATACCGCGATAATTATAAACAACAAAATATGCGACGAATTTCTTGAAGCACTGTTGAGTCCCTTGTACGGTATGTATTTGATGACACGATATTGTAAGTACAGGAAAGTACGGCCCATATTTCATGTCCCTTACTACCAATTTATGTCTTGTATTTAGTGATTGTTAATAAAGGTACTTGCCCTGTATTGCCTCATTTACATTCAGCTGTAGTGAGCAGGGAAGTGGGCAGGGAAGTGGGCAGGACGAGTATGTAAACGTATACTTCTCTTGCCACTGCTTAATGCCACTCGCGCTGCCCAGCGCTCCCCAAAAGAGCGGTTTTTAGTGTGGACTTCAAAGGACCGGCAGCGCAAGCGGTAGGGCGTGTTTACATTCTGCTCAAGCGCTCAGTAGAATTCTTCTGCATTATAAAATATTATCTTAAGCAGGTTGGTAGGTACTTACAAAGTTCTATTACGATGAATAGATATCATCCACCATCTTCTACGACGTCTTTTCTTATTTTCATTTGATTTATTTTTAACTGACGCACATAATTATGTACCTATCGCTAAAAGACACAGCGCGGACGCTGCAAAAATTTCAACGTCTGCCATTGCCGGAACTTGAAAGCGAAGTGAGAGGAAGGGCAGTATGTAAAAACACATATCCCTCGATCCTGCCACAGCAGTATTAAGGGAATTATTGCCGGCAGCGCGAGGAGCAGCGATAGGGGCTGAATGTAAATGAGGCATTAGTGTTTCTTATAAAAAAAAAAAACAGGTTGTGCATTACATGTCGAACAATACTGGCTGGACATATTACACATTATATCACCTCGTTGCTCGTGCAAATAAAGTAAAGCCCGTATTTTGTGACCCAAAAATACACAGCATGTTAAAACGTGGCCCGTAAAAAAGTACACGAAATATCATGCTAAACATTTTGGTATCGTGAAATACGGGTCGTACATTTTTATACGGGGTGATAATGTCCAGCCAGTATTGAACAGCATGATAAAACGCTACATCGCGTTTATTGGCTGAAACATATTTCCTCCTGTTGACCGGTTTTTGTGTGACTGCTGTCAGTTTCTTATGCTTCGTTTAAACGGAATAGTAGGTAGACAGATAAAATATGAATTAAATGATTTTAATTTCATAGTGAATCCCACATTATTCAGAAGTTCTTTTAACTTTAATTGAGTAATAACCTGTCTAATACGGTTATCACAGGTGGTGCCACTAACGCTATAAGTTGGTTAAAATGAGAAACACTTCACAAATTCGACGCAAAGTCAGGACTGCGAATTAGCTCAGTCAGAGCGTCTAGCTAGTGACCCGAAGACTCAAGATTTGAGTCCTACAATGGCGTCAAATTTTTAAAATGTTTATCACAAAAATAACTCTTTGAGATAAAATATTAGACAAGAATAAAGTGGCCGTAGTTGCAGCTCCGTGCAAAGCTGCACCACCCTACTTACTCATGTACCGAAATGGGAGTATCCGGAGCTCATAATAAGCACAGATTGTTTCTGGCGATTCGCAGGGCGCTGCCACGGCACGCCTACTTCGCTAGCTTGGCTCACGCATTGTTGTCACTGTTCAAACCTAACCTAACCGACAACGTCGATTTACCTAAGAGAACTTATACCTTACCAATAACCCCAATTTATAAGTCAAAACATACATAATCATTGTAAAGATGGCAAATACGCCAACAGAACCAAATTAAGCTGTACAAAATTGTGCCGGACATTGCAGACACGGGTCGGGAATGTACGGACACTATTGCACAGCCTGATATCCCATAGCCAGGGACACAAAATATCATGCCATACAATATCAGGCTGTACATTATCATGTCGTGAATTACTGGGTCGTACATTATTGGGTACCGTTGACAGCACTGTTGGGTTGAAAAGTCAGTGCTGCCACCTTAAGGTGCGTTCGTTTTTGGCTCGGTGGCGTTTTTGGCATTTGCAATATTTTTTTTTATTCGGTATAGGTTTGCGTTTGACCACATACTGCCTGATGTTGAGCAGATATGCGGTCTAGGGTGTAGCACGCTTAGCTAGAAGATACCTATATGCTCGGGATTTAAAGACACCCACGTCGTACTTTAGCGGGAAGACAGACCCAGGTAAAGCGGTCCGCACACAGGGGCGGTCGGAGCGGTCGAGCAGGCGAGCGGTCATCTGTATTGTACTGGTTGTCTAAGAAGGGCGCACATAGGTCCGGTCGCGGTTCGTCGCGGCTCGCGTTTGTAAACAGTTGCCCGCGCCTCGACTCGACAGATCGCGCGCGGTCTGACGGGTACGCCGGTAGTTTTTCACTCTTTCGGCTGAAGTTTGACGTAATCAAAGAGTTCGGATGGAGCCTCAACAGCTTTTGCGGTCAATTGTGATTTTATACAATTGACCGCGACCTTTTTTTTTTTAATTTCGATTTTAAATAGTTCTCCGTATATTATAATACTCTTTGAAGAGGCCTCAATAGGAGATGCGATCCAGGGTTGTCATTTATTACTGTATATATTATTATTATTTCATTCAAGTGAAGCGGCAGGACTTTAAAAAGATAGAGTGACATCTAGTGCTCAGTAGCATAACTACGCCCGCGCCAGACCGCTCGTACCGCCCGTCCGGTCGCCAGGCGGTCGCCACGCGGTCCGAGCGGTCTAGCGCGGGCGTAGTTATGCTACTGAGCACTAGATGTCACTCTATCTTTTAAAGTCCTGCCGCTTCTCACTAGGTGGCGCCATGCCAGTCGTACTAATAGTGATGGGACAAATTTTAAGAATGTGACAAAATTACGACACACACGCTTCTTTCACTTACCATTTTATTTGTCTATAAACAATAGATAATATTATTTTATTTATATGTAGAATTTAGCTATATTTTTACTATCTAACTTCTCTTTAGTTATACAGGGTCATCTGCTTGTCCAATACTTAGCCGAATGGGAGTGACGTAAGACAATAATTATGAATAACTTTTACTATGGAGCCCACTCAGAATACGAGAAAAAAATCAGCTGTTCCATGCATAATTACCTCTCGGAATCGACAAAATGTATGAAACAGCTGATTTTACCTCTATTTTGATTGGCAGCATAGTAAAAGTTGTTCACAGTGATGGTCTGAATCACCTCTCCTTGCACAGCTGGCTTGTCTGCAGTCTATCAGTCTCTGGCAGAGATATCACAAGCATTTTTTGGTTTGGGGTTAGAAACTGTCTGTAAGATGTCCCCCTAATGACCATTCCTGCTAATCATAGATATTCGTGTATTTAAATCTGTTTCTAGACTTTGCTGATGATTTAAGAATTGCATAGAAAGAAAAATATTTTCAATACCTACGTGTATCCACCTAGTGACGTAGTTTCGATAACTTTATCACTCTCTGAGATACAGTCCCATCACTATTAGAACTACCGGCTTACTACTACTTACTTACTACTTACTACTATGGCTCTACCTAGAGTAAAGCGGCAGAACTTTGAAAGATAAAGTGACATCTAGTGCTGAGTAGCCTTACTACGCCCGCGCCCGGACCGCCGGACCGCCCTAGACCGCTCGGACCGCGCCAGTTTGCGCAGGTACTGCCGTACCGCCGGACCGCCCTAGACCGCTAAGACCGCTCTACCGCTCCGACCGCCTCTGTTTGCGGACCGCTAAAAGCGGTCCGCACATAGGCGAAAGTCTAAAACCATGTCTAAAAAGTATGTAGTAAAAACCATGTCTAAAAAGTAACGGTAAGGAAATAAAAGGAATATTTATTGCATAAATGGTAACACTTAGGCAACTCTTTTTAGCCAGGACTTTTTGGCGGGAAGTCGAAAGAAGCGGGCGTTTTTAATATTCAATTATTCATAAATTTTAATTTTGCAATTCTCTGAGATTTGTGTTGGGTGTTGCGGCGCAACAATAACGTCATGAGCGTTGCTAGTGACGGGGAGGACCCCGTCATTACAGCAGAGAGAAAGAAGAGAAAACTTGCAAAATCCTCAACGAACAATGATGGCTACAAAGTATTTCAGAAGCCCCTCTACAAGAGGCTATTCCCCGAAAACCACAGTGGGGACTGCGTGGTTTACGTTGAATCCACAGAAGAAGAAAAGGTTGGTAATAAAAACCCCATAATATTGACAAATCTTTTCATTGAAAATGTTAAAGGCATTGTAGGTGTCCACCGAATAAATGCCTATAAGGTTGGCGTCACTTTCAAAAAGCCAGCTCCAGCTAACAATTTTTTAAAGATGGATAGCTTCCTGAACAGATATAAGCTGAAAGCTTTCATTCCTGCTTACATGACTGAAGTTATAGGAGTCATCAGGCATATTCCGCTGACAATGTCTAATGAAGAAATTTACAAAAATATTACTTGTGATGCTGATGTTGTCTCAATCAAACGCTTTATGCGAAAAGTAGACGGAAATTTGACTCCTCTTGGAACAGTGGCTGTCACTTTTGCAGCCACCACATTACCTCAGTATGTATACATCAAGCTATTCAGATACCAGGTTCATAAATACTTTCCACCACTCATGCAATGCTACCGTTGCCTCCGATTCAACCACTCAGCTAAGAACTGCAGAGCAGAGCAGATGTGTTCATCCTGTGCAGGACGGCATTCCTACAAGGAATGTGATGTGGAAGAAATAATGTGTGTCAATTGTTCTGGCCCTCACCTTGCCGTGTCGAAAGACTGCCCTGTTAAGCAGAAAAAAATAGAAGAGAAGAAAATTAAACAACAACAAAAAATGTCTTATGCCAATGCGGTAAGTCTGCCACAAATCTCTGATAGAACATCCTTCCCAGCTCTAACACCAAAACCGAGACAAAAAACCTTCCAAGATCTCAATGCCAAAGAAATTGTTGATAACGATGTAATTATAAATGCCCTTGTGAAGTCCGTTGTTGCCCTTGCAAATAGCAAGAATGAACCCATTACAAATAAAAGAATTAAAGAAATTTTGTTGTCAAATTTAATTTAATTTAATTATATGGACACATATATTCGTATAGCACAATTCAATATTCAAAGTTTACATAGTAAAAAAACGCTATTGTTAAAGTTTTTAACTGAACAAAATGTAGATATATGTTTACTAAATGAAACGTGGCTTAAGAAAAACAGTAAAATTCCAAATTTTCCATCCTATAATTTGATTCACAAACTGTCTGTAAACGAACATAATGGGGTAGCTATATTAATTAAACAAAATTTTAAATATGAAGTTGTTCATACCTCATATTACGAATCAATTCAGAACATTTGCATTGCACTTGATACATCATTAGGTAAATTACATGTGTTGTGTATTTATTGTCCCCCAAACAGCGAATTTACTAAATTTAATACTAATAAATTAAAAAAAGTATTCACTGAAACTCCTAAGCCATGTCTCATAATGGGAGATTTCAATGCCCATCACATTTTATTTGGTTGTCTAAAAAATAATAGTAGAGGTAATTCGTTGTACAATCTCATAGATGAGTTTGACTTGTGTGTTTTAAATGATGGTAATCATACTACAATTAAATATCCAAACAAGAATTCTTCAGCAATTGATTTAGCCTTAGTAAGTTGCTCGTTAGCTCCTCTCTGTGAATGGCAAGTCCATGATGATGCAATGGGTAGTTATCATTTTCCGACTCTACTGGATGTAAATGTGAAGCCATCGGTGTATGATGTTCGTCCTGTAGAAGAAAAATATTTGTACAACAAATCAGACTGGTCTAAATTTAAAACTTTATCTGAAACCTGCTTTTCGCAATTAGATTTGGAAAATACAGATCTAGATGAATTATACAATAGTTTTATAAATATCTTGTATCAAATCAGAGATGAATGTATTCCTAAGCAGAAATCTAATCACACTCCAAAAATTCTGAGAAAACCAGCTCCATGGTGGAACACACTATGTGAGGATGCAGTTCAAAAGTCGAAAGAAGCTCTTAAGACATATCATCACTCTCCAACAATTTCCAATTTTATTAATTACAAGCGTCTTGATGCTAAAAAGAAAAAGATATTAATTGAGGAACGGGGAAAATCATGGCATGAATTGTGTACTTCTTTCAACAGAATGACACCAGTTACTAGAATATGGAATTATGTTAAAAAATTTAAAAGGATTAACAGTAATTGTAGTAACAAAACTCTAAATGACGAATGGGTACCAAGTTTTCTAGAAAAATTAGCAGATTCAACATCAACCGATTTTACCACTTTAAATATTTTAGACAGGTCTGACAATAGCGTTTCCTTCTTAAATGAGCCTTATACACTGAATGAGCTTCGCATTTCTTTAGATAGTCGTAGAGATACTACACCAGGTATGGATAACATTCCATATAAACTTATTAAAAATTTACATTCAAATGCTCTGAACATTTTATTGGCAATTTATAACAGACTTTGGAATGCATCAGTTATTCCTGAATCTTGGAAGACTCAATGTGTAATACCAATTTTAAAACCTAATAAGCCTGCAAATAATCCGTCATCGTACAGACCCATATCTTTGTCATCCTGTCTGGGTAAACTTTTTGAAAACATGTTAAAATTACGTTTAGATTATTTTGTTGAAACCAACTCTAAAATACCTAACACTCAATTTGGATTCAGAAAGGGTAAAAGTTGCTCTGAAAGTTTTGTATCATTAATCTCAACATTAAAAAAAGCAAAGCTCAGCCACTCTAATGTAATCTGCGTCTTTCTTGATGTAAAAGGTGCTTTCGATAATGTCAACATTAAGAGCCTTCTTCTAGTTTTGAATGAGTTAGGTCTGCCAACAAAATTATTGAAATGGATATTTAATTTTCTGAATAACAGAACCTTGTATGTTAAATTTAATAATAAGCTACATGGACCAAAATCCGTCAGTAAAGGAACTATGCAAGGAGCTATCTTATCTTCTCTCTTGTATATTCTATATACATCTCAAATTTTAAAGTATGTTAACACATCACATGTTAAAATTTTACAATTTGCTGATGACTTACTTTTATACTCTGAAAGTCAAAATTTAAATATGGCTGTAAATCACTTGAATTCTGCACTGCTGCAGCTACACCATTATTACAACAATGTATTAAAATTAGATATTAGTTCTGATAAAAGTTCTGTTATTGTTTTTAGTAAAGATCCTTTTGCACAATCTTTTGTTAAAATTAAATACAATAATGAAATCATTCCTGTAAGTAATCAACATAAATTTTTAGGAGTAATAATAGATAACAAGTTAAAATTTGAAGAGCATATTAAGTATATCTGCAGCAATGCAATGAAAAGTATTAATGTTTTAAGATGTTTAGCTGGTACTTTTTGGGGCTCTGATCCTAAAACCTTGATCATGCTGTATAAAAGTATAGTAAGAAGTCATTTTGATTATAGTAGTTTGGCTTATATGAATGCAAGTAGCACCTTATTACGAAAACTCGATGTAATACAAAATATGGCTTTAAGAATTATTAGCGGAGCTATGCGTTCCACTCCTATTAATTCTATGGAAATTGAAAACTG
Organism: Hypomecis atomaria; assembly: GCA_964007245.1. Classification (NCBI taxonomy): domain Eukaryota; kingdom Metazoa; phylum Arthropoda; class Insecta; order Lepidoptera; family Geometridae; genus Hypomecis; species Hypomecis atomaria. Next base: position 11,702,470 of record OZ023294.1, on the reverse strand, counting down.
TATACCTCCATTAATCCTGAGACGTTTACTTTTGTCTGATAGATTCTGTTTGAAAGAGTTGACTTCCAATAATGTTATAGTGCTGAATAATGTTTTATGTCATCCACAGATATCACAATCAGTTCAAACATCTAGCTTATCAGCCACATCTCTTGTTTCGGGAGTTTTGCCTGAAATCACAACAATAATGTCATTTTTAAAAAATATCAGTAAAAACATTTGTTCTCATGATATCTGGCCAACATATAAATGTCCATATAATGCCTTGATTAATTGCTTAAGTATAGATTGTCATTTAGATGTAATAAATAACAAATTTGATTTTCTAGAATTTATAGAGAATAAACCAGACTTTTATATTTTATATACAGATGGTTCTAAAAGTGATGAAGGGGTTAAAGCCGCATATTATGATCCACAAATGAATAAAACCCACTGTATAAAGTTAGATAATAATTGCAGTGTGTTTACTGCAGAAGCGTATGCAATTTTAACCGCTTTAACATTTGTAAATAACTCTGTAAAAAATGTAAATATACTAATAGTAAGTGATTCTAAAAGTGTTCTGTCTGTTTTGAACAACAGTAATTTCTCATATAAGTTAAATTATATTATATATAGTATTAGAGAACTTATAGAAATGATTAGTAAATCAAAACATGTAGAATTGGTATGGGTTCCTTCACATTGTGGCATCCATGGCAATGAAACAGTAGATTTGGCTACTCGGCAAGAGCATGATCTAGATCACACAGATATATTAAAAGTACCTTTCACAGATTACTATTGTGCAATTAATAAGGATTTACTCAGAATTTGGAAAGAATATTGGCACGTTACAACAGAATATAAGGGAAGGTGGTATGCAGAAATACAGAAAGACTTACCTACTACTCCTTGGTACAACAAATTTGAATATTGTGGCAGAAAGTTTATAACAGTTATAAATCGCCTGAGATTTGGACATTGCTTGGTTCCAGCTCATTTACACAAAATTAATATAGTCCCAGAAGATAACTGTACGTATTGTTCCCGACCGCATGCTGATATAAACCATATAATTTTTCAATGTCCCCAATTCCATTTACAACGATTAATTTTAGCCAGTGACATTAGTGACATAGCAGCTCGTAACTCAATTAGTGTTCCCCGCCGTATTGAGGATTTACTAAAAAGTGAAGTTTTTTACAAACCTATTTATAAGTATATTTTAAATACTGTTGAAAAGATTTAGTTAAGTTTAATTTTTATTTCTCTTCTGTTTGTAAATTTTTATTATTTAAGACTTCGACTGAAGGACTCTGTATCCATGGTCATGAATAAATTATTTAAAAAAAAATAATCTTTTTAGCCAAGATCGTTTTAAACTTAGAATATCCACACTGTAGAAGTAGTGTTCGTGTGCCTCTTTTATTATGGCGTGGCCACATTATCGCCCTACGGCGAAGTTTTCGTCACTGGGGGCTCATTCATCTAATTCAAACGGTAGTAATTGGTTGTTCACGATTTGAACTACTACCTGAAGCTGGGCACATACGCTGCGATGATCGCATCTATTCATCAGATCAGTCCAGCGAGGTCCTAATATAGTTACATTGCCGGTAGGTAGTTATTGAGGAATCAAAATGACACCCCTATTTTAATCGAAAAATATTGATTTAACAAAAAAATTATTGGCATCAAAGTTGTAGAAAATCAAATTTTAAACAACTTTTGTTCCTATAACTTCTGCTGAAAAACTGAAATAACACAAGTTATTGAAGAAATGGAATGGAACACCCAACTTTTTAAAAAAAATATCGATCCTACAAAAAGTTGATGGGAATCAAAGTTGTAGAAAATCAAATTATAAACAACTTTTGTTCCCATAACTTCTGTTAAAAAACTAAAATAACACAAGTTATTGAAGAAACAAAATGGCACAACCAACTATTTAAAAAAAATATCGATCCTACAAAAAGTTGATGGGAATCAAAGTTGTAGAAAATCTAATTTCAAACAACTTTTGTTCCTATAACTTCTGCTGAAAAACTGAAATAACACAAGTTATTGAAGAAATGGAATAGTACAACCAACTTTTTAAAAAAAATATCGATCCTACAAAAAGTTGATGGGAATCAAAGTTGTAGAAAATCAAATTTTAAACAACTTTTGTTCCCATAACTTCTGTTAAAAAACTAAAATAACACAAGTTATTGAAGAAACAAAATGGTACAACCAACTATTATAAATAAAATATCGATCCTACAAAAAGTTGATGGGAATCAAAGTTGTAGAAAATCAAATTTTAAACAACTTTTGTTCCCATAATTTCTGCTGAAAAATTGAAATAAGACAAGTTATTGAAGAAATGGAATGGTACAACCAACTTTTTAAAAAAAAAATCGATCCTACAAAAAGTTGATGGGAATAAAAGTTGTAGAAAATCAAATTTTAAACAACTTTTGTTCCCATAACTTCTGTTAAAAAACTAAAATAACACAAGTTACTGAAGAAACAAAATGGCACAACCAACTATTTAAAAAAAATATCGATCCTACAAAAAGTTGATGGGAATCAAAGTTATAGAAAATCAAATTTTAAACAACTTTGATTCCCATCAACTTTTTGTAGCATCGATATTTTTTTTAAATAGTTGGTTGTGCCATTTTGTTTCTTCAATAACTTGTGTTATTTTAGTTTTTTAACAGAAGTTATGGGAACAAAAGTTGTTTAAAATTTGATTTTCTACAACATTGATGCCAATATTTTTGTTGTTAAATCAATATTTTTCGATTAAAATAAGGGTTTCATTTTAAATCCTCAATAACTACCTACTGGCAATGTAACTATATTAGGACCTCGCTGGACTGATCTGATGAATAGATGCGATCATCGCAGCGTATGTGCCCAGCTTCAGGTAGTAGTTCAAATCGTGAACAACCAATTACTACCGTTTGAATTAGATGAATGAGCCCCCAGTGACGAAAACTTCGCCGTAGGGCGATAATGTGGCCACGCCATTAGAAAGCTATAGATTTTTGTCGGTGTTTCCACTACATGAATTAAATTACCCGGCTATTTCATATTATGTTTGGCACGTGATACGGTACGATAATATTTCGTGTAAGTAAGTAATTTTAAAATTACTTCAGATTCACCGTGTAAGTCTCTTTTTTTTTGCTTTGTACTTAAATAGAGACTAGATATAATTATAGTTTTATATAGATTATAGAATTTGTTATATACATATACAACTACTAGAAGTAAATATTTTATAGAGAACTGATTAATATCTAGTAAGTAGAACTAATGTTACCTCTCCTTAAATTGCGACGCCCTCACGGGGTCAATGTCACTTAGTTAAGACTCTAGTTTGTAAGAACTTTTGTTGTAACAGTGCATTGTGCAATAAACGAATATAAATAAATAAAAAATTCAATACAAAGCAAAAAAGTATGTTTTTATTTCCTGATTTGTCCTATACCTAGTGCCAGTGACGGATTGTCATATTTTGTACCAAAATGGACCAGTGAGACCACGAGAAGTAAAGCTCCCTCGTGGTCCCACCAGTGGGACAACATAGTGGCTCCACGAGAAAACAGGGAATTATTCTACAATTTGATGTTGAAGGCGTTAAAACAAGTAAGAAAGTAGAATTCTTGTATGTAATAGGGGAAAAGGATGGGGGGGAGTAATATTTGAAAAAAAAAGAACAATGCTTAAGTATAATTTGTATGATTAATTTAATATTAATTTGGTATTTTTAATATTATTAATTTATTATTATGACATTTTATTGTCCTTTGAATAATACCATTTTGTTATTAAAATTTCTTATGTTTTCTTCTTTTTCGCAAGCCATTTTATTCATGTGATGTATCCTAACTTCAACATATTTGTAGCTTATAGCTTTAACAAGCATGATAATATGGTTGTCCATAGGAGTTTGCTCCTTTATATGTTGACTTAAATTTTGAAAAATTTCCTTGCCAAGCATTTTTTTTGTTACTGCTGTAACGACGTTGGGAAGGGATGTGCTTTTTTTAAAGTAACTAAGTCCGTTGACTTTGACTGCCAGCCTCAAGGCATTTTCTGCGTGCAAACAAATGTCGACGACATCCTGCGAGGGGTAAATTAGACCACCTCGGTCTCGTTGCTTAACAAAGTTATATTTTTTTCCAGAGATGAGTGCAGCAACACAATCATCACATTTCACGACACCAGCCAGTTTTCTGGTAACAAAACCAGCTATATAGGCCACTATTTCTTTGGAAAATTGGGTAAGACATGTTTGGCCTATATAGTCATGGCCTTCAGGTATAATTATTGCTTCCTCTTCAACATCATCGAGGACAGTATCATTGTGGTCTATTGCCAATAGACGACTTTTAGTCTTATTAATTTTTTTAATAGCTTTGCTTGCTGTCAAAATTGTCAGGTTGTCCATTTGAAGGCAGTTGCCACTATTTATATTTTTTATCTCTCCATGAATAAGAAGGCGTTTGTATGCAGCTTTAAATTGTACAGACGTTGGGTTGTTGTTAAAACCTCCTTTTGATCGCACGGCGCTGAAAAACAATTCCAGGTGGTCTTGGCTCAGTCGAAATGTAGATATATAGCTCAAATAATTTGTTTTTATAACATAATAGTTGAAAATATAATTTATTGACTCAATGCACATCAAAAATCCAATGAACCCAGTTTTTCTACCAGATTTAACTACATTCTGTCCATTTGCAAATTTCAAACCCAGGATGTATTTGCTAGCTTCTTCAAGGACTCTATTGATTTCAGGCCAATTGTTCGGTGAAATAGGTTTCTTCAATCCTGGGGCTGTTAGTCGACGACTGTTAAAAATGTCGAATAAATCGTTAAAGATTTTAATGAATCTGACGGTTCCATCGCAATTATTAAACTCTTGTAATTCTAGAGTGTCTTTGCAAAACAAAATTGCTTCTGCCACTGACCTACTAAATGTTTGAGTGGCTAATCTGACTTTCATCACCTGCTTTTTATAATTAACGTGAGCTTTTCTCATTTTGTTAGCCAAATGGAGTCCTTCTTTCTCTTGCAGGTTATGAAGCTCTTCAATGAATTGCCACGAAATTTCTTTGTTGTCAGCATCAATAAGAACTTTTTTATCACCTAAAGTGTTCCTGACTAATTTAATCATATGGCATGCGTCAGGCATAACTACGATTTTTTTCTCATGGACTGTTATTATCGGCTGAATATTAAAGGGATCATCAAATGTAGCTCCTAATAAACGAACCATTGCAAGGTTTGATGGGCAACCATCAAATGTCACAGCTGCAACTTCTAGCCCAGTTTTTAAGGTCAGTTCAATACAACTCACTAACAGCGATTTTCTTTGCTCTCCGTTTACACCGTTAGTAAGAAAGTACCCTACAGGTAGTTTCCAATGTCCATTTAAACAGGTAACCATAAAAACCAGGGCGTCTTTTGCTAACGGCAAATTATCAGAATCCAAGTTGTCGCCAACGTTAACATATCCAACATTTTGAGTGCCATCCCAATGTAGATGCTGTCTGATAGACATTTCATCTAGGCTAATAGCACACACCAATTTATTTAAAGACTTACCCACGAGTTGTTCAATTACTTCAAATGATTCTCTTGTGAATCCGGGCTCACAGTCTATGCAACTGTACCAACTACACAGTGTTTTTGAATGTGGCAAACAAGTATTAAACTCTTTGCGCACATATTCATAAGCCTTTGGACTTATGAAATTTAAGCACAAAGCGAACTTTCGCACTGATTCTGGATACTTTTTTGTTCTTGTTTTGCCTAAGACTGCGCTGATGAGGTCAGCATTACCCCCTCCTACTGTCTCCAAAATATCCATCTGCTCTGTCCCCAACAAGAACTTGCATTTAAGGTCGAGTAGAATGCTTGTTAAGTCCGCGTTCTTTTTAATAAGGCGTCTTCGTAACTCACGCACAGCACGTATTTTTTTATTCATTATTCTTGCGCGATGTTTTAATTTTAACAATGAATGATGCAATTTCTTTTTCCTTGGCGTCATTTTAGGAGTGATGATCTGTAAATATTAAAAAATACCAGTTAATTAATTGGGCTGATGACTGGAAAATATTATAATGTTGTAATAAAACAATAAACGTATTTTACCTTACATATAAAAAAATTTGAACAAAATCTTTTTTTTTTTGTATGGATCACCAATCCAAAACCAGACTGTGCGTCGAAAAAGTTTACAAAAGATACGTAGGTTCTTACGTATCGCATTCATAATATTAGTTGGGATATGCAGGGTGTGGCGTAAATAGTGGTCCAAAGCAAAGGTGACGATACACTTTCATTACAAATGTTATAATTTTGTAGCGGCCTACACAAGTACACTGTAGCATACGAGCGCATCCACCGACGAGTCGCCGCGTACTGAGGACCGCGAGCAGAGCGCCGTGTATATTTACGTGCGGCGCATAAAATGGCGGTGTTATGCAGTATTTTTAGTACTACATATTACATGTAATTAGTATTCCAATCGGTTTATTTTACAAACTGAATTTAATTTAAAAAAATTGACACCTTTGCTTTGGACCACAACCTGTATTATTACAAAAAAAATAACACCCACCTGCTTTTTACAGCTTTTTGGCGTTTAGGTGTAAATGCTTCCCCACATTTTGAGGTGGTCGCTTGCGGCTCAGACGTTTGTAACTAAAAAAATGACAAAGTTTATAGTTAAATATAGGTATACTGTACAAATTTTAGTTCTTACGACGTATAAAAATTTTAGTGGAATCAGTTATAATAAGTAATATTAGTTGGCAGAGGTATATTATTTAAGAATACAAAAAATAATACCTACCTTACACTGCTTTTTACATGGAACAGTTTTTAGTTCTTCTAGTTGGCGTTTTGGTGTATATGCTTCCCCACATTTTGAGGTGGTCGCTTGCGGCTCAGACGTTTGTAACTGTAAACAATGACAAAGTTTATAGTTATATATAGGTATACTATACAAGTTTTAGTTCTTACGACGTATAAAAAATTTAGTGGAATCACTTATAATAAGTAATATTAGTTGGCAGAGGTATATTATTTAAGAATACAAAAAATAATACCTACCTTACACTGCTTTTTACATGGAACAGTTTTTAGTTCTTCTAGTTGGCGTTTTGGTGTTAATGCTTCCCCACATTTTGAGGTCGTCGCTTGCGGCTCAGACGTTTGTAACTGTAAATGCAATGACAAAGTTAATAGTTTTATTTAGGTACTAGCAGCTAGATGGCGCTCGGTGCGCTCGCTGCTAAAGCAGCTCGTGAGGGAAAACAGCTGTCTGATATTGAATACGCCATCTTTAATGTGTAAAAAATTTATAGAACCGAAAATTTATTTTACCTTTTTACATGGAACATGTTTTGTTTTTGGATCATGTTTTTCTATCGTGGTCTGCGTCTCAGATGATAACTAGAAACAAAAAAGACCCTTTGAAAATTGAAACTGCTAGATTTTTCGCAAATAACAAAGTAATTTAATATTAACAAACTAAAAAAAAAATTACATCGGTCGGTACTCACGTGTACACTTTTAAATGGAACTGCGTCGAAAACAAGGCCTTTATTTTTCTTTTTGATTACAATTTGCGTCGTATCAAAATGCAATGAGCAAACTTTTGCAAATTTGCTTGGTTGCCAATTTTTGCGCCCAGTAGCTTGAATCCACTGAACACGTTTAAATTGATCCAAGGGGAAACTGTAATTAATAAAATTTTATTATGATTTCGACCTCACAAAATTTTCCCTAAAAGTAGGGTAAAACTAGACACATTTTACGGCAACATTTCTTCTAGCAATATTTATAGGTTATAATATTTTAAATTAGCGTTATTTCGAGGAAATTGCCTATTAAATAATGGAAAACCACGTAATTATCAATTAACAGTGAATAAAATACTTAAATATTACAATTACACGATGTAAACAAAGTAAGGAAAGCACTACTTACGTGTGAAATGATATTTCCGGATTTTTGTATTCACTCCGGCTTTGGCAACCTAACACGCTGCATCCAACCATACTTTTAACTTTTTTGGATAATGGAGTCTATTTCTCATAAAAAGCACACCGAAATTCACAACAATTCACAATTTTTTATTTAATCTAACACAAAACACGCATCACTTGACAGCTCATGTACTTTTTGTCACAAGTTTAATGTTGTGACAGTGAAAAAAATGGGTCACGGAAAAGAGATGCACGATTAGAAGTTCTGTCTCGTTTTTTCCTTGGTAAAAGCATATATCTCCTGTCTTTTCTCGCAATTATGACGTCACATACGCTACTTCTACAGTGTAAGATTTCAGTGGTTTTAAAACATAATTCACTCTGTGTGATTTTCACTCGCTAGAGCCTGGTTGACCTGGTTCCGAAACCAAAATTAATCCGGTAAAATTCACCCGACAAACAGCTAAAATGTTTTGGAACGCACCCTTGGCTAATCATCAGCGTGCCATCAGCTGATAACAGTGTTACCAACCCTACTCTTATAACAGTAGATTTGCTGTTTTCACATTGATCGCCCTGTTTTCTGTTTCACTCTTAGTTTTTACTGTTTTTGATTAGTGTTCAGCACCACCTAATTACGCTATGAAATATTAGAAAAAAACTGAAAGTAATACAATTGAGGATGAAAGTGGAAATAATTTAACGATTTTTGTTATTTATTAAGTTGATATCCTTAGTTACAGCTAATATGAATGTTTGTGAATCCTGGTAACTAATAACAGTACATAGGTAATTGTTTTATTTATAAATAAAAAGTAAGAAATCTGCATCTTTTCACATTATCTACTGTTGTCTCCTGTTTTTTTTTAAGTGAAATTTCTAATGCGACTTCCAAAAAGGTTGCGTTAAACGTTTAACGCTACCATAGAGGGGGTATGAAAGCACTGTTGCGTCGAAGTTTCACTTCTTCCGCGCAGAGGGAGTGTAAGCTTTTTTTATGGAGCGAGTCCACTTGCATTTTTTTTTTGGAGCTTGGAGCTGCTATTTTTTGGTTTCTGGGATTGGCGTAGTATCCTTTAGTTTGTGGGGATTGGTAACACTGGCTGATAAGGAAATTGATACCAAAGTTGCAAAACGGGATAAGTTATTATAATAGATAATCAGTTTAAATACATGCCCGAGGCTTGTGTAACGATTAAACTGTACAGTACTCGGCCAGTCCATTGTTCAAGTTGCTGCCGACACCGAGATGGCTACATAGTAGCTACCTAACCCACCTTCCAGGCCTTTCTAGTTTACAACTCGATTATTTGGAAAAGCTGGCCACGTACGGATTTATTTCTCGAGTTCCATTATCAAGTGTAAGCTGTGCCGTCGCCTCGATTAGAGCTCGAAGCATGTCGGCTCCTGTGCTACCTTTATTTCTTCAAGGTGAAGTGGTCAAGGGCTTCGGGAGAGGCTCTAAAGATTTAGGCTGTCCTACAGGTAACTTACACTTTGATTAGGTAGACAAATCCATAATCAAAGATTTTACACTTACCTGCAGTGTGAATAGGTATGAGTAGGTATCTAATTGTTCTTTCTTCTCTTTTTGCTATAATTACTACCTAATTCTAATAACTCTCTGTTAATTTAATTTGTTAAATCTAACTTGAAACAAATTAGACAGGTATTGCAAATGCATGACCTAATATCTTATAAAAATTCTTACAACACTTATATTGTGTATATGTGTTATATACATTTATATACATTATATATATTATTGTGTATAAATGTATTGTTGTTGTTTTCAGCCAATTATTCATTGGAAGTAGTAAAAACCTTGCCTGAGAAGTTGGAGCCAGGAGTATACTATGGTTGGGCACAAATAGATACAGGAGCGGTGCACAAAATGGTAGCCAACGTCGGCTGGTGCCCCTTTTATCAGAACAAGCAGATGTCTGTGGTAAGTTACCTTGAAATATGTGAATCTTTACTACTGTACTAGCTTTTAATAGTCCATTGTTGGATGTAAGCCTACCCATGAAGGGTGATGGGGCCATATTCACTACACTGACCCAGTGCACATTGGTGGATTCACACACACTATCAAATTTCTTCTGTGGTAGTGGGCATGGTGCCCCTACAATGTATTCATCGGCTACGTGTCGGGGTTGGCCGCCGCAAAGAGAACATGATCAGATGGGATTTTGCAGACCAGAAACAATGCGGATGTGGTACTGCCGTCCAAACCATGGCACACCTTTTGGTCTGCCGGCTCTGTCCGAAACAATGCACACAGGAAGATCTGAACTTGGCCACCGAGGACGCGGTAGAGGTCGCCAGATTCTGGTCCCATAACATTTAACCCTTGTATATAAATTGTATAAAATTATAAATAAAAAAAATATATATAGCCATTGACACGAGGTGAATGAATGCATAGAATAATAACGCCGTTATATAACGGCGTTATTATTCTATGAATGAATGAATGAATGTATTCCTTCACCGAAAAGCCAGTGGTGTGAAATTCCATAAATAAGTTCCAAAGAACTCATTGGTACAACCTCATGATTTTTGTAAGGCAGGTGGTTACTACCACTAGACCACCATGGCTTAATCTTTAGTTCTAATTAATCTTTTGTCATGTCAAAGCTGCCATAAAATTTACAAAAGCATTGGTGGTAAAGCTAAATATGTCATACCAAAAATATATTTTACAGTGACATAACTGAGCTATACTAATATAAAGATTCATTATTTTTTTAAATAAGTTGTCAAGTGTGTGTCGAGACAGGCATATCTTGGGCTTCCCTAGATGGTGACAATGATTATGATGATGACAAAAACCAATTTTTATTATGTCAATGATTCAAGTTTAAAAATTTTAAATTTTTTTATAACTCAAAAAGTATTAATCCCAAAGGCTCAAAATAAATAAACTCAGAAAGTTTGAGGATTCTATGTTGTATACTTTAGAAATTAAAGGGGGGGGGGGGGGGGGAATACTGTTTTCAACTTTGGAGGCCTGTATCTCACAAAATATGGTATTTGAAACAAAAAAATGTTTTATGCAACCTTACATTCATTTTAAAAAACCCTATTCAACTTTAACTCACACGGGGTAAAGCAGAAAAAAATAATTCATTCCCGCTTTACATGCATGGGAGCTACTCCTAAAATTTTGACATTTTTAAGTATTTTAAATTGAGATCTATATTTAAAGTATCACAGTATCAAGTTTCATACAATTTGGTTCATAAATGTGGAAGTTATAAGGCTTTGTAACATTAGGAAGGACAATCAGCCCGATTACAGAGGCGCCAGCGTAATTATATTAGCTAAATAGCATAGTTCTGTTTCTTTTTCACTCTAGGCATTCGAAAGAGAGAACGCTTTTTACGTTGCTATTAAATTTACGCTGGCGTCTCTGTAATCGGGCTTAATAAAGTTATGAAGGTACCTAGTTTTACTACAGAACCCTACAAAATACCTGTGACCTTAATGTCTTACTAGTTCTAAACCAAACTAGTTTGATGTAGATTTCTAAACTAGTTAGCTTTATTTAATGTTCCAAGATTAAAAACATGAATAATTTGGATATCCTTGAAACAATTTTTTTGTACAAATATTTGTAGATTGAGAGATGATAGATAAATATTCAAGACATGATAAGAGCATCTTATAAGATGATTTTATTATTCATGTTGGAATAATTAATTGTTAACCTAGATGTTATAATCCTACCGCTTAACTCAGCCCTCGCCTGCGCGGGTACAGGGGCGCGGGGGTAGACGACAAAGGGGACTGAGACAAGTAGGGCGGCAGGGACCCGCTCCCCTTTGTTTGTTATAGCAGCAGTGTTTTTTTTTTAATATTGTAACAAATATTTATATTTAATATGTATATCAAAAATGTTTTATCTACTGTGTAGTAGACACTAGCAACAGTGTTTTAATTAATTTTTCGAAAGTATTGAAACTCAAAACTTGAAAGATATATTTAAAATGCGTTATCTCTACAGTAAACTTGTATTGAAACACAAAACTTGATAAGTATATCTAAAATGAGTTATCTATACAGTAGGTAAACTTGTTTAAAAGTATTGAAACACATAATTATTTTTCGCAAAAAATGGCAAAACCTTCCATTGTGTACAAAATTCGAATTGTTTACATTATTTTTCTTATTGATTTTCAAAAAAGGCTCAGCCGATTTTTGTAAAATATGATAATTTTTCGATTCGGTTTACAATTGGCGAAATTATCGATGAACATACACAAAAAAATATATAATCATTCATAGACGAACATATTATAGAACCTTCTCTTTTTTGGAAGTTGGTTAAAAACTTAATACATCGATCCACCCGAACTATTCGAATTTTTTACATGGTTGAAGTCTGTTATTGAAGTCCTCATATTTGGCGAAAAATAATTATTATTTTGAATGTTACTTGTCTAAATCAGATTTGCCTTTTATGTTCCAGGAAACACACATAATGCACAAATTCGACACAGACTTCTACGGCTCAAACCTAAAAATCGCCCTTGTTGGATACTTGAGGGGTGAAAAGAATTTCACTTCTTTAGACGACCTCATTGCAGCTATTCAGCAAGATATAAAAAATGCAAAGGAAAGTCTTGATTCTGAAGATTCTCAAAAGGTCAAGTCAAATGCATATTTTTCAGCAAATAAATTGTGATGTGAGTGCAAAAATAGAGAATATTTTATGAATGGTGTATGGGAAATTTCCATTGATAGAGAAATGTTGATTTCGAGCAGCTTATCTAGATTTAGATAAGTACTTAAGTGTAATTGCTGTTACGGTATAGGTTGGATTCTAAAACAATGCCTGTGAAATTAATTGATATGTATTTCTATGTTTTCTTATGTAACAATCACTACCTATATTATGACATGTATTTAGTAAAGAGATCTTAGGGTAGGTGTGCCGGTTGTGGTCACTTTGTATTTTTAATGATTAATCAGACAATTTGTTAAAATTTTATTTTAAAACAAATTTTCTAAGATTCACATAAACAATATTTATAAATAATTGTTATAAACATACATAATTATCATTTTATGCAGTAATTTTGACACCAAATGGCCACAACCGCCACACCTACTATACAGGGTCAAAGGTATTAAACGCAAAACCTACCTAACCTAAGGGTCTAGTACATCTAGACAAACAACTTTTGAAAATTCGCTTCTCCATACATTTTGCCTCGCGTTGCAACTTTTTGTATGAAAAAGCTGATTTTTAGGGTTCCGTACCCAAAGGGAAAAACGGGACCCTATTACTAAGACTTCGATGTCCGTCTGTCTGTCTGTCACCGGGCTGTATCTCATAAACCGTTATAGCTAGAAAGCTGAAATTTTCACAGATGATGTATTTCTGTTGCCGCTATAACAACAAATACTAAAAATAAAATAAAGATTTTGTTTTTAGTATTTGTTGTTGTGGCGGCTTTGTTGTTGTAGCGGTTTAATAAATATTTAAGGGGGGCTCCCATACAGTACGGAACCCTCCGTGCGCCAGTCCGACTCGTATTTAGCCGATTATTTCTTCGTGATTTTTTAAGTCCTAGAACAATAGTTGTTTGTCTAGAAATCTAGTTGTACTAGACCCGCCCTTAAAAGGTTTGCGTTTAATACCTATGACCCTGTATATAATTTTGTATAGTCAGATTCAAACTTAATGGCGGTTCGGATCACGAGGCGAGTCGAAGCGTAGTAGATGACTCCGCAGGAGTGATGTCTCTGCGCAGCTTTTAGCGCCCTAATGGCGGTTCGGATCACAAGGCGAGTCGAAGCGTATTAGATGACTCCGCAGGAGTGATGTCTCTGCGCAGCTTTTAGCGCCCTAATGGCGGTTCGGATCACGAGGCGAGTCGAAGCGTAGTAGATGACTCCGCAGGAGTGATGTCTCTGCGCAGCTTTTAGCGCCCTAATGGCGGTTCGGATCACGAGGCGAGTCGAAGCGTAGTAGATAACTCCGCAGGAGTGATGTCTCTGCGCAGCTTTTAGCGCCGTAATGGCGGTTCGGATCACGAGGCGAGTCGAAGCGTAGTAGATGACTCCGCAGGAGTGATGTCTCTGCGCAGCTTTTAGCGCCCTAATGGCGGTTCGGATCACGATGCGAGTCGAAGCGTATTAGATGACTCCGCAGGAGTTATGTCTCTGCGCAGCTTTTAGCGCCCTAATGGCGGTTCGGATCACGAGGCGAGTCGAAGCGTAGTAGATGACTCCGCAGGAGTGATGTCTCTGCGCAGCTTTTAGCGCCCTAATGGCGGTTCGGATCACGAGGCGAGTCGAAGCGTAGTAGATGACTCCGCAGGAGTGATGTCTCTGCGCAGCTTTTAGCGCCCTTCACAGCCGCCATAAAGTTTGACGCGAATTTTTGGGTACATACATACTGCTAGACGGCTAGACCTTTAAGTAGATTGGTATTCAAACTTGAAAAGTGATTATTTACTTTTAGAGTCAGTGTAGACCGAACTGGGATGGTGGAGGTATACGGAGTTTTTCCAGACGACGGAATTATTCTAGAATAGGTACCCTTGTGACCAACTTCTACTATGAAGCTAACTCCGATAAAAATGTTTAAAAAGTTCGATGACTTCCTATGGAATGGTTGGAACAGCTGAATTAACCCCTTTAGGTTACTGGTGTCAGTTTTTAGGCCACCTAAAAGCCTCTGACATGGCTAAAACAACCTACAATTTAACGTGTCATCCGAGTCACGGTAGCGCTGAGTTGAAAAGTGCCACCCGCGGCCACCCATCCAAATACTGACCGTGCGGAATATTGCTTAATTTCGATGATGGCTGACAAACACCTAGTCAAACTATGCTACGAGCTTAACCAAACCCATTACTGAAAGTTGGCATAATTATGCATAGAATAACATTCTAGAATAGTCCATCCGCTTGAGAAAGACTATGTAAGTATCTGTATAAGAGGAGTCTTTAGCCATGTTTGTGAATAGCTTTGTGAATAGTAGGTAGGTATAGCCCGAATAATACAACTTGGCAGCTGTGATGTTAGCTATAAGGTTGTAGATAACCTAATCCTCGAGCAAATGTTAAGTGAGCTTCAATCAGGATTGGGCTATTGATTTGTAAGATTCGGCCTATAATTAAATAAAAATAAAGCTTACTAGGATATATCTGGATTCAAAAAAGTGCGCGTTTTAAACTATGTACTTCAAAACGTGAACTTTATTTTTATTTGTATTATATTAAAGACTACCTTTTAACATAAAATTATGAGCAACAGTCCATATAGCACCACTAAAAATTAAGATCGTCATTTTACTTCACTCAATGAAAATGATTTTACCTCTGTCAGCTTAATTTAAATTAATATGAATCAGCTAAATTGTAAATTAGATATTTTATTAGGACAAATATTGAACCTTGTATCTTGCAATATTATTAAACTTTATAAGCTATAGGTACATGTTATAAGAATTATATTTGTGATATTTTTATATTAGTGCAATAAAGTTATTATTACAAACTATGTCTATTAATAAAATGTAGGTCACAACACAAACTAGGTCACTACTGGGGTCTTTCTCTAGACAATGGATATAAATAGAATAGATAATTATTATCCTAGTCTTGGATAAAACCTACTTTAGTCTATGGATCAACCCTGAAATGGTGAAAAAAATCTGCTGAGTATTTCCATCGCTTAATCTAGACTCTAGGAGAAATACCCATTAGTTATTTGAAAATAAATATTTTACTATTAGAGATGGTTATAGGGTTTTAACCTATCGCCACATCACCTATGTGGCCCAGTTTTTTTGACTATAGCCATCATTGGAGCAAGTGCTAGTTAAGCATAGGTGACTGGTCAAAGATATTATAATAATACTACCTTTGGTGCTCAAAATGTTACTAAAATTCGAAATCAGCGTGAGCCACTAGTAGACAATAGTCAAGAAAAGACAGAAACCCTTTGAAAAAGCCTTTATTTGTAATTCTTCACTGTAATCATGTTAAATTGAAAAACTTACTTCTTCATAATTATCGGAAATAAAACACATCTCTTAAAATTAAGTAGGGCTCTCTCTCCAGGATTATTTTTTAATGTTGTTTTCTCCTAAACGAACATCCTGCAACAAACAAATTGTTATCATTAGAACAAAGTATACTTCATTACTTCATTCACATATCTTATTTACTATTTTTAATATAGGGTTATTCAGAACAGGTGTACTGCACCAAAAGGTGAAGATTTATCAGATCATCATTCAAGAAATTCCGAGTTGCAACTTGGTATAGGCTGCACCACACAAATTAGCGGATGTGAAGTTAGCTACAAGCTGCGCAATATCCAATCCTGACTGAAGCTCATATAAAACCGCACATTGATTGGCTATTGCGCAGCTGGTAGCTAACTTCACATCCGCCAAACTTGAGTGGCGCGGCCTATATGGGACAGTTGAATTTCATCATGGATGATGGGTAGTCAAAATTATTAATAAGCCATGTATTCATTGAGCAAGTGTTTCAGATACACAGTTTCTGAAACATCATATCATGTAGATATTTACCGAAACACACCAATAAACACGTATTGTTTACAGAAACAAAATAGTCTCTGAAACATTATTTTTGTTTCAGAAACACAGAGATTTTGTTTATGATAGAGTCAATAAACAATTGTTGCTCAGTGAATACATGGCTTGAAGATGATCTGAAACACTTCCTTTTGGTTTAGTACTCTTTGTGAATCACCCTCTTTATGACAAAAAAATTGCCAATCCGAACCAAAATCCAGTTTGTTGACCTTAACAAAATCTTTGGAATGGTTATTTTTTTTGAGATCTCAGGGTTTATTGGAGATCTATAGGAAAGGTTTAATATGTCCAACAGTTGACATCATATGGCTGACGGATGGAGGGTTTGGTACTAGTTACTTTGAAGTTGTTCATAATGCTAATTACAAACTTAACATAATATTGCCAGTTAAAAATAAATAAGATTAGTACACCCCAATATCAAACAAACAAACAACAACACTTTATTAGATTACCACATTACATAAAAAAAACAGCTTATAAGGACAAAAACAAAACAATAGGTTTCTAATTGGCAGCCCTATCGCTTTAGGTGATAGGAGGACATCCATCAATGAGATGGACAGATGACCTGGTTAGACAGCCGGTTCACTCTGGGTGCAAGCCACCCAACAGGTATTATTGGAGATACATAGGGGAGGCCCATGTCTAGCTATGGACATCCTACGGCTAATGGATGGATGAAGCCAATAATTGATCATATTGCAATTTTAATTTGAACAACAAACAGCCATAATGCTACACAAATATGAATCATTTTCCTTGTGCATTGAAGATCTTGACTTCCCCCCTAAGTTAGCACTCTATTTTAAAAATCAATTTTGATCACATTTTGCAGTTTCACACACACCAAGAGCCTGCCTCTCCCTGCTGTGGTTGCTACAAACCAATATATTTTATTAGTGGATACTGCCACATCACTTAGGCCTGTGTTCAGCAGTGAATTAATAAAACCATTGAGTAAGCTGTTCTCAAACATCTAATTAATGCACTAACAAAATTAAATGTCTCATAAAAATTAGCTGAAGCAGTCATTCTTCATTGTTAGAAAGTAAAATATTCTTGAGATAGTGTAGTCCATAAGTTGAAATATATTGTGAAGGTCAGTGATTAATGCACAATTTCAAGAGCCAAGGCAAACAATTGTTTGGTTATCCAATTAATATTTTTATAATTCATATTATCAAGCAGTATCATATCACAGGGTATCACATGATAACCAGTGTTTTCATCAATTAGCACTCTATTATGAAGGTAGGTGTCATGTTTTTTTCCTGGCTAATACACAAAAACACTGCAATTTACAAAAGCTTGTGCAATTTTGTTACATCGATTCAGACTATGATTGACTTATGTTGAGTAATTGTGTATAACAAAGAAAAATCCATAAATTTCAGGTGTGTGAATATTAAATTATGTAGAATAAGCAGTTCAGGAGTTCACTGTGGTGCTTATAAATTGTACAGGTTGCATTAGATATCACTAACAACTAATATTAACATAAGATTCTGAGTCTCACTGAATAGTTGCATAGCATGTTTGGCCTATCAACAACTTTCTATGAACGTGAAATGATATATGTAGATTTAAGCATAGCGCTAATTGCAGCTTACCTTCCGTTAATCTAGCACGTCCACCAGTGGGCTGGCAGAGGATTGTTGAACATCCTGCGCATACGACCACTCTCTGTGCGTGACTGAATACGGTAGTGATTTTGTAGCAGCCGGGGCATTTTACATCCATGAAGTATGAGTTAGGATGCGGCACCAGCCTCTTCAACTTGTGTTTCCTCTTCTCCGACGCGGGAGAGGGATGCAATAAGTCAATTGCGAGCTGAAATGCACAACACATTTAGGTTATATCGCCACTGAGAATATTCCATGGTTTTGCTATTCCGTACAGCAAAACATTATACGGGATCGGAAGGGGCATCGTTAAATAGCACTTTTAGATTATTAAAATCGTAATGAGACGGAGTTTAATGTCAAGAATTCGTTTGACATGTCAGATAGTGCCATGTGTATCCGCTTGTTTAAGCAATTTTCAGTTTCCTCCACGATGAGTTAAGCACTGTTTTGGATAGTAGAAACTACGGCAAAAATATCAGGGACACGGAGGTTTAGCACTGTAATAGAATAACGTTGATATTATTTCTTCACGAATAAAAATACACACCGGCATGGTTACAGCTTTGATGCAGAACCGGAAAAGGAAAGATGGCCAATGTACCACTGACAATATTTCTACACCAGAGACAACAAAAGCTGCGTTCAAATTATTTTGTTGTCATTGAATCTAGACCGAAACAGATCAACGATGCTAATGCCGCAAATGAAAACCAACACAGTAAGCGAATAAATAGTCAAGGATAATGATGGTTACCAATAAAAGATTGATACATAATAAAAGGAAAACCAATTGCGAACTTGGTTTTAATCAACTTAAAACATTTAGATATTATTTCAGATATTGAATTTATACCATGACAACTACTGACAGAGCTGTCAGAAAAAGTAACAGCTCTGTTACGTTTTCAGAAGGAAGGTCATATCAAGCGCCAGTGTTTTTCGGACACAGGTGTCATTGTCTTGTAAAATGCCAAAAAGAAAATGTCATTGTCAGCCACAGTTGTCAGCACTAGTGCTGCCAGTTCTAAGGGTCCGATTTCCTAAAAATCGGGATAGACAGAAGATATATCAGGGGGAGGGGGGGTTGATAGTAGAACCGAGTACTGTTTTCAGTAATGTCATATCATTGATTTGGCATTTGTCAGGTTTTACTATAATTTAAAAAGGTATGAGCACAGCTAACTATATAATTGTTACTAAACGCGAGCGTAGTGAGTGCAAAAAAATTATGGCATTATTAGTAACTTAAAAAAGACCTGATCAAAAGAGAGTACTGTACTTCAAGTACAAGAGTAGTAGCAAGCATGAAAATTCTAATATATGACGGCGATTTAAGCAAAAACCATCGCCTAGCTAAAGACCGACGACCGACAGCCGCGTGACACTTTATGAGCATTAGCTGTCATTGTATTTATTTTGAGTGTGAGCTCGAAATTTTTCTGAAGTTTTGTCTGTGGAGGTTAGATGTGAAAATGATATCAGATATGAGTAAAGAAAACTATCAAACATTAAACCATCGCGAGCACAGCGAACGCGAATTTTTTTTTCATTTATTTATCAACAAAGACTCGATTTTCAGTTAAAAACAAATGAGCAAAAAGATCGACATGGGTCAAATATCTGGATATTTAGCGTCCCAATCAAGCACAAATTGGGACGCGTCCCCAGACTCCTGAAAATCGGGACGTCCCGTGAAAATCGGTGCACATAGCTATTCTTGCGGTTAGTATTGTTTATTTTGTGGGGGTTTTTCTTTTATTCAAAACCTGAATTTTGGGGGTATTCCAAATTGATTTGGGGGAAACCAAGACAGACATCTGGTAGCACTGGAAAAAAATACAAAAATACAAAATAAAATCGTGTGTTGATCGTGTAGTGCGCTGTGTTCGTAAATCTTAATAATTTTAATCATTTTTCTATCAATTGTAATCTAATAACAGTGTTTAAAACCGCGGCTGAACCTTTAAAATCCTACAGATCTTTGACTATTTCTTTCTGACATGGCTGACGAGGAATTCGAGGCTGAAGATGCGGGAGCAGACTACGACGATATTGCTGAAGAAGATGATAATATCGAGGAGACAGAGGAACAGGAAGAAGACGGATATAACGTGCAGTGCTTAGCGCCTGGACAGGCAGGAGGCGGCGTAGAGAAATCCAAACGGATCACTACCAAATACATGACTAAATATGAGAGAGCGAGAGTGCTAGGTGAGGTTATGTTTTAGAGGATATTTGTTTACATAGATACGTAACTCGGTATAAGTACTCATTTATCGACTTTGCATCTTGTTACTTGTTGTTGAAAGCCATTTCGACAACTAGTCTCTCAATAAACCTATTTTATGTTGTCCTCTGCCTACATTGTACCACCTATGATACAGTTTTACTGGTAGATACTAATGTTACTACTATTTTTCTAAATCTTTTTTCTCAGTGCCCCCTTTGGTATCCTCTGACCCTGAAACTGTTGCAAAATTGCTTGATTTTAGTGTTTCGGTAGGACAGGCACCAAATTAGTAAAAATATGAAATATCGGTATGTTTGTTTTTATATTAAAATATTTTCCTTATGTTACAGGTACTCGAGCATTACAAATAGCGATGTGTGCTCCGGTAATGGTGGAGTTAGAAGGAGAGACCGACCCCCTGCAGATAGCCATGAAAGAACTAAAACATGGCAAAATCCCTATCATCATCCGAAGATACCTCCCGGACCATTCCTACGAAGACTGGAGCATAGAAGAACTCATTATGATAGACCAATAGTTCTATTTAATAATTTATATTGTATCCTTTGAAAGTGTGAAAGAGATGTCAGTATGTCTATTAGCTGAATCTAAAAGTTTTTGTGGGCCACATGATATAAATTTTGCTAATGTGTAATTTTGTTTGTATTGTACCAGGGTATTTAGCTATTTTTGGGCAGTCACATCTCAATGTGGTTTGATACAAAATGAGTTTATTCCCAAACTCACAAAAACCCAAAAAAACATAAAACTCTCATTTTAAAAACATAAAATAACACTTTTGATAATGTTATATTTTCAGGAGTAAATAATTGACAGTGGGTTAAAATCTGTAATGCAGAGGGTTTAAATTAAGACCATTCACCTTGATGACAGAAGAAAAGTATTAATTCCGGTGTTGATTATGGTATACTAGCGACTCGCCCCGGCTTTGCACAGATGTATTATACATATAAACCTTCCTCTTGAATCACTATCTAAAAAACTGCATCAAGATCAAATCGCTGCATAGTTTTAAAGATATAAGCATACGTAGAGACAGACCGAGTGGGAAACGACTTTGTTTTATACTATGTAGTGATAGACCTTAAACCTCAACAAGTGTCTACTGTCTATGCACTTGGCATACTTTTTACTACAAGTTGAACTACTACATCCACAGAGCTATTACAACACTACGTGTTCTACATAATATGAACAATAAAACACTTCGAAATAAAAAGTACAGAGAAATGTATCTATCGTACAAATATTATAAATGTGAAAGTTTGTATGAATGGATGTTTGTTCCTCATTCACGCAAAAACTACTGAACAGATTGAGATGAAACGTTGCAATAGTAATGCTTATGTACATCATAGAATATAATTTATAAAAATATTGCGTGAAATGAAGTTCGCCGGGTCAGCTAGTAAGTAAATAAAATTAAGTGGTTTTAAGTTTAGGCATAAGATTTATAATAAATTGAATTATTTTGCAATATTCCTTCTTGATCATTTGGTGAGCCAACGTTTCCTAAAACATTCTCCTCAGCCTCCTTCTTCAGCAGTAAGGTAAAATACTATTTAGACATCAAAAACAAGACAAAATATAGCTACATATTAATTAATATGAATAATAATTAATAAGTAATGCTGCTCAGCCCCCCGCCAGGGTCCCCACTAGGATTTTGTGTCAATGGTGCCATAGGAATGACAAAAACACAGATAGTTGAGATAGTCAACTAACATGTAGATATAGTTTAAATTCATTACCCAAATATTTTCCCAGACGGGAATTGAACCCAGGACACGTGGCATTGAAGGCAGAGGTGAAGTGGCTAGGTATACGTTAGGCTAGGTCACGGTAATGGTATCTAATAGATCTATCTGGTAGATATTATTACCGTGGCTAGGTGCACGTAAACGGGAGCTAGGTACAGTAGTTTCCGTGTGGTTCCATATATTTTTGTAGCAGAAACTTACAAAAATGTATGGAGCCACACAAAAGCGATAAATAAGTTTTCGTTTCGTGTACTACCATACAACTAAATATTCTGTGAAAATTTCAAGCATCTTCGTGTTACCATTATAAATATCGAGGGAAAAACAGCTAAAAAATCAGGTTTGTTGTATGGGAGCCCCTCTTAAATATTAATTTTATTCTGTTGTAAGCATTTGTTGTTATAGCGGCAACAGAAATACATCATCTGTGAAAATTTCAGTTTTCTAGCTATAACAGTTTATGAGACACACCCTGGTGACAGACAGACAGACGGACAGCGGAGTCTTAGTAATAGGGTCCCGTTTTTACCCTTTGGGTGCGGAACCCTAAAATGATCACAAAATAATATTATATAAATTCATTGACAAGATGTACCTAATGTGAATGTATAATAATCGGCCAAGTACGAGCCGGACTCGCGCACGGAGGGTTCCGTACTGTAATGGAGCCCCCCTTAAATATTTATTTTATTTTAATTTTATTATTTATTATTAAAGTGAATATAAAATTAATTTCCATTTCCATTCCCTGCCGAACCAGACTGCCGGTTATGTGTGTAGCATTGTGTTTATTTCTAACCGACGTTCGTGTGTATGTTTTTTTTGTATGTTCAATAGATAAATTCGCCAATTGTGAACCGAATCGAAAAATTATTTTTTAGTTCGAAAAGGTATACTTCCGAGGTATTTGGATTTTACAGAAATCGGCTGAGCCGTTTTTGAAAAAAAAAACAATAATATAAGTAATTCGAGCAAAATGTCTGAATTTTGTACACGATGGAAAGCGGTTTTGCCATTTTTTGCGAAAATTAATTATTACATTGTTACGAGAGGGGTTCTTGGATAATCAGTTAAAACGCCGATTGTTCACTTTGCACTTTATTGCACAAAATAATATTACATAAATTCATTGACAAGATGTAGGTACCTAATGTGAATGTATAATAATCGGCCAAGCAATCACAAGCACACACGACACAACTGGTTCGCACAAACACTTCACACTGGCACTGATATTCACACAACTAGTCACTTCACAATCACTGGTACCGCACTTGAACACGAGATGTTTTCACTCCGGTATAAAACGCGATAACTGCCACCAACTTTTTTTTTTGAATGACTTATAGCTGTTGGCCACTGAGGCCTCTACAGCTTACCGGACACGACTGCTACGAACGAAAACCATCGCCCTATTTATATCGGAACGACGGGACGGGACGGTTTTTGGGTTCTTATTCTTAGGATTCACGCGTACGTGTATTGTCACAGTGAACTTGGCGCCATTCAAATCTAACCATGAGAGCGCAGCTGCGCGCGCAGGGCCAATCAGGAGCGAGCGCGCGATGTTATAATGAGATTTTACGATATCGATGTGGATATTATAACATCATGTGAAATTGCTTAAATTGAGTGTTTTGTTGTCTGCGCTATAACAGTAGTCATTATAAGTCAAGTAAGTATTGGAAACATAAGTAGAATGTTACAACATTAGTGTAGATAAAAGCCGTTTTAGAAATTTATTTATTTTAGAGAAAGTTTATTTTAGAGGCTCAACAGCGAAACGTAAGAATGCTCATAATGGATTACTACTTGTTTGCTTTTAAAAATCACTGTAGCCAATCCAAATTTTTTCTCTAAATTAGTTAATTGATTGTTAAACATAATAGCTTTGTAGTTAAAGACTACTCACTCAATTAACCATAGACTTACCTATAGGTACTTTGTGAGGAAGGGATATGCGAAGTTTTCATTATAAATAAATAAATATTGGGGGACATCTTACACACGGTCTCTGATCACAAACTAAGCAAAGCTTGTGATATGGCTGCCAGAGACTGATATACTATATACTACTACTATACCTACATATTTATATAGATAACTGGCGACCCGCCCCGGCTTCGCACAGGTGTATTACACATATAGGTAAACCTTCCTATTGAATCACTCTATTAAAAAAAACCGCATTAAAATCCGTTGCGTAGTTTTAAAGATATAAGCAAACATGGGGACAGACAGCGGGAACCGACTATGTTTTAGACTATGTAGTGATACCTAAATAACACCCAGACACAGAGCAAACACCTATCCATCACATAAATTCTTGCCCTGGGTGGGGATCGAACCTACGCCTCTGTGATCCAGAAGTCAATCAATTAAGAAGAAGGCAGTCAATTATATTATTAGGTCGAATCAAAATATGGCTTGTGTTCACAGATGCCATTAAGTTTGAATCAGTAACTTAGTAAGTGTAGTAAGTACTTATTTCTTGTGTATTTTTACGCCACATTAGTGAACGGGCGGCGCTGCGTTTTCGAGTTGGGAAGAGGTGTCGACTACCAAATAGCTGCTAACGTTTGTTGGGAAAGTTGGAATAAATAAGATTTCCATACCTCTGGCTTTTCGGTGAAGGAAAACAGCCTGAAGCAACTTGCATACGTACCTATACCTACGTAGAAGGAATTTGATCTCGTATGTGCATCCACCAACCCGCACTTGTTCAGCGGTATTTGTAGGCCGGTTGACGTGTTTTTAGGGTTCCGTACCCAAAGGGTAAAAACGGGACCCTATTACTAAGACTCCGATGTCTGTCTGTCCGTCTGTCTGTCACCAGGCTGTATCTCATGAACCGTGATAGCTAGACAGCTGAAATTTTTACAGATAATGTATTTCTGTTGCCGCTATAACAACAAATACTAAAAACAGAATAAAATAAATATTTGAGGGGGGACTCCCATACAATAAACGTGATTTTTAGGAGTTTTTTTGTTCGCTATTATAATGGCAAGAAGAAGGGGGCTCCAACACGGTACGGAACCCTTCGTGCGCGAGTCCGACTCGCACTTGGCCGATTATTTTTGGTTTGTTTTCGTAGATAAATGTAGCCAAAAGGTTTCATTTACTTTGGTTCAAAAGTTTGTTGCAGATCCAGAAAATTGCAGTGCCTCTTTAAATCGAATAGCAAAAATCGCTACTTGCCAAGGCAGTTTGATTCGGAAGGGCTATTGAACTCGACTGCATGAAATCGGTTGTTATTGTTACTTACATTTTTGTCAAAAATATAATTAAGATCCAGTCATCAGCTATAAGACGCCTACTGCTGGACACATGCCTCCCCTATGGATCTGCAATAAGACCGGTTAGAAGCGGCTCGCATCCAGCGCGATCCTGCGGTCTTGATAAGGTCATCCGTAGGTGGACGTCTTACGCTGCGGTCGCCGATATGTGGTCTCCACTCGGGAACTTTTCTATCTCACCTGTCATCAGTCCTCAGTGCTATGTGCCCTGCCCATTGCCATGTCATCTTGCCAATCCGCTGGGCTATGTCGGTAACTTTAGTGCTTCTACAGGTAAAATCGTTATAATAATAAATCAGTGAGTTAGATTATCAACAAATATTAGACACGTATTTTTTCTTTGGTCAATCAAACAATAAATGACAAAGATAAACCTTGCCAAAGTTTGGGAGTGGGGGCTCGTGACGTCACTAGTGCGATGTAGTACATTTGTAGCGCACTCGTGACGTCATGCGGAACTTTAAAGGGCTATACTGGGGTTATTTCTAATCAATTAGCATCCTTTTAGGAGCTTATTCTGTACATCAAAACTAACAACTTTTGTTCTGTGACTTTTGTCAGACCCCTAAAAGGATGCTAATTGATTAGAAATAACCCTGTATATTCGTCAATTATTGTTTAATTGACAAAAGAAAAAATACCTGTCTAATATTTTTTTAAATCTTTTTGACGGACTATGTTTTTTAGGGTTCCGTACCCAAAGGGAAAAACGGGACCCTATTACTAAGAATTCGATGTCCGTCTGTCTGTCTGTCCGTCTGTCCGTCTGTCACCGGGCTGTATCTCATGAACCATGATAGCTAGGCAGCTGAAATTTTCACAGATGATGTATTTCTGTTGCCGCTATAACAACATATACTAAAAATAAAATAAAATAAATATTTAAGGGGGGCTCCCATACAACAAACCTGAATTTTCAGACGTTTTTCGCTCTATATTAATAATGGTAACAGGTAGATGCTTGAAAGTTTCACAGAATATTTAGTTTTATATTCACTTCAATAATAAATAATAAAATTTAAATAGATTAAATATTTAAGGGGGGCTCCCAATCCCATACAGTACGGAACCCTCCGTGCGCGAGTCCGACTCGTACTTGGCCGATTGTTTTAGTCATCATCCCTATTCTGATTCAATCTCACAGAGAGATTCCGACCTGATAAAATTAGATCGCCTCTAAATATTTAGTTCTATGCAATATACGAATATTAACATTTATTTACTCGATGCATGCCGCGATTGCCACAAAGTAGGCGACCTAGAAGTGCCAACGCGAATGCTCTGTTACGACCGAGTTTGTTTAATTTCTTTGTTACGACCCCCGCTTTCAATTGAGGCGTCTAATTGCAAATCCCACTATAACGATTTTTCATAGAAATTGACTTCTTGATATCATCTGAAAGTGCCCTCAATTCTCTACTGAGTGAGCTACTCACATTCGCGCAAATCCCTCTATAATCGTACTAAAATAAGCCTTCAACTCTGCGCTTGGCAGCAAAATCCGCTAAAAAGGCATGGGTGAATTTCAAATTCCTCTATAACGGAACCGACCAATCACAGCGCTTGGTTCGTACCACGTGACCAAGCAACTAGTATGGCGGACACAATTGTATTTCTTTAGTCAGAAAAGCAACACAATCTTTTATTTGTTTACGGGTTTTGTAAAAAAAGCGTTATAGCGGGTTTTGCAATTAGACGCCTCAATTGAAGTAGGTATTTTGATCCTACGCCTACACGTAGATACTGAATTATTGGAGCAGGTGGAAAACTCGTTCCTTCCATGCGTTGCATAGAACCCAAACGATTTTCCCTCGAGAGATTTCGGTTAATTTAAATGTTAGTTTCTAACCTAATTCGTAATATTAATGCTTCAAGAATCTTACTACTTTTTGGTGTGCAATAAAGTTATGATTATTGTATTCATTGTATCATCCAAGTTCGTACTTATAAATAAAACTCTACTTTTTGTGCATAAAGTTGTATTGTATCTATCATATACATATAAAGGGTTATTTCTAATCAATTAGCATCCTTTTAGGGGCTTATTCTGTACATCAAAACTAACAACTTACGTTCTGCGACTTTTGTCAAAACTAAAAAAAAATATGTTATTCCATATAAAAATATCGTTCACCCGCGACAAAATGAAAGGAACAGCTGATATTTATTTTTGAGTTCTGACAAAAGTCGCAGAACAAAAGTTGTTAGTTTTGATGTACAGAATAAGCCTCTAAAAGGATGCTGTTTGAATAGAAAAAACCCTGAATATGAATAGCGAAAAGTTGGGCTCCTAAACAACAAATCTGAATTTTTAGCTGTTTTTCGCTCGGTATTAGACAGGCATATACTTCAAATTAATATTAAATTAAATATGCATTTTTAAAATAATAAATTAAAATAAAATAAATATTGAATTCCCCTAATAGTGACGTGATTTTTTGCTCGATAATAATAACGGCAACAGGAAGATGCTTGAAATATTCACAGAATATTAAGTTGAATGTTACTTCAAAAATAAATAATTAAAATAAAATATATTAAGGGGGCTTCTATACGGTACGGAAACCTTGGTGCGCGAGCCCGGCTCGCACTTGGCTGATTTTTTTAAATGTATGGAATACCAACTGTTTCATTTGATCCTCATTTTTTTTCAATGTATGGAATACTTAGCTTTTTCATTCCGAGATTTCACGGTTTACGGTACCAAATCTATCCCTGAAATTAAAACAACGTTCCGCACGGTCAGTACTTGGATGGGTGACCGCGGGTGGCATTTTCCAACTGAGCGCTACCGTGGCTCCGGATGACACGTTAAATTGTAGGCCCCGGTTGTTTTAACCGTTTAACCATGTCAGAGGCCTTCAGGCGGCCTAAAAACTCTGACACCAGGGCTAGCCACCCGGCCTATACGAACTTACTTATTAAAAGCTATAAGTATAGAGAGACCAAGACCTTTCAACTTGCACTGCTGTTCCGTATAACCCAATCTCACACGCATCCACGCAAGTGGCGATATCTGGCCATCATCGGCAGAAGACACCTGTCTACGTCAGCAGATCAGTAATTACGATCGAGGGCGCAACGCAAATAACCTGGAATGCGAACTTGTGTGGCCAACTGACTGCATGTCTTTTATTTGCGGATGTGTGAATCGGACACGGAAGTCGTCGGCTTTCCTGTTTCTTAAGTACGAGCCTTATAATCTAAAGCTGTTCTAGGTCACATCGAGTGAATAAAGAAGAAAGAAATATTTTATTTCGTAGCAAACAAACAAACAAGTACAGGGCACGTTACAAATTATTACATATCTAATTATGTACAAATAGAAGTCAACTAAAACGCACCCAAAAATTTGCCACGGAACCGATCCCAACAAATGAATAGGTATCTTTTAAGACCGCGTGCTTCATCTTCGACCACAACTTCGTCTACCATTAGGCGAGTTGGTGGTCAAGCGCGGACTGATTCGTGATAAAAAAAAATCTTCCGAGACAACAAGGAGTCAGGGATACCTAACTTCTGTATTTAGAAGTCTGTGATACCTAATTACTTATAGTTATACTCGTACCTACATAACATTAAATTAAGGTATAGAGTGTATCTGAAGACGATAGACATATTCTACTAGCTAGGGGAAAGTGGGGCAGAAAGTACTAGTTTTTAATGAATCTATACAGATATTGATACTAGAGAAAATTCTATAAGACCAATTATTAGAATAATTAATTTTCGCAAAAAATGGCAAAACCGCCTTCCATCGTGTACAAAATTCAAATATTTCGCTCGAATTGTTTACATTATTGTTGATTTTTCAAAAACGGCTTAACCGATTTCTGTAAAATTTAAATGGGACTACCTCGGGAGTCTAAAACAAGAATTGTTCGATTCGGTTCACAATTGGCGGAATTATCAATGAACATACACAAAAAATACATACAGACGAACATAGAACCTCCTCTTTTTTGGAAGCCGGCTAAAAACTGTATGAATCTGCCCCACTTCCCCCTACCTATACACATATCAGGGTACTCATCGTTATGACGAAGTTTTTCTATGGGACCAACCCTGAAATTGCGAAAAAATCAGCTGTTCCGTAAAAAGGTTCTAAGATCTTTGACATAAACGCTTAGAACAGCTGTTTTTATCGTAATTCTGGGGATGGCCGTTTGGTTAGTACGACGAAGTTTCGTCGATCGCTTGTCAGTCGTTATATCCGAAAATAATCGGCCAAGTACGAGTTGGACTCGCGCACGAAGGGTTCCGCACTGATTGAAAATTGAAAACGGGACCCTATTACTAAGACTTCGATATCCGTCTGTCCGTCTGTCTGTCTGTCTGTCACCGGGCTGTATCTCATGAACCATGATAGCTAGGCATCTGAAATTTTCACAGATGATGTATTTCTGTTGCCGCTATAACAACAAATACTAAAAACAAAATAAAACAAATATTTAAGGGGGGCTTCCATACAACAAACCTGAATTTTTAGACGTTTTTCGCTCTATATTAATAATGGTAACAGGTAGATGCTTGAAATTTTCACAGAATATTTAGTTTTATATTTACTTCAACAATAAATAATGAAATTAAAATAAAATAAATATTTAAGGGGGGCTCCCATAGTACGGAACCCTCCGTGCGCGAGTCCGACTCGTACTTGGCCGATTATTAGATCTATCCCACGCCACTTGCCTACCTCAGAATACCTAAATTTTCAGTAACGTTCTCTATTGAGTGAACTGAGTGCCGAATGAAAAATGAAGCACATGAGGTTCTCACATCAATCATGACAGTGTTTTAAAACCATGATCAGCGGATTTTTTCTGTTGGCAAGTGGGCCTATAGGTTTATTAGAGGAACTTGTGTCATGAACATGAGATAAATTCATGATATTTCCCGCGTGGTCTTTCGTAGGCGTCTGTTACGATATCGTGATATGAGATCAGGGA
This sequence comes from Hypomecis atomaria, assembly GCA_964007245.1. Lineage (NCBI taxonomy): Eukaryota > Metazoa > Arthropoda > Insecta > Lepidoptera > Geometridae > Hypomecis > Hypomecis atomaria. The sequence continues at coordinate 11,672,020 of OZ023294.1, read as the reverse complement.
AATCGTTTTATGTAAGAAATTGATTAAAAGTAGGGTTTTATAATGATTAATGTACTTATTGATATTTAAAAGTAATAAGTAAGTACGTTTGTATAGGCCGGGTGGGGGAGCCTAGCCCTGTTGTCAGAGTTTTTAGCCCGCCTGAAGGCCTCTGACATGGCTAATACATAAATGTAATAATGTCCAGGAAAATGCCTTTATGGATAACACCCCGTCCCGGGGAAAGCAGAGTTGTTATGTGGGAGTACCGCCGCTCGCGATGGTCGGTGTACTCACTACCCATTAAAAACCCTGGGGTGCTTCTGCCTGGTGTCCTTGTGCCGCACCAACGGGAAGGGTTTCGCACTCGTCCGCGACACGAATGTCTATCCTAATCCTAGGTAGGTGCCAGTATATAGGTAGGTACTGTAAAAATGTAGCGTATTGGAAATCGTGTTTTCAGTAAGTACCTAAATCCTACTAATATTATACCTAAACGCGAAATTTTGTATTAATTAGGTAGGTAGGTATATTGATTGATGTTTGTTCCTCTTTCACGCATAAAACTACTGAACGGATTGAGATGAAACTTTGCAATAGTAGGTAATGCTTATACCTTCATCAGAATAACATATAGGCTATAATTTATAAAGATATTGCGTGAAACGAAGTTCGCCGGGTCAGCTAGTAAATAATATAACTATGTATACTAGAATTGATAAATTGTAGGTCTTGGTTATTTTAACCGCCTACCCATGTCTGAGGACTTCAGACGGCTTAAAACCTCTGACTCCAAGGCTAGCTACCCGGCCTATACGAACTTACTTTAATGATACATTTTTCATACTCTGAAATTGAACTTGGGCTTTCGTAATTTTTAATTCGTTAATCGTTTTTCTGAAAGGTTTCCCAGTAGTAAATAAGAATGTGTTCTGGTGATGGGTGTGCGCGCTGCGACGTGGTCGGATGGCGCGGCGGCGGCGCGGGCGCCGGCAGCGCTGGCCGTGGGCAGTTGGCACGCGCACCGCGCTGAACCTCGCGAGAGCTGCGCCGCCGCGCTCGCGCGCCAGTACCCCTCCGACCAGCGATGCTGTGCTGTCTCCGGAAATAGAGTACGTCCGCCGTCCTCGCGTGCAGTGTCGCGGACTGCCCGCGCCCGCGCCCGCCGCCGCGCGCCGCTGCAACCGCCTCGAAGCCGACAAATCGCGGTTATTATTAGAGCCAGCGGACATTCTCGCTATTCCTCGCGATTTGACGGCTTCGAACTCGACGCGAGTTGCATTCCCGCGGGGATGCAACTCGGGTCGAGCGGAACATCTGGAGTTACGGGTGGTTCAGTGTAGATGTGTGCAACGTCCGTAGATCCGACCGGGTGTGCGAGAGTGAGTGCAAATGACTGATAGCCCGGTGTAGCGGGCGGAACTTGAGCAACATGTGGACCAAAGGATTAACGCTATGGAGGTGGACGTTGTGCGCGCTGCTGGTCGCGTCGGCGCTGGCGGCCGTGGCCCGAGGTGAGTCCTGGCGGCAGGCGGCCGTCCCGCCGAGCGAGCGACCATCGCAACTCCGCTCTGCGTCACTACATCGTTTCTATTTTCGGCGTAACTTGCGCTGAAATTATGTAAAAAGCTCACGTATGTGCTCTATTTTTGGCGGTAACCTTAGGTGAAGTTTTGTATGACAAAGTGATCTAGTGACCCATATGGGATTAGCTGCGTGCTCAGGGCTCACCGCCGAGGTGGCGGAGCTCGGCCGTAGAACGCTAGACGCCTTCATTTCTCGCAATGCTAGATACGTAAATAGAAATACAGGGATTTGTCGTTTGGCGTCGCCATCTTGTGAAAAACGATAGGATCGCCGTGACGACAATAATATAAAAATGTAAGGAGAAAGTGGGTCACATCATATTTTTCATACTCACTATGTTCATCAATCACACTTCGCAATGTAGGTTTGACTGATAGATACTCAGCGACTGCCCTGTGTAATAGGGCCTATTCTATGTAGATACTCTACTTTTTTCGTATGCCAAAATCCACTCTTGCACCCGTTTCAGTAGGTATCTTGAAAAAATCGTAAACCGTCGTTTCACCAACAGGGATTCCCTAAAAGTAAAAGTAAAATTTATAATTTCAAACTCTCTAGCCCTCTGCTCTCCCTATTTGAATCGTATCTTGCATGTGTCATCTTGCGTCACTTTCGCTGCATCGACTAATTCCCCTGAGAAAATCCAAAAGCATGCCTTTAGCCTCATAAAAACAAATCCAAAAAGACAAAGAACTCGAAATGTAGATATTACAAAGAGTAGATGACTAGAAAATAAACAAACGCAGCAAAACACTGCTTTCTTCACGCCATCCTATAAAGCCGCCATAGTTGTTGTGCACAGAAAGACCTCGAAAAGCGTCATGCATCAAGGCCAAACTTGCTGAAGGTTAGACGAAAATACTGCAACTTCTGATGGATGCAAACTGCTTCACATGTGTTCCTCTGAGATATTTAGAAACATCAAACATAGCAATAAACACTTGCGTACTTACTTCTCAACCCACACTACTCAATATTTCAACAAGTAGATAGAGCATAATGCTTGCAACAACATTTGGTAAAAGGAAGAAATGGATTCAATCATGGAATTTGTAGCATAACCGTAATGTACCATAAATCAATACTTACGAAAAAAACATCAATAAAGAGGGCAGAGATCTATCTGGTCATGTCCGAACCCACGAACGTAGACATGACAACACTCGCGGAAATTCTGCATTTGCTACCTACACAAAGATGCAGGCAGCATAACTCAGAATTGATTTCAATGTCTCGTATTCTAATACTTCTTTACGATACCTAGGTATTTGTTTCGGTAGTAAAAAAATATAGACCTATACTAATTGTTATTCTTACATTATGGGACTAGTTGCGCTATACGTACGAGATAATTAGGTATACCTCATATAGTCCATACCTCGTTATCCCGACATTTCGACCAAGTGGCGTAGGTCGTGGTCACGGTACCTATGACTAAGTTTTTACATGCAAACTTTTTAAAACTGTACAATTAGTAGTTCAATTCTTGAGTACATATCGCTCGGTAGACCATGGACAATAATTAATTAAGAATCTCTGATTTTTAGCCACGTTTTACCCTCTGGACTGCTGGTACGATACTTTTATATTGAATTTTATTTGAAGCTTTTGAGAAATCAACTTCCTACAAAAGCTTTCAAGCCTAAAAAAATAGATTGACTGACGTTATTTATCAAATTTCTTAGATGCTCTTCAATTCCTGAGTAGGTACTAATGGCTGGTTAGACGTTGAGTATCATAATCAGGGATCGTTGAGTATCATTAATATTATCAGGTATCTTTATTTTGTTTGTTCACCTAAGCAGTTAAAGCTCTATTAAATCGACTTTGTTCTGTAGCTTTAGGTAGGTAGGTATACTTTTAACCTGTAATGGTTTTTGTCTAAAGAAAAGTGCTCCACCATAAGTAGATACCTACCTACCGAGGTTCCAGTCTCCCTAATGTGCTTAGCTTTGTTTGGCCCGCTCTACCATAGCGGATATCTCTATTGTTGCCAATGCGCAGTGACGTGAAGTGTTCCTCATTGCCAACAAGTCTGATATTGCGGTGGTCTGTTCGCTCTAGCTGTAGAAGCTAGTGTAGTGCTCGTCGACATCGGCATTCCACGTGAGATCCTCGTCAATGCCAGGGACAACGTCTCCAAGCACCTTGACTTGGCTGACGAGGTCACCGCCATGTGGGATGTTGACTTAACGATCATTGTTTAATAGTAATTGTAGCACCCAGTGGATGTGTCCAATCGTAGAGAAGCAACAGAGGCAGTATTAAAGCCAAATTTAAAAGCATAGCGACCATAAATAATCGGTCAAGTACGAGTCGGACTCGCGCACGGAGAGTTCCGTACTGTATGGGAGCCCCCCTTAAATATTTATTTTATTTTAATTTTTTTATTTACTATTGAAGTGAATATAAAACTAAATATTCTGTGAAAATTTCAAGCATCTACCTGTTACCATTATTAATATAGAGTGAAAAACGTCTAAAAATTCAGGTTTGTTGTATGGGAGCCCCCCTTAAATATTTATTTTATTTTGTTTTAGTATTTGTTGTTATAGCGGCGACGGAAATACATCATCTGTGAAAATTTCAGCTGCCCAGCTATCATGGTTCATGAGATACAGCCCGGTGACAGACAGACGGACATCGAAGTCTTAGTAATAGGGTCCCGTTTTTCCCTTTGGGTACGGAACCCTAAAAAGCTTCGCGGAGCGTGCGGGTTCTCACACTTTGTAACATGTAAACCTTTTTTCCCGTTTTCAAGTTTAGTCCTCCCCCAATAGATTTATACAAAACAAGAAAAAAATTAATTATGTAAATAGTAGGTGTAAATTGCTATTAAAAAATTTGAAGCGGTGTTGAGAAAATAGAAGTAGGTAGGCATATTATAAAACTTCGACAAAATAATAAAATTGTTACTACACTACAATAATACACCTAAGTAGCTATTAATTGTTCACCATGACCATACCTAGGTATATGATCATACCCATCTGTTATGATTATATACGATTCACCTCACGAAGAGTAAAAAGGCTTTGGCTACCATTGCAAATTCAACTCGTCTGAGGGGTTGGTTTACCTACATGTAAATTGAAACTACGACGGTTTCCGTATGGCTCTATACATTTTTGTACCTACAGCGCTCCTGGCAGAAACGAAGAAGAACTGACCAAAATGTAAGGAGCCACACGCGAATGCGAAAGTCGCAAAACCTGGACTAAGGGCTTTGCATGGACTTTTGGGTAGAGGCTTTTGTCAAACTTTTTTTATTTACTAACTCAATTTGAAAATAATCGGCCAAGTGCGAGTCGGACTCGCACACGAAGGGTTCCGCATAGTATGGAAGCCCTCTTAGTATGTTTTATTTTAATTTGATTATTTATTTTTGAAGGAAATACACAACTTTATGTTCTGTGAATATTTCAAGCATCTTCCTGTTGTCGTTATTAATATCGAGCAAAAAAACAAAGTTTCTTGTATGGGAGCCCCCATAAATATTTATTTTATTTTAATTAAATTTTTTGAAGTAAATATTTAACTAAATATTTTGTGCGTATTTCAAGCATTTGTTTGTTTTTCTGTTTTTTATTTATTTGTTGTTAGGTATAGCGGCAACAGAAATACATCATCTGTGAAAATTTCAACGTTCTAGCTATCACCGTTCATGAGATACAGCCTGGTGACAGACAGAAAAGAACATGTACGGGTTCTCACAAGGTACCTACAATATTAGGTGCCGGTTGTTAGATATGATTTTGTCAAAAACATAATTATTAGGTACTACCATAGGTAGGTACTACTAACATCGTCCATCATCGTTTTAATCACTAGTTTTTGTACCTAAAGTGAAAATTATGACTGGCTTTCGAAATATTATTTTTGTACAACTCAGTGAATTGACTAGATAGACGTGAAAATAAAGTAAATTGCGTAGGCCGAGTGGCTAGCCCTGGTGTCAGAGTTTTTAAGTTATTTTCCAAATATAAACTTTACGCTGCTCATGTAGGTACACACCTACCTAGCCCATTGCTTGCCTGATGTAAAGTACATGCACTTGTATTGTGCATAGTGATTTATTAGTATTCATGTATTTTGAATAGCAAGGGTAAACCCGTGTTAATATGCTGCTCCCGCATTATTTTTATCTTTCCGCCAAAATCTCTTCATGTCCATTAATTTAACTAAAACATTGTACCTTAATCCAGAATACAGCTTGCAAATTGACAGGCTTAGGATAATGATATCTAAGAGCAATTGAAGAATATTTTTAATAGTGACCATGTTTTTGTCGTCATCTTAAATAGGTAAATACTTACCTACCTAAATAGCTAGATAACTCATAGCTAGATAGATACTCATAAAACCAAGGCCACCACTCAGGCCTAGAACAAATATTTATCAACCGAACACCTTCCCGGCCGGGAATCGAACCCGGGAGTAGCGGGACCCCCCATATTGCAGGCTGGCAAACCACCAACTAGGCGATTTAGGTGAAGATGGATACCCAATACGCCATTGCGCATTCTAGGTATATGACCAACTCTGCCACACTTATTGCATCGTATTTGTAATTGTATGCGCAGATCTGGAAATTCAAAAGTAGAACACTGAAAAAGTACCTATATTTCAGCCGGTTTAGTACTTGGATGGGTGACCGCGGGTGGCATTTTCCAACTGAGCGCTACCGTGGCTCGGATGACACGTTAAATTGTAGGCCCCGGTTGTTTCAATCGTTTAGCCATGTCAGAGGCCTTCAGGCGGCCTAAAAACTCTGACACCAGGGCTTGCCACCTGGCCTATACGAACTTACTTAGCCGGTTTAGTTAATTAGTCCATTCAGCAGTGGATACTATTTTTTTGTTTGGCACGGACCAAAAATTTTTTTATTTTGGTATGGACTTCCTTCATCCACCTAAGAGTAGTAATTAAAAATCGGCCAAGTGCGAGTCGGACTCACGCACGAAGGGTTCCGTACCGTATGGAAGCCCCTTTCCTCTTGCAGTTATTAATAGCGAGCAAAAAACTCCTAAAAATGACGTTTGTTTTAGGGGGGCTCCCTTAAATATTTATTTTTTTCTATTTGTAATATTTGTTGTTATAGCGGCAACAGAAATACATCATCTGTGAAAATTTCAGCTGCCTAGCTATCACGGTTCATGAGATACAGCCCGGTGACAGGCAGACAGACGGACATCGAAGTCTTAGTAATAGGGTCCCATTTTTACCCTTTGGGTACGGAACCCTAAAAAGGCGATTCTTGATAGGTAATTATAGCTAGGTAGGTATAGACGTAGACCAAAATGATTTTAGAGGGGATCAGGATTTGTCAGGAGGAGGGCTCAGCCCCTTAACCTAGCCCCCAAAATCCGATGATACTACAAGATAAATCAGAAATGTCTTTATCTCTGTGTAACAATCTGTTTTCTCTGTTCTTCCAGGTGACGACGACGTACCTTCAGAATCACAATGCCGTCCATATATCGAAAAAGCTCTTAAAGAGCTCGAGTCAGGAGATCAATCAGGTGAGCGTTTTATCGTTAGTTTAAATTCATGCTTCATACGCATTTTACCTAAATACTAGGGTATCTTTTGTAGTAGCGACCTCGCGTCCTTACATTAAACTTATAAAAAATACGGTTATTTGTAACACCGTACTTATCTAGCCAGTTTATTTTTACTTATTGGAGAGACCACTACTGAACTAGTCTTTGGTCAGTAAATCTCTTGAAAATACAGTATTGGCTCCGCCAACTGCACTATTAAATTGGTCGCACAAAGCTCTCTAGGTGTGCACCCAACGATTAATCATCCAGAATCCAGTTCAAACGTCGGAATCTGATGGAAGGCGCACGTCGGCCGTAAAAATAGCATTTTATTGTCTTCAAATCCCGTTTTCTCACGCGTCAAGAACCGTTTCCGTTTCAAATAAACGCGTTGGTTTGAAAAGTCACGCCATTAAATTTACTCGTAACGTAACCTCACCGAGAAATCCGAATTGACATGGGTTATCTGCTCACATGTTGAAATCTATTTTAATTTAACCACCCAGAGACTGTCCACGTCACCTGTTTATTACCACGCTAGATAATAGACTTCAGCAGGCAAGCCAATCAACGATTTGGTTTTGGAAGCTGTCGCAGCTGGCCTAATAATGTAATTTGTGTTCGAAGACTTTGATCTTGGTTATTTTACAGCTAGACATCAGAATGTACCTCGTGTTGTAAAACCACTAATTGCACTGTTAAAATTCACGTTGCAACAGATGAATGATGATAATATAATTTATGTAGTAGGAAAGGCGCTACATAAATTATTCCTTGTAACTCTAGACGCGATAAAATATTCAGGTTGCGGCGATATGAATCATAGTCGAGCATTAAATTAGAACATTTCGCTAAAAACAAATGTCTGAATGAATTTTGTAGAAACATTTAATATTTTTGCAACATAGAGCAATGCTGATGGCACTTTATATAGCTCCGTAGACAAAGGTTAGACAAGAGCAAAATTTCGGGCACTTGAATGAAATAAAAGCGTCTATGATAACGGTGTCCTCTAAAATGTTGGTCGTCTAAATTTAAAATATATTTATAGGCCTACAGCGATGATGTGAAAGTGTGAAAGACGTGAAATCATCTCAGACTCGCCTGGATTTTGCCGATTATTTATTGCGGATAATCAAAGGCGTCACGTATTTCGATTCGGGAGCGCGTGTTAATCATCTTAATTTATTTCAGTATAAATATTATTTAGTTTCCTACAGTTTTCGTCTTCTGTTAAACTAAAACGATTACGTATTCACAAGGTCGCGTTAAATAATATGACTTTGTTAGTTCAAATCTATCTAACAAAACAGTCAGTTACCATCCAAAAGACACTTTATTAATTATTTTGTATGCGTTTACAGATTCCACGGAAAAAAACGATAGTAGTGAAATAAGTGCACACGACGAAACGAAAGAAAGTTCAGCAGAAGATGGAGGCGAAGCGACGGATGCTGGCGATAGTAAAGAGGATGACGCACCATCGATAGAAGTAGCCGACGAGCCGTACATACCTCATGCGTCAGTAGAAGAGTTAGAAATCGCCGATGATAACGACTCGAAGGAAGCTGATAACACAGACAGCGCTGAAAAAGATGACGACAGCAAAGAGGATGATGGAGATAGCAAACAAGACGATGGAGACAGCAAGGAAGATGATGGAGACAGCAAACAAGACGACAGAGACAGCAAAGAAGACGCGGCATCCGCTGAAGAACAAGCAGGCGAGCAAGGTAACGCTAAGTTGTTCCATACTATAAGAAAATTAAGTACACAATGCAATCTGACTTTTTTGCATTCCTTGTACATTAGCATGATATTTTTCCTCCTCCTCGAGTCGAATTCCTCATGTCTGAGGGTCGTGACCACCACCTCCCAAAAGCCTCTCTTTAACAATCCTGCGCCATCGACCTCTATCCTCGGCGGCGTGGAGCGCCTCGTAAACTGACGTGTCCAGCGTGGTGCGGATCTGATCGGACCAACGCATCGGGCTCCGACCTCGTGACCGCCTGCCGTCGACTTTCCCCGTAACCATTAGCTTTTCTAAGTTGTCTCTGTCCTTCCTAGCTATATGGCCAAAATACTCAAGGACACGTCTGAGGCAGATGGTTGAGAGTCTATCCGTGACCCTGAGCTGTTTAAGTATTGGTACGATGATATTTTTAACCGACCTTAAAAAAGAAGGATTTTCAAGTACACAAAGGGTTAAACTACTAGTACTATACATATTTTTTTGGTTTGGTTTGTACCTACCTAGTTTTGTTGCTGCACATTTAAATGTATATACTTGCAATTCATGCAATGTTTTTTTTTTATCTTTGATGAAAGTTTTTTTTATTCTTTTAGATTCACTTTAACTTAATGAAAATGAAATTTATTGGCTTTAACAAACGTTTCTTATCAAGAATATTAACACTAGTCATGAAATACACAGTAATTTAGCGAGTTCAGAAACATTGCCATCCAAGCTAGGAACCTGTGTTTTGGAATAGCAATGCTTAACACAGTACCTTTCTGTGTAAGTTTCATTAAAATCGGTTCAGTAGTTTTCAAAATAATTATGCACTAAGGCGTGAAGTCTGTTTAATTTCTTATTTTGCAATACCTTATAGCTTTAATCAATCTCCATTTGCTTTGAGTTCGTGAATGTCAACATTGCCTAATATTCTGTTAGAAATCGCAATAAGATTATAAAGTTTAAATAATCTCATTATTTGTTTGTCAACAGTTACACCTATCATTATAGAAATCATAATGCGATAGTATAAGAACACATTCAACAAAATTAAAATATAACTCTCGCTTCATATTACATTTAAAAAACTTAGTAAGATTTATTTACGTTAATTTATTTGGCAAAACTGTTTAAAGAAGTGTCTGGCAGACTAGGCTTTCAATATAATAATAGTATTGGTATGTACAAAACCAAATAATAACAGAATCTTGTTTCTTATTTTGGTTTATGTAGTGCTGTAGAGCAGTGTAACTGTATTACAGTAAAAGCTATTAAAAATCAAACTGATCGTGTAGGTATATTTATGTGCGATACAATATAAAGTGATTTCAAAACACTATTAACTTTTAGATAGTGCGGAAGACCAAGCAGGAACAGAAGACGCCGTAACAGACACCAGCGAAGATTCTAAAGAAGATGGAGACAACAGCAAAGAAGACGAGGCTACTCAAAAAGATGGCGAGGATGATTCAAGCAAAGAAGAAGATGATAACAAAACAGGCGAAATTGCAGATGCCTCAGAAGAAACTAAAGATGATGATGATGATACAAAGGAGGATGACGATGGATCTCAAGAAAAGGCTGATGAATCTCAGGAAGACAAAGATAGCAAACAAGATGACTCACAAGAAACAGCAGAAACAGACTCAAAAGAAGAAACAGAAGGACAATCAGAAGAAGACGCCGCTGAATCCGAAGACGAAGAAGAATCAGCCGTAGAAAAAGATGACTCTCAAGAAACGGCAGAAGAAACTGATGAAAAAGATGAATCAGGAGAAGATAAAGACAAATCTGCTGAGGAACAAGCAGACTCTGGAGAAGACAAAGATGGTTCTGACGAGGACAAAAAAGAATCGGAAGAAGATACAAAGGAGTCGGAAGATGACAAGGATGCGGCTGATGATGAAAAAGACAAATCAGAAGAACAAGCAGAATCAGAATCTGTTGAACAGGCTGCTGGTGCTGAAGGAGGGGTAGAAGATAAATCTGGAGAAGATGCAGAAACAGAAAGCAAAGAAGGTGAAGACGAAACTGAAGAGACTGGTTCTGAAGAACCAGCAGAAGATACTTCACAAGAAAGCGAAGAAGGAGCGCCCGAGGAAGACTTATTATTGGTAAGAACTCATACTCATTTCTTACTCATTTATTTAACTATATAAGTTACATGTCAAAGAAAAACTAATGTATTCATTGCAAATCACAATAACTAATAATTGATTGAATTAATTAATTAATAACCAATAAAAAAGCAATAATTAATAACAATATGTAGTGTCACAACTAAGTCAAATAACAGTAATTAAATTAATTTCGAATACATACAATCACAAACACAAATTTAGTCACTATACTTTTTGTAGAAAGTCTTGTACCTTATAGAATGCCTGCTCAACAAGCCAATATTTTGCTTTATTTTTAAAACACTAACGTGACGGCGCATCCCTTATAAAATCCGGAAGGTGGTTGTAGACATCTGTCGTCGCCATGATATGAATCTGTTTGTTTGTCCTCATTCCTCATACCAACAGCCAGAATGTGGCACGCTTTGCCTGGGTCTGTCTTCCCGCTAAAGTACAATGTGGGCGTCTTCAAATCCCGAGTAAATAGGTATCTTCTAGGTAAGCGTGCTACAACCTAGACCGTTTATGTGCTTAACAACAGGCAGTATGTGGTCAAACGAAAACCTATTCAGAATAAAAAATAAAAAAATCTTAACAACTAACAACATCTTAATAATTATTTTTTGCAAAAAAATTGCATGACCGACTTCACCCGTGTACAGAATTCGCGTATATTTCGCACGGATCGATGTAGCATTTTTCACGTTATTGTTGATTTATCAAAAATGGCTCAGCCGATTTCGATAAAATTTAAATGGGACCAATTTCGACAGTAGCAGTAACAAGTTAAATAATCTTAGAGCATATCATATGGAAAGAACTAAAATGATGAAATGTTAAAAATCTACGAACCTTTAAAACGCTAACTTTCCTTTGTTCAATGAGTTTATCTTTTCCAGGTTAAACAAATTCCCGAAAACCTTAGATCACGCGACCATATCGCGCAAATCTTAAGATTAGATGAAGAGGCGAGCGAAGCTGAACTAACAGTAGAAAAATCCGCTGACATTATCCTCAGAGATTTGAAGAGGACTTACGAAAATTCCATCAAGCCTCTTGAAGGTCTCTACAAATACAGAGACTTAAGTAACAGACATTTTGGAGATCCCGAAATTTTCTCCAAGCCACTGGTGTTATTTATGGGACCTTGGAGTGGTGGAAAATCTAGCATCCTCAACTATTTGACGGGACTTGAATTCACTGAATGGTCTCTCAGAACAGGTGATGAAATCATTTATACTTTCTGAAGATTTCTCGTAGTGTTTTTTCCGGAATATTGACAGAACTTCAACTCTTCTTTTTTAGGAGCGGAACCATCGCCAGCATATTTCAATATCCTTATGCATGGCGAAGAGCCGCAAGTTCTAGACGGAACTCAACTGGCCGCTGATTGGACCTTCTCAGGGCTCCAGAAATTCGGCCAGGGTTTGGAGGAACGTCTCAGAGGCCTTAGGTATCCAAGCAAAATTTTAGAAAAGGTAATTACAACGCGTGAACCGGAAAATCTCGTTGGATAATAATGGTACTAGTACATCTGTGCAGTTGACTTCTACGGCAGTTTGAATTTATTATTAATGAAACACTAGTTTGAGCGTATTGTCTAATGAGGAGTAAAGGGATGTTCGTTCGATAACACTTCATCAGCCAACATAAATCGGCAAAGTACGAGTTGGACACGCGCATGAAGGGTTCCGCACCGTATGGGAGCCCTTCGGCAAAAAAAACACGTTTGTTGTATGGGAGCTCCCCTTAAATGTTTATTTTATTCTGTTTTTAGTATTATTTGTTGTTATAGCGGCAATCGAAAGACATCATCCGTGAAAATTTCAACTCTCTAGCTATTACGGTTCATGAGATACTGCCTGGTGACAGACAGACGGACAGCGGGGACTTAGTAATAGGGTCCCGTTTTTATCCTTTGGATACGGAACCCTAAAAACAAATCAATTTTAAACGGAGTTGCGAAAATGAATGTTTTTATTTTAATAAATTATGAAGCATCAAGAAATAAGACTCAAATTTTGAAAAAAAATACAAAATTTCAAATAAAATACTGTCAGTACAAAAATAGAATCAGTCATTACAGATTTTCTAAACTTTGGAGCTTGTTTATAGCAATTTGGCCATAAACCTCCAGAGTAAAAAAAACTACTTAAACTTGTGAATGATTACGTATTAGTAAACCCCCGTGTTAATTCCAGGTGAACATAGTAGAAATCCCCGGCATTCTGGAGGTGCGCAAGCAGGTGTCCCGCGTGTTCCCCTTCAACGACGCGTGCCAGTGGTTCATCGACCGCGCCGACATCATATTCCTCGTGTACGACCCTTCCAAGCTGGACGTCGGCCCCGAGACCGAGGCCATCCTCGACCAACTCAAGGGCAGGGAGAGTCAGGTAAAACCTCGTGCCAGTGGTTCATCGACCGCGCTGACATCATATTCCTCGTGCGCAACCCTTCCACGCTGGACCGAGGCCATCCTCGACCAACTTGACTTCAAGGTCAGGGAGAGTCAGGTATGATCATGGGCGTAGCTATGGCCACGGTCGGCCTTGCCCGCCCTTGAAACTTTTTTGCCCAAACCAGAAAACTTAAAAGTTAATTTTTTTTTTGTATCAGAAGTAGACCCATAGATTTCTAGATTGGATTGGAAATCTATAGGGAATGCATCAATCTTGTAGTAAACTTCTGTGAGATAGTGAGAATTGACAATTTACTCGTACGGCCAGTACCTTCAGTTAACAATACCTAGCAAATATCGACCTAGGGAAAATCCCCTCTGGTGGCGAAAATCCTTGGTATCATCCTTTGTGGGTCATATGGTTTATGGAATCCCGCTGGCTGGTCAATTACTTACCCACTAAAATCCTGGAGTGTTCCATCTCTGTGCGTCGTAGTCGGGATTTCGGCACACTTCTGCGCCAGCAAATATCGCTTAGATCAACTATAACGTTAATTTTACCAAGCTGTATTTGTTTGCTCCAGACCCGCATCGTCCTGAACAAGGCGGACACCGTAAAGCCAGAAGAGCTGATGCGCGTCCAAAGCGCGCTGATCTGGAATATCTCTCCGCTGATGAGCTCAGCGCAGCCGCCAGTCATGTACACCGTGTCCCTGTGGTCCATGCCGTACGAGGCGGGCGCGCCTGTGCGACTCTTGCAGGCACAAGAACGCGAGTTACTGCGTGATCTGCGCCACGCAATCGACAAGCGCATCGAGAACAAGATCGCTAGCGCAAGGAGATTCGCGGTCAGTACCCATATGCTATGTTGTGTCAATTTGCCGTCACTATGCCTTTTGCTGCAGGTGGAGGAGAGCGCGGCAACGTTCATAAACAAGACATAAAAAATAAGTTAATTTATTTCCTTTTGTTGTACGATTTGTGACGAGACAAGCAATTCCCTATTGTCCATGCTAGGTTAGAATTATGAAACAAACCAATAATTGAGTCAAATATATAGATAGTCATTGTGAGATACAAAAAAGTCTAGGAAATCTCATATTGCCCTGAAATTAAGGAGCGCGTAAGTGTAAGACGTGATTTGACAATCTGATCCAGCCAGACTGCAGGAACACAATATGGTACGCTGGATACAAGGCGCTTTCAACCGGCCTTATTGGAAATCTTTAAGGGAATGCCTATATCTAGAGCCCTTAGTCCAGGTTTTGCGTAGTCAAACTTTAGCGTTCGCGTGTGGCTTTATACATTTTGGTGATTTTGGTTGGTTCTTCCTTGTTTCCGCCAGAGGCGCTGTACAAAAATGTATAGATCCATACGAAAACAATTCAATTTACGTGGAAACCTGGACTAACCCCTCTGCCCGGGTAGCACGGCAAGGGGAGAAAACCATTTTATCCACTCTTAATGTCAGATGTCATTGTCAATCCATACTTTATTTCCTCTTCGAGGGGATATAATGGTGGAAAGAGTATTAGTCCCTTTGCCATGCTTCCCGTGCTGTAGTGGATTCCTGGGTCTGTTATGACGATGATGAACACACGGTGTCAATAAAAATGAGTTTGTCTTTTCAACAGGTGCGCGTAAGAAACCACGCGAAGATGGTGGACTGCTACCTGACCACGTACTACAACCACAAGACCATCTTCGGCAACAAGAAGCTGATCGCCGACGCGATCATCGAGAACCCTCAGAGCTACCACATCTACGAGGGGCTCAGCACGCTCACTAACATTTCCAGGTATGTTAGGGTTTTAGGACTATAATTCTAATTCTAGGTGGAGGTGATGAGTCCTGCAATGACGTCCTGATTTCCCGCTTGGGGTGTTTTGTGCATTTCTCTTTCTGCCAACTGCCAACCTACTCAAACCAACTAAGCTCCTTAAAATAACGGAGCACGGCTTTGGGTCATTGACAGTGTTTCGCTGCCGGAGATTTGTATAGTATTTTTATGGAACCCCGTCTTTAGGACTTGTTTTACGACGATTTTTTGGAATATAGTACAGTAGAGCTCTATCTCACCCTTAACACATGACACACCTCATGTCCGTACTTCGTATCGTTGTGTAGGTAACCAATTAAGCTGATAGTCATCGACTGGGTATTTTTTTCAGGCTTGGTTTGATTTGGTTGACGGTAGATAACTGACATCGATATTATCTAGTTACGCTTTCATGATACGACTAGGCGACTAGAAGTTAGTAGGTACATTTTTATAGACCCTAAACTTTTTAAGGATCAGCAAACTTGAAACAGACGGAAAATTATGTTCCACTTTTGCTGAGCATACGTCGAGTGTTGAGGGCAATAAAACGAAAATTTCTACTTAGCCCCATCAAGCCGCTCCACTAGCGGAGCATAGTGAACTGCTTCATATTTGGGCATGAAATCTGTCCCATTGTTTCATCTCGGCGGCGCAAATCCCACGCATATCTGAGTCTGGTGGAAACTGCCCTACAAGAGGTACGATTTGAAAGTAAATTGTTATTTTGGAATAAAATGTGCTGTTCTTTCCAGGTACGACCTGCCCGACCCAGAGACGTACCGCGACTTCTTCCGTCTGAACCCGCTGTACGAGTTCCAGCAGCTGTCGGCGACGTGCACGTACTTCCGCGGCTGCCCCATCACGCGGCTCGACGTCGCCATCGCCTACGACCTGCCCGAGCTCGTCGGCAAATACAAGAAGATGGTGGAGACCTCCACGCCCCAGGGCATGCCCAAGAGTTGATGCGAACGAACGACACAAACCACGCCGCTCTAACCACCCGCTTCATTAACACCCGAACGAATAGGCTTGTTTACTAAAAAAAAATATAATTAGTCCGTCAAATAGATTGTCAAAAAATATTAGACACGTATTTTTTCTTTTGTCAATTTAGCAAATATTGAATTGAAGTCACTAACCGCTATCAAATGTACCGGCTAGTGCCGTCACGAGCACTCTTAAACTTTGAAAAGGTTTATCTTTGTCACTAGTTGTTGGATTGACTAAAGAAATTTGTGTCCAATATTTTTTAATAATCTAACTGACGGACCAATTATAATAATGATTTTTATACCCAGTAAACATCCCTGTTGGACTTCTATCTTCCTCGGGCATATTTTGCATTTCTTATATTTATCTAATCGGGCGTCTACTTTTTTGTTACCGCATTTTTATATTGTTTCGCTTATAATTATTTCGCTTGTTCCTGTTTTGGGTGAATGGTGTATGATTTTTCTTGTTAGGTGATGGTTTCGATGGTAAAAGTTCCAATGTCCCCTATTAACATTATGTTTTGTACAAGACAGTTTATGCTCTAGTCACTATTTATTTTTTAATTTATTTTAATTACAATGAGTGAAATAGGTGTTCCTAAAATAGGACTAATCCCTTGTGGTCTCTATCTTAATTTTTTTATTAGATGCATATTTATTGAGACTATGTTACCTATTTAAGTAAGAATAAAAATAATAAAATATTTTATTGGCGTTTTATTTAGGACTTTCTATTATACTCGTCCCTCAACCTAACCAAGTATTTCTGAGACAGCTAGGCATTTCGGAATTCTTATACTCATAATCGTCATCATCATATCAGCCGTAAGCCATCCTCTGCTGGACATAGGAATCCCCTATTTATAGGTTATTAATAACACCTGTTGGAAGCGGCTTGCATCCAGCGCGTTTTGTGCAGCTCGAGGGCAGTCAAGGGCATGGGTCCAGCGTCCACACAAAGTTCTTACTTCGGCCACCGTAGAAAAGTTTATGGGTTTGACAAAAGGGAGCAGTTGCCTCAAGCATATTGCATTCATACATGTTCATGTTGATTTATGGATAACAATTTATTGAGATATTTTTCAAAATAATTAGAATAAATAAATAATAGGTATTGACCTATTATGATTATGAGTACTGACAAATGCAAAACAGATAAGTTACCCTAAAAACATCTTAAACGTTAAAAATAAGTATTTACGGCTGTCACAATTTCATTCTGATGCCAATGCCAAACTAACGTCAATATTTTGTGTTGCCAAGCTTGTGAAATAAATTGAATAATGTTACTTTTTGGACGTTACCGGAGATTATAAACCTATTATTTCTGTATTAGGGGCGTGCGGTATCGGGGCACGGTATGCACTACTTATCCCATTTAGCACCTTATTGCCGAATAATGTTTCTTGTAAATAAATATATAAATATAATAACCCATACGTACTCATTTAGCTGGTAACATTGTTTTCATTTATTCTTATTTTGAGGTCACTCTAAATCAGTGGTAATCACACTTTTCTAGTCAAGGGCCAAATTGAACAGTGTGAAGTATCACTGCAGGCCGCTCACTGATGAACTTGAGACTTAACATACTAGCCCGCGTTGTTTAAGGCCCGAATTCCTCTGTCGCTGATGTCGGTCGCGCGTACGAATATACGTTGTGTTCTATGAAGCACCACACTGTGACGCTGACATCAGCGGCGCGCGAGTTGCTACGCGCCGCTGATGGCGCGCGTCGGTCTCGCTCGTCAGCGCCGCGTTCGTCGGTCGACTGACGCGCTATAGAACGCTATGAGCGTCCTCACTCTGTTCCCGACCGTCGTCGGCACGCGCGCGTACAGTCGCCCGCCACCATGATGAACATTGATAACAGTTCATCAAAAATTTTTACTTTCCTTCTAAAATAATTAAAAAACTTTTCCTCGTCCTGACGTAGCTTTTCAAATAAAGTAGAAATATCACCATTCGTCACCCTATCAGCAACAATTGGGTGAATGTGATATCTTTTTTTTTTATATTGACGCCGTCTCCGCTTGTGTAAGTATGCTGCAGCAACTAAACAATTTTTAATTTTTAAACAATTTTCATAATAATATCCCAAATTCAAACTCCGCTTCACAAATCCACAACAAATCTACTTGGAGACGCCTGTACCGTGGAGCGGTCAGTATCGCACTACGGATGTTTTCATTGGCGCTGATGGTCAGCGCGCTACGCGACTGACGGTACGCGAACGACGTCAGCGACAGAGGAATCCGGGCCTTAGGGTACCGCGCTGACTGACGGAAATGACGAAGATAAAAAATATACGATTTTTTTTAGTTTTTTTTCAGTAATTTCAAAACAGACATGAGCAAAGCAAGCCACTGCAATTATGCGCGAGCGCAGTAGGCGCCAATTTTTTTCCGGCTTTTTTAGTACCTACATGATTTCGAAACAGATATTCGTAAAAAAGAACTGCAGCTCTCATTCGCAACAGCAGCGAGCCTCAATCAGTATCAGTATTTATCAAACACGTTACTACTTATATGCAGCGAGCGTGAATTTTTTGGAAGCAAGTTTAAACAAAGTAGACTATACTCAGGGTGTATTTAAATTATATATGCTTGTGTAGCTAGCGCGAAGTTATTCGATTTTCAAGTACCTAGCTTGAAAACAGATCTGATATGATATACTCATGACCCCCCACCTATACCGCGGGCCACATCTTTTAGTTCGTCAAGCCGCGGCCGCGGACGGCGAATGCTCTAAATTAAATTGGACATAATTGAACAATTTTAGAAGCATCATAAATTACTCTGATGAACATAAACATTAAGCCCGATTTCAGAGGCGCCAGCGTAAATTAAATAGCAACGTAAAAAGCGTTCTCTCTATCGAATGCTTAAAGTGAAAAAGAAACAGAACTATGCTATTTAGCTAATATAATTACGCTGGCGCCTCTGTAATCGGGCTTATTGTTATGAAAAACTTGGGAGAAAATAGTGTGACAGGGATTCGTATAAATAGGTTATTGGCATCCTTCTTTACGAATAGGAACTTTTGACCAACAAGTTCTGGCAGCACTGCAGTCAACTCTGCCAACCGGGTGTAGATTGCATTAATCGTTTTGTACGTGTTTTTGTGCTTACTTTTGCGATTTATTAAGATTTCTTCATTTTTTCTCAGTTTCCAGTAATACTTGAGTGATGCACACAGACTTGTCTGCTCATTTACACACCGACGAGTGCAATGTTTTGATAAAAAAATTAATGGACTGCCATTCAGAGGTACTCGTACACATTGCGTAACAAAAAACAACCAAAATATTTACTTTAGGCCCTTAGGGCTTAGTTAAATGCACTAAAACTAACGGTATGAAAGTTTCCAGTGTTTTAACTGCTGTGTATTTTAATAACCTTAAAAATAACTGGAGTTGTTTGTGTTGTATAGTAAAAATAAAACTTGCTATTACCATCACTAACATATACTTCTCTTAACTTTGCAGCATTCATTCCTGAAGTTTGTCGGTTATTGTAATGACTTTGACCGGGATATGAGAAAGTGTCTCAAAGGGGAGCGCCTCAGACGTCAGAAAGCAAATTTAGACGAATCCAGGAGACGCCACTCGGAGATTCGCGCTCGAATACTTGCACAAGAACAAGCCAAAAACTAACTACAATTTAAAATGGAAACAGAGAATGATATAGATAATGAATCGGCGGAGTTTGGCATTTTAGATTCTATACCAGATTACTCCAACTATAAGTCATATACAGAGAGATATTTCACCAAACGATATATAACACATGTAGACGGAATCAAGAAAAATGATATCATGATAATGTTCCACTCAAACAGGATTGCTCTTCTGTGTTTAGCCCCAAGCCATTTCTTTTTTGAAAACAAGGAGGAATACACAGTCAATTTCAATATTGGTAAAGTAGATAGACGAGATAATGCAGTCAAGGGAAAAGGAAAGAAAGGTGGACAGTTACTCGGTCCTAAATCAATTATATGCAAGGTCGAATACAAAGACGGCACTAGCTTTGATGTGCCGTGTTGCATGAAAGGAAAGTTGATTGAAGTAAATGAAGAGCTTGTTAAAAGTCCTGAACTGCTGAAAGAAATGCCAGATGCAGATGGATTCATTGCAGTCATTCTGTCTAGTATTGAAATATCGGATACAACAAAAAAAGAGTTGTTGACTCCAGAAGACTACTTGAGTAGTTTAAATAATAAAGATAGCGATAAAGACGAAGTGGTGAATGAATAAAGCCTATTTTTAAGTACTTTTCTCTTTTATTCCTGTTATATTTTCCACACTATTATCCAAAGGCATAGTTATTTAGATTTTTTAAATAGGATTTTTTTTGTTGGGTTTGCCTGACCCCATCTCTATTTTTGCTAGGATGTGACATAGATTCCATTTTATATTAAATTATACAATTATTCTTGGCATGACCATTTTACCCTTGACCCCTATATCTAGCTTACCCAGTAAATAACAGAATAAATAATAGGTATCTTGTAAATACAAAGATGATAACAAAGTGCAACATAAAGATTTTTAATTATTAAAGTACATATATTTGTTCTAAAAATAATCACTAACCAAAATGTGTTATGAAAGTGAAAGAGCAAAACAAGTCAGTTTTACCTACTGCTAATGTAATATCATTACCTTATCTGTGTTTACGAATGACCCCTGATCTCTTCTTATGAGTGAGTGTCTGATAAATGTTATTTAGTTGCTCCCTCAGACGAATAAACACGAATTAGTTCAGTGAAAATGAGTTCCATCAGTCTTCATAAACTTGTCAGGAACAAACTAAGCTTGAAGAATATAGTACCTGCAATAGTTCAATTTAGGTCGCACGGTGATGATAGTAACGCGAAAAAAACGCCCCTATACAACTTGCATAACAAGTATGGAGGTAAATTGGTCAACTTTGCCGGTTTTTTGCTCCCAGTGCAATATTCGGACATGAGTGTATCGACGTCACATTTGTTCACCAGAAACAGTGCTTCGATCTTCGATGTGTCGCACATGCTTCAAACAAATGTTAGAGGGAAAGACTGCTTGCCGTGGTTCGAGTCTATCTGCCCTGTCGACTTGAAGGGAATGGCAAATGGATCCAGTTCACTTACCGTGTTCCTGAACGACAAAGGCGGTATTATCGACGACCTCATCGTCACGAAAGTGAACGAGGAAACTCTTTACGTAGTCTCCAACGCTGGGCGGCTGGAAGTTGATAAAGCACACATGCAGGAAACTTCGGAACTCTTTAGGAAGAAAGGAAAAGATGTGAGCGTCGACTTTTGGGATGTAAGTCAGAGAGCACTCATCGCGGTCCAAGGTCCTAAGGCAGTACCAGCTCTACAGTCCTTGACTAATATTCTGTTGGAAGACTTGGTGTTTATGACGTCACGAGTGGCAACCGTGGCGGGCGTCGAGTGTCGTGTGACTCGCTGTGGCTACACCGGAGAAGATGGAGTAGAGATATCGATCCCAGCAGATAAAGCGGACACAGTTACAGAAGCTTTGCTGCAATTGAAAGATGTTAAACTAGCTGGGTTGGGAGCGCGAGATTCGTTGCGATTGGAAGCTGGACTGTGTCTTTATGGTAATGACATCGATGAAAGTGTGACCCCTGTGGAAGCAGCTCTTACTTGGCTGATAGCGAAGCGGCGGCGGACGGACGCTACCTTCCCTGGCGCAGATATAATATTGAAGCAAATAAAGGAAGGTGTGACCAAGAGGCGTGTGGGTATAAGGATGGAATCTGGCCCTCCTGCTAGGAAAGATGCAGTCCTCAAAAACCCAGCAAACTCAGAAGAGATTGGCAAAGTAACCAGCGGCTGCCCCGCCCCTTCGCTCGGCGGCAACGTCGCTATGGGTTACGTTCCGGAAGCCATGAAGAAAATCGGTACCCCACTCTTAGTCAACATCAGAGGCAAAGACGTCCCGTGCACAATCGCCAAAATGCCGTTCGTGCCCGCCAAATATTACATCAAAAAATAAAACTGTTTAAAAATTAATAGTATTTTATTTAAAATATTAAAATCTAACAGGAAAGAATGGCGATTCAGATCGCTGCGAATGGAGAAATAATACTAAAGACTAATTAACATAATAATAATTTGTAAATTAACGACTTATTAAATAATTGTCATAGAAATAAAATGAGATAAAGTTATGTACACACCTGTCAAACACATAAATGAAAGGAAACCGGGAAGGAATGTAAATTACATTTGCACTGCGCTATGGAAAATGTTAATACTGTTAAACTACACTATGGACAGTGGCCGGCAAAAATATGGCACGCCTGAATATAACAGTAAAGTTAGGTATTTCTTTCATTATTAGCTCGCGCCTAACAAAAAAAAACATACAAAAGTTTTACGTTCAGCATTTCAATGTCATCTACATATTATTTTTTTACTGATTAAATATTAAAACAAAAATAAAATAGCCTTTATTAGCCCTTCATAATAATCATATACATTTGGATTAAATATTACTTTTCATTATTTCAAATCAATAATGATAATATTAAATTGTGTAAGAATGTAAAGAGTGTAATGCCACTTACACAATAAACTAATAATCTAATTGGCCAATAAACTTAAATATTTTTAATACGCTTTAATACACAGTAAAAGAATGAGAGAGCAACATATTTATTGGCGTTTTGGCCAAGTGTTGTGCCATCAATGTTAGGTAGAATAATATATGTATAATATAAATTTACAAACAAACATACGAGACACGTGCGAAATTGTTTACCCTTCCTTCGGGTCGGGTAATTAGTTTTAAAATACAGCTTTCAGTGAAGTGCCATATTTTCTGCCGAAACTGTACGCGACTATCACAGGAGTTCACTTGTCCACCTCTTGGTGTTATGGAATGATTGTCATTAGTAATCAGTCTATTTGACCTTATATTTTATTGTCCTAAACTATGGGGCTTCCGCGATTAATACTTTTCAATTACATACATCACTAAATGGGCTCATTTTTCAACCATTAACTCTAAGTAAGATCAAGGCATTTATTTCCATACATTCCTAGAAAGGTCATGGCATGGTTTTTTATAATGAGCAGACATTTATACCTATGTATGTAAAACATGCATAATATCACAGTAGAAAGGCCGAGAATTTATTAATGCACATTGGTTGTTCAGCCCGGACAAAGTCGGGACAGGCAGCTAGTTTACCAATATTATAATTTTTACAAGAAAATTGATCGAAAAATGAGCCCCAAAATTTGTAAATTGACAAAATTGAATTTTTGAGCAATTTTGATTGTCATAGAAATTTGTACAATTCATCACTGGTGTATATTAAAATTAAGTACATTATTGAAGAGAAAAACGCATTTCGATGTCGAAACAATCGACTGCAGAGCTGGATTATCCAAAAGCCTGTGTAGGCAACTTTAAAACTAACACAAGATTTATGGCTGTTTAATTATAATAATTGTAATGTTTATTGAGCACAATTAATTAAACAAAATGCATGGCGCAAGCAACTGCGCAGAAATATCGTGTGCTCAAAACAAACAACCATCATGAAAAACCCTGTAAATGTTAGTGTTAAATTGTTAAAGACCGAGATGGACTAATGCAGTAATTTGGTGCAGGCTTTTTTTTTTTGGCTATGGGGCTCTATCTGTATTCTAGCTTGTATATTATTAAGGCAGGCTGGGTTTTACAATATACTTGAGAAAACGGCCCAATCGCCCTTGGTAGGTAGGCCTTCGTTTATCAGTGAACTATTATTATGACATTATATTATTATGAATTTACGGTGAAATTATTATTGATTCAATTTTAATATTTATTGTTCATAGACATTGAGGAGCTTACAAAATGAGGCACGGGAATATATGCACTACATTTCTATAAAGTTACTAGATTTAGCATTTTCTCAAACGTATTAACTGACGAGTACATTATAGTAATCGTTATTATATTTACTTGATGACAATAAATATTATCTTATCTTATTGAAAAGGCTGATACAACAGTAGTAGTAGTAAGAAGGCATTATGATTTTTATAGGGCAAAGGGGTTCCTAATATTACTTTGCGAAGGAGTTCGAACTGTTTTGCCCTGATGCCTCTGCCTGTAGTAAGAGCCTAATAAAAGGGGACCACTGGGCTCGTGGGTGGTCAGAGTTGGGGCTCTGGCCATCCACTCGAGCGGGCCCGAGAAGGACGGCAGCGTGTGTGGCAACGCTGTCGTACAGGACAGTACAAGCCTGGTTTTATCACCAGGTGAGTAGTCGTATAAAGTGCTGGGAGCACCGGTGCGTTCCTTTGGAGATCCCGGAGCTCTCAAGAAGGCACAAAGGCTGGCAACTGAGGGGGTTTTAGTGGGTACAATCCCACATAACTCGACTGCACCCTAAAGCGGTCGGGTATCTTTTGAAGATTTCACCCTCGTAAAAAATAAAAAACAAAAGGAGTTAGGCCATAGCCCAACATGGATAATCCAGCCCGAATCGACCAAGCATCGATAGGAAACTTTATTCATTGGCTACATTTGTAACCTCTTTCGCTCTATACAAAAATACTGTCCGAATCACACTAACGGCAGTACCTACTGTTATCGATCTTACTCAAACGCTTTTATTAACTAATCGGCAAGACTTAAAAATATTGCGTCTTATTTTAACAAACTAGGAAGGAATACAAAGATTTCAGAGATGTCTAGTTTCATAAAGAAAACAGATAGACATAATAGATGAGCACACAAGAATTGATGGAAAATAGATATAGAACACGACGCAAATCAATTGTACTCCGTCGGCATAATTTGGACAGTACACTACACGACAAGAAATCAACATTGAGCCAAAAAAATTAATCAATAATACAGTACGCGCAAATAAATAATGAACATCGACATTGGACTGAGACTATCAGTTAATTTTAGTTTCGTAGAGCATTGGTCATTGGACAAACCAGCGACAAATGTCACGTTTGTTGTTTGTTTGTCCAATGGTGGTTTGTGAGACAAAGATAACGCTCTACCAAGCTAAAAAAGCCATATGAACCAGCCGATTGTTTCTTTCCAAAGGCCAATATCCATTCTTTATTCGCCATTACAGTGTCTTTGCAGACAAATAGACTGTCAGAGATATTCGCGACGGAATCTTGCAACAGCTTTCTACATTTTTGGGCATTTGCCACTACATACAGTATATTGCTTGCAAAGTGGTACCTAGAGAGGTACAAATATTCAACATTATGAACAACTTTCACTCTGGGGTAAACCCCGGAATCTTAAAAATTACATTTCGGCAACAATGATGAACATTTTGTACAGAATAGTGTTCAAAAAATTCTAGGTTGCCGTATCTCCTACTTCAAATTACCGTAATTGGGGCCGTATAAATGCCGTTTAGCTTGTCCCACCTAAGTGCCACGGCATACATTTTAGCTAATTGTTTTAAAACAATATACTGAAATTATGTATTTCGGCATACGCCAATGCCGTGATTCTAAAAAGAAAACTCGGATTGCCGTATAGATAGTAACACTGGTATGGAACAGCCGATTTTGGTGTTGGTCTCAGACTAAAAGTTGTTCATAACGAAAGTCCCCACTTTACAAAACAACATGTAGAGGAGTAATCGACACGGCAGAGAGGTGAACCGTCCGGACTCACCGGCGCCGGTGCGCGGTCACTTGCCGTTCAGGTCGGGGCCGTCTTTGAAGTTCGACTGCGCTAAGCGAGCGATGTCATCGTTCAATTTGCTTAGACGCTCTGATACCTGCAAGGAACGACACTGTAGAATTCAAGAAACAATAATCGGGTAAGGTAATAAGTGTCCAAAAGCAAAAGCAACCGTTCGAAGCCCATAAAAGTTGCGTCTAAATAAATTATTATAAAAATATAACTTTTTAAAAACACAAGCTTTTGAGATCTTGCATCTCATGTAGCAGCAGAGTGCTAGCCAAGACAAGTAAAACGAGCCCAAACACGACGGGTCTTTCTTGTTTAGTACAGAAGTTCCTATCGTCATCTTCAGACTCCATCATCAGATCAGCTCCATTGTACCATATTATTACATTGTCACGCGATATACATATCCGTGCAAAAATTTCAGCTCAATCGGAAACCGGGAAGTTGGTCAAATTTAATTTGCAAGATTGCACCCGAACTTATATACATACATGGGTACATCCATTGCAAGTTAAACAAAAGCTTATAAAATGCCTGAAGTTACCAGCCATATTTGGACCTTAGAAAGACTAAAGATGATCTGAATAAAACAAATGAAGATCATAAAAGACCCTGACAATAGCAAATACACAAAACATGCGTTACCACCTTCTGAAAAGGCAGAGAAAAAAACTCACGTCGACAGGTTGGTGTTCCTTCGAGGATTGTCCCCGATTCCTCTGCTCCTCGTGAAGCCTGCAGTTGACGTGGTAGTTGATTTGGTTCTGCAGTTTGACGAATATCTTCCTGTACTCGTCCTGTATTCGGTTCATTTCGCTGTTCACGTGCGTGTCTTTCTTCGTTATGTAGTCCTGTCGAGTTCATTCGTAAAATTAAAAGAGGAATTTATTTGTAACTAGCTGACCCGGTGAATTTCATCTCACCATTTGTTAACTGTCAATAGCAACTTTTACATGCAGGAACAATACAATTGGTATGGGAAAATGAAATTATGTTTTGACGTGACAACGTCTTATAAATTGGTTTGCCGGGTGACACTTCAAGAAACTGCGTTACGCTCCGCTCACACTTCATGCGCTCTCATTCGTCTCATTCGTCTCAAAGTCGTTGTCACGTAAAACTTTCGCCCGTATACCGACTTTACAGGCAACCAATTTTTTTAATATTACTGAATATTTTTATAACCATAGAATTTGGGCTAGAACAGTGCATTGCCAAGTTAGACTTTGGTTCCACGAGGTCTATATTGCGATTTAATTTTGTGCGTTTTATAAGACACTTTGTTAAAATAGTCAGGGTGATTTTTGACAAATTTGCATATTTCAAATAAATAATGATGATTGATTCGAGACGCCCGCGTCTCTGCCAAGAAAACTCTAAAAAAGCGATTAAAGAACCGTAAAAAGAAATTAAAGAACGGTATTTTTTGTTCGGTATAGATACGAGTATTTTCAGATCCCGAAATATAACAGTAATATGACGTCATAATATATTGTCAGCTTTCATAAAAAAATGAAATATTAAAATTTAGGAACCTGTTACTGTTGTTAGCACTCAAAAGTGGAACAAATAATTTTTCGCAAAAAATCCCAACACTGTACAGAATTCGAATATTTTGCACGAATTGATGTGACATTCATGTACATTATTGATGATTTATCAAAAACGGCTCAGCAGATTGCGATAAAATTTAAATGGGACCACCTATGGAGTATACACTATCGAATTAAAAAAGATTTTTTTAAATCGGTTCACAATATTGGCAAAAATATCGATGAACATACAAAAAAAAAAATCATACAGACGAACATAGTACCTCCTCCTTTTTGGAAGTCGGTAAAAAGTTCTTACCTTATATGTAAAAATAGTCTTCTTAGCATTCCTATACTTGTCTTGCATCATTTGATGTTCCGCCTGCAGTTTCTCATACATCTTCTCTAACTTGGACAGATTCGTTTGCAGTTCAGCCACTTTAACTTTCATCGCTTGACACTCTTTAGCACACGAAGTCCTTTCGCTTTTCAACACATCTTCTAAAGAACCTAACCTAGACGCCCTTTCTTTATACTTATCAGCCTTTATTTTCCATTCTTGTACACAATCTTTCGCTTTATGATATTCAGCTTGAATCTCATTATGTTCCTTTATTAGCTCAGATATCTCGTTCTCTTTCGATTCCAATATCTGCGTCACTTTCGCACGCTCAGATATGATGAACTCCTTTAAGGTGTCCACTTCTTGAGCCTTTCTTTCTAATAGCTCCTTTAATTTAGAGATAGCTTCGATTTGTTCGTTTTCGATCTCTTTTATTTTTCTAGTGCAGTTCATTTCCATTGTTTTCATTTCTAATGTAAATTTCTCGGCGATTTGGTCCCGTATTGCTTTCTCTTTCATCATTAGAGCAGTCTATAAAAAAATAAATTGAACCGTTGGTAAACTTTATCAAATTCAGTCATCTGAATATGGAGGGAGGATCAGGGAAAAAGAGCGAATGAAATAATCGGCCAAGTACGAGTCGGACTCGCGCACGGAGGGTTCCGTACTGTATGGGAGCCCCCCTTAAATATGTATTTTATTTTGTTTTTAGTATTTGTTGTTATAGCGGCAACAGAAATACATCATCTGTGAAAATTTCAGCTGCCTAGCTATCATGGTTCGTAAGATACATCCCGGTGACAGACAGACGGACAGGGGGACATCGAAGTCTTAGTAATAGGGTCCCGTTTTTCCCTTTGGGTACGGAACCCTAAAAACGACTAAAAATTCATGTTTGTTGTATGGGAGCCCCTCTTAAATATTAATATTTTTTGTTTTTAGTATTTGTTGTTATAGCGGCAACAGAAATACATCATCTGTGAAAATTTTTACGCTTTAGCTATCACCGTTCATGAGATACAGCCTGGTGACAGACAGACGGACGGCGGAGTCTTAGTAATAGGGTCCCTTAATCTTACTTAATAATAAGATTTGTGGGTAAACTATTATTAGCATTTCGTTGCTTAAATATCTGATATCTTTTTAGGATTCCATACCCAAAGGGTACAAACGGGACCCTATTACTAAGACTCCGCTGTCCGTCTGTCTCCAGGCTGTATCTCAAGAACCGTTAGAAAGCTGAAATTTTCACAGATGATGTATTTCTGTTGCCGCTTTAACAACAAATACTAAAAATAGAATAAAATAAATATTTAAGGGGGGCTCCCATACAACAAAGCTGAATTTTCAGACGTTTTTCGCTCTATTTGTTGTAACATCTAATTGTACACAGTTGAGAGCAATAAAGAATCTTTATCTTTATCTATATTAATAATGGTAATAGGTAGATGCTTGAAATATTCACAGAATATTTATTTTTATATTCTCTTCAATAATAAATAAACGCGCGGAACCCTTTGCGCGCGACTCCGGCTCGCATTTGGCCGATTTCATTCTAATCTTAATAGCCCTGGCGTAACGTAGGATTGGTAAGAAAGTTTAGTAAAATAATTCAAATTAATTTCCTAAATGTTTTGTTGATAGATTCGTAGTTTAAGCTTACCTTAGCAGCCATAGCGTCGTCAGAATCTTGTACGATATCATCCCCACTGTCCGCGGACTGGGCCGACGTGGGTTCTTCTGTATTAGTACCGACAGAGCGCTGTTCGTGCAGTTTCTTAAATCGGTCCATAATGTACTGTTGGAAGAACTCCGCTTTACTTTTCAGTTCTTTCATTAGTGCTTCGTTACTTTCTTGTGACGCTGTTGAAGAAACGAACAATTTTTTTGAAATTGAAAGCAACATTTATTTCTGAAAGTTTTTTAGGGTTCCGTACCCAAAGGGTAAAAACGAGACTATTACTAAGACTCCGCTGTCCGTCTGTCTGTCTGTCACCAGGCTGTATCTCATAAACCGTTATAGCTAGAAAGCTAGAATTTTCACAGATGTTGTATTTCTGTTGCCGCTATAACTAACAACAAATACTAAAAACAGAATAAAATTAATATTTAAGTAGCGCTCCCATACGACAAACCTGAATTTTTAACTGTTTTTCGCTCGATATTAATAATGGTAACAGGTAGATGCTTGAAATATTCACAGAATGTTTAGTTGTATATACAATTCAATAATAAATAATTAAATAAAAATAAAATAAATATTTAAGGGGGGTTGCCATACAATACGTGCGCAAGTCCTACTCGTACTTGACCGATACTTACACATGACTTGACCGATACTTATTGGTTCGCACGAACCTTTTACTATGGGACCACCTTGAAATAGCAAAGAAATTTACTGATATGTACAAGCATGTGTCGAAAGTCAATTCACTTTTGTATGAAGTAGCTGATACTTTTTAAATTTTAGGGTGGGTCGTATATACGTTGCAATAGGAATCTAACTCAAATCATTTATTGCAACATATGAAATTTACATGCGGTTCTCAATTAACATGTTTTGTATAGTTATATATATGACTATAAGGGTATGGCAATTTTATTATTTGTATTGGAACTATTTATTATTATGTTTTATAGATTGTCGTTAAAACATTTGTCTAATTTGTAATCCAACAAAAACATTTTCATGTGAAATGAATCCAAGTCTAAATCACAGTTCCCACTATCAAAAAGTTGTCAGATCTCACGTAAAGCCAAGCTTCTAACTCTACACGTCCTTACTTCACAAACTCTACAGCTTAGTCAATATATGTGACTTGGCCGTTTCTTTACGTGTTTCTAACATGTAGTCTTTATATCAATTTTTAGAATTATAGCATGTTGTGGAAGTCTCATGCAAGCTTTCATCCCCTATTATATAGGGTTGGGGGGTAAAAGTTCAAAGTTTTAGATTTTTTCCTTTGTATATGCCTGATAGTCTACCTTGATGCCAAATATCAAGTTTCTAGGTCATCTGGAAGTGGGTTAGGTTTTTGATCTATAAGTCAGTGAGTGAATCAGTCAATGAAACCCCGGTTTTTAAACGTTAATATTTCATTAACCGTCAGAGCAAAGTTAATGAAATTTTGTATTGTAGATAAGCTAAAGAACTTTAATAAATATGCTAAATTTAATGTATAGGTTAAATAGTTTTCGAGTTATGAAGGGGTTAAAAGTGGCTCGAAATGGTTCGTGTAATATTACACACGTCGCGTCACCAGTTCCTTTTTCTTAGAGACTTGGCTGGACACGCTTCCGCGTGTCTAGATAGTATTTGGATAATATAATAATTTTTAGTTGTTTCATAAAACAGTTTTTCTTTTCGATATTTTTTTGATTATTTGGCAGTTTTGCATTGTTAAGTTAGACTTTGATCCCACGAGATTATGTCTGTATTGTGATCTAATTCTGAGCGATGATTTAACTTCTTGGCTGTTGTTAAATTGGTCATCATATATGTACTATGCATACTTAATCTTTTCTACAAAATCCTTGGCATAACTACTATTGTCAAGAATCTGTTTAGCTTCATGGTAAACAGTATGAAACAAAGACAAGCAACCCAATGTAACAATAATAAAGCCATGTATTCATTGAGCAACAATTGTTTATGAACTCGGTATCAGAAACAAAATCTACGTGTTTCCGAAAGAAAAAATAATGTTCCAGATAGTTAATTTGTTTCTGAAAACACTACGTTATTTCGGTGCTCCCCGGCGGGGAACACGGAAACAAATCAGTTGCGCAATAGATGCATACGAGTGTGGACGCGTTTCTTGCATTGTTTATAAGCTCGGGCGACTTCGCTAAAGCGGCCGACTGTGTGGACGGCAGTTTCCGAAACATTATTTCTGGAAACATCTACGTGATTGCAAAAACTATGTATCCGAAACATTGTTGCTCAGTGAATACATGGCTTTATTTTTAAACCAATATTGCTAGATGCCTAGTTTTAGGACTTACCCAATCGGACGGTACATTTGCTGAGTTGTTCGTCTAAATACTTGATTTGCTTCGCTTGCTTCTCACACTGCGCGCAGCCTTCCATTTCTTTTCGCATAGCATTCTTTTCTTCTGTGATTACATGAAATTCACCAATTTTTTAGGTATAGTGACTAAAAAATATAATTAAGAAAAAAATACGTACTTATCTATAGTCTATCTGACTATCAAAAAATGTTTGATAGATACGTTTTTTTCTTTTGTCAATTAAACAAAAATCAATGAAGACAGCCCGTCAAAGTTCCGCGTGACGTCACAAGTACTATACAAATGTATAGACTTCTGTAAGAGAGATGACGTCACGAACCCCACTCCAAAACTTTGACAAGGTTTATCTTTGTCATTTTTTGTTTGATTGACAAAAGGAAAAATACGTGTCCAATATTTTTTGATAATACAACTAATTATAATAATCATTTTTTTACCCAGTCATCATGCTTATTATACGGGTTAAATCAGCCAACGGTGATTAAATTTGAGTTCTATATCGTATTACTTTAGGTAGTATTTGCAATGAAAACCTGTATCATCGTTAGGAGACATGAAGAATTCGTCAAGTATTTTATACAAACTTTAAGAAGAGTTATTTTTCAAAATCTACATAAATATTAATAGTTCTCCGAACAGCGCATCTTTTTGACCGACGAAACGAAGAACTCAATTCGACGCATTTTTTTTTATGTATAACCACGCATAACTTTTTACATAGCAGTCCGATTTCGATAATTATTTTTTTATTGGAAAGAGTATTCTTCGAAATTGGTCCCATTTAAACTTTATCGAAATCGACTGAGCCATTTTTGATAAATCAACAATAATGTGAAAAATGCTAGATCGATCCGTGCGAAATATTTGCAAATTATGTACACGGTTGAAGTCGGTCATACCATTTTATGCAAAAAATAACTATTAACTGAATATTCATAAGTCTATATCTCGATTCACTTTGGTTTGGTTCATACTTGCAAGTCTTGTTAGGATTTGTTTAATTGTTAGATACTGAATTATTGCCAAATATTATCGAAATCGGATGATAGATAGCGCAATGGCAAATCCTACTCCCCTTTGAGGGAAATACGTTTCGAGTCCTCATTCCTCATACGAACAGCCAGAATGTGGAACGCTTTGCCTGGGTCTGTCTTCCCGATAAAGTACGACGTGGGTGTCTTCAAATCCCGAGTCAATAGGTATAGTCTAGGTAAGCGTGCTACGTAAGCCCTAGACCGCATATCTGCTCAACATCCGGTAGTATGTAGTCAAACGCAAACCTATCCGAAATTTAAAAAAATACCCGCCTCAAATCAAAAATAACCGACGGGAAAAAATTCATTAGTATGAATAAAAACTGTGTACCAAGTTTCGTCGAGATTTGTTGAAAAATGCGACCTGTAGACAAAAATCAACATCTGCCGCGCTAGTATACGCACCACGAAACAATTCTTTCTACGTGTCAGAACAAGACAGAGTTAAATGGTGAAGTATATCTGTCACTTTTTCACGGATCGAAAATATTTCTTTTCGTGGTCGTATGCTAAGCTACCTGGACAGACAAAAGCAAAATCGTCAAGTCGAAGCAAAGACCTTCGCTTCGCTTCGGTCAATAAAATGAAAAGGTTAAAAGTTCCATACCATGTAGATATTTATCCAATTTTGCAGTAAACTCCTTCTGTTTGTTCGTAAACTCTCGTTGTAGCTCTGATATTCTCTTGTTCGCCGTTTCCAGTTCAGTTTTGGAGCTGGACAGTTCCGCAGTTAGTTTCTCTATCTGTTGTTTATGCTTCTCTATCCTTTCTACGTATTCTTTCTCATGGGACTTGAACATTTCGCGCTCTTTTTGTATCTTCGCCTGAATGTCTTTTAGTTCTCTTGATGTGGAATCCCGAGAGCTACACGCCTGTAATTTAAGCATAAAACTATGGTCAAAGGAAGAAATATTTTACTAAGCGCCACACAAATCGGCGGATGGGAAGTTATGCGTAGAACGCTGCGCAAAAGCCGAAATATAGGTAAACGCGGGAGCCAGAGACGAGACGCCGGGGCACACCCGCCCGCCAACCTCATGCCTCCCGCGCGCTCCCTACGCATTGTGCACACATGCGCAATAATTAGCGAATCACGGCGAAGTGTCATCTGCGGCTAACTTCTCATCCGTCGATTTGTGGCGCTTAGTATACACATTTATGTAAATAACCAAGTTAATGGGACAAAACCTAATTTCATTTACCTTTCCTACTTCTTACAGGGTTTTCTCCCCGCGGAAATCTTCAACATATTCACGTTACAAAAACTTGAAGACTTAAAACTTTTAGACAATATGGGAGATTGTCTAAAATGTCACAAGAACTAGTAAAACTAGTCTTTCCTTTGTTTACTTCAGCCTCTTACATCAATGACAAAAAATTAAAAATGACAAAGAAAAGTTCTCGCGCTCGCGTTATATTTATTCCCTACATTACATGTTTAATTCCAACCGAATGGGTTACGCTCATAATGATATTGATCAACATGTTTTTGGAAGTTGTTCACACGTTGTGTACCTACGTATTGATGCGCGAATTAACGCCGAAATCGCGAAAAAAAAAAAAACGGCCAAGTACGAGTCGGACTCGCGCACGGAGGGTTCCGTGCTGTATGGAAGCCCCCTTTAAATATATATTTTATTTTAATTTTATTATTTATTAATGAAGTGAATATAAAATTAAATATTCTGTGTAAAATTTAAAGCATCTACCTGTTACCATTATTAATATAGAGCTAAAAACGTCTAAAAAATCAGGTTTGTTGTATGGGAGCCCCCTTAAATATTTATTTTATTTTAGTATTTGTTGTTATAGCGGCAACAGAAATACATCATCTGTGAAAATTTCAGCTGCCTAGCTATCATGGTTCATGAGATACAGCCCGGTGACAGACGGACAGACAGACGGACATCGAAGTCTTAGTAATAGGGTCCCGTTTTTCCCTTTGGGTACGGAACCCTAAAAACCAGCTGCTATGGAGCAGCTGTTTTCCCGCGATTTCGGCGTCGACAAAAAGTTTTCTGGCTCTCGACCAAATGTATGAAACAGCTAATTTTGTCACGCAATTTCTGAATCGGTCCCGTATGTATGTAAGTGTGTGTGACTGGAGCATGCGTGTGTGTGTGTGTTAGTTTGGTACTAACCTGTAGGTACAGAGTCTTGAGCTCTCCGTTTTCTTTGAGCGTGTCCTTGAGTTGTGAGCTGTACCGGTCGAGTTCCCGAAGCAAGTCAGCGTTCGCCTCCTGCACCATGGACGCGCGGCTGCCTTTCTCAGACTTCAGCTTCTCGTACTCTAATTCTATCTCCATGTATTTCAACTCCATCTATGAAAAATCAAAAAACATTTTTCCAGTATAAGTGTTCGTCGGCACTAGTACCATTAACAGTTCCATGATGGAACTACTGTTAAAAATTTACAACACTAATTCCATTCAAAATGGATCTCGAAATAATGGAACTACTGTTAGTTTTGAGTTTACAATAGTACCATTCACAGTTCCATAATGGAATTATTTATATTAACCAAGCTCCGCTTATAAATCCTAGGAGCATAACCGACTTCCGGAAAGGAGGAGGTTCTATGTTCGTCTGTATGTATTTTTTTTTGTGTATGTTCAACGATAATTTCGCTGCTTGTGAACTGTATCAAAACATTCTTTTTTAGTTTAAGAGGGTACACTCCCGAGGTGGTCCCATTTAAATTTTACAAAAATTGGTCAAGTAAACAATTCGAGCGAAATATTCGAATTTTGCACACGATGGAACCCTCTACACTTCGCTCAGCGCTAGACTTATATGTCGCGACCTGTATTTGTTGTTATAGCGGCAACAGAAATACGTCATCTGTGAACATTTCAATGTTCTAACTATCACCGTTCATGAGATACAGCCTAGTGACAGACAGACAGACGGACAGACGGTCATCGCAGTCTTAGTAATAGGGTCTCGTTTTTCCCTTTGGGTACGGAACCCTAAAAACTGTCACCGGGCTGTATCTCATGAACCATGATAGCTGGGCAGCTGAAATTTTCACAGATGATGTATTTCTGTAGCCGCTATAATAACAAATACTAAAAACAAAATAAAATAAATATTTAAGGGGGGGCTCCCATACAACAAATTGAATTTTTAGACGTTTTTCGCTCTATATTAATAATGGTACAGTTTATATAAATTTTAAGCATCTACCAGGGTAGATGCTTGAAATTTTTAGCAGTTTCACAGCATTTTTACAGAATATTTAGTTTTTATTCCCTTCAATAATAAATAATAAAATTAAAATAAAATAAATATTTAAGGGGGGCTCCCATACAGTACGGAACCCTCCGTGCGCGAGTCCGACTCCTTGGCCGATTATTACCCTTTGGGCAAAGAATATATAACAATACTACCTTTGGGTACGGAACCCTAAAAACAGCAAACTTACATTCTTTAATTCAGCTCTAACATCCTCCATCTCGTTCCTAAGATGTTCGTTCTGCAGCTTGTAGCTATCGATCAGCTCGCTGTCCGAGTTAGACCCGAGCAGCTCCAGCTTGTTCTGCAGCACCGCGACTCGCGAGTTCAGTTGCATCTCTATGCCTTTTTGTTCTTCTACTTTTGCGCGTAATTCGGACTCTTGTTTTCGATGTTGATCAATTTTCTTGTCACTGTAAATAAGCAACAATAAACATAGAAAGGGAGGAAGAAACTTTTTTTTCAAAAGTGGAATGTTAATACAATTTGTCTGAAAAACCAATTTATCAATGACAGAACTGATGTCATGAATTGGAGTATCGGTGGGTCTCAAACTCGACTCTTTAGATCCTTGGCAAGATCCTCCCAAGATATCTTGGCAGCCATTTATACATAACTAGCCTTTGCCCGCGGCTTCGCCCGCGCTTACTTTATAGCCTATGACACTCGCAAATAATGTGGCTTTCTATTGGTAAAAGAATTTTCAAAATCGGTTCAGTAGATCCAGAGATTACCCCCTACAACCTCACAAACTTTACCTCTTTATAATATTAGTATAGATATAGATATGTAAAAAAAAGCTACTTTCTTCCCTATTTAATTAATGCATCGGAATCATAAAAGTTGGTGGATATGAAGTTGGCTACAAGCTGCGTAATTTCCAATCCTGACTGAAGCTCACTTAGAGCTGCGCGTTGATTGGATATGGGCAGCTTGTAGCCGACTTCACATCCGCCAATTTGTATGATTCTGCCTACGGTCTCTGTCCTCAAACTGAGCAAAGCTGATATATTACATAATAATATACATATTTTAAGTACATACTTATGTAAATAATAACATCCAAACCTATGTTCATCACAAAGAAGC
Organism: Hypomecis atomaria; assembly: GCA_964007245.1. Taxonomy (NCBI): domain Eukaryota; kingdom Metazoa; phylum Arthropoda; class Insecta; order Lepidoptera; family Geometridae; genus Hypomecis; species Hypomecis atomaria. The sequence goes on along the minus strand of OZ023294.1, from coordinate 11,634,901 downwards.
TTGCCCTGGGTGGGAATCGATCCCACCAACAAAACAACACAAACTGCACATGAGACTTCTAGACACAATCTATACTAGTATAACATTAACATACATTTTGCCAACCCTTGACCACAGCCCGGACACTCCACGATTTTTCATACAAAATCTGCTGTCTTTCGCACACCTACACAGTACTTACTCACAGACAACACACATACGCACGGTCGCTACACGCGCATTTGTGTGCGGAACGTCTATGGCTGTCAGCGATCACCACATCGTGACGTCATGCCGCGTGAGTGAGACAGTTGCGTACATAATTTGCAAAAATGAATATTAATCTAGTGCTTAAAATAGTATAACAATTACTTAATTTGGAAGCATATTAACAAAAAGTAACCGATCTACTTCTTTTGCAAGATAATATCAAGAGGAAGTTACCAAATAATGTAAAATAAGTTCCTATTATTTATCCTTAGGGAAACATTAAAATTTCTTGTTTTGTTACGTATCATTGATATTCAACCATACACAGTACAAGTCTTCCCTATTGTCACAGTCTAGGTAGTTTTTATTAGAAAATCCACCGACCAGTGCAGCCCGCGCGCAGAGTGCACGATGCGGTACGTAGACGCGGGGTGGAAGTGAGGAAGACTCAAACGGGTGGGGGGTAACGAGTGGCCGTTCTATACGTAGTATTATTATATATTCTTTGCCTTGACCATGGATATTGAATTGAGTAGGAAATATTGTCTTACCGTTTACTTATCTCTTCTTGCAGCGAAGACATCTTTTGTAGCTGTGTTTTGTATCGACTCAGCACTTCTTTCAATGTGGTCAGTTTCCCGGGCGATGGAGGCTCACCTAGAAAAATACAGTTAAAACTATGAGGAGTAGATCGCAATCAAATTGACGTAGCTACATATTTTATCTAGACTCTTGTTAACCCCAGAAAGTGTTGACTTTAAGGTTTTCTGGGATGGGCAATAAAGCTTTTATTTAGTTTCACCTGTCCCGTTGTCTGTCTGTCGGTCTGTGCTGAGCTGATGATGGAGCTAGAAGGTGGCCAAAAGAACTTCGCAATGAAACGACACAACCTCATAGAGTTTGGGCTCATTTGAATCGTCTTGACTAGTAGTTTGTCTTTTAATGGTAACCAGGGTCTGATGATGGAGCTGGAAGGTGGTCATAGGAACTTCGCAATGAAAGACGCAACCCCATCGAGTTTCGGCTCGTTTGATTCGTCTTGGCGAGCACTTGTTCGGTAAAAGCTTGTTTTAAAAAAGTTTTTTAATATAATACTTGTTTATGTTTTGTTTTGTGAAGTGAGACATGAGTTCAAACTCTGCCCTGTGTGTTACACATGCACAACCTTAGTGCATTGCTGATTCGGCATCGACCTCGATACACAATTCGCGCGGCCCAGCGACACGTGTGCCACCGCAGCGGAATACCATTGCGCAAGCGCGGCAACCGAGGCTACGTGCGACGCCCGACATCGGACACCGACACACTTTGCTTCCATCATTCTTCGATGAAGTAAACCTTTTACTTTAAGTTTTAACTTGTAATAATTAGTTAATAAATTAATTTTTAAATTACATTTTGTATTTTTTTGGATCCTTCGGCTGTAGCCTTTGTAATTGGCGCAGTCGGTAGGATGCCAATTTGGAGGCCCCAAATGACTATGAACCGAGGCCCGTCAAGGACCCAACAAATGTTTTCTGCCCCTCCGCCTAATTATAGGCCGCAGAGCAATGTTTTTAGGTTGAATCAGAATAGGACCAACTATCAACCACCAGGCCTTCAGCCAATGAGCGGAGTTAGCCACTTCGTTTCAAGACCAGCACCCCCAGCTAGAATATTGCATGATTGGTCGAAACAAGGGAATCCGCCCCCAAGCAATTATTTTAAAACAAGGGAACTGAATTTTAATGACGGACAATACTATGACCAATTTGACAATTACTATGACTACGATAGTGGTGCCTATCCCGACTATGAGCGGACTTACTACGAGATGACTTATGACGTTGCACCCTACGAACAACCTTATGAATACATTCCCGCATATGTCAAGGAGACTTCAGACGAAGCCTCCCCAGAACAGCAGGATTTTCAGAAGAGCGCGAAATCAGACAAGCCAAAATAGAAATTAATTTGCAAACCCAAAGGCAACTTCCTTTCATACATTGATACAGGTGCAAACCAGTCATTTATCAGCCCTGACGCAGTAGAAAAATACTATTCAAATATTCCGTGTAATTACGACCCTTTCGAGGTGACCAACATCCACGCGACCACCTGTAATAATTACTCGATAACCGTGCCATGCTTTGACGAATTTAAGAATATTGGAAATACCAAGACACAACGACTCCGGCCCTGAAGATTTTCCAAAGCTCACCCTCAACTCACTGAGCTTAGAGAAACTCCACACACTGAACAAAGACGTATTAGCCCAGTCCCCAATTCATCTGGACGACGTCACCGATCCTGCCATATATCACACCACAATACCGATATATCTATTAGCATCCTTGGCAGTAGGAGCATTCATCCTGTCAAAATTATATCGCCGGCTACTCAAAAGAAGTAAAGAAGCTACAGAGACCGACAACAGCATTCCAGCAGGAACATATGCAGTCCCAGAACTCCGCAATGTCAACCCAAGTCAGATAAGGGTTGACCCAGGATGCTTCCCAGCGACCATCTCGACCCGGCTCTGCGATAGTCGCCGTTCAACGGGGGGAGGTGTTACACATGCACAACCTTAGTGCATTGCTGATTCGGCATCGACCTCGATACACAATGCGCGCGGCCCAGCGACACGTGTGCCACCGCAGCGGAATACCATTGCGCAAGCGCGGCAACCGAGGCTACGTGCGACGCCCGACATCGGACACCGACACACTTTGCTTCCATCATTCTTCGATGAAGTAAACCTTTTACTTTAAGTTTTAACTTGTAATAATTAGTTAATAAATTAATTTTTAAATTACATTTTGTATTTTTTTGGATCCTTCGGCTGTAGCCTTTGTAATTTGTGCTAATGAGTTCTTTTGAATTGATGTGCTGATATACACTCCACAGGATTTTCGGTGTAAGGAAAAAATTGTGAGGGAAACTGCTAGAATCAAACATCATTATCATTTAAATAGCTTGGTACATATTCAGCAGTGGGGTGATTAGAAGTATCCTTTATCGGCTTGTGAGATACCAAAAATCGGCCAAGTGCGAGTCGGTCTCGCGCTCGAAGGGTCCTGTACCGTGTTGGTGCCCCCTTAGCCCCATTCCTCTTGCCATTATTAATAGCGAGCAAAAAACTACTACAAAATCACGTTTGTTATATGGGAAATAAATATTTATTTTATTCTGTTTTTGGTTTTATTGTTGTTATAGCGGCAACAGAAATGCATCATCTGTGAAAATTTCAGCTGTCTAGCTATCACGGTTCATGAGATACAGCCTAGTGACAGACGACAGACGGACATCGGAGTCTTAGTAATATTGTCCCGTTTTCACCCTTTGGATACGGAACCCTAAACAGGAATACTGTGACCTATTTCTTAAAATAAGGTTCAGAATAATTTTCTGCAGTTCCTCATCAATGAAGGCATTATTTGGCACAGTGTCGACGAGTATCTGATGCATTGTTCGTACCCCTTCTAGTTTATTCCGGTACAATACCAGCACGTGCGGGGTCACTTCTAGCTTTGACTCGAAATAACTAACGTTCCTACTGTACCAGTCTTTTTAATAGTCTACGTAGACGTAGGCCTACTCACGAAGGGTGAGTGATGGGGCCATATCCATCATGCTGGCCCAGTGCGGGTTGGTGGATTCACATAAGCCATCGAATTTCTTCTACGGACGTATGCAGGTTGCCTCACGATGTTTTCCTTCACCGAAAAGCCAGTGATGTGAAATTCCGTACATAAGTTCCAAAGAAACTCATTGGTATGGGATCGGGATTAAGCCCACGACCTCAAGAATGACAGGCCAGCGTTACAACCACTAGACAACCACGGTTTTTTTCGTTCCTTACCAATAAAGGCGTTCTCTGGCATAGTGTCGACGAGTATCTGATGTAGCGTTGCGCGCCATTGCTCATACTCCTTTTGACTGGCTGCTAGTTTATTCCGGTACAACACCAGCTCATGCGCGGTCACTTCTAGTTTTGACTGAAAATAAAAAAATGCATTGAAAGTCGTAAAAATTAGAATGATCAAGCCCCGCAGATGTTAATTTTTGCTCGAAGCTATTAAGACCACTTTTAAGCCAAAAATAAAAAATATATTATAACAAAATCGAGGGATAGAGATTGACGCGGCAGTTTCTTATCTGTCTTCATATCGCCATTTGATAGCCAAAATATTAAATAATTCATTGCCAATCGAGAACTGTGACGCACCGCGTGGGGTGCAAGGAGAAGCGCCGCCATTTGTCTTTATTAATTTCTTCCCTTTTATTTGTTAAGTTAGTGCGTGCAGTGGTTAGAATCTTGGCTCTACATAAGACCTGACAACTGTGACTTAAGCTTGATGTCCTATTGCTTACGTAAACGTATTCACGTACAACACTCTATCGTGTCCATGACACCACCATAGCCTATTTTTGTTGGAATAATAACTTACTACGCGCGTTGACCTTGACATACAGATGGGTTTACAACAAGTTGCAGGAGATCACGAGACGTGGAAGTAAATGAAGGAAATATTTTACCGGCAGTGGGACAGTACAGGTTAGAAAAAAAACTTACCCCAAGTTCCTTCACTTGTTCTTTAGCCGCATTTCTTTCCGCTGCCAACTGCGCGACTCGTTCCTTAAGCCTGGCACTTTCTCCACTGACCAGTCTATTCTGAGCTTGTTCTAGCTCATTGGCTAGTCTGTTAATTGTAGCTCCCTTGTCTATTAGTATCTCTTCTTTCTCTTTCTCTCGTTCTTTGCAGCGCTTTTCTAGGATCTTTATTTCGTTTTCCTAAGAATAAAAATTGATATAAGTGCAAGAGTTGAAATTAAGTTGATTGCCTCGGTGGGTTACTAACCCTGACTTCTGGATCAAAAAGGCGTGGGTTCGAAGCATTTAAGCATTTATGTGGTCTTATGTGTTTGCTCTGTGTCTGGGTGTTATTTAGGTATTACTAGCAGCGCCCCGCGGTTTTACCCGCGTTGTGCCCGTTCCCGTGGGAATTTCGGGAATTTTTATACATATAAACCTTCCTCTTGAATCACTCTATCCATTAAAAAAAACCGCATCAAAATCCGTTGCGTAGTTTTAAAGATTTAAGCATACAGACAAACAAACAAACAAACGAAAATAGCGACTTTATTTCATACTATGTAAGGATAAGTATATATTTAAAAATATGCATATGTAGTATATCAGTCTCTGGCAGCCATTTCACAAGCTTTGATTAGTTTGGGGTCAGAGACCGTGTGTGTAAGATATCCCCCTAATATTTATTTGTTTATTAATATACTAGCAGCGCCCCGCGGTTTTACCCGCGTTGTGCCCGTTCCCGTGGGAATTTCGGGAATTTTTATACATATAAAACTTCCTCTTGAATCACTCTATCCATTAAAAAAAACCGCATCAAAATCCGTTGCGTAGTTTTAAAGATTTAAGCATACAGACAAACAAATAAACAAACAAACGAAAATAGCGACTTTATTTTATACTATGTAAGGATACTGGATAGATGGTAGACCGAATCATACTTGGCGGCTTTAAAATTAGCTACAAGCTGTGCAAAACCCAATCCTGACTGAAGCTCACATAACAGCTGAGCGAGGATTGCGGTTCGCGCAGCTTGTAGCTAACTTCACACCCGCCTAGATGTTTTATTCGGCCTATATCCTATGAGTTTCGATTCCTTCGTTGATATCTAAATATACTGTTTTATTCTTGACAACATTGAAAATATACTATTGACTGTGGTAATCTTTAAAGATAATAGCCTGAAAAAGACATATTTCACTTTATTTAAACTAAAATATGTCTAATATTCGCAAATCGCACGAAATAAAATACTATATTTTTTTTGATATATCTGTGATGTGAACGCTCTAAGAAGGGCGGCAACTCTGGTGACGTCACATGATAGAAAACAAGAATTTCTCGATGGACTGTTGTTTGTGTAATTTGTGTTTTGTGATTTCAGAGTAATATTATGCAAACTTACAAAATCTCAATATTAAATACACTATAATACAGCTAAGAAAATGAAGAAGGAATAAAATGTGCTTACTTTTTCGTCGAGTCTATTTTTGGCTTTCATCAAATCATTTTGTATTCTGTCCATTTCTTCTCTATGCCTGAAAATATTGAAATAAGCAATATTGTATCAGACAATAACTTTTTAGCAAGCAAATCAATTTATAGACACCGCATGCTAGGTTTCAATTTTCGTAAATTATTGTAAACCGATGATCTTTGGTCGAAATAAATGCTTATTTATTTATTTAAAGGCCCAGTAATACTGAAACCACGCATCAGGTCTTTATGACCAACTTTTACTATGGGATCAAACTGAAAAAAAAAACATCGATTCCATACGAAAAGTTCACCCGCTTACAAAACATATGGAACATATGTTTTTTTTCGGGATTTCAAGGTTGGTCCCATAGTAAAATTTATAATCTACATGATGTATGATTTCATGATTCCAGGAGCTCATTTTTGAAACTTTAGAAAATTTCTTGTATCTCGTTCGCACTAACATAGATTTTAAATTCTCGCTCCTGATCTTACTTGATCTCGTTTCGTGATATACACATAAGTTTAAAATAGAGCGCCTGGGTCCTTAACAAACACAAGACATAAGACAAGAAAAATCACAGTAAAAGCAAAATAAAGTGGTCTTGCCAAAAAGCAGACATCTTGGATGGATAGCCAACTTATGAAAGCATGCATATTATAATAAAATTAAATGTTCAGTTAGTTACCTATCTTGTTGTTCTCGAAACAATGCATCTGTATCGTGCGTATGCGCCACCTACAAGACAATACAAAGCAATGTAAATGTGAAATGGAAGTGGGCAGCAACATCAAATACTATAGAATTATGCATAATATTTAGAATGGAAACAATTTTGTGCTATTTTTATTACACACTCTATGTTACACGTTTACATGATGTGAGTATAATATAATAATTTGGAAATGATTTCTAAAAACCAGATGACATACACACTGCATAGCACAGATTGATGATGCGCTTGTTAGAATAATAATGTTATTATAATATTTAATTTAATAACGATTACAAGATGTATTAAGTAATATAAGACTTATTGGTAGCTAAATCATGACTTCCGAATGTCGGCCATTGTTGTTTACGTACACCATTTATTTAATACTGTGATTTCATAATGTTATAGATGACTTGAAACGTATCAATAATTGTTCTAATAATTCTAATAAGTATGAAATACAGTTTAAGATGATTTTATGTTTAACAATTGTGTAAAATGGAGGCTACCACCGTGCCCGCCATCTTGCTCGTTCTCTATTGGTTGTTGGCAATGTTTACATCGAGCAGTGGTGGTAAGGCATGGTGGGAGCTTGTGAAATCAGTATAAAACAGTCTGTTGGCGCGGCTTCGTCCTAATATCTCTTAGTATCTTTGAATCTCTCTTAGTGTTCTCCCGGTATTCTGATAATAACGTTGGAGTCTTGCTTAGCTAGTTATGCTGAGTGTCGGTACTTTTATATTCGAAGCCAAGTCGAGTGGACGTCGCCATGTTGCTAAAGTTAAGTACTTTGTGTAATATCTAAATTAAGGTGACTGATCAAAAGATTATACTGATGGCGTCTTGAGTTTCTTGCCACTTCTTCTCAAAACGTCTAGGGCCTTGCGAACGTGGCATAATTATTGCAATACATGGTGGTACCCTCGAGGGACCCATGAAGTATAAAAAATATATAAAGTATACTTACTTACTTGTTTCCTTTACTAATTTAGAAACCTCAAGTTAGGTAACTACCCTCACAAACATTTAAAGGATCAGATTGAAGAGTTTCTTTGTTATATTACGTTAGAATCAGGGTTGCTGCATTAGTTTAAAGTAAGATTTCCATCCTAACAGTAATATTTTGGTAGAAAATAGATAAAGTAACCGCCCTCTTTTAACCCTGATCTAACATCAGAAGTGGTGCCGAATGACCCACATTAATGCCGTTCATTGTATTTCAGAGAATCCCGACAAGCTTTTTGCATATCCATGCTGAGAGGCTGCCTGCGCAGTGGCTACTCGATTTCCTGGCAATAATTGCCTGGGAAATTCTGCTGCGTGGCTCCAGGTCCCAGAACTGCTTGGTTTCCTGGCCAAGTAAAGTGAATCAGTGAAATAGTGAAGTGTATCACTAAAATAGTGAAGTGAATACAGTGCTGACGATAAAGGAGGTAAGGGGCTGAGCCCTGTTGTATAAATTTAAAAAATGTTTTGCATAGTCTGTCTATGTTGCAAGGTGGGATCAGTTGACAAAACCAGAAGAATTTTGCTCAAAAAATATTGCAGAAGGTTTCTATTCATATTGTAATTATTTTCATCTAACGACATAAAACGATACATACTACACAATTATATTAGGAAGTTTGAATGACAACTGTTTATAAATGTGTCAGAATAACCGAGCGGTTTAATAAAAAAGTAAAACTGATCTAAAACATTGGGATCACAGATTTTGTCAACAGATCTCACAAAGAGAATATGAATCATTCTTTTTCTTTACCATCTTATAGTGTAAGAATTACAAAAACGATGTATATGGCTAAAATAAGGTTGTGTCTTGAAAAAGATGTGAAACAGAACGAAATGTAAGATAAAATAACAAGAAAAGACAAAGAATTTCAATATTATGTTGGAAAAAACAATGCTGATTGTCTGACTATAATAGATAGTATTAGATTAGATCGCTGGAGGACCGTGACCAACCAGTGACACGGTGAGGCTATTGCTAGCGAGTAGGTTGCGTTTGCTTAGTCGTGTACTGGGACTGAATATCGACTACGGCCATGACTCTGACTAAGACAACGGTGCGGTCAGGTACTTTTCCTGTAACCACTAGTTGGTTTAATTTGCAGGAAGGGTAGCCTTAAGAAAAAAAAAACGTAGCTTAGGTCGCTGATGGGCCGTGACTTGGCAGTGGCACGGTGAGGCTATTGCCAGCGAGTAGGTTGAGTGTTCATAGTCGTGCCACTGGGACTTAGATTGTGATAATAATGACTATTAACTACTACTGACAAAGACTATGACTATGACAGAAAGTGCGGCCGGGGACTCTTCCTTGTAACCGCTAGTTGACCTACTGTTGGTGCCGATATGTCTCAGGAGTAGCGGCTGATTGCTATCGGTAAAAGGTTCCGGAAGCAGTAGGTATTCTACAGGGAGGGTAGCCCAATAAAAACAAAGAAAATAAGAACAAAGAAAAACATGTTGCTGTTATTATAGTCAGACAGGATTCAATATGGCAGTGCTTATTGAAGTTAATAACACTGTATATAAGTTATGCAAATATACTCGAATAATAGATTACTATTTAAACTTATTATTTTTGTACTTCGGAAACTAAGTACGGTCAGTATAGTTGTATTAAATAGGTTGTAACATTTTTGACTTCTTAATATTTCAATGTATGAGTCATATTGTTGTTTGATTGGTTTTATGCTATCATTTATATGATCCACGATATTCGTCATTACTGACTGTGCTTAGTTAAATGTTTAGAATAGCGTTTATGTTGTATAGCCTTATAATAATCATAGTTTAAAATTATCCTACTGTTTTTAGAAAATTATTGTAAAAAATAACTAAGTGTCATTCACTGTATGTGGGTACTTGATAAAATGAAAATACTTCGTGTCTGCTACTGTTCGTTTCCGATGGGCCGGTCGGAGACGGGTAGTGGTGACACGGGGAATCAAATTAGTAAACTCCCAGTTTACTTTTTATTTTGTTGTCCACAGAATGTATATGTGTCCATATAATATGACTTTAAAATGGACTTCAATGAGATAACTTGTTTACGAATCCTACTAATAATAAAATTGTTATTGATTTGTTAGATGTTCTCCACGTAATCGTAATCATTGGATGGTTTGAGTGGAAGATATATTTGACATTAAAAATAAAAAAAAATTGTGCGTGGAGTCCCTCCGCGCGGAAGAAGTGAAATTTAGTAGTTAACTCTTAACTAGAGGTAGATGGCGTTGGCGTCAAGTTAGCCCGCGGTATTTACTTTCTCCGTCGATGGACGAGGTGTTTTGGTTTTTGTTTGATTAATTTAACTTCTAAATTTAACTAAATCTAACTTATTAATTTAACTTATAACGCAACCTTGTTGGAAGTCGCATTAGAAGTTTCATCTCAATAGAATAGTAAAATATGATATGAAATAAAAAAAATAAACACAATAATACGTCTTCAACAATACAATATGGTATTAAGTTTTATTGTAGTGTAATGGTGGAGATGAGGTTGTATGTACTTCGAGGACGAAGTACTGTCAGGCTGGCCGTGTTAGAATAATAATGTTATTATAATATTTAATTTAATAACGATTACAAGATGTATTAAGTAATATAAGACTTATTGGTAGCTAAATCATGACTTCCGAATGTCGGCCATTGTTGTTTACGTACACCATTTATTTAATACTGTGATTTCATAATGTTATAGATGACTTGAAACGTATCAATAATTGTTCTAATAATTCTAATAAGTATGAAATACAGTTTAAGATGATTTTATGTTTAACAATTGTGTAAAATGGAGGCTACCACCGTGCCCGCCATCTTGCTCGTTCCCTATTGGTTGTTGGCAATGTTTACATCGAGCAGTGGTGGTAAGGCATGGTGGGAGCTTGTGAAATCAGTATAAAACAGTCTGTTGGCGCGGCTTCGTCCTAATATCTCTTAGTATCTTTGAATCTCTCTTAGTGTTCTCCCGGTATTCTGATAATAACGTTGGGAGTCTTGCTTAGCTAGTTATGCTGAGTGTCGGTACTTTTATATTCGAAGCCAAGTCGAGTGGACGTCACCATGTTGCTAAAGTTAAGTACTTTGTGTAATATCTAAATTAAGGTGACTGATCAAAAGATTATACTGATGGCGTCTTGAGTTTCTTGCCACTTCTTCTCAAAACGTCTAGGGCCTTGCGAACGTGGCATAATTATTGCAATACATGGTGGTACCCTCGAGGGACCCATGAAGTATAAAAAATATATAAAGTATACTTACTTACTTGTTTCCTTTACTAATTTAGAAACCTCAAGTTAGGTAACTACCCTCACAAACATTTAAAGGATCAGATTGAAGAGTTTCTTTGTTATATTACGTTAGAATCAGGGTTGCTGCATTAGTTTAAAGTAAGATTTCCATCCTAACAGTAATATTTTGGTAGAAAATAGATAAAGTAACCGCCCTCTTTTAACCCTGATCTAACACGCTCGCTACGTTTTCGTATGCAATTTTGACGTATCATTTGCGCATCTACCGCATTAGCAAAATAGCGCTAATGTATTGTCTGAAAGTTCGGTTTAACTAGTCTACAGCATAAAAATCATTGATTTTAAAACTGCAAGCTATGATGGCGTAGTGGGTGATCGTTCGCCTCACAAGCGTGAAGAGTGAGTTCGAATTCGTTTTTAGGTATTTTTCTACGGATTCTTACACTGCTTTTCATTGAATGAAAACACCGTGTAAGGCACTATGCATACATCCATAGAATAAATGTATGTATGTGCATACACAAACTCGTCTGGGCCAGAGTGGTGGATATGCCCCAACCACCCTTCCTAGGTAGGCCTATGTTAAGCAGTGTTTTTTTTAAAAATCGATTATCCCCAACGTAATTAGATAATTTATTTAACATAATTATTTTGCTTATCAACTAACATTTAAATGTAATTTTTACAAATTTTATTGTGTTTTATTCCGCGTCGTTATTAATAACATAATAGTAAACAATTTGTACATAAAGTATATATATTTGATATTAAAAATTTAACGTCCAGAAGAAACAGAACATACTTATGGGTCGAAAGACCCATACGTTGTTCACATTTTTATTTGTAATATGTCAGTCTGCGCAATCTTGACCGATGAAGTGTGGTGTTAAATTTTACTTATATCTTACGTGTATTAGTATAATGTTTTTTTTAAAATTATGTAGGTAGCTGTAAATAATACTATTTCAATGTTATTTAAGTATAAGCAATTAAATTCAATCTTACATATCTATTTGTTTCTTTTAATTACTTTCATTGCTATGTGTTAAACAGTGGATTGTAAAAAGGTGTGAACAGTAGAATACCTGCATTGTATGAAGCCTTTGCTGCACATCTTGTAAGCTGATGTTAGCCGACCGGAGCTCTATTCTCAATTGTTCTTTTTCTTGATCACTCTCTATTAGCTTTTCTGTCAGTTTCTGTACTTGCTGCTCCAACTCGATCAATTTGTGCTTGCTCGACGCTACAACAATATTGTTTTCATTATTTTTTGCATAAAAATTGCATGTCCGACTTCACCCGTGTACAGAATTCGCGAATATTTCGCACGGATCGATGTAGCATTTTTCACATTATTGTTGATTTATCGAAAATGCTAAACCGATTTCAATAAAATTTAAATGGGACCAATTTCGAAGTATACTCTTTCCAATAAAAAATATAAATATTCAAATCGGACTACTATAAATAATCGGCCAAGTACGAGTCGGACTCGCGCACGGAGGGTTCCGTACTGTATGGGAGCCCCCCTTAAATATTTATTTTATTCCAATTTTATTATTTATAATTCAATTGAATATGAAACTAAATATTCTGTGAAAATTCCAAGCATCTACCTGTTACCATTAATAATATAGAGCGAAAAACGTCTAAGAATTCAGGTTTGTTGTATGGGAGCCCTCCTTAACTATTTTTTTTAAAGTATTTTTTGTTATAGCGGCAGCAGAAATACATCACCTGTGAAAATTTCAGCTGCCTAGCTATCATGGCTAATGAGATACAGCCCGGTGACAGACAGACGGACAGACGGACATCGAAGTCTTAGTAATAGGGTCCCGTTTTTCCCTTTGGGTACGGAATCCTAAAAAAGTTATGCGTGGTTATACATAAAAAAAAATAAAAAACATATACACGTCGAATTGAGTACCTCCTCCGGTTCGTCGGTCAAAAATCAGTATATTGGGTTGCGTAACATCTTCTCGTCCGACATACCTCAGTGCCTCGAGTCGAAACACTAGTGTTCGACCAGTGTGCGTTACCAGTGATGACTTAGGCACTGAAACGTGGTCTCTTACTATGGCTTTATTAATAAGCTCCAAGTAGCCCAACGATCTATGGAGAGGTCTACGATCGGAGTTTCTCTGCGATGAGATCGCATCAGAAATGAGGAAATCATAGGAGTTCCGAGGTTACCGGCATAGCCCAGCAGATTGTCAGCAACTTGCCCTCTCACAATCGGTATATCAGACCTCTACTCTCGGTATATCAGACCAAAATAGTAGTTTATGCAACTGTCATATAATGAAGGGTATTAAAACACGAGTGTGAGTTTATGAAACGAGCGCAGCGAGTTTCATAATAGTAACGAGTGTTTTAATACCCGTGTTATATGCAGTTGCATACACTACTTTATCTTCACTAGTAAAAATTAAAAAAAACATATTGCGAAACATTAAATTCACGCGTACGTGTATTGTCACAGTGAACTTGGCGCCATTAAAATCTAACCAATGAATGATCTATGCTGCGCGCGCAGGGCCAATCAGGAGCGAGCGCGCGCTGTTCTTTTTTTATTTCATTGGCACAAGATCTTACCAAAGAGTTTTGTGTATGTAAGTTTAGTAGTTTCGACGAAGTTTTCACGTATAACCCAACTGTTTTCAAAAGCCAGCCTAATATCAAAATTTTATACAACTTGTATGAGGATTTTGACATAAGGCTCGCCAGGTTAATTGGTCGCGTTTTATTGATGTTATAATGAGATTTTACGATATCGATGTGGATATTATAACATCATGTGAAATTGCTTAAATTGAGTGTTTTGTTGTCTGCGCTATAACAGTAGTCATTATAAGTCAAGTATTGGAAACATAAGTAGAATGTTACAACATTAGTGTAGATAAAAATATGTTTTATGACACTTAAATTTATTTTAAAAAATCTATATTTTTCACCCCCAACGTTTTTATGTGTATGATGGGGCTACCCTAAAAATACATGTGACAATAGGCTAATTGGCAACATTTTTTATGTCCTCTTGTAACAGCCAATCATAAACATAGCCCATTAACGAAAACAAAAATAAAATCATCTTTGAAATAAAGAAGTTACAAGCATATGTATTTTCTTGCTAGACAAAGAGCGCACTATGGCAGGCTATGACGTCACTGCCCGTAAGTGTCATACATTCGCCACACTATGTTATGCTTTGTGGGAAAGGGACAAGGCATTCCCTCTTCATCCCTACCAAAATCTTTACGAGCTTATATCTCTGAACTTGATAACCCAATTTTATATAATTATTTCAGTTTATGAATCATAATTAATTGCAGAAATCACTAATCTTAATACTTTTAACTAGTTCAATACCAGTCAACTACCCTATTATGAGAGTTTGTGACATGGGAACGGACAGACAACGTAACCATAAGGGTCTGGTTTGGGCAAACAATATTTTACTTGCGATATAAACAGATCATACCAAGCAAATGATGAGCCTCCTGCAGCGATAAGTCCGCCTTGTCTCGGTCGGCGAGCGCGGCCGCGAGTCTCGCCCGGAGCCCTTCGATTTCTGAGTCCAGTTTTTCCATCTGACCCGCGAGTTGCTGGCATTCTTTTACTCGCATCTGTAATAAATAATAAATTTAAAATTTACTAGCGACCCACTCCTGCTTTGCACAGGTGTATCACTACATAGTATAAAATAAAGTCGCTATTTTGTCTGTTTGTTTGTCTGATTGCTTAAATCTTTAAAACTACGCAACGGATTTTGATGCGGTTTTTTTAATGGATAGAGTGATTCAAGAGGAAGGTTTATATGTATAATACACCTGTGCGAAGCCGGGGCGGGTCGCTAGTCATACATAATATACACATAAAACTTCCTTTTGAATCACTCTATCTATTAAAAAAACTGCATCAAAATCTGTTGCGTAGTTTTAAAGATATAAGCATACATAGGGACAAACAGCGGGAAGCGACTTTGTTTTATACTATACTAGCAGCGCCCCGCGGTTTTACCCGCGTTGTGCCCTGGGAATTTCGGGAATTTTTATACATATAAACCTTCCTCTTGAATCACTCTATCCATTAAAAAAAACCGCATCAAAATCCGTTGCGTAGTTTTAAAGATTTAAGCATACAGACAAACAAATAAACAAACGAAAATAGCGACTTTATTTTATACTATGTAAGGACTAGACGACCCGCCCGCCGGCTTCGCACAGGTGTATTATACATATAAACCTTCCTCTTGAATCACTCTATCCATTAAAAAAAACCGCATCAAAATCCGTTGCGTGGTTTTAAAGATTTAAGCATACAGACAAACAAACAAACAAACAAACGAAAATAGCGACTTTTTTTATACTATGTAAGGATAGAGATGATAAAGTTCAAGAGCCAATGATGTAAACAGACTGAATTTAGGGTATATCCTAATAATATCGCCCAAGGTTACTTGGAAGTTATCACTGCCGGTTGTTTCACTAGTATTTAAGCCTTTTTTGGGTTCCATACCCAAATGATAAAAACGGGACCCTATTACTAAGACTCCCCTGTCCGTCTGTCTGTCTCCAGGCTGTATCTCATGAACCGTTATAGCTACAAAGCTGAAAATTTCACAGATGATGTATTACTGTTGCCGCTATAACAACAAATACTAAAAACAGAATAAAATAAATATTTAAGGAGGGCTCCCATTCAACAATCCTGATTTTTAGCCGTTTTTCGCTTGATATTAATCATGGTTGCTGGTAGATGCTTGAAATATTCACAGAATATTCTGAATATATTAGTCAGTATATTCACTTTACAAATAAATAACGAAATTGAAATCAAATTAATATTTAAGGGGTGCTCCCATACAGTACGGAACCCTTCGTGCGCTAATCCGACTCATACTTGACTGATTATTATTTGTTTGTGTCATTAGGTAAGACTCCCTGGGCTCTGAAATTATTGAAGTGAAACTTGTAATGCAACTTCCAACAAGGTTGCGTTAAACGTTTAACGCTACCATGGAGGGGGTATGGAAGCACTGTTGCGTCGAAGTTTCACTTCTTCCGCGCGGAGGGACTCAACTTGCATTTTTAGGGTTCCGTGTCCAAAGGGAAAAACGGGACCTTATTACTAAGACTTCGATGTCCGTCTGTCTGTCTGTCTGTCACCGGGCTGTATCTCATGAACCATGATAGCTAGGCAGCTGAAATTTTCAAGGATGATGTATTTATATTGCCGCTATAACAACAAATACTAAAAAGAAAATAAAATAAATATTTAAGGGGAGCTCCCATACAACAAACCTGATTTTTCAGACGTTTTTCGCTCTATATTAATAATGGTAACAGGTAGATGCTTGAAGTTTTCACAGAATACTTAGTTTTTTATTCACTTCAATAATAAATAATTAAATTAAAATGAGATAAATATTTAAGGGGGGCTCCCATACAGTACGGAACCCTCCGTGCGCGAGTCTGACTCGTACTTGGCCGATTTTTTTATTTTTTGTTTATTCTTATTGTGTCTCTTTTTTCCTGAATAATATATGTCCCACATGGTGGTGGAGTCAGTATTCCTCACTTTTATTTCGCTAGATCGATGCGCTTCCTTCACAAACACAACTTCAAACACTGAATTAACTGATGTCCTTTTGCACTACATCTTTACACCTTCCATTTATTTTCGTATACATTTTTATTTAGTTTTTAGCAAATTAGCATCCACAATTATGAAATTAAGTAATGAAACATTTTATTACTATTGTGCAAAAAATCGCAACACCGACTTCCACCGTGTACAGAATTCGAATAATTTGCACGAATCGATGGGAGATCCATGTATACTTTTGTTGATTTATATACATACAGACGAACATAGTACCTCATCCTTTTTGGAAGTCGGTAAAAAAGTTGTATATGTGTCCCATACACCATAGAGGTGTCACCAAAAATTTCAGTTCTTACCTCATACATTACTGTTAACTGCTCATTGTTCATGTATTCTTGTCTTGCATCATAGTTATTGATTCCATTCATATGTCCTGAAAATAGAGCAATTATTAATTATATTATTTTTATTCAAAAAATTGTATTTTTATTTCATGTCTTATTCATATTTCAACTTTATGTATTCTGAAATTACAAACATATACAAGTACATACACAGTACACTATTAATTATAAAAGTGACTAAAATTAAATGTAAATCCAGGAAATGGAACAGTCTGTTAGCTATACTGTTTCCTAAAAGATATAAATTAAAGCTTTTCAAAATGAGAGTGAAAATAGGGATCTTCTACCAAATTTAACTTGCAAGATTTGATTACAGAATGACAGACAACAGGACACGTGAAAGTAAAAGCTTGTAAAAAATCAAAATTAATCAATAAAAACTATTAATACATATAATGTATAATCATATAGTAACAAAACATGACATAGCATGATATAATAATAAAAAAAAAAAAAACAAGAAACAAAATAGTATAAAAAATTGTCTGTCTGTAAAGTCTGTTTACGGACGATAATTTTAAGTGAAAACATTAAAAAAACATTATTGAATCAACAACTGACACAAACCGAACGCTTGTCTCCATCACTTGTTTCGCGCTCTTGCTTGCACGCTCAACTCAGGCGGAACATGACACTTTTTCGTGCGTGTAACCGACATTCATCAATTTTTAAGACATTAAGCACGATTATAGAGGCGCCAGCGTAAATTTAATAGCAACGTAAAAAGCGTTCTCTCTATCGAATGCCTAAAGTGAAAAAGAAACAGAACTATGCTAATTATTTAGCTAACATAATTAAGATGGCGCCTCTGTAATCGGGCTTATTATCGTGTCAAAATTTAAATTTAGAAAATAATACCTCTAAATTCCTGCTGATAGTAATTGTTCTGTCCATCCCCCGCTCCATAGGGGCTGAACTGCAGTTTAACCGGCTCCTCTTGAAGCCGCAAATGGGGCAGGTGGTTCTTGGGCGTCTCGCAGTAAGCCTTGGGGGAGTCCGACGCTTGCTCCTTTAAGTGGTTCAATGATTCTATGTACGTTGGTGGCAGGCCTGTCCTGGTTTTTCCTGTAAATGTCAGATTAATTGGTTTATTTTAGTGGAACAGAGTATACTGACGTGCCTATATCAAGCATCATCATCCTGTCCATATCCTACTAGGTGGGGTCGTTTCTTTTCGTCACTTCACTCTATCATACGTCATCTCATCATCAACTCCTTTCTCTTGCATATCATCTTTCACACAATTCATCCACACTTTTTTTGGTCGTCCCCTCCCATTTCTGCAGCTTACCATCATGTTTAGGGTTCTTTTCATGACATGACTCTCTTCCTGTCTCATGATATGCCCATACCAAGATAGCCTGCCACTCTTTAACTTCTCAGTCACTGGCGCTACTTTCAGACTTCCTCTAACATATATCAAGCATTGCCTATATCAAGCATTGTGGAATAATTAGTATTTATCTGCCAAGACAATTATAATTTACATATCATTTCAAGTTTTTTTACACAATTGGAGTAGAGCCAGTGAGATTTTGTTTGATGTTTAATTTAATTTAGTCAACAAGCTCAGTTAGCACGGACAATTTGCGACAAAGTAAATGATATCTTAGTCGGTCGGCTAAGGTTAGAAGTCCTTAGAAGGTCGGCTGTTTTTGTTGTTGCGTCCGCGCCCCGGTAGTCGGGGTGCGTTGACGAATTAAGTTGAACAAAATATCGAATTAATTAAAATGTAACATATGTAATATCATCATTGATGAGTTACTGTCCTATGTGCAAAATAAAATATCGGTAATTGACGAAACGACATTAAAAAGAATTTGTGTGTCGGCGTTTACCAGTGACGAAATCAGTAATTCTAAGTCCTTATTATTTGAATCTCAAGTCCTTATTATTTGAATCTCTGCCTGTAGGTCAGCGGAAAATCCACCGAAAACGGAAGGGGAAGGAAGAAAGAGACTTAGACGACATCGTGAGTGTTTTTAAAAGCACAGGTCCTGATGTGATTCCTGTGTTCGTAGCGAGAGCTCTTGAGAAACTTTTTCTTGGGATTTTTGAGATCAATTTAATTCTTATAATGTTTCCTAAATATAATAAGTTTTTTTGGCAAAACAGCATACTACTAGCTACTTGCTAGCCAGGATCATTTCAAAAAGTAAGCATTACTTCTTATTCAATATTAGGAGATGAGTCCTGCAATGATGTCATGCATGAGGTGCTTTGTGCATTTGGCATTACTTCTTTGAATTACATATTTAAATAGTTATTTACCATTATTTTGAGCTGCGTCCAGGGTGAAGTTACCACTACTGTTTACAGAGCTTGCCTCATCATCGTCCAGCAGATCATCAAATGCATTGGCGAGTTTGTGTTGCAACTGAAATACCAAAATTTTAATTAGAAGTCATCAAAATCAAGTATCAAAACAATTGTCTGGACAATGTATCTTTTACAAATTATCAGCCCTAGGACATGAAAGCAACAAACAGAGTTGTCACTGGACAATCATTAGCATTGTAAAGATGTTTAGAATACACAAATTCAAAACTTTTAAAACAGCATTATTTCACACTGGGTAATTTACAACTGGACTGCAACATTGCATTCTTTGAATATTCTTCGGTACTCAAATTATAAGACACAAGAAGTTTAGCAATAGACGTCTGTATATTATAATAGTCTAAGGAATAATAGATATTATGCATACTAACAAGCATGTATAGCAAGTAAGATGTTCTTTTTCACCCATAATGTGAACAATCTGATAATTACCATAAGCTGTTAAGACCATGCTGGTTGTTAGTGATTGCTTCCAGTGAGACAGTTTAAAAACCACAGGGGAAATTTTATTCTGGGCCAGTTGTGTTTCGCATAGAGCGTATACATGTACTTCCGTAGCATTATTATACTTTCAATGCCTGCAGTTATGATAAAAAGCCTTAAGAACAAGCACACTGTGCACATCATAAAAAAACAGTATGACTGTAAGTGCATATTAGATACCTACCTCTTCGTTTCTTCTTTTCTGATCTTCTAATTCCTCCTGCTCCTCAAGCCTGTCCTGAGCGCTATTGTTGATGTGGATACTGGCAGCGCCCTGAAACAAGCTCATCCCAGGACCATCCATCTCATATGTCTCCCCAAAATGCGCCACCTAATTGAAGATGCTATTTGTTCAGATAAACAACAATGGTATGCTGAATCCTCGACAGAATACAGAGTTTATTCATTTGAAATAGATGTAAACAAAAAGAATTTTATAAAACGACAAACGCGTTAAAAAGAACAACACAACACAATTTGAGTTGCCAGGTGTAAGAAACAAATTTCAACCAGCAGTACCAGCCACAGAACAGCAGAACTTCTCTCTTCTTGTGGTACCAGCACTACCAGCAGCGCAGTGTTTCCATAGGAGTAAACATTTTCTTTGGTTTCCATTCCAGATTAAGAAATTGAAATTACAGTGTAAGCTATTTGATTTTCAGTAAAAATACATTATTTTCTAGAAAAAAATACACCATGAAAAAACATGTAAAAACAGAAGTTTTTTTTGACCAAGCAATCGAAGTAAGCGATGCATCGCAGTTTTAGCTTCTTATTTTTATCTTTCTGGATGTTGATTTTTTGGTTGCATTTTTCAACAAAACATCGGCTACATCGGCTATGGGGATTTTTATAGGGGGATTTTTTGCTCAAAAACGGGGGAAAATGGGCTATAGCTCTATTTATCGTGTATTTATCAGCCACAGAGCTGTTATCAGCCGATGTTGATATAGGTATACCAGATCTCATGGCGTAAAATCAACCAAATCATTCAAGAATGAGTCATAATATTAATTTTATAGACTTTTGAAGATGCAGGTGTGTTTTTTTTTAATTATGCGTAATAGCTCCGTAGATCCTAGCTAGCTAGATTTATGTTTCTTTTGGATGAAATTCAGAATTACGAATAAATAAATTATTATGAAAAGTTTTCTAAATAAAGGGATTTAAAGAGATTTTGTATCAACAAAAATTACAGTGATTTCATACACTGTATTCACCACAACACATTGTAGGTACAGTAGATGAAGTAAAATAAGAGTAAATCTGCGGTATAATATAATATTCTGTATGTTGAACAAAAAGAAGCAATTCAGACAGATGCTTTATGTAGAAATCTAATTTAATTATGCCATTATAATTTCATATAAATAAGTGGAAATTCTAAAATAATAATATTTTAACAATAAAAATGATCTCAATTATCTAGTACAAATAAGCTACTATAATTTTGTATATAAGTAGGAAGCATAAAATAAAATGAATAAGTATATTTCTTTTTTAAATAGACGTTTTCGAGAATATAGTGTAACTAAAGATATAAAAATATTCCTGATGTTGTAAATATCCAAGAAAAGTTGACCACAGTATTTTATTGTACATAGAAGTAGAATTTCGTACAGAAGTGGTATATTTTTATATAAAAGTAGGAATTTTCAAATAATTGATTTCCTAAATAGACGATCTTGAAAATATAGTGTAACATATATCTAATATATATAAGTAAATATTTCTAGTTTTGTAAATACATATGAAAAGTTAAATATAATATTATTATTACTAGATGTAGGAAACGCAAATGGTACATTTTATACCATTACCTTTGTAATTGAGTCGTTGGGTAGTGCTATAACTTAATTATACTATTGCATGTCCGCTAGGACAAACTGTTGAGACTAACCATTTGTTACACCTATGTACCGACACAGTTTGAAGCAATAAAAATTTACTTTACTTTACTTTACTTTCTAGCCTAGCAGATTCGTTAACACGAATCTGGTCACACTACCAATAGTAATATTTCATAATTATCAGATATGGTCACATTTGGTGGAGCGAGGGAGCTTCAAAACGATTTAGCCAAATAAAATAGTTTGTTTTCATTAAAAAGTTTTATTTGGTGCTCGACTGGACAAATAATTAGTTATTTATTATGGCGTTCACACCTGTTACTCACGTGCTTTTTGACATGGACGGTTTAATATTGAGTAAGTACTCTGACGTTTCATTCTTATCATTAATTTACTAAAGATCTAGCCGTGTTTCTTAAAACCATATCATCTCTTCTTATTAGAAGTTATAAGTTTATTTTAAACTAAATGTCTTCGTCGCTTTACCAATCGCATTTTGCGAAACAAAAATATTTTACCTAACATAACCCCAAAATCCGATTTCCATAACCTTTTATGAACTTTCATCATCATTTCGTCATCTATCAAACAAAAACAATAAATAACAAACTACATAACATGCCCATTTATCATTTCTAATTAATTCATAGATACGGAGGATTTATATACAGAAGCGTTCCAAAATATAGTTTCTCGGCATGGCCAAGACTATACATTTGAGCTTAAACTTACGTTAATGGGCCGCCACGCCACAGAGACTGCGGCGATTATAATTGATCGGCTTAAGTTGCCGTTGACAGTGGAAGAGTTCTTAGAGGAGGCGAAGAAACAATATGAAGCATTGTTCCCGAACTGCAAATTACTCCCGGGTGAGTAAATATTTCCTCGTTTAAGTTTAATATTAGGAGAAAGAGATGTTTCTTTTTCCACCCACACTTTTGCTCCGAACACACCTTGGAAGTCACAGCCCATCCTCATCTGGATGAAACTTCTCAGTATTTAATAAATAAACTTATTTAAACTATTTATCTACTAGGAAAAATTTTTATAAATACTTACCTATTGTGTCTCTACTTAAATCAATGATAATAATATGTAAAGAAAAAGTTGCTCTACTATTTTTAGTGTGTCATTAATGTAATTTTATAATTTACAGGTGCAAAGCGACTAATAGAGCATTTGCACAAGCACAATATTCCTATAGCTCTAGCTACAAGCTCCACCCAGATGGGATATGAGATGAAGACCAACAAACATCATCAGGAGCTGTTCTCATTATTCAATTTTAAAGTGTTTGGCTCCTCAGACCCCGAAGTGAAGAAGGGGAAGCCTTCGCCTGACATATTTCTAGTTGCTGCTGATAGATTCCCTGACAAACCCCAGCCAGCAAAGGTAAAAATTCATATTTACATACACTAAGTTTAGAGCTCAAAATATTTTTCTCCTTGATGTATGTATTATGAATCACGTAGTTTTAGTTTAACTAAGTTGTGTTATATTTTGTTGTAGTTAAAAAAGGTGCTTGCCCAGTAAAAAAATTATTCATTTTTGAAAAATTTTATAGCTGAGTTGTCTGGCCATGGCTTGGTATAAAAGTACCAAATAAATAAAAGCTAATGAAATTAAGATTATCAAATTTTATATTACAAATAGATTAGTTTATGCACTCTCATTTTGAAATACGACTTATGTATATTGAAATGGTGACATACAACTTTAGCGCTCGCTACGCTCGTGTAAAATTAATGTATAAACATACTGATGATAACAGAAATATTGGTGTTAGTTAAAAAAAAAAATTGATAGTTTGATTTGACATAGGTACCTATGTATGCTAATTTCAGAGTGTTTTTTGACCGAAGCGAAATGAAGGTCTTCTTTTTAACACGGCGATTTTGCTTTCGTCGGTCCAGATGTTGGTTTTCGTCTACAGGTCGCATTTTTCAAAGAACTCGACGAAACTTGGTAAACAGGTGAAATTAATGGTTTTTAGCGTTCCGTACCCAAAGGGAAAATCGGGACCCTATTACTAAGACTTCGATGTCCGTCTGTCCGTCTGTCACCGGGCTGTATCTCATGAACCATGATAGCTAGGCAGCTGAAATTTTCACGGATGATGTATTTTGGTTGCCGCTATAACAACAAATACTAAAAACAAAATAAAATAAATATTTAAGGGGGGCTCCCATACAACAAACCTGATTTTTCAGACGTTTTTCACTCTAAATTAATAATGGTAACAGGTAGATGCTTGAAATTTTCACAGAATATTTAGTTATATATTCACTTCAATAATGAATAGTAAAATTAAAATATTTCATTTCATTTCAAATATTTCATTTCATTTCTCTCTCTATCTAATGCCTAAAGTGAAAAAGAAACAGAAATATTCTAATAAGCTATTATAATTACGATGACGCCTTTATAATTGGGCCTAATATTTCGCAAAATTGTTTAACTAAATCCTAACAAGATTTGCGAATATTAACAAAATCGAGATACCTATAGGCTTATGAAGAGAGATATGTATCGCGAGGTCTACTGTTTAGATAACTACTAGTTGTATTTACTTTCAGTGTCTGGTGTTTGAAGACGCGAATTTGGGAGTATTAGCAGCTCGAGCGGCCGGCATGCAAGTCGTGATGGTGCCGGACCCCAGGACGCCCAAAACCCTCACAGACGAAGCCACGCTAGTGCTGAACAGCTTAGAGGACTTCAAACCTGAGCTGTTTGGGTTGCCAGCTTTTGAAGAATAATTACAGGACATCTTACACACGGTCACTGACCCCAAACTAAGCATAGCTTGTGATATGGCTGCCAGAGACTGATATACTACATAAATAATTGTTTGAGGTTCCTAGAGAAGACGATGGTGCTGGCACCAATAGTCATATTTGATTGTTTTTTTGACAACATTGTGTTGAATCTGTTGTCCTTGCCATAGGCCGAATCCATAAGTACAAATCGACAGATGTGAAGTTAGCTAGAAGCTGCGCCAAACCCAATTAACGCGTAGCTTTGAAGCTACGAAGCTTTTTGAGCTTCGTAGAGTAGGTACCTAGTTGAAGTTTTGTTTATACCTAATTGATTTTTATATGTAGGTATTTTTATCGACAGAAGCAGATTTATGTTGCATGTTGTCTCCATGACAATTTTAGTAAACATTATATGTAGCCAAATGCTTTCTAATTCTCTATTCTATTATTTTTTTATTAATTACATTTTTATTTTTATTTATTTTTTAACCCATTACCGCCTGCCCTAACCATGTGTTTACACATTTTTAATGGGTGATTTTTTGACTGTTTCATAATCATTGATTGTTTTATTTATTAACTGTTTTATTTCAACTGTACACGCGTGAGTACAATGGGAGGTAATGGGTTTTAAAGACGCGTATGTATGTATTATTGTGTGCCTGTATTGCATACAATAAAGCCTTAATCACGTCATGAGTCGATACACTTATCTCGGATCTAGGCTTATCTAAGCTTTTGTTATCTAGATGGAATTTAGTACTTGATTTATGTGATAGCTAAATAGCACTTGAAAGATTGTTATCATCTGATTGTACAAATTGTAAGAATCCATGACACAGTGATAATGTGTCATTAATTCTTACAATGTAATTTTTATGGTTCCGTACCCAAAGGGTAAAAACGGGACCCTATTACTAAGAATCCGCTGTCCGTCTGTCTGTCTGTCACCAGGTTGTATCTCATGAACTGTCATAGCTAGAAAGCTGAAATTTTCACAGATGATGTATTTCTTTTGCCGCGTTAACAACAAATGCTAAATAAAAAATCGGCCAAGTACGAGTCGGACTCGCGCACGGAGGGTTCCGTACTGTATGGGAGCCCCCCTTAAATTTTTATTTTATTTCAATTTTTTTTATTTATTGTTGATGTGAATATAAAACTAAATATTCTGTGTAAATTTCAAGCATCTACCTGTTACCATTATTAATATAGAGCAAAAAAGTCAAAAAATTCAGGTTTGTTGTATGGGAGCCCCCATACATAATATTTATTTTATTTTCTTTTTAGTATTTATTGTTATAGCGGCAACATAAATACATCATCTGTGAAAATTTCAGCTGCCTAGCTATCATGGTTCATGAGATACAGCCCGGTGACAGACAGACGGACATCGAGTCTTAGTAATAGGGTCCCGTTTTTCCCTTTGGGTACGGAATCCTAAAAAAGAATAAAAATAATTTGTCGTTTTTCGCTCGATATTAATAATGGTAACAGGTAGATGCTTGAAATATTCGCAGAATATTTTGCTACATGCTTACTTTAATAATAAATAATTAAATTAACATAAATATTTAAGGAGTACAGTACGGAACCCTGCGTGCGCGAGTCCGACTCCTACTTGGCAGATAATTTATGATTTCACGTAGCGTGATTGAAGAGTGATCATATGATAACTTTGCATCTTGTAGTCTATAAATAAATCGAGCGAACAAATTTTCTTATCGCGCTGTTTCGCTCTCAAATGATGTACCTATTTAACAAATACTCATCTGTCATGCGTCTTTGACCAAACTATAGATAATTTGGTCGTACAGTTATGATTGATAATGAATAAATTAATCGCTAGTGTCTGGATGTTTACAACGGCTCATAATATGATAAGATAACAATGAGATCGACGGGGTGACGTCACATGTTCGCATTGAAAAATATCTACTCGTAAGATGCTAATTAGCTTTACCATTGATATCAGCCGTTCTTGATACTTGCACAGCTGCACAGCATCTCTCTGTAAAATACATCTATAAATATTCTTTAAATATAAAAGTGGGTAATTAAATAGTGATATCGACCGTTCGTAATACTCACACAGCTCTAGAATGCTGTAAAATATATCTAAACATTTTTTTTAAGTTATTGTGTTAGAGTAAGAGTTTTGTTTGTTAATAAAATGGAGTTTAAACCTGTGACCCACGTTTTATTTGATATGGATGGACTACTATTCTGCCCTGCAGTCCTTAAAACGCAGTATCTGACTTTTTTACGTTTTTGAGTTAAATATTGATCCGTAATGGGCACGTCATAAGGAATCGAATGATGTAATCGGTTTTTGATTATCGCAACTACAAGATAGTAAAAAACAACTACCTCAACGCAGTAACTAGGAATGTTTTATGCAAACTGTAACGATAAACTATCTAAAATACAGTAAGAGCAATTACTGTATTTTAATAGCTTTGTTTTCCCAGATAAAATGCAGTAAATGTCGTCACTGCTACAAAAAAACGGTTAACATAACCTTAAAAATATGGTGAACACATAAACTAAAATGCAGTAAATAGATAATGTACTGAAAATATGAATACTGCAAAGTTTATTTTTATTACTTTTCAAAATGATTACAGACTAGTCTGCAGTAAGTTACTAAGACGCGGTGTTTAAGATAGCATCACCTATTTTTTCCATACGGTCAAAACACAGTAAAATGCAGTGAAGTTAATTGAACTGTCTTTTATTTATATCATAGGTTACTTTTTGTTGTCAATGTTACTAATTAAATTGCAGTATTTTGGTTATTTACTGCAGTATAATCGATAATATCTATCACTTCAATAATTACATTTTACAGCCTAAATTGCAGTATAAGTCGTAATTACTGCAATTTAATTGGTAATTCAAATCAATTTATTGTATTCCACTGTTTTCGTGGAATTTCCTACTGCATTTTAGCTAGTATTTGTCGCTCAATCAGTCGCGTGCCGAACGCCGCGCCGTGGAAGGAGGACGTCGACAGCGCGTGGCTACTTGTTTTGTGTGGTAATTTCGATGTTTTTAAGGTTTCTAAATAAATTTATGATAACACATTTACATTTATCCAAATCTATCACCTATTTCTAAGACCTAATTTTTACATAATAATTGTTACATTGACATGAATGTACAATGATAGATCACGTAATTCTATTTTATGGAATATTGGTTACAAGTATAATCCTACCGCTCAACTCAGTATTGAGACAGGACTTAACTCAGGACTGAAACAGATGTGGGCGGCGGGTCCCTACAGTCCATCATCATCATGCGGGTTCTTCCCCCTCGTGTTTGGCGAGGGTTAGGATGCCAACTCGAGCTTGCGCTCTCTTCGGCGGCTGGACGCTTCAGCTATCGAGCTGAGGGGCAATGTTGGGAGGATGCGAGTACCCTTTTCCATCCGCGAGGACGGGCGGCTTTTCTCAGCACCCTCGCTAGCCACTTGTATGGCCATCGCTGGCCACATCTTGGCTTGGTTGTACTGGGGTGGCCATTCTTTGGTTTGGTGGTACTCTCTTCTTAGTTTAGGCCTCATCTCTATTTTGGATGCCGCTTGGTCCCTCAGAGTCCTGCTCCGTGTCCGAGCCAGCCAAGAGGAGATCTTTAGGGAGGGCACGCCATGTACGTTCGGCAGGGAGGCGTGCGTGAAGCGGCGCAATGTTGTTCAGGTGGGGTTATGGCCCATTGTCCGCGCGGTCAAACATGCCACGCGACAGACGAGCCACGGACTCCCTCACGGTTTCGATTCGCACGTCCCGGGCGATAACGTCATTGCGAAAGTACCGGCCGGCTCCCGAGATCATCCTCAGAGCGACGTTTTGCACCACTTGCATCATTTTCTTCTGGCTGGCTGAGCAGAGCGCGTACCAAGCGGGCGTTGCGTAAGTTAACCAGGAACGAATGTAGGTCTTGTAAATCCCTACTTTGGTCTTCAGTGGCAGCTTAGAGCTCAGCACGGGTCGCAGCAAGACTCGAACAGCCTTCGCCTGGTGAACGGCGTGCAAGGTCTGCGAGCTCATGCGAAGGGCCCGGTCGATGTAGACACCAAGGTACTTGCAGGTGCTTTCCCACGCAATGTCTTGTCCTCTAAGTTGCAGTGGCTTCATCAATGGTGGTAGACTTGGTGATCTCCCGGTCAGCAGCGCTGCCGTCTTTCCCACGTTGATGGCAATCCGTCATTTATCGAGCCATTCTGGCAGGATGTCTAGGACTAGTGGATCCTGCCAGCGGCTATTCTCTTGTTCCTGGACGACGCAATGTTAGCGCTATCGTCCGCGAAGAGGGCGAGGACGACTCCCCGTTCTCCTGGTCTGAGGTCTTCCAGGATCGGTATGTCGTCCGTGTAAATGGCATAATAGAATGGTGATGTGCAACTCCCCTGAGGAACTCCGGCAGCCATTCTTCTGTGTCCGGAGCTGACGTTCTCGACGGACACGTAGAACTTGCGGCCTTCAAGGGATGACGCCGCGACTCGAACTAGCGCAGGCAGCGGCGCCGTGGTGCGTCCGTACTACGTCCGTAGTTAAAACATACGGAAGGAGAGCATTTGTTTTGTTATATATACTTAGAAGAATACCTATGATTATTGTTCCTAGATAGTTATTTAAGTGTTTAAGTATGTCTGAGCAGTTCTATTGAAAGATCTCACTAGTTTTTATTGCATATTTCAGTTTTCTCGTAAGTATTATTGGCAGGGCCAGATTTAGGGGAGGGTAACCGGGGCTTCAGCCCTGGGCCTCCACAAAAGAGGAGTCCCTACAAACAGAGACTTCGGGAAAAACCTTTCAATATCCGACTTATCTGACTAGTAAACAACTCTCCCTTCGATATTTTTTTCACTGTTTTACTTTTACCTAAAGTACTTTATACAAACATGATTGTATTGTTCTTAAATATAAACAGAAATCATAGATCTATATTTGTTCACTCCAATCAGGCAATCGATAAAATATCAAATGTCAAATGACCCTAATAAGTATTTGCAATTTACTACCCATCTTCAGGAAGTATTAACTCCCTAGACCGATAAATATTATTTATTTCATTTGGAAAATAATTTTGAGCCAGGTTGCCTCCACTGCTCTCACACACTCTCCTTTGTTGCCCCGAGGCCTCTAGACCTCTAAATCCAGCCCTGATTATTGGCAGTGTTAATCATAAATGTTATAAGTGATTTAAGGTTTAATTACTACATCTAAACTGTGAGTGTGACTAACCCAAATTGCTATGATATCACAAAAGTCTGAGCCAGAATAGTCTAAATAATAATAAAAAGTGATTGTGTTGATTTTTGTTGATGTTGAAGTGCAGTGTTGATTTCTTACTATATCTTTAATAAAAAATATTTTGATCGAAATACTCTTTCTTACTCCATAAAATAAGTAGCTTACGTAATTTAGTCAATAATTATTTACATACTGCACCTACATTTTATTCAAGAGACACATTAAAATGCAGTAAAATAAATCTGATACTGCATTTTAAACGGCAAAGTAGTACATGTCCCGCATAATTTTGCAGTACTAACTCAAATTACTGCATTTTAATCTGATTATGCGAACTTTTTCACTAAATTTTATGTGTAGTAACTGCTCTTTTTTGGGATCTTTTTTTTCAAAATCGTTTTTATATATCATATAATAATCTAAGTGCGTATTTTCTTTCCTGAAGTCTTTCTTCGAATTCAGATGCGCCCAATGGCATTCAAAACATACGTCATAAAACCTTGTAACATAGAAAAAAAACAAATCAAAAAGTTTTTCGCGTTTTTCTCGAAACCGCGTTTTTGCTCATACTGCATTTTAAAGGCTGCACGGCAGTATTGAGTAAGTTTAGTACTTATATCAGTCTTCCGCTATAATAGGGTAGATGTACCTGTTTTGGCTATCTTAGTGTAGTGTAATTTTGGGACACTTTGAATTATAATGTTTATGATGTAGATATGTATACTTTTAAAGTTTCAAACTTTGGCATTCACACAAACAATATTTTTAACCGACTTCCAAAAAGGAGGAGGTTCTATGTTCGTGTGTATGTATATTTATTTTTTGTGTATGTTCATCGATAATTTCGCCAATTGTGAACCGAATCGAAAAATTATTTTTTAGTTCGAAAGGGTATACTCCCAAGGTGGTCCAATTTAAATTTTCAGAAATCGGCTGAGCCGTTTTTTATAAATCAACAATAATGTAAACAATTCGAGCGAAATATTCGAATTTTGTACACGATGGAAGGCGGTTTTGCCATTTTTTTGCAAAAAATAATAATTATTAATAATGGTGGTAAATTGTTTAAGTATAATTTATTGGCCTAAACCGGGACTAGCCACAATTTTCTGTAGTCTGTGGGGACAGCTGCCAATTTTTGCCCAACCGTGAAACATAAAAAAGTATTGTAGCGCTCGTAGCGTAGTTTGACTACGTACGACTACTACTACTTGACTTGTAGGTTTACGTTTGTCAGCGATCACCGAAATTAAGTAACGTTCCGCACGGTCAGTTTTTGGATGGGTGACCGCGGGTGGCGTGGCGCTGCCGTGGCTCGGAAGATACGTTAAATCGTAGGTCCCGGTTGTTTTAACCGTTTAGCCTTGAGGCCTTCAGGCGGCCTAAAAACTGACACCAAGGCTAGCCACCCGGCCTATAAGACCTTATACTTATTGACTTGCAAGATTTCTGGGGAGGGCAAAGCCCACCCGTGCCCCCCTTAGTTCCGCTTCCGCCCATGATCATTCCGTAAAAGTTGCCTAGAGGAAATCGCTTTTAAAGATGAACCCGTCAGTTACCTATATACAGCACGTAGGTACATATTTTAAGTCGATCCCATGTTGATCTAACTAATGTAAGTAGATAATCATTAATTAATTGATTAAATCATTAATCTAATCATATCTCATATGAATTCTAAAATACTTCTCCAGTACATAGTAAACATAGTTTTCTATCTCATTTTTGTACCGACTGCAAAAAGATAACTCTACATTATGCGAAACAGGTTAGCGTGGAACGCTAGTGATAACCCAAATTAACATTAGGTAACTCATTATTTATTAAAATTATAGAACCAGCCTTGATATCGATAAAATTGTATCAGCTAGTTATTTACGAGTACCTACCTCGTTTACTCTAAATAACATTTCGCGATTTTATAGTCCCTCTCTTTCGGATTTACCATCGTTCCAATGCATAGTAAATTATAGCTATCCGATTATAACACATCAAAAAAATTACAGTTGAATCAACGTACAAAACGCATAGCAGTTGACATTTTTTGGCGGCCCTAGTAGGTACTCTAATTTCGACGCAAGGGATCGTGGGTTCGATACCCAGCCGAACAGATACATAAACGATTAAAAAAAAATGTTAATAATATTGCAAATTTGGTAGATCTTAGAATAGGTCGTAGGCTTCTTTTATACCCCTAGGCACAGCCCCTAGGTGATAGGAGTGGCTCTCTCCAGAATTTCTTCTTTATTAAATGGCTAAACAACGTTTGTCAGGTCAGCTAGTTAGGGTTCCGTACCCAAAGGGTAAAAACGGGACCATATTACTAAGACTCCGCTGTCCGTCTGTCTCTCTGTCTGTCTGTCACTATTTGACGCTACGATACGGTACGGAACCCTTAGTGCGCGAGTCCGACTCGCAATTGGCTGATTATTTATTTATATCTGTTTTCCTTTCAGACACAGAAGACCTGTATTCAATAGGGTTCCAGCAAGTAGCAAGTCGGTACGGAAAAGACTTCACGTTCGCGTTGAAATGCAAGATCATGGGTCAGCAGACGCGGGAGTTCTCACAGATGATCATAGATGACCTGGAACTGCCGATGTCCGTAGACGAATTTATCCAGGAGACGAGGGATATTTTTGAAGAGCTGTTCCCGGATTGCACAGTTATGTCTGGTGAGGATTTTGGTTTTTTTAGGGTTCCGTACCCAAAGGGAAAAACGGGACCCTATTACTAAGACTTCGATGTCCGTCTGTCTGTCTGTCTGTCACCGGGCTGTATCTTATGAACCGTGATAGCTAGAAAGCTGAAATTTTCACAGATATTGTATTTCTGTTGCCGCTATAACAACAAATACTAAAAATAGAATAAAATAATATTCAAGGGGGGCTCCCATACAACAAACCTGATTTTTTTGCTGTTTTTCGCTCGATTTTAAAAATGGTGACAGGTAGATACTTGAAATAGTCACAGAATATTTAGCTGTATGCTTACTTTGATAATAAATAATAAAATTAAAATAAAATAAATGTTTAAGGGGGGCTCCCATACAGTACGGAACCCTTTGTGCGCGAGTCCGACTCGTACTTGGCAGATTATTTTGTCAACAGTGCCGCCGTTCCCGTCTTTACCAATAGAACACAAATCATACAACTACAATATTATTGGCAAAAATTGTAGTAATGATAATATAATCTGGGGTATTGAATAGTAGGCTTAAAAAATGTAATTGTTTCGGAAAATACGTAAATCCGCAACTAACAATATCAATGATGATATTTTCCAGGCGTAAAGAAACTGTTAGAACATCTACACGAGCACAACATCCCCATGGGGCTCGCGACGAGTAGCAGTCAAGAGTCGTACGCCATGAAGACCCAGAACCACCAGGAGCTGTTCGACCTCTTCGAATACAAGACCATGGGCTCCTCGGACCCTGAAGTGAAGAGAGGAAAACCGTATCCGGACATATTCTTAGTCGCGGCTAATAAGTTTCCTGACAAACCGTCTCCGGAACAGGTAGGTACCATTCTTCGGATATCAGCTCCGAATTTATGTAGATAATTATTTTTCGCAAAAAATGGCATGACCGACTTCAGCCGTGTACAGAATTCGCGAATATTTCGCACGGATCGATGTAGAATTTTTACATTATTGTTGATTTATCAAAAACGGCTCAGCCGATTTCGATAAAATTTAAATGGGACCAATTTCGAAGTGGATGCAAGCTGCTACCAACCGGTCTTGGTTGGTTGGACGTCCTATGGCTGATGGATGAATTTCGAAGTACGTATACTCTTTCCAATAAAAAAAGAATTATCGAAATCGGACCACTATGTAAAAAGTTATGCGTGGTTTAAAAAAAAAAAAAAACAAATATACGCGTCGAATTGAGTACCTCCTCCGTTTCGTCGGTCAAAAAGATTAATTGATCAGTCCTATGGACTTATGATGGTCGTCCATAATAATAATATGATGATAGGACGACATCTCACAAAGGAGTACCTACTCCTTGTGAGGTGTTGTGCCCGGGGATTGCTTTCCGACATTGTAACATTAGGTCTTGATATGGTTCGTCCGTCGCTGTAAGCTAATTCGCTGGGCTATGTCGGTAACTTTGGTTCTTCTGCGAAACTCCTCATTCCTGATTCGATCACGCTGGATGTAAGCCGCTACCAACCGGTCTTATTGGAGATCCATAGGGGAGGCCTATGTCCAGCAGTGGACGTCCGATGGCTGATGGATGGATGGATATTATACAGATTAAATATGTGTTCCTGTCCCCAGTGCCTAGTATTCGAAGACTCCGTGAACGGCGTGCGCGCGGCGCGAGCGGCCGGTATGCAGGTGGTGATGGTGCCCGACCCACGCCTCGACCGCGCGCTGGTGCCTGACGCCACCCTCATACTCCACTCTATGGACGACTTCCGACCGGAGATGTTTGGATTACCGCCGTATAAACATTAACTGTGTGTTGAGTATTTATTTACGCGCTAGACTTAATGAAAATAACAATTATGGAAATGAAATGAAACTGCACGCACTCGATACCAACAGATGGAGTACAAATACCATAAAAAATTGACTACCTCATACTATGAATTAGATAAGTATCGTCATAAAGTACCAGGAGTACAGAAAGCGTAAGCTGCCGGTATGCAGGTGGTGATGGTGCCCGACCCGTGCCTCGACCGCGCGCTGGCGCCCGACGCTACCTCATACTCCACTCTATGGACGACTTCCGACCGGAGTTGTTTGGATTACCGCCGTATGAACATTAACTGTGTGTTGAGTATTTATTTACGCGCTAGACTTTATGAAAATAACAATTATGGAAATGAAATGAAACTGCACGCACTCGATACCAACTGATGGAGTACAAATACCATTAAAAAATAGTTTACGCTAGCTATCGAGCGCGTAAAAAAATCTCATACTATGAGTAAGATAAGCATCGTCAAGAAGTACCAGGAGAACAGAAAGCGCAAGCGGCCGGTATGCAGGTGGTGATGGTGCCCGACCCGCGCCTCGGCCGCGCGCTGGCGCCTGACGCTACCCTCATACTCTAGATCTAGATCAAAGTGCTAATGGCGTTGTGTTTAATAGTAAAGTGAATAAAACAAACAATTGTTAACACTTTATTAGACAATTACATTACACAAAAAAACAGATAACAAGGACAAAAACAATAGTTACAATTAATAAATTTCTAACTGGCGGCCTTATCGCTTAAAGCGATTTCTTCCGCGCAACCAAGTGTAAAAATATATATTAATTTATTAGTAATAAAGTCTATGTTGAAAATAATGTGGCTTTAGAATGCGATATTTATGTGTATGATGTTATCGGTTGCATTTCTTGTTGCAAAACTTTCGCTACAGTTCTAACGCCTAAAATGTAGTACGCGCAAGGTATAATCCGACCGCCGCTAGCCGGGGACCCGCCGCCCGCACCTGTCTCAGTCTCCCTTTGTCGTCTCCCCCGGCGCCCCTGTATCGCGCAGGCGAGGACAAGTTAAGCGGTCGGATTATACCTAATTAACGCAATTTTTGAAATTTATGACATACGAGTACATATTAACGTTGAAAAATTAAAACTATTTTTTTTTATTTTTTTTAATTATTTTGTAAATTTGACTTATATATATTGAATTATTATTATTTTGTTTACACAATTTAATATTTGATGATTTATTTGACTAAGCAATTATTATTTCATTTAATTTTTAGATTATTGTAATTTGCTTTAGCAAAGCTGACATTTTAAAGAACAATATAATTATTATAATAACAATAGTTATTGATTTGTATTGACTTGTATTTTGTACGTTGATATCAATAAAATAATATGAATATGAATATAACTCTGTGCGCGGCGAAAATCTGGAACTAATTTAATGCTGCCAGGGAATTCATAAATTTATTTATTCTGCTTCCATAAAGTCGTTGTCGTCGTTTTAGCCATTGGACGTCCACTGCTGGACATATATGCCTCCCCTATAGATCTCCAATAAGCGGGTTAGAAGCGGCTCGCATCCAGCGCGATCCTACGGTCTTGATGAAGTCATCTGTCCACCTTGTGGGTCCTACGCTGCGCTTGCCGGAAAGTGTTCTCCACTCGAGAACTTTTCGACCCCACCGATCATCAGTTATCCGTGCTATGTGCCCTGCCCACTTCCATTTCAACTTGCCAATCCGCTGGGCTATGTCGATAACTTAGGTTCTTCTACGGATCTCCTCATTTCTGATTCGATCTCGCAGAGATACTGCGAGCTTATCCCTCTCCATAGCTCGTTGTGCTATTTGGAGCTTATCCATAAAGTCACGGTATTAATGATATCTAACAGTATTCAGTCTTCATACAAACGGTCGGAAAGGGAATCATACGTACGCGCCTCGGAGCGGGGTATGCTCTTGGTATGCTAGTCAGCCGCGGCGCGCCGTAGCGATGAACGAACGTGTGGGATTTCTTTTTTGTAATAATTAAGTAAGAGGTACAAATATCTCACTATGGAAACTAACGTGGTTTTCGTACATTTTAATTAAGTAAAACACAGGTGTGAACGCGGGCTCGTCTCGCATAGTGCGAGACGAGCCCGCGTGCTAGTACTCCGACCTTGAGAAAGCGATAAGCGAAATGCGATCGAAACTATAGTAGTATCCTACTAAAAATCAAACGTGAGTAACACCTGTGTTTTACTTAATTAAAAAGGTCCAATATGATTCAAACTAGAAAGAAACTCAAGTAGGTAAAAAGTAGATGAACTTAAAATACTGAAGGGCTGCCCGTAGCGCGTGAAATGTTCTGCGTGGCCACGTGGCGCTGTAGATATATATTTTAAGGACAGGGCCGAGTAAGCGAGTCACAATACTGTTAGATATCATTACCGTGACATGGTGGTAAATGTAAGAGGTACAGAGTAGCATAAATGGCTATTAAATAATTCAAAATGTACGTAGCAGTATAATGGCTCCTCTTCACAATCGGCGATGATCGACACTCGTTGATCACCTGTGATCGGCACGGTAATCGTCACGATCACTGTGCAAGCATCCACACGATCGTCCGTGTTCATTTATTGAGCGGCAAGCCTTCAAGATGGACGTAGAGGTTATAGCTGCAGCTATCATAAATTAAATTTCCATATACAATCATTTTATAAACGTAGTTGAACGAAAAGTTGTGAAAAAAAATTGAAGAAGATGGTAGTGTTTGAGCATTCATCGTAATAGATCAAAGTAAATACCTATAGGTATATATATTATATGGGTTTGCACTTGAACTAACTTTTATTTTATAAACAAAAAAACGACGCGACGGACGTACGCACGGCTCCGCTGTCCTCCGGTGAATGAATGATCGGCGGCGGCGATCGTGTGGACACGCGCTTCCCAACTACACGCGATTCCCTTTGATGCGTGTCCGAAAAACCGACAAGTCACCGATCGCCGCGATCACGACGACGACTATGGACGATCATGGCCATGGCCGACTACAGGCGAGTAGCCCTTCTACACGATCGTGCTCGCGTGTAATCGTCTATGATCGCCGATTATGAAGAGGCGCCATAACGTACGTGGCGCCACCACTCGTGTATTATCTTGCGCGCACTCTAAGCGCAACGCGATATCAGTTTTGCAAGAATGCCAATTGTTTTTCGGCAAAATAAATTTATGCTAATAGTTATGCGACAAGAATAGCAACCGACGTATTTTATCTACTTATTCTACAGGTAATTATAATTCAAGGTTAATATTTTATTTATAATAAAACCAATACATAGTAATGTAAAATTATTTAAGTGACTAGAATTGGACAACCCATTCGGAAATTCGCTTTGAGCGCTTTCTTCGTAGGATAAGCTAAATAAAATATGTAAAAAAATATGTGTTGCATATTAATGTAAATAAATACTGTTTAAAACCGTATTTATTTACTTGTCGCATGTTTAAAATATTTCTAGTTAAATAATTTAAATTTGTACTGGCTATTATGACAAGCTGATAAAATTATGTACATTCAATGATCAAGTATTTAAAATCTGGCCTTCGACATAAACACCCTTGGTGCTGCTTTTGAAATACCTTATTCAAGTCAATAATAAATAAATTACTGATAGATAATTATTTAACACTAGAGAGCGTAAGTATTAGGGCGAACCTAGCAACCCTACAATTTATTTTGGAATTGACCTTCTTGATCACAGTATCGGACTGAGAGAAGGAAATTGTCATTCATGGTATTCCACGTAAAGCCTCAATAATACTATGAAAAACTAGTACTAGTCTCTAGTCAATTAAAAGTTAATAGGAATGGGCTACATATTGCAAATTATTGAAGTGAAACTTCTAATGCTACTTCCAACAAGGTTGCGTTAAACGTTTAACGCTACCATGGAGGGGGTATGATAGCACTGTTGCGTCGAAGTTTCACTTCTTCCGCGTGGAGGGACTCCACTTGCACTTTTTTCTCATCACTAGCAACTGTATGAATTTTTAACTCTCTAGGTAACATCATGGAAGAATCTAAGGATTTGACTGCTCATTGTTATAGAAATGATAAAATAAGTTATCATTGATCATCACATGCGCGATAACCTATGACGGTAGCAGGTACCTTTGAGCGACTTAAAAAATGCAATGTGTTGTGTAGATCTTTTGATACCTCTAGGATTCTACTAGGTGTCAAACAGCTGCAGTCTAGTGTACGACCAATCACAGGTCATTTACTTACACTTATAGTTTACCATTTTAGCTACTGTGACTAGGCGCGAAGCCACTTTTAAAGGCAATATATATAATTTCAACCAAATAAAAAAGAAAATAAACCATTTCAAGCATAATCTACACACCACACAATTTGATGGAAATGAAGTTAGCTACAAGCTGCGCAATATCCAATCATCGCGCGGCTTTGAGTGAGCTTCAGTCAGGATTGGATGTTGCGCAGCTTGTAGCTAACTTCATTTCCGCCAACTTGTGTGGCGCGGCCTAGACCTCTCCTGTTTTTTTCTTTTTTAATTAAATGTTTAACATGTTGTGCCCGCTGAGCCCGCTTCAGCGCAATGTTGCGTTCAGAATTCGCCCATAACCTATTTTGAGGGCTGGATCCACGCCTGTTTGTGATTGGTCGATCATTAGGCCCCAGTTGTTGCAAACAACTGGTGGATGGTCAATTCAGTCATCATATGGAGGTAGACCGAATAGCTCAGGTTGGAATTCCTCCAAAGATGTGAGGAGGAGAGTGGCGCCACTGCACTGCGCTGTGTCGATGCGGGGGTCGGGAATCAGGACTACTTGCATGTTTGCAGCTTGGCCCGCTTTTAAACCGTTTATTGCATCTTCGAATACCAGGCACTGAAATAATTAATATTTGTACAAGTTACACAAAGGGTTCCGTACTGTATGGGAGCCCCCTTAAACATTTATTTTATTTTAATTATTCATTATTGAATTGAATAAATAGATACAACTAAATATTCTATGAATATATCAAGCATCTACCTGTCGCCATTATTAATATCGAGCGAAAAACAGTTAAAAATTCAGGTTTGTTGTTTGCCTCCTTAAATATTAATTTTATTCTGTTTTAGTATGTATTTGTTGTTTTAGCGGCAACAGAAATACATCATCTGTGAAAATTTCAGCTTTCTAGCTATAACGGTTCATGAGATACAGCCGTGTGACAGACAGACAGACAAACAGACGGACAGCAGAGTCTTAGTAAGTGTCCTCTTTGTACCCATTGGGTACGGAACCCTAAAAACATGCCTAAACACGACGGGTCTATCTTGTTAAGTACAGGAGTTTCTATGTCCACCTTCCGACACCATCATGAGATCAGCTCCATGGTACCATATTATTGCATTGTCACGTGATATACACATAACATTTCAGCTCAATTGGAAACCGTGAAGTTGGTCAAATTTAACTCGCAAAATTCCACCCGAGCTTACATACATACATAGGTACATCCATTGCAAGTTAAATAAACGCTTGTAAAAATATGAGAGAACAACATAAGTTTCCATAAGGTTGATGACTTACATTTTCAGGCTTAGGTTTATCAGGAAACCTAGAAGCACAGACCAGGAATATAGAAGGGTCAGGCTTCCCCTTCGTCACTTCAGGGTCGGAGGAGCCCATGGTGCAGTGGTGGAACAGCTCCAGGAACTGCTGGTGGTTCTGCATCTTCATCTGAACGCTTTCTTTGCTGGAACTGGTCGCGAGGGCGATTGGTACTCCTTTATTGTGCAAATGTTCCACTAGTTTTTGAGCACCTGGAATTAAACCGATTCAAAATATTTGGCGGCTGTGAAGTTAGCTAAGGTAGATGTACCATATTACGTAAGTGTACGAAATTCCGTAAGTTTTCGGTTTAGGCCTAAAAATAAGAAAACTTCTAATTGTATCAAAAAGTTCTAAAATTATCTATTAAGTATGTACAATAGAGCGTCAATTACACACGTTAAAAAGAACTGTAACCATCGTCGGCTCAGTTGTCACGTCTCCCTCGGTCAGCCTGCGCCAAACCGCCATAAAGGTAGTGTGTATGTTGCGTACGCGTAAGCTACCGCGCGGATTTTCATAAGGATATTGCGAGTGATATGTAAGTATTTTCATAACTAAGTAATGTAATTATTTTTAAGGGTTTTAAAACAAACTGATTGATTACACTTTCAAGTTACTTCATTTAGTTATTAGCGAGTTAATTGAAATTTTCTGATTGCCGGAATTACCTACACCTAAAACCAACCGTGTCCATTATTACGTAACAATTCCGGAATAGAGGAAAGGAAGGTGATTTTGTTTTTTGTAATTTGTCAGGAACGAGATGAGATAAGTAAACAAAAAAAGCTGTTACAGGTCTAATATATAACATAGTTTCTTGGAATCAAATTACGTATTACGATTTTATTTCTCTATGTTATG
Source organism: Hypomecis atomaria (assembly GCA_964007245.1). Taxonomy (NCBI): domain Eukaryota; kingdom Metazoa; phylum Arthropoda; class Insecta; order Lepidoptera; family Geometridae; genus Hypomecis; species Hypomecis atomaria. Next base: position 11,594,057 of record OZ023294.1, on the reverse strand, counting down.
AAATACGTGTGTAAAGAGAAAACATTTTTTTACTTTAAACAGATTCGTCACAATTTTAGACTTATGAACGAATTATTTCATATATAAATAAATAATAATAAATAAATGAATATAATATAGTTCACTAAACCGTGCTAGAAGTAAGTCGAAGTAAGTAGATAAGTTCAATTTGATTCATGAAAGTTTAAAGTTACTATAAGTACCTAAAAATTTAAATAAACTGTTTCCCTACACTTATAAAATAAAGTTGTTTTATTTAGAACACGTCACATTAAATTTATGTTTCATATTTCATATAATCCTGCAGAAAAACGGCATTTTTCTGCATATGCCGGAATTACCAGCACCCATTTACGGAATTACCTGGAGAGTCAAATTTTATACCGTAATAACGAACATTTACTAGGTCCAGAAAAATTACGATTACTTTTATAAAATAGTTTAAATATAGTAGTGTTACATAACAATCTCTTCTCTGAAAACTTCTTTTTACGACTAAACTAACTTCAATTCGCTGATTTTTCCTGCTTTACTGGAAATTGCTAGGAAAGACAAGAATGCCTTAGTACTCCGGAATTACGTACATTTACCTTAAATGAATATTATTCATGCATAATCATTAGATTATTGCGTCATTTTTTCAAGTCTGATTTTTCTACCTTACTGCTAATTCCCTGTCTCAAATATGCTGCAAAAAATTCAGCTTAAATTTAAGTTTTTGATAAATTACCTGGCATCAACTGCACACTAGGGAACACTACCTCGTATATTTCCGAGCATTGCTTCATGAATTCTTCTACTGTCAAGGGCAGGTCAAAAGTTTTGATTATTTTGGTCGCGCATTCATGCCCTTGGAACCCCAGTAAACTGGATTTTACTTCCCAGGTAAACTCCTTTCCGTACCGTGCGCATACTGTAGAGAAGGCCTGCGTATAAAGCACTTCGGAATCTGTAATGTAATGGAAAGTTTCATGTTTCAGCAGTAGGTAGTTACCAAGCAAGCACGTACTTTAGTTTCGACATATGCAATGATGAAATAACACCTACCTAATAATAACCCATCCAAATCAAATAGAACGTGTGTAACTTTCTTACACTGCATAACGGAAGGTTTTTTGGTATAGCTTTAATTTAGAAAATAATAGAAAGACTTGCTATGAAAGCTGAACCGCACGGGCCACAGGCAGGCGCGGGTTTTGCAAATTGTGAATTTGTGATTTAAAAAGTTTTTGACTTTGACATTTCCAATTTTCCAATCATAAGTGACTCATAAGGTGCGTTCGGAAAGCCTACTGTTGGCAAAATTAACAGTTAAAAACGCCAACAACGAACACATTCCTTCAGGGTTCGTTTTGAGAATGTGTGAGCAAAAGTGGCATTTTTAACTGTTTTTGTTTACCGTTCTGATAGCTCAAAAACAGTTCCATCATGATCCACCTGCTGAGGTGAGTTCTTTTTTTTCTTCTTTCCCCATTTGGGGTATTTGGCTTCGCGCGATCGGCGCATTTGTCATATTCGAGTTCAAGCACAGAGAGTTCAATAGTATGGTTGACGAAATTATTTTTTAAGTGGGTTCTTTGTGATAGTTTGAGCTTGAAGTTTTAGCGTTCTTGGTTTTCTGTCACTTTGGGTAGTGAGCAAAAGTAGCATTATTGGCGAAATGGGTGAAATTCCTACACCGAACAGTTTACATCAAGTACATCAACGCTAATGCAAATGCTAAAAATGCCATCGCGCCCAAAACGAACGCACCTTTTGTGATACATATTAATTAAGAATAAAATAAGCTGAGCATTAAATATTATAAATTCATAGCTCTGAATATATTGGGTACTCTGAGAGCTATGAATCGCAAAAAATAAGTTTTTAATATGTAATAAGCCGTAAACAAGGAATTTCTATTTAATTCCTTGGCCATATTCCTTCGTCTGAAACGGATCCGGATGTCATTACCTACTAAAACTTGTTGAGAGTGGCGGGTATTTTAAACGTGTTTTAAACAGATTTTATTTAGTTTTGATTTTATTACCGTTTTTCTGCAGTCATCTAAACTATTTTAATTATAAAACGAGGATATTTAAAAAAGTTTGAATAGGTACCTAATTTTCAATTGGTAGGTAATATTCAGTTTCTTGGTTAATTTTCTTTACCGAATGTAACTGATCAGTTATAATTAGGTATGTCTGTTACCTACATCAATTTACGGTCCGGATAGTGTAAAATATAGGATCATTGTCCGGATGTAGGTATGAAATTCAAAGGTAAGAAGAACAATCCTACCTTTATATACGTACGTAATACCTGGGGTGCGTTTACGCGCTCCAAATAAAAAATATTCTGAGGCGTCCGTGAACGGCGTCATAGCTCTAGATCAATCATAGCTCTCAAATTCGATTAGATGACAACATGCTGACCAATCAGAGACAAGATAAAAATCTACCTAATAACCTCGATAAACTTAGCCTAGTCAGGAGAAAAATTATACCGGTGGGAGACGTGGGAGTGCGTGAACGGGGCAGATTAATTTTTAGTCGGAACAATTTTTCGCCTGACGGATGCCCTAAACGTGTGACATAGACTTAGCCAGGTTGATTTTATCATAGTCTGGAGTGCGTAAACGCACTCCTGGACTATTGTAGTGCAGCGTGTGACGCAGATAACCTGCATTTAGGGCATTCGTATCTACGCATATCCTGTTTGTATTCAGGAAGTTGATTTATTCATATATTGAAGCTCGCTAAGCTTTTTTATTATTGGAGATCTTTAGGGGAGGCCTTTGTTCAGCAGTGGACGTCCTATGGCTGAAAGGAAAAAGCTTTTTTATAGGTATCTAGGTACCTCCCTGTAATATATCAATTTGATAATTCAATGCAATCTTATAAACAGGGTTAACAGGGACCAGGGATAACAGGGTTACCCAGAACTGATGTACGTACTAAACCGAAAGGAAATGATTCAGGCCCTCATTACAATATAAACAACTTTCACTAAGGGACCAACCCAGAATTCGATAAAAAATCAGCTGTTTCATAGGTAGGTACCTACATTTTGTCGATTCCGAGGAGAAATTTTGTATAGAACAGCTTTTTTTCAGTAATTTTAAAACAGATATGAGTAAAGCAGACTTACCTTACTGCTATCGTGCGCGACCGCACCAAGTGGGTAAATTTTTCGGATTTTTCTAGTAACTTAAAACAGATATAAGCAAAGCAAAGCAAAGCACTGGTTAGCTAACAAGCGCGAGCGTAGCGAGCGCGAACATTTGTCATTTTAGAAGAATGAGCAAAACAAACCACCCTAGTGCAATTTATTAAATAAAAACAACACTAGTGCTATTATGCGCGAGAGTACATGGCACGACAGCAAATTTCCCCCTTTTTGAAGGAAATCGACTAAAAAGTCTGTTATTTTAAAGAACATTTGTGTACTAAGTGTAGTCGAGATCCCTTAAAAATGCGACTTGTAGACGAAAACCAACATAAGGTCAGACGAAAGCAAACAACCCTGTCTAAAACGGAGATCTTCACTTACGTAGGTAGGTACGCTCGACCAATAATGTAGTAGAGCAAAGAGTATATAAATATTAAAAAAAAAAAAAAAAAAACTCGCCAAGACGAATCAAACGAGCCGAAACTCGATGAGGTTGTGTCGTTTCATTACAGAGTTCCTATGACCACCTTCCAGCTCCATCATCAGGTCTTGGTTACCAATGAAAGACAAACTACTCGCCAAGACCATTCAAATGAACCCAAACTCGATGAGGTTGTGTCGTTTCACTGCTAAATTTCTTTGGCCACCTTCCAGCTCCATCATCAGATCAGCACCATGTCGTCATAATATTGTATTGTCACGCGATTTACACATGAATGCAAAATTGCAGCTCAATCAGTAACCGCTAAGTGGATCAATTTTATCTTGCAAGATTTGATTACAGACAGACAACGGTACATACTTACAGGTAAAACTAAATAAAAGCTTGTAAAAAAGTGACTGACATTGTCATTGTATTAGAACTACCTACTTCCAAAATTATTTCTAACTCAATGTCTACAGTTGAACAACACCAAGTCTTAACTAATTTGTTTTTGCTGTTATCATGTATCAATTTATTCAACTTTAAACGCGGGACCGTTGATGAACATTCCCGCCACAAAAGAAGCATCGACGGCGACCATTCTAATAGCCCGAGAGGCAAGCGAAAAAAATGCAACCACTATCTAAAAGCTGTTTTTAGGGTTCCGTACCCAAAGGGTAAAAACGGGACCCTATTACTAAGACTCCGATGTCCGTCTGTCTATCACCAGGCTGTATCTCATGAACCGTGACAGCTAGACCGGTGAAATTTTCACAGATGATGTATTTCTGTTGCCGCTATAACAACAAATAAGTACTAAAAACATAATAAAATACATATTTAAGGGGGGCAACAAAAGTGATATTTTAGGATTTTTTTATCGCTATTAATAATGACAAGTGGAATGGGGCTAAGGGGGCTCCAACACACGGTACGGAACCCTTCGTGCGCGAGTCTGACTTGCAATTGGCTGATATTTTGGTATTTCTTTATCATAATGGTGTATAACAATACCCCGTATCAGTCAGCTGGGTTCCTTAGCGTTTGATGGGGGCAGCCGTTTGTTTAAAAAAAATGAGTACCTATCTTGCAACTATTTCTTAGGGATGATTTATATTAGGACGGGGCGGGCACGGGACGGGCGCGGGACGGGCCGGATGACGCCCGTACGTCGCACGTTCCATACATTTTTGTCGTGGCCCGTACGACGCTCGGACGGGGCCCGTCCGGGCTTTTACACAATAATGTATGGAACGTGCTTCGTACGGGCGCGTCGTGCGCACTCCCCGTCCTAATATAAATCATCCCTAAAGCTGAAAATTGGGTTAAGTACAGATAGAAAAATAATTTAAAAAAAGTTTGAGACAGAAACTGAAACGTGTAACAGGGTCTGTCAGTCAGACTTTCAAATTCAAATTTCTTTATTGACTTTATTGAGGTAAAAACGACCAGGATCAATAACATTTGCCTCACAATATTAAAAAGAAAAAACAATAAGCAGAAAAATACATGAAAAATAAATTATCACACAATACGGAATTAAAAATATGATTAAAAATTAAATAAACATGAGTCAATTATAATCATACAATGTCAATAATGAAATTATAAAATGTCAAACAAAAAATTAGCAGGTACAATGTCAAAATTAGGTTCAATGTCACAAATTTACATTTCTTCAATAACAAACGAACTATCAGTTCGCTTGCTTCGATGCCATTGGTCAGTGAGATTTTCACAGTATGCCGTGAGGACGGCTACAATCGATCTCCATTTGTCAAAAAAAATATCGCATTCAGTGTTGGCAGACAAAAGTGCATTAAAGTGAGTGCGAGAGCGCAACAGAGGCGACATAGAGCGTGCTACAGTACGACTACGGTCAACGTGGAAAAGGCTCGGCATCCGGCCCCGTCTGTTAGACGGTATACCAGGCTCGTCAGGTACAAATAAGACACACAGCAAATTATGCAACTCAGTTGAATCAATTGACCCTCGAATAACTTTGCAGCAGGTAAGGAGCTGGTCTAGAATTCTTCTTACCTCTAAGGAATTGTAGCCAAGTTGGCCAAGTAAAAATTTTGTCTGGTATAGGAATGGATGATAACCATATTGTTTCTTAAATAAAAATCTTAAGAATACTTTTTGGACCTACTCCAGAATCCGGGCGTAAGTTACATGATACGGGTTCCAGACTCCAGTTTGCTTCTGACCAGAGAGCTGTATAGAGTTTTGACTACTTGAGGGTTTTCAAAAACTTTGGAATTGCGTAGTACAAAGCCAAGACGACTAAATTCCTCTTTAGCGAGGTCAGTGACGTGATCGTGAAAAGTGAGGACACGGTCAAAAGTTACACCTAAATCTTTGATATGGCTTACTTACTCTATTTATAGTTTTGTCGTGTAAACGATAACCAAAATGAGTTGGATTCTTCTTCCGATCGAAGGTCATGACATTGCATTTGCCCAAGTTAAATAGCATTTTGTTCTCGGCACTCCACTCATGAAGGCGGTTGATGTCATCCTGTAGTCTTAATGAGTCACTGCCGTCACTGGGTGTTTTGATCTCAAGAAAAAGTTTGAGATCATCCGCGTACAGGAGACATTGAGCGGTGATCAATACTTTGACCAGGTCATGGATCATCATCTGGAAGAAGAGCGGACCGGCCACGGAACCCTGGCTTACTCCAGATCTAGTGGGATAAGGACTTGACTCATACGTCCCATGCCTCACATATTGACACCGGCCACGCATGAGGTCTGAGATAAGATACAGAGACTGGGAGCGAAACCAAATGAACATGATAGCTTACGTAGCAAGATATCGTTGTCTATTTTATCAAAAGCTTTTTGGAAGTCGAAATAAATTACATCTACCTGAGATCCACGGTCCAAAGCACAAGAAATATAGTCGACCAGGCATAGCAAGTTAGTGTTTACTGAGCGACCTGGCCTAAAGCCGTGCTGCTCTTCCCCTATCTGCTGCTTTACTTGTCTATAAATCTCACTGTGCAAAATTTAGTAAAATAAAACGCTTTAAAGTAGCACCACCATGGCAACGTGATGGTAACGTATAATACCGAAAATTCAGTATTTAGAAACTCGTTGCATTTTTTGCGCTAACCTCCCGGGTTATGATTGCTTGCGGCGGGCAAAGGGAAAGGGATAGCAGATAGCAGGATGGCCTTGAGAAAATTGTCCCCAAAGCTCGAAAGTTCGAAACTATAACCAAATGTCCAAATGAACTATGTATTATTCTATTTGTAAGCTAATCGATTATTATTTTATCATACCACCTGCTCGAAAATGACCCATTATATGTCATAGAATCTCAACGTAAAACGAGTAATTATATTATCTTAACACATTCTCGAGGGCTATGGCAGGTCAATATTGTATGAAACTCCCTAGGGGTTAAAGTGATTTAAATTTGGAACGACTAATTCGTATGAAAATCTCTCAACTTCAATTGTCGCCCGTGACATAAGTCATCACTTAATTCTCTTGGTACATAATCTACTAATTATTTCGTTGTTTTAAAATTGATCTTTCTACACTACACTAAAATGTACCTACGTTGTAACTCTACAAGAGTAACATTAATTTTTAATCTAGGCCGAATCATACAAGTCGGCGGATGTGATGTAAGCTACAAGCTGCGCCATTTCCAATCTTGACTGAAGCTCACATAAAGCTGCGCGTTGATTAGGTTTCGCGCTGCTCGTTGCTAACATCACATCAGCCGACTTGTACGATTCGGCCAATACCTAAACATAACCCGTAACATACATTTACTTTGCAAGTCACAAGCAGCAGATGGTGTAAGCAAAAGGGCTATATTATGTATATTAATTTCCTTGTGGCTCCATACATTTTTGCACAGCGCCCCTCGCGGTAGCAAAGAAGAACTAATAATAGTATCTAGAACTACACGAAAATGGTAATAGTTTTCGTTTACTATATTATGCAAACAATACATACTAAGGCTTCAGGAGTAGGAATATGTTAGTTTATTTTGGGGCTATACCTACCTATGTATAACCAGAGCCCCAAAATAAAGAAGACTGTCTGCTACTCTTTCTTTTTTTTTCTGTCTCGACTCTGGTTTTTATTGATCCCCGTGCGGCAAGGGAGGAAGGTCACATTACATATATTATACCTGCATGTTATTCTATTACTCATTGACTTACATTGTAAGGATCGGTCCAAAGGAAACATTTTCGGAGATCTTACTTTCTTACATCTAAAATATCTTCGCAAACTCATGGAATTGTTTTTCTTATTTTTTGGTATATTATTGATTTGGATTGTTTTTTTTTTGGAACATCGAATGTTTCATTTCATTCGATTCCTTTCCATTCCATTCAATTCCATTCAATTCCATTCAATTCCATTCAATCCCATTCAATTCCAATCAATCCCATTCAATTCCATTCAATTCCATTCAATTACATTCAATTCCATTCAATTCTATTCAATTCCATTCAATTCTATTCAATTCCATTCAATTCCATTCAATTCCATTCAATTCCATTCAATTCCATTCAATACCATTCAATTTCATTCAATTCCATTCAATACCATTCCATTCCGTTTTATTCCGTTTAATTCCGCTTATTCCGTTTAATTCCGTTTCATTCCGTTCAATTTTCAATTTATCCAATGCCTTCTGAAAAGCATGGACGACGCGACGCCCACCGAGGGGGTTTTAGTAGTTAAGAACACATTAAAAAATATTTCCCCCCGTAACAAAAAAGGCACCACACCCTAACGAAATTGTTTATTTTTAGCTATTAATTATTTTATTCAAGTCAATTTCAATATAGTTATAGTCAAAGAATTATACACAATTCATATTATATAACTAACCAAAACACTATTTATTTTTTACATAATGTAGAATATATCCTTGCGTGTCAAATCTTTGGATCAAACGAACGATCCAGACGGCTAGCGGCGAACACGTTTCCGTCCCGACCTTCCTACAACCCCAATGTCCTTGTGGTTGCCAGCCACCCTTGCAACATGCATGTACTGCACTCAAATATTTATTTCTGTATATTTTATACCCGGTTATTCGGTACTTAGCCAAGTACTGGTGACTCAGACCATCACTATGAACAAATCATTTATTGCTACGAGTACGTATTATCTAGTACCTATTCACACGCGGTTCTTACGTGTCATGTTCTATATTTATCTTCTATTATATAAAAGGCTTCCCTGAGACTGACTGACAGACAGCCTACAGCCTAAACCGCTGAAAATATAAACTGAAAATTTGATACATTGAACGACGTAATGGAGCACTAATGATTGACCAAGTATGAGTAGGACTCGCGCACCTAGGGTTTTGTACTGTATGGGAGCCCCCTTTAAATATTTATTTCATTTTAATTATTTATTATTAAGTTGTTTATACAACTAAACATTTTGTGAATATTTCAAGCATCTACCTGTTACCATTTTTAGGGTTCCGTACCCAAAGGGTAAAAACGGGACCCTATTACTAAGAATCCGCCGTCCGTCTGTCACCAGGCTGTATCTCATAAACCGTTATAGCTAGAAAGCTGAAATTTTCACAGATGATGTATTTCTGTTGCCGCTATAACAACAAATACTAAAAACAGAATAAAATTAAAAAAATCAAATAAGTCGAAATACGAGTATATAGCTATCACCGTTCATGAGATAACATGGCGTGGTGAGAGACAAACGGAAAGCGACGTCTTAGTAATATGGTCCCGTGTTTACCCTTTGCGTTCTGAACTTCTGAACCCTAAATAGCAAAAATAACCTATTTTATACATTTTTTCGCGATTCGATAAGCTTTTACGTGAAGTACTTAGCTGATTTTATTTTCGAAATTTCGGGGTTGGTCACGTTGTAAAGTTAGCCGTCAACATGCCTGTCGTCTAGAGATACGAGTAGGTACACTATGTATTTCTCAAATAAATAAAACTATGAACGATGGTTCTAGAGTAGAATTGTTGAATCCCTCACTTCGCCCTGGATTGAAATAATCGGCCAAGTGCGAGTCGGACTAGCGCGCGAAGGGTTCCGTACCATGTGGAAGCCCCCCTTCATATAGTTTGTTTTAATTGATTTATTTATTTTTGAAGTTAATATACAACTAAATATTCTGTGAATATTTCAAGCATCTTCCTGTTGCCGTCATTAAATTCAAGCAAAAAAAATCACGTTTCTTGTATGGGAGCCCCCCTTAAATATTTATTTTATTTTAATTTAACTATTTATTTTCAAAGTGAATATTTATTAAATATTCTGTGAATATTTCAAGCATCTACCTGTTGCCATTAAAAAAATAATGTCTCCAGGCTATATCTCATGAACCGTTATAGCTAGAATGCTGAAATTTTCACAGATGATGTATTTCTGTTGCCGCTATAACAACAAATACTAAAAACAAAATAAAATAAATATTGAAGGGGGCTCCCATACAACAAACCTGATTTTTAGCCGTTTTTCGCTCGATATTAATAACGGTAATATGTTGAATTCACAGAATATTTAATTGTATGTTTACTTCAATAATTGATTATTAAATTAAAATAAATATTTAAGGGGGGCTCCAATACTATTCGGAACCCTTCGTGCGCGAGTTCGACTCGCATTTGGCCGATTATTTAAAAACACCTCAGCCGATTCATTTAAAATTTAAATGGGACCCCGGGAGTATACCCTTTCGAACTAAAAAATAATTTTTGGATTCGGTTGACAATTGGCGAAATAATCGATTAAAAATACCTATAGACGAATATACGAGTAGAACCTCTTCCTTTTTGGAAGTCGGTTAAAAAAGTAAGGGAAAGAATTCGAAGAAATCCTGTCCGAAAGCAAAGGATTATGTTTCGGGCGATGAAGATAGCTCCTAGAACCATGTTGAGTATTTTAAATAATCGGCCAAGTACGAGTCGGACTCGCGCTCGGAGGGTTCCGTACTGTATGGGAGCCCCCCCTTAAATATTTTTTTTATTTTAATTTTATTATTTATTATTGAAGGGAATATAAAACTAAATATTCTGTGAAAATTTCAAGCATCTACCTGGTAACATTCTTAATATAGAGCGAAAAACGTCTAAAAAGAAGGAAGCTTCTTTGGAGCTTTGGGCATAAACACGGTCATTCTGCTTGTTACTGTTGCTTAATTGTAAAAATATTCTCAGCCGTAAACAAAGTTTTTAGGGTTCCGTACTTAAAGGGAAAAACGGGACCCTATTACTAAGACTTCGATGTCCGTCTGTCTGTCTGTCCGTCTGTCACCGGGCTGTATCTCATGAACTATGATAGCTCGGCAGCTGAAATTTTCACAAATGATGTATTTTGGTTGCCGCTATAACAACAAATACTAAAAACAAAATAAAATAAATATTTAAGGGGGGCTCCCATACAACAAACCTGAATTTTTAGACGTTTTTCGCTCTATATTAAGAATGGTACCAGGGTAGATGCTTGAAATTTTCACAGAATATTTAGTTTTATATTCCCTTCAATAATAAAATAAAAAAAAAATTTAAGGGGGGCTCCCATACAGAACGGAACCCTCCGTGTGCGAGTCCGACTCGTACTTGGCCGATTTTTTAGTTTATTTGATTTAAAAAGGTTTTTTTTAAATTTTATCATCGTCTTTTCTAGTGTATTTAAAATAGCTAAAGGCTGATGAATGTTTTTTAGGAGTATTAAAAATCTTGAAAACTGATTAATGTTGTTATGTGGTGCCATATTTTTCATATAATTAGTATAACTGATAAATAAGACATGTTTCGTTAGAATTTATTGTATTTTTTGTATATGTTTCAACTGACCCCAATCGCTGTTTCAACCGCCCCTGCCATGTGGACGGTTGAAAAAAACAGATGTTTTTTAAAATCTCGGGATCTATAATGATACAGCCATATCGTAGCTAAAACTTCACATTAGAATGTCACGTGTTATTATCGTCACTTAATTGGTTTATGTACAAACAACAAAATCATAAGCGACAAAAGCTAAATTGTTTCAACCAGTTAGGTTGGGTTTAGGTTAGGTTAGGTTAGGTTGTAGTAACCAGTAGACCCTACTTTCATTTCTTGCCTGTTGGAAGCGCTCTCCCTGTTACTCACCAAGTGTAATTACACCAGATTTTCAGAAAATCTATTCAGATGACTGAATGAAACGGTGAAAGTGCAATTTTACAAATATAAATAATTAGCCAAGTACGAGACGGACTCGCGCACGAAGGGTTCCGCACGGTAAGGAAGCCCTCCGTAATATATTTTATTTTAATTCATTAATTATTTTGAAATAAATATAACACTTAATATTTCAATTTAAAAATCACGTTACTTGTATGGAAAAAATAAATAAATAAATTATAACAAATATTTATGGGCCCCTTAAATATTTATTTTAATGAATTAATTTATTTTTAAAGTGCATATTTAACTTAATATGCTGTGAATATTTCATGCATCTGCTACCTGTCACCGTTATTAATATCGAGCAAAAAATGTCTAAAAATTCAGGTTTGTTGTATGGGAGCCCTTAAATATTTTTTTTTTCTATTTTTAGTATTCAACAAATACTAAAAATAGAAAAAAAAATTAAGTATAGCGGCAACAGAAATACGTCATCTGTGAAAATTTCAACGTTGTAGCTATTACGGTTAATAAGATACAGCCTGGTGACAGACAGATAGACAGACGGACAGACAGACGGACAGACAGACGGACAGACAGACGGACAGACAGACGGACAGACAGACGGACAGACAGACGGACAGACAGACGGACAGACAGACGGACAGACAGACGGACAGACAGACGGACAGACAGACGGACAGCAGAGTCTGAGTAACAGGGTTCCGTTTTTACCCCTTGGGTACGGAACCCTAAAATTTCTAAAATCATAAAATCCAGAGCCAACTTTCATGAATACATTCGAAAACGATGGACTTGAAAATATAGAAATCCGCTGAAATATCCATGGAAACAAAAATATTTTTTTTGTTGTAGACCTGTGTAAGGCATTAACTATGACGTATGCATGAACTGCTGTATTTTGACGAAATTGTGTAAGTATGATACGATACGCTTTCTCGACATTGACGTAGATTTTCAGTAAATTTAAAAAGTTTTAAAGTTTGACCAGACACTGATCAAACAGAGACCATAATCAATTGTTAACAGAAAAACGCGTTAAAATTATCTACAATACAAACAAATAATGTAAATAGAACACACACACATATTATTAATAGATTTTGTTTGCTTCCCTATGTGCAATGAACATAATCTGGACACGAATTTATTTCTCTTTACATTGCTTTATCTACGCATACGATAACCAAAATGTATGTAGAGTCAATGTCTACCAATTGCAACATGAACATCAAGTGCCGGCCAGCAATAGTCGATAAGTTATTGAATATTAAATAGAGCACCGTTAACGAGAGCGCCTTTCAAGGGCCACAGCCTTGAACTAATTTTTCTACCACCATGCCCTTATGCTTATCGATAATATATTGGGTCAATCATTGGCATATAGCACGCAGAACTGGGGAATGGGGACGTAAACTTCTCAAATGGTGACTGTGCACTGGCATCACGGCGTCCGCACTAGAGATTACAAACCGGGCCCACACGGGCCCGGTGCCCTTTTAGGCCTTTTAACGTTAGTAATTTATAAACATGTGAGTAATTAGTTTCTTGTTAAGTGTATACTGTATTGTAGATTGTTTTTGACTATTCAAAAGTGTGTCTGTGACACCCATTTGTCGAAATAAATAAACTGAAACTGAAGGCACCCACCGGGCCTGGCCTTTCTAAGTTGTTATGATTATGACACGTTTAGTACTTTAGGCTACGTTATTAGTTTCTTATTTTAATGCTATGTTTTCAAATAGACATTATAAGGAGTAAAGAGAAAAACTTATAAAAATGAATAATTACTAATACTAATGTTTTTTTTTGTGATTGTGTGGTTTGTGTGATTTTGACTCTTGAGTGAGAGTTGGGACTAAATGTTGTGATAATTGCTCATAAGCCAGTTTTCCATTCATATATTTAAAAAAAACATAAAATTCTTTAGAGGTTTCATCGCTTAAGACACAACGTGGCCGGGTCCGTCGGGCGAACGACGGCGACGAATGCAACTGGGCCCGGACGGGTTGAGAAACATATCGGGTTGCAATTTCTAGTCCGCACAAGATCGTGTCAGACGATATGACCGTAGGACGAGTTGGATGCATGCCGGTGGAAGGAATCCTCTCTCATTGGAAATATTTTGGGGAGGCCAATGTCTAATAGAGGATGTCTTACTTGATGATGATGATGAAGAATGTCGGACAAATTCGATGCAATCGTATGTTGAAGATGGTAGATCACTCGATATCTCGGTAGTTTTAATTAATTCGTGGATATAGAGCGTGAAATCAAGCATTCAGGCAAAGCAAAAAGTAAGTAGGTATATAGGGGCGCAGCATGGTCCCTACTTCTCAGTCGAAGTGAAGCTCAGTGGCGGCCGCACGTCGCGTCCGCTGCCACACCGCGCGCCGGCTCGATCCCTGTCATGTTAGTAAACAAAAAGTGAATTAATATAACACATCGAGAGACCGCTCTCAGTACACAAGTGACTCTAATTTGGTTAACATGTCTTTTCCGGGAGTTTTTCTATTTTCACACTACCTGGAAAGCTTTTGGGTGAGTGAAATTTTTAGTGCGAATTTTTGTGAATTTTTATTTTATTTTCTGCAAGTTAACCCGTTTGATTTGTAATTGATTTAACTTTTTAGTGCTTTGTAAGTGCAGCGAGCCTGGACGTGGTGTAATTTATTAGTTTTTTGCACGCGTGTTATTCAAACATTGGCTGAAATAGATTAAACCGGGGTCTCGATTGTTCGAGAAAACGAGTTTTATTTATAGACTCGTATTTTTAAAAATCGATCTATATTCAAACTTTTTTTATACGTCGAATAATTTAGTAAAAAGTTAATCAATGGTCAGAATTCAGTTTTCAGTTAGATTCTCTTGCATCGGGCAGCGACGAAGTTAGCGCTGGAAATGTTGCGGAAAAACAATAAATAATTCAGTGATTTTTCTTGTGATTTACGAAGCGTTAGCTCGCGTGGTTTGGCGATGTTAACTCAATAGTTAATATGTTATCACCGGTCAGTTGCCATGCAAAGTGACGCGTGGAGCTGATTAGTGATTAAACTGTTGCATGTTAAAACTGACCTACACGACGAAGCGAAATAAAAAGCAAACAACGGAACTTCGACGACGCAGGGTCTTCTACGTACGTACCGGCTGAAAAAAGTAACCGATACAAGACATGGAATAATTGCAATTAAAATGAGATAACCGACTTCTACTTTTTGTAACGATGACGATACAGTTTTTAATTTTTTAACGGGTTCCAAAAAGGAGGAGGTTCTATGTTTGTCTGTATGTTTTTTTTTTTGTATGTTTATCAATAATTTCGGCAATTTTGAACCGAATAGAAAAAATATTTTTAGTTCAAAAGAATATACGAGTACTCCCGAGGTGGTTAGAAATAGTTTTTAAATGTTACAGTAATCGGCTGAGCAGTATTTGAAAAATCAAAAATAATGTTAACAATTCGAATTTTGTACACAGTGAAAGGTTTGCCATTTTTTTGCGAAAAATAATAATATCCATGTCGATTTTTCGATGAGTGAAGAGCTTAAAAAAATAAAAGCTTGGCTCATTCGAGAGTGTTTGGTTGCGGGGATCGTGACTAATCAGGAGGGAAATGGGGGAAAACTTTACCCGGCACTAGCACAGTATAGGTTAAACAAAATATTTTTATCAGACATCATCGAAATATAACTAAGAATTCGCTTAGATCACAAACTATGATTCTTCACAAATCACAAGGCAAGGAAATTAAACTAGTTAATATACCAGATTCAAACAAAAATTCACCCAATCAAATGCAAGACACATCACCAAAATATGTTAACTTCTTATTCCGTAATGTGGTTGTCCATATGTAGTACCACCCATAAGGAGATTAATTCGAAATTAAAAAAGATTAACTCTTTATGAGTTGGGTATGCGATGGTGGTACCTAAGACATTAAGCACCATTTTTTTTTCTTTGGATTTTTTTGGACATATTTAAATAAAATTATCTCAAGAGTTGTGTTGAAGTGTTTCATAGACATGATTGTCGATATCTGCCACCAATACCTAGACTTGGCAGTTCATCCATGACTCTATTAACGGCTGAGTAACTTGCTAAAGTTCACAACCACCTTCTTACTCGGTGGGCTAATTGTTTGGACTAACTAGTATCTAGACTAGTACTGCTTTTAATTATTATTACAAGCTTTTATTTAACTTGCAATGGATGTACTCGTACCTATGTATGTATGCAGGTTCGGGTGGAATCTTGCAAGTTAAATTTGACCAACTTCCCGTTTTCCGATTGAGCTGAAATTTTGCACGCATATGTATATCGCGTGACAATGCAATAATATGGTACCATGGAGCTGATATGATGATGGAGTCGGAAGGTGGCCATAGGAACTCCTGTACTAAACAAGATGACCCGTCGTATTTGGGCTCGTTTTACTTGTATATGCTAGCACTCTGCTGCTACATGATATCCAGGATATCAAAAGCTTGGTTTTAAAAAGGTTTTTTTTTTACCATTAATTTATTTAATTTTTGTTTTATTTCAGTAGTCGTAATTCAATTTCACGGTACTATTCATAAACCTACAAAGTCACCGTCAACAAAAAAAATCTAAATAAGTATATTATACATATAGAACCTGTGTACCTAAGCCGAATCATACAAGTCGGCGGATGTCAAGTAAGCTACAAGCTGCGCAATATCCAATCAACGCGCAACCATTTAAATTTTAAAGAATTCGGCTGAGCGGTTTTTTAAAAATCAACAATAATATAAACAATTCGAATTTTGTACACGATGGAAGGCAGTTTTGCCATTTTTTGCGAAAAATAATTATACATAACACTCGCACCTCACACGCACGTGTGGTTTTCAGGAGATGCGTGACTCGCGTGACAACCTGACCGAATCGTTACATATTCACACTATTATGGGTACCAGTTAACAAATGTGCAGATTTACATTGCATCGGCATCGAAAGAAGATTGCTGCGAGTTTTTTTTATTTTTCATTTTCAATTTTTATTTCATGTCTTTTTTTGCATGGTCATGTCTTTTCTACCAAACAAAAAAAGAAACGCGTAACGCACATCAAATACAAAAAAAAAAACATAGTCGAATTTTTATTTTTAACCGACTTCTAAAAAGGAGGTTTTCACTCTTCTTTGAAGTCGGTTAAAAATAGAACACTTTTTAACCGACTTCAAAGAAGAGTGAAAACCTCCTTTTTAGAAGTCGGTTAAAAATAAAAATTCGACTATGTTTTTTTTTGTATTTGATGTGCGTTACGCGTTTCTTTTTTTGTTTGGTAGGTCATATTTTAGAGGTGGTCTCATTTAAATTTTAGGCGAATCGGCTGACTCTTTTTTAAAAACAACAAAATCGCGAGAAATAAAAAAGTTTAGTTACTCCATACATTTTCCCGAGAGTCGATAAATTTATTCTTTCACGATTTCGCAGTTAGTTCCATAGCAAAAGATGTTCATAATGATGAGCATATACTTGCACCTCTGCTATTATCCCTGTACTTTGAAAAGCAACCCCCTGTATTATCTGACCATAAATTATTAAAAAATCGGCCAAGTACGAGTAGGACTCGCGCACGCAGGTTTCCGTACTGTACGGAATGGAAAACCTTAAATGTTTATTTTAATTTAATTATTTATTATTGAATCGTATGTACAACTAAACATTCTGTGAATATTTCAAGGGTCTACCTGTTACCATTATTAATATCGAGCAAAAACGGTTAAAAATTCAGGTTTTTTGTATGGGAGCCCCCATTAAATATTAATTTTATTCTATTTTTAGTATTTGTTGTTATAGCGACAACAGAAATACATCATCTGTGAAAATTTCAATTGCCTAGCTATCACAGTTCATGAGACACAGCCTGGTGACAGACAGACAGACAAACAGACAGCGGAGTCTTACTAATAGGGTCCCGTTTTTACCCTTTGGGTACGGAACCCTAAAAATGTGGATTAGGTATGAATAAAGGTGGGTGGTCTTATAACTTTGTTGTCACTTTAACCCAAAATATTATGAATTAAGTCTGATAAAAAAGACGCCACCTTTCTCTATCTGGTATAATTCTGCGCAGTTCAAGCTTTAATTTCGTATTCCCGGATGTTTGTTCATCTATAATTTCGCCAATTGTGAACCGAATCGAAAAATTATTTTTGCTCGTAAAGTAGCTGTAATTACACCAATTTCAATATCGTAATGTATTTCATTACGCACTTGTGCGTTATTGTAATGTAAAACGCACGCCGCCAGCGACTGCAGAACTCTGTGGTCTCGTTTCTCCTACTTTCACTCAAGAGAGTGAGAGACATTACGCACTCGTGCGTTATTGTAATGTAAAACGCACGATGCTACTTTCACTCAAAGTCAGAGTTTTATTAATTTCCTCGCAAATATGTTTTAAAACGTCGTATGACATACGTGCGCTTTGAAAATTACAGCTTCTGCTTCCTTATAGCCCTCGCCTACGGCTCGGGCTAGCAATATCGCCTTGGTTGTAATTTTCAACTTACCGCACTTATATCATAATGTACTATTTTAGTTTGAAAGGGTATACTCCCGAGGTGGTCCCATTAAATTTAAAAGAAATCGGCTTAGCCGTTTTTGAAAAATCAAAAATAATGTAAACAATTCGAGCGCAATATACGACATTTGTACACGATGGAAGGCGGTTATGCAATTTTTTGCGAAAAATTATTATTGACAGCTACGCGCCACTGGCTACCCTCTCTCATATCGTAGAAGGGTTATGTCGTAGTTCCCCAGTGTTATTATTATTGATACGGCAATTCAAGTTGTGTTTCTTTGGAATACGGCAGGCTTTTACTAATAAGTATCCAGCAATTTCGGACTGTTCTAGCACCTACTGGGGGACCCCCATTCCTAGGATTTACAATTTTGGCGAGCGTTAGCGGTATTTTTTTCCTCACTCACAATGGCAATTTTGAAATATTGTAGTTCACTGCGTAAGTCAAATACGGATAGGTAGACTTATTTTCGTGCACATTAATAATTTTTAGAAATGCATGTTTAGGTTTAATGCTTTCCTTCACAGCAGTGAAGAAAATCGAAGTTTAAAGTAAAAACTTCGAAAATTCAAAAGACAGAGGTGCGTGCCTCGGGATATGAACTCCGGACTATAACATTCTTTGGTAGGTATTATCGGCAGTTTTATATAAAATCCACATGTCAAAAACACAAAGGAAGGATTTTAACTCATAATCCCTCTTTTGCGTTTCGAAGCTAAAAAAAGTTAAATGCAGTGGCATCACAGTAACATAGAGACGATCACAAACTAAACATTTTATTGCCTACAATTTTTTTATTACTCATTTTGAGGGTTGGCGAGACAGGATTATCACTAATATTATCTAATTATTATCTGCTAGCGACCCGCCCCGGCTTCGCACAGGTGTATTATGCATATAAACATTCCTCTTGAATCACTCTATCTATTAAAAAAACCGCATCAAAATCCGTTGGGTAGTTTTAAAGATATAAGCATAATTGGGGACAGACAGCGGGAAACGACTCTGTTTTATACTATGTAGTGATAGTGATTTGCGAAAATAATGTACTCGTAATTATAGATAGGTTATTTAAAAACTGTAATCGAAATTCGATAAGTGCCTAGTTTCCGAAAAATCATTGCGAAAACCATGAAAATGGCGTGATACCTAAACAACATTTTATCAAAAACTAGGTTAGTTTAGTTTGTTGGAAACACACTATATTTAGGTTTCGTACTGGTGCACTAGTTTCTAAATTGTTTTTTTTCCACTGACCCAACTCAGGGCGACCACTGCTGGACATAGGCCTTCCCTATGGATCTTCAATGAGACTGGTTTGAAGCGGTTTGTATCCTATGCAAATTCAACCAACCGATCTTTGTGAACTCTACCATTGGCCAAAGATTCATTCTTAACATGATGCTTATAGCTTATTTATGTAGACGTAAACTCGGAAAGTTGTTCCATTAATTATACTTAATCAAAACTTTGGTTAATACTGAGTTGTGCTTTTCATACAGGTACAAAAACTTGCAGTATAGGTAAGTAGAAGAAATTACCAACAAAAAAAAATTCATATTGACTAAGGTGTAGAGTTAGTTCACTAACTCTACGCCTTAGTTCAGTAAGGACTTGTAGTCTTAACTCTACAAGTGCGCGCCTTAGCGTGTAGAGTTAGAAGCTTGGCTCTACATGAGATCTGCCAGCTTTTTGAAAGTGCGAACTATGGTCTTGTCTTGGCTACAGTTTACATGAAAATGTTTTTGTTGGATTTGACTTCTTTTTGTAGATTATTTGTTACAAGAAGTATTTTATCGATTTTCAGATCTCTAGCATCATAATTTGCGAAAGCCTCATACAAACTTTCATCCCCCAGTCTTAGGGGTTGTGAGGTGGGTTGTTTTATTATCTACTACAACGAGTTCTTATATCCGTTTTCAGAATTCTAGCATCAAAAGTTTCGAAAGTAGCATACAAATCTTCTTCCCCAGATTTTAAGAGTTGGGGGTGATTTATTAAAAACTCTGAATTACGTATTTTACTCGTATTATTTACAACAAAGAGCCTGTATATCAATTTTTGAATGAAAGCTTGTATGAGACTTCCACAAATTTTCATATAGTGGAAGTCTCATACAAGCTTTCATTAAGTAGTTCATGGGGTTGAGAGTTAAAAGATAGAAGTTTTAGATTTTTTTCTTTGTCTATGCGTAATAGTCTACCTTGATGCCAAATATCAAATTACTGGGTCATCTGATAGTGGGCTAGGTTTTTGATCTATAAGTCACTGAGTAAGTCAGTGAATCAGTCAATGAAACCCGGATTTTTAAACGTCAACATTTAATACATCAACTGTTTGAACAAAATTAATAAAGTTTTGCATTCCATATAAGCTAAAGAACTTTAATAAATATGCTAAATTTCATTCATTTAGGTTAAATCGTTTTCGAGTTAGAAAGGGGTCAAAAGAGGCTTAAATGGTTCGTGAAATATATCCTTTTTTTTTGTCTTGGCTGGACACGATGCCGTGTCTATGTAGAATTTCTGCCGAAACCTCGTCGGAAATAGAGTGTTTTCAGCTTTTGCCATACAATGCATGTAGCTGCTTATTAATTTAAAAACTTTAGATTGCTGTTTTACGATTTTCTCAAATAGAATATTCAGGAAAATTATTCAGACAGCCATATTTCCACTTTTAAATAAAATCTTCTTTCTTAGCGATAAGACATACCTAAACATCATTATCATCAGCCGGAGGACGTCCTTGATAGATACGTTCATAGTAAGGATTTATTCACCTTGTCTGACTGATTTCTGATATGATAAAGACACCTTTGTAACATGCAAAAAGATTTTGTTATCAACTGTATACAGTTATAAAGAAAAGAAGCTGTCTAGTGTCTGCTCAGCGTTTGTACTAGTTCTGCTAATGACCGGATAACTTTCAGCGACCTAGGCCTTGGGCCCTAGTATGAGTTTGTTTAGTAAACGTAAACTATGATCGTTTTCGTGTAAAATATACTTACGACGTGAAACTACTACAGTTTTCTTGTATAAATAATCTCATGCTCAAGTCCTCGGTGGCCTTAGTAGGAGATTATACGGAAACTAAAGCGATAGCCTTTTCCTTACCATCCTCTTTTTATAACAGGACAAGTAGGAAGACGCTACGTTACCACCCCTACACTGTCGATTTTCCTTCGATACGTACGAAGCGGTTTGACTCAACTTTTCTGATTCGTACCGCCAGGGAATGGAACAGTCTTGTTTCCTAAGAGATATAATGTAAAACTTTTCAAAATCAGAGTGAATAGGTATCTTCTAGGACTGCGTGCTTCATGTTCGACAACAACGTCGCTTACCATCAGGCGAGTTAATGGTCAAGGGCGGACTTATTCGCAATAAAAAAAAAGATAGTAGTTTACGTGGGGCTCCATAAATTTTTGTAAAGCGCCCTTGGCCGAACGAGGAACAGAAAAGTATGGAGCCAAAACCACATGAAAACGATTATAGTTTCCGTTTATCATAAAAACTCATGCTAGGGCCTCGAGACGACGCGACGTGGTGGGTAGAGTCGGATTACTAGTAAAACTGTGTGACCAGCATTTTTGCAAATTCATTGCACTTTTAATTAATGCGTAAGTAGGTTAGGTAAGTACCTATTAGGTATTGGAAGTGTACTAGGCATCGAGCACGCACTTTTTTATGTAGATACTATGGGCTAAGTGCCCATTTATAATGTGGACTACAATATTTATGATTTAGGTATTGAAGTTTAAGTACTTACAACAAAATGCAGTGACCAAACTTCATAAATAATAATCGGCCAAGTGCGAGTCGGACTCGCGCACTTAGGGTTCCGTACTGTATGGCAGCACCCCTTAATTAAACATTTAATTTATTTCAATTTAATTCTTTATTAGTAAAGTGAATAAACAATTTAATATTCTGTGAATATTTCAAGCATACCTATTACCATTATTAAAATCAAGCGAAAACGGTTAAAAATTCAGGTTTGTTGTATGGGGGCCCCCAATTAATATTATTTTTTTTGTTTTTAGTATTTGTTGCTATAGCGGCAAGAGAAATACGTCATCTGTGAAAATTTCAACTTTCTAGCAATAACGGTTCATAAGATAGGTACAGCCTGGAGACAGACAGACAGACGGACAGCGGAGTCTTAGTAATAGGGCCCCGTTTTTACCCTTTGGGTACGGGACCCTAAAAAAGCAATTAAACAATTATATCGACACACCACTCAAAGTTTAGGGTCGATATCCGCGATGCTAGAAACATAATGGGGTGAAGCAATGTATACACTATACAACGTTTAAAAAAATCCAAAAGCCTTTTAAATTTACTAACTAAAATACTTTAAAGCAGATTATATCCGTTTGCTCTTTATCATTGAAACAGATAAAGGAAATGCAAACTAAGTGAATTATTTATTTCATGCACCCTAGTCTAGACAGTGCCCGCGTTCAAAAGCACATAACAACAGCTTACAATATATGAAAGGGCTACATGGGGAAGGGTGTTGTACCTAAATTAATATTAACAAAATGCATTTTTACCTACATAAACTACCCACCTTTTTATATACAGGTACCTAGCTAGGTATATTGTATTGTAATTGTATTGAATCAACATTGTTTTTTCTAATTAAGTAATAGACAATGAATATATTAAATGATTTCTAATACCTTACCTACCTACCTGAGTTTAATCTTTTTTTTGCTTGCGAAATGCGTTTCATCTGATGAAAAAGATTTTCTAATTATAATAATTAATAAAAAAACCATCACCTAATTTACATACCTAATTTATAAATTACCATCAGGGTTGGCACCACGACAAATCACATATGTAAGTACCTACCCAAGGTAGGTACCTAAGCAAGTGTAGCTTAGGACACTGCAGCTCCTGGTTGGTCCCAGGTGGTGGGTGGTGATGTGTCTGGTGTTCGACACATCGTCATTCTGGCGAGTGCCTATGCTCCGTGGTGGGGCCTGATTTAGGCCAGCGCTGTCGGGTGCCGCGGAGGAGTGCGCAAGCGTGCCCGTAGCCCCGACACCAGGCGCAGTGGCGGAACACCCAGGGGTTTTGGTGGGTATACCGTCCAGCGATGGGCGGGGACTCCCACATAACCACCCGCCTGTTCTCGAGGTGTGGTGGTATCTATCAAAGATTTCTCCTGGATAAAAAAAAGGACACTGCAGCTTATCATCTTTTAACCGACTTCCAAAAAGGAGGAGGTTCTATGTTCGTCTGTATGTATTTTTTTGTGTATGTTCATCGATAATTCCGCCAATTGTGAACCGAATCGAGAATTTTCTGTTTAGTTCGAAAGAGTATACTCCCGAGGTGGTCCCATTTTTCACAGAAATCGGCTATTTTTGAAAAATCAACAATAATGTAAATAATTCGAGCGAAATATTCGAATTTTGTACGTGATATGGAAGGCGGTTTTGCCATTTTTAGCGAAAAATTATTAATTAGTTTATAATTTGAAATAACTAAAATTACCATAATAAATATTTTAAATAATAAGTATTTATTTACATTTCTTATGAAACATTTGAGTTGTCGTTCTATACTACCAAAATAAAATACTACACAAAATAAAATACCTACCTAAAATTATATACAAAACAACGGCTAAAAATCGAAAAAAAGACTATGTCCTTGTGGGAGGGTGCCGAGGACGGTGGCTGCATTCCCGCGCTGAACTGCTAGAGAAATTCTCCGCGCGAGGAATGAGCCAGCTTTCTTGTCACCAGCAGCGTCGACAAGTTTTGACGAAACTATGTACAAGAATTTTTTTTGGGTTGGACCCCACGGTCCAAAAGTTTCGACGCTAAGCGACAAAAATACATATTCACTTGTGAGTGATGCTTAGTTGCGCCGCTATGCGTATTTGACCGACGAAACGGAGAAGGAACTCAATTCGACGCCTAGATTTTTTTTGTTTTTTTTTTAATGTACGCACAACTTTTTACATAGTAGTTCGATTTTGATTATTATTTTTTTATTAGAAAGATTATACTTCTAAATTGGTCCCGTTTAAATTTTATCGAAATCGGCTGAGCCATTTTTGATCACTCAACTATGATGTGATAAATGCTACATCGATCCGAGCGAAATATTCGCGAAATCAGTACATGAGTACAAGGTTGAAGTCGGTCATGCTATTTTTTGCGAAAAATAATTCTCGGTCAGTAGGGTAAAATAACATTTTCCATCCTCATATCACGTTATATTCTAAGGAAATTGCAATATTCTTTCCGTAAATAATACATACAATAATCGGCCAAGTACGAGTCGGACTCGCGCACGGAGGGTTCCGTACTGTATGGGATTATTTATTTTATTTTAATTTTATTATTCATTATTGAAGGGAATATAAAACTAAATATTCTGTGAAAATTTCAAGCATCTACCTGGTACCATTATTAATATGGAGCGAAAAACGTCTAAAAATGCAGGTTTGTTGTATAGGAGCCCCCCTTAAATATTTATTGTATTTTGTTTTTAGCATTTGTTGTTATAACGGCAACCGAAATACATCATCTGTGAAAATTTCAGCTGCATAGCTATAATGGTTCATGAGATACAGCCCGGTAACAGACAGACAGACGGACATGAAGTCTTAGTAATAGGGTCCCGTTTTTCCCTTTGGGTACGGAACCCTAAAAATGAAAAGACCGATTTATTTATTTTATCTTTATAACAATGCACTATTTTTAGGTAGGTAAGTATTTTATTCTCCGAAGTTTTCCTGAAAATGTTTTGATCAATAGTTATCATTTATCAATGAACTAAGTACCTACATATATCAGATGAATGTTATTTACCTATTCGTCTATTATCACAGTTTATTTATAAACACATTACTCAATCACTATAGTATTAATTTCATATCAGCCTGTGAATGTTTATACGATATCTCTTTATTCGACTGTTAAAAATAATTATTTTTCGCAAAAAATCGCAACACCGACTTCCACCGTGTCCAGAATTCGAATAATTTTCACGGATCGATGTGACATCCATGTTCATTTTTGTTGATTTATCAAAAACGGCTCAACTGATTTCTATAAAACTTAAATGGGACTACCTCGGAAGCATAGGTAAGTACTCTTTTAAACTAAAAAAGTTTTTTCGTAAATCGGTTCACAATAGACGAAGATATCGATGAACATACACAAAAAAAATTACAAACACACGAACATAATACCTCCTCTTTTTTAACCGACTTCCAAAAAGGAGGAGGTTCTATGTCCGTCTGTATGTATTTTTTTGTCTATGTTCATCGATATTTTCGCGAAATGTGAACCGAATCAAAAAAATATTTTTTAGTTCCAAGGGGTATACTCCGGAGGTGGTCCCTTTAAATTTTATTAAAATTGGCTGAGCCGTTTTTGGGAAATAAACAATAATGTAATAATCGTTCACATCGATCAGAGCCAACTATTCGAATTTTGTACACAATTGAAGTGCCATTTTATGCAAAAAATTATATAATTATTATCTTTTGGATTCAGTTGTTTCGTTTTACAATGAGTTTAATTAAAGAGCAAATAGATGTATCGACAATTTTGTATATCGAATTCTATTTCGACGAGTCTATGTTATCATTCTTGAACTTTTTATGCGTCTGTAGCATTTCCGAATTGTTGAGTCGAGAGGCTATCTATTCTAGTGGTGGCCATATGATGGAACTAACGAATTTTAAGCAAATCCTGTTTAGAAAATGTAGTGGTGGCGACGCTTTAGTTTGCAGATGATTCGTAGCACTGTACTTCTGGCATTGAAACCATACTACTCGAGATCAATTCGAAGATATCAAACAAAGGGTTATAAGGAATGGCAGGGCTATAGATAGGTACCGAAAGGAGTTAATTGTGAACTGATATAATTTTTTTGACATTTCTTTGTTTGAATTAAAATATATTTTAGATATTGAGGTAATAAATAAATAAATAGTTATTAGGGGACATCTTACACACGGTCTCTGACACCAAACTAAGCAAAGCTTGTCATATGGCTGCCAGAGACTGATAATGATCTAGACAGAAATAACAGGTAACAGGTAATGATATCGTTATCTCAATGAAATTGAGTTCAAAGAGTCAAAAGAGTTCCTCGCTTCAAAATACATATAAAAAAACGATGTTGACGTTTTCTCAGAAATACGGATAACAGTTACACACAATTTTTTTTAAAGAAAAGTACTATTTAAATACTATTTTCATTAAAATCTTTAGAGGCTTTATCGAGATTCCAATTTCGTATCTACAATCAAAAAAATATACAAAATTTATTGTTTAAAGGCATAATAAATACTAGGCTACCATGAGCTCCTTTCGGTGTCAAAGTTTGTGTACCTACAACCTCGTACAAAAATATTGCATATTAGAAAACAAGTTACTCCTAACTGGTCGACATATAAATAGGTTAAAACCGCCACGTATTTAATCAGGCCATTACTATACAAGGTAATTGATTCCAAAGTCAAGGCCCTGGCCATGTACAAATACACCAATTGCCTTACTGTAGCGCTCGAAGCGTAGTTTGACTAGGTGTGTCTTAGCGATCACCGAAGTTAAGCAACGTTCGGCACGTTCAGTCTTCGGATGGGTGACCGCGGTTCTTATTTGCAAACTGAGCGGTGTGAATGGCGGCGGTGTAGGTCCCGGTTGTTTTAACTTTTTATCCAATCCATGTCAGTTACCTACCCTTCAGGCAGCAACTTGCTACCTTGCAATCATAAGATCGTGGATTCGAATCCCGATCTTGTATGGGCTGAATCAAGAAGTTTGATTTAAGAGTTAATACGAATTTCGGGTTAACTACCAACGGCCCCCACTAATACGGCCACCACTGGGGCACGTTAGGACAAAGTATCATTTTTGTGCCAATGACCGCCAGTGACGGTCGTAGGGCCATTAAAAATATTGGTCGCAACGTCCTCCCACAAAATTTTCGTTTGGAATAATGTTATTTATAGTAAATTATGAAGTTAAGTATAAGAAAACATAACTTAGGAATCCTTAGTAAAAGATATAATGAGCACGACCGACTCAGTGGTGGCCGTTTTAGTGAGGGCCATTGGTAGTAAACCGAATTTCGCCACCACTGACTTATTGGTAAAGGAAAACATCGCGAGAAAACCAGCATACGTTCATCATAGAAGAAATTGGATGGCACATATTATGTGAATCAATCCGCATGGGCCAGAGCGGTGAATAGGGTCCAACCGTCCTTCAAAGGCTACAACAGAACCTAATTACTCATTCTGACATTGGTGTAGGTAGTATTTTTCTGTGGGGCGGTATAGTGAAATTGCGTTGGGGTAGTTCAACCCTTCAGTTTACACCAACCCGGGACTCTCACATAACCACCTTGCCTCCCCCGGGGTAGGGTGGTATCCATAAAGGATTTTCCCTGGGAAAAAAAAAATTCAACCCTTCAGTTGCTTTTACTGGGGTGGGTACAAAACCTTCAATTTATTATATACATTTTTTGGACAATTTTCGACAAAATAAACGAGGTACGCTCACGCGTAGCATTAGCTATACTCTTAGTCTTTTATGAATAAAAACTATGATAGTATGATAATATAAGTAGATCATAATAATTGGTGTTACGAGAGATATGTGATTTTTAACCGACTTCTTTCTTTTATTATTGTTCTTGTTCCGACATTTTTTTTTGTATGTTATGCGTTTACTTCGCCAATTACGAACCGATTTTGATGGTTCTTTTTTGGTAGATCATTCAGGGGTGGTCCCATTTAAATATTATCGATATCGGCTGAACTGTTTTTGAAAAATCAATATTAATCAAAAAATGGTTTACATCGATTCTAAGAAACTATTTGAATTTTGCGCACGATTGCAGTCGGTTTGGCTAAAAATAATTATAAGCCAGAGAATTTCGTGCGAAATTAGGACCTCGCTAGGTCGAGACATACCCTATCTCGCGAGAATCATCATCTTATTATTATATAGCCATCGATACTATCTGCCACGTTTTATTACTGTCTGCTATCGATGGCCTCTCGGAACTGGTTGTTTAGCTAAAACTACCCTATTAATATGGTAATGGTTCGAGTCCGCTCGTAAAAGTCGTAAATTCTACTCGAAAATTCGCTCCGATAACAAGCGGAACAAAGGAGTTACGTTAAAATAACAAAAGCCTTAATTTAAAAGTAATTCATCGACATATAAATGAAATTTTGCTTGATGCAGCACACGCCTCTCTCACACTGACAAACCCTGTCTGCCCCCTTACAAAGTTGAACACGCATCAGCCAGGAGCCGCATGAGGCGCAGTCATCAAGCTTTATATGAAACCGTATGCATCTATCCGCGCATCATTTATTATTACTAGCGACCCGCCCCGGCTTCGCACAGGTGTATTTCACTATCACTGCATAGTATAAAACAAAGTAGCTTCCCGCTGTCTGTCCCCATGTATGCTTATATCTCTAAAACTACGCAACGGATTTTGATGCGGTTTTTTAAATTAATAGAGTGATTCAAGAGGAAAGTTTATATGTATAATACACCTGTGCGAAGCCGGGGCGGGTCGGTAGTTACATATAAACTTGTGCCAAATTCTTCAATAAACTTTCAACTGATCCAATCTCAGCGGTTATGGAACGGACTTTATAGTAGGTATTAATTAGTCAATTTGTAACAAAATAAGGAAAATTAAAATTGTTTTAAGGCCTCTCACCACGATTATTATCTATTCTGTGCGGTCGCTACTATAATTTTATTTTGGAACTAAAAACTAAATTGATTTTATTAATTGCATAATCAAAATGTCATTAACAATGCACGTGTGAGATATAGAATTTTTTTCGAATTCTTTAATATGCTAAGGAAATAATTGATTGGGTGCAATAAAGTGCAAAGTGAATATTCGGCGTTTTAAATGATTATCCAAAAACCCATCTCGTAACAGTAACAGTATGAAAAGTTTTATGCTTAGAACAGGTACAAAATCGGCCAACTGCGAGTCGGACTCACGTACGAAGGTTTCCGTACCGTGTTGGAGTTAGTAACAGGATCCCGTTTTTACCCTTTGGGTACGGAACCCTAAAAAGGGCCTTGCAAAGAGTTTTTCTTCGATAAAATCAAGCTGGCCATGACAATCGAGAGGGCCACGATAATCGAGTAGGCCATGATTTTCACTTAATATTTACATTCTAAAATCATTTTCATTTCGGATTTAATTAGCTTTTATACGAAAATATGTAGGTAGGTATGCTCTAATTAATTTTATTTTATTGTGAACAATACCGAGTTGCTTGTATACTTAGTGAGGTATGACAGTGTTTAGCTAATTACAATTTCTGGACTTTTATTTTCTCCCAGGAGGTATGAAAAGTAGATTATGCACCACTACCGCGCTGGACCAAAGTCTATATTTGTTTTGGGCGGCTTGAACAACTCGCATCACTCAGGACTCTAAATAATTAACTTGAAACTTCCTCGCTCCGCTCGGGGGTTAACTCTAGAGTCCCCCGCTACGCTCAGGGTCTAATATATCGCCCGCAACAGAAGACAGTACTTTGTCCCCTTGTTGCATAATCTACTATTTTATAGCTATTTTATGACATTCATTATGATTAAGCTTCTGACAAGGGCTGTAAGTAATTATTTAATTATGCACATAATCAATTCTTATCTATGCCGATGACTAACGTATTGAAAATTATTATTGTACAAAATATGCCTGATGAGTTTTATTAGGGTTTTTGGTTTCGAGGTCTTACGCTCGTTCATTACGCAAACTCGCACGAGATTGCATAATGTAATAAACGAAAAATAAAATTAAAAATTCATTTTTCTTTGTAATCTTAAATAGTTTTAGATTTTTTTGGCTTCATTTATTTATTATGATTTACTTCTATCCTCAAAAAACGTTGTCTAAGGAGCGTAGCTTAATTTTTATAGCAATATGTTTACGTGCTCCGCTTTTAGGGTTCCGTACCCAAAGGGAAAAACGGGACTCTTTTACTAAGACTTCGATGTCCGTCTGTCTGTCTATCACTGGGCTGTATCTTATGAACCATGATAGCTAGGTAGCTGAAATCTTCACGGATGATGTATTTCTGTTGCCGCTATAGCAACAAATACTAAAAAGAAAATAAAATAAATATTTAAGGGGGGCTCCCATACAACAAACCTAATTTTTCAGACGTTTTTCGCTCTATATTATAGGTTTAAAGATATTTATAATCATAACGACAAACAGTTTGTCACTTACCTACATGATAACATAATTACAAAATATTTTACAATTTTAGTCGTACCTATTATTATCAAAATAAATTAACTAATTGAACATATTATAACATAATACAGACTCACTTCACACTTCTTTTCTTTAAGTTAAAACAGTAACAATACATCTTTTATGATGTATTCGGCTAAGGTTTTTTTAAAGGCATGAAGTGAGTTAACATCTTTTATTTGTGAGGGTAGTGAGTTATAAAGTCTGGCACCTTCAGTTGTTGAGCATTGTCTTGCCGTAATTAGTTCGATGTCTTGGAATGACGATATAGCTCGCCCGGCGAGTTCGGCGGTTAACAACATTTTTTTGTTTTGTAAACGTTATGTTAATGTGAATAGTTTTAGTTAAAGTTTTTCGAATAAATATTAATATATTAATAATGGTAACAGGTAGATGCTTTAAATTTTCACAGAATATTTAGTTTTATATTCACTTCATTAATAAATAATAAAAATAAAATAAATATTTATGGGGGGCTCCCATACAGTACGGAACCCTCCTTGCGCGAGTCCGACTCGTACTTGGCCGATTTTTATAACTACTTATACATTATTATGGGATCAATTTACTCAGTTTCAATTTTTTTTATCAGGTTTATTAATAACTTCATTAAACATGAATCACCGACTGACATACTCATTTACCTACAAATTAATATAATTATCCCCTATCGAGGAGATAACGCTTAGATCATCAATGAAGATTATAATAATTTGGTTTGATTGACAAACTGTATCTCAATCTCACGTATTGCTGCTAACTAAAAGGGATTTTTTTTTTATTTTTCAACGCAATATCTTTAAAACGTTATAATAATCCATTCATTTATTGTAAACTGCGCGCGTTGCTGGCGCCATCTGTCGAAAATTGGTCGCACCAACTCAGAAACCTTCTTTAATTAGGCTCATGCACAACAACTTTGCTAAAGATCATCACATGATCAAATGCATAGTTTACGACATAGAGACAAACATTCATTTGTTATTTATTGAAAAATATAATAATACTTACTACATAAAGTTAAATTAAAATTATTATTTTTGGACAAGGGCTACTATTTCGTTAGTGAATTTGTGCATGACAAAAAATTGTAGCAAAAACTATACAAATTAAATTTAATTACTATTATCTTTGTTTGACTTGTTAACCTTATTTTACCATTAAAATCTGTATCTGTAACACTCTGTATGGGTTGTATGGGTTGGCCGAACTGCGTTATAGGGGCATTGATACTGGTTATATATTCTGGACTATGCAGGGCATTTCTTGCCCTTGAGAGTCTACATTTTTATTTATTGGGTATGTGCGGTTAGCTACTGTGAAAAAATAAAAATGACCCACCAAGTCCAGCGAATGAAATTTAAATCGGAGGTGCAGTCAGCTGTATGCAATTAAAGCACAAGTGAAAAGTGTAACAGAAGCTCATATACACATCGGAATTTTACATTTGCAATTAGGTTGGGTTACTTGTATCTTATACAAGGTACTGGTAAGACAATAGACAGGTTGAGTAGAAGACTAGATTTTAAGTGAAAAAATATTCTGAGTTGTTGAAATTAATATGTAGTGAGTTTGTTTATGTACATTATATGTATAGGATAGCGTATCTTCATCCCTAGAGACCCTAGAGTAGGTATCTAATATGGTTTACTGGGTACAACAATCATTATTATAATAAGTCCGTCAGTTAGATTATTAAAAAATATGGGACACGTATTTTTTATTTTGTCAATCCAACATTTAGTGACAAAGATAAACCGTGTCAAAGTTTGAGAGTGGAGGCTCGTGACGGCACTAGCCGGTACATTTGATAGCGGTTAATGACGTCACGCGGAACTTTAACGGGCTATATCTCTATCAATTTTTGTTTAGTTGACAAAAGAAAAAATACGTGTCTAATATTTTTTTACAATCTATTTGACGGACTAATTATATTTTTTTTAGTAAACAAGCCTAGACTTAGGTCCTTGCATGGTGATAGCACTAGTAAGAGCATATAACTAAAAGGGGTATTGCACTCATGATCGAATTCAAAATCTTGAACCGTTAATATATTGTACGTACTACGACATATTTAGATAGGTACAAGTTCATTTAAAAAATAGAATCTCACTGTCACAGAGCTTTTAGGACATAAAACCGTAAAAAGCTTTTTACCAATTTTATTTACGTGTTTCTAGTTTTTATTTTGTTACTACAAACTGTGTCTTGTATGAACAGCCCTTTCATTTGACACCCATATTTAGGGGGTCGTGTAAAAAAATTTGATCCGCCATGTTGTGTCGGTGGCCATCTTTTATTTACGTCAATACTGAATATAAAAAATTGTATTGTCATCGAAACTTCTACTTGTCAAGCACTTTCATTTAATACCCATATTGATGGGATTGAAAAATATAATAAGGAATAAGGGTAAGAAGATGATGATTGATGGGATTGAAAAAAAAATTGTTATCCGCCATTTTGTAGCGCCGGCTATCTTAAATTTGCAATAATATTGAATATAAATTATTGTATTGTCACCAGCACGAAAAACGTACACCAAATTTCAGATCAATCGGTTGACAGGAAGAGGGTGAAATATCAATTACTAAATTTGACTCAAAACAAACGGGGTAAGTTAAATTAAACAGTTTAATAAAAATAGAATCTCAATGTCAAAGCCAAATCAGAGGCCTTCAGGCGGCCTAAAAACTCTGACACCAAGGCTATCCACCCGGCCTATACGAACTTACTTATTGCCATAGAGAGCATTGTGCAAAAATAGGCTAACATAAAAGGGGGTTAACGCGGCGAAGAGCTATTGGCATCGTTCGAAACTGTTGCTCTCAAGCTGAATAAATTTATCACTGTATTTATTCCGGTCCAATGACTTAACAAGGTGCACACACTGCACATACATTGTTTCTGGCTTGACGCTGCAGGCCAGCAACAATGTAGAGTAAGTAGGACACCGTCTTCAGTGAGACCGACTTATCTATAACATGTATTGCTTTGCATCTTTCAGGGGGTTTGCATACTTGCTCATCATCAATAAGAGCAACTTTAACTACCTATACCAACCGAAAATCGCGAAAAAACCGCGGCTTTTCCGTACAAAAAGTTCATCAATTCTTGATAAAATGTTTGGAACAGCTAATATATTGACGTGATTTTAAATTAGGTTTCATAGTAAAAGTTTTTCATAATAATGAGTATATAAACCCTGAAAGTCCGTAAAATATGAAGAGCAGCAGCTTCTATACAGGTCAAATAAAGCTATAAGTAAATAGCTCCGCAGAAGTGACGTCGAAATTCGCTTGTGGCTCTCGACGAAACTCAACCGTAAAAAGTAGTCAATCAGCTGATCAATTAAACTTGATCTTGATTTGGGCGCTATTAATATGTGTGTGGAAGTTGTAAGGGAAGTATTGAGCAGACGTACTGAGTGTTATAGTGACACATATCCGATGCGGCGACCGGGCGGCCTTCACGGAGCAAAACGAATCGAGCCCTCTCGTCTGCGCCCGCGCCGCAAAAGCATCTATACACACTTACTACGCTACTGAGTAACTTATTTGGTGGGTCAAGAGAGAGTTCCGTATCTTTCTCCTATTAATTAACACCGTTTTATTTTGCTCTATGGTATCATTCAGCCCTTCATAAATATTAATTTCACTTTCTTCGTCTCTTGTTCTTTTTCAAATTTTTTTCTGTTTGCTTTCGCTTGTTTCGTCTGCAATTTCTTTAATTTGATTTATGTATTTGAAAAATTAAAATCGAGTGAACGACAGTCGACAGCGCTTAAGCTTAGAAAGTAGAACTGGAGCTACGCCTTATAAGGTCAGCGCCTGAGGTCTTCACCTCGTGACGTCATTAAGGTTCCATTCAACTCAGCACATCGCTCATTCAGCAGCCAGGGTTATTAGTCATGCCTGATGATTACCAGGTGTTGCTCGGTTTTTCTGAGCGCAATCTCGCCCATGCTTTTACTTGAGTTTTTGCCGTTGTGTAACTATGTTGTAGCGCTGTTGCCATCTTGTCTGAGCACTTGGCATCAAGTTCAAGGTCATAATATTTATACTGCAAGTACTGGTATCATGCGGGGGCTTTAATTCACGAGCTTCGGATTAATCTTTTTGGTCCTCGGCGTACGGAGATACGGAGAGATTTTTGTCCTCGTTGTTTGTTTTTAATCGCTTCCCAGCGTGAATTAGTGCGGTATTTCATTATTTATGTACGACTTCGATGGTACTTTTCGTGTACTTATATTTTTCCCGATTCTTGCATGCAATGCAGCTTTTTTGGTTGTTTTCATGTCTATATTGGTTGCAGAAGGTTTATTAGGGGTTTGTTAGTTTAGCTACCTATCTCAATTCTAGAGCTATTCCTTAGAGCATTAATTTAATTTCCTTTATGTTTTTTTATAAATGCATGATTTCAAATTTGTTCCCGTTGAACTTATTTTATTCGAATAATACTTTTAAATGAAATACCAAATGGCACTATACAGCGTGTATCTCTAGACGATGGATATATTCTAGGATATCAGTTTAGTGATCATTATGACCAAATTTTAAGGACTAAATCTATAATCTCGAAAAATTCAGCAGTTCTATCTATATACGAGTACAAAATGTTCAACGTTCTTCGACAAAATAAATGTACTTACCAGAAGAATTTTATTTCAGGGTTCCATAGTAGGAGTTGGCCTTAATGACGAGTACAATGAAGTCTTAAAATATATCCGTCGTCTAAAAATACACTTCACCCTTACAGAGTTGCCTTGTTTTGAAAATATTACTTACACAAATAAAGACATAATACACATTTTTACCTACTCACAAGTTCAGTCAATGAAACTATAAATATAACATTATTTTTCTTCATGCAAATTAATCATGTGCGTATAAGTTTATCAATTACATAACAGAATGTTTAACTTGCTCAAGTCCGTAATAAGAAAAAAATAATTATAGCTCGAGTGATAATGATAGGCGGAAGATCATTAATCATAAAAAGAGTTCGTTTGCCTCTTAAGCACGTGTTTTTACAACGTTTAAGTTTGTAAGTACATTAAATTACGTATGTACTGTTATGGATTTTTGAGTTAACAGTTTGGGGGCCTCTACATTTTTTAGCTACTTTAGATAAACTGTCCCTACATTAGAGCATTATTTTTAGAAGAAATAGCTGCCCATCCCGGCTTTGCCCTGGCACTGATGGCTTTCTTTTGGTGAACAATTTTTAACAAACTTCCAAAAAGGAGGAGGTTCTATGTTCGTCTGTATGTTTTTTTTTGTGTATGTTCATCGATAATTTCGCCAATTGTGAACCGAATTGAAAAAATATTTTTAGTTCCATTTAAATTTTAAAGAAAACGGCTAAGCCATTTTTGAAAAATCAACAATAATGTAAACAATTTGAGCGAAATATTCGAATTTTGTACACGATGGAAGGCGGTTTTGCCATTTTTTGCGAAAAATAATTATGACTTTAGCCAAGTAGTTCCCGTTCACGCCCCGTCCGAGGTATTATCTCGTTACGTATGCAGCGGCCTTTAGAGTCTTATTGATAACATACTAAATCTATAGAAAGTAACTCCTCTTTACAATATTAGTGTAGTGTGTACCTAGTTGTAGAGATGTGCGTTTAAGTTTCAAGTTATTAAGATTAGTACTATATAACAAGGGAATTGAAAATTAAGTACGGTTGGGAAAAATATTCGAAATTTCTTTGTAGCCGTAGAATTTGAATTTAGGTACATTAACTGGATTGCAGATCACGTTAAGCTAGGCTTAACTGAAAACTTTGAGCATTGATATTTTTATATTCGACCGTGTAGTTTAGTAAGTATCCAATTCGGAACAAGGGCATTTTCCCATCTAGAGAAAAGTTAGGTCTTCGAAACTATTTTATTTACAGTGATTCCACACTAGCTTCGTATATCTCAACTATTCTTTGTAATAAACAATAATAATTTTTCGCAAAAAATGGCAAAACTATCGTGTACAAAATTCGAATATTTCGCTCGAATTGTTTACATTATTGTTGATTTATCAAAAAGGGTCAGGCGATTTCTGTAAAATTTAAATGAGACCACCTTGGGAGCACAGTTCACCCTTTCAAACTAAAAAATAATTTTTCGATTCGGTTCACAATTGGCGAAATTATCGATGAACATACACAAAAAAAATACATACACACAAACATAGAACCTCCTCCTTATTGGAAGTTGGTTAATTAAACAAATACCGTCCCGTACGAATTGAACCTGCATAACTTGCAGTTCGGATTTCCAACCCGACTCCTTACCTATTAAGCTAGGCTACACTATCTACCATCGTACTAAACAAATCCTGTTTTATACAGTTAGTGAAACAGTATCTTATAGAATAGTTGAACCTGGCTCCCTAACTGTTCATGTCAAATGAAACCTAGGTATCCCGTTACAGTTAGACCCATAGGCTATGTAGGTAATAGCGAGATTATGTGGTTAGATTAGTACCTCGTGATTTATAATGATTAGTCTTTTTAGTATGGTTTTAGAGAAACACAAGCATAAAACGATTGTACTGAAATAAAAAATATAAACTATTAATATTTTTGTGCGTATTCTTTGTCACTGAAAAAAACAATTATTGATGAGATAGTACCTATACCTTCTCCTTTTTGGAAGTCGGTAAAAACAACGAGCAGATGTCTATTCCAAAGTCTACCCGATCGGAATCGAGAAAATCTATAGAAATGAGGTAAATAATACTTTAACATATTCCTTACTCTCCCAACGAACAATTATGTATTTATATTTCGTAATAATTGAAGAGAATTCGTTACTCGTACTAGGGAAGGGGAAAGGAAGTGCATTCGATCCTAGTCGATGAACTTGCGATGAACTGGCCTCGATTAATGCGGAAGGCAACCACAACTTATTGGACAACTAAAGATATATTGTATGAAATATGACGCTGGGCATTTGCGTTGTTCCTAAAGTATACAGGACAAAGAGATTGAGATTTGTGCGAGTTACTTACAGCTGTGAAACCAACGATGTTGTATTTATTAGTCAGTACGAATAATAGTAAAATTAAAAACTTAAATCTCCCCGACACAAAATAAACTCTGTCCTT
Organism: Hypomecis atomaria; assembly: GCA_964007245.1. NCBI lineage: Eukaryota > Metazoa > Arthropoda > Insecta > Lepidoptera > Geometridae > Hypomecis > Hypomecis atomaria. The sequence goes on along the minus strand of OZ023294.1, from coordinate 11,556,377 downwards.
TTAATATCATTGAAGTAATACGGCACCAAATTTCGAATCGATAGGACATATGGAAGGTATGCATATCCCTTCATAAACTATTAAATAGCTGATGATCTTCAAACGGCTGAACAGATTTTCATGAAACATGGCTAAGAACACTCGGAATAAAATTATCTATGACATAAAGACATAATTTTCTAATCGACCGTATTAGAAATCTATAATGGAGACCTATGACCACCAGTGAACGCCGTACGATTGATGGATGGAAGCAAACGAATTGGGTAATTTTGATTGTGTTTCAAAGCCACATTTTATTTCTAAAAAATCCTATTTATGTCGATTATGAGATCAGGATACCTACTTTTTGACCGACGAACCAACCGGAAAACCGGAGACCTACTTCAATTTGACGCGTATATATTTTTTATCTACACTAATGTTGTAACATTCTACTTATGTTTCCAATACTTGACTTAAAATGACTACTGTTATAGCGCAGACAACATTTAAGCAATTTCACATGATGTTATAATATCCACATCGATATCGTAAAATCTCATTATAACATCGCGCGCTCGCTCCTGATTGGACCTGCGCGCGCAGCTGCGCTCTCATTGGTTAGATTTTAATGGCGCCAAGTTCACTGTGACAATACACGTACGCGTGAATTTAATGTTTCGCAATATGTTTTTTTTTTTTTTTTTTATTAGTGAAGATAAAGTAGTGTATGCAACTGCATATAACACGGGTATTAAAACACTCGTTACTATTATGAAACTCGCTGCGCTCGTTTCATAAACTCACACTCGTGTTTTAATACCCTTCATTATATGACAGTTGCATAAACTACTATTATATATTTACCAAGCATAACTTTTTTCATAGTTGTCCGACTTCAATAATTCTTTTTTTATTAGAAAGAGTATACTTCGGAATTGGTGCCATTTAAATTTCATCGAAATCGGCTGAGCCATTTTTGATAAATCATCAATAATGTGAAAAATGCTACATCAATCCGTGCGAAATATTCGCGAATTCTGTACACGGGTGAAGTCAGACATGCTATTTTTTGCAAAAAAAAAAAATTATTAACAAGTACAATATGTGCTTTTATTAATTACAACAAATCCACATAGATCAGAATATTAAATCGCAGTATAAAATTATAGACAAGACTGGGTCATAATGGATCCACCAACCCCAGCTCAATAACTAATTGTTTCAATTATGTAATGCCTATGAAAAAAGAATAAATATTTATATTTTAGTTAGGTATCTAATAGGAAAATTCTTTACTGTCCTTTTTTTTTCTAGACAACCGGTTAAGAAGATCTTATAAGTGTAAATATTCCTTATTTAAATTTATGTAAAGTCGACTCTCATTTATGCAAGTACCTAAAAGTACTTTACGTTATTATTTTTTAATTTAAATACAAAGTACCAACCCATTATAGTTCATACCAAGATATTTACTTGAAGAAGGCAAAGTCAAAATGTAAGTAACCTATTAACGGCTTATTTTGACTAAACAAACGAATAAAGACAACAAGATTCCAGAATCTCATGAAAAATACTTTTATCTTCGCACAAACTTCTACACACGTATAGTTATCAAATAACTAAATATTTATTTATTTTAAAGTGCCACACATTATCTTAATTGGTAATTAATTTGAACATGAAACATAGTATGATGAAATTTTATAATTTACCAACTACAGATTTTGTGAATAGTTTAAGTAATTCTCGACTAAGTTATCGTTCAAACATGATTATTTTTCGCAACAAGGCATAACCCGCCTTCCATCATGTACAAAATTCGACAATTTCGCTCAAATTGTTTACATTACTATTGATTTTTCAAAAACGGCTCAGCCGATTTCTGAAAAATTTAAATGGGACCACTTTGAGAGTACCTATACCCTTTCGAATTAAAAAAAAACTTTTCGATTCGGTTAATAATTGGCAAAATTATCTATGAACATACACATCACATTTATTATTATAAAAAAAATACATACAGACGAACATAGAACCTCCTCTTTTTTGGAAGTCGGCAAAAAAATAACTAAATTAAATCAAAATCATACAGGGAGGTGAAAACACTGGCGGAGGACAGAGGGACCGAGGGAGGGGCGAGACGTAGAGTCTTGCTCTTGAATTTTAAATGAATGAAATCAAAATCGGTTTATCCATTTAAGAGCTACGATGGCAGACAAGCCCGCCCACAGATGCACAGACATACGAAAACAAACGTTAAACATAGAACAATAGAACACCCTTCTTTTAGGGGTCAGGGTATGATAAAAGTAAGAAAAACGATATCTTAGAATGCCCGTAAACAAAACTGTAAAAAAGTTATAGAAGTGTTGTGAGAAAGTAGAGTTCAATGAAATATAAATATTCTCTAGAGATAAATAAAACGAATATATTATTTTAAAATCTCAGTAACGTTGAGAGCAATACAACTTTTACGAGGTTTTTGGCCGGGAACAACCGTCGGAACCGAAACAAATTAGATAATAGGATCATAAAGATATTGAAGTATAAAATTACTAGGTATGTATCTCTTTCGATAACCCCAAAAACTAAACGATACTGCTAGAGAAAGATGGAGTAATCGGCCAAGTACGAGTCGGACTTGCGTTGAGGGTTCCGTACTGTATGGGAGCTCCCCTTAAATTTTATTTTAATTTAATAATTAATTATTGAAGTAAACATACAGTTAAATATTCAGTGTATAATTCAAGCATCTACCTGTCACAAAAATTGATATCGATCGAAAAACGGCTCAAAAATCAGGTTTGTTGTATAGGAGCCCTCTTTAAATACGAGTATGTATCTTTTTTTGTTTTTAGTATTTGTTGTTATAACGGCAACAGAAATACATCATCTGTGAAAATTTCGATGTTCTAGCTATTACCGTTCATGAGATACAGGCTGGTGACAGACAGACAGCGGAGTCTTAGTAATAGTGTCCCGTTTTTACCCTTTGGGTACGGAATCCTAAAAAAGACGTCTCACAAGGTAATAATTGAACGATTTACGACATTTTTTATTGGCTGGAAAAAAAAAGCTCTCATCATGCGATACCATTTGATTGGACATTATAAAAACATGTTATATGATGGTAGATTTACATAATTTACTTATAGCGTGTAGGGGATAGACCAAAATCTAAAATTTGTCTGAGCGTCGCGTGAGACGCGTGACGAAAATGTTAGTGTTTATTTGGCTGAACGTTTATGCATTGCCAATATTGCCATTCAGCGTAGCAATGCTGCTAGCACTCTCGGCACGCTGCCATCTGGCAGTGGGCTTGAGCATTTGGATTATCTTGAGACCTTCAAGGGTCTGTGTATGATCCAATTGCTTTTTACGTACCTATGTAGTAGTAGTTTAAGTATCTAGTTTTAATTCCAATTATAAGTTAATTTCAACGTGACTCCAATGTCATTTTCCTAATTTTCCTAATAGTAGGTTTAATATGAGTTTTTCTTATTGCGAACTTATTCTAATGGTAATAGACTCGGTTCCTAAATACTGTTCAGAGTAAGTAAACTCAGTATTACTTATTGATGTCTCAGAGATTTAGATTAAGGGCTCGTAGCTGGTACACATAAACACGATACGGTGTCGCATGGTGCTACGACGCGATTTCGTTTCACGTTGCGACGTCGGCGTCGTATCGTGGGAATCTACTACGAGATAGCGACATCACCTCGCAACTATAATAATTATCGGCCAAGTACGAGTCGGACTCGCGCACTTAGGGCTCCGTACTGTAAGGGAGCCCCCCTACAAAATTTATTTTGTTTTAATTTAATTACTTATCTATTAGTAAAGGGAATATGCAACTTAATATTCTGTGATCATTTCAAACATCTACCTGTTGTTACCATTATTAAAATGGAGCGAAAAACGGCTAAAAATTTAGGTTTGTTGTATGGTAGCCCCTTCAAATATTTTTGTTTTTTGTTTGTTTTTAATATTTGTTGTTATAGCGGCAACAGAAATACATCATCTGTGAAAATTTCAATGTTCTAGCTATCACCGTTCATGAGATACAGCCTGGGGACAGACAGACGGACAGCGGAGTCTTAGTAATAGGGTTCCGTTTTTATCCTTTGGGTACGGAACCCTAAAAATAACAGTCTGTAACTAGTCATAAATATCCCTTAGGAAAACGACATCGGAGTCACGTAACAGACTTGGATGATGATGGAATTCACTGAAATATTTATAAGACAACAAAACTATTAATAAATTATTTGTTTGTCTTGTGCTAATAACCCGATTCTCTATTTACAAAGTTAGAATTGATAGTAACAGATTTATTTGGGTCTAGGTTTGTTATCTAACACCGATAACGTTGTTATTCTAATTAGTGGTTACGCGACTTCGAAAACGAGTATTCCAATAGAAAGAACTTTCGAAGGTACACATTTGACTGCCTCAGTGGCAAACATTTGTGTGATGAACATAGGTGTTTGCTCTGTGTCTGGGTGTTATTTAGGTACTATCTATATAAGTATGTATTTAAAATATGTATATATAGTATATCAGTCTCTGGCAGCCATGTCACAAGCCATGCTTAGTTTGGGGTCAGAGACCGTGTGTAAGATGTCCCCTAATATTTATTTATTTACTAGCAGCGCCCCGCGGTTTTACCCGCGTTGTGCCCGTTCCCGTGGGAATTTCGGGAATTTTTATACCAATAAACCTTCCTCTTGAATCACTCTATCCATTAAAAAAACCGCATCAAAATCCGTTGCGTAGTTTTAAAGATTTAAGCATACAGACAAACAAACAAACGAAAATAGCGACTTTATTTTATACTATGTAAGGATTTGCCATAAATTTTCCACCCTAAATTAGGTACCCATTTCATAGGTTTAAAAATATTCCGCACAATACCTACGAGTACCTTGTGGCATGGACATTTGTAAATTGTGTAATCCCTACTCGTACCTACTTACAGCTCTATGCCGAATATAAACACTAAAAGTTTATTTAACAAGATAATTTTGAATAAATTTTACGGTAACGGCTTTTCACTAAACCAGTTCTGAACATATTATACCCGTGAAATCGGGTGATTGGGTCGTATCCGCCGCTCTAGCCCGGTGCGGGTTAGTGAATACGTATGTATAGCTTATAGGGGTATACAAAAATACGTCGCGTCGTCGAATTTCATTTAGGGACGTATGCAGGTCTCACGAATTTTTCCTTCACCGAAACACCAGTAGTGGTGTGTAAATTGGTAAGGTAAAACACCTAATGCTAGACACATTAAGGACAACACAAATTTCAGTATTCAATATTACTATATTTTGTTACCATATTGCAGTTAAAACTTTTTTAATCTACAAAAGCAATACTTAGATCTATTATTTCACATAAAACATTGTAATTATTAACATATTTCAATTATAAGTTTGTATTTTTTTAAACTTTGTCATATTAACCAATAGATGACATCTCAAAAAATCGTTACCACTAATAATAGACAGCACTTAGCACCAATACTAGACATGGCTTTAAATCACATTTAAGGTTGGTTTTCAAATCAAAATACTAAGGAAATACTCTGTCTTTAAACAGAGAATCTATCTTTGGGCCATCTATCTATATTTACTTATCACCTATTGTAATACAATCGTCATTTATATAATTTTGTTGAAGTTATTAATCGGTACTTCTGCTTATCCATCAACCTGCAGTGCAAAATCAAATTTATACTTAATTCTATCACCAGCAATTATCAAATTGGCGCGTCGACGATTTCAGCGATTTGACATTCTCTTATAATACTAATATCTTTATCGTTTTCCTCGACAGTAGTCTTGGTTTGATCACAGCTTACCATTGCCATAACTTCGATTTCACCATCTTGGCTAATATTTTGGACAATACAGAGATACCTGTGATATTTCTTTATACCAGGAAAATTGACAAACACATAGGTAGTTGATCTTGCTTTTCTCAAAGTTATTTTCTTCTGCATTTCCCATTTCTAATACATTGTTTTCAATTTCGTCAGATATATCATCTAAACTATCTCCAGAATCTTGCCACTCTTCTTCAGAACTAGAGTCGCTACTATAATCATCAGTCTTAACAGTTTTTTTTACAGTCTTAATGGTATTCTTAGCCAATTTCTTAGCAGCCTTTACGTTAGTTTAGTTTAATCCTCGTTCCTCTTCAATTTGCTCTTTCTTTCCTCTATTCTTCTTTTCTTTTTCGAATTAATTTTTTTCGGCTCTTTTTGTTTTCTTGCTACAGTATCTGTTGCGACACCTCTTCTGCATTCTGCTATGGCAGTTTCCATATTATATTATCAGCTTCACTGTATCTAAACATCTGACTTTTTATGGGCTGCATCACGCTCGAACAAATCTGAAATCGATGAAACCCATAGTAGACACATACCTTACCCAATAATTGACATCCTGTCTACTATTGGGCAGAGTAAAGTAAAAGTAACAAAATTGATACAGCATTTTATACACTTGAAATAGAAGCTATTTTTGTACAAATTTTGAACATTTTGATGCAACCTACTAGATGACACTTGTGTCATCTTTTAGGTTTTCACATATTTTGGTACCTAATAGTAGACACCGCAACAATTGTCATAAAAACTAAACTAAACATGAAAACAATAGCCCTTGTTTACTAATGAATCTTTCATATTTCTAAAATCAACACTAAATCCACAAAAATCGTAAATATGTATAACAAAATCTTACCTGCCCAATGTCAACCTCCTTACGAAAATGTTCAAGAATCACAGAGCATGTGTCTACTTTTCCGCGTTGTTACCTGGCAACTGGCGCCATTTTAAAATTTCGCTAGGAAAGGTGTTATAAGTTTTTAACTATGTATCATAGATGATGCTAGGCGTCTATATGATCAATAGTCAAATAGATTTAAGGTTTATTATTCTTAGGAGGAAGGATTTTTTCGAAGGTGTCATCCTTTAGTTCAGTGTCTGGCATTAGGTGTTTTACCTTAGGTAAATCCCAAATAACTCAACGGTGTCTACGTGACCGGGTTTGTACTCTCTTATCACGCTTGTAAGGCGAACAGTCTCCCACTAGACCAAGTTAACTTTCTGAATTAAAATCTAGTGATTTGAGATAAAGCATTACATTATACCTTTACTGAGTTTCCATGTCCTTGATAGTTCAGAATGTGGAGTAATGAGACGTTTCATTACAAGGAGCTTTGTGCGCCTAGATAAGCTTATCTTATCGCTAGTCCTTGCCAAGTGTGTCCCAGGCACATACGCAATTAGATCGGTTCTTGTCTCGGATACAGAGCAGATAGTAATTCTAGTTATTTAGATAATAATAATAATTTTTCGCAAAAAATGGCTAAACCGACTTCCATCGTCTACAAATTTCGAGCAGTTCGCTCGAATTGATGTATACAATTTTTACATTATTGTTGACTTTTCAAAAACGGCTCAGCCGATTTCAATAAAATTTAAATGGGACCACCTCGGGACCCTTTTCGAACTGAAAATAATTTTTCGATTCGGTTCATAGTTGGCGAAAATTTCGATGAACATACACAAAAAAAATACATACAGACGATCATAGAAACTCGTCCTTTTTGGAAGTCGGTTAAAAAAGGTAAGTTCGTATAGGCCAGGTGGCTAGCCCTGGTGTCAGTTTTAGGCCGCCTGAAGGCCGCTGACATGGCTAAGCGGTTAAAACAACCGGGACCTACAATTTAACGTGTCATCCCAGCCACGGTAGCGCTCAGTTGGAAAATGCCACCCGCGGTCACCCATCCAAATACTGACCGTGCGTATGCGTTGTGTATGAAGTAATATTGACAACATCTCGACAGCCAGGTTCTGATCATTATAGGTATACATAGATCATTTTCCATTTTTACTGACTTCCAAAAAAGAGGAGGTACTATGTTCGTGTGTATATTTTTTTATAGTTCATCGATATTTTAACAAATTGTGAACCGGTTTAAAATATCCTTGTTTATTTCGAAAGGGTACCTATACTCCCGAGGTGATCCCATTTAAATTTCATCACAATCAGCTGTGCCGTTTTGGGAATATCAACAATAATGCACTAATTATTTTTCGCAAATAATGGCAAAACCGCCTTCAATCGTGTACAAAATTCGAATATTCCGCTCGAATTGTTTACATTATTGTTGATTTTTAAAAAAGGGCTCTCCGATTTCTGTCTTATTTAATTGGGACCACTATAGGATTATAGTCTTTAAAACTAAAAAAGATTTTTTTGATTCGGTTCACAATTGGCGAAATTATCGATGAACAAACACAAAGAAATACATACAGACGAACATAGAACCTCCTCCTTTTTAGAAGTCGGTTAAAAATTATTACATAGTTGACACATCGATTCATGTGAACTATTCGAATTCTGTACACGGTGAAAGTCAGTCAGTAATTATTGGCGAAAAATAAAAATTATAATAGTTAAATTCGCGTGAACTACTCTGTAAAATGTATAGGGCCTAGAGATTACTTCTCCAGGTTTTATGGACGCAGCCAATTTATTTATATTCAAGTCAAGGTTAACGCTGGCTTATCAGTCCGGCGCTCTACGACATAGACAAAGAATTTCTGACCCTAAAGGTGATATTATAAATCTTAGAGTACTCGTATGTATAAGTAACTATAGACATTACTATAGAGTACTAGCTGCCCACCCCGGCTTTGCCCGGGTATGATTTGCTAAAGAAGACAGATTTTATAAGTATTGGAGTATTGGGAGTTTTAGTATGTACATGGATGTCATATCGATTCGTGCAAAATATTTGAATTCTGTACACGGTGGAAGTGTTGCGATTTTTTGCGAAAAATAATTATTGCATTATCTCTTTTTTGTATAACATTTGACATATCTACCTAGATGCAATGTAAATTATTACCTAAAACTATATTAATTGTAAACCTAAGTTATTTAAATTGCTTGTAATTATTGGCAACAAGTGTAATCTCGATTCCATTTTATTATTTTTGATTGTTGTAATTGACGTATTCAAGTTTGTACTAATAAATGAGTATAAGAGTATATAACTTGAGCAGTGGGAGTCCTTGGGCACGATATGTCGATAAATCGTACTTTTATTGCCCCAAAAAAATATTTGCTAAGCCGATCGATTTTATCAAGTCAAGGTTTTCTGTTGACAAAAAAGGCTTGTCGGATTCGATTGTCAGTAACTACTTAATCATAAAAAAACAAATTAATAAATAGGTAATAAGTGTAGTACCAGCCTTTTTATTAGTCCACTGCAGGATGTAGGCCTACCCACGAAGATTGATTGGGCCGTATTCATCACGCTGGCTCAGTCCGGGTTGGTGGATTCACATACGGCATCAAATTCCTTCTACGAACGTATGCAGGTTTCCTCACGATATCCTTCACCGAAAAGCTAGTAGTGTGAAATTCCTATATAAATTCTAAGAAATTCATTAGTGGTCCCGTACTAATTTGGGATTTGAACCCACGACCTCACGATTATAAGGCGGGTGTCATTACCACTAGACCGCCACGACTTTTTTAAATGCTGGCACAGGTATAGTAACACAGGTACACTTCGCGCAACTCTTTACTAGATCTCGGAAGTAAGCAAGCGGCTACGCAGAACTCAGAAAGAAAGATCACTAGTCCTTATTCTGAGACGCATAACGCTATTTCAGGCAGGCGTAAAACCAGAGCCTGCGCAGCGCGTGACTTCTGCCTAACTCACGAAATCTTAACAATTTTTGCCAAAAATGACAAAACCGACTTTCACGTAAGTACATAATTCGAATAATTGGCACGAATCGATGCCATGTAGTAAATTTACATTATTGTTGATTTTTCAAAAACGGCCCAACCGATGTCGACAAAATTTTAATGGGACCTTGGGAGTAGGTATAATTTTTCGTAAAAAATGCAAGTGGAGTTCCTCCGCGCGGAAGTAGTGAAACTTCGACACAACAGTGCTCTCATACCCCCTCCATGGTAGCATTAAACGTTTAACGCAACCTTGTTGCAAATGTTTTTTTTTCGTCGGCTCACAATTGGCGAAAATATCGAATAACATACTTAATAGACCAACATAGTACCTCCGTCTTTTTGGAAGGCATTAAAAACATTTGCGCGAACTACTTATTAGTAGGTAGGTACGTATATCTTTGTGACTAATTTAAAGCAACCATTTACTCAGTTCAATCTCCGATTGCATTGAAAGCTCAGATAATCCAGACTGAAAATCACACTCCCCATAAATAAAGAATTTGTAATTCAAATAGCGAATCGCTCTTGTAAATAAGTTAAAAAATCTGTTCGCTGGCCAATTAAGAAAAATAAAAGATCGTCTGCGAGTCGGTCTGTTCTAAATTGGTCCAGTATTTAAAGGCACTGTTCCATTGATGACAATCAGTGTGACCAGTTTCAGTATTTCAATACTTATTCGGTAATTATACTTGTACATATATTTTTGACTTTTTCGAACAGTAGATATTTTAATTTGTATAAATTCTTGTATAAAGGTATTTTTAGTAGATATTTTTAGGGTTCCGTACCTCAAAAGGAAAAAACGGAACCCTTTTATGATCACTTTGTTGTTCGTCTGTCCGTCAGTCCGTCCGTGTTTCAAGACCTTTTATCTCGGGAACGCGTAAAAATATCGAGTTGAAATTTAAATTGTATACGTATGTCTATGGTTTCTTAAAGTTGTGAAAAAATTTCTCTTCTTCTTCTCGGTTATCATAGGAAAAAGTTAGAGCCATTTATGTAGTAAGAACCTCATATTTCGACACTCACATGGGAATTAAAACCTGCAGGGTTCGTCGACCTCTAGATCGACGAAATAGTTCTAATTATGAAATTTAGCAAGAAGCCTTGTCTTAGAGTATACATATAGGAATAAATTGGTAAACTGTAGGTACATTATAATTTAAAAAAATAAAGCCTAAAATAATATTATGGGTCAAGGGAGTAAATTGTACCATGTGGGGTATCATATGAAAGAACTTCATTAGCACATGCTAAAACAGGTTTTTAATTATTTTTACAATGTGTAATTTTCGATGTACGAGTATGACGAGAAAAGTAAATAAAAAACTTTTTTGTCGATTATTATAACATAGAGATTAAAAACCAACTTGCTTTGTGAAATTTTTAGGATTTGTATGTGTGTGAGCCTGACTCGCACTTGTCCGTCTTTTTTGTAAAAAAAAAAATTTTTTTTTGAGTAAATTTGGTTGGTTATTTGAGGGTACTTCTGGTGAAACCTGGCCCCGCGCTGGCACCCCTGCCCACACTCCTTAGGATTTTGGTGGATAATAGTGAAATTCTCATACCGATTCACTATTTTCTTTAACGTGCTTCGGTATTTTTGTAATTTAAACTGGTCACATAAAAACTTAATCTGGCCGCACTGATGTCAATGTTGCAGCCGTTTCTCTCGTGCAAATCTGATTCGCAGCTGTAATGGTTCTGGATTACTGCCTTTTCTAATGTACTTACAATACTCATGAATTGTTTGTTAGCTTCATAACTGTTTTAGTTAATTTTGATTTCTATTCTTACTATTTTAAATATTATTTTGTGAAGGAGTAATGTTCATTTGCTTTTTATAGTCTATGTTTTTTATATTATTAAAGTGGCTACACTGAAAGGTAAGTTGACAAATGAACATTACTCATGCTGTCAGTGTCACGGTTGTTATTCTTGGTAGTGCACACGGTCGACATTTAAAAGGACTACAAAATAAATCGCAGCGAATCCGACAAATCGTGGTTTCATTTATGAGATTAAGGCGAAGGCCTATATTTCAGAATTGGGATTAAACGCATAAGCCCACTATTTTGAAGAATCCCGACGTAAACAAAGATTTTTGTTTCGGCGTCATGAAAAAACGTCAACTACGACGAAGTAGAAGCGGAACACCAAGCGATCCACCGTACGCCTTGGGAACTGACATAAGGAGCTCTTTGAGTGCTGCGGGTGCTCAAAACGAAAGGCTTCGCAATAGTAGAAAACGTTCGAGGAGCAGCAGTACAAGTGAAAGAAGCAGAACCCGTCAAGCCAAGCGCAAGCGTGATCGACTGGCCAGGCTGGATTCGTCATCTGATCCATCTACAGCAAGTAGCAGCAACAATAAGAGTCATTCACGAGATCGTCGTAAACTTTACCGTCGTCGTAGAAGTAGAAGTTTGAGCCGTAGACACACAGACCGCCGCAGTCGCAGTCATGAACGGAAGCGAAGCCGCGACAGACATCGCAGGTGCATGCGCAGCGTGCATCCGAGTCCCAGCCGTAAGCGGGCCCGCCGCGCGCAGACGAGTTCCAGCCCTGAGCGGAGGCGCCGTGCGCAGACGAGTTCCAGTCGAGAGCGAAGACGTCGCGCACCGCCGAGATCGAGCCGTGCACGGGGACGACGTACGCTGCCGAGTTCCAGACGCGAGCGGAGACGCCGTGCGCAGACGAGTTCCAGTCGTGAGCGGAGTCGCTGCAAGGCGCATCATGGTGAAAGACGGCGCGCAGGTACGCCACGTAATGAAGGTAAGGGTGAACTTAATATCAATGCACAATTCATTACTGATTTAGCGAAGTCCTTAAATGTATCTGGTGGAAATAAATTTCCTATGTTAGGCAACGTCCTGCCAAAGTTTGATCCCATGATCAAAGGCCAAACAATTCAAATGTGGTTGTGTAAAGTAGAAGAGTGTTCAAAACTGTATAATTGGGGTGATGCTCAAATAATACATTACGCTTTGCCAAAACTATCGGGAGTCGCTAGATCGTGGTATCAGGCATTACCTTCTATGTCATTTTCGTGGCAAGAATGGAAGGTCAAGCTAATTGAATCTTTCCCTAGTAGCGATGATTACGCCGAATTACTAACGGAAATGCTTTCAAAGCGCGCGAGGTATAACGAACCACTAGAACTCTATTATTACGAGAAAGTCAACTTATTAAATCGCTGTGAAATATATGGCAAACGCGCTGTAGACTGTCTATTGTATGGCATAGAGGACCGGTCCTTAAGATTAGGTGCCAAAGCCACTAAATGTCAAGAGCCCGAACAAGTACTACAATATTTCCAGTCTATAAAGCGCCAACCTCAGGATAATGATAGACCAAATAGATCAGCTCAAGATAAGCGGGGCAGTAGCAACATCGTTGGGTTTCCTTCATCTAACGTCACTTCGAAACCATATAATAATGCAAGTAATTTAAAATCACTACCGCCTAATAGGCAAGGTTCTAACATGCCCTACAAATGTTTCAATTGCGGTGAAGTTGGCCACTTCAGTTTCAAATGCCCGAAAAAAATACTGAAGTGCACTATATGCAACAGACTAGGACACACCTCCATCGATTGTTCTAAATTACCAAATGACTCTAAAAATAACAATAGTCCAATTCAAGAGAAATCTGTTATGCAAATTGAAACCGATAACTCAAATGATAAATACAAAACTCAGTTATGACTAGGAGGTGCTTTGTTGGACGGATACATTGACTTGGGTAGCCAGTGCTCATTGGTAAGATACAGCGTTGCTAAAAATCTAGGAATCAATTGGACTGATGATAACCTCCCAATTTTGAGAGGTTTAGGTGGCAACGTTACAATACCGTTAGGTGTAGCAAAGGTAGAAATAAAAATACAAGACATAGTGGAAAATATCGATGTATTTATTGTTGACGATGGTGTAATAAAGTATTCTGCGCTCATTGGACACAATTTTACAGAACGGCCGGGAATCTTGTTAATAAAAACCGCGGACACCTTGAAATTTACCAGAAGCCATACCTTAAAACTTGACTTGATCTTGCATAGTGATGTCACTATACCATCGCAACAAACAATGGTAGTGCCTGTCGTTGCTGGTGACAATTACTCGGGCACAGCCTACATAACGGGGTCGATAAGAGGGAAGCCTGATAATGAATTCTTCTTACTGGCAGGGGAATATAGTTTTGAAAGTGGTAAAAGCGGAATTTTGGTACAAAACGTAAGTGTTAACCCGGTAGTACTAAGAAAGGGAAATCTATTGACACGAGCTCCGACAGTAAATAGATCTTTTGAGGTTAACATTCTTGACTTTGACGAAGCTAATGCTGATTCAGACCTGAATTTTGGCTCAGACCTATCTATAAGCCAGATAGAAAAATTAAAATCTCTACTTAAAACATTCGAGGTTTGTTTTTCTAACTCTTTAAAAGACCTAGGTTTTACCAATGTAGTACAAATGGACATTGAATTAACTGATACGAAACCGGTAGTGTATCGACCTTATAGATTACCATATCCTGAACGCGAGCTAGTACGATCTATGGTTAAAGAAATGATTGAAGCCGATATTGTATGCGAGTCAAATTCAGCGTATGCAAGCCCAATATTACTCGTTAAAAAGAAAACCGGCGAAAAACGACTTTGCGTTGACTATCGGGCTCTAAACAATAAAACTAGGAAGGAACATTACCCCTTACCACTAATAGACGACCTTCTAGATCGACTGACTGGACATAGCTTGTTTATTAGCCTTGATCTTGCTTCGGGCTATTACCAAATACCAATAGTAGAGCACTCCCAAGACAAAACTGCTTTTGTTACCCCTGATGGCCAGTTTCAGTTTAAGCGCATGCCCTTTGGGCTGGCAAACGCGCCATCAGTTTTCCAACGAGCAATGCAAAAAGTACTAGGTAAACTAACTTATGTCATAATATATATGGATGACGTGCTCATACCAGCACGTTCTTTTGATGAAGGAATGTTTCGGTTACATGAGGTGCTTGGGTTAATAAAAGAATCAGGACTAACTCTTAAACTTAAAAAATGTTGTTTCTTTGAAAAAGAAATCGACTTTCTTGGGTTTCATGTCAGCGGCGACGGCATAAAACCAGGTCTTAGAAAAACAACAGCAATAACGAACTTTCCCGTGCCTAAAAATGTTCATGATGTTAGACGGTTTATTGGCCTCGCAAGCTTCTTCAGGCGGTTCGTTAAAAATTTTGCTCTTATAGCACGTCCTTTGACTGATCTGTTGAGCACAAAATTTGAGTGGAAATGGTCCGATGAGCAAACTGACGCGTTCAATACATTAAAGGAACGACTTACCGAGCGACCTATATTAGCTCTTTATGATCCGACATTAGAAACAGAATTGCATACGGATGCTTCTAAGCTAGGTGTAGCGGGTATTTTAATGCAGCGTGGCAAAGATACTTTGCTTAGGCCAGTAGCTTACTACAGTCGAAAAACAACCACGGACGAACAGAAATTACATTCATTTGAATTAGAGACACTAGCTGTCATAGCCTCGTTAAACCGTTTTCGTGTTTACTTAATAGGCGTACCGTTTAAAATTGTGACCGACTGCAACGCGCTACGTACGACACTCACGAAAAGAGACTTGATCCCTCGAATTTCACGGTGGTGGGTACAGTTTCAAGAATTTGACTGTGCTATAGAATACAGACCGGGCACGCGTATGGCGCATGTTGACGCTTTAAGTCGTAATCCCGTATCAGAGCCAAACCAAGTCGAAAAAGCCCATGTCATTGACGTTTTGAATATAGACGTAAATGACTGGATTGCTACTGTACAACAAAACGACGACGAGATTAAACGCATCAAACAAATTCTACAAGACGACGATACTAAATACGTTGCTGACGTTAGGAATAACTATCAACTTAAGGGTAATTATATCTACAGAGTGATAGAAAAAGGTTTAAGGTGGGTGGTACCACGTAGTGTGAGGTGGCAATTATTAAAAAAGAATCATGACGATGTAGGTCATTTTGGGTTTGATAGAACTCTCAGCCGTTTACAAGCTAGCTTTTGGTTCCCTAAAATGCGCCGGTTTACGAAAAAATATGTTGCTGCCTGTTTAGAGTGTGCGCATCATAAGGCACCCGGTGGTGCGAAAGAAGGTTCACTCCACCCCATACCGAAAATCGAAATTCCATTTCATACGATTCATGCGGATCATTTAGGACCATTTGTTCGTTCCAAAAGGGCAATAATTACATATTGGTAATTATAGACGCGTTTACCAAATACATAAACATACGTGCAGTTCGTGATACAAAAACTGCAACTGCCATCAAAGTATTTAAAGAACATTTCTCCTATTTCGGGGTACCTTCGAGACTGATTACTGATCGGGGATCATGTTTCACTAGTACTAAATTTACAGAGTTCACTGGCAAGCTAAATATAAAGCACATACTTAACGCTGTAGCCACACCGAGGGCCAACGGCCAAGTCGAAAGGTTTAATCGTACTATCTTAGATGCTTTGAGTACAACGTGCCACAATCAAAATGATAATACTTGGGATGCGTTTTTAGGTGATATTCAATTGGGTCTAAACACTACCATAAATAAAACAACGGGCAAAAGTCCGTCTGAACTATTATTTGGATGCAGACTAGTTGGCCCTACGGAAAATGTGCTTAGTGATGTACTTACCGAAACGTCGAAACGGATTAGTGGTGATGAGTTAATGCAGTTACGATCAAATGCCGGCGATAGAATCAATAAAAACCAGGAAGCATCTAAATTAAAGTACGATAAAAATAGGAAGAAAGCAACTTCTTACAAAGAAGGTGACCTTGTGAGAGTTGAGCGGACTATCATTGGTAAAAGATCATGCGGGAAAATCTAAAAAGTTAATTGCGAAATATCATGGTCCTTATCGTATTATGAAAATTCTACCTAATGACAGGTTTCTCGTTGAAGATACACCACTTACTAAAAAGGGTAATAAAAGATACGAGAATATTGTAGCATTGGACAAAGTTCACCCTTGGCTTAGTTTTAAAGGCTACAACAGTGATACGAGTGAAAGTGATGATGATCGTGATTAGTAACGTTAAGATTTATTGTTTCTGATTGACTGTTGTTTGGATTTATCATTTATGAAATTAAAAACGTTATAGTTAAGATTCTTTAGATTATAATAAACTATACGTAATGTGAGCATAGGCTGTGAGCGATCAGTGCAGATAGCGAATGGCATTGGGAAACCGATGTCGCACAGATGGTCGTAGATTATATCAGACTATGCAAGACTTTGATTGTAACATTTATAATCCTTAGATAACTTGTGAGCGACCAGTGCAGATAGCGAACGGCATTGGGAAACCAATGTCGCACAGATGGTCGTAGATTATATCAGACTATGCAAGACTTTGATTGTAACATTTATGATCCTTAGATTACTTGTGATGTGAGCATAAGCTGTGAGCGACCAGTGCAGATAGCGAACGGCATTGGGAAACCGATGTCGCACAGATGGTCGTAGATCATATCAGACTATGCAAGACTTTGATTGTAACATTTATAATCCTTAGATTACATTTGTGATGTGAGCATAAGCTGTGAGCGATCAGTGCAGATAGCGAACGGCATTGGGAAACCGATGTCGCACAGATGGTCGTAGAATTTAGCAGACTATGCAAGATTTAGAAAATGAAATAATTTATTTTGTTTCTTTTTACTACAAAATTATTTTACTGTGATTATATTTTGTTAACTGTAATTATTAGGTGTAAATTATAATTTATTTTCTCACATCCGGCCAAGTGTGTTCGATTCGTTTTACTCATTGTGTGAGAGGACTCACCATTACAGGATGGCCGAGCTGTTAGCTTCATAACTGTTTTAGTTAATTTTGATTTCTATTCTTACTATTTTAAATATTATTTTGTGAAGGAGTAATGTTCATTTGCTTTTTATAGTCTATGTTTTTTATATTATTAAAGTGGCTACACTGAAAGGTAAGTTGACAAATGAACATTACTCATGCTGTCAGTGTCACGGTTGTTATTCTTGGTAGTGCACACGGTCGACATTTAAAAGGACTACAAAATAAATCGCAGCGAATCCGACAAATCGTGGTTTCATTTATGAGATTAAGGCGAAGGCCTATATGTTAATGCTGACTGCTCGATTTTAATTGATATTGCATAGGCTGCTGCTTGCTGAGTCTAAACAGCGTAAATATGCGTAACAACGTAAATGCGTTTGTGGCATTATAGTGCTCATCGGTACAAGAAGATTTTTAACTGACTTCCAAAAAGGAGGAGGTTCTATGTTCTGTCTTGTGAAACAAATTTAAAAATTCTTTTTTAGTTCGAAAGGGTTACTCCCGAGGTCCCATTTGAAATTTTACAATAACCGGCTGAGCCGTTTTTGAAAAATCAACAATGATGTAAACAATTCTAGCTAAATATTCGATTTTTGTGCACGATGAACATAGATAATTTTGCCAATTGTGAACCGAATCGAAAAATTATTTTTTAGTTGGAAAGGGTATACTCCCGAGGTCCTATTAAAATTTTACAGAAATCGGCTGAGCCGTTTTTTAAAAATCAACAATAATGTAAACAATTCTAGCGAAATGTTCGAATTTTGTACACGATGGAAGCCTGTTTTGCCATTTTTATTTATTAAAAAATAATTATTACTAATATTATTTTCAATGATATTTTCGAAACAATATCTTTTGAGTTGATATTTTTGTTTAATTACTACCGATGCAAGAAAGGTAACGTTTTCATGCGTTAACTTAGTATTATGGTATATATCTGTTAGCTGCGCTTATTAATGAGGGTACCTACACAGTTGCAACACACTTCGGTATTGCGACGGTGAGGGGTAAATGGAATGAGGGTAGACAGAGAGATGGTTTGGCCGATGGGTTGGAGTGCAGTCTGTGATAGTGATCAGTGGTGTATGGGTGAGTGAGAAATAACTTTGATTAGCCAGTAGTTAGAGCAAGCCTTGTAAGTACTTTGAGTTTTATAATGACTGCAGAGATATTGGAGGTCCGTATTATTGTCCAATGGTGTAACATCTGAGTGTCCTACTAGAATCTTAGTGATGCTGTTGGAGCACTATGCCCATCAGCTAACATATCGTATAGGTTTAGTTTTGTGCTTAAACGTAATTTTAGGTTCTGAATTTGAAGACCAACCCTTATTTTTGAACGGACATGAGAAGCGGCTGTCGGATTGGTTTATTTTGTTTTAATCAACCATTTTCTAAATCGGAGGTTCCCAAAGTTATCTGGGCTACGACCTATCTACGAGTAATATAAGTTTTCGAAACCGGGACCCACTTCTAGGAAAAACCGTTACCAATATAAATAAAATATTTTTCAACTAACTACATCAATAATTATTTTTCGCAAAAAATGGCATGACCGACCTCAACCGTGTACAGAATTCGCGAATATTTCGCACAGATCGATGTACCATTTTTAGGGTTCCGTACCCAAAGGGAAAAACGGGACCCTATTACTAAGACTTCGATGTCCGTCTGTCGTCTGTTCGTCTGTCCGTCTGTCTGTATGTCTGTCACCGGGCTGTATCTCATGAACCATGATAGCTAGGAAACTGAAATTTTCACAGATGATGTATTTCGGTTGCCGCTATAACAACAAATACTAAAAACAAAATAAAATAAATATTTAAGAGGGGCTCCCATAAACAAATCTGAATTTTTAGACGTTTTTCGCTCTATATTAATAATGGTACCAGGTAGATGCTTGAAATTGCTTGAAGATTTTGAACAGAATATTTAATTTTATATTCCCTTCAATAGTAATTAATAAAATTAAAATAAAATAAATATTTAAGGGGGGCTCCCAAACAGTACGGAACCCTCCGTGCGCGAGTCCGACTCGTACTTGGCCGATTATTTCACATTAATGTTGATTTATCAATCATGTGAAAAAGTTATGCGTGGTTGGTGCGATACATAAAAATATATATTTACCTCCTCCGTTTCGTCAGTCAAAAAAGTTATTTTAATGACAAAAATTGTTTCCTATATTTTGCTATTACAGTTTTGACTTCAACTTCAACTCGAGTTACTTTTAATTAATCCCAGTGATATTGATAAGTCTAATTTATTTCGGTACTAGCTGACCCGGTGAACTTCATCTCACCATCTGTCAACTGGAACATTTTGTATGGGAAAATTAAATTCATGCTTTTACTATCCCGACCCAACCCATAGTGGCGACCCATAGTTGGGGAAATCCTGCTCTAGATATAGTTTTGCAACTTCAACGTTTCAGTTGCTAAGTGGTTGGATCTCCTTTACAATTAGTTGAACGTCAATACCGTTGAAGCTCATGCCGTTAAGCTGGCCGTGCCAGTACAAAAACTGGCATCGAATTAGCATACCGATCCGAGATAACGTGTTGCATTTACGCTGCCAGTTGCAGTTAGGTGGTCGGCCGTTGACGCCACGTGCGGCTTTGGCAGTTACGTAAGAGGCACAGTTACGCAAAGCCAATGTCAAGACCGCTGCGTGAACGAGGCGCGCACCACGCAAGGGGGCGTCCATTCATTACGTGAACCAGTGTGGCCGTTTGCAGTAGATTGCCTACTGTTTTAGTAGATTTAGTAGATGCGATGCAAATTTGGTACTGCGGTAGATTTTCAGTAGTTTTTGTAAAATCAGTGGATTTCAGTTGTAATTTTAATTGTAATTATAATCCCTTTTTCTTGTACTACTAGGATAATTATGTACACTGGCGCTTGTACTTTCTTTTGTTAAAAATTATTTACTAAATAAAGTTATTTTGAAATTGAATTGAGTGGATTTCAGTAGAAATTATAAATACGATTTTCGCGCTTTAAATTCTTAAATGCAAAAATCGCATTTGGGGGTATGCGATTTTGGAGGAAGGCGAGGGTACACTTTTCTGGAAAATAAGTTACATCAGTAGATTTCAGTAAAAAAATGCTCAGGTTTAGTAGTCTACATGGTTTTGAAAACGATCACACTGACGTGAATTGATTAGGGGGAGAGGGCGTCGAACTAAATATCTTCCGATGAGAAAGTTACAACTCGGGAAATGGGGATTTTGGCAAATATCAGGTAATTATTATTGTTTTACAAGAATATAGCTAAATAAGTAAAACTTGTTTCTCTACTAAATAATAGGTTTTTTTTACATAAATTACACAAATTACACGTAGGAATTTACTTATATTAAACATGCGGGTTTTGCAAAATATAATGTTAGATTGGGGATGGTTTGGTCCAAATCTCATGATATCTCACCAGCTAGGAGGATGGCTTAACAATTCGATAAAATAGCCTCACATAATTCATGGACGCTCCGTTACGCCTGCCAGCGCAAGATCAACGACCGCGATACCAAACAAATATTAAAAAGTACGAGTACCTACACGCATGACCGATATCATCTTATTCAAACAAAAATACTCGCGGTTCCGTGGAAACGACTCGAATGATTTTTATTTGGAAAGTCAACAACCCTATCGTTGACTGGCGGTCGGTGAACCAGTATCAGGTAGGACTGCCCAAACTTCTCTACAAAATAACATACCAAACTAAAGATACCTACCGGTATAAAAGCATTGTACATCGGTGGGAAGTCACGACATATTGCTGCTTCAGCAAGTTTGATTATCGTAGGCGTAAGATAACTTGATATCTTGTGCGTTTGGTACGTTGCCTAATAGCCATATCGTAGCATTTATGTGTGCCTGTTTTTTTACAGGAAAGTAAGGAAAGCCTTTAGTACAACATATTTAGTAACTAAAATTTAACAACTTTGCAAAGACACAGTTCTCAGAGACCAACAGGACTTTTGTGCCGGAGACAGTCAGCAGTGGGTTATTTGAGAGAACAGTTACTACACTTTTATAGGGCAATTTCATCTTTAGTAATAAGCTCTACGAAACCTTTAGTACCTACGCTACCTACGCTACTACAACATAATAAATACGACGTACTTAGGTAATAATAGGATTATCTACTACCAATCAGCAACGTGCTGGCGGCACTAGCATGCTGCCCGGGAAGCATGGCAAAGGGACCAATTGTCTCTCCACCATTATATCATCTCGAAGAGGAAATAAAGTATGGAATGACAATGACAACTGACATTTAAAGTGGATAAAATGGTTTTCTCCCTTTGCCGTGCTACCCGGGCTGAAAGCAATTTTAGTACACCCACGTTTAGGTACTCTCATACTTTGATACGTTGTTGGTCTAAAACTATAAAGTCCTGTACATACATACATTGCATTCTCCAGTCGCTTTAATAAGACACTCAAATTCCTAAATGTTACCTTACTTGCATTGTTCGCAGAACACCCCACATCCCCTGGTAGACTGGTCTGGAGTGCCCACGTTGCTGCTAGCAGTGATAGCCGTGCTGGTCGTGGCCACGGCTTTGACCACTAAGGTTACTGATGGCAAGCAGCCTCATCATCTGCCCGGGCCTCAGGCCCTGCCGTTCCTGGGGACCAGGTGGCTGTTCTGGAGCCGTTACAAAATGAATAAACTGCATGAAGCATATGAAGGTCAGTTTTTTAGGCTTGGAATCTAGCATTTGATTTTTGGATGAAAACATTTAAGACTATTAAACTAAGACTTTTTTTTAAACCTTTTAGGGTTAAAAAACGATTTGGGTTTAGAATGTATTTTTTCGCTTAAGGGTTTAGGAGCTTAAATTTTGAACCGATAGAAACTGACTTTTGGTATCGCATAGGTAAATCGTTATCCTGTTCGCACTAACACAATTTTTTGATGGTTGCTCCTTCTCTTGCTCAATGTCATGAGAATTTAATATAGGTTCAAAAATAGAGCCACAGATGTTAATCTTGTACCTTAAAAAGATAAACTTAAATCAGACAATGACTGACTTCATGATAATAAGTTATTCCATACAGATATAGTACGATTCAACCTAATGTCGTATATGAACACTGGGCGAGATGCTGTGCGGTAGCAAATAGTAGTAGGTTAGCAGGGGTAAGGGGTGCGCAGCCTGTAGCTGATTTCACTGATACCATTGATTAGACCTATACAATAAATGCATTTATGTAGAGAAAATCTGTAGTCACAATGAGCGATTTTCACGCAGATATGTTCAAGCGTTACGGACCAGTCTTTGCGGAGACCACGCCAAGCGGAGCCATGGTGGTTTCCATAGCAGACCGAGTGGCGCTGGAGTCCGTGCTGCGAGTACCGTCCAAAAGACCCTACAGGCCACCCACAGAAATCGTCCAGGTGTATAGAAGAAGTCGGCCTGATAGATATGCTTCTACTGGACTTGTTAATGAGTAAGATTTCTTTTTTTTGTAAAGCACTAAAATACATAGCAGTATGGCAGCGTAATGCGGAGATACTGTACTGTACTGTGCCTACTGTGTACTCGTAGATGTCGCGGCGGGTGATTGGGCCATTTCCATCCGCTGGATACTAATCTTGGTTCGAATCATGCCCGATTCACACAATTTGCGAAACAAAAAAATCTGCATATTTCCTCGCAACGTTTTCCCACAATATTTTAAGCTCAAAGAATAACACAAAATTAAATTCGAAAAAACACATCTCTATCTTTCAAAGTTAATTTTGTGTTATTGATCTTTGAGCTGATCTTTGATTGAGTTTCACAAAATGTGTGAATTCACTCCTTTTGATCTGCATGGTGGACTATCGACATGTATATAATAACTCTGGCAGGAGGAATATGATAACTCAAAACAGTAACAAATATATAGACACCTATTTTAATGACTTAAGTATAAAATACTTTCACTTGAAATGTAGAAAAAGGTAAAGTTTTTCAATAACATACAAGTTATATAGGGTGGATAGCTGACCGACGCCGAGGTTAATTTGACCCACAATTAGTAGTAGTAACCAGTAGTTATAAAAGCAATAAGAAATATAATCATTATTTTTCGCAAAAAATGGCAAAACCGCCTTCCATCGTGTACAAAATTCGAATATTTCGCTTGGATTGTTTACATTATTGTTGATTTTTCAAAAACGGCTCAGCCGATTTCTGTAAAAATTAAATGGGGCCACCTCGGGACCCTTTCAAACTGAATAAAAAAATTTTTCGATTTCATTCACAATTGGCAAAATTATTGATGAACATACACAAAAAAATACATACAGACGAAGGTTGAACCTCCTCCTTTTTGGGAGTCGGTTAGATTGGAAAAACAAAATTTTCAAACAAACTAAATAATAAATAAAGGAAATAATTATGCATCATGCTTTATAAGAAATTTATTCATGTTATTTCGACATTAGGGTTGACGCGCGTCGAGAGATAGCAACGGTTCTCTGGTTCGATATCTACAGGTTGCTCCAAAATGACGGCTTATAAAATTGTACATACCTAAGTAAATAGCTATATTTATTAAATATGTCAAAGGCTTAACAACGAAAGGCCATATATGTGATTTCATTTAATATCAGCGTCAGCTGCTCTCCACCCTATATTATAGAAATAAGTGGATTAAGTACCTACTAGAGATAAGTAGTCAATACTCATTACTTACATACTTAACGAGCAAAACCAACACCATGAAAAACGAAAACATGACATGGTTATGGTTACCAGCACACCAGAGTAAAAAATCAGCTAAGTGCGAGTCGGACACACGCACGAAGGATTCCGTACCGTGTTGTATCCCCTTGGCCCCATTCCTCTTGCTGTTATTAATAGCGAGCAAAAATATCATGAAAAATCATGTTTGCTGTATGGGAGCCATCCTTGAATATTTATTTTATTCTGTTTTTAGTATTTGTTGTTAAAGCGGCAATAGAAATACATCATCTGTGAAAATTTCAGCTGTCTATCTATCACGGTTCATGAGATACGGCCTGGTGACAGACAGACGGACAGCGGAGTCTTAGTAATAGGAACTAGTTTTTACCATTTGGGTACGGAACCCTAAAAACTAACCTATAAGCTTGATAACAATCGACAATCCTATTCATAAGTACATTTATATCTACTTTTGATATAATTGGTTTAGTTGGTTGTTGGGGCATGTTTATTAGCGCTATTCATTCTCCACCACAGGTGGCATGACCTCGAGACTGGAGAAAAAATATGTAAAGCCTTATGAGTTCTAGATAAACAGAAAAAACACACTTGCAAATCTGCCAAATCTTTTCTTAGGTAACAATTTAGATCTCTACAACATAATGTAACACTTTAGATAAACAATTCTAAAGACACTCCTCAAGTCAAAATTAACCTAGGTATCTAATAGCTACTAGACTAGATACCTGAATACCTAAGAAGTTAGTAGATGGAATGTCGCTTAGCAACAGCCAGACATACCTACACAATTTTACTACATAGGTAGGCACACTCAGTTTCAGATCAACAAACAATATGAAATATATTTTTTTCGCAAAAAATAGCAAACCCGACTTCCACCGTGTACAATATTCGAATAGTTCGCTCGAATTGATGTAAACAATTTTTCCATTATTGTTGTTTTTTCATAAACGGCTCAGCCGATTTCGATTAAATTTAAATGGGACCACCTCGGAAGTATTTCAAACTAAAAAATATTTTTTATTCGATGAACATACACAAAATAATCGGCCAAGTAGGTACGAGTCGGACTCGCGCACGGACGGTTCCGTACTGTATGGGAGTCCCCTTTAAATATTTATTTTATTTTAATTTTATTATTTATTATTGAAGGGAATATAAAATTAAATATTCTGTGAAAATTTCAAGCATCTACCTGGTACCATATCTCCCATATCTACCTGGTGATATAGAGCGAAAAACGTCTAAAAATTCAGGTTTGTTGTATGGGAGCCCCCCTTAAATATTTATTTTATTTTGTTTTTAGTATTTGCTGTTATAGCGGCAACCGAAATACATCATCTGTGAAAATTTCAGCTGCCTAGCTATCATGGTTTATGAGATACAGCCCGGTGACAGACGGACAGACGGACATCGAAGTCTTAGTAATAGGGTCCCGTTTTTCCCTTTGGGTACGGAACCCTAAAAACATACAGACGAACATTATAACCTCCTCCTTTTTGAAAGTCGGTTAAAAATAGGATTTATTTCATTTTACTCCATAAAACATTCTCCTATAAGGTCACAGTCATGACTGTGAACTTGACTCTGAAGTCTGACGTCAGCACTCAGCGTATTATATCTTATGCAATTAAGATTTCCAAGGAAATTCTCCGTAAGTAGTAAGATGCTCTGACAAAATTTGTGCATAGATAGTGGTCGTCCGTCGTTTCAACCATAAAACGTCCACTGCTGGACATAGGCATCTCCTACAAATTTCTAATAAGGCCGGTCGCATGCGGCTTGTATCCTGCGGTCTTAATTTCGCGCCAATACGCCGCGATTGCTGATAAGTTGTCCCCACTGGAGATTTTTTCAAACCCGTTGGTCACCAGTCCTTTGTGCTATGAGCCCTGTCCACTGCCATTTTAACTTAGCAATCTGCTGGGGTATGTCTGTTTGATCTTCTACAGATCTATAGATAGATATTATTCTAAAACGTAATAAGTGATTTAGAATCATGAAACACGACTCGTGATAGATAGTTATAGATGGTGGTAGATAATGTAATGTAATATACATATAATAATTATGATTTAATTAACGTAATTGGTTAATCGTAACGTTAATACCGTGTTAATTGAAATAAATAAATTGAAAATTGAATTGAATTGAAATTGATAGTTACGCGTACGTGCATGGGCGCCGCCAGTTTTATTTTCAGGGAGGTACCTACATCTGCATCTACACATACTACTTACTTGTTACTTGTTACTTGTTGCTGCGGGCCTTTTCAACAATTGAGCCCTCCAATGGGCCCGTTTTATGTGGGTCACCCGGCTGCAGCTAGTTCAGCCACCCGGTGTCCTCCAGGAAGTCCAGCAGCTCGCCAACGCCGGCGCAGGCCTCCCGGAGTGTCCTCGGTGCCCCGAGGTATTTCTCGCGTTGTTCCGCCACACTGCTGCATTCAAGCAGCATATGCGCGGTTGTTTCTTCTGCCTCCATGCAACCTCTGCACAGAGGGCTGTCTGTAACACCAGTTTTAAACAGGTGCTTGTTTAGAGAGCAATGCCCCGTGACTACTCCGGCTATGAGTCGGAGTTTGTCTCGTTTAAGGTTCAGCAGGCGTCGGGAGTATCTCGGATTTAACTCCGGGAAAACTTCTTTAGACTGCTTACAACCCTCAGTACTTGCCCAGTATTCCTTGTGTTGTCTAGCTGTGTGTTGGCGTATCCAGGATCTGACTTGGCTAAAAGGCAAAGGTATCATCGGTCCAGGCCCTACTGGGCGCCTACCTGCACCTCTCCTGGCTAGCTCGTCCGCCGCGTCATTTCCTCTGGACCCGCTGTGTCCTTTGATCCATTGGAGAGTGACTTTATTTTTCTTACTTACTTCTTCCAATAGATCATGACACTGTAAGGTTAGCCCTGAGGAGTGTTCATATCGTTGTAGTGCCTTAAGCACCGCAGCACTGTCTGAGAGGATTCTAATATTGTAATCAGTTACCTTTCTGGTGAGTACTGCTGTAGCAGCCTGGATGATACCTACACATTCCGCTTGGAAGATAGAGTTGTTTTCACCCAGGGTTGTTGCGATGTGTATATTCAGGTCTTCAGAGAAAGTACCTGACCCTGTACCTGTTTCAGTTTTCGAGCCATCTGTATAAATCCTCACTTCTTGTATACCTGAGCTGTCACTTTGTTCTTCATGTAGCTGTATTGAGTAGCTCTTTGTGAAGATATGTTTTTTAGGCACCCTGTCATAGACCGAAAGAATTTCTTGGTTGCAATTTGCAAATTCCTCAATTATGGTGGTGTGTGTTGCTGCTTTGTCATGTACCCAAAGGTTTAATGATAGTAGTCTATAGGCAGCTACTGCTGCTTCTTGCTGTATGAAGAGATGCAGCGGCATCTGCCCCATGAGGGCTTCTAATGCCGCAGTGGGTGCAGATCTCATACAGCCTGTTGCAGCTATGCAGGCTGTTCTTTGGAGTTTCTCTAGTTTTTTGTTTACAGTCACTAGCTTGGTTCTGGGCCACCAAACTATTGCCCCATAACATAATGATGGTCTGACCACGGTATTATAAAGCCATTGGGTTATTTTGGGTTTCAAGCCCCAAGTTTTACCCATCATTTTGCTGCACTGCCAAAATGAGATTGTTGCTTTCTTTATTTTGTTGTC
This sequence comes from Hypomecis atomaria, assembly GCA_964007245.1. Classification (NCBI taxonomy): domain Eukaryota; kingdom Metazoa; phylum Arthropoda; class Insecta; order Lepidoptera; family Geometridae; genus Hypomecis; species Hypomecis atomaria. Next base: position 11,528,369 of record OZ023294.1, on the reverse strand, counting down.
CACATGTTGTGTCCAATTCAGTTTTTTGTCTAGTGTGATGCCCAGATATTTCACATCTTCGGAAAGTTTCAGTTGTTTACCATAAAAGGACGGTAAAGTATGTGGTCCTAGGTTCCTTTTATTTGTAAACATTACTAATTCTGTTTTCTCTGGGTTGGCGGATAAGCCGTATTCCCTGCACCACTTTTCCACAATTTTCAGTGCATGGTTCATAAGGTTACAGGCTACACTTGCAAAGTGTCCCGATATCAGGATTGCCAGGTCGTCTGCGTAGCCCACTGTGAGGAATCGCTGCGCATTAAGTATAGTGATCAGTGTGTTTACTATCATGTTCCATATTATTGGTGATATGATTGCTCCTTGTGGGCAGCCCATCACTACTAATCCTCTGGTTGTGCTTTTGGGGTCTGTTCTTACGGCCCTTAGGCTTAACATGTTTAATATCCACTCGGCTAGCGTTGGATGTACCCCGTGTTTTTTGAGTACATTGCTTATGCTGTCGAAGTTTGTTTTATCAAAAGCTCCTTCAATGTCTATAAATGCTCCTAGACAAAGTGATTTACTGTTGATATCATGTTCTATGGTTTGTACTACCTTGTGGAGGGCAGACTCTGTTGACTTGCCCGAGCTGTAGGCGTGTTGTTGAGGGTGTAGTGGGATTTTGTTAAGTACCTCATCTCTTATGTGCCGATCACAGAGTCTTTCTAGTGTCTTCAGCATGAAGGAAGTTAGGCTAATTGGTCTGTAGGCCTTCGGGTCTGTGTAGTCACTTTTGCCTGGTTTGGGGAGAAAGAGGACTCTGACTTCTCTCCAGCCTAGAGGTATGTATCTGTATGCTATGCAGGCTCTTAGGAGGATGGTCATTTTCCCGTTTAATATTTCCTCCCCCCATTGTAGGAGTCCAGGGAAGATACCATCCAGGCCAGGTGTTTTGTAGGGTTCAAAGGACTTTATTGCCCATGTAATTTTTTCACTAGTTACCACATGATCAGCAACAGACCAATCTGTGTCTGATGCCAAAGTTGTCTCACCATCCTGCCATTCGGTATGTGTTGTCAGTTGGCATCCTGGGAAGTGGGTTTGTAGTAGCAAGTTGTGTGTCTCTTCTAGGGTTTTCGTGTAGGAATTGTCCGGTTTTTTAAGCGTGCCTATTTCACGCTTAGTATCGGCCGCTAGGATTTTCCTAATTCTGTTTGCTTCATGGTTTGATTCAATGTTTGTACTGAATTTTGCCCATGATTGTCTCTTTTTCTTCCTTACTTGTTTCTTATATTCTCGTTGAGCCATTTTGTACTTATCCCAATCGCTATCTGAGTAGGTGTTCATGGCTCTGTTGTAAAGTTTTCTCATCTTCTTCCTGAGTGTTTCGAGCTCCCTAGACCAGCTCCAGGTCCTCCCGCCAGGGCCGGGGGTCGTCAAAGGGCACGCTGCTTCAAAACTATCTATGATGATTGTTGTCAGTTTGGTCACGTTCTTTTCTAATTCTGTGATAGTCTGGTATTAGTGCGGGTAAATTGTAAAGGTTTAGTTTCTCTTTAAGAGATGAGAGATATTTTACCTTATCAGTTTTCCGTTGGTTTCGTGTTGGAGTTGTCATCTTGCGTTCCAGTGTCATCTCGTATCTGATCCACCTGTGATCTGATGCTGAGTGCTCATTGGAGACTCTCCAGTTTTTGACCAGGGTGCAGTTACCTGAGACTAGGGTGAGGTCTATTATGGTGCGGGATCGTTTTGTGACAAAGGTTGGCTCTGCTCCTATGTTAGCTATTGTGAGGTTAGTGGTTAATAAAAAGTTTACCAACTCTTCTCCTCTGTCGTTTGCGGTGGGCATTCCCCATAGTGGATGATGCGCATTACCATCTGTTGAGATAATTAGTTTTGAGTCGTTAGATTCACAAAACCTTACCAGATCTGCCACAAGTTGTGGAGGTGCTTCGTCATCTTCGTGCATGTAGGCCGATGCGACTATTACCTCCTCCTTTGTGTCTCCATTTATACCTAGGAGACTGGCAGCAGCTAAGTCTCTGGAGCAGAATTGTGTTAAGGGTGTGGCTGTTAGGTTACATGGAACATACATGCATGCTCTTGTATTTTCACTTGTATAGTCATAAATCAGTTTACCTTTCAGGTTGTTGAGACCACATATACGTCCTGCTCTGATCCACGGCTCCTGGATCAAGGCGATGGTCTCATTGTTGGACTCCAGCAGTCTGCGCAGGTTAGCCGTAGCTGCAGTGCTATGCTGGAGGTTTGTTTGGACGACGCTAGTCGTCGGAGGGTGGGTCAATTCCATCTAAACTTACCCCGTCCTCCCCGTCAGTCAGTTCCAGCTCTTCCCTGTTTCGCCAGGGCCCGACTGCCAGTCCAAGACCCCCCTCCACCCCCTCCATTGCCGCACTCGGCTTTGGAGAGGATTGTGGTGGGGCATCTCGGCCCGACGCCGTGGCGCTGGTTTCTTCAGGGAAGAGTTGTGCAGTTGTTTCTGCTAACTGTTCTTGCCTCGCTGGCTCGGGTGGCTTATCATGCGATGTACCATCCGGAGCCAGGAAACGCACGTATACGCCACCGAGTTTATGTGACAGTTGGCGGCCCCTACTCATCAGTGATGGGATCACACTCTCTGGGATGCCCAGAGTTAAGTTGAAAGTGTTATCAACTGATTTTCGGTGCGAGTACACAGTCCAGGTATTCACTTGCGCCTATTTGTTCTGGAAGTCCAGAAACTTTCTGGTGACCTCCAGGGTGGCGTCTGCGCAGTCTGGAAGGGTCAGGGTCGCCCGAACATACACATACTATTAATCAGTACATATATAACTGAGACGAAACTTCTACTATTACAATTATTTTTCGCATAAAATGGCAAAACCGCCTTCCATCGTATACAAAATTCGAATATTTCGCTCGAATTGTTTACATTATTGTGGATTTTTCAAAAACGGCTCAGGTGATTTCTGTAAAATTTTAATGGAACCACCTCGGGAGTATACCCTATCGAACTAAAAAATAATTTTTCGATTCGGTTCACAATTGGCGAAATTATCGATGAACATACACAAAAAAATACATATAGACGAACACAGAGCCTCCTCGTTTTTGGAAGTCGGTTAAAAAGATAACTATACAGTATGTATAGTATGCCTATAAATACAATGTTAAATTCAAATCACGCAAATCTTTCTTTCCTGACAGGGGGTGAAATTGTACCCCCTTGCACCCTCCTCCCGGTGCCCATGGTTACGTGAAAATACATTGTAGAAAATGTATACAGCCATACGGAAACAGCTGTAGATTCAATTTACGTGTAAGCCTGTACTAAGTTACTAACCCCTCTGTTGGTAAGTAAAAACTGCCAGGACATCGATTCGAGTCTGCGCGCCTTGAAATTTTTGATAAGGCCTTTACATTTGCCGGTCACGTAATTTCGGCATATAAGCACGTAGTTTTATATTGGCGTTTCTAGTTTTTACATCATTGTAAGCTATTTCCTGTCTGGCCTTATGAGGTGCCTACGTCTCGAAACTAACTCGAATAGAAGCCGCTTTTATTGGGCATTCGTCAAGCATCGAGTTTTTTTAATTACAGAACAATCTTCAAGGACTATCGATTAGAATAATTATTTTTCGCAAAAAAAGGCAAAACCGCCTTCCATCGTGTACAAAATTTAAATATTTCGCTCGAATGGTTTACCTTATTATTGGTTTTTCAAAAACGGCTCAGCCGATTTCTGTAAAATTTTAATGGAACGACCTCTGGAAAATATCCTAACTAAAAAAAAAATTACGACTCGGTTTTACAATTGGCGGAATTATCGATGAACATACACAAAAAAAATACATACAGACGAACATAGAACCTCCTTCTTTTTGGAAGTCGGTTAAAAAGGAGCGTCCATTACGAGAGGTTTTTAAGGGGGAGGGATCGAGCCTCGATCTCATGTTTTCAAGAGGGGAGATTTCGGTAAATGAAACGTATTATTTTTAGGAAAAAAATTAAATTCCTAGAGATCGAATTACTTACTTGAAAACAACAAAATATGGGCATTTTTCTTCGAGCAAATATCTACAGAGCCACAGTTAAGTTGAGCCCCAAGTTAAAGTAAACTAAAAGCCTGCCCACTACGTAGCTTGAGCAGAGTTTTGCCTCTGACACTTTTTTTGAACAATTGTGACTTTTTACATATTTGCTCGAAGGCATTTTTACATAACTTCAACAAAATTCTGCGAAGATTAACACGACATAGATAATGAACATATGAAATAAATATATGAACTCTTTATTATTCACACCAATAAAATATTAAAAACAAATTACCTACAGTAGAAGAAAAAAAAGAGGGGGCGTAATATAACTATAATGGCTTTAGGTAGTTTATGGACGTCCCCATTAGGCAAAAAAATTATGGCTTGTATGGCAAATTCGATCTTGCGTGTTCGACTAAACAAAAGATCAGGTTTCACTTGTGTTTTAATGTTAGCCCCGATGCAAAGGATGTTTGTGCAACCCAATTTCCAGCTGTTGTTTCCACCTTTGTGCTACAATAAGACCAAAAATAACACGAAGCCGTACTATTTCATTTGTAACAATTACTTTTCACCCGAAATCTAAAATCTTTAACTCAAATGCAAAAACGTTTTAAAACAACTATTTGATATATGACAGGTCTTAAAATATTTTAGTTAATAATGGTAAAATTAAAAATATTAAAAAACTCCCCGACACAAAATAAACTATGTCCTTTCAATATCATTGAAGTAATACGGTACCAAATTTCGAATCGATAAGACATGTTATGGAAGGTAGTCAGATCTCCTCATCAACTATCAAAGAGCTGATGATCTTCAAACGGCTGATCAGGTCATGGTTACCTTACCTTAAAATTTCCATATTATTGAAGTAGCACGGTACCAAATTTCGAATCGATAGGACATATTACCGAAGGTAGTCAGATCCCCTCATCAGCTAGAAAAGAACTGATGATCTTCTAACGGCTGAACAGCTTTTCATGAAACATGGCTGGCAACACTCGGGATAAAATTATCTGCGACACAAAAAAAATTAAACGAAAATCTGTTCATCCGTTTGGGAGCTACGATACCACAGACAGATACACAGATACACAGACACGTTAAACTTATAACACCCCTCTCTTTGTCGGGGGTTAAACAGGTCACTCTTTGTAGCGATTCTCTCCCTATAAAGTATGCCAATGTTTTGGTTTATCATAAAGTCCCATTCTTTATGACGAAAACTCACAACAAAGAAAAGGGCCTAAATTTAAGTTTTCTTATTTTAAGTTTGATGTGTCTCTGACAAGAACGTCCTGTGAAATTGTAAATATTAACCTTCCTTAGTATTCCTTCTGGTTTTGCGCTTGAGCTTTGTTACAAAGAGTTATACTGTAATTGAATAGGTACGGGTTACAAACAGTCTAAACATAGTTTATGCTCTTTTTTCAGACAAGGGGAAAAATGGTTTCACCTCAGGCGCCACCTCACAGCCGAACTAACGAGCCCCCACACGATGCAGGGGTTCCTACCAGAGCTAAACAGCATCTGTGATGATTTCCTGGATCTGCTGCAGTCGTGCAGAAGGCCAGACGGGACGGTGCAAGGATTCGATCAGCTCACAAATAGAATGGGCCTTGAATGTAAGTACGTGCAGAGTATTCTTCAACGTTATTCGGAGAGGGTGAATCAATGTATGGGGCTTCTAGGTACATCAATAAAAATGAACTTCGTTATAGCAAGAGACTCTTTAGTTTTTTACATACAAAGAAAAACTTTTAGCATTTATAAATGTTTTTTTGGAGTCATGTTTACCATAAAATGTGTCCTAAACCTTTGGTATTTATTTACACTGTCGATCAAAGGTCAATTGCTTTCAAAAATTAACACTTATTAAACTGGACAAGGGACATCTTATATTTCCTGCTTGGTGGTTCTCTATGAAAACTCGCGTGTTAAGTGCCTCAAGTTGAGTTTTGTTTTCAGAAACATCGCGTGAAATATACTTCTATTTCTAACACATAACTTATACCCGGTTTATATCAAATTTTAACGTTGGTATAATTGACCTGAAAATCGCTAGTTGATGGAATCGGACGTTACGAGTACTTTGTGGAAGTTCTTTTACAAGTCTATGTTTTGAATAAATCTTTAGGGTATTTCCGCTCTGTTCCGCTTCACAGTGCAGAAACACACTAATATCTAAAAATCACTATTCAAAACGAAATTCGCGAAAATTAAGAAAATATTTAGCAAGTTACGTTACGTTATGACCTTATGACTTAGGACGATAGGGAATCAAACATTCTGAAATATCCCAAAAAATCCAGTAGGTAATAAATAGAATTGAGCGCATTTCTACAGTTTCTAAGTTTGCTAAGTCCTGTTAAGTTTGCAGAAGATAATAATGTTATTTTTCATGTTACTTTAACGTTTCCAAAAATGACATGCAAATAGGTTTTATATTAAAGTAAAATGCAAACAAGAGGCTAAGGAAACAAATGTTATCGAACCCGTCGTGTCATGCCGCCGGCGCCGTTGCGTGAGTGTGGTAAACGAAGACCTTGAGCAAACATTTCTCCAAATAAGTCTTGTTGACAAAATGCGTTATCAAAAAATGCGTGGTTGTTAGTATTCAGACAGTGTTAGATCTTTTACAATTAAACTAAACAAACATTTTCTTGGCTGTCACGATTAACCAGACATATTTTCCGAATGGTGCGTATAAATTATTTATTCGTCGTCGTCGTTTCAGCCATAGGATGTCCCCTGATGGGCATAGGCCTCAACTATAGATGTATCTCTATATCCGCCAATAAGCCCGGTTGGAAGGGGCTTGCATCTAGCCGCTAGATTCTAGCGCGATCCTCCGCCTACCTTGTTGGATGTCTTACACTGCGCTTGCCTCCACCGGAGAACTTTTCGATCCCATCGGTCATCAGTATTCTGTACTATGTGCCCCGCTCTCTGCCATTTCAACTTGCCAATCCGATGGGCTATGTCTATCTCTTTGTTTCATCTACGGACCTCTATATTTCAAATTCGATGTAGGTATTTTTAAATTCCCATCTTGTATTCAAGCGTCGTATTGTAAGAGAATAAATTTTTTTGAACCTGCTCATTTTTATTTCCTCAATAAAAGTTTGAGAAGATGTTTTGTCAAATTACTTTGGTATGCACGAGAGTGGAATACTCATTTGCTTAAGAATTCTGGAGAGCTTATCTGCATGTTTATTACTTATAAACAATTTTGGAACTTTACTTAAAGCAATTAAGATAGTTTATGTAACCACTAACAACGACTTTATCTTTGGGTAATTAAATAAGTACCTAGCGAGTTTAAAACAATCCGTTACAGAAAAGTATTTATGCATTACTGTAGGTACTTAAGAAGATAATTGTATATGATATGGTCAAACAATATTCAATATTGATTAGTAAGTTCTATAGTGCAATGTGCGTTGCATGTCACATCGACGACGTAACTAGTAGAGATTGCAAACCCACGGCCCGACCGGGCCGGGCCCGGCCATTTTTGCCGACCCGGTCACCGGACTCGGTAATCTAAGTTGTTACGACACGTTTAGTACTTTGAGCTGCGTTATAATAAATAAATAAATAATAAATAAATATTAGGGGACATTTTACACACGGTCTCTGACCCCAAACTAAGCAAAGCTTGTCATATGGCTGTCATACAAGTTTCTTATTTAATACTATGTTTTCAAATAGACACTAAAAGGAGTAGACTTATAAAAATGAATAATCACTAACACTTTTTTCCATTTATATATAGAACATTTTTACAAAATACTTTAAAAATTTCTTCGCTAACACGGAGGTATGTTTCTCAACCCGGCCGGGGCCGGTTGCATTCGTCGCCAACCCGACCGGGTCCACAGGGCCCGGCCGGGTTGAGAAACATACCAGGTTGCTATCTCTAGTAACTAGACGGTGATAGAGCTCCGTTATCCTGTATCATAATGAAATATCTAGCATCACTAGCATGTAAGTAATAGATAATGAGACAAAAGCAGAGCTACAGGCGGACCGTTTATCTGAGACGTCGCCTGCGCGGGTACAGGGGCGCGCGGGTAGACGACAAAGGGGGACTGAGACCGGTGCGGGCGGCAGGGACCCGCCGCCCGCACCGGTCTCAGTCCCCTGTGTCGTCTCCCCCGGCGCCCCTGTACCGCGCAGGCGACGTCTCAGATAAACGGTCCGCCTATAGTGGTGAACTTGTAGAGTACAGATAACAGTGTCGTACTTAATTTCATTCAGCGCCTAATTTGTATTTGGTTTCATTCTTTGTATCACGTAATACTTATTAAAACTCAAAATGAAAAAAAAATATCAACCCAATTTACGAGAAAACATTTTTTCACCTTTTTGATTTTTTGTAACTACAAGACGTCAAGGATAGCACTGAACACAAGAGGTATACCTACGGATGAATACCTACACATAAAATAACAAAATACCTACTTTGAAAAAATGCCAGTTTCCCTATCGATGGAAATTGTAGTTATACGGTGGTTATTTTATTTGCCAATCAAGTGCAGGACTCATTGAAATGCGTTTTGCTTAGACTTACGTTACGTTCATTCACGTATACACGCGCGTATCAGGGCCCTGACTCTGTGATCAGAGACTAAACGAAACAGAAACGTTCGTGAATATTTAAGCATTGAAGTCTTTTAAGTAATTTTTCATACCACCTGCTCGAAAATTACACATTATAATTTATATGTCGTACAATATCAACGTAAAACAAGTCATTATTATCTTAACACAATCTCGAGCGTTATGGCAGGTCAATAATGTTGTATGAAACTCCCTAGGGAATAAAGTGATTTAAATTTGGAACGTCTAATTCGAATGAACATTTCTTAACTTGATCATTTGGAAATCGCAAAGAGGTATTATTTTGTAAAATCGGATAAAACCTCTTTACATTGCACGGCAACGAGTATTGTAATAAGGTTTGATTCGAATTAATAGAATAAAACCTCTTTGGTGCCCGTATCAGTTCGATTTTATAGAATAAAACCTTTTTGCAATGCCCGGGTTAAATAGGCCATGATAATCGAGCTAGCCATTTTCACGTAGTATTTACTGTTTTATTACGGATTTGTGTGCGATTCTATGAAAATTCGTAGGTACCTTCATTCTAATTTGTTTTATTTTATTGTGAACAATACCGAGTTGCCTAGGGAGTGCCTACACTTAGTGAGTTTATGACGTAAATATTACTCATATTCCTGGGGTTTTATTTTCTCGCAGGAGGTATGAAAAGTAGAGTATGAACCACTAGAACCAAGTCTGTCTTCGTCTTGGGCGACTTGAACCCATCGCTTCACTTAGGACTCTATATAATTCTCTCGCTGCGCTGAGGGTCAAATGTCGCCCGTGACGTATGACACGACTTGGTTCTCTTGGTACATAATCTACTATTAAAATTTTAAAGTAAGCAAAATTACAAGAAAGATGACAAAAAACGATTAGTTACGACGAATTACGATTGATGATGTACAATATGATGATAATGTGTGATGTGTAAGATGTTTTAACATTTTCCAAGGCGGAAAAACTGGTTTAAATTTGAAATAATCGTCCAAGTACGAGTCGGACTCGCGCACGGCGGGTTCCGTACTGTATGAAAGCCACCCTTAAATATTTATTTTAATTTTATTTTATTTTTTATTATTGCAGGGAATATAAAATTTAATATTCTGTGAAAATTTCAAGCATCTACATGTTACCATTATTAATATAGAGCGAAAAACGTCTAAAAATTCAGGTTTGTTGTATGGGAGCCCCCCTTAAAATTTTATTTTATTTTGTTTTTAGTATTTGTTGTTATAGCGGCAACCGAAATACATCATCTGTGAAAATTTCAGCTGCCTAGCTATCATAGTTCATGAGATACAGCCCGGTGACAGACAGACAGACAGACGGACAGACGGACATCGAAATCTTAGTAATAGGGTCCCGTTTTTCCCTTTGGGTACGGAACCCTAAAAAAGGTGCTTAGGTTCAGATTCGACAAATCTCAGTAGATTTAGCCCGGACGTAAATGTAAAGATGGGCATACACGATGCGATGATTTGATCAAATTTTCGCTTCATGCCAACTGGGAGCTCATTCAGTTGATTCAAAGGTAGGAATTGGTAGTTAACGATTTGTACTACTACCTGAAACTGGGCGCACAGAACGCGACGATCGCATCAATTCATCAGATCAGTGCAGTGGAGGCCAAATATAGGTAGTTATAGCTGGTTAGTAGTTATTGAGGAAACAAAATGGTACACCTACCTCCTACCTTTGAATTAATTGAATGAGCTCCCAGTTGGAATGAAGCGAAAATTTGATCAAATCATCGCATCGTGTATGCCAACCTTTATGTGATGTTTTGACATGTTCTACGATAGAAAAATAAATGAGGTTCAGTTCACATTCATGACAACAGTGGAATTTGCCCCGGACGTATAGGCCGAATAAAACTGGTCGTTCCCGTAAGTTCTACTAGCATTCTTAGCGGCTGTAGTGTTAGCTACAATCTGCGGAAAACCCGATCCTCGCGCAGCTGTTAAGTGAGCTTCAGTCAGGCAGGATTGGGTTATCCGCAGCTAGTAGCTAACACAGCCGCCAAAAAGTTTGATTCTTCTTCTTCTTCTTCGTATCCTAAGTCCCCACGTCGGGGCAGAGGGCTTATATAGTGTTACGCCATTCCTCTCTGTCCTGTGCCTTGCGTTTCACTTCGCTCCAAGTCAGTCCGATGCTTTTGGCCTCAGCAGTGATGGAACGCCGCCATGTCTGTTTGGGGCGGCCAGGTTTGCGTCGGCCTTGTGGATTCCAATCCATGGCTTGCCTAGGAATGTGGTCCAGCCCCCTACGCAAAGTATGGCCAACCCAGTTCCACTTACGGCGCCGTATTTGCAGTTCTATAGGATCTTCATGGCATTCCCTCCAGAGGTCTATATTGGCGATAGTGTCTGGCCAGAAGATCTTTAAGATTTGCCGTAGGCATCGGTTGAGAAAAACTTGTAGCTGTTGTGTTATTGCTTTTGTAACTTTCCAGGTCTCACATCCGTACGGCAGTACGCTTTTTACGTTTGTATCAAATATTCGAAGTTTCACTCTACGGGAGAGGTGTTTTGACTGCCATACTGAACGGAGACACGCGAAGGCACCTTTAGCTTTAGCAATCCGGGAAGCTACGTGTAAGTCTGTTCCTCCAGATGTTGACACGACGAATAAAAGTTTCATTAGGCCTGTAAAAGGATGTTTACGTGATGATTTGACATTTTCCAAAGCACAAAAACGGATAAGGTTCAGTTTTGACTCGTCTGATCCCAAGTGGCTTCGTTTTCATCTATTTGAATTCGGAGTGTCCGGGGTATGCCTGGACAAATGATTAGATTGAGTCACGAGCGTGAACTATGCTCTCTACGCGTGCGGGACGGCTCCTAGGCAACTGTTTACTTCTCCCGTCGAATACGGAACTGCGTGCAGATAAAGAAGTGGGTCAGATATCGATGAATAGCGCTAGGCCGACGTACCCGCATGCGTGCGTGCATAGAGGAATGTGCAACATTATAAATGCATTATGAAATAGCTGCTGTTACATAGTAGCCATCGATATATACGTAGGTTTTACAAGAGATGGTGTTCCGAACGTTGCCATTTTGTTTTGGTTGCTTTTTTGTAGGTTGATGCTATTTGTTCCAACGTAAGTACCTACCTAAAGATCAGAATAAATGCCAAGTCAATGCTAAAGATATACCTATGTGAGATGCGCGTGAAATTATCAGTGCAAGAGTCGTATGTGCATGAGTTCAAAAAGGGATCAAAGGGATGCAATGTGCTTATGACTTAGGTACCTATTATAAAAATGTATTTATATTATCATAAATTTTCATGACACCCCCGATTAGAGTCGGCCTGACAAACAAGTTTATGAAATATTGAATGATAAAAGTATGGCAAAATTTGAGCGTGAGAGCACCGAGTAAGCTAAATTAAAGAGTTAATGTAGATGTTACAACAAAGAGAAGCAAAGTTACCGTGACCAATTTGTCCAAAAAGAAGAATATATCTCCTATGCCCTCTTTTAACGAAGTAATACGTCAATGATAGTAACGTAAAACGTGTGCGCAGATGGTAATTGCCCGACGCGCGACATCCAGATTTTAATCGCGAGGTGTTGCTTATTGCTAGACTAATTGCATACCTACTACTTATACACTGAGTAGGTTAAGTTATAGTGGGTGTTTTTTACCTACTTCCAAAAGAAGGAGATACCATGTTCGTCTGTATGTATTTTTTTTTTTGTGTATGTTCATCAATATTTTAGCTAATTGTGAACCGATTTAAAAAATTCTTTTTTTAGTTCGAAAGATTATACTTCCTAGGTAGTCCCATTTAAATTTTATCGAAATCGGCTGAGCGTGGAAAATGGGAGTATATATGTATATAGTAGAAATGAGAATGAAATAATGTGGAAAATGCAACATCGATCCGTGCGAAATATTCGCGAATTCTGTACACGGGTGAAGTCGGTCATGCTATTTTTTGCGAAAAATAATTATGACTTTACTATTTTGAAAATTATGTTGTTAAATTTTTTTATTTGTTTAACATCGATTCGACACAAGCCATAGAATAATAGGTAAAAGTAATATATCGAATTACATCAGATGAAATATAAAAATTATTTGATGCCTCGCTTTCCCAGCGAAATTATACTACTGTCTAAACAGACAAAAACTTAACTACCGTAATAATGTAATTGTCTGGAATTATAGTGATGTGAAGTTTGTGTGATCTACGCGATCTTTGCTCTTCCTCTGAACCATGAATATGTCCATGGACAGCAGGACAAAGATCAGGTAGAGCCATTATAGCTCATTTAACAATGCTTTTAGTTTAGGGTTTCGTGTCCAACATATTTGTCCGCATAAATAAGTAGTAATAACGAAGAAGTAAAATAAATATCATGTCAAATACCATAATCAAGTGAATGAAAAAATCAGGACTTTTTTACGACCTGTTTTTGACTACCTAGGTTTAGATATTGACTGCCGTTTGACCTGGAAGAGTCACGTGCAAAATACTATCAACAAACTTAATCAATATTCGTATGCCATGTATATGCTTTCAAAGTCTGTAAATAGTGCGACCGTACTCACTGCATACAATGGATATGTCTCTTCATCACTTAGGTATGGTATAATATTTTGGGGCAATAGCACCAAAAGTGAAGATGCGTTCAAAGCGCAAAAGAAGTGCATAAGGGCCATCTGCAATTTGGGACAAAGAGACAGTTGTAAGCCACATTTTCAACGTTTAAAAATTTTAACTCTTCCTTGTCTATACATATATGAATGCGTAATGTTTGTACGAAACAATTTACATTTGTACAACAACTTGCAATCGAAGCGGCACAAACATAAATTGGCTATGCCTATGAATCAATCATCATTACTTAATAAAAGTGTAGTATGTATGTTACCTATGATTTATAATAATTTACCTAAATATTTAATTGACATAGAATCAGAACACATTTTCAAGAATAAACTTAAATGTTTTCTTCAGGAAAAAGCGTACTATGACATAAATGAATATTTGAATGAAAATTTTTAATTTGATTTGCAGTATTATTTTATTTTTGACATTATATTTTGACAATTATCATTGACATAGCATAGTATTCTTGACATTTATTATTGACATAGTATTCTTGACATTTATCATCGACATAAAAGGTATTCTTGACATTTGATGCATTTTGATGGCTTAATATGTTTTGTAACAACGGTAATTATTATTCAGACATGATTATTACTCTTGTGTGTTTGCTGTGTTTGGTTGTTGAAATTTCAGATCTCATTTCTTGTTTTATTTTAGTGTTATGACTTCATCTACTGCAAAAGTTATTATCACCTGTACTTATATTCCCTAAATGTTTATGAATTATGAATTAACCTAATACTTTTTCGTAAGTGGTCGGATGCAATAATAGAGAGCTCGAACTTTCTGCTAATATATATTAGTATGATCTGTCTGACTATAGACATAGGGCAACGATAGCGAAATGAAACAGTTGATTTTTATGATAGGGATACGAGGCTTAATATGAGCATGAGTAATGGGTTTATGCTATCCTAGTCGTGGTCTATTTTAAATCCTTGAACTCTTTGCACGCGAGAATAACTTGTATTCGGTTTTGGCATAAGTAGATAATCGATAATAATCTGCTAACATAATCGTGACTAGTCAGGTGTTATCATGACTACATAATCGAACCGGTCGATGCATCATAATGAACCATGATTTGAACAGATTTCGTCATGTTTTGTACTTGCTTTATATCAAGTACTGAAGTAGCAACTATAAAATAATTTAAATCAAAGATGTAAAAATAAACTCGTGCATTAGAAAGACGAACATACGAGTTGCTAGGCATCGGACGGGCGCGCAGCTACTATTTACTGCCTAAGTATCGTCGGTATATCGGTGAACATATTTTTCTACACTCACTTCACTACTCAGATGTTACAATAATGTAGGTAGAGTTAATTCATTTGTCGCTGGACATGACTGAAACCAAAGAGAGTCATATGACGTCGTCGTTTTCTTTATTTGTCAGTATAAATATTATTTACTATTTCAAAATTTCGAAAGCACCGAGAATCCCAGATCAAAAAAAATAAATCAAGTCGATGGTCCAGATTCAGGCACAAATAAATACACACAGTCAGAAGTCTGAGGCACTTATCGATGACCACCACTAATATTTTACTCACTTTGTCGGAAAATGGACCATACATAATAGTCAAATATGAGGACCTAAATACCTAACTCTAGATTGGGACCTCTCTGTAGCCTTCGTATAGGGACTGAGTTAATTTGAAAATATTGACAAAAATATGTTTGACATTTCAGCGGTTTGCGGTCTGATGCTGGGCAGTCGGCTAGGGTTCCTGGAGCGATGGATGTCAGGCAGAGCAGCGACCCTGGCGGCGGCAGTGAAAGCACATTTTCGAGCGCAGAGGGATTCTTACTACGGCGCTCCCCTGTGGAAGTTTGCACCCACCACCCTTTACCGGACCTTCGCGAAGAGCGAAGAGACTATACATACGTATGTCAGTTTTATTTTAATTTCAATTTTCTATATCGCCACTTCTTGTCAGCCATAAGCTTCTCTTATAAATGACCAATAAAACCGGTTGGAAACTTCTTGCATCCAGGCTATGCTCGGATCCTCTCTGCGAGATTGAATTCGAGATGAGGATATCAGTAGAAGAACCAAAATTACCGACTTAGCCCAGCGGATTTGCAAGTTGAAGCGGCAGTGGGCAGGGCATATAGCTCGAAGGACTGATGACGGATAGGTTCGAAAAGTTATCTAATAAACGTGCCGGCTGCATAGGTCGTCCGCCCACAAGGTAAACAAATACCTCATTAAAGCAATCTTTCAAAAAGCGTTAACATTAAACGAAATACGATGAAAAGTTTAGCAAATTCACTGCATTCTATAAAACCTATCAAAATACGTATTGAAATACCAATAAATTAATACCGCAATAATATGGTTATTTTTAACCATAATATACGTTTTCCTTGCAAACCAGACGAGGAAGTACCCATAACATGCTATATTTATGCAATCAGTGAATTGAACTTGACATTGAACGTTATGGGACGACCGGGAGAATTTTAAAGACGCAAATGTGCCCTCGATAGGATTCGCATTGAACATTTTGCATTATGTACCTACTCAACTGCTTACGTGGTTAGCTATAAGTTTGCTCTGATTGACAAATTGTGGTCAGCGTAAATATTTTTTTTTATTTTTTGTGCTGCTCCAAGGATCCTTGCAAGGTCCGTGCCTTTGTCAATTTTGATTGATTATCTTATTTGCTACATTGGGAGATTGGAATATCCTACTAATATTATAAGAGCGAAAGTTTGTGAGTATGTATGGATATTTGTTACTCTTTCACGCAAAAAGTACGGAACGGATTGAGATGAAAATTTGCATATTATAGGTACATCAGAATATCACATAGGCTATAATTTATAAATATATTGCGCGAAACGAAGTTTGTCGGGTCAGCTGTACCTACATAATTATTTTAGTCTAAGGACAGTATACATCTTGGGAAGTTCATTATTGTCATCATGCCATCTTTATCTCACTGCTGGAGATATGCCTCCAAGGAAAATATTAACTCCTTGTATGTCTCTCTCTTACTTGCGTCGGTCCCACAGAACAGCAGAACTAGATTAGAAAGGAAATCCATACAAATTTTCTATGAAAACCGCTGTCGCCAAGTGTGTATTACCACTGTAAAATATCTGCACAATAACTGTGCAATTTTCACTAGCATCGGAGATTTATTTTTTCCTTCAGAATAGAGCGTAGTATACTTTCTGTCAGATCACCAAGGTACCTAAGACCCATAACATTAATTTGGTCATAATTTAAATGCCGTGTTAAACTTATTAAATTCACTTTATTTTATTAATGTTACATAACAATGGCAAATGCGTGGTACATGTCAAGCCAAAAAAAATATAATGGGCCAATCTCGAATTTGAATATGGTATCACAGTTGTTTTTTGGCATTTAGCTAGTGATGGGCGATATGAATTGTGCAGTTTAATTTTATCGATAATGTGATTTTATACAAATTGCATAATTTATGGATAATGTAACTGGATATATGTAGTATATAATTGATGAAAATGATTGTGCAGTTTTATTACTATTTAGGAATTTTTGGAATTAACACTGAAAAATCATGTCAACGTGCCGTATTGTATTAATTTATAAAACTTGTGTTTCTATCAGTTCTAATATAGGTACTACATGGATGTCAAATCAATTCCTGCGAACTATTTGGATTTCGTACACGGTGGAAGTCGCCTAAATTCCATTGTTGGCTAATCAATTGTATTTAGATATTTTGTGCTGGCCACGACTATACTTAACTATTTTTCATAATGAATATTATCATATTACAAATATTTTATTAAATTACACCATAATTACAATACAATAAAAAATAACTTTATTTTCACATCGTAAATACAAAACAAGCTTAAACTAACATTACATGTGAACACAACTGAATTACATGTGACAATATTAGTTATCATAACATCATAATAGAACTTACACTTGACGCTGGCAAATGCATATTCCATGCGACGCCAATATTTATAAGGAGAAGAATAATTACAATCATATTTTTCTAGTTATAGCTCGATAATATAATTAATTCGTTGGATTAGCTGAACGTAGACGTATATGGTTACGTGGGCGAGTAAGAGCGCGTGCTTGTGCTAGCGGGAGAGATTATTCGGGGTGGTTCGTATACATTTTTTCTCGAAACATTCTATTTTAGCGTCCCTTATTATAAGTCAACATTTATAAATATCTTTAAGTAGTGTTCCATACCTCAAAACAAGGAACCCTTACACCTAGACATACATTGCTATTTTGTTAATTGGAACTAAACAATGGTATAAGGAACTTCAGAAAAGGTTAATCTTTACTGACAATAGGCCGATTACTTAAATAAAATCGGATTTAATTTTCAAACACGCATCAAAATAAAAAGTAATTTAATTCAAAAACACTAAAGAGTATTGATATCAACTTCGAAGAAAATCAACCCCAAAATAACTTTCATATTTCAATAAAACACGAAACACATCTTCCATCAATTCTATTACAGAATGTTAATGCAAAATCTAAAGTAAATGAACCAAAAATCACGTTGTTTCACACAAATTTCGCTCTAATTTTTCACGTCTGTATTTTCCTGGTTAGAATTTCGGTAAATTATTCTTATCAGACGCCTACTTCATACAAAGAACTCACGCTCCGAATTTCAAGTCTCTCCTGACCGCTTATTGAAGCGGTTTAGGATGTGCGTGGATCCGTCAGTCAGTCATTCAGATCTAAGCATTTTATATGTCGAGATAATATACATGTATAACTATACAAAACATGTTAATTAAGAACCACGTGTAAATGGAACGTTTGTAGGAATCCAGTCTTGCCGTCCTGTAGCCTCGATCCATTTACTCTGCGTCAGAGGATCGGCTGGAAAGCTGCAATGAAGATACAATGTATCAATGAAAATCAAAGCAAACATGCAACGGCAGTCGGCTTCGTGTTCAATCTATGTATTTATATGTATATATTGGACCTGATAACTTTTATTCATAAGGAACATAATAGTTAAAGTGTGATGCAAATACAATTATTAATAAAAATTACACCACAATCACAAATATTTTATTAAATCAAAATATTCAGATAGGTACTTAATAACAATAAATTTCGAATTGCGAAATATTAACTTACTAGGGAAATTTATCGATGTCGATAAAATGTTTGCAACCACTATCAACGAAAATCTAGGCAGTAAAATAAATCATTTAAATTTAAAAATGCCCACAATTTAGACTTACCAGTGAAAGGATATTCCTCCTTTTTGTAAACTAAAGTCTTTGCTTTGTATTCGACACGTTATAATAGCGCAAACCGGCATTTTTTTGGCAAAAATTACCTCTGAAATCACTTGAACGACTGAGACAGTAAATGTCACGATTTCACGTAACTTGAGTTATAACTCATGTACGTGGCGACTAACCTCCCCTCCACATCGCCTTTCTATTTCCTTCTCTCTTCTGTGGTCGGTCCTATGCCAATCGTGTCTAGGCTCGACTCGTGATTACAACCTTTGCAGTAGCGTTTCGCTTTTTTGCCTCATATAAATAATTAAAGGAGATCCAAACCTGAAATACTGCTGACAGTTTAATTTAAATCACGACCGTTTATATAAACTTGCGTTATGAATTGTAAGATAAAGCCCTTTCAGGAATGAGGACACAGAAAGGTCTTCCGGAAGTCCTTCCATTGAGACGCTTAAGTTATTGTCATAACCGTAAATATATTTGGTAATGGACAATTTTAGAATAATATGCATTGATACTTGATACTCCTTATATGATTGCGTAAGGCTGATGAGATTTCGAAACACTTATGCATTTATTAAGCCGGGGCCATACATAGGCTACGTTGGCTAAAAACTGTAGTAGGTATTGGTTCCAATACTCCAATGTGTGGAACACTTCGAGCAAACATCTAAAGAGCCACAGTCCCTAAGTGAAAGTAGAAAAAAATATCCGAGCGCCGTCATACATACCGACTTAGATATTTACATTAAATAGTTCACAATGACCCGTTTCTAAGGTTCCGTACCTAAAAGGTAAAAACGGGACCCTATTACTAAGACTCCGCTCTGCGTCTGTCTGTCTGTCTCCAGGCTGTATCTCATGAACTGTTATAGCTAGAAAGCTGAAATTTTCACAGATGATGAATTTATGTTGCCGCTATAACAACGAAATACTATAAACAGAATAAAATAAATATTTTAAGGGGGCTTTCATACAACAAACCCGATTATTTAGCCGTTTTACGCTTGATATTAATAATGGTAACAGGTAGATGCTTGAAATATTCACAGAATATTAAGTTGTATATTCACTTTACTAATAAATAATTTAATTGAAACAAAATAAATATTTTTATGTAGTTAATGGGGGGCTCCATAACAGTACGAAACCATTCGTGCGCGAGTCCGACTCGTACTTGGCCTATTATTTCGAATCTCCACGTTATGTCACCAAATAAGTGCTTGTAACCGAGCACTTTGGCATAGCGCGGCGTTGAAGTCGGCTTGCAATCGCCTTACGACTAAATAAAAAGTCTGCCCACGACATAGCTTGGACAGAGTTTTGCCTCGCACACTTTTTTTGCACGATTGTGACTCTATAAAAGTAAGTAAGTTCGTATAGGCCGGGTGGCTAGCCCTGGTGTCAGAGTTTTTAGGCCGCCTGAAGGCCTCTGACATGGCTAAACGGTTAAAACAACCGGGGCCTACAATTTAACGTGTCATCCGAGCCACGGTAGCGCTCAGTTGGAAAATGCCACCCGCTGTCACCCATCCAAGTACTGACCGTGCGGAACGTTGCTTAATTTCGGTGATCGCTGAAAATCACCTAGTCAAACTACGCTACGAGCGCTACGACTCTATAGGTCATAATTGACTCTGATTGGCTATTCAATTCGTAGCTAAGCTGGGATGGAAGTCAACGTCCATTGTGTGGCCCCGCCATTATACTGGTACAGGCTGTTACTTTTACGTTACGATTCGACCGAGTTGCATCGATCGATGAAACTCTGTCGAAACGTCGGTATTTGTTTATCTTGTGATTTTAGTGTGCGATTGTGTAGTATATAATAATAATACCTACTTGAGATTCTCATAATTAATACCGATAATTTCCAGTACAATGTAACCAGCTATTGCGTAGAGAAGGTATTAAAGATTATTTTGTCGGCAGCATAGTATCCGATCTCATGGAGGAGGCGAAACTACGAACCAAAGGCGCAGCGCAGGATGAGGGCATGCGCGAAATATTCCTCAAGATCCTGGAAAACCCAGCGTTGGACATGAGGGACAAGAAAGCTGCAGTCATCGACTTCATCACAGCTGGCATTGAAACGGTAACTTTTTTTTTAACGTAAATAAGTCCGCGTTTGACCTCCAACTCGCCTGATGGTAAGCGACGTTGTGGTCGATGATGAAGCACTCAGACCTAGAAGATACCTATTCACTCTGACCTTGAAAAGCTTTAGATTATATCTCTTAGGAAACAGGAAAGCAAGAAGACTGTTCCATTCCCTGGCAGTGCGATTAAGAAATTTTGAGTCAAACCGCTTCGTACGTATCGAAGGAAAATCGACAGTGTAGGGGACATTGTAAATTTATCTAGGTAATAATACGAAGCCCAGCTGGGCACGAAAAATTTCTTTCGTCGTGTCAGAACGAGACAGCGTTATGGCAAAGTATATATCTGTCACTTTTTCACACGTCGAAAAGGGTTCTTTTCGTGGCTTTTCGCAGTCGCTTGATAGACTAGCTAATCAACTAAGTATATGTAGAGGAAACCTGCACACGACTGTGCATACGAAGAGTCTTTCTAGACGATTGACATATCCTAGTACATCGTTCATGATGACAGCGCTTACTATGGGGTCAACCCCGAAATCACGCTAAAAAAACACTGTTCCATACATTTTATCAAAAGTCAACCAACTTATTGTACGGAACAACGGTCCCATAGGTACCGAAATAAAATCCGGGTAAAAAGTATCCAACATAATTATTTTTCGCAAAAAATGGCAAAACCGCTTTCCATTGTGCACAAAATTCGAGTGTTTCGCTCGAATTGTTTACATTATTGTTGATTTCCAAAAACGGCTGAGCCGATTTCTACAAAATTTAAATGACACCACCTCAGAAGTAGGTAACTCTATACCCTTTCGAAATAAAAAAAATTGGATTCGGTTCATAATTGGCGAAATTATCGGTGAACATACAAAAAAAAACATACAGACGAACACAGAACCTCCTCCTTTTTGGAAGTCGGTTAAACACCAATGCGCATGGTAATAAGCATATTAGCTTGCTATATTAACTTAATATACTGGAGCATTGGCAACAAATCATGGGGCACTACATTACCAGATCCTGCAATCTGAAACGAGGAAAGTGCGTCTTTGCCCAGCAGTGGAGTAATGAAGGCTGAAAATAGTAATATATACGCATTTTTAATATTAGTAAAGGTTGATCGTCTTTGTTTCCAGTTGGCCAACAGTCTAGTATTCCTGCTGTACCTGCTGAGCAGCCGGCCGGACTGGCAGCGTCGCATCCACGACGAACTGCCGTCCAGCTCAGTGTTCAGCGCGGAGGAATTGGCTGCCACGCCTTCTGTGAAGGCAGCTGCCAACGAAGCCTTCAGATTGCTACCCACAGCGCCTTTCTTGGCGCGGCTATTGGAGTCCCCGATGTCGATCCATGGTCATAAATTGCCTGCTGGGGTAAGATTAGTTCTTGTCTCAACTTTGGCTCTTAGGTATAGGGCTATCCATGCAGGCAGCTTCCGATGAAGCGTTCTGATCAGACCTGGTTGTATTAGGTCTGTATAGTCTCTCATTAGCCTTGACAGTTTGTGTCGAGCCTATTGAGAGACATAAATTGCCTACTGCTGATTACTTTTCGTTTCAACTTTGGCTCAGTAAAGAATTGTCTCTTGCACGGCTTTTATGAATTTAGCTACCAACCAAGCCTTTAGATTGCTACCCTAAGCACCATTCCTAGCGAGGCTATTCGAGATCCCGATGAAGATTCATGGCCATATACTGCCAGCCGAGACAAGATCAGAGTGTACGAAGATTGTGCTCTCAAAACGTCTGATTTTTCGAAAGGAGTAGGATGATGTGTCCCTGTGTGTGATCCGTTTGATGGGAAAGACCTATATCCAGGAATGAATAACTGAACATCCTACGGCTGAAATCACAGTGGTGGATAAAATCTAAATGAATTGTTATTCACCATACAAATTCTGCCTTTTCTCACGTGCAAAGATTTCTGGAACCTTCAGTCAGCCCATAATTGTTATAGAATACGTATCGTTGTTCACAGACGTTCGTGCTAGTCCACACTGGCGCCGCGTGTCGCAGAGAAGAAAACTTCTGGAGTCCAGGGGAATACTTTCCAGAGCGCTGGCTGGAAGTCAGAGAGCCGCACACACCCTCGCTTGTAGCGCCCTTCGGGAGAGGCAAGCGGATGTGTCCCGGGAAGAGATTCGTCGAGCTGGAGTTACATGTTATACTAGCTAAAGTGAGCACTGGTTATCTTAATAAATAGTGTTTTACGCAAGTTTTACGATAGTCTTTTTACGAAGGTTACATTTTGCGATGACATTTTTTGACGTTTATGACGTTTTGAATCGAGTCGAATCAAAGTTGCAGGTCCAGATTTAAAAAATATTTCAGAGCTGCAGTTAAATGTTATAATGTGAAAGGAAGGTTTTTATTGTGTTGACCTTTTTACCTTCCTGCTAAGAAAGGGTTATATTTTGTTTTTTTTTTTTTTACTTTTGATTTCCTATCTAACGACAACTGGCAATCACAAGTTTTTACCCTAAGTAAGTTAAGCCACTTCAAGTTCGTATAAGCCGAACTAGCCCTGATGGCAGAGTTTTTAAGCCGCTTGAAGGCCTCTGACATGCTAAACGGTTAAAACAACCGAGACCTACAATTTAGCGATAAAGTAGAAAAGTAAATGAAGTAGAACGTTGTATCATTTTAGATATGTAACTAAGTCTTGTAATGCATAATAATATAATTTCAGATAATGCAGAGATGGCGGGTGGAATTCGACGGAGAACTCGACATCCAGTTTGATTTCCTGTTGTCTCCCAAGTCTCCGGTGTCTCTACGTTTAGTCGAATGGTAGTTAGGTGTTCAGTACCTAAATGTCTAATGGCTTGTTGAACAAAATTTGCCCACCTGAGAGATTAAGGCCACCTTCGCTACATTTGAAACTGGTTTTAGTACCTTCGAGATAATTTTTTAGTATCATGCGCAGGATTTTGACCTGGGGCTTTATTGTGTAAGGGCTCTGATTTTCGGCTTCGCTTTTCTTCCCGCTCGCTCTTGTGGCGTAAGTTACCGGCACGAACAGGAAGAAAAACGAATCCGAACACCAGAACGCTTACACAATAAGGCCCCTGTAATGGTTTAAATTCTGGGTGGTTCTACCGGCTATGGGTATACGTGATGCTCATCGCGCGTTTTGCCAGTCTCATCACTGAATTGTATGAAATTAACAATGAAAATTATATTATGAATTTTGGAGTGACACTTCTCGTAGCCTCTACAAGTAAATAAAAAAATAATACATGGTTAACTAGTAATCTCAATTTGTTACACAAACTCGTAATAAAAGCACAGTACCTAGTTATTTCTTAGAATGAGGGTGTTACTTAACCTAGCACATACTACATGTACATAAACGACCAAATTCCGAATTATATCAATGAGAAGACTTTAATAAATAGGCAAAGAGCAAATGCTTGTTTTAGCTTAAAAATTGTCATCAGTACACTGGGCCGATTTCACCGTTCAAACTGAACGCGATCAATCTGTCCTGAACCGAGTTTAAGAGTTTAACTGAGATCAAAACTACATTTTGGATTTCACCAACGTAAATTGAACGCAGTTTAGTCTTAAACGAGTTCAAGTGTTGAACGGCCGATTTTCGAGGGTTTAGTTCTTTGAACGCGTTCAAAACGCGACAACTACGGTTTACGATACAGTATATGCCTACTGTTTACAAATATTATACTTACATACTTTTCCATAAATTTTAAAGATATATTTGGTGAAAAATGGAACGAGCACTAGCTTTAGCTTTTGAGGATAGTGATGAAAAAGAATATTATTATGTTTATCGCTCAAGACGCCCGAGATGGATTCGCGAAAGGGAAGAACACTTCTAAGTACATCCTTGATGATAAAGATTTCGTCACAAGATTTCGCATTATCTGCCTCACGAAACCTATAGTTTTATCCGTTTTGGACTCAATTGAAGATAAATTACGGTTTCCTTCAGAAATGTAAAGATTATAAAACATTTTTATCACGTAAACTTAGTTTACTTGAACGCGATCAAAATTGTGCTGGTGAAATGGATTTGACTTTGATCTAGAACTCTTAAACTCGGTTCAGGATCAGGACAGATTGATCGCGTTCAGTTTGAACGGTGAAATCGGCCCTTAGGGATGATTTTTATTAGACCAGGCCGGGCCCGGTCGGGGCACTGACGGGCCCCACTGTAATATAAACAGTTTTTTTAAAGAAATGTATGCAATGTCTAACATTATTGACCCGGCCACGGCCTGGACGGGGCACGGCCTAGTCTATATAAATCATCCCTGACAGGTTTTGTTCAGAAAGTGTCTAGAACCGTGGTTTTTGTTTCGAAATAATGAAAGATCGAGATAGCCTAAAAGTAAGTTTCAAGTGTTTGGAAGGGTTTAGTTAGTGTTGTAAGAAACTCGAGTCTTGGAGTCTTATTTAATAAAACTTTACATATTTTTTGAAGACTCGAGTCTTATGGATAAATAATATTTTGAAAGACTAGAGTTTGAGAATTTAGAGTCTTTTGGTAAAAAAAAACTTCGGGTCCTGTCAAAAAGAACTCAAATACTGAGTCTTTTTAAAAGAATTTATAACTGAGTCCAGTAAATCCATAGCTGTAGTTTGAAGTAAATAAAATAGCAATTGTGTGTTTAATATTTTATTTAGATTTTTTAACTTGCATTTTGATTCAGCAAATCGTCAGTCTTCAGGTGGATACTTTTGATTAGGTTATTTGCATGTAATGCAATTAAATTGTTACTCAGATCAGATTATTAAATAAATATGGATGACGAACCTAGCTCAAAGAACTAAAAGACTCGGAAGGACTTAAAAAACTCAAAGGACTCGGAACCATGTGACTAACAAGTCCTGGTCTTGAAAGTCTACCCAAGTCTTGAAATGAAGACTAAAAGACTTGAGTTTTTAACAACACTAGGTTTAGTATCACTCTATAATAATACGCTGTGTGCTTCGAGCAAATATCTATAGTACCAATCGTGTAAAAAAAAGCGTTCGAGGCAAAACTCTACCCAAGCTACGTAGTGGGCAGTCTTTTAGTTAGTCGTAAGGCGATTACAAGCCGACTACAACGCCGCGCGATGGCTAAGTGCTCGGTTACAAGCACTAATTAGGTGACATAACGTCGAGAATCGAAAGAACGGGTTATTGTGAATTATTTAATGTAAATATCTAAGTCTGTATGTATGACGGCGCTCGGACATTTTTTTACTACTTTCACTTAGGGACAGTGGCTCTGTAGATATTTGCACGAAGGCTGTGTGACAAAGTGGTCACATTTTGTGATATAGGAACTCGTAATTGGCTTGACTGATTCAGAATTGTTTTTACGAGTTTTTAATGAGATTTAATTCCGAGTATAATAAGATTTGAACTTAATGGCGGCTCGGAACACGAGGCAAGTCGTTGCGTAGTAGCAAATTTATGGGTTAACGGGGGTGAGGGGTGGGGTTCTGCGCATCTTGTAGCTCTTTTCACAGCCGTCATAAAGTTTGACGCGACTTTTAATAATATCGTGTTCTGATATTCAGAATTTTGTTTAAATCCCAGCGCCTGTAAACTAAAGCTTTATCCCAAACTAAAGATAAATTTTAGTCTCGTGCTATCAATGTTGCTTTATTGTTTAACGATTAAGTTTATTAATTCAGTTATATTTAATTGTATGTTAGAGTAAGTTCCAAAATCCAAGTCTTCCATGCTAGATTTCGATTTCCGGATTTAATCATTAAAAAAATTCGGTGCTATATATTAATGTAACATAGCTGTAAGGTACCCAATAAAAATAAAATAAACAATTGTGAACAGGGTATATTGTAGTGAAAACTTAATAATGCTCAAAGATTCCTTCTGTAACTTAATTTCCTGAAGTTGGATTAAGATGCACCGGTTGTGGCCCCAACTTATTTGTAGCCACTTTTGAATTTTAATTATTGTATAGTCAATATAAATATCCTATGTTGATCCAATTGCCTTGTAAATCTAATTGTTTTGTATTTTTGTATGTTTGTTATGTATTTTTTGTCGTTAATAAAGGCACTTGCTTTAAAAAAATAATAATAATAATAATATTTTTAAAGAAATTTCCAAACTTTGACATTCACACAAACCATATTTATGGTGCGACACTGTACAGAATCTATTTATCCAATCATTTTGACATTAAATGGCCAGAACCGGTGCATCTACTTTACTACTATATTGAGTTATCTCAAGCTTAATTTTTTGCTGTATGTACGAGTATATACAATATGTTGTGTTCAAATCATCTTTGGTTTAACTTTGGTTAAGTTTTGGTTTGGCTTGAATTACAAATTCAATAAAATAGTTCACTAAGGCTGCGTTTCCACCAGAGATGTGCGAGGATGCGTAGCGAGTACTAGCGAGGGATATTTTTTTGTTAAAAACAATAAACAAAATAAAATAATTTCGCGCCCTGTCCGAGACAGGGTTAGCGGAGCGAGGCTAGGCAAATCAAGCGATTCTATTGGTTCTAAACAAATACATATCTCTCGCTACGCATCCTCGCACATCATTGGTGGAAACGCAGCCTTAAACGTGGCTATAGTTCCCTCATTTTGCATTTTTGGAACTGTTGCTGAAATTATGCAGTTTCACATTTGCATCAATAGTAAAAAATGCATCTAGAATAATTATGCATCTTAGTATATAGGTAATACAAATCGCGGCATATAAGTGTAGCGCTGAGGAAAGTGTGGAGGGGATGGCTGCGCATGGGTTTAGTATCGCGGTCGTCATGTGCAGCCATCCCCCTGTGGAGGGGATGGCTGCACATGACGACCGCGATACTAAACCCATGCGCAGCCATCCCCTCCACACTTTCCTCAGCGCTACACTTATATGTACCCTCAGCGCTACACTTACGTGCCGCTGCCTGTATTAACTCAATAAATATAGTGTTACACGATTACATAAGTATATGGCTGTGTTCATAAAATAGTAGATTATGCGACATGGGGACAATGTACCTTGTCTTGTGTTGCGGGCTATAATATTTAGTCCTGAGTGAAGCGAGGGGTTCAAGCCGCCCAAGACAAAGACATACTTTGTTCCAGCAGTGCATGCATACTCTACTTTTCATACCTCCTGCGAGAAAATAAAAGCCTAGGAGTTTTAATAATGCTAAACTCTGTCATAATCTCACTAAGTGTACTTAGTTAACTTAGCACTTAGGTATTGTTCACAATAAAATAAAAATAATAGAACATACCTAACAAATTTAGTGGAAATGCACATCAAATTCAAAATGAAAAATAGATAATGTAAATACTACGTGACAATTATGGCCTACTCGATTGTTGTGGCCAGCTCGAATATCGAATAAAATCTCTTCACAATTCCCGAATTTGTTCTAAGTGAAGAAGTTTCCATACGGATTATGACGTTCTAAATTTAAATCACTTTAATCCCTAGGGAGTTTCATACAACATTATTGGCCTGCCATAGCCATCGAGATTGTGTTAGGTTACTAATGTCTTGGTTTAAGTTGAGATTGTATTACATGTAATTGGTCATTTTCGAACAGGTGGTATGAAAACATATTTAAATGAAAACATATTAATAGTTATAACAGTAGTTACATCTTTAATAAGACTGCATATCGCCAGCTAATGCATTTTTTGAGATATAAAATTACAGGGTTTGTCAGAGAGGATGTACTAAGACGAAAGGGGTGATTCAGACTATCATTATAATATGAACAAATTCGAATTTCGGTAAAAATAAATAATCAGCAGTTTCACAAATGTTGTGTATCTGAGTTGCAACTTTGTGTGGAACGGCTGATTTTTTTCTCAAATTCCGTGTTGACCTCATGGTAAAAGCTATTCTGAATGATGGAGAGAATCATTCCTTTCTACTTAGTACACCCTTTTTGAATAGCTCTGTATATGAAACTTATTTTTATATTTCGGGCATGTAGCATTAAGACCTTCAATGTTGCTAATCAAATTCCGATTTCTACCAATAGGCCAGTTACCTTATCATACGACCACGAAAAGAGTGTTGTTATTTTTTGTCAATATAATCCAAAATAATTGTAATAATGTTTTTTTAACCAGTCATCGTGTTAACTTTGAATATTCCTTTTTCGAAATCTGGTTATTTTTAAAATCTGATTAGCAGAATTGGAAAACATGATTGTGTAATGCATTCGCTAAGGCTGTGATATATCAAGGCTTTTAGTACAGTAAATAGAGAATTTAGTCTCGCACTAAATTTCCGATCCAATTATTTTATTTTATAAGTTTTAGCCTTACCCTTACTTTACTTTAGTAAAGTAAGTCACAAAATGCGGACAGATCCAGGTGGCGCTTCAAGCGTTATCTTGAAAAAAGTTTCTGTCCGATATCTCGGAAATTATGCATTTTAGGGCAAATTTTATTGAAAGCTCAATTGTAGCTCAGTAAGGGATCCTTAACCTTATAAAATAAAACAGTTGGGTCGGAAATTTAGTGTAAGGTTGACCAAAGAATACCGCTATTTTTCCTGGGGTATTTTGTTCGATCGCGAAGCATCACACGAATTCATGTCAATGCACGTCTGCCTTTACTTTGGCCAAATGTAGAAATGTAGTTTTTTGTATATTTTAACTAGGTATTTTAAGTTATGAAATTATGGAAAATACGGATAGGTAATATAAAGTGTCTTACCCTCAAATATATGATGAAAAGAAAATATTATTTTTATATCATTAATTAGGGACGTTCCCTGTTGTTCAACAAACGCAAGTTAAAAAGAAAATGTACTCTAATGACCGCCTTTCCATAGCAAGCGAAACAGACCCATTACGGACTCTGTTTGACTCGCAAAGTCAAAACACATACAAGGTATAGGCCGCGTCACACAAGTTGGCAGAAATTAAGTTAGCTTCAAGCTGCACAATAACCAATCCTGACTGAAGGTCACACAAAGCCGCGCGTTGATTGGATATTGCGCAGCTTATAGCTAACTTCATTTCCGCCAACAAGTGTGGAGCGGCCTATAGTATAGACCGAATCAACCTTCTTGGCGGCTGTGAAGTGAGCCACGAGCTGCGCGAACCCCAATCCTCACACAGCTGTTAGGTCAGCATCAGTCAGGGGTTTTGCACAACTTGTAGCCAACATCACAGCCACCAATAACTTTGATTCCGGCTTCAAGACTTTTTCAAAATTTTACAGGTAGGTACTCCGGTAACCTGATTTGAATGCCAAATTTCATTCCAGCACTGCTAGCATACAAACCACAAACAACATGCCAAAATGAGACAAAATTATGGTGGTATACAGGATTACTTGTAAAACACCGGCAACCTCGCAGGGCTAGATAGCTAACACAACAATGTTTAATTGTTCTACGACTTTTCGTAATTTGTTAGATTTTAATTTCATACATAAATCTTAATTTAATTTCCTGTCTTAATGTTCTTAATTCTACGCGCGCCTCATGTGACTCGCGAGGTTCGGGGCGCGCCGCCGTAGTGCCGTAAACATAGACCTACAAACGACAATACAATAATAATCGGCCAAGTACGAGTCGGACTCGCGCACGGAGGGTTCCGTACTGTATGGGAGCCCCCTTAAATATTTATCTTATTTTAATTTTATTATTTAATTTTGAAGGGAATATAAAACTAAATATTCTGTGAAAATTCCAAGCATCTACCTGGTGCCATTATTAATATAGAGCGAAAAACGTCTAATAATTCAGGTTTGTTGTATGGGAGCCCCCTTAAATATTTATTTTATATTGCTTTTAGTATTTGTTGTTATAGCGGCAACAGAAATACATCATCTGTGAAAATTTCAGCTGCCTAGCTATCATGGTCCATGAGATACAGCCCGGTGACAGACAGATAGACGGACATCGAAGTCTTAGTAATAGGGTCCCGTTTTTCCCTTTGGGTACGGAACCCTAAAAAATTGAAAAAAATATTATTTTAATTTTTTCAATTATTTATTGTATTGATTTATATCTAAACTCGGGGAACAAACATTGTTGTTTATGAAGTTATCTATCTAGTCTTTCAAGTAACCCTGTATATCTGTCACATTTTCACACTTCAATAAAATTATGTCATGGTGCGTATGCTAGGATAGGCTAGGAGTGCCTACGGATATTTTTCTTCTGCCTCTTGTACCTTTAACGACACTACCAGAGGGGTTAGTCCAGGTTTACGCATAAATTGTAACTACAGCTGTTTCCGTATGGCTATATATTTTTATACTGCGCCCCTGGCGGAAACGAGGAAGAGCTAACCAAAATGTATGGAGCCACACACAAACGCGAAAGTTTAAGTAAACTACACAAAACATGGCTCAGTACTGCCACAAAACATTGAGTGAATTGTTCGTCATAAGGCTGAGAAACTTTATGATAAGAATTGTTATCTTCTATCTTCTATTCTATAAATATAAAAATGAATCGTGGTTGTTGGTCTCGCTAAAATTAGAGAACGGCTGAACCGATTTGGCTAATTTTGATCTTGAAATATTTGTGGAAGTTAAGGGAAGGTTTAAACGGTGAGAAAATTTATAAAGTCGCGAGAAAAATAAGAAAATAATTAATTTAATTTTCCCATACAAAATGCTCCTGCATGTAAAAGTTGTCCATCTGTAAAAACAGTTTACAGATGGTGAGATGAAGTTCACCGAGTCAGCTAGTTCTAAAAATAAAAATTTAATGATCATTCCACTTTTATACCTAAGTCTATACGTGAAACTATTTTATTTATGGTTGTTCCAAACTAGGAATGTCCCAAGAGTTCTTAAACAATTCAAAAAATATTCGTGACTGCAGTATTTCAGTAAATATTTGACAGTTTTAACAAATCTAGGCCAAATTTTTAGGCTGAAGCTATAAAAAACTACAGAAAACTGATGAGGGATGATGATGGTGCACTGATATGCAGGTTAAAAATTTCACAAAAAAAAATTCACACATTTTTGAATTGTTTATTTATCACAAAAATCCCTTCGGCCACGTATGATACCAGAGTTTGGTAACCAGTATCATACGAAGAAAAAATGATTGTCGTAGGATACTGGTATCAAAGTGATAGGATTTATTTCATAACTTGAATCTTACGGTGGTTGGTCAGCGCACGAATTTTTTATTTTGGGTTTTTTAAAATTTACAGATAAATTGCACTGCTAAATTAGTTTTTGTAAATTGTAAGTTTACAAAAATCGTTTATTCAGCGGCATCATCATTCATTTAGCGGCGATAAATTGGTATTTAACTAGGTAAATACACCTAAAAACCAAAATGGTGGTCAGTCTTTGCACAAAAGTACTTCAAATGATTTTCACCTTGGTTTTTAGTTAATGCACATAATAGACTGACAACTATTTTAGGTGTATACAGGGTTATTTCTAATCAATTAGCATCATTTTTGGGGCGTATTCTGTACATCAAAACTAACAAATGTTGTTCTGCGACTTTTGTCAAATCTAAAAAAAAATGTTGTTCCATAGAAAAATATCGTTCATCCGCGATAAAACGTATGGAACAGCTGTTTTTTTTTTAGTTTTGACAAAAATCACAGAACAAAAGTTGTTAGTTTTGACGTACAGAATGAGCCACTAAAAGGATGCTAATTGATTAGGAATAACCCTGTATATCTCACTCCTTATTCATGCTGCTAAATGAGTTTTTGTAAATTTGCAAAGAGCAGTTTATCTGTAAATGTAAAAACATAAATATACAAAATATATTTGTATTTATGTATATCTTTTACTATGTATATTTCTCGCGCTGACCCAGTGAAACCACCTTAATTGTTTTATAAGTGCAGCTTCTAAACATTATACATAAAGAAGTGGCCATGTTTTATTTTACGTATATATTGTATTTAATTTTATACTTTGAAATTAAGCCCGATTACAGAGGCGCCAGCGTAAATTTATTAGCAACGTAAAAAGTGTTCTCTCTATCGAATGCCTAAAGTGAAAAAGAAACAGAACTATGCTATTTAGCTAATATAATTACGATGGCGCCTCTGTAATCGGGCTTATTATAACACTATGTAAGTGCCTCTGCAAATATTTGTATACAAAGTGATGAATACATAACGATTAATATAAAAGGAATGGAATTATTTTTTTCGCCCTTTTGCCTCAACGATTCCACAAAGAATATCTGCGGTAGAGTTTGTGCAAAAAGAGAATCGTCGTGGCGATACGGTGAACTAACAATAAGATTTTAATATCAGCAGCCAAGGTACCGACTAAGGGACTTGATAGACTTGAGTCTACTGATGAAAACCGAATTAGTGTCTAGTATCAAACACTTTTAATCGTACTAGCGACGATAGAGCAGTTTTGTCAACGTAATAAAATTAGTAAAATGGCACTCGGGCGACCTCACCTACGACTTACGACGCTTCTGTTTTTGACCGACGAACCAACCGGAGGAGGTACTCAATTCGACGCGTATTTTTTTTTTTTTTATGTATAACGCATAACTTTTTTCGTAGTAGTCTGATTTCAATAATTCTTTTTTTATTGGAAAGAGTATACTTCAAAATTGGTCCCATTAAATTTTTATTGAAATTGGCAGAGCCATTTTTGATAAATCAACAATAATGTCACAAATGTAACATCGATCCGTGCCAAATATTCCCGAATTCTGTACACGGGTGAAGTCGGTCATGCTATTTTTTGCGAAAAATAATTATTGCATAATCTCTACAGGTGCTGACAGACACCTAGGTAGTCAAACTACGCTTACAGACACTTAGTCAACGCTACATAGTACATATCTTTGGCTGTAAATGTAACATTGTTTTTTTAATCTGTTCTTTATTTAGTGAGAAAATACAAGTCATTAATTCAAACCGGTTCCCGCCAGATTCGCAGGCAAGATGTGTTATCATTACAACTGACTGTCTTATCAATGACCTTGAACTCAGAAAAGCGTTCCGTTTCACACTAACGTTTCCCACGTTTTATTACTCTGTTATCACATCAAAATATCAGAAACTGAGGTTTGAGATAATTTGCGGTTTGATAACAAATTCGATGTAATTTTTAGGGTTCCGTAACCAAAGGGTAAAAACGGGACCCTATTACTGAGACTCTGCCGTCCGTCTGTCTGTCTTGTCCGTCTGTAAAAACAGAATATAATAAATATTTAAGGGGGGCTCCCATACAACAAACCTGAGTAATTTTTTGCCGTTTTTCGCTCGATTTTAATAATGGTAACAGGTAGGTGCTTGAAATATTCACAGAATATATTTTTGTATATTCCCTTTACTAATAAATAATTTAATTAAAAATATTTAAGAGGGCTCCCATACAGTACGGAACCCTTAGTGCGCGAGTCCGACTCGTACTTAGCCGACTATTTTTTTAGCATGTAGGTATTGTAACGAATTCTCGTGTGAAAAGAAATTTTCTTGCGTCAACTTTGTACCTTTTTATGAATAACCACGAAAATCGATAAATATCTTAAAATAGAAAGATAGATAAACTCTTTATTGCACACCAAGAAATAAACAAAAAGAAGAAACAAAGATACATAAACAGTGTAACAATGGGTGACCTTATCGCTGATAGCGATCTCTGCCAGGCAACCTTAGGATGGAGAGGACAGAAAGTGTATAAATAATGGTTATTTTTTGCCGCTTTACATGTAAAATGTAGTCCAGATTTAATCTAATTGTAGAAAGGACTAATAATCCGTTTCATATACAAAACAAAAGCAGCCCCGACACTTACTCCGCGCCACCATTATGGTAAAAATTGGACCCAAGTTTAGAAATTTGGAACTAACTCATCAGGTTTATTTTTTAAGTGACTTCCAAAAAGGCGAAGGTTTTATGTTCGTCTGTGTGTATTTTTTTGTGTGTGTTCATTGATATTTTCGCCAATTGTGAACCGATACAAAAACTTTTTTAGTTTTAAAGGGATACCTACTCCCGAGGCGGACCCATTTAAATTTTATCTAAATCGGTTGAGGCGTTTTTGAAAAATCAACAATAATGTAAAAATTGTATACATCAATTCGAGCGAACTATTCGAATTTTGTACACGATGGAAGTCGGTTTTGCCATTTTTTGAAAAATTATTCGACAGCTTATCAAATTATCCATAATATCGACTGCAGACGAAATCGGCTCCTACGCGTAAATTACACAAATATAAAAATATGGGGAAATTGCATTAAGTACTTAACCAAAGTTAACATTGGGTACTTAATGGGAAATTGCGATAGTAGCGCTTCGTCTGTCGGACTTCAGTGGTGGCGCGCAGTTTACAGCTGTTACGCAACATTACCTATATAGATTGAAACCTCAGAATAACATTGAAACGGAGCGTAAAATTGTATAACAGTACCTAACTGTCAGACGTCAGTCGCTAACGTCAGATACGTCAGTCTGACTCTTGTTTTTGTTATTGATAGCTTACTTTTAATTTAAGCATTTATTTTATTAAATAAGCGCAATACTAACAATGAAGTTCTGTGCAAATATGTCATTTATGTTCGGCGAGGCCTCCTCTATTATAGAAAGATATGCTTTGGCTAAAAATGCTGGTTTTAAAGCTGTGGAATCTGGGTTCCCGTCGGGATTCACTTTGGAGCAGGTTAAGCAAGCGAAGGAGAGCGCTGGTGTAGAACAAGTGTTGATTAATTTGAAAGCTGGTAAGTAAATAAAATAAATATTACATAATTATTAACATGTGTGTGTGTAGAGACATCAACAATGTCATGAGAACTTTGTTTACATTTAAATCCGTTTGATAAAATTGTTAGATTGTAATGTTATGTTAAACAAGGTGTAGACTACAAATGCAGGACTATGTAAGTACATAAACTCACAACGAATAATTATTTTTCGCAAAAAATGGCATAACCGCCTTCCATTGTGTACAAAATTCGAATATGTCGCTAGAATTGTTTACATTATTGTTGATTTTTCAAAAACGACTCAGCCAATTTCTGTAAAATTTAAATGGAACCATTTCGGGAGTACACCCTTTCGAACTAAAAAATAATTTTTCGATTTGGTTCACAATTAATGAAATTATCGACGAACATACACAAAAAGAAAAAAATACATACAGACGAACATATAACCTCCTCCTTTTTGGAACTCAGTTAAAAATAAATGAGTTGCGATAGTTTTTTTGTGACGAAATAAACTTTTTCAAATGTTTTTTCTCTAGTTCAGTTAATTCTCTATTTTGACAATTCATGATTATTATCGTCATCATCAGCCTTTGATGATCCACAGTTGGGCGTAGGCCTTCCTTCGCTTTATCGTTCTTATTGTCAATTACAGATGAAGAATCTCCCGTCGTAACAGCAATTCCGGGCAAAGAAAACGACTTCAAAACCGCTTTCGCGACCACCGTCCAATACGCAAAAGCTATAAACGCGCGAAAAATCCACATAATGGCGGGAACCATAGAGAAACCCAACGAGAACAACTGGGTGACATATGAGAACAACTTGAAGTACGCGGCGGGAGTGCTGAGAACGGAAAACTTGGTGGGACTGATCGAACCGATTAACCACTATGCAGTGCCGAATTACTTTCTGTGCGACTTTGGAAAAGGTAAATTATAATTCTATTTAAATAAGAAAATAATTTATGGTAATAGAGAGAAAGCACTGTAAGGCATGTGCATAGACAGCCTAGGTGGGTATGGCTTACGGGGTTGAAGCCGCCCACGAAATGCTACGAAACAAACAATCGTAAAAATATCTAAAGATTTTCATGCTCGCTGCGCTTGCGCTTTGTAAAGGTGATAGTTTTCTTTGCGTGCTTTGAAAATATGATTTTCCTCCTTGCGCTCGCGCTAAAGGTACCCCTTGATTGAGGAATTAACGCAAACTTATCTTCAATAGTAAAAAAGTCGACAGGAGAATAGACAGGGATTCAGTAATGGAGGCGTGTTCTAATTTTATTGTTAGACTTATTTTATCGAACTCGAGTCTAAGTAGATCCATAATGAAGAATGTTACTAGGTATGCCAAATCCCTTGAAATTGTGTCTCAGTAAAGCCTGTATGTATACAAATACACTAGTTTTTGTCGTAGTCAAAAATATCAAGTAGTTTTGATTTTATACGCATTCAAAGTTTCGAAAAATATCGAGTCCCGCTATAGTCACGTGACCGCTTGTGAAGTCACGTCACAACGCGCCGCGCGGGCCGCGCGGCCGCGCCCCCGCTCTTAGTATCAAGTCGGCAGCGCTGTAGTAGGTGTAATAGCTTGCGCGTGTTGTGGTGTGACGTCACACCGTCACTGGGCGTTTACAACTTGTTTTACTTTTAAATCGAAAACTAATTGACGTATCGAAGTAATTTTTTCACTAGTATTTTTCATTTTTGACAGAGAATATGGAGTGCTAATAATCAAAATTAGTGAACATTCTTCATTTTATGTAGGTATCTGTGACAATATAGTCACTTATGATCATAGAGAAGCAATAAGCTATACTAGGCTATTTACGATTATCATAGAGTTATTTAAACAGACATTACTGTTTGAGTTGTGTATACTTATCGCATAGTTTCGTACTTTTGTATAAGTTATCAAGATATCATAGTCAAGGTAGAATAGATAAGTGTTTATTTTTACTGCAAGAAAACAAAACAATAGTGGGTCCCTATGGCAGTTTAGTATCGTAAAGGTGTATCTAGATCTCTGCGCCTCTTCTAATATACCGCATTCCTGTACCCGCAATATGAGTTTGTCAAGTTTTTTACGCAATGAATAGACTTATTGTAAACCATAATTTTCTATGGAATTACGCCTCGCACTTTAAAGGCAAAGGGTTCCCGTGGAGCCTGTCCACGCCAAAGTGACCTCACCAAAATCGGTAAAATAAATAAAATAGGGCCTCGTAAAATATAATTTGCTCTCAGGAAATTGGTCTTGCTCTGCCACTGGCTAGTTTATACGAACTTACTACGCTAGTACGTAATGTTCCAGCCGTGGAGATAATAAAGCGCATCGACAGCCCGCACCTGCGCCTGATGCTGGACATCTTCCACCTGCAGCAGATCCAGGGAGACCTCGCGCACTCCATCACCAAGCTCATGCCGTACGTCGGTCACGTGCAGGTATGACGATCCTCTTTATCAATGCAAACTTGCAGTTCTCCGAACCGAATATTTTAGCATGACATGTGCTGCTCGCCAAGTTTATTGCCTCGTACTACTAAGCAACATTTTGATGCTCAATAGGCATGTTTACTGGGTATAAAAATCATTATTTATAGTCCGTTAGTTAAGATAATCAAAAAATATAGGACACGTACCTATTTTCTTTTGTCAATCAAACAATAAATGACAACCTTGTCAAAGTTTGGGAGTGGGGGCTCGTGACGTCACTAGTGCCTTGCATTTGTAGTAAAGTAGTACCGTAACGCAGAACTTTAACGGCCTATATCTTGATCAATTTTTGTTAAATTGACAAAAGAAAAAACGAGTCTAATATTTTTTGATAATATAGGTATTTAACGGACTATTTTTATTTTTTTCAGTTAACAAGCCTATCGTTGTCCTTGGCAGCGCGAAACTTTTGTCTGTCTACACATGATCGTAATAGGTAAAATGTTGCCAGAGGAACTAGTGTTGATTACATATTAATTTTATATTATTGGTGAGCGTCCCACAAATATTTATAGTTTTGGCACAGAAAGTACAGACATATTAATCTAAGCACAAGTTCTGGCCTCAATTGTTAGTTTCTCAAAATTCTATCTAGAGTTTTTTATTTGGTCTGAGGTTCCACTACGAATAATGTATTCAAATCTCCAAAGTTTAAAACCATCCATTATTGATTACATTTCAGATAGCCCAAGTACCTGACCGCCACGAGCCCAACACTCCAGGAGAGATCAACTACGAGTACGTACTGAAGCAGCTGTCGGCCAGCGGGTACGACGACTGGGTCGGCTTGGAATACCGCCCGCAAGCCACCACCCAGGGCGGACTCGGCTGGATCAACAGCTTCGGATACAGCTTGTGACAAAGCCATCTGTATACGCTACCCTAATTATATACTTACAAACTTAAGCTCCGGACGAAACGATAGCGCGTTTCAGAAGTCAACGAACGCCATCTACATTTTTTTTGGGTAAACAGCATCATATTTTGTTCATAAGACTCTGCTGGACCTACAACTTCGGGTAAAGCTTGTAAAACGAAAGTTGCGTGCGCGACTTTACTTTACTGTCAAAACTCAACTTACGAACCTAAGCTTTGGACGAAACGATTGCACGTTTTAAGGGACACCTAAAGCCATCTAGTAAATTTTCCCGTAAGATGCTAATTTTCTTAGGGATCTTCCGCTCACGTGACGATTTTTAGCAACTTTCCAACCCCCTGGTGATATTTGGTGAGGTTTTAGACACTCCCCTTTGTCTACATAATTTATGATTGCGTGATATCGGCGCGCTTATTTATCTATTTTTATACACGTGATAAAGTCTCCTAGGAGATGTATCGTGAATATTTTGTATACCTACTTATGAATCTTATGATATTTATTATTTCAAACTGTTATGTTTTTATACATTGTTATATTGAAATGATTAAACGAGAAAGATAATGGTTATTTTTTTAAATGTCTTTTTCAGCTAAAGTTTACTGGTATCTGGGTGTAACCCAAACAAGTCGTATAATAGATACTGACTAATTCAAGTAAACGCTTTGAAGACGGATCACATCATCAAGAAAATTCTTAGTAGTGTTCAAATTTCGAGTAAATAGGTATACTCCGCGCCACACAAGTCGGCGGATGGGAAGTTAGCCGCAGATGAACCTTCGGCGTGATTCGCTAATTATTGCGCATACAAAAAAATATCAGGCAAACCTTGTATGAGAAATCGATAATATGTGAAACTAATAATACTCGTATGGTCTCTACTCGCGAAGTTTTCTACTTACATCAGATCTCTTGTCAGCCCTGCTCCTGCCATTTCAACTTGCCTATATGCTACGCTACGTCGACAATTTGGATTCTTCTACGGATCTCCTTATTTTCAATTATAAGTATACTAAGCGCCACACTAATCGGCGGATGGGAAGTTATGTGCAGAACGCTGCGCAAAAGCCGAAATATAGGTATACCAGAGAGACAAGACGTCGGGACACACCCGCCCGCCAACCTCTCCACTACGACACGCGGTGTCGGCATTGTGCACTGTACTGTACTGTTTCAGCCTTTTAATAGTCCACTGCAGGACGTAGGCCTACCCACGAAGGGTGATTGGGCCATATCCACCACGCTGGCCCAGTGCGGGTTGGTGGATTCACATACGCCATCGAATTTCTTCTACGGACGTATGCAGGTTGCCTCACGATGTTTTCCTTCACCGAAAAGCCAGTGGTGTGATATTCCGTACATAAATTCCAAGGAATTCATTGGTTCATTCATCAACGATTGTAAGGCGGGTGTCATTACCACAAGACCACCACGGCTTCACGGCATTGTGCACACATGGGCAATAATTAGCGAATCACGGCGAAGTGTCATCTGCGGCTAACTTCTCATCCGCCGACTTGTGTGGCGCTTAGTATATGTATATTAACTATACAGACATGATTTACTAATTTCATTTCAACTAATAAATAATACTAATAAGAGTTTCTCAATCAATATATTCATTATCGCAATTACAAAAACGACCACTCATGCATGGACAAACTAAATCTATATTATTATACTACTACTTAAGAATACTGAATAATATTATTTACATTACTTACTAATTCATTATCATACAATAACACAATTATTTCTATTTTAAATGCAATAAGCTCAGACCAAATAAAACAATCAAGACAGAATGTTGTGAACAAAACAAGTGAGGCCGGCAAAACTACGCTTCACCGTGTACAGACACAATTACACACACATACACGTACCAGGAAACTACGCCTTGGCTCGTCAGTCGAACTATGGCGGCGCAACACCGACGCACTCACCACATGTACAAAAAACCGGCCTCATTTGTCTGTTCACAACGTTTTGTTTTGATTTTTTTATTCGGTCTAAGGCAATAAGATTGTGGATTTCCGACTTCTTGGATTAGGTTATAATATCAACAATGAAGTTTCAAAATAGTGAACGGGAGAATTTTGTATTATAAGCCGAACCTTCTTGGCAGCTGTGAAATTAGCTATACCAAGCGCCACATAAGTCGGCGGATGGGAAATTATGCGCAGAACGCTGCGCAAAAGCCGAAATATAGGTATGCGCGGGAGCCAGAGACTCGCGCCGGGGCACACCCGCCCGCCAACTTCATGCCTCCCGCGCACTCCATACGCCCGTGCTCAACACTACGCCACGCAGCGTCGGCATTGTGCACACATGCGCAATATTTAGCGAATCACGGCGAAGTGTCATCTGCGGCTAACTTCTCATCCGCCGACTTGTGTGGCGCTTAGTATACAAGCTGTGAAAACCCGAATCCTGACTGAAGCTCACATTAGCTGCGCGAAGATTGGGTTTTGCGCAGCTTGTAACTAACTTCACACCCGCCAAGGAGTTTGATCCGTTGATTTAAGTGTAACACACAGCGTTAGAAAGAATGTATGTCGTT
This sequence comes from Hypomecis atomaria, assembly GCA_964007245.1. NCBI lineage: Eukaryota > Metazoa > Arthropoda > Insecta > Lepidoptera > Geometridae > Hypomecis > Hypomecis atomaria. The sequence goes on along the minus strand of OZ023294.1, from coordinate 11,487,208 downwards.
GAAACTATTTTATTTATAGTGCTTCCCACACTGGGTTCATCTCGAACCGTTATTTTTGCGATAAACAATTCAAAAAATTGTCGAGACTGCAGGATCCGAGCCCGCATTAACAGATTCCCGGGTTTCCATCCCGGTTATGAATAAGTTAGCTATAAGCTGCCCGAAACCTAATCCTCGCGAGAGCTGTGTGCTATGTTAGCTTCTGTCAGGAATGGGTTTTACGCAGGTTGTAGCTAACTTCACAACCGCTAAAGATTTTGATTCGGCCTGTACGAGTACTTTACACAATTAAGGTACAACAAGTTGACGACACGAACTCAGATTTGGCGTAGCTTAAATAAATCATATCTCAGCTGTATTGTCTGAAGAGATAGGTTCGATGATAAACAGTAGATATAGTGCGTGTGCACCCATTGCAATACATTTTTGTTTTAGGGTTCCGTACCCAAAGGGAAAAACGGGACCCTATTACTAAGACTTCGATGTCCGTCTGTTTGTCTGTCTGTCACTGGGCTGTATCTCATGAACCATGATGGCTAGGCAGCTGAAATTTTCACAGATGATGTATTTCTGTTGTCGCTATAACAACAAATACTAAAAAGAGAATAAAATTAATATTTAAGGGGGCTCCCATACAACAAACCTGATTTTTTAGACGTTTTTCGCTCTATATTAATAATGGTAACAGGTAGATGCTTGAAATTTTCACAAAATATTTAGTTTTATATTCACTTCAATAATAAATATTAAAATTAAAATAAAATTAATATTTAAGGAGGGCTCGTACTTGGCCGATAATTTTAAGGTGTTCTCCGTAGTATTTAATGAAAAAAAACTTTTGAATGGATTTGAAACTACAGAAATATTTGTAATAAATTAATTAAAGATTTAAGAATTAATTACTATAAGCATAAATTTGAAATAAATAAGAATAACATAAAAGAAACGTGGAAAATAATTAAAGAGGCATGTAATTTTAATCAAACTAAAATAGCATCACATGATCTATTGACGGTAAAAAGTCAAACAACTGAATCGCTTAATGAAGTAAATTCATATTTCACATCAATCGGCAAAACGCTAGCTAACAAAACCCTAAACAAGCTAAATACCACCGAAAACATCTTAGCATCTAAGGCAAAATCCTTAAATTCCCCTATTTCATCTATGTCCATGTTCAAGTGAGAAATGTAGCTATAGGACTTAAGCCTAATAGTGCCCCAGGATGGGATAAGATAACGGCTAAATTTATCAAACAATACATAGACATATTAGCTGAACCCATAGCTCACATATGTAACCTTAGTTTTGAAACGGGTAGGTTTCCGGCGATTTTTAAAAAAGCAGTTGTATGTCCAATTTACAAGTCAGGTAATAAGAAAGAACCAACTAACTATCGTCCTATTTCTCTTTTGTCGACACTATCAAAAATTTTAGAAAAATTAGTCAAAACGAGAGTAACGCGTTATCTAGAGAAAAATAACTTACTGAGTGCTAATCAGTATGGATTTAGAGAAGGGCAGTCTACGGAAGATGCCGTACTTATGCTGACTAACAAAATTACCACATATCTAGACAGCGGGAACAAGTGCATTGGTATCTTCCTAGACCTTCAAAAAGCCTTTGACACGGTCTCCATACCTATTATGCTGGCTAAATTAGAAAATGTTGGAATTAGAGGACTGGCACTGGAATGGTTTAAGGATTACTTACTTGGTAGAACACAAAAAATACGGATCGAAAATTATGAGAGTGAGAGTGCGGAATGTACCTATGGTGTACCCCAAGGGAGTACCCTAGGACCTATGCTATTCCTCATATACATAAATGATCTATGTAACACTACGCTAGCTGGCTTGGATTTGCTGATGTTTGCTGACGACACAGTTCTACTTCTCCATGATAAGACGTGGCCAAAAACTGTAAAACTAGCAGAAGATTGTCTCGCTGTGGTCACAAAATGGTTAGAGGACAACTTGTTGTCACTAAACACTAGCAAGACCAAGTACATATGCTATAGTATGAAATCCCTAGTAAGACAAAGTTCTATGATCAACGTAAAAATACATACTTATCCCTGTAACAGAAGTTCCCAACGTACTCATTGTACCTGTGCAGAATTGGCAAGAGTGCATTCAATCAAGTACCTGGGAGTGTTTATAGATGACCATCTCAGATGGAACACTCATATTGATGCGCTTAAACTAAGAATTAGAAAACTGATCTACATCTTTAAGACTCTTAGGACAGTAGCCGATCATAAAACATTAATAAATACTTATAAGGCATTGTGTGAGTGCATCGTTAGGTATTGCATCTGTGCATGGGGAGCAGCCGCCAAAACTCACCTTATACATGCTAAGCGTGCACAGCGTGCGATATTGAAGGTACTCTTACGCTTACCTTTCAGACACCCCACCATAGAGGTATACGAAAAAGCGGGCGTTCTGAGTGTCAGAAAATTGTTTATCTTTGAATGCCTGAGAAGGTATCACAAAAAAACTGTACCATATTTACCTAAACAAGATAATAAAAGACATGAACTCTTTCCAGCTGCCTCAACTATACTTCCGCCAAATTCGATGTGAAATGTTTACCAACAAAGCGTTGCCTAGCAACCACTAACAGCAGGGGTAGAGAACTTTTTTTTCTAATGCTCAATTGCTCACGCTTCTGCCCGTGGCTTCACTCGCTTTATTGTAAGTTTAAAATGAGAGTGGGATCTAAAGATGAGAGAGGGATCTAAAGGCTCGTACTCAAGAGCGCCGAATCGTATCGACTATATGCATCTCGATTATATTTAACGCGATTTTGTATTATAAATAATCGGCCAAGTACGAGTCGGACTCGCGCACGTAGGTTCCGTACTGTATGGGAGCCCCCCTTAAATATTTATTTTATTTTAATTTTATTATTGAAGGGAATATAAAACTAAATATTCTGTGAAAATTTCAAGCATCTACCTGGTACCATTATTAATATAGAGCGGAAAACGTCTAAAAATTCAGGTTTGTTGTATGGGAGCCCCCCTTAAATATTTATTTTATTTTGTTTTTAGTATTTGTTGTTATAGCGGCAACCGAAATACATCACCTGAGAAAATTTCAGCTGCCTAGCTATCATGGTTCATGAGATACAGCCCTGTGACAAACAGACAGACAGACCGACAGACGGACAGACGGACATCGAAGTTTTAGTAATAGGGTCCCGTTTGTCCCTTTGGGTACGGAACCCTAAAAACCTTATAGATAGAACGTGACTCAGCTGCAATGATAAGTTTGTAATCGAAAAAAGTACTTTTTTCGTGATGTAATAAGAAAAATAGTACTCGTATGTAGAAATAAAAAAGTTCCCAATTGTTTGAGATTTCTGCACTCAAACGAAAAAATGGCTAGGGTTGATGCAAATTTCAATGTAAGTAATTACTGAATATTCTGATTTCTTTTAAAACTCACTTCTTGGCAATTTGTTATTGCTATTGATCTATAAATATAGTACATATGACTTTTCGATTGAAATTACGAAAAGTCTGGACGATTTATATGACAAACTATAGAAATTCTGATATCCGTAACACTGTCTTGAAGTGATAACCCTACCTGCTGTCAGTGTTGCTAGGCAACGCTTTGTTGGTAAACATTTCACATCGAATTTGGCGGAAGTATAGGTCTAGATTCGCACAAAAAAAGTATAGTAATATAGCTGCAAGACTGTATACAAAATTGAATAAGGAATTACATATAAAAAAACACAGTAACAATGAAATAAAGAAGGTCCTATTAAATTGGCTAAAAAAATATGATTATGAAGGTATTGAAATTCTACTTGATAGTTTATTTATATAATGTATTTTTTGTTAAACATTGGTATGCGTAATGAAATATATTTATGTAAACATTTTTTTTTTGTTAATTTTTCAAATTATTGTTTAATGTTTTCATTATTATATAATCTTTGTTTTGTATTATTTTTTGATGTTAATGTATAAATAAGTATGTTTAATTTATAGCTCAATTCATATGTTTAAATTTAATTTATCAGATTTCGTTTTTGTTTTCTAAATTATTTAAGACAAGTCAAGTTTTCTTTATTATATAATCTTTGGTTTGAAATATATATTTTTTCGTCAATGTATAATTTAGTATTTACAATTTATTTCTAAATTCGATTATTTTTTTCAAATAAGTTTTTAAGATTACGTTTTTTTTCCAAATTAGTTAAGTCTACTTTTTATTTTTATTTTGGCATGCTTTTTTTTTTTAATATTAACATGGAGAAGCCACTGGCTCCTGAGACACAGTCTTAGACTAGTTCAGGAGCCTATGGATCATGTACTACTGTAACACGTTTATTATGTCAAAATAAATGATTTGTTTGTTTGTTTGTTTTGTTTGTTTGTTTAAGTAATAGTTATTTGAACTAACGAATATATACGAGTAAACTAGGCCGCTATTTTCATAAAAGATGATTCAGTTTAGTTCTTCTGTGTTTTTTTTGCATCCAAAGTTTCCTAAAAATTTGATTCAAAATTCAAATGTTTTTAAGGTTTATCATTCGACTGGAGAATTTTTTTCACAGTTTTATTAGCAAGAAGCATAGATTTTGTAAAGACAAACTGATATAAATGGTGTGATAACCCACCGACGTTAGTATGGAGTGATGAACGACTTGTTTACTCTTAAGCTAGGCCACTCTGACACTCATGCCAATGTAGTGAAATAAATTTTTTACCAAGTTACTATGGAATTTTGGAATTGTTTATCGCTAAAACAAAAACTTTTTGGAACGCATGTGGTGTCATAGAAATGTAGTTATTTGTACTAACAGTAATATCTAAGCTTAGTAATCAAGTGTCAGTCGGCGCTGGACGCAGGAACTTCTGTACCCACGGGTGCCTTTTCACAGACTCCAGGGAAATGCGCTCTTTGCTCGAACGCTTCAGGAGCTGAAACAGAATGATTTAAATCAAAAAGCTGCAATAAACATATTGATTAGGATTTACAATTTTTTGAGTTCACAATGGTTGATATGTGTGTATATTTAAGTCGCCGAAGGTCCCTGCCATGGCTAAACAGTTAAAACAAACCGGGACCTACAACTTAAAGTATCATCCAAGCCACGGTAGTGCCCAATAATTGTAAATGCCACCTGCGGTGACATATCCGTAGACTGACTACTCCAAACGTTGCTCAACTTTGGTGATCGCTGACAAACATCTAGTCAAATGGCGAGAAATCTCGCGATTTCTCCCGCTTGGTGGCGCTGTTGTAGATGGAGACCTGTCAAATCTGTCAAACGTGGTATATTCAAACGTGTTGTAGGAGGATTTTGTGAGAAGTAATTAAAATAGCACTTAAATAATTGAAAATGGTTGATAAATACGGTAGCTGGACTGTAAATGAGTTAAAAAATGAACTCAAGAATAGAAATGCGAAATGCGTTGGCAAGAAGGAAGCACTAATCGAAAGGTACGTACCTATTTGGCAACAACAACAATCCCTAGCTCACTACTAATCTAAATACAATGTATTTGCATTTTGAATTTACAATTCTCGTTGTAAAGTTTCATATTATTGTTGTTCTTGAAGAGCATAGTGGAACAACACATAGTGGAGGCATCCTTGTAAGTTCGAAAATGTGAAAATATTTATGAAAATAACAACGAAAATATTCACCGAAGTACTGAAATCCTGTCAAAGTGTCGATGACAGGTCTACATTCACAGCAGCGCTAACTGGTGACGGTTTTTAGAACTATTGAAATTATCATGCCGCGATGAGCGCAAAGTATGTAGTAATAACCTTCGAGAGTAGCACAGTGGAGGCATTGCCGGAGTTAAATCCGCGATTCTCCCGTCGGCTGCTAAACCTTACTCGTGACAAACTCCAGCGTGTCGTCAGAGTAGTCACAGAGTACAGACAGCCCTCTAATCAGAGGATGCATGGAGGTGGACGCAACGACCGCACCTATGCTTCTAGAATGCAACAGCGTGGCGGAACAACGAACATGCATCCCGAGGGCGCTCCGGGAGGACTTCGCCGGCGTCAGCTAGCTGCTGGCCTACCTCGGGGACATTGGGTGGCTCAACTAGGCACCCGACTCACGCACAAAGCTGCTCTCTTCTGCAGCCTGAGTGCGGGAAAGGCCCGCGCGTCAAGGTTCAAGCGAGTAGCACTGTCGGGTTAACCTTGTTAGAGGCCTTCAGATGGAAAAACGGACACTAGGGCTTGTGTAGCCACCGGTAGACCGGTTGGTAGACCGGTCTATACAACCTTTTTATTTACTAACCTTCGAGATCAGGTCCTTAGCCCCGGCAGGCACATGGCTCGGGTACACCATATCTAGTTTGAGGATTTTCTCGTATGTCTTCTCCTGTCCCTCGCTCTCGAACGGAGGTTTCCCCACCAGGAACTCGTACAGCAGCACCCCGATACACCAGTGGTCCACCGACGTGTCGTACACTTCTCTGTTGATCATTTCTGGAGGCAGGTAGTCCAGTGTGCCGCACATTGTTCTACGTCTGAAAGAGGAATGTACTGGCAGTTTAGAATTAGATAAAATTATTTACTTTTTAATTTTTCATAGTTTTTCTTTTTAGGGTTCCGTACCCAAAGGGAAAAACGGGACCCTATTACTAAGACTTCTACTGTCACTGGGCTGTATCTCATGAACCATCATAGCTAGGCAGCTGAAATTTTCACAGATGATGTATTTCTGTTGCCGCTATAACAACAAATACTAAAAAGAAAATAAAATAAATATTTAAGGGGGGCTTTCATACAACAAACTTGATTTTTTAGACGTTTTTCGCTCTATATTAATAATGGTAACAGGTAGATGCTTGAAATTTTCACAGAATATTTACTTCAATAATAAAATTAAAATAAAATAAATATTTAAGGGGGGCCATATAGTACGGAACCCTCAGTGCTCGAGTCTGACTCGTAATTGGCCGATTATTTAGAAGTTTTATTAATAATGGTAACAGGTAGATGCTTAAAATTTTCACAGAACATTTAGTTTTATATTCACTTCTATAATAAATAAAAAAAAAAGTGAAAAAAATATTTAAGGGGGGCTCCCATACAGTACGGAACCCTCCGTGCGCGAGTCCGTCTCATACTTAGCCGATTTTTAACTTTTCGTCGGCGATTTTTATATCCTTCAAAAAGGGGGGAAATATGCTGTCACGCTATTTACCAGCCGATTTCGAATAATATTTCGGCAGATTGTTTAGTATATAAATCCTAACAACTTTACCAGAACAAATCGATCAAGAGTACTCAAGAGCGAGCCGAGATATATACTTATGAAGATTTTCCACCCCTACACTGTCGATTTCTCTTCGATACTTACGAAGCGGTTTGATTCAACATTTCTGATTCATACTGCCAGGGAATGGAACAGTCTTCCTGCATTCCTGTTTCCTAAGAGACATAATCTAAAGCTTTTCAAAGTCAGAGTGAATAGGTATCTTCTAGGTCTGCGTGCTTCATCTTCGACCACAACGTCGCTTACCATCAGGCGAGTTGGAGGTAAAGCGCGGATTTATTTGCGTTAAAAAAAATTCAGTTAGTGATGAACCACGAGGTGTACTGTTTGAAGAATTACTAGTTACATTACGCAGAATGATACCTTTCTGAAGGAGCATGCACGGACCAGCCAAAGTCGGCCAGTTTGAGGTCTCCGTCAATGTCTACTAAAATGTTTTCTGGCTTGATGTCGCGATGCATGACGTGGCGCTGGTGGCAGTATCCCACTGCATCTGCTACCTACAATGCACAAAAACCTTTTAAAGTCATCACTACATAGTATAAAACAAAGTCGCTTCCCGCTGTCAGTCCCCATGTATGCTTATATCTTTAAAACTACGCAACGTATTTTGATGCGGTTTTTAGGGTTCCGTACCCAAAGGGAAAAACAGGACCCTATTACTAAGACTTCGATGTCCGTCTGTCATTCTGTCTGTCCGTCTGTCACCGGGCTGTTTCTCATGAACCATGATAGCTAGGCAGCTGAAATTTTCACAGATGTATTTCTGTTGCCGCTATAACAACAAATACTAAAAAGAAAATAAAATAAATATATAAGGGGGGCTCCCATACAACAAACCTGAATTTTTAGACGTTTTTCGCTCTATATTAATAATGGTAACAGGTAGATGCTTGAAATTTTCACAGAATATTTAGTTTTATATTCACTTCAGTAATAAATAATAAAATTGAAATAAAATAAATATTTAAGGGGGGCTCCCATACAGTACGGAACCCTCCGTGCGCGAGTCCGACTCGTACTTGGCCGATTATTTTAAATAGATTGAGTGATTCAAGAGGAAGTTTTATATGTATAATACACCTGTGCGAAGCCAGGGCGGGTCGCTAGTGATACCATAAAACAAAATAATTTATTTTTGCCAATAAATAATTACGTAATAATCGCAACATGACTTTCACTGAGTACAGAATTCTAATAGTTTGCACGAATCGATGTGACATCCATGTACATTATTGTTGATTTATCAAAAACAACTCAGCCGATTTCAATAAAATTTAAATGGGACCACTTCGGGAGTATACTCTTTCGAACTAATAAAGAATTTTCAATACCGGTTCACCATCGGCGAAAATATCGATGAGCATTTTTACATACAGACGAACATTGTACCTCCTCCTTTTTGGAAGTCGGTAAAAATGGCATAACCTGTCTTCAATCATATACAAAATTCGTATAGTATGCTCGAAATGTATGCAATTTTTTGTTTATTGTTAATTTTTCAAAAACAGCTCAGCCAATTTCGATAAATTTGAAATGGGAACTTTAAAGTATGATCTACCAAACAAAAAAAAATTTTCTACATCGATTCATAATTGGCTGAGTAATCACATAACATTCATACAAAATCATTTCGATAATAACCTTTTTTGAAGTTGATTAAAAAATAACATTTAATTCATTGATATAATCAAAATATAAATATATAAAATAAAATTTGATTAAATCAATGATTTAATTATTTATTTTTTTGCAAAAATAGCACAACCAAGATATCATGAAATCTAAAAAAATCATACAAAATCGAGTATTTTGGTCGAATTGATATTAGATATTTACGGGAGATCTTACACAGCCTCGGACCCCAAACTAAGCAAAGCTGTCATATGGCTAGACTACATATAAGTACATATTTTTAAATACATACTTGTATGTACATAGTGACTGCCTTGATGGCGCAGTGGTTAGTGACCTTGACTCCTTGGTCAAAGTGGCGTGGGTTCGATTCCCACCCAGGGCAAATATTTATGTAACGAACATAGGTGTTTGCTCTGTGTCTGGGTGTTATTAAGGTATTATCTGTATAAGTATGTATTTGAAAAAATTTGTATTTGTAGTATATAAGTCTCTGACAGCCATATCACAAGCATTGCTTAGTTTGGGGTCAGAGACCGTGTGTAAGATGTCCCCTAATATTTATTTATAGATAATAAAGGCCGCTGCATACGTGACGGGTTTTTTCACGTACGGGACTGGACGGGACGGAACGGGAAATTTTAGAAATATCGTTTCATGCAAAATGTATATGGAAGCGCATATGTCACGGAGACACGGACGGGACGGGAACGTGGCACCGACGGGGCGGGAAAAATATCGTCGCCAACGATGTTTAGCCCGTCCCGTCCGGCACGTGCCCCGTCCCGTCCGTGTTTCCGCTACGTATGCACAGTCACTCCGTTCGTTCCGGAGAGAAAAGTAGTGTTGTACGTTTGCATCACCGTCGAAAATGGACGACGAAAAACTAATCAAGTGTGTACGGTCACACATCCAGCTTTTTACGAGTGTATCCCATCTGGCCCGGTGACTTGGCCCGGCGCCGGGCCACATGGGAAAGAAAAGTTTTATCTGGCCCGGTGATATATTTACCGGGCCAGATGACACAAATCAAGTGTCATCTGGCCCGGTAAGGGGAGAAAAGAGGATACGCCTTGTAATTTGTGAAATACTAACTACATGCATCGATGAAAGGGATTGAACTTATAAATCAATATACTCACAAAACCGAAAATGTACTCACAATACGAAGCCTTAGACTACGCCAAGCTAACTACAACAAGCTAACTACAATCTACAACGGCCTAGTTAAACCACATCTTCTATACCTTATCGAGATTTGGGGATGCGCTGCTAAAACGAGAATGTGTAAATTACAAAGATTGCAGAACAAAATCATTAAAACCATTTTTAACTACGACTACCTAACTCCAACTAAGAAAATTTATTCAGCAACTAAAATAATGAACATAAAACAACTATACAAATATAACACATGTATCTTTTTTCGAAAAACTTTAACTAAAACTATTCACACTAACAATGTTTACAAAACAAAAAAAAATTGTTAACCGCCGAACTCGCCGAGCGAGCTATATCGTCATTCCAAGACATCGAACAAATTACGACAATGCTCACAACTGAAGTTGCCAGACTTTATAACTCACTACTCTCACAAATAAAAAAATGTTAACTCCCTTCATGCCTTTAAAAAAACCTTAGCCGAATAAATCATAGAACATGTATCGTTACTGTTATAACTAAAAGAAAAGAAGTGTGAAGTAAGTCAGTATTATGTTATTATATGTTCAATTAGTTAATTTATTTTGATAATAATAGGTACGACTAAAATTGTAAAATATTTTGTAATTATGTTATCATGTAAGTGACAAACTGTTTGTCTTTATGATAATAAATTTCTTTAAACCTAAACCTAAATCAAACTGCTTAGTACACAATAAGTAGTTTTTATTGTGAATGACGCGATCAATTTCTTTGAACGCGGATCAACTTCTGTCATAAAACTCAACCTGAAATAGACTATAAATATAAATACCTATATCTTTTTGAATTTGAACATACTAACAATATTTTCATAATAATAATAATCAACGAAGCCAAAATGCTATGAATCAAACAAAATTATTAATAAGTATTAAATACCTAATATAACATCCACACAGTGTACAATATGTTTTTTTTTATATACAATCAACAGTGTTCATTTAAAATCAAACAAAATTATTAACTAGTAGTCCGCCCCGGATTTAGACCTCGCGCAATTTTATGTTTTCTTTTTCTTTCAATGTGTACTGGTATCCAGCATCATGCTGTACTGTCCTTCTTCATGATGAAGAAGGACAGTGCCGCCTCCTCTTTTTATATATTTTAAAGACGACATGTCATTTGAACAACTTTCGTCCACCGTAGCTCCTGAAATCGTTACGTGTTATTTAATCAGTAGTAGCACTACATCAATGAATATTTTTAACAACTCATCATTTTGATAAAAAAAAATGGTAAACAAATCAAATATCACTTCACTTACTTAGTTGCAGACGTTGCAGTTCATAAATACCACGTGCACATTACTTACACTTACCTTGCCTTGACAGTTACCTTGACTGATAGTTAAATTCAGTAAATTTTTAAAGCATTTCTTTTTTTTCCTGCCATTTCGTATTTTTCCAGTGTCCCGCAAGTTTGTAATGATTTAACTTCAAAAAGTATTTAAAGTGGTGTCGAATGTTTTGCTCACAAGAATATTTATTTTATTAAGCCACAAATAAAATTAAAATAACGTTAATAGACTTCATGATTAATAAATAATTCAATTAAATGCAAACCGGGACAAATGGTAAAGTATGAAAAGTCCTATTTCTACTAACCGCTACTTTCAAACCAGTAGTAAAATTCAAGGCAATCATACCAATATTTTGCTTACAAATCGTCTTAAAATTAGAAAAGAACTAAATGAGTCTTTTTGTTATTAATTAAACATTTTACACCCACGCATTTTAAATTATTTTAAACTTGTTCCATAAAAAGTACCAAAAACTGATTACCCATTTTAATGTTAAAAAAATCAATTCCGATACTTTCTATATCACAAGGAAATTCAGCAGGAGTCACCTAATGTTGCTATTTTGTTTATACCTTAGTTGCTTTTTTCCCTGCGATCGTTTTAGAACGGCGTTTGAGTTTGGAAGATCATCCCATACCTGTTTTGTGACCGAATCTAGGAAAGTTGAGTTACAAGGCGTATCCTCTTTTCTCCCCTTACCGGGCCAGATGGCACTTGACTTGTGTCATCTGGCCCGGTAAATATATCACCGGGCCAGATAAAACTTTTCTTTCCCATGTGGCCCGGCGCCGGGCCAAGTCACCGGGCCAGATGGGATACACTCTTTTACCTTTATAATTTAGCTAACTCAAAGTATTTTTTCAATTTTAGGGTTCCGTACCCAAAGGGGAAAACGGGACCCTATTACTAAGACTTCGATGTCCGTCTGTCTGTCTGTCTGTCACCGGGCTGTATCTCATGAACCATGATAGCTAGGCAGCTGAAATTTTCACAGATGATGTATTTATGTTGCCGCTATAACATCAAATACTAAAAAGAAAATAAAATATATGTTTTCCTTGCGCGAGTCCGACTCGTACTTGGCCGATTATTTAGTTTATTATATGTTGACATTGTTGTTAGTATTTTGTGAGCAATAATTAATATTAATGCATTGTAGACATATTTTTGTGTTTAATTAATTATAGAATTGTAATTCTATCATATTAACGTAATTGTAATTAATTGAATTGATTGTCTTATTAAATGATAAATAATTGTCTTTTAACAAGGTAAAAAGAACGAATGATATTTGTAGAATATTCAAGACGCGATCTTTTTAACTGAATATATATAACTTGTAACAGAATGTTATGAATAAAGTGATTATGATTATTATTTAGAGTTCAAGAATTATCTGTGGCATAAAATTGCATTTGAATTATCACTCACTGGAGACGGTAATCATTTATTGCATTGCAATTAAAGCCAATTGTTAAAATGAAAAATCAATCTTTCCTTCTTCACAACACTAGCACGTTAGATCCGAATTTACGTTACGGTACGTATGCATTAAGAACACGTTCCCGTCTCGAACGGGGCAGCCACGCCCCTTTCCCGTTCACGTCCCGTCCGAGGTATTTTCTCGTTACGTATGCAGCGGCCTTAACATCTAGACACAGAGCAAACACATATTATGTGTTTGCTCTGTGTCTGGATGTTAGATGGTCATAACAAAAATGCTTGCACTGGGTGGGAATCGAATCCACACCTTTTTAGTCCTGGAGTCAAGATCACTAACGACTGGGCCACCAAAGCAGTCAAAATGTAGTTTTTAAACTAGCGCGATTTGAACATATTATTACTACTACGGGACTAATCGCGCACTAAAATTACAAGATAAATAAATACCTCATCATCCCGACGTTTCGATCGAGTTGCATCGATCGTGGTCATGGGTAGACTGGAATGTGAAACAGCTGGTTCCGCCAATTCAACTTTGTTTATCTCATAATTTTAGAGCATGATTAGTCCCGTAGTATATAATAATAATGTAGTTTTTAGTTTCCCAACCTGATAAATATATCTAGCAGCTCTTTCTTCAGGGAATCTTCCATGCGGGGAGGAGGTAAGGTGCTTGTACAGCTCTCCTCCAGCGGCAAACTCAATCACGAGGTAAATACGCCTCTCATCATGGAACCAGGTCAGCATTCGGAGTATGTTTGGATGTCTGAAGAAGTAATAAACAACATCATTGAGTCAAATTTTGATGACAACAGCCTGAGGTGCAAATTTTCTGTGGTGCACCATCTGTGACCCTTCTCCCTAGTAATACTACATCACATACATATAGTAGACCGAAGCAAAGGTCTCTGTTTCAACTTGACGATTTAGCTTTTGTTCATTCACATGTTCATTTTTGTCTACAGGTAATTTTATTTTCTTTCAATGAATTTCAATGATAGCGGGTTCACAGGTTTTATACATTAGCTGGATTATTTTAGTTTTTATTGTTTCTCTTTAACATCAGTAATTTAGTGGAGCCCCTACAGATGCATTGCAGAACCCTAGGGCTACACAGAGCACACTTAGAGATTGTCTGCGGTAGAGGATGTAAGAATTTAAAAGTTACTTACGCAGAGCTATGTATTATTTTCAAACGAAAAACTTCTGAATTTGATTTAAATAAACTTCTTGGCAGCTGTGATGTTGGCTACAAGCCGCACAAAACACAATCCTGACTGAAGTTCACCTATCAGCTGTGCCAGGATTCAGTTTTGCCCAACTGACTTTAAGTTTAATTCAGCCTAAATTTACCTATATCCTAGCTAGATGAAGAACAACAGTAGGTGCATTCATTTTGGGTTCAATGGCACTTTTAGCATTTGCAAAATTAGCGTGATGTAAACCGTTCGGTTTGGGAAATTCGCCCATTTTGCCAATAATTATACTTTTGCTCACGACCCAAAACGAACATCAAACTCAAATGATCACAAAGAACCCACCTCTGCAGGTGGGTCAAATGTTCACGATGGCATTTTAACTGTTTTTGAGCTATCCAAACAGTGAACAAAAACAGTTAAAAATGCCACTTTTGCTCACACATTCTCAAAACAAACGCTGACCGTTGTTGGAGTTTTTAACTTACTTTAAATGTGACTGAATTTCTATTTCTCGTAATACTTGTCGCTCACATTTTGATTTCACAATCTGAGATTTGAAAAGAGTCTTGATAGCAACAAGATATCCAGTTTTCTTTTCTCGAGCAACGTTGACGTGCCCGAATTTCCCTTGTCCAAGATTAGCACCCAACTCAAAATCTCTCGGGGACCACTTATATCTGAAAAAAATGTTATCAGAGGCATAGGTAATCAACACAGAGATAATAAATCGAATGTACAGAGATTTTATTTGCAGTGAAGTGGACAAGCGACTTACGAGGTCCCGTAAGCTTCATGGCTCGTTATTTTATTCTCCAATTCTGTAACCAATTCTGTAACTTCAGCTTGACTCATTTTATCACCGTTTTTTATTATTATAACAAAGAAGAAATTATTTCAATTTTCAATCTTTTTACTAATTTCGGGAATTTCGGATGTCGCTCGTAGGACCGTTGTTAAGTTAATTTTCAAATTCAAAATCAGTGTGACCAGACAAAATTTCAGAAAAAACCGGTATCGCAAAAAAATACTTTTCGGTAAATGTGAATATTTTTCAACAAAAGTTTACTACTCCGTGACTACTCCTAAGGAGTTTTTGTCGGGAACGCGAGAAAACCATGTCGCCGCATTGTATTATTTTCTAAAACTTGTGTATCTATCAGTATTAATAGTGCAAAAGATGTGGTGTTTCATTTATTAATAGTGTGGTGATATGCAACCTACTTTAGAAACCATAGCTTGTTACATCGCTTATGCCAGATCTGTAACTAGCTGTCATTACTTAATATTCATATTCTTGTACGCCGTATTTTTGTCGATTAAAGCCATAATTATTCAGAAATGGTTTAGAATTCTACAAATAATAGCTGATATACGTGAGTGAATGTAGGCATCTAGTACAATGTAGTAAAACATGTATTTTTGTGTTGTTTTCAAAATTCCGTCAAAGCTTCTAGTAAAGTCTCCACTGCTTTACTAAGAAGAAGAGTCGAAGAAAAGATAAAGAAAATCAAAGAATACGTAAGACGAGGCGGTATGGCCTTAATAGCTTTAGCCTGCCCAAAAATGGGCGAATACTTAAAAAAAGCAAATCCCACGTTGCCACCACGAAGTTTTAGGTAAAGGTGGAGAGTGCACTTCTAATACCTATTTGAGTCAAATACTCAAATAATCTCACTCTTCCGTGGTCGGAACTATCTTTCTAATAGGGTAACCCTACATTTTTCCCTACATTTTTTCAGGACGCACAGATATTAATCACAATGTTGAGTAAACCATTACCTATGTGAAAATACACAATTGGTATATGAACAATACAAAGTAAACTTAAGGACCTTGTTCTATCGCAGATATTCAAAAACTAATTCTTTAATAAATGTGTAAGAATGCAATCTTGCAAGTCAATAAATGTGTACAACTAGCTACGCTCTGGATTTATATGCTTTAAGCGATCCGCACACATGCGCGGTCGGAGCGGTCTAGCGGGCGAGCGGTCATCTGTATTGTACTGGTTGTCTAAGAAGGGCGCACATAGGTCCGGTCGCGGTTCGTCGCGGCTCGCGTTTGTAAACAGTTGCCCGCGCCTCGACTCGACAGACCGCGCGCGGTCTGACGGGTACGCCGGTAGTTTTTCACTCTTTCGGCTGAAGTTTGACGTAATCAAAGAGTTCGGATGGAGCCTCAACAGCTTTTGCGGTCAATTGTGATTTTATGCAATTGACCGCGACCTTTTTTTTTTAAATTCGTTTTCTCATAGTAAACTGCAAGGAACGAGAAAAATCGAGTTGCGTCATAGTAATAACTAGTAGTTCCACAGACAGTAGACTACACAAGCACCCACCAAGAACTATAAAGGTGCATTTGTTATCAGATGTTGTAAGTAATATTACAAAATAAAATATGCTTTGTGATACTATGGATGAACTAATTTATATTGTCTGATGTTCAGAAATGTTAATAAAATTGCAAGAAATGTCTTGTTTCTATTTATTTATTTAATAAGAGTAGTTAGTAAGTACAGAATCTTCTTCTCTTCTTTCTATTTTTTGTTAGAGCCATTCTAACAAATATCATCAGCAAGTTCCAGAAATAGATTTAAAAACACGAATACCCATGATTAGTAGGAATGACTATCAGGGGAATAATTTACTCACGGATTCTGACCACAAAATAAAAACTGCTTGTAATTTCGCTGCCAGAGACTGATAGACTACATACAGGGCTATCCAGTTGGTGCAAAAAGAGGTGATTCAGACCATCACTATGAACAACTTTTACTATGGTGCCAATACGGAATACGAAAAAATCAGCTGTTTCATATATTTTGTTAATTCCAAGCGGCAACTATGTATGGAATATCTGATAATTTTTTCTTGTATTCTGAGTGGGCCTCAAAGTAACAGTTGTTAATAATGATAATCTTACATCACCTCCTTTAAGGCTTAGGCTAAGCATAGGACAAGCAGATGATCCTGTACAACTACAGTTAGGTAATCAAAATAAAGAAATTTCTTGTTCCTACTTATGAAAAAAATATATGAATGAATGAATGAAAAAATATAAACATATATTGAAATGAAATGGTTAGAGAAAGAAACGTAGTAAAACGATTGATGGAATTTCATTTGATCAATATCAAACTCTGTTTTACATTCCTAATTCCTATTAGCATGACCAGCATAGCGCCACCTAGTGTGAAGTGGCAGAACTTTGAAAGATAAAGTGACATCTAGTGCTGAGTAGCCTAACTACGCCCGCGCCCGGACCGCCGGAACGCCCGACCGCCGGACCGCCCGACCGCCGGACCGCCCGACCGCCGGACCGCCCGACCGCCCTAGACCGCTCGTAAGAACGCGCCAATTTGCGCAGGTACTGCCGTACCGCCGGACCGCCCTAGACCGCTCGGACCGCTCTACCGCTCCGACCGCCTCTGTTTGCGGACCGCTTTATGATGAAATACTGCGCCTGTTATTGTTATGCGCCTGGGAGTAGGTAAATCTCGCCAAGATAACATTCCTAAAAATTTAGACATCAATTTGCTGAATCAACATTTCTCCGCGTCCTCTAATTTCGAAGGACCGGTAAAAGCTGCTACTCTGAAACATCTTTCTATTCACTCTACTCCCGATTATGAATCCTTTGCATTTAGTCAATTTTCCGCTTGTGATGTTAAGAAGAGTATACAGTCAATATCCTCGAATGCTGTAGGTAGTGATGGCATAAGTCGCAAGATGATCATGCTCATACTCGATGAAGTCGCCCCTGTCATTCAATATCTCCTCAATTTCTCTATATCCTCGAGCACATTTCCAACATCGTGGAAGGAAGCTCAAGTAACACCTCTCCCTAAAAAGCCTAATCCTGACTCGTTTTCTGACTACCGTCCCATCTCTATTCTTCCCTTCTTATCCAAAGTGCTCGAGCGGCTCATTCACCAACAACTTTCATCTTTCCTTATCAAAAATAATCTGCTTTTTTAACCCGTTCCAATCCGGCTTTCGTCCTGGTCATAGTACTACGACAGATCTGACAAAAATCACCGACGACATTAGAGACGGCATTGGTCATTGTCATCTGACTGTGCTATCGCTGCTCGACTTTAGCAATGCCTTCAACAATGTGGATTCTGACGTTTTATTGGCAATTTTACGGTCTCTTAACAGATCTCCAACGGTAATTGATTGGTTTCGTACTTACCTGTTTGGTCGCCGGCAGCGAATTCGTATTGACGATTCATATTCATCTTGGTGCTCTATATCGGCTGGTGTTCCACAGGGCGGCGTTTTGTCTCCTCTTCTCTTTGCAATCTTTATAAATTCGATCTCAAAACAATTGACTTCTTCCTACCACCTCTATGCAGACGATTTGCAGATCTATACTCTCCTCTCCTCTAGGGCAATTGCATGAGGCCATTGATACTACGAACTCTGACATTGAGCGTATACAGGACTGGAGTAAATCATATGGTCTCTCAGTTAATCCAGCAAAAACCCAGACAATTATAATTGAGAGCTCCCGCATGATTTCGAAAATTGACTGGTTCAGACTACCTCAGGTTATCTTTGACAATATTCCTATCCCATTTAGTGACACTGTGAAAAACTTGGGAATTATTTTTGACAAACAGTTTTCTTGGGGTCCACAACTGTCTGAGGTCAGTCGAAAAATTTTTGGTTCTGCGGCGTCACTTAGACGATTGCGGAACTTTCTACCCATCACTACCAAAACTGCACTTGTAAATTCACTTCTACTTCCCATATTAGACTACACTGACGCTTGCTATCTGGATTTAACCGAAGAGCAACTCGACAAACTGGAACGTCTACAGACAGTCTACGTCTTCTGTGTACGGTACATATTCGGATTACGTAAATATGACCACATTTCACAATTTCGCCAAAAGCTCAACTGGTTACCTATCCGACTTCGCCGTAATTATCACATCTTATCTTTCCTCTACAACATTTTGTTCTTTCCTTCCACTCCTTTGTATCTCAAAGAACGCTTCGAATTTATTCAAGGTCATTGTGGTACTTTGAGATATTCTCGTGCCTTGAAACTCAAAGTCCACTCCTCTTCCCATACCAATCTTTCCTATATGAAATCTTTCACTGTACAATCTGTCCTGCTTTGGGATGAGCTGCCTGTAGCTATCAGGCAGGCTAAGTCTCTCCATATTTTCAATAACCTAGTTTTCAAACACTTTCTTTCACTATGTTAAATAACAACTATACGTGATATTAAATTTGTTGTATGTAAATATTATTATACTTATTATATATTTATGTAATTGTTTATGTATGTATATTTATACTATTGAAGATGTAGTAGTTTGTGATATATAAAATAAATGATTAATTGGAGCAAGCCATATTTGTCATTACGCAATATGTGCCCAAGGTACTGTAGCTTGCGCTTTTTAATTGTGTTCAAAACTTCCACCTTCTTGTTGACCATCTGCAAAACTCTCTCATTCGACACTCTGTCTGTCCATGATATTTTCAAAATTCTTCTGTAAACCCACATTTCAAAAGCTTCCAAACGCTTACTCATAGTCTGGGTTAAGGTCCATGACTCGACACCGTACAAAAGAACCGAAAAAACATAACACCGTGCCAAACGCACTCTTGTAGCTATTCTGAGAGAGCGATTGCAGAGGATATGACTTATTTTGAAAAATGCGTTCCGCGCTTGCTCTATTCGGCACTTAATTTCAACGCTGTGGTCACATTGGTCATTTACTATACACCCAAGATATTTGTACGTGTGAACCCTTTGCACAATTTGATTTCTGACGACTATATCGGCCGCTGTAAGATGAGATACCTTCCTTGGCGTTTTCTAAGGCTTCTGCAAAGATTGCCTCTGCATATATGTTGAATAGCAAAGGAGAGAGTATACATCCTTGCCGCACTCCACGCATGATGTCAATATCATCTGTAAGCTCCTGATCCACACGCACACGGGCCATTTGTTGCCAATACAGATTTTTGATGATCATCAGGTCTTCGGAATCAAGTCCTATTCTATTGAGAACACCAACAAGCTTATTGTGCTGAACTCTGTCAAAAGCTTTTTCATAGTCGACAAAACAGATGTATGTGCATCGACTCATATCCCAGCAACGTTGTAGTAACACCTGGTAACCAAAAAGCGCGTCACGAGTCCCAAAACCATTCCTAAAACCAAATTGAGTGTTTGAAATATTCTTTTCCACTTTTTTGTAAATGCGGTTGTGAATTATCTTAAGGAAAATTTTCAAAATATGGCTCATCAATGATATGGTCCGATACTCACTGCACCTTTTGGCGTTGCTAGTTTTTGGAAGAGTCACGAAAGTAGAACGTAACCAATCTTTGGGTATAACACCACTTCTATAGATCCCGTTAAATAAACGAACTAAAATTGGCACTACCAATTTAATTTAAAATCGCGCGACACCCCTGGTGGGGCAGATTCCACTGGTCTAAAAAGTGAGTGGAATCTGCCCCACCAAGATGAGACGAGTGGGGCAGATTCCACTACAAAAAATGAAGAAGTGGAATCGGCCCCACCAGTGGGGCGCTTTGGTGGAGCAGAGTGGAAGTACTCCATTTAATTAGGATGGATAAAGACGGCAATGTATTTGTGCAATGAGTTGAAGGAAGTCTAAAATTTGAGTTTCATTATCCGTGGGTTGGATTACCGATAAATTTTAAAGAAAACAAGTGATAATGATAATAATCACTTGTAAATTAGTAATGTGAGCTTGTAAGCTAATGTGAGCTCGTAAGCTACTCATATTAAAAAAAAATCGAAATGCTAATCAATAACATTAAGTTTGAATTCCTACAATAGTTCAAACAATAAGAACCTATAAATTACTTTTGGATATGTATAAAAAGAAGCAATATAAAAAAATTACATTAATTAACGTAGTAAATCGATGACATTCGTTGATAGGCAGCTTAAATGGATTACTAGCATCGTGTATAATCCTCATGTACAGCTTCCTCTAATTGTTTTTACGTATTTTTGGTCAAAACATGTAAAAGATACGCACCAAACATTTTCGATTTTTACGGGGATAACTTAAACCCACATCTAGTACGGTGGGATAACATTTCCCCAGGCTTATGTCAAAAAGAGAAAAATTATCCCCTATTTCTCGAGGCCATGCTTTAGAGGTGGAGTAGCGAGACTAGTTTTCCCTAACAAATGTCAATTTTATACATTGCCCCCTCTCTCTCCTTTAGCCGTACTCTGAGAGGTGGAGAAGGAAAGTATTTCCACCGATTAGGGAAATAAACGGGGGAAAGAGCAATTTCTCCACTCTCCGTGCTTGCCCTGCAGAGGTATACTAAGCGCCACACAAGTCGGCGGATGAGAAGTTAGCCACAGATGACAATTTGCCGTGATTCGCTAATTAATGTAGTGGTGGTGCAGGGAGCACGTCGGGGACATGAGGTTGGTGAGCGGGTGTGCCCTGACGTCTCGTTTCTTTGGCTCCTGCGCATACTTTTAAAGTATCCTTAACTCGTACTAAGGACAGGTTGTTTCTGGCGCTTCGCTGGCCACTGCCGCGGCACGCTCGCTCGGCTCGCGCATTGTTGTCACTGTTCAAACCTAACCTAACCAACAGAATCGAATTATCTTAGAGAACTCATACCTTGCCATAAAATAACCAAGGTCCAGGGACACAAAATATCAGGCCGTACAATATCGGGCTGTGCAATACTGTGCCGGACATTATTGACACAGGCCGATAATGTACGGCCTGTATTTCACAGCCCAATATTGCACAGACTGATATTCCATGGCCAGTGACACAAATTATCATGCTGTACAATATCAGGCTGTACATTATCATGTCATGAATTATTGGGTCGTACATTATTGGCTCCCACATTGTAATGAATGTAATCAAATTAATAATAAGCTAAATCTCTTTGCTTGCCCTGAATAGTGAATATAAATTCTATTTTCTCGGAGTTATACGTACAAAGTTACACGTTTATATATCTTGACGTTTAACGTGACGGCATCGCTACAATATTCATCTAAATTCTATGGTAAGAATACTAGAATGTTACTAGCGTGTTTTAACCACTTATCAACACACCAGCAGGTTTTGCACACGCTACTCAACGACATAAATAAAACCTAAAATTAATGTCGTTGGCTCTACTTTATGTAGGCACGGCTGTCTTTCTGTAAAATCTTTCATTTAAAGCTCGTTGCACTTCTTCCAGTTGAAATAAGATCTATATGCTATGTTTAAACAGTGCGCGCAATGTATTTATTAAAACACGGCTCTGAAGGTCCCTGCAAGCGGCTGTGCAAAACGCAAAATACTTAGGTAATTACATTAGATGCCTTACTTCAGAAACCTTAAAAACTTACACACAAGTATTGGCCTAATCGTCTTGACGTCTGTGAACTCAGGCGTGTGGTTGCACAGTATCAATATATTCATTTGTAGTGGCGTAAGAAAGGGGATATGCGCAACTATAGCTAACTTAACAAACGTTAAGAAGTTTGATTCCGCCTATATTGTACTCAGTGACGGATTAAGACTACTTGATGCCCTAAGCAATCCACGCCTGTGGGCCCCCTATCCGTGTGTCAACTAGAATCGGTCTTTAAACCTTTACCCCCTAATAACATTAGTTTTTTGCAAAATAAGATGATGAGAATTGTAAAATTTTCTTCACCGGTTTTTGACGTCTCTGGAATTAGAATATAAACTGATGGCGGTGGTTCAGATTGAGGAGGACGGAAAAAACTTGTTAACTTTTTTGTTTTACTTATTGTTTCTGCTATTTTTCTTTTATTCTCTTCTGCGTGTATTCGTTTTTGTGCACCACTCAATTGCGAACGCTTCATGTCTAGGGGTATGTAAAGAAATAAATGATTAAAAAGAGTACCTAAACGCTGTAAAGTGGAATCTAATTACTCCGAAGCCAAAGGCTTCAAAGCCCTTATAAATTCAATTCAATTCAAGCTAAAATTGAATAATTAGGTATACCTAGTGATACATCCGAAAATTATATTCCACAGAAAGAAACCGCAGCGGTAAGAACTTACCTATTCATCATTCTATTGATTATTATCATAAATTATCAAAAAAAAATTTTTGGGCACAAGCTTTTACTTACGTGTACAATTCTAACAAAGTTTAATATAATATGACAAAACATAAATATTGTGAAAAAAGCAAATGCATTCACCCGAGAATCGAACCCGAGACTACTCATAATTCATGCAGTCAGACCACTACAGCACACTGACGTTGCTCGAAGTGTTCAAAATAGCGATATACTTAAACTTAAAAAATTAAAACAAAAAACCCGAGTGCTTAAAATTAATGAACTGAAAAGGAAAAAAACAAGTTAAAATTGCAAGTTACTTTACATTACAAGCAGTCGGAGGCAATGCAATGGTAGTTTGTATCTTTGGTTAACAAAACATTGATATTGATCGCAATTCCGGTACATTCGAATTGCCGAATGCACTAGCGGCATATTATTATATATTCTTTGCTAGTGGGCAGCGAGTGGGCAAGCGGGAGCGGGGTTATGACTCTAGGTCGGACTCTATGTCAACTTAAAACGCGCGAATTTTCAAATTAGTCCTAGAAACTTTTTTTGGTGTGGTTTTTGGTGACGTGAGAGTGAGACGTGATTCGTGATGCCCTAAGGACCTAAGGACGGATTTTTTTTGTTTCTTCTGGTGCCCCCCCCAGACGTGATGCCCTAGGCAATTGCTTAATTTGATTAAGGGTTAATCCGTCACTGATTGTACTTATTGTAAAGTACAATAATCGGTCAAGTGTGAGTTGGTCTCGCGCACGAAGGGTTCCGTACCTACCGTGTTGAAGCCCCCTTAGCTCCCTTACTCTTGCCGTTTATACCCAGCAAAAAACTTCTAAATAATAGGCCAATTACGAGTCAGACTCGAGCACTGAGGGTTCCGTACTGTATGGCCCCCCTTAAATATTTATTTTATTATTGAAGTAAATATTCTGTGAAAATTTCAAGCATCTACCTGTTACCATTATTAATATAGAGCGAAAAACGTCTAAAAAATCAGGTTTGTTGTATGGAAGCCCCCCTTAAATATTTGTTTTATTCTCTTTTTAGTATTTGTTGTTATAGCGGCAACAGAAATACATCATCTGTGAAAATTTTAGCTGCCTAGCTATCATGGTTCATGAGATACAGCCTGGTGACAGACAGACGGACAGACGATAAAAAAAAAAATACAAAATCGTTTATTTGTCCAATTAAGAAGTACAATTGATTTATTGGTTCCCTGGCTATGCTAGGTCAATAACCTGTATTATAAGAGCCAGTACCTTCCTAACTACAATGACTGCTGACAAAAAATAATAATCCTAGTTACACAGAAAAAAAGGGAAATATTTTCTTATATCTAAATTTATTAGGCTTATAGCAGAGCTATGTAATTTATATGTGTGAGTGTGTGTGTGTGTTTGTGCTAGAAGAGCATATGATATAAATACATATATAAGTAATTAATAGATAAATATATATTAAATAAATAAATACATAGATAGAGGGCAATGCCACATTGCATTTTCTTAAATTTAATAAACGTGTCATAATTCAATGTTTCATTAATACATATATTATGAAATTATATGGAATTGATATTTATTATTTAAAAGTTTTTTTCTAGCAGCCTCTCAGCACTTTCATAATCCATTTCTAATAGCCATTTAGTAAGAGGGCTTTTAATTTGAAAATTACTAAGACTTTTGCAGTTATCAATTGTGTTTTTTAGTACATTATAAAGCTGAGGTGCGATATACAAATAGTGTCTTTGGGCAACCGTGGATTTAATAGAAGAGACTGGACACTGGTCTCTTCTTTTCGAATGTTTCGGTAGTAGAGGAACCACACAGCGATGATATTTGCGTAGAGTTTGAAAATAAAATAATATACGCACAGTAAGGACTTTTGATAATCAATTATAATTGATATAGCTCGGTTGTAGGGAATCTATGTACATGGCAGATATTGCATCACTTTGAGGATTGCACGCTGGGCATGCTCTACCTACCTTAATCATATGTACTTTAGCAGCACCACCCCATGAAGTTATGCAATATTCTATAATACTTTGGCAGAGAGCTTTGTAAATCGGACGGACATCGAAGTCTTAGTAATAGGGTCCCGTTTTTCCCGTCGGGTACGGAACCCTAAAAACATGTTTGTTGTATGTGAGCCCCCTTTAAATATTAATTTTATTCTGCTTTTAGTATTTGTTGTTATAGCAGCAACAGTGAAAATTTCAGCAGTCTAGCTATCACGGTTCATGAGTATCAGTGCAATGATACGCATTGTTTCCACCTATAGGGATTTTGTCCTATTTTAGAGCGAAAGTGCATGTTTCATGTATTAAAACAACAAAAGAACCGATCGCCACAAATTGTCCCAGTCAAATTATACTAAATGCCGCCGTTTTCCCTGCCTGCATTGCCCTGTACGCTGACCGGTTTCCGTACCCGGATAGCCGACCGATTGCCTGGACTGATAATGTTGTTCATACATCATGCGGGCTGAGTTCAGTTTGACCTGACGTTTACCGCAGAATGTATCCAGTGTGTCAAATCCTTCAGTCAGTGGACATCAGTCTTAGGACCCATTACTAAGACTGATGTCCACTGGCCGTGGTGTCCATCTGTCTGTCTGTCACCAAGCTTTTCGAGTATCTGACGAACGGTGATAGCTAGAAAAATGAAATTTTCAGCAATGATGTATTTCTGTTGCCTCTATAACAACAAATACTGAAAGCATTAAAAATATATATTTAAGTGGGCTCCCATACAATGAACCATATAATTACAGTGACAGGCAGATGCTTGAAATATTCACAGAATGTTAAGTTAAATATTTACTTACTTAAAAAATTAAGAGTTAAATGAAATGTATATAAAATAAATATTTAAGGGGCCCATACAAGAAACATATTTTTGCTCGATATTAATAACGACAACAGGAAGATACTTAAAATATGTTGTATTTGCCCTTCAAAAATAAGTAGTTAAATTAAAATAAAGTAGGTATATCAAGAAGCCCTTTATTACTGTATGGAACCCTTCGTGCGCGAGTCCAGTTCAGTCGACTCGCACTTGGCCGATTATTTAATAATCTATATGATGGACTAATTAAATTTTTTTGTTCATCATGCCTATTATATATATGGATGTAGTATCCTATATTATTATGCAGGGCTCAACTACAATTATAGTCTGTATCATACAACTTGGCGGCAGTGATGTTACAAGCTGTGGATAACCCAATCCTCATGCAGCTGATAAGTGAGCTACAGTTAAGATTGTGCTATCCGCAGCAAACATCACAACTGCCACATAGTACGATTCGGACTATACCTCTGGAGCTCATCCGAGTCTTAAGGACCTCAGAAGACATCTGTTAGAAATTCTCAATATTTGTCTGTGACTATCTAACCAAGTGCAGATGAAACATACCTACTCGTAATTATTTTTCGCAAAAAAAGGTAAAACCGCCTTCCATCGTGTACAAAATTCGAATATTTCGCTCGAATTGTTTACATTATTGTTGATTTTTCAAAAACAGCTCAGCTGATTTCTGTAAAATTTAAATGGGACCATCTCGGGAGTATACCTTTTCGAACTAAAAAGGAATTTTTCGGCCAATGCGGTTTTAACGATAAAGCACAACGTTTCCATAACGTGTGTTCGTCGTAGCATAATACATCCTATTGAGAAGGATATATTCGTCAATGATATCTACCCCGTGAGGGTGGATTACTGCAGGAATGCTTTATGTATTCATATTTTGCGTCACTCACTACTAAAGCAGGGAGTTTCGTGCGATGAAACTGTTGCTTTTAGTGCACTTCTCCTCCGTTAGGGGCGGTGAATGGCTTGTTTAGCCTTTGCCGTGCCACATAATATTGTTGACCGACGAAACTGAGGAGGTACTCAATTCGACGCGTATATATGTATAACCAATATAATAATATGTTTTTTTATGAATAACGCATATCTTTTTACATAGTATGTAGTCCGATTTCAATAATTCTTTTTTTTATTGGAAAGAGTATACTTTGAAATTGGTCCCATTGAAATTTTATCGAAATCAGCTGAGCCATTTTTTGATAAATCAACAATAATGTGAAAAATGCTACATCGATCCGTGCGAAATATTCGCGAATTCTGTATATGGTTGAAGTCGAGCATGCCGTTTTCTTGCAAAAAATAAATATGTTTCGTCAATTTGACGATAAATTCCATTCTGCCTATCAACTTATAACTCACAGAATACATTCGTACTTGTTGTTTATATTTAACAAAGTGATTTTTTATAATAGTCTATCTAAAATTAAACGAAATGATAGAAGAAATTTTTTCAATATTTCCAATCGCCATTCGAAGCAATAGTTGCCGATTTGTAACAGAAAGGGTTGATTTAGCTGCGACTAACCAAATGAGAAAAATGTTTCTTTAGCTTGTGCTAAAAATAGTATTACATAATTTATATTTTCACTAGTACATTCGAACCTCACTTGAGGTTCATATTTGGCGGACTAACCGCGTAACATACATAAAAATGAAGTGTTAGTTTGACTCGCGCACGAAGGGTTTTATACCGTATGGAAGCCCCCATTCATTTTTTAAAGTGCATTTTTAACTAAATACTCTGTAATATTTTAAGTATCTACCTGTCTCCGTTATTTATATCGAGCGAAAAACGGCTTATGAAATGAAATGAAATATTTATTCCACTAAAATAGAGTACATATACGGTGGTCTAGGTTAAATAGTTCCTTCTATTTGCCATTTATTAGCATGTGTGTGTAATATAGTTATAGTTATAATAGAAATATTCCTAAAATTAATTTAAATCAAGTCAAAGTACGGTCAAATTAAATAATTAACAAAATGAAACAAAATAGAAATATTAAGTCAAATTAAATAATAAAACTTATTGAAATCAAACAAATTAATAAAAATTATTGTTAAAGCTTAAAAATCAGTTTTTTTGTATGGGAGATAAACCCCCTTAAATATTCAATATTTTCTGTTTTTAGTATATTTTGTTGTTATAACGGCAACAGAAATACGTCATCTGTGAAAATTTCAACGTTCTAGCTTTCAGGGTTTTTGAAATACAGCCTGGTGACAGACAGACAGACGACGACGGAGTCTTAGTAATAGGGTCCCGTTTTAACCTTTGGGTATGGAACCCTAAGAAGAAAACAGATTGAGAACCTACTTTTTTGAAAACCTCTGTTGGTTAACACTTGCTATTTTACTAAATCAGAGGTAAAATTTATTTTTGTTGGATGGCTAACCCTGGTGTCAAAGTTTTAAGTCTGAATGCTTATTAACATAGCTAAATGATTAAAACAATTTAACGTGTCATCCGAGCCACGGTAATGCTCAGATGTAAATGCCAGAAGTAATAAAAAATAATCAGTGGTAGTGGATTCTTTATTATACAGGGTTATTTCTAATCAATTAGCATCCTTTTAGGGGCTTATTCTGTACATCAAAACTAACAACTTTTGATCTGCAACTTTAAGTACTAAAAACTAAAAAAAAAATGTTGTTCCATAGAAAAATGTCGTTGACCCGCGACAAAATGTATGGAAAAGCTGATTTTTTTAAAGTTCTGACAAAAGTTGCAGAACAAAAATTGTTAGTTATGATGAACAGAATAAGCCTCTAAAAGGATGCTTATTGATTAGAAATAACCCTGTAATACTAGCTGACCCGGCGAACTTCGTTTCACGCGGTATCTTTATAAATTACTAGCTTTTACCCGCGGCTTCGCCCGCGTTATATTTTGATTTTGGATAATGTTTATGTCGGCTGCGAAACCTAACCTAAGCGACAAACATCAAAATACCTTAGAGGAATGCTTTTGTTGGTTAAGTTACGGTTGGAGTGTATATACAACCCCCCTGTGTATTCCCGCCTTGTCGTGGCGGGGGAGGTCTAAGGCAGCTGAAAAGGCGGCGCTCGAAGTCTCCCTCTTCTTTGGGTCTTTCCCCCAAGGCAGCTTAGAGGCCGGCACTCGTAGTGCAGCCGCTTTTAAATAAAGCAGCTGAGAGGATGGCCGGTAGGTTGCCTGCCTTATGAGGAGTGTTGCTTCTGAGGCGGGCTGCAGTGCCGCTCTTGCGACGCTGCAACCGAGGATTAGGGGCTGCGGTGGGATGGAACTGGTTGTTGGGTGCCGCCACCTACCCTACCTTCCGCTAGGCCGTCAACCTGTTGGAAAACGCAGTGGGGCTGCAGGGGAAGAGAAGTGTCGGTATCGCGATGGGCGCGCACTGCCCTCTGCAGTTGAAGAGGCAGGCGCTGGGCTACTATGACTGACCCGTTGCACTGGGATCAGGACGTTGGAATGCTGTCCGACGCTCAGTGCTGGTTACTCCCGAGTGGTGGATGACGATGTGTCTTGTGCTCCGAAACACACCGTCATTATGGCGGGAGCGCAAGCTCCGTTATGGAGCCCGAGTCTGGGCTAGCGCTGTTGAGTGCCGCGAAGGAGAGCGAATGTAGGAACGTCCTAAACTTGAAATAACAGGCTATTTCTGGCGCTTAGACGGCTGCTACCGCGGCCCGCTCGCTTACTTTTTATCCTATCCTACGGGAACTGTTAAAGTTTTTGGGATAAAAAGTGGCCTTTGTCACTTTTCGTCTTTCAAACTATATTCATGCAATAAGTCAAGGCAATCCGTTGCTCCGTTGCTGAGAAAAAGTTATTGTCTTATCCTACGGGAACCGCATTTTTTTCGGAAAGGAAAGTATCCTATGTCACTTTCCGTCTTCCAAACTATGCCCACCACAAAAATCAAGTCAATCCGTTGCTCCATTGCTGAGAAACAGTTATTGTCCTATCCCATGGGAATCACGAATTTTCTCGGGATACAAAAGTATCCTGTTTTCACTTTCTGTCTTTTAAACCATTGGTATCCATACCAAAAATCAATTCAATCTTTCGCTCCGTTGCTGCGTCAAAGAGGAACAAACCAACAAACTTTTCGGATTGATAATATTAAAGTATGATGATTCTGTACCATAAAGGTAGAATAAAGAAACATGTTAAACCTCTAATGATAGAAGATTTAAAAATATTTTTAATGTCAGACAAAATGACGGCCTGTTATTAAACGTCATAGTAACATGTAGCATGCAGAGGGAATAAAACATTTTATCCAATTTTAATGTCAGTTGTCATTTTCAATCCATACTTTATTTCCTCTTCAAGGGGATATAATGGTGGAAAAACAATTTGTCCCCTTGCCATGCTACCTGTGATTTATAAAAGTCTACAGACAATGTCACCTGTCATCTAATTACGTTTCGCTGTGACGTTTCGTTAAGTGTCAAAGAGGAATTAATCACTTAGCGTCTTTGTGATAGTGGCGACAGTTTTGCTTTCGATAGTTTTTGTCCTGTCCTACAGGAACCATGCAATTTTTTGCTTAACGTCTAATGATTAGCATCTAAAATTGGACGCGCTTGGTTTTGCTCTTGAGTCTCAGCAGTTCTTTGCGCTGCGTGATGCTCGGCATCTAAAAGTCGCTGCGCTTGACTTTCTCCTTAAGTCTCAGCAGCTCTCTGAGCTGCGTGACGCTTAGCATCTAAAATTCGACGTACTTGGTTTTTTGCTCTTGAGTCTCAGCAGTTCTTTGCGCTGCGTGATGCTCAGCATCTAAAAGTCGCCGCGCTTGACTTTCAACTTCAGTCTCGGCAGCTCTCTGAGCTGCGTGACGCTCAGCATCTAAAATTCAACGCGCTTGGTTTCGCTCTTGAGTCTCAGCAGCTCTTTGAGATGCGTGGCGCTCGGCATCTAATGTCAAACGCATTTAAGTGTGCTCTTCAGACTCTTGGCTTCTAGCAATTTTCTTTACGCGAGCTCCGCTAGAACTACGCGCTAGATTCGATTTTGCGTTTTCTAGGCATACCTATTAGAATGAAAACTACGTAATTAAACTGAAAAAATACATGTAACCTTCTCTAAATTTTACAGGAAAAGATTGATTGACTTTGACATTTGCAACTCGAGCAGCCTTGAATGGGCATTGGGCATAGAGAATGTAATTTGGAAAGTCAAGATGCAAATTACCATTTGTCATGGTAGAAAATAAGTTTTTTCTTCTAAGATTCCAGCCAATGCGTTTTCATCCCCCGTTTTCAACCCTTTAAAACTATTTTTTCGAATCAAAAAGTAGCCTATGTCCTTTCTCAGGCTCTAGACTATCTGTGTACCAAATTTCATTTAAATCGGTTCAGTAGTTTTAGCGTGAAAGCGCGACAGACAGACAGACAGACAGAGTTACTTTCGCATTTATAATATTAGTAAGGAAGTAAGGATAACCTATGTGTTATTCTGATGTATAAGCATTACTGTTGCAAAGTTTCATCTCAATCCATTCGGTAGTTTTTGCGTGAAAGAGTAACAAACATCCATACATACAAACTTTCGCGTTTATAATATTAGTGGGATAATTAGGAACATGCATGATTTTTTTTTAAATATTTTTAAACGACAGCTTGGATCATCATATAACGATTAAAAATATCTGGTACTTACATTTTAAATTTAATATAATGTAAAAAATTAAATAAAAATATCACTAAACTTTAGGCCTTAACGAATATTTTGCCGCGTATTGTTCACAGAGCGATACCACGGCGGTACGGACGATGACGCCGTCTTCTAAAACAATATGGCGTTGAGAGTTATCATCTGTTCTGTCACTTACCGACATAGGAACCATTTTTATTTATTTATATCAAACTAGCTTTTACCCGCGGCTTCGCCCGCGTTATATTTTGATTTTAGATAATGTTTATGTCGGCTGCGAAACCTAACCTAAGCGACAAACATCAAAATACCTTAGAGGAATGCTTTTGTTGGTTAAGTTACGGTTGGAGTGTATATAGTCATATAGTCATATAGTCATTTATTCATAACACCATTTGTTACAAGTCAAAAAGTAAACATTACATTAGGGCACTATACAATATAGCACGAAATAAAAATAGATAATACTTGACAATTTTTAAATTAGTCACTAAATCTTAATACAATTCAGGTAATTTTAAAAAGTCATTTACGTCATAAAATAGTTGCTCATGTAGCCAACATTTTAATTTATTCCTAAACGACCCAGCGGAAGGTGCATCCCGAACTTCTACGGGTATTCGGTTGTATATAGCGGGCCCACCAATATATACAGACCTCTCCGATTTCGCCAGCTTATGAGAAGGAGTCACCAGTTGGTTTTTCCTAGCATTGCTTCTTAAATTTAATCTCAAATAGGTACCTTTCCTCTCAAATAATTCTAAATGGTTGTGCGTGAAAAGAGCCACCTGATAGATTAGTTCGCACGGCAGTGGCAGTACGCGCAGTTCCCTAAAGAGCTCCACACAAGACACGTCGTCCGAAACCCCGAAAATGGCCCGCACAGCCCGTTTTTGCATAGAAAAAGCTCTCTTGTACTCCGCGGCGCGGCCCCACAATTCTAATCCGTACGTAATATTACTATGGATTGTGGCAAAGTAACAAGAGCGCACAACGTCCCGCGTGGCCGTGCTCGCGAGCCGCCTGAGCGCGAAGCACGAGCGGCTCAGCTTCCCACATAGCTCCTGTATATGTGACTCCCACGTGAGGGCGCTATCTATGTGGAACCCTAGTAACTTTGTTGAGTTGACCTGCTGGAGCGCGGTGTTTCCGATCGTTACCGAGTACTTAGCTTCCGATCTCCCGTTGAGATTAAAAGTCAAAAAGCAGGTTTTATCTTTGTTCAGTGCTAGGCCATTCGACTTAAACCACTCATCGAGTTCACTAACAGCAGAGTTTATCTTATGATGCAGCTGGGTAGATGATGGCGCAGTAATCACTGCGGCCACATCGTCAGCATACATGTATATCTCCGCGTCGACGATGGCATCTGGCAAGTCATTCAAGAGAAGACTGAACATAGTGTTCGAGAAACAGGATCCCTGGGGCACGCCTATCTCGTTCTCGAGCTCGTCGGATGAGACGCGACCCTTGTCCCCCACGACGACTTGCGTTCTTCCTGACGTAAAAGAGATTATCAACGACCCGGAAGGGCCGCGCATTCCGTGGAAACCTAATTTTTGAGCAATGAGTCGGTGGTCCGCCGTGTCAAAGGCGCGTGATAGGTCGCAGCAGACCAGAGCGACCTGCAATCCTGCCTCCCGAGCTTTTAGAATCTGCCACACTACTTCGCGCACTAAGTCTGTAGTTGAGCGCCCGGCCCGGTATGCGTATTGCCTATCAGATAGGATGTCTCTTTGGAGCGCGTAGTTTAAAACCCTTCTATTAAGCCCTACTTCAAACACCTTGCTAATAGCTGGAACAAGAGAGATCGGACGGTACGACTTAAGATCAGACTTATATATGCAACCCCCCTGTGTATTCCCGCCTTGTCGTGGCGGGGGAGGTCTAAGGCAGCTGAAAAGGCGGCGCTCGAAGTCTCCCTCTTCTTTGGGTCTTTCCCCCAAGGCAGCTTAGAGGCCGGCACTCGTAGTGCAGCCGCTTTTAAATAAAGCAGCTGAGAGGATGGCCGGTAGGTTGCCTGCCTTATGAGGAGTGTTGCTTCTGAGGCGGGCTGCAGTGCCGCTCTTGCGACGCTGCAACCGAGGATTAGGGGCTGCGGTGGGATGGAACTGGTTGTTGGGTGCCGCCACCTACCCTACCTTCCGCTAGGCCGTCAACCTGTTGGAAAACGCAGTGGGGCTGCAGGGGAAGAGAAGTGTCGGTATCGCGATGGGCGTTCTCACTGCCCTCTGCAGTTGAAGAGGCAGGCGCTGGGCTACTATGACTGACCCGTTGCACTGGGATCAGGACGTTGGAATGCTGTCCGACGCTCAGTGCTGGTTACTCCCGAGTGGTGGATGACGATGTGTCTTGTGCTCCGAAACACACCGTCATTATGGCGGGAGCGCAAGCTCCGTTATGGAGCCCGAGTCTGGGCTAGCGCTGTTGAGTGCCGCGAAGGAGAGCGAATGTAGGAACGTCCTAAACTTGAAATAACAGGTTATTTCTGGCGCTTAGACGGCTGCTACCGCGGCCCGCTCGCTTACTTTTTATCCTATCCTACGGGAACTGTTAAAGTTTTTGGGATAAAAAGTGGCCTTTGTCACTTTTCGTCTTTCAAACTATATTCATGCAATAAGTCAAGGCAATCCGTTGCTCCGTTGCTGAGAAAAAGTTATTGTCTTATCCTACGGGAACCGCATTTTTTTCGGAAAGGAAAGTATCCTATGTCACTTTCCGTCTTCCAAACTATGCCCACCACAAAAATCAAGTCAATCCGTTGCTCCATTGCTGAGAAACAGTTGAAGACATGAGTGGATGAAGGTGTTATGTCGCATTTTTTTAAATTTCGGTTTTTTGTCATGAATGAAGTTGTTATGTCAACTCGGAAGTCATGGCACCTTCAGATTTCATAGTTATAAGCGTAAACAGTGTGAAAAATAATGGATGAAGGGTTTATGTACACACAACACTTAATTTCTTAGTGGAAGAAAGTGTTATGTACGTACATAGCACCTTCTTCCATAACCAAACGTGCTAAAACGAATAAAACCGTATTTTGGTATGGATGAAAGTGTCATGTTGTGTACATAACCCCTTCATTCATGTTTGAACGTGTTAATTTACGAGAATGTTATCATTCAGTTCAAAAATTAACGTTGGTCGTGGTAAAAAAAATAATTAAAACAGAGATCGGGGTGGGTACAACATGGGAATTACACATAACTTTCGTCTTGTCCATGTTCATCTTAAGAACCACCTGTTGAGAAACCCGATTGAGGCCTTCGAGCATCGTGCTGAGCTCTTCCATCGATTTTGCCATGACTACTATATCGTCGGCAAACCGAAGGTGAGTGAGGTATTCGCCATTGACATTGATGCCGAATCCTTTCCATTCCAGGAGCTTGAAGGCGTTCTCCAAAGTAGCCGTAAACAGTTTCGGAGAAATTACGTCTCCCTGTCTTACGCCTCTTTTTAAAGGGATCGCCTTGGAGCTCTCTTCCTGTACTTGGACCGACATAGTGGCGTTATTATACAAGCACTTCAACACTTCGATGTACCGATAGTCAATACGGCATCGTTGGAGAGACTCGAGTACAGCCCAAGTCTCGACCGAATCAAAGGCTTTCTCATAGTCCACAAACGCTAAGCAAAGTGGCCTTAACCTGCCGTAGCGTATGAATGTGGTCCATGGTACTAAAGCCCTTTCGGAAACCGGCTTGTTCGGAAGGCTGGAAGTCATCAAGCCTGCGCTCGAGACGATTCGTAATGACCCTTGAAAACAGCTTATAAACATGGCTCAGAAGCGAGATGGGTCTGTAGTTCTTCAATAAGGTGTTGTCACCTTTCTTGAAAAAACAACACCACCACGCTTCTGTTCCATGCTTCTGGCGTGATGCTCTCGAGGACGACGGTGTTAAAAAGCTTCTGGAGGACTTTTAGTACCGGTGTTCCACCCGCTCTCAGGAGCTCTGATGTGATACCGTCATCACCCGGCGCCTTGTTGTTCTTAAGCTGATTCAGGGCCATTCTAATCTCGTACAGGCTGATGTCTGGGATATCTTCGGTGAAGGGTCGGGTCAGCTTGGCTCTTGGATCTTTGGCCGCGCTGCTAACAGGCTTAGCGACCGAAGCGTATAACTGTCCATAGAATCTTTCGATCTCCTCTAATACCTCTGCCTTGGTCGACGCTAAACTTCCATCTTCTCTCTTCAGCTTTGTCAATTGGCTTTGTCCAATAGACAAATCTCTTGCGAACACTTTGGAGCCTTTGTTCCGCTCTATTGTCTTTTTAATATGTTTAGTATTAAAAAGACGGATGTCGTGCCGCAAGGATTTCGAAATTTGTCATTGAGACGCCTATAATGCCTATATGACTTTGCATCATCGGAAGACTGCAATCTTAGCGAGCGTCGTTCGGCCATGAGATTTACAGTGTGATCGGAGAATTTCTGCGGTTTATTTGAACGGCGGGGTCTAAAGAACTTAGCACCCACCGTTTGGACAGTTTCTTCAGTTTCATTTTAATACTTTCATAAAAACTTTCAGTTAATAAACACGTTCATACAGAATAGTTGTTTCATTTATCACCAAACATATTTGTGAATGAAGGTGTTATGTACATTTTTTTACATAAATTACCCTCATAAATATAATATTTTTCTAACAGCTTTATGTACTTGAATAAAGACATAATAACCTATATTTTTTGAAAGTTTTAGCATTGTAACTCTACTAGTACCATTTCTACAACTAAAAAACCTTTAACGCTAATTTTCTCGAGTTTTTGTTTTTGTATCATAACACTTTCATCCACTCATGTCTTCAGTTATTGTCCTATCCCATGGGAATCACGAATTTTCTCGGGATACAAAAGTATCCTGTTTTCACTTTCTGTCTTTTAAACCATAGGTATCCATACCAAAAATCAATTCAATCTTTCGCTCCGTTGCTGCGTCAAAGAGGAACAAACCAACAAACTTTTCGGATTGATAATATTAAAGTATGATGATTCTGTACCATAAAGGTAGAATAAAGAAACATGTTAAACCTCTAATGATAGAAGATTTAAAAATATTTTTAATGTCAGACAAAATGACGGCCTGTTATTAAACGTCATAGTAACATGTAGCATGCAGAGGGAATAAAACATTTTATCCAATTTTAATGTCAGTTGTCATTTTCAATCCATACTTTATTTCCTCTTCAAGGGGATATAATGGTGGAAAAACAATTTGTCCCCTTGCCATGCTACCTGTGATTTATAAAAGTCTACAGACAATGTCACCTGTCATCTAATTACGTTTCGCTGTGACGTTTCGTTAAGTGTCAAAGAGGAATTAATCACTTAGCGTCTTTGTGATAGTGGCGACAGTTTTGCTTTCGATAGTTTTTGTCCTGTCCTACAGGAACCATGCAATTTTTTGCTTAACGTCTAATGATTAGCATCTAAAATTGGACGCGCTTGGTTTTGCTCTTGAGTCTCAGCAGTTCTTTGCGCTGCGTGATGCTCGGCATCTAAAAGTCGCTGCGCTTGACTTTCTCCTTAAGTCTCAGCAGCTCTCTGAGCTGCGTGACGCTTAGCATCTAAAATTCGACGTACTTGGTTTTTTGCTCTTGAGTCTCAGCAGTTCTTTGCGCTGCGTGATGCTCAGCATCTAAAAGTCGCCGCGCTTGACTTTCAACTTCAGTCTCGGCAGCTCTCTGAGCTGCGTGACGCTCAGCATCTAAAATTCAACGCGCTTGGTTTCGCTCTTGAGTCTCAGCAGCTCTTTGAGATGCGTGGCGCTCGGCATCTAATGTCAAACGCATTTAAGTGTGCTCTTCAGACTCTTGGCTTCTAGCAATTTTCTTTACGCGAGCTCCGCTAGAACTACGCGCTAGATTCGATTTTGCGTTTTCTAGGCATACCTATTAGAATGAAAACTACGTAATTAAACTGAAAAAATACATGTAACCTTCTCTAAATTTTACAGGAAAAGATTGATTGACTTTGACATTTGCAACTCGAGCAGCCTTGAATGGGCATTGGGCATAGAGAATGTAATTTGGAAAGTCAAGATGCAAATTACCATTTGTCATGGTAGAAAATAAGTTTTTTCTTCTAAGATTCCAGCCAATGCGTTTTCATCCCCCGTTTTCAACCCTTTAAAACTATTTTTTCGAATCAAAAAGTAGCCTATGTCCTTTCTCAGGCTCTAGACTATCTGTGTACCAAATTTCATTTAAATCGGTTCAGTAGTTTTAGCGTGAAAGCGCGACAGACAGACAGACAGACAGAGTTACTTTCGCATTTATAATATTAGTAAGGATTAGCACGGCAACAATAACCAATTACACTAATGATAAATAATATTACCATAGCGTTTAAAGATATAAAGCGGCACCCACAACTACAAATTAGGTTTACGTGCTGATGACCTGAAAATGGCTGCCACAAACAGTTATCATTACTCAGGAACAACGGTGAACAAACTAGGAAGAAGTTTAGTGTAACAGAACGTCCAATTCTTATTAAAATATTCTTACTAGCATAATCCTTCAGTAATAAACTTTGTATAAAAATACAACGAACGCATTTAATTTCATATGCATACTCATTATTATGTAAAAGTACATTATGATATAAGTGCGGTAAGTTGAAACTTACAGCCGAGGCAATATTGCTATAGGCTGTAATTTTCAAAGCGCACGTATGTCATACGACGTTTTATAACATATTTGCGAGGAAATTAATAAAACTTTTAGAAGATATGCACTGGAATGGACCACATTGACTCGTCTGAAAGTCGTGCATCAGTCGAAGCATCGTGCGTTTTACATTACATTACCGCACAAGTGCCGTAATGTCTCTCACTCTCTTGAGTCAAAGTAGGAGAAACGAGACCACAGAGTTCTGCAATCGGTGGTGGCGTGCGTTTTACATTACAATAATGCACAAGTGCGTAATGAAATACATTACAATATTGTAATATTAATTGGTTAATAAATTGGTGTAATTACAGCCACTTTACGAGCAAATATGTAATAAAATACTTTATCATCTGAGTAAAGTGGACTCAATGGCTTGTTCTCACAAAACCGGAAATGGTACAGGTAAATACACAATAATAAATTTCAAATTTAAAAAACCAGTCAAGTGCGTTTGTGAGTGACGCACCGAGCCTTTTTAACTGATTTCTAAAAAGGAGGAGGTTCTATGTTCGTCTGTATGTAGGTATTTTTTTTCGTGTATGTTCTTCGATATTTTCGCCTATTGTGAATCGAATCAAAAAAATATTTTTTTAGTTCAAAAGGGTGTATGTATTCCTGAGAAAAATCAAAAAGTGTACTTCTGTCTTTTTGAGAGTTTGTCCTTTTGAAAATCTGTTTTTTTGAGAACAAGCCTTTAAGGTGACGCATTGATAAACTATTGTTTCAAAATCGAGTACCGCGCCGCTTCACTTGACAAATTTTACGCGGTCGCGCTCGACAGGATCACGCCAGAGCGGCGGGCGGCAGCGCTGGTCTAGCGTACGTGGCGCTGCTAACGGCGCGGCGGCGGCACGCGTCAACTTGTTTTGCCTAGCTAGAGCATACATATCATGGAGTCGCCTTGTCCTTATTCAACCATTTAAAAGAGGCAATTTTTTTTTTGTACTATTTAATGTTTGTTATTTTTCATACAATATACACATGAATATTGTTTTATGTATATTGTTGTATTGTTTTTGTTAACACTAGAGTATACGCGCCCACGAATTTCATTGAGGCTAATCCGCAGTCAAACAGAGATTCATGTTGAGAGAGTTGTACTAGTTGTGATGTAAAATGATTAACATCTATTACTCGATGCCCCAAGTCGGATGTTTCTGTTTGAATCTGAAATTTAAGCACATTTTTAGTATTTATTAAGTTTGAATTTCTTATTATGTAAAATATTATTTAGCTATAACAAAATGCTTACTGCAGTTTCAGAGGTACTTTCGACTATGTATGAAAGCTCTTCATTTTCAGGATTTGGTTCTTTTAACTGAAACAAAATTACTTACATTGCTATTAAATAAATTAGAAAACTACCATATTACTGGAGTACATTGGCGAAGGCACTCATTAAATACCTAAAAAATATTTGTGATAAAGCAGTCACAGTAATTAGAATTTCGTTTATTTAAGCGAGTTCAGCTTGCGGACGAAGTAAAAAACGGCATTTTAAAAATATAACCAAATCGACAACTTCCTATTGTTTGAAAAACACAAGACAATAATCGCGATAGTTTAAAAAAGTACTTAAGTTTACCGTTTCCTCCGGATCATCAGATGTGGGCAACACGTTTTGTAACTCTTCATTTCCAGGATTTGGTTTTTTTAACTGAAATAAAATTACTTACATTACTATTAAAGAAATTAGACTTCTACCAAATGACTGGAGTATAGTGGTGGAGGGATGGGTACTAAATACCTGGAAAGTCTTTGTAATAAAGCAGTGAGAGTAATTTTAATTTCGTTTATTTAAAAGAGGAAAAAAAATAACCTAATTGACAACTTCCTCTTTTTTGAAGTCGGTAAAAAGACAATACTATAACCGTGATAATTAAAAAAAAGTTTAAGTTTACCGTTTTTTCTGAATCCTCAGATGTCGGCAACAAATTGTGTAATTTAAGCGAGTTCAGCTTGCAGACGAAGTAAAAAACGGCATTTTAAAAATATAACCAAATCGACAACTTCCTATTTTTTGAAAAACACAAGACAATAATCGCGATAGTTTAAAAAAGTACTTAAGTTTACCGTTTCCTCCGGATCATCAGATGTGGGCAACACGTTTTGTAACTCTTCATTTTCAGGATTTGTTTTTTTTTAACTGAAATAAAATTACTTACATTACTATTAAAGAAATTAGACTTCTACCAAATAACTGGAGTACAGTAGCGGAGGGATGGGTACTAAATACCTAGAAAATCTTTGTGATGAAGGAGTGAGAGTAATTTTAATTTCGTTTATTTAAAGGAGGAAAAAAATAACCTAATCGACAACTTCCTCTTTTTTGAAGTCGGTAAATAGACAATACTAATAAAATTTAATTACTACTAAAATTTAATTTAGTTTATTTAAAAGAGGAAAAAAAAATAACCTAATCGACAACTTCCTCTTTTTTGAAGTCGGTAAAAAGACAATACTATACCGTGATAATTAAAAAAAAGTTTAAGTTTACCGTTTTTTCTGAATCCTCAGATGTCGGCAACAAATTGTGTAATTTAGGCGAGTTCAGCTTGCAGACGAAGTAAAAAACGGCATTTTAAAAATATAACCAAATCGACAACTTCCTATTTTTTGAAAAACACAAGACAATAATCGCGATAGTTTAAAAAAGTACTTAAGTTTACCGTTTCCTCCGGATCATCAGATGTGGGCAACACGTTTTGTAACTCTTCATTTTCAGGATTTGTTTTTTTTAACTGAAATAAAATTACTTACATTACTATTAAAGAAATTAGACTTCTACCAAATGACTGGAGTACAGTAGCGGAGGGATGGGTACTAAATACCTAGAAAATCTTTGTGATGAAGCAGTGAGAGTAATTTTAATTTCGTTTATTTAAAGGAGGAAAAAAATAACCTTATCGACAACTTCCTCTTTTTTGAAGTCGGTAAATAGACAATACTATAACCGTGATAATTAAAAAAAGTGTTTAAGTTTACCGTTTTTTCTAAATCTTCAGATGTCGGCAACACATTGTGTAACTCTGCGTAAGTTGGTGATATTTATGGGTGGCTACAAAATAAAATGATATAAATAATTATTAAAAAGTTAAAGCTAACACAAAAACCATCGGCTTCGAATAATATTTATTAGGTGATAGAACATCACCTAATAAATATTATAATTTTAGATAGGTATCTAAAATATCAAGAAACGACTCCATAGCTTTTTGTTCTGATATTTGTTTCCTACAGTATTGTTACTTTGTACAGACAAATCTTAGTACACACTTGGAAATAAAAATAGACGGAGTATTATTATTAGGTATAATTGATTGCTGACATGATAGATAGGTACTCACTCTCTATCTACTGGCTCTGTTGAGGATGTGGGTTGACCATCGTCAGTTTGCAGTTTCCGTTTTTTTGACCTAAAAAATTGTAAATATAGGTAAATGTAGAAAGTTGGCCGAAAAATTGAAGTTCCTATAATATATTATAGGTAGTAGGCATTTGATAATCCATAATCTGTAGACGAATGTGTGTTTGCCAAATATAGACTTTATTATTAGTGCATTAGAGTGCAACTATTTAATGCATTTAAATGGCAAGTTTATATTTATTTATATATGTAATCCAACTTACCCAAACATTCCGTCATTTTTAGGTTTTCGTTTTCGTAAAAATAATTCTTTCCGCTTATCTTTCCTCCCCATTTTCTATGAACACTTGTTTACCTACTATTTACACACACACAATACCAAATAAAAATATTACCTAACTTATTTCCTACTACATTAATGTTCTGAAGCTACAATATAATATCGTACTTACACTAAAGTCTAACTTATAATTTTAAAAATAATTCTGAAGTACTTAGGTAAATCATTCGGTTGTCGTCGCACAGAGTAGGTACAAGACAATAACCAAAACAAACAGCACGCGTCTCGCGCCGTCCGTACGTTGCGGCGTTGCCAGCCCGATGCTGTGCGAACAGGCAATCGTGCGCTCGTCGGAGTCGCAACGTCGCATCAGTGCGGCGGCTGCGCGGCCCCCACTGCGTGCGGCGGCCCAGATAGTGCCTGATAAAATTTTCTGAGCAAACACCGTAGGGTAAAAGCTAAACTAGAGAAGGCGCAAATGGATTTGATTGAGTTTTTAATTAATTACTCATAATATACACATTAAAAAATATAACTTCTCCGGCTAATAAATAGAAAAGTGATCTGGCCATTTTATTCGTAAAAAATAATGGGGTGTTGTCGCTGATAATTCTGAG
The DNA here is from genome assembly GCA_964007245.1 of Hypomecis atomaria. Classification (NCBI taxonomy): domain Eukaryota; kingdom Metazoa; phylum Arthropoda; class Insecta; order Lepidoptera; family Geometridae; genus Hypomecis; species Hypomecis atomaria. Next base: position 11,444,629 of record OZ023294.1, on the reverse strand, counting down.
CAAACGAATTATTAAACTTTTTTTTTGGTGAGAAATGAATAATTTTTTTTTATAATAAAGCCGGTCACTTTTTAAAATTTTGTCCTGGGCAAAAAATTTTTCAAGATTTTCCCTTATCTATGATATTTTTTAAATTTGAATCAATATCATTCGTTCTCTTACATAGCGCATTGAAAAGTACTCGTTTTCGTGTTTCTCGGCCCGATGCCTGATCTTAAATTGTTTATAATTTGTTTCAGATGTACTTGTAACTAAGAGGCATAAGAGAAGCGGAGGACAGGAAGACTGCCAGATGTGGAAAGAATTCCAACTCAAAATGACACATCCACAATGAAGACGAATCCACAATGTTCAAAATTCTGATAAGAACATGAAATCTAAACTAAAATTATCTCATGTGTATTGTAAATCAGCTTATAGCAATTGTCTGACAACGTAAGTGGATACATACACAACAAAATACTTATAAATGTGTCATGACTATAAAGCCTAGAAGCAGCATAAAACAACATATTATGGTCGCGCACACTTAAAAAACTGGAAAAATCCATTCGAATGTAACATGTGTGACTATCAAGCAACACATTCAAGTACCTTAAAACAACACATGCTGAATCACACTGGGATTAAGCCATATAAATGTGACATGTGTGACTATAAAGCAACACGGACATATACGTTGAAACAACACATGCAGACTCACACCGGGATTAAGCCATATGAATGTAACATGTGTGACTATAAATCAACATATTCAAGTAACTTGAAACAACACAAGCTCACTCACACTGGGATTAAGCCATATGAATGTAACATGTGTGACTATAAAGCAACACATTCAAGTACCTTGAAACAACACATGCTGACTCACACTGGGATTAAGCCATATGAATGTAACATGTGTGACTATAAATCAACATATTCAAGTAACTTGAAACAACACATGCTGACTCACACTGGGATTAAGCCATATGAATGTAACATGTGTGACTATAAAGCAACACATTCAAGTACCTTAAAACAACACATGCTGACTCACACTGGGATTAAGCCATATGAATGTAACATGTGTGACTATAAAGCAACACGGACATATACGTTGAAACAACACATGCTGACTCACACTGGGATTAAGTCATATGAATGTAACATGTGTGACTATAAAGCAACACATTCAAGTACCTTGAAACAACACATGCTGACTCACACTGGGATTAAGCCATATGAATGTAACATGTGTGACTATAAAGCAACACATTCATGTAACTTGAAACAACACATGCTAACTCACACTGGGATTAAGCCATATGAATGTAACATGTGTGACTATAAAGCAAAACGTGCAAATTCCTTGAAACTGCACATGTTGAATCATTCTGGGGACGAGCGATATTATGTCACATGAGTGACTATAAAGCAAAACTGACAAGTCACTTGAAACGTCACATGCTGACTCACAGTGGGATTAGCCGTCATAAATGTGATATGTGTGACTAAAAAGGAAAACAGGCAAGTGACTTGAAAAAGCACATGACGACTCATGCTGGGGTTTGGCTATATGAATGTAACATGTGTGACTATAAAGCAAAACAGGCAAGTGACTTGAAACAACACGTCATGCTGACTCATGATACGAATAAGCCATATGAATGTGACATGTGTGAAAATAAATCCAAACGTTTATTGACCGAGCGTAAGCGAGGTTTCTTAGTCTACTGGGATGAGCCGGCACTTGAGTTGTCAAATGTATATTTGTATGTTTCTTTGTTCGACGATAACTCAAGTACCTCTCAACCAATCTCTATGAAAATTAGCATACACGTAGTTTATATTTATAGAATTTTTAGTTCGAATGTGAGCATCTTCTGTTCAGTGGTGTCGAAGATACCAGGACCGTGGTAAAAAGAGGCAAAACGGCGCCACTTTCTGCAGGAGTTGCTGAAGACGTAATATTACTGCACGCTCGAGTATTTTATTTAAAATTGTAAGAATAACCGCTCATGTTCACGCAAAATACAGGATAATATTTTATTTGTAATTATTCAGGCAAATTTCATGATAATGTTAAACTTGTAATCATATTTACTCGTATGTAATATCAGGCCAGTTTTGGACACCTAGCGCCACCTAGTGCTATCAAAGTGTAACCTTTTCATATAGCGGTTGTTTTTGTAACTCTTTACTCATGTCGATATCAGAATAATTCATGTTTGGGCCGCATTGCATGGCGCCATTTTATAAACTAAATTGTTAACAATGGCCTCATCCATTTGGACGTCATCCATTCGGAGCGATGATCAGTGGGGGCCATCGACTTGGTATCATTGGGACATCGACATTTCATTTTGATCTCATGAACTATGATAGCTAGGCAGCTGAAATTTTCACAGATGATGTATTTCTGTTGCCGCTATAACAACAAATACTAAAAACAGAATAACATAAATATTTAAGGGGGTCTCCCATACAACAAACGTGATTTTAAGAGTTTTTGCTCGCTATTACTAACGGCAATGAGGGTTCCGTACCGTATGGGGCTCCCATAAGGTACGGAACCCTCCGTGCGCGAGTCCGACTCGCATTTGGCCGATTTTTTATTTTTAACCCCCGACGCAAAAGAGGGGTGTTGTAAGTTTGACGTGTCTGTTTGTCTGTGTGTGTGTGTCTGTCTGTGGCATCATAGCGCCCGAACCACTGAACCGATTTCAGTTTAGTTTTTTTTACTGACTTAATCGAGAGTGTTCTTAGCTATGTTTTATAAAAATCGATTGAGCCGTTTAATAGTTATGGTGGGTTAAAGTGGGGATGGAAGAACCAAAATTCCACAAATGTGCCGAAAATGGTTGTAAAATGAAAGATAAGATATTTTATCAGTGGTAGGACTCTGTCTAGTCTGTCGGGGGTTTTTTAAATTTTTAATTTAAGTTTTTATTATTTTGTAGCTAAGCTACTTAAGTAACAGGCCAACATGGTCGGCCTTAAGGGCCATCCACACTTCCACGGTGCTAGCGTCATATCATACCGTCAGGCCATTTGCTATCCGTATAGTTTTCAATTCGAGCACAGCTGCGACATTATGAAGGCGCGATCGTACATTTAATAGCAACATAAGAAGTGTTCTCTCTATTGAATGCCTGAAGTGAAAAAGAAACGGCAAAAGTGTAATTAGCTATTATAATTACGATGCTGCTTTCATAATTGGGCATACTAGCGGTGTCAATAAAGCCCTTCCGTATGTTTAGTTACATTTTAGAAATTTAGATTAAGATTATTTTTAAAAAAATAGTTATACTTATTAATAAAAGTCTTGTGACGAATTGTCTTTTCTTAATTTCAGCACCGAAGCCACGTTTGTTATAAGATCCTGTCAGTTTTTAGGGTTCCGTACCTAAAGGGAAAAACGGGACCCTATTAAAAGACTTCGATTTCCGTCTGTCTGTCTGTCTGTCACCGGGCTGTATCTCATAAACAATGATAGCTAGGCAGCTGAAATTTTCACAGATGATATATTTCTGTTGCCGCTATTACAACAAATACTAAAAATATAATAAAATAAATATTTAAGTGGGCTTCCATACTACAAACGTGATTTTTAGCAGTTTTTTGCTCGCTATCAATAACGGCAAGAGGATTGGGGCTCCCATACGGTACGGAACCCTACGTGCGCGGGTCCGACTCGCACTTGGCCGATTTTTATTTATGGGATCGGTCATTATAGGTACAGCCATATAATTAGAACGAAAGTAATAGAATCCTTACTCAAATAGCACTATACATCACTTTGTCCCACTTTAAATATGAAATTTTAAAGGTGTTAGAAAAAGATGCACATACATCCGAATCCCTTCCCTATCTCGGCTGTCCAAATTAAAATAATCGGCCAAGTACGCGTCGGACTCGCGCACGGAGGGTTCCGTACTGTATGGGAGCCCCCCTTAAATATTTATTTTATTTTAATTTTATTATTTATTATTGAAGTGAATATAAAACTAAATATTCTGGGAAAATTTCAATCTACCTGTTACCATTATTAATATAGAGCGAAAAACGTCTGAAAAATAAGGTTAGTTGTATGGGAGGCCCCTTAAATATTTATTTTATTTTATTTTTAGTATTTGTTGTTATAGCGGCAACAGAAATACATCATCTGTGAAAATTTCAGATGCCTAGCTATCATGGTTCATGAGATACAGCACGGTGACAGACAGACAGGCAGACAGACGGACATCGAGTCTTAGTAATAGGGTCCCGTTTTTCCCTTTGGGTACGGAACCCTAAAAAATGATTAGAGATTTGAACCTTACTGGAACTATAAATTGTAGAGGGTTCAAATTTCCGATCATAATAGGCTACTTGACTAGTTTTTGAAAATCATTTAAATTTATTCGGTAGTACATAATAAGCACACTACATTTATATTTCCGAGAGATCTACTGTGTTAACAATGAAAATCAGTGTTATAGTTCGGCCGTTCAGAGAATGCGTTCCTGACACGTCATCTTGAAAAAATGTTTTTGGCCGATATCTCGGAAACTATGTACTTAAGGGCAAAAAACATTAAGATCATTATTGTAGAAAATAAAATTTCGCATCTTTAGTTTCCAGTAAACTTTTTTGTAAAACTTACCGTTTACGATTTATGGCCCATTTAATGACATTTCATTAAATGGACCTTAAAACATTAAATGGTCCATAAATCGTAAACAGTAAGTTTAAAAAAAAAGTTTAATGTATGTGAAAGATGTGACATTTTATTTTCTACAATAATGATCTTTATGTTTTTTGCCCTTAAGTACATAGTTTCCGAGATATCGGCCAAAAATATTTTTCCAAGATGACGTGTCAGGAACGCATTCTCTGAACGGCCGAACTATAAAGAATAGATATTCAAGACCCGCCAAAAACAAAATTCTGTAATGGCGCTGGTCTTTGACGTCATACACTAGTAAATAACGTTAGTTAGTACTAGTAAATACGCTAGTTCACATCTAAAAACTGACAAAAAATACTTTAAAAGTAACTTACAGATCCAATCATATTACTCCGAAATCACAAAACACAAACAACAGTAACACTTTCACTGCGGAAAACACGCACGTCAGTGATTTCGATTCTCACAGCCAGGGGCAACTACACGCGCCAGGCGTATTGCACCGAATTCCATAGGACAGTGCGACAACCCACACGCGTGTGTGTTTTATCAAAAGTAACGCCAATGCGTGCAAACGTGCGAGGCGTGTGCGTCGATTAAAAAAAAACACAATAAAATGTAGAAAATAACATAGTTTTCATGCTACTCTATCAAATATAACATGCTGGCAAATTTTTTATGTAGTTATTTTTAATTTATAATTTGGCAAAATAATATATTAATTTAAAAGTAGTAAACTATATTATTAGGTATTAAAGCATTGACTATGCATTGTTGTCCTGAAAATATTAAGATTTCCGCAAATGTGTCATGCAGGCATAGAAATAGGCGCGTAAACACGCCGCGCGTGAGAAGTCGCACTGGCGCTACTCGTCGGGCGGTGTAATGGCCAGTGCGACTATAAGCATTTAATAAAAGCATTCAATGCGTTAAGGGTTGCCTACAATAAGATTTTCAGGCACCTGATGGGCCTGAAATGGTATTGTAGTGCGTCTGAGATGTACACGGAGTCACGTGTAGACTCCTTCAACGCTATACAGCGAAAGCGAATTGCATCGTTTATGTCTAGGGTTGACACGTGTAAGAACACCATTATAAAAAGCCTTGCAGAAAGATTGCCCCTGACTGCAACTTACCGACACTGGGTGGCTATTGCCACATAATTATTTGGATATTTTTATCTGGACTGTGTATTATTTTTACTTTTTATTTTGTAGTTTGGATAGGGATCTTTGAGTCCGAAATAAAGACCTTATTATTATTATATTATATAAGCGCCTGGCGCGTTATCTTACGAGCGTGTTAGCAAGTACTCGCGTTGCTCCACTGGTGGTGTCTCGAGTGTCTCGACGCGATGGCGTCTGTCCGCGCCTAGCGTGTGCGTTTAAGGATTCGCAAAAAGCTTACAAAAGTACCTCAGCAGTGAAAGTGTTCGAGAAATTTTTGTTTAGGTACTATCATGTGACGTTACCAGAGTTGCCGCCCTTAGAGCGTTCATGTCACAGATAAAATATCAAAAAAATATCGTAACATAGGTACGATATTTTTATATTATATATTTCGTGCGATTTGCGAAAATTAGACATATTTTAGTTTAAATGAAGTGAAATATGTATCTATGTCTTTTTCAGGCTATTATATTTAAGTACATTGCATCGCATCGAGTCGCGGCGTCATCCCTTGAAGGCCGCCAGTTCTACGTGTCCGTCGAGAACATCAGCTCCGGACACAGAAGAATAACCGCGGGAGTACCTCAAGGGAGTTGCACATCGCCGTTCTACTACTCCGCCTACACGGACGACATACCGATCCTGGAAGACCTCCTTCCAGGCGAACGGGGAGTTGTCCTTGCCCTCTTTGCCAACGACAGCGCCCTATATCGCGTCGTCCAGAAACAAAAGAGTGCACGAATAGAGTCCAACGAGTACTGGACATCCTACCAGAATGGTTGGATAAATGGCGGATTGCCGTCAATGTAGGAAAGACGGCAGCGCTGATGACCGCGAAAGGACAAAGAGGTCTTCTATCCATGAGAACACTGCAGATTAGAGGACAGGACATCGCGTGGGAAAGCACCTGCAAGTACCTGGGTGTCCAGATCGACACGACCCTAAGCATGCGCTCGCAGACCAATAACGCCGTGCACCAGGCGAAGGCTGCTTGAGCGCTGTTGCGGCCCGTGTTGTAATCTAAGCTGCCAATGAAGACCAAACTTGCCATATACAAGATGTATATCTGGACCCGGTTGACCTACGCAGCGCCCGCTTGGTACGCGCTCTGCACAGCCAGAAGAAAAAGATACAAGTGATGCAGAACACCTCCTTGAGGATGATCTCGGGAGCCGGCCGGTACGTTCGCAATGACGTGATCGCCCGGGACATGAAAATCGAAACGGTGGGGGAGTTCGTGGCTCGTTTGTCGCGCGGCATGTTCGACCGCGCTGACAATGGGCCACACCCCCATCTACACAACATTGCGCCGCTTCATGCACGCCCCCCTGGCGAACATACGTGGCGTAACGTGCCCTCCTTCGAGATCTCCTACTGGCTGGCTCGGACGACGAAGCAGAGGAAAGCGAGAGGGACCAAGCGGCAACATAGTAGTAGAAGATGAGGCTCAAATAAACAGAAATCCACCAAGCCACTTATAGGCCAGCACAAATCCACAAAGCCACAAGATGGCCAACCCAATTCTACTAAGCCAAGAGATGGCCAACGCTGGCCATATCAATGGCTAACGAGGGTGCTGAGAGAAGCCGCCCGTCCTCGCGTACTGGGAAGGATACTCGCACCCTCCAAACATTGCCCCTCGGCCCTTAGTTGGCCGAGGCGTCCAGCCGCTAAAAAGAGAATCAATCTAGAGTTGGCATCCTAACTCCCGCCAAACACGGGGGGGAGAAGAACCCGGATGATGAAGAAATGTACTTACATTTGTTCAATGTTATGCCCTTCTAGAATTACTGAACACAACATGCTCATAATTACTTTTTGAAAAAAATGGCAAAACCGGCTTCCATCGTGTACAAAATTCGAATATTTCGCTAGAATTGTTTACATTATTGTTGACTTTTCAAAAATGGCTCAGCCGATTTTTGTAAAATTTAAATGGAACCATCTCGAACTAAAAAAATAAAATCTATTCGGTTCACGATTGGCGCAATTATCGATGAACATAGGTACACAAAAAAGATACATACAGACGAACATAGAACCTATTTCTTTTGGAAGTTGGTTAAAAATGAGTTCGTATTTAATACAAAATATAGGTACACTCGCCATAATGATAAATTAATGTAATGAATATATAAAAAAATGTAGCGTTACCAAATTAATAACTTTTAAAATGCCATCTCATTGGTAACGCCTGGTCCACTGTATAGTACGTCCATGGCCAGTACTGGCAGGATGGCGGGAAACAGTGGGGAAAGTCGGAAAACGCGCGCACCCGGGGTGGCGTCGTGCGTTCATTCCGTACCCGACTCGCGCGGCCGCGCGCCGCTCAATCAATACCACTTTTATACCAAAATACAACCCCTATATCATATAATACCAGCTTCGCTTTACGTGTAAAATACTTGTGAATTTATTAACTGTACATAGTGATAGAGTTAAGTTCGGAAGGAAGGTGCTATCCTACCAAATCATCGAAAGCAAGTAAGTGATCTAAATTATTGGCACGTTTCTGAGATGACCTAGTTATTACCGGGGTTAGAACCTGTATGTTTTTGGTTTATTGGTTGCTATAGCGCCTGTCTGAGGCTTTGATCTATCGTGTTTTCGTAATTGCTTCTAAACAAATAAACCTGCGACGTCGTGTTTATTTCTTGACTAATGGGATTTTGATTATTATAACGGAAAAGTGGTTTGTAAAGCATTTGCGGCGTAAATCTAGGGTGGCGGCAGTAAAGATCGCTTATTTGATTGGATTTTAATGGTTGATCATAAAGGAAAATTAATAGGTAGTCTTATAAATAGGCAAGAAACTACCATGATTCAAAATCATAGTTTTAATAGCTAGTGCGTAGTTAAAAGAAAATCTGCCTCGGTGGCTCAGTGGTTAGTGACCCTAACTTCTAGGTCAAAGGGGTGTGGGTTCGATCCCCACCCAGGGCAAGTATTTATGTGATGAACATAGGTGTTTGCTCTGTGTCTGGGTGTTATTTAATTACTATCTATATAAGTATGTATTTAAAAAATATGTATAAGTAGTATATCAGTCTCTGGCAGCCATATCACAAGCTTTGCTTAGTTTGGGGTCAGAGGCCGTGTGTAAGATGTCAAAAAAAAAAAAAAGATAAGTATTACCTAAGTGGATTGATACTAACTTAACTATTCCAGTCTATTTCCGTATAAAGCAGATATTTCTTGGTGTGCCAACGCTCAGCTGTAGGTAGGTATCGTGCCAAAAAATAGTTTGAATTTATCCAAAACTGCACGCCAATGCACTGCGTTCATAATGGCAAGAATAAGTACCTATATTAAATCCATAGGGTTACTCAGAAAGGGTGTACTGAGCTCAAAGGGGGTGATTAAGACTGGTATTATGAACAACTTTTACTATGGGGTCAATCTGGAATTCCAGAAAAAATGATCAGCTAATCCATACAGTATTGCAACTCAGAAACGACTAAATGTATGACAGGACAGCTGTTATTTTTCTCGAATTCAAGGTTGGCTCCATATTAAAAAATGTTCATAATGATGAATGAGAGTAGGTACTATATTATAGGTAGTAAGTAGGCACACAAAGTGCGCACAAAGTACCTTTTAGCACAACTATATTTTTAGGGTTCCGTACCCAAAGGGAAAAACGGGACCCTATTACTAAGACTTCGATGTCCGTCTGTCCGTCTGTCTGTCTGTCCGTCTGTCACCGGGCTGTATCTCATGAACCATGATAGCTATGCAATGTAAGTATTTCGGTTGCCGCTATAACAACAAATACTAAAAACAAAATAAAATAAATATAAAAGGGGGGCTCCCATACAACAAACCTGAGTTTTTAGATGTTTTTCGCTCTATTTTAATAATGGTACCAGGTAGATGCTTGAAATTTTCACAGAATATTTAGTTTTATATTCCCTTTAATAATAAAATTAAAATAAAATAAATATTTAAGGGGGGCTCCCATACAGTACGGAACCCTCCGTGCGCGAGTCCGACTCGTACTTGGCCGATTATTTTATGTACCCACATAGGTACAATACCGAATATGGAACATAATGTGTCTAGCCGTGTGGAGACGTGTGGTCTATTGGTAATGAATCACAACATAGTAAAAAACAAAGTCGTTTCCCGCTGTCTGTCCCCATGTATGCTTATATCTTTAAAACTACGCAACGGATTTTGATGCAGTTTTTTAATAGATAGAGTGATTCAAGATGAAGGTTTATATGTATAATACACCTGTGCGAAGCCGGGGCGGGTCGCTAGTTAATGATAATCCTTACTATCGTGAGGTAGGGTAGTTACCCGTTTTGACCGTTGGGGTTCATTCATTTAAGTACGAAATTACACACCATTGGCTTTTCGGAGAAAGAAAACATCGTGAGACAACGTGCATAGGTACATCCGTAGAACAGAAAATCGATGGCGTATGTGAATCCACCAACCCGCACTGTTCTAGCGTGGTGGAAATGGCCCACTCACCCTTCGTGAGTAGGCCTAAGTCTTGCAGTGGACTATTAAAAATGCTGGTAGATACAGGAGCAATACATAATAATATTGTACAATTCCTACATGAGATTTTGCGAAACAGATAGATCGATTTCTTGAATCATCACAATTTACAACACTATCCTCTATCTCATTTAAATTCAGAACACTCACAAAGATACCCTTTGCCAAGTTATCTGGAATTGTAGGCATCAGAACAAAAACTAGTAGAGTTATACCACGTGGAATCAGATTAGGGCTTTTCTAGGCTCACCACAAAATGTTTGGAATTTATGTAGAGGTACCTAACATACCTACACACTTGGATACGATACTCGTTAAAACTGTCGAAATGTAGTGAATTAATTATTTTTCGCAAAAAATGGCAAAACAGCCTTCCGAAAAATTCTTTTTTAGTTCGAAAGGGTATACCAACCTCCTCCTAAGGTAGTCCCATTAAAATTTTAAAAGAAACGTCTAAGTTGTTTTTAAAAAATCAACAATTATTGTTGATTTAAGTAGTAGTACCTACTAGTAAACAATTCGAGCGAAATATTCGAATTTTGTATACGATGGAAGGCGGTTTTGCCATTTTTAGTGAAAAATTATTATTAATATGTGCCGTTATATTAAATCAATGCTTCTTTTTCAAAATGTCTAAATTGACCGCGTTCTTTCTCTATTAGGTACTTACTTTTTACTCTGTGGCCCTACCCGTAGATGTTAGGTACTGCTATGCTACACCGAGATGTGCAAACGCCTGATACAATAATAGTGTGCCATTTTCTCGTATGGCAGTTTTCCATTGCTTTAAACGCATGCCATAGTTACGCACAGAGTTTATAAGGTGGACGCACCAGTTGTGGCCATCTTAGTATCATTTGTGGCCACTTTGGATTTTAAGGATTAATAAGACAATTTTATGTTAAAATAATATTTTAAAGAAATTTTCAAACATTTAGCTTCTTTTCTTATATTAAAGTTACATTGTTTATAAATATCATTAATGCAATAATTTTGACACCAAATGGCCACAACCGGTACAGTGGTCACAACTGGTACACCCACTATACACGAAACATAAGTAAAGTACTTAATGACACGAAATTAAAACTCTCGTATTTTTATAAAAATAACGTTTATAATTATGTATTTTTCCCAAAAAAATCGCAACTCCCACTTCCACCGTGTACAGAATTCGAATAGTTTGAATGAATCGATGTGACATCCATGTACATTATTGTGGATTTATCAAAAACGGCTCAGCCGATTTCGATAAAATTTAAATTGGACTACCTCGGAAGTATACCCTTTTGAACTAAAAAAAGATTTTTTGATTCGGTTCACAATTGGCGAAGATATCGATGAACATACACAAAAAAATTACATACAGAAGAACGAAGAACCTCCTCCTTTTTTGAAGTCGGTTATTTACTCTCATACCTAACCATAAAATTATAGAGTGAAAGTGCAAATGCAATTCGTTATTGAAGTGCTGGAAATAACATAACATCTGGTTAAAGTTCCGTTATGTTGAAAATATGAGAGGTAACTTTTACGATAAAAAAATATTCAAGAAAATCCAAAATAACATAACTCAAAAATCTTCTGCGGTAAACGAAACAGACGAACTTATACTTAAAACATAACATCCCCCTTTTTGGAAGTCGATAAAAATGTATGGCAAAAATCTTGCCCAGAGCTGTCAAATTATGTACTTCGAATTTGACAAGAATTTGTCGTTTCGCGATGAAAAATCCAACAACAAGCCACCGAATCGAAATATTTTTCATATCTCTTTTAAACTCGTGTCATATTAAATCAATGCATCTCGTTCAGACCGAGACAATCGAGAAAATATTATCCCTACGTAGTGAAATCTGACCACACCTATTTAGACGTAAAAACCAACTACGCTATCCCTCTGGTTACTCTAAGGCCCTACCACACTCCCCTTATCATTGCCCTCTCCAGACAGGAATTATCCAGAAATACCGTCGGTCGGTGTCACTGACCGTGGCAGTGTTGGCCCCCTTATCTGTCGCATTGCCAAATCTTTCTTGCACCCACAGAACTTCTGAGATTGGATATGTCGTCCCGATCTGTGGGGACCTAATTTAAAACGTGAAACTTTTTGCTCATAAGTTACTAGTCAACGCCAAAAATAATCACACAACTACAGGGCGACCAAGCTTTGCTCATACTCGTATACTGATAAACTTATAAAGAAAAACTAATTCTAAATACAAAGCACAAAATCTTTAAAGCCGTTTCTGAGATCTTGATTTGATATAAAAGTAGACAATTACTCGCAGAGCACGAAGCATCATTTAATCATAAGCGCTAACACAACACTGCTTTCTGTAATATCTGTTTCGTAAACATACTCGTACATTTGGCGGTGCATGTGTATTTGCTACCTATAAGTGTTTCGCGCGCCTGGCGAAGAAAAGGCATCTCTCTAGATCTCTACGCATGCAAGTTGCACCCTTGCACTGTCTTCCCCACATTGGGGAAGACGGTTGTGGGGAAGGCAGTAGCTATAGCAATAAAATTTGTCTTCATTTATATTAAAATGTTGGCGTTTTTATTCCTTTGACTCGTATGAATGAATATTTACCTATATAAGTAGTTAAATAGATGTGCCGCGAAATTGAATCGAGTTCGTGAGTTCTACCTACTGTCTCGAGAACTACTAGTATAACTTCAGCTTTCAATCACTCTTTCTTGCTCTTTCTGCTGTAGAAAGATTGACAGGTGAAAAGATAGATAAATTCTTTATCAAAACACAACTAAAATATACAGATAAAAAACATGAAAACTTTAGCGTGCAACAAGAGGCGGCCTTATCGCTAATAACGATCTCTGCCAGATGTAAAATAACGCAGCGTCAGATTTATTATATTAAGTTACGCCAGAGGAGCGGTGACGTGGGCCACTACAGACTCTCATGCCCAAGGGGCCTCGGACCTCGGATGCCCTGCCTTCCCTTGGAGCCCCCCAGTAAAGCCTGTGCAGACCAAAATTGCCTCGCCAAAATCAGAATCCTAGAAAACTCAAACTGCGTAGCGTAGATTTTGTTAGTACGGGTTACACATGAAAATAAAATAGGGCCTCGCAAAATGTTTATTGCCCCAGGAGATTTTAGTCTGGCTCCGCCACTGCCCTAGGCTTAGACTACCTAATCTTTAGTCTACGGTCTAGATTCGACAAGCGGCGGACTATAAGACTATAAACTTTCTTCGTGGACGCCGGATTTTCGGTCTCGCTGAAAATTATCCTTGTTCTGACCTTTTGTGACCTTACTGGAGCTACAAAGTCGTGTTGATTGCTACACTTAGATATTCGGTTTTGTACTTGTAGCAATATGAAGTACTTATGTACGGTCCTACGGTATTTCAGAAAGTTTTTTGCGCAAAGTGCAGGGATATCAAGAGGCGGATCTAGGGTTATTCAGAAAAAGTGTGCTGATTAAGACCAACACAACGAACCTAACACTAAAACAAACTATTTATTTGTTTCATACATTTTGTTGATGATAAGTTATTAGGAATGCCTTTTCTAAATAACTCTGTATACCTACTCATGATTATGATACTTTATATAATGAGGTACAATATATAAGAGCATCCAAAATTGCGAAACTTCCATTCATTTCGTTGAGAGTCCGTGAACTTTTTGTTCTCTCTAAGAAATATGCCACGGTAGGTATAGTTATATGCAACTGAAAAACATTTCTAAGTATTTTTATTTGTAAAATAAAGATAACGAATAAAGATAATAATTTTAGAAAAAAAATCGCAGCACCGACCTTCCACCGTGTACAAAATTCGAATGTGACATCCATGACAAATTTTTGTTGGTTTATCAAAAACGGCTCTGCTAATTTCCATATTTTTAAAAGGGAATACCACAAATATGTATAAATCTACCTATACTTCATTATCATAATTTTTATGTCATCAAACATAATATTATTGAAAAAACGCTGATTAAAATTCACCAAGACTCGAAAGACTGGTTAATTAACTGTGACTGCACAACGCTTTCACTCTTGCGAAAATGTTTTTTTTTTTTAGGAGAGCACGATCAATACGTTAGCAAAAGTATCAAAACGAGGCAGATTAAAGCTATTTTGTTCTGATAAAAAGATAGTGGCTCCATCATTGAACTGTTCGTTAAGCTGGTTGACCACACAGATCGACCAATATATTAACAGAAGTGTCAAAACGAGGCAATTAAAGATTCCATCAGGAGCTGTCAGTTTTGTTCAGGTTATGAGATAGTGGCTCCGTTTTTAGAACAGTTCGTTAAGTTCGGCCACAGTAGAGCAGCGAGTGGGAAGTCATCGAGCGGTCCTCATGGAAAGCTGTTTACTGTGTGCCAACACGACGGCAGATAGGCTGTGTGACGGGTGCGGGAGAAAAGCTTCCTACGGTGACCATAGTTCTGAGATAATGTGAGACTTGTAAAATAATTATTGTGAACAAATTTTACTATGGGATCAAACTTTTATCATTTATGACAACCTAAAATCAGCACATTACATTGTTGACTTAAAATACATTTCAGTCAGGCACAAAATATGGCACACCAGGGCTCAGGCCCCAAGTTCTCTATCGAAATATTTTCACACATATAGAAATAAAAATAAAGAAAATATATAGAAATATACCTACAAACTAGTTTTTACTCGCGGCTTTGCCCGCTTGATATTTTTTTGAGTCACAGGAAACTTTTATTTTCCGGGATAAAAAATATCCTAGATGTCACTTTCCGACATTTTAACTATATTCATGCTGTCAAATCAAAATCAATCAATCAATCGATCCGTTGCTCTGTTGCTGCGTGAAAGAGTAACAAACCAATAAACATACATTCCGATTTATAATACTAAACAAAGATTACTCGCAGATATAAGATAAGATTATATTTGACCTGTAACTATTGTTATCAAATGTGTTATTCTGATGTATAAGCATTATTATTGCAATTTTTTATCATCATCATCAATCCGTTCGGTAGTTTTTACGTGAAAAAGTTACAAACATCCATACATACCTACTCACAAACTTTCGCGTACATAATATTATCTATAGTTGGATTATTTTTGGAAAAAAATAACACAACCGATTTCAACCGTGTACAGAATTCGAATAGTTCGCACGTTTACATGTTGTAATTTACACATTATTGTTGATTTACCAAAAGTGGCTCAGCAGATTTAGATAAAATTAAAATTATTTTTCTGTAGATCATCATACTTATAAAATGTTCCCGACCATTTTATAAGTATGATCTACAGAAAAATATTTTTGAAATTGGACTACTCTTTAAACAGTAAAGTTATGCGTGGTCATACTCGTACATAATTAATCGGCTAAGTACGAGTTGGACTGGCGCACGAAGGGTTCCGTACGGTATGGGATAAACATTTATTTTATTTTAATTAAATTATTTATTATTGAAGTAATTATACAAATAAATATTCTGTGAATATTTCAAGCATCTACCTGTTACCATTGTCCATTATTAATATCGAGCGAAAAACGGCTTAAATTTAGGTTTGTTGTATGGGAGCCCCCTGAATTAATAATTTTATTTTGTTTTTAGTATTTTGTTGTTATAGCGGCAACAGAAATACATTGTCTGTAAAAAATTCAGATTTCTACCCTTAGAGAATAAATAACTATTAAATATATACATTAAGTTTCTACCTATAACGGTTCATGAGATACAGCCCGGTGACAGACAGACAGACGGACAGCGGAGTCTTAGTAATAGGGTCCCGTTTTTATCCTTTGGGTACGGAACCCTAAAAATATATATACCTACGCGTCGACTTGATAATCTCCTCCGTTTAGTCGGCTAAAAATATGGAGGCCCTACGACGTGGTACTTCCAAAGTAACTGTAGTGTAGGGACACTTTCACTGCAGACGTCTGGTCACGGCACACGCCTCGATCATCCGATAAC
Organism: Hypomecis atomaria; assembly: GCA_964007245.1. Taxonomy (NCBI): domain Eukaryota; kingdom Metazoa; phylum Arthropoda; class Insecta; order Lepidoptera; family Geometridae; genus Hypomecis; species Hypomecis atomaria. The sequence goes on along the minus strand of OZ023294.1, from coordinate 11,428,348 downwards.
TGTACCTACACGTTATTACCATTCACTACTTATGTACATTGTTGACTTATGAGGGAACATTTCAGGCACGAAACATGGCAGACGACCCAGCAGGGTCTATATGAAAACATGTAAAAACAAATGTAAATAAAATAAACAGTACGCGCGTTACGTGAACCAAGTTAGGTTTTGTTTTCAAGAATTATACATGAAATATTTTTACTAGCAACCCGCCCCGGCTTCGCACAGGTTTATTATACATGTAAACATTCCTCTTGAATCACTCTATCTATTAAAAAAAACCGCATCAAAATCCGTTGTGTAGTTTTAAAGATATAAGCATACATGGGGACATGGGGACAGCGGAAGCGACTTTGTTTTATACTATGTAGTGATGATTTCTATTATTATAACTCAAAAACTCGCCCTTTATTTAAAATGACAGTCATCATTGACCTTACAAACAATATTTATTGGTACTAGTGGCGACGAACCTATTTATCAAACATTTTCGCGAACATAGAAATACTTGGCAAGCAACGTTACGTTTTGTCGATAGAGAATCAAAGCTCTGAAATAACGTAAAGTGTCTAAGATTTTTTTTTTTAAAGATGAGAAGTATTGACAAAAATTGTGAAAAAGCTAAATGTTTTCAATAGAAACATTAGAAAAATCATAAGGTCATTGAATTAAAAAATAACTTTACGGGGATTGCGGAAAATGTGCCATTTTCTTCGTACCGCAATGTAATTCGAAGTTATTACGCTCTCACTGATGTGATGAGAGTTTCAAAGTTACTTTTAAATGGTTGATGAGGTGTTAAGGGCTATGGGAACTCAGAGATGACTGATTAGAGATCACAAACAGTTATAAGTCATAATAAATAATTTGATTTAGGTACTTGAATGTGTCTCATTTTCTCATGTGATGAAGTAGGTAAGGTCAAAGTCAAAGTCAAATCATTTATTGCAACATATGAAATTTACATGCGGTTCTTAATTAACATGTTTTGTATAGTTATACATATGACCCTGAAAAGGGTATGGCAATTTTATTATTCGTATGGGAACGATTTATTATTATGTTTTCTAGATTATCTTTAAAAAAAATCGTCTAATTTGTAATAACAATAACATTTGGATAATAGAATAATTTTTAGTTGTTTTATAAAACAGTTTTCCTTTTCGATATCTTTTAGATAGATTGGCAGTTTATTAAATATTTTTATAGCCATAGAATGCGAGCTGGAACTATGCATTGCTACGAGTAAGTTGGACTTTGATCCCACGAGTTTATATCTGTATTCTGTATTGTGAGATTTTTGAACGATCTAACGAAGTGAGAGATAGTCTCAGTTTTAACTCGACAATTTTGCTTATACATATTGGACCTACCTACCCCGAAATTGCAAAAAAACAGCTGTTCTATACAAACAACATATCATAGACTAGTTTTTGGCCGCGGTTTCGCCCGCATGTATATTGGTTTTTGTGCTATCCCATAGCAACCTTTTATTTTTTCGGGATAAAAGTAGCCCATGTCACTTTCCGTTTACTAGTCAGAACTTATGGTGATGATGACGTTTTCCAATTATTAGATATCAGCCGTAAGACATAATACCATCATCAACATTAGATCATTGGTCGGGGGACATCCTACGCTGCGCTTGCCGGCACGTGATCGCCATTCGAGAACTTTGCGGCCCTATCAGTAATTTGTTGTATGATGTCTTAATGTGGTTGTCAGTGTCAGTACACCTCGTGGTTTACGCTGCGCTTGTAGGTGGTCTCAAGAACTTTTCTTACATAAATTACGTAGCTCGTTTTGAGATCTGCACCTTTATCTCACAATTTTACGGATCATTAGAATTTGAAAGAACAGCAGCTTACCGGTAAGGCTTGGCAAAATCTCGATGGTCAACATGGGAGAAATGGAGCACGACGCTCGATGACAACCGCTACTTTGGCCATTGTATCAGCGCTTGTAGCATTATAGAACCAACATGGCGAATAAATTACCATCATCTAACATTTTGAGTAACCTAAACACCTCGTAACGCGATTGATGGACCTAGACACGTCCACCCTAGACACATCTTTGGCCACCTTAGAAAAAAAAAACATTTTTCCTACGTGGGTAAAAATTGGCAGCTGCCCCCCCTTAAAGAACATTTTTAATTACGCCAATGTGATAGCGGTAGTCTCTATGGCAACTAAGTTAGGTTTGCAATAGAGTCAGTGAGGTGAATTTGGGCCAATCGTTCTTGGAAGTTTGTCCATGTTCCCCTACACTGTCGATTTTCCTTCGATACGTACGAAGCGGTTTGACTCAACATTTCTGATTCGTACCGCCAGGGAATGGAACAGTGTTCCTGCTTTCCTGTTTCCTAAGAGATATTATATAAAGCTTTTCAAGGTCAGAGTGAATAGGTATCTTCTAGGTCTGCATGCTTCATCTTCGACCACAGCGTCGCTTACAATCAGGCGAGTTGGTAGTCAAGCGTGGACTTATTCGGGATAAAAAAAATTATTCCGCATAGGTTTGCGTTTGACTACATGCTGCCTGATGTTAAGCAGATATGCGGTCTAGGGTGTAGCACGCTTACCTGAAAGATACCTATTTACTCGGGATTTTTTACTTAGAGGCATTTTTAGGCTTTTAGGGCCTTTTTACGGTACTGCTCCATCCTACAAACTCTGGGCTACATCGATGAATATGGCCCATTCGCCTTTCAGGTCGATACACTGCACAGTAATAGTAGGCTCTTATAAAACATCAAAGTTAAATAAGATACATTTTTCGATACCAATCAGGTACCCAATAATTATTTTTCGCAAAAAATAGCATGACCGACTTCACCCGTGTACAGAATTCGCGAATATTTCGCACGGTTCGATGTTACATTTTTCACATTATTGTTAATTTTTTTCAAAAATTGCTCAGCCGATTTCAATAAAATTTTAATGGGACCAATTTCGAAGTATACTCTTTCCAATAAAAAAATAATTATTGAAATTGGACATTTATGAAAAAGTTATGCGTGGTTTTACATGAAATTAAAATATACGCGTCGAATTGAGTACCTCCTCCGGTTCGTCGGTCAATAAGATACATTTTTCGATACCAATCAGGTACCCCAAAATGGTGTTATGGTGAAAAGTGTTTTTATTTCCTGTATAGATCGAACAGCGTCCACGCGGGTTCTTCTCTGAGACAGATAGTAAACAATCGGCTTTCTTGTACGTGATTCATGTAACAGCTACGCAGATAAGCACGACCGTAGTAGATGTCGAGGTTACCTATATATTAGTACTGGGGCTCTATGATTGAATCATTAGAACGGCTGAACGTTTGCGTAAATGATCACGAGACCAAGTAAGATTAGCTAGCTCAGCATACGACCACGAAAAGAGTTTTGTCGACGTGTGAAAAAGTGACAGATATGTACCTAGTTCAGCATAGCTCTTGTCTTGTTCTGACACGTCGATATAATTATTTCGTGGTCCGTATGCTGGACCAACAGGAGTGACCACTGAAAATATATGATTGTGTGAACGGGAGAGTATAGCATGCGATCCCCTGGTGTTAGAAATGATTCTAACGTTTTGAAAATTGGGCTCCAGATAAGCACAGCTGTAGTAGATTTTGAGATCCTACCTATATTTTGGTACTAGGTTGTATTGTCTCAGATTTTATAACTTCTGTGGAGAGAGCTAATGGTTTTTGGTATACCTATTTGCCTAACGGTGGTAGGGTTGAGGTTATAATGGCTATTCGTCGTCGTTGTCTTTCTTCCTTTCGTCGTTTCAGCCATTGGACGTCTACTGCTGGACATAAGCCTCTCTTATAGATCTTCAATAAGTTAGTATCAGCTCGTATCCAGCGCTATTTCGTTTGCCAGCCATCCTGTGGTCTTGATGAGGTGACCCGTCTAGAGGTCGAATCATACAACTTGGCGGCTGTTAGCTACAAGATGCGGATAGAACAATCCTGACTGAAGCTCACTTAAGGTCCATCGCCTCACACAGCACGTGAAATTCATTTTTTTTGGTTTCTAGGGTTCCGTAGCCAAAGGGTAAAATCGGGACCCTATTACTAAGACTCCGATGTCCGTCTGTCCGTCTGTCTGTCTGTCTGTCTGTCACCGGGCTGTATCTCATGAACCACTATAGCTAGAAAGCTGAAATTTTCAAAGATGATGTATTTCTGTTGCCGCTATAACAACAAATACAAAAAACAAAATAAAATTAATAATTAAGGGGTGCTCCCATACAACAAACCTGATTTTTTGTTGTTTTTCGCTCTATATTAATAATGGTAACAGGTAGATGCTTAAAATTTTCACATAATATTTAGTTGTATGTTCACTTCAATGATAAATAATAAAATTAAAAAAAAATAAATATTTAAGAGGGGCTCCCATACAGTACTGAACCCTCCGTGTGCGAGTCCGACTCGTACTTGGCCGATTATTGGTTTTTACAGCGAAAACGCGCGGTGACCTCGTGAATCCACCGCAACATCTGCGGAGAATTGGATTATCCGCAGCTTGTGGCTAACATCACAGCCTCCAAGTTGTGTGATATTCTAACTACACCTATAAGGTGCGCTTATCGATACGCGGTTCCCACTCAAGAACTTATCCACTCTATCGCTCATCAGGCCTTCAGGTTATATACCCTACCTCATGCCATTTCAACTTGCCAATAAGAATTAACACTTCTTCAAATAGGTACATTAGGTACATTGGAGATTTAAAATGTCCTCATTCTTCGACTAAACCTTGTATCTGCGTTAAAAGTTACCAAACCTTTCATTGTAATTTTATATAACTAAAGCGGAATTTTATCGCTGAGAAAGTTTTCGTATAATTAAAGCTGTACAAAGCAGTTGACAACTTTGAAAAATGAATAGAAGTGTGTTTGACCTGTAACTAATTGTTACTAATAAATGAGTATGAGTATGATACGATTGTAAAAAAACTTTCTTTGCAATCATTCCTAGCAGAAGAAAAATAGCTAGTCAAACAAGATTTAAGCAATTTTACGAATTTGTTTACGATGATGATGTAAGATAATGTAATTCACCATGGGCATTTTTTATGACCTAGAGAGTTATGCAGAAAGAGTGTAAGCCGGACTCTAAACAAGTCGGATGAGTATAACTACCTATGAGGAACTCTCTATCTTTCTTCCTGGCTATAGATAAATTCCACATGGTGGTGGGATCAGCCTTACTCACTTTCCTTCGTTCTTAGATCGACTTAGTCTTTGGAAACACTGCACTCTCTCATGAATTCCACTGCTCCGTTCAAATCACCTTGTATGTCCATATAGCTTTATACCGCATATCTGCAGGCTTTATCAGGAAGGATATAGTCAAACGTAAACTGGTACTACTTACATTAAAAATGCAAGTGGAGTCCCTCCGCGCGGAAGAAATGAAAATTCGACGCAACAGTGCTTTCAGACCCCCTCCATGGTAGCGTTAAACGTTTAATGCAATCTTGTTGGAAGTCGCATTACAAGTTTTACTTCAAAAAGGAAAGAAAAAAAAGAAATGTAATAATCACGTTGAACAAACACCATTCCAAAAGTTCCACCGTTACGTAACCGCAAACAATTCCCTGAGTCCCGGCAGCGGCAGCATTCCACGCAATTTGTGCGGTTGCACAAACTGATGGAATTATACAAATGGAAAATTGTGGATTCTGCGACGGAATCTGGGTCTAAAATTGTTGTGCTAAGAGTTTTTTTTAAATCCAGGATGTATTTCTAAATCATAGAAATATTATAATTCTACTTGTAATCCGTGACTACCAGCTGGCCGTCACGGCTTCGCCCGGTTACAAATGAATTACTTTTAGTTAAAAAAACATTCTAAAAGATAGTGAACACAATTTACAATTACCTACCCAAGACAGATTGTTCTTCAATTCGCTAGTTGCTCTTGCGCATAGTGAAAGCGCTAATTTCATCTAGGTAGGGGTATTTGTTTCTGCTCTTTGTCGAATAAAGATCCAAAAATGTCCATGTAAATGCTCCCTTGGTAGCCACAACAAGATTTAAACCTTCTCCATCTGAAACCTAAATACGTTCATGCTCCAGGTTTATAAGGTCTTTAGGGCTTAATAGGTGAAATGTTTTAATGCTCTAGGTTACCTAAGTCGGAGCTAGCAACGTTTTATCGTTATACTAGTAGAATACACAGTAAGCTTTATATTCTGAAGTGTCTACCCAGCGTTTAAGATTGCTTGTACCTTTTACTTATAAGGGAGGTCACACCAGTTGTAAATATGTACACTGTACACTAGCATTCTACTGCTGTAAATCATATATTTATGTGAAACTATGTAAATATATCAGTAGTGGGGTATAGAATAAACATTGTCGCGGTGTCTTTTTGTTTACAGTTTTTTTACAACTGGAAAAAACAACCACTACTTCATTAGGTGTCCAAATGAAATAACTACAAAATCAATACAAGTTTTTCTCCTTTGACTGTGACTAGGCTTTGGGAACTCCCGACAATTTTCAAACCCCGGGACACGAGACAGCCTACAATCAAAGTACCAGGAATTCCCGGAAGTTCAAGAATTATTATTTTTTGTAAAAATTGATATTTATCAAACAGCGAATAACATTTTAATACTTTAACGTTAATTTCGTTTTAAATGATTGCTTTATTTCTTATAATCACACAGATTAATTACCAACCAGTTAAATAAAATATCATATTATTGTGAAAAAGTGGCGAAGCCAGCTAGGGTCCTCACTGGGGCCCTAAAATTGTGAGTTTGGTGACGCGAAAAGTAAAATTTACATAAAATATGCATAATGTACTCGTATGTTAAACTTTTGTTATAACAGTGCATTGTGATTTCAGTAATGAAACTACAATTGGGTAATTCGTGGGGAATCGAGAAATATTTTTCCTTATTTTCCTGATTTGGGGAATTCGACTTTGGTTTTTGGGGAGACATGTTAATTTTCAACACTGGTAGTTTCGTAGTAGAGCAAGTAATTATTCATTAAACTGGCGCTAGGCTATTTCGATCAATTAATTTGAAAATAAAAATTATTATATAAGAATTTCGCCAATCTTGTCTCGTTTCGAGTCTCGACTCGAAAGTCCCGGGACTCGAGACGATTAAAATTGCGAAAAGTCCCGGGATTCCGAGATAAGTGACGTCCGGGAACCTAAACCCTAACTGTGACAAATTAGTCACTAAAATACTGCATAAGTTTCCTTTTTTTGCTAAATGTCCTATCGTAATTAAATTAAATTGGCACTTTTTCTCTTTCCAGAGTTTACGTTCTTGGAGTTTCCGGAAGTGCAGCAGTAAATAGATCGCGCTGGAGAGATACAAGATGGCGGCGGCCCCAGCTGCAGCTTCGTGCATGAGCACGGAGCACGGGTGCGTCATGTTCGACTGCTTGGTGCATCTTTGGGAATGGTGAGTTGAATTTTTGTTTACTCTTCGTCGTAGTTATACAGTAAGCTTACTTAAAAGTTAGGTGTGCTAAGCGCCGCACAAGTCGGCGGATAAGTTAGCTGTATAGATGACATTTCGCCGCAATTCGCTAATTAATGCGCATGTGTGCACAATGCCTACGCCGCGTGGCGTATTGGTTAACACGGGCGTAGGGAGCCCGCGGGAGGCATGAGGTCGGCGGACAGGTGTGACCCGGCGGCTCTTTTCTCTGGCTCCCGCACATACCTATATTTCAGCTTTTGCGCAGCTTTCTGCGCATAACTTCCCATCCACCGACTTGTGTGGCGCTTAGTATACTGCATTGCCACTGTGTCACCAAAGTCGGTGTCTTTTTGTCTTCAAGTTGTCGTAGAGTTGCCTTCCGTCAGCCCGGCTGCCGCATGTAGCGCAGATTTTGGACTAATCACTATACTCTAGGATAGTTTTTCAAAACTAAAGCTTATCTCACAAGAAGGGTCTCTAATCCACTCTAAAATACATTGAAGCCTTTGTACTTAATAGGTTGTTAAAAATATTATTTCTTTAATTTTTACCGAGTTTCCAAAAGGAGAAGGTACTATGTTCGTCTGTATGTATTTTTTTGTTTTTTGAATGGTCACCGATATTTTCGCCAATTGGGAACCGATTTAAACAAATATTTTTTTAGTTCAAAAGGTTGTACTCCCGAGGTGGTCCCATTGAAATTATATCGATATCGACTGAGCCGTTTTTGATAAATCATCAATAATGTACATGAATATTATCACATCGATTCTTGCAAACTACTTCGGATTCTGTACACGGTGGAAGTCGGTGGTTGCGATTTTTTGCGAAATAATATAAATGCTAATTTTTGTCAACAGTTAGGTACAGAAGCTGGGCTGGGTACTTAGATTGGGTTCTGTAAGCCTAGCACAACTTTTGAAAAAGTTGTCGCCAGATATTCGATACATTGTTTTTTTTGTCGCCAATATGTCTGAGCTTGACCAACAACTCATCCGATGGAAAGCCACGTTGTAGTCGAAGATGAAGCACGCGATTATATTATATTATTTATATTAATTATTTAATTATATTATATTAACTATGTTATATTATTATTATTACTCTTTAAAAAGCTTCAGATTTAATCTCTCAGGAAACAGAGGAAAATCGGTAGACTGTTCCATTTCCTGGGGAATTCGGGGTGAGTTGTTGGTCAAGCGCAAACTTACTCGCGACAAAAAAAAACAATGTATCGAATATGTAGCATTAACTTTTCCAAACATTTTTTTATCTTTACGGCGGGGCGGTATTTTAGCCGTAAGCTATAATCAAAAATGTTGAGTCAAACCTCTCGGTAGCAAAATGAATGAAACATGATGATGAGTGAAACATTTCAAATTAATGTCGATGTCATGTCGATGACCACAACAAATAAAGATAGGTACCTACGATGCTCACGATGATATAAATTGTGGTCTGCTGGTCTTTAGCATATTGCTTTGTATTTTCTCAAATGGGTTGTTCCGTAAACAAGGCTATTTGTAGCAACGAGTTTAAAACCCATTTGTGAGGAAACCCGATAGACGTTTTCAGCGTGATAATTTGTGACGCTAATTGCCTTTCTAAAAGCGTGTAAAGAAACCTTTGTACCTATATATAGACATCTTCGTTTTCTTATTATTGTGGTAAAAGCTACTTTTCACCAAACTGTTAGTTTCACCAAAGTGAAGCTATGTTCAACATGGTGAGGCTTCGGATGGGTGACCGCGGGTGGCATTCACAACTCTATGCTTAGCACAAAAATGTATGTACGTAATAAGTAAGTAGTTCGTAGCCGTCGTATAGTTAACGATAACATAATGTGTGATTTATTGAAATTCGTTTAATGTAAAAATTAATATTATAGTTATTTTACAATATAATTATCAAACTCTAACAGAGAACGTATAGTTTTTGCAATGCCAAAGCATCAGATTTTATTCCAAACAAAGTTGTTAAGATTTTGTGAGTTCGCTAGAAAGTATCGTCTTCAATTTAAAAAGTTGTCGAAAGGGCTATTCTGACTAGTAAATAGAAATCGACAAGATGCTAAGAGAAGTACCAGCTTTCCTATAAGTGGCAAAGTTATGGCGTTTTCACTTCTATTAGAGTTGATTTCCCACATTCACGCGTGGATGTGACGCGAGCAGCGATCTTTTGATGGGCATCATTATTTATGTTATTTACATTTTGTCGGTGTTATTAGGTACCTACAAAGTTGGTATACGTAATACGGTTTTTAACCGACTTCCAAAAAGGAGGAGGTTCTATGTTCGTCCGTATATATATTTTTTGTGTATGTTCATTGATAATTTCGCCAATTATGAACCGAATCAAAAAATATTTTTTAGTTGGAAAGGGTATATATACTCCCTAAATAAACCATTTAAATTTCACAGATATCGGCTGAGCCGTTTTTAAAAAATCAACAATAATGTAAACAATTCTAGCGAAATATTCGATTTTTGTACACGATGGAAGGTGGTTTCGTCATTTTTTTCGAAAAAGTATTATACCCGTAAGACTTCCACTGCTGGGTATCCGTATAGGCCCATTGATTTACCTTGAAATACCACTATTTCGTAAATGTTAGGCATTGAAAACTAAAAACATATGCCTTGCACTACGATCACACGTTATATCAACAGAAAACTCGGGAATAGCCAACAAAAAAAAAATTGGAAATACGTGCTGTTAAATTCAATAATCTCTGGGCCACTAAATGACACGTCGCTCGACTTTTCCTGCAAGTTAAGGGGTCGCCGACCCTAAAACGTCTGAAGAGAATCAAGATTTTTGTATGGAAAACATGTTTTTGTGGACTGAAAATAACCGGCCCAGTACGACTCGCGCACGGAGGGTTCCGTACTGTACAGGAGCCCCTCTTAAATATTTATTTATTGTCATTTTATTATTAAAGTAAATATACAACTAAATATTCTGTGAATATTTCAAGCATCTACCTGTTACCATTATTAATATAAAGCGAAAAACGGCTAAAAATCAGGCTTGTTGTATAGGAGCCCCCCTTAATTATTAATTTTATTCTGATTTTAGTACTTGTTGTTATAGCAGCAACAGAAGTACATCATCTGTGAAAATTTCAGCTTTCTAGCTATAACGGTTCATGAGATACAGCCTGGAGACGGACAGACAGACAGACGGACAGACGGACAGCGGAGTCTTAGTAATAGGGTCCCGTTTTTACCCTTTGGGTACGGAAACCTAAAAATGTGAGTTATTCTCGAGCATATCTTCGATCGATAAAGGTAATACGATATGAACAAGGAATAACTTCGCTCGATCGAAAAAAACAAAGCACGGTGAAGATATCATTACCCTGACCTACGTCACCTCTGTTTTGAACGTAGATCTTGTTTCTTGACGAGTTTCTATAAGTGGTATATTTCAAATTATGTTTAATGTAATAAGTAGTAGCTAAAGTATTGGTAAATCACATAAAACAGTTTAAATTGACTTGATAATTTTATATGAATTTTTAGAGTTCCGTACCCAAAGTGAAAAACAGGACCCTAATACTAAGACTTCGATTTCCGTCTGTCCGTCTGTCTGTCACCGGACTATATCTCATGAACCATGATAGCTAAGCAGCTGAAATTTTCACAGATGATGTATTTCTGTTGCCGCTATAACAACAAATACTAAAAAGAAAATAAAATAAATATTTAAGGGGGGCTCCCATACAACAAACGTGATTTTTAGGAGTTTTTTGCTAATTAATACTAATGATGGTAACAGGTAGATGCTTGAAATATTCACAGAATATTTAACTACATGCTAACTTTAGTAATAAATAATTAAATTAAAATAAAATAAATATTTAAGGGGCTCCCATACAGTGCGGAACCCTTCGTGCACGAGTCCGACTCGTACTTGGCAGATTATTATTGTTAATTTTACCATACGAAGACGCCCTCCCCTCGACTCCTAGCCGTCTCACTTTGTTCGAGGAGCGCTGAACGCTCGATTCGCTGTATTGTGAATAGGTATGTAATAATCATTTTTTACAAAAAATAGCAAGACCGACTTAGCCCATGTACAAAATTCGCAAATATTTCGCACGGATCGATGTAGCAATTGTCACATTACTGTTGATTCATCAAAAATGGCTCAGCTGATTTCAATAAAATTTTAATAGGACCAATTTCGAAATCTAAATCTTTTCAATAAAAAAAGAATTATTGAAATCGGACTACTATGAAAAAAGTTATGCGTGGTTATACATAAAAAATATATATACGCGTCGAATTGAGTACCTCCTCCGGTTCGGTTCGTCGGTCAAAAACATACAGCCAATAGTGCAATAACATCGGTAAAGGCAACTTGCAGCTTGATCATGCCTGAAACACACAGAAATCCAAAGTTAGACACCCGTTCTTGGGAAAGCACTGGAAAACTATTTCCATGCCGTTAAGGTAGGAAATTAATGATAAACTACCTAACTTAGCCTCTGAATATTCCGTGACACCGTTCGGAGCCCGAGTAATTAAGCTAACAATTTATAGGAACAGTGGATAAAGTTTGATACTGTTATTAAATTAAGTTATTTGTTCAAATCGCGAGAATTAACGCTGCCTGGAAACATTCTTATATAATAGGTACTTTGATGTACGATAAAAGTTGTGCGCCTCTATTCATCCTCGTTATATCCTCTATATCCATCCTCGTTATATGGGTATAAGTCAATCGTGAGGCGCCAAATTAATAATACAATAATTATTTTTCGCAAAAAATGGCATGACCAATTTCAACCGTGTAGAGAATTCGTGAATGTTTCGCTCGGATCGATGTAGCATTTTTCATTTATCGAAAAAACTCTGCCGATTTCGAAAAATTTTAAATGGAACCAATTTCGAAGTATACTCTATCCAATAAAAAAAGAATTATTGAAATCGAACTACTATCAAAAAAGTTATGCGTGGTTATACATAAAAAAAATATATACACGTCGAATTGAGTACCTCCTCCGGCAATAAACTGTAATCTACCTCTAAATATTATCCGATTTGAATGATATTTCTTTCATGTACTTAGAAATAAGCACTTCAATCGCTAGGATTATACGTCTTAGTTCTACAGTTTTAATATGACCTGAAAGTTATAAGCCTTTAAAAAATCATATCTTTACGCTAAATCTTGGCTGAAAAGTATGTTTATGTACGTAAACTAAAAATTTTTCATTAAAATATAAGCCGCAGGAGCGTGCAATATTTCTTACTCAAGCTCCAAAAACATAACATTTTGTTTCAACTTAAGGGGTGAAAAGTGTTTTTCCCGGAACGTAAATTTTATCAAAAATGTACCGAAAATTCTCTCGATGTTCAATGCGAAAACAGTGGTCGATTCACGATCCTCTTAAGTACTTACCCAAAGTTTTAATTTAATGATGAACAATGTAGCTTAAAATAGTAATGATTATGATAAACTAGCTTACCGCTCCGGCTTAGCCCGGGCAATTAGCTAAAGAAGGCAGATTTTATAAGTATTCTGCCTATACCTATACCTACCACGTAATGTAGCTACGGAAGTTTTAGTAAAGAACCCTAAGTTTTTTGAAAATATAATATAGCCTATGTCGTCCGGAGATAGTGTAGCTTTTCAACAGTAAAATAATTTTTCAAATCGGTTCAGTAGTTTCGGAGCCTATTCAATGAAAACAAACAAACAATCAAATAAATAAATAAATAATAAATAATATTTGGGGACATCTTACACACGGCCTCTAACCCCAAACTAAGCATAGCTTGTGATATGGCTGCCAGAGACTGATATACTACATATACTTATTTTTAAATACATACTTATATAAATAGTAACTAAATAACACCCAGACACAGAGCAAACACTTATGTTCATCACATAAATATTTGCCCTGGGTGGGGATCGAACCCACGCCTCTCTGACCCAGAAGTTAGGATCACTAACCACTGAGCCACCGAGGCGGTCAAAAATCTTTCCTCTTTATAATATTGGTATAGATTAAGAGATTTGTAAACGAATCAGTTACCGACACACCCAGCCCGGCATTAGCACATTCGCACGTAGAACAGTTTTCCGATGGGGCTGCAAATATCTACTTAGAATTGATGGCCTATGAGGCCGTAAAAATTTATCATTAAAGTAAGTTCGTATCTCATCAAAAACATAAATGTGAAATGGGAGCCAAAGTGTCGCCACCAAAAGAATTGAGATCTAACACGGGGGCCAAGTGTTCTGTAGAAAATCCTAATGTTTAAGCTACAAGATCATACCTACAACATTCTAAAGGGATTTACTTATGTAATTCAAGCTCGTGATTTGACTTGGCTAGTTTAAGAATAAGTACAGTGCAAATAAGCATTTGTCTGTACGTGTAAACTAGCCAAATCAAATCTTGAGCTTGAATTACATAAGTAAATTTCTTTTAAATGTTGTAGGTATATTCTTGTAGCTTAAACTTTAGGATTTGCTACAGAACACTTGGCCCCCGTGTTAGATCTCAATTCTTTTGGTGGCGACACTTCTCCCATTTCACATTTATGTTTTTGATGAGATATCGTAACTTTTTGTTCAGAAATAATTATTAGTTACATCATGATTATCATAGTACACTTATCTCTGAATAAGTTATCTAGTATATATTATATTACTATCACAAATGGCATGGTTCATCTACCGAAAATCTCAGTGCCTCGCGACGCTACCGCCATTTATTGGAGTATTGGTTAGGTAAATTTTACAATTACTTTGTTAATAGTACTAATTATCAATAATTTTCAGTTTTTAGATTTTTTCCTTTATTTATGCCCGATAGTTTACCTTGGTGCCAAATATCAAGATTCTAGGTCATCTGGAAGTGGGTTAGGTTTTTGATCTATAAGTCAGTGAGTGAATCAGTGCGTGAATCAGTCAATGAAACGCGAGTTTTTAAACGTTAATATATCAATAACTGATTGAGCAAAATTTATGAAATTTTGGATTCTTGATAAGCTAAAAGACTTTAGTAAATGTGCCAAATTTCATATATGTAGTCTAAATAGTTTTTGAGTTGTGAGGGGGTCAAAAGTAGCTCCAAATGGTTCGTGTAATATTACACACGGCCGCTGCGTCGCCAGTTTTCTTTGAACACTTTGGCTGGACACGCTGCCGCGTGTCTAGATATTTCGACTGTACCGGCTAGCACTGCGTATTAGAGTGCATAACATGTAAAACTAATGGTCGGAAAGCGCGGCGTAGAATGTTCACTGACAAGGTGGTTACACTACCCGATCAGAACCACAGGAAACAGCTGGATGCAAGCCGCTTTAACCGTTTTGATTGGAGATCAATTGAGGAGGCCTATGTTGAGCAGTTGATGACCTGTACTGTACCAGCCTTTTTAATAGTCCACTGCAGGACGTAGGCCTACCCACAAAGGATGAAAAAGTTGACGACCTATGATGATGGTAAAATGGGAAACGGATTGGTCCATGAGATCATAACATAGGGTAGTGCTCAATTAAGTATTAATGGAAAACGCAACGAATGTTTCTAATTCATAAATAGTATGCTACAGATACTTATTTGTTAAACTAATACACGTATAATTATTTTTCGCAAAAAATGGCAAAACCGACTTCCATCCTGTACAAAATTCGAATGAGTAGTAGTTCGCTCGGATTGATGTATATTTTTTTACATAATTGTCGACTTTTCTAAAACGGCTCAGCCGATTTCGATAAAATTTAAACGGACTACTATTATTATTTTTTTTGATTCGGTTCACAATTGGCGAAAATATCGATGAACATACACAAAAAAACACATACAGACGAATATAGAACCTCCTCCTTTTTGGAAGTCGGTTAAAAATAAATTTGCTCTAGCCATACATCGCTAACAAAGAGCTGAAGTCCTTATCACAGCGTCCACAGTCATTTCAGTGTTGCAGCCGTTTCCGAGCTGACAGCTTTGCTTTGTCCTCCCTGTGGTCTGTTTACGCTGAAGTTTATTCTGTTTTATTGTTCTATCTACAATTGTAATATTATCTAGTTCTGTCACAACTCTACTTTGTATTTGCGCTCTTTCCTTTAGAGGCTTTTCCTTTGTATATACCTTAAGTTTATGACGATAGACTGTGCACTAGTAGCCACAATAATTTATGTTGTAACAAATGACCGCACTTATATTTTCTGGATTGCTGTATAATTGTTTGGCTATAAAATTAACTAACCTATGGCTATATATACTCGTAGGTAGTAAGCGTCGTCATAGAAATGTAAGTATGTAAAATTTTCAAGACATTACTGCGGTTTAAAAAATTTTTTTTCGCAAAAAATGGCAAGACCGCCTTCATACGTGTACAAAATTCGAATACTTCGCTCAAATTGTTTACATAAAAACGGTTCAGCCGATTTATGAAAAATGTATAATATGGGACCACCTCGGGAGTATACTCTTTTGAACTAAAAAATAACTTTTCGATTCGATTCACAATTGGTGAAATTATCGATGAACATACACAAAAACAAAAAAAACATACAGACGAACATAGAACCTCCTCCTTTTTGGAAGTCGGTTAATGACAAGAAAAAAATCGCCAATTTCTTACTCAATTATTTTTTAATCACCATTTAATTTCATCATGTTTACATAAAGTACGCATAAATATATGCTATCATTTCTCTGCGATGAGTTAGGGTTATACAAAAGCGTCGAGAGCATTTTTGCAACATTTAACTTAAAATATGTATAAAAGAGCAAGTCTTCCTGTCTATGAGTATCCTCCACAGCTTGCAGAGGTGCAGTAATGAAAAGTCTAGACGCATTGTGTATGCGGGAGCATTCGTTAGCTTCGTCTATAGGGGCGTTGCCAAGCTTTTTCATGGCGCATGGCGTAGGGGCTTTTATATTAAGACGTCTAGTTTGTAAATATCTCTTTTTGTACCTAATCACGATATTTAATGAAATTACAAAATAAATGTTGTAATTGCGTATTTTAGTGTGTTAAGCCAATAAGTAGGTAATGCTGTTGGAAATAATCGTAATATTATTTAAAAAACTATGATTTTGGATCTAAACCTGATAATGTGAAAAAATCTGCTGCTCCATTCATTATGTCTACGTGGAAGGTGTAAGGAAAAGTTGATTTGTTATTTCTCGAATTCGGGTTGGTCTCATAATAAAAGTTACCTATTCATAATGGGTATAATGACAACGCACACTATTGTAAGTTGGTACCCAAAACAGCAAAATAAATGAAGCAAAATAGCGTGGTTAAGATGGTTTTTGAAGCTTTTTTAAAATAATACGTAAAAGTCCGCATTTAGACATTATTTATCATTAGCGTTAATTAACTTTTAATTTGGCTGATCGAACCGTGGAAATTTAGTTCAAGTACGTGGATTTTGGCAGAGAAAGTAAACATTTTAACCGGAAATTGTCGAGTGCGTCACCGAATTGGCGACGAGACAGTTTCACTGAAATAGATGTCCATCGACCGAATAATGTGTGTGCTAGACAACACGTTTTAATTTAAATTAAAGTTGTCTTCTGTTAAATATAATTCCGTAGACGACAACACAATAAAATAATCAGCCAAGTACGAGTAGGACTCGCGCACGAAGGTTTCCGTACTGTATGGGAGCCCCCCTTAAATATTTATTTTATTTTAATTTTATTATTTATTATTGAATTGAAGTAAATATAAAACTAAATATTCTGTGAAAATTTCAAGCATCTACCTATTACCATTATTAATATAGAGCGAAAAACGTCTAAAAATTCAGGTTTGTTGTATGGGAGCCCCTATTAAATATTTATTTTATTTTGTTTTTAGTATTTGTTGATATAGCGGCAACAGAAATAGATCATCTGTGAAAATTTCAGCTGCCTATCTATCATGGTTCATGAGATACAGCCCAGTGTCAGACAGACCGACGGACAGACGGACATCGAAGTCTTAGTAATAGGGTCCCGTTTTTCCCTTTGGGTACGGAACCCTAAAAATCAAGCTTCATAATATTCTGCCTTTCGCTCGGCTTTCGGCTTGAAAATGTGACATGCTGCTGTCACTATAATGTCGCCGCGACACTACTGGTTTCAATATATTTCATGAAATATGTATATTCAGACCAAATAAAAAATCGGTCAAGTGTGAGTCGCACTTGCGCACGAAGGGTTCCGTACCGTGTTGGAGTCCCCCTGAACCCCATTCCTCTTGCCATTATTAATAGCGAGCAAAAAAAAAACTCCTAAAAATCACGTTTGTTGAATGGGAGCCCCCCCTTAAATATTTATTTTATTCAGTTTTTAGTATTTGTCGTTATAGCGGCAACAGAAATACATCATCTGTGAAAAATTCAGATGTCTAGCTATCACGGTTCATGAAATACATCCTGGAGACGGACAGACGGACATCGGAGTCTTAGTAATAGGGTCCCGTTTTTACCCTTTGAGTACGGAACCCTAAAAATCAAGACAAAATGTCGTGAACAGACAAGTAAGGCCAGTTTTTTATACTTGTGGTAAGTGCGTCGGTGTTGCGCCGCCATAGTTCGACTGACGAACAAAGGCGTAGTTTCGTTGTGCGTGTTTGTGTGTGTAATTGTGTCTGTACATGGCGAGGCGTAGTTTTGCCGGCCTCACTTGTTTGTTTCTCAACATTCTGTCTTGATTTTTTATTTGGTCTGAGGAAATATGTAAATACATTTTCGGGTGCGGAATTACACCTGCGTAGTACTACATTCGTTGCCTTGAGTGTTAGATACCGAACGAACGGTGTTTGGTAGTCGAAAAACCGCCAAAGTAAAAGATAATCGGCCAAGTACGAGTCGGACTCGCGCACGGAGGGTTCCGTACTGTATCGGAGACCCCCTTAAATATTTATTTTATTTTAATTTTATTATTTATTATTGAAGTGTATATAAAACTAAATATTCTGTGAAAATTTCAGGCATCTACTGTTACCATTATTAATATAGAGCGAAAAAGGTCTATCATGGTTCATGAGATACAGCCCGGTGACAGACAGACAGACAGACAGACAGACAGACGGACAGACGGACACCGAAGTCTTTAATAGGGTCCCGTTTTTCCCTTTGGGTACGGAACCCTAAAAATGTGCCATGCAAAATGCCAGTATAAAAAACCCGATATGTGGCAATAATAAAGGCTACGGTCATGGTATGGTACGTTATAGATCGGACGAACACGTTCCTAGTCACGGTATGGTACGTTATGGTGGCAGATACATTTATGGTTAAACATTTGAATTGTTCTCCAGTTTAACTCAGGTTAGATGTCGGGGCTAGAGCAGTCCCGGTCTAGACAAGTGTCTAAAATTAGCAACGCTACGGCAAACGTGTTTAAAACTAGAAAAAGTTTCCCTACCATGGTTAGTCAGCTACAATGTGATTCAACTGTTCAAGTTTCAGTTATTACCTACATGCAGTACAGAGCTCAATTAATCATACATCACTGTATTCCTGCACTGTACATATTATGTTTCAAAAGTGCATTTCATGATTGGGTTAGTTTTAAGAGTTTTTGCTACATGAGCATCAAAGGGGTTGACCGAGTTTGGCGGCCGAAAAGCCGCTAAACTAAACTTTGAGCTAGCCACGTGGCGCGGATGCATCCCGATCGATGGGTCAGGATCGTCACGGAGTGGGTGCCTGACAGACGAGGCAGCCAGGGATGGTCTGAGAAACGCTGGCGCGATGATCTTGACTCGTTCGCGAGGGGTTGGTTTGGCAAGAGGTTGCGGGGATCGCGACACATGAGATGGACCTTTGCCCAGCAGTGGGACAGTAGATATGTCAGAAAAAAATACCTATAATTGTCTCGCGGTCTGATTAAATGGGGTGTAACGGGGTGTTTTTATTCTTGATCGAAGTTTTTCATTATTGTATTCATCATTTCTATCAACTCTTACTACGGGAACAACCTCCAAATCACGAAGAAAATCGCCCGTTCCATACGTTTTGTCAAGGGGCGATGAACTTTTTGTATGGAACAGCTGTTCTTGTTGCCGATTACGTGTTTAGTCCCATAGCTAAAGTTGATCATTACGATGTTACAAATGACAATGATACCTACTCGTATCTTAGACTATGTCCGTGGACTAAAGAAACACTCCGTATCGTCAAAATAAATGCACGAGCACACTTTTTGCTGTAGGTATGCAAGGCTAACTAGTAGCTCAGGTTATCAGGCAGGTACTAACCTAAAAAGGTCCCTAGCTACCTAAGTACCTACTATACGGTACCGTAATCGTCAGTCCGGTCACCATCATAATTACTAAGTTGATTCGCCCTATAGAGACGCATCTATCAGATAATTGGTACGATACTTTGACGAGTAATAAATATGTGTTGGAGACATAAATAAGTGTTGAGTGTTGGAGACATCATCATCATTTAAGAAGTACATAGGCCTTCCTTATAGATATCCAATAATCGCGATCCTGCGGTCTTATGAACTTTTAAACGTATTAACCTCTGCAAGATCGAATCAGGAATGAGGAGATACGTAGAAGAACCAAAGTTACCGACGTAGCCTAGCGGATTGGCAAGTTGAAGTGGCAATGGGCAGGGCACATGGTGCGAAGGACTGATGACCGATGGGGTCGAAAAGTTCTCGAGTGGACGTACTGGCAACGTAGGACGTCCACCCACAAGGTGGACGGATGACCTCAGGATCGCGCTGGATGCAAGCAGCTACCAACCGGTCTTATTGGAGATCTATAGGGGAGGCCTATGTCCAGCAGTGGACGTCTTATGGCTGATGGATGGATGAACCGTTTAGCCACGTCAGAGGCCTTCAGGCGGCTTAAGAACTCTGACACCAGGACTAGCCACCCGGCCCATACGCATTTACTTTTATGAACTTTTGAAAGTCTTATGAACTTTGTGTTTAGAACAACGCTATTAATGAGGTCATGTCATGCGGTTGGAGGTCTGACGTTGCGCTCGCCGGTATGTGGTCTGACTGATATTATGTCTTAAAATTACACTAGAATGTTGTAGTTGCTTCAGACGTTCACTGGTTAGTGGTTTAGCTTACTAAGTGAACATAGTGCACTAAGTAAGCTAGACCACCAGCGTTCTTGGCACCCTACCACATGGACAGTTTTATATTTGTTTCGATTTTTAGCCTCTGTTTATTTATTTATTTTGTAGGTTTTGTATTTTTTGTGCATATACTCGTATTAGGTAGTTTAAAATTGTATTCCAATGTTTTTTTAAGTTATAAAAATAAATTATATGTCTACAAGTAAACTAGTTATACTCGTAACACATAGCGCTAACTGCTAACAAAATAAAATAAACACCTGCATTAAAACCCATTTTTAAATGTTTATCTATTACACCAGTTAATTAACGCAAGTTAATTAAGATGATTGATTACAAGCTTAAAGTCTAAACTGTTTCAACAATCTAATTAGCTGTTTAGTTGCATACCAACCAATTTAACAGTTGTTGCGTAAGAATCGTGTTCCTATGTTAAAAATAATTAACTTACGGTGGTTTGTACTTAATTAAATAACGAACAGGTTTGAGTATGATAAGTACATCATACATGAATATTTGTGTTATGTAATTATTTTTGAGAGGGCATTTCATTAATTAATAAAACTGGACTAAACTGGCGTTTCAACGCTCTTAGAGTATTATTATGTACTACGGGACTAATCGCGCACTAAAATTACGAGATAATTAATACTCGTACCTCATCATCCCGACGTTTCGACCGAGTTGCAATGATCATGGTCACAGGTAGGCTGAGCTCTTCGAGTAGTAAAGTAGTTCGACTAATAATTTGGTTTTTAGCTATCACCAAAGTTATACACGGTCTGTCTTCGGATAGATGAGGTGACCCAACCCAAATTTGCCAAAAAAGCTGATTTTATCGAGAGACAGCTAATTTTTAGGGTTCCGTACCCAAAGGGTAAAAACGGCACCCTATTACTAAGACTCCGCTGTCCGTCTGTCCGTTTGTCTGTCTGTCCGTCTCCAGGCTGTATCTCATGAACCGTTATAGCTAGAAAGCTGTTTTTTTTTCTTGACGCTTCTGCATTGTCATCAGCTTAGTCATCCAAATCGCCCTCATCTTATTCACCATCCAAGTAACTGGATCAGTTGTGCCAGCGGCCCAGAGCCACGCTCCGTTACTTTAAGGACCTGGGCTGGCTCGGGTAAACGCTGGAGGTGGAAATGCACAAAACACCCCATGCGGTACGTCGGTGCAGGACTTATTGCCTCCATACCAAATAAGAATAAGAATGATGATAAAGCAAACCAACAAAGCAATATTGTGCGTTGAATTAATGATATCGTAACCTACAAACGCAGATTAAAGCTGGATAGGGCTATAATTGGTATGTTACTGCATTCGAGCACAATCCATGTTGGGACATTACTATTCATCGCGCAAACGGGTCACTGGTGATTTCTACCTTCGTTTTTGTAGTTATATCACGTAGGTAGACATCTGGCGATCTGAAAAATACTGGTTTCCTGCTATTGGTACCGTTCATATAGGTATTACCCATCTAAACGGCATCATTGATCATATTGAATATTTTCAAGTTTGATTTTGTTTAGTTATGTTAGGTAATGTACTTTCTTTTAAGCATGCTGTGTTCACAACTAGAAGGATATACTTTGTGTGAGCGATAATTTTAAGTCATTATTTAGCATAAGTTTTAGCATATATCCAGTTTTGTGAACCTTTACTAAAAAAAAAAAAAATACCAATATTATAAAGAAGAAAGATTTGATTGTTTGTTTGCATCGAAGAGGCTCCAAAACTACTGAACCGATTTGAAAAATTCTTACACAATTGGAAAGCTACGCTATCTCCAGTGGTAATAGGCTATATTATATTTAAAAAAAATTAGGGATCCTTACTATTTATCTTCTTTAGCCAATCATCCCCGCCGAAGCCCGACGGGCAGCTAGTAAATAATAATTTTATACGAATACGAGTACGTGGAATACGTGGTGTGTCACTTCGTAATAGCAAATTTGTTTGTAAGTAGTTTGATTCGGCCAATACTCGTACTGATAAGTCTTTATTATTTATTCATTTTCTTTATTTGTTACTAAGTGTTTGTGAATAGTCATTTTCCTTTATCGCACAATTCCCTATTCCGTAGGTACCTTAACATTTTAAAATCACCTTGCCACACATTTTATGGGCACTGAATTTCATTGTCTGCTGAGCTCAGAGCTTTTCTCTATAGGCCATAGTCCAAATATTTGAATAAGTACAGTTTTACATGACAGTAAAAATCTAGGTTCTACTAATTTTATTTGTAATGGATAATTCTAATTTTAGTTGCGATAATTCCTTGCTTCACATAATATCCATAAAGGATTTTTCTGGGTCAAAAAAGGCTTCACATAACAATAATTATGTATTTTCGAGAACAAGAAAATAAACGTAGGCATGTAGATTTACTCAATTTTTTCTTTCCTCGTTTGAAGTAAGTATAAGCTCGTAACTATGAATACGTACGAAGGCGCGTGCTTCACACTAAGGACCTAGTAGGTACGGATTAAAAGCCAATACTCTCCGAGCCATGCCACCGCAGTCGTTACAATTTTGCACCAAAATATTCACGATGCAATCCAAGTAGCAAGATCAAATTAGCATTTCTAGTGGGCTACACAGATTTCGCGAGATGGGACAGGTATGTCTCCATCTAGCAGGGATCTAGTTTCACACGAAAGTCACAATTTCGCGTAACATTAATATAATTAATTATTACATACATTTATTACTCGCGGAGCACAAAAAATCATTTTATGCGATCTTTTAAATGTAAAATCTTTTGCAATGTTAGTATGTTTGGTAAAGATGCATTTTTGAGTGTATTTTTATGTATATTTGCTACACATTCACAACTACACGTAACTCCATTAGTAACATGCATTGCGGTATTTGCGGTGTATGAGTATTCGCTACATACATAATAAATGCCTCGTCTGCGGGGTAATGTTTCTCTTAAGATCTCTATGAGGGTAAAGTAACAATGTAGAGGTAAATTAAGCTCGTACAGTTTCCAAGTGTTTATGGAAGCCGAATGCTAATAATAAGCACCACACAACCGGAAGTACACTAGAAACAAGCAAAGCTCGCTAAGCTGAATACTAAGCATGTGGCATAGTTTTCTCTATTTTCTCTGTTGTAGAGGTATTTTGAGAAAGTGAAATTAAAACAAGTAGTTTTTACTTGTTCAATTATATTTTAGCAATATTTAGAAACTAACGAAACAATTTCGATAATTCTTATTTTATTAGAAAGAATGTCTTCGAAATTGGCCCCATTAATATTTTATCGAAATCGGCTGAGCCATTTTCGATAAATTAACGAAAATGTGAGAAATGCTACATCGACCCGTGCGCAATATTCGCAAATTCTGTACATCTGTATACGGTTGAAGTCGGCCAATTCTTGCAAAAAATAATTATTACAAGGAAATTACCACCTCTTACCTATTAACCGACTTCCAAAAAGGAGGAGGTTCTATGTTCGTGTTTATGTTCATCGATAATTTCGCCAATTGTGAACCGAATCGAAATATTATTTTTTAGTTCGAAAGGGTATACTCCCGAGGGAGTATACCCTTTCGAACCACCACCACCCATTTAAATTTTACAGAAATCGGCTGAGCCGTTTTTGATAAATCAACAATAATGTAAACAATTCTAGCGATATGTTCGAATTTTGTACACGATGGAATGCGGTTTTAGCATTTTTTGCGAAAAGTAATTATTGATGCCTCTTATCGGTTGTCTGATAACTAGAGCTCAGAATGTACCACGTCCGATGATTTACAGGCCTAATGCCCGTTTTCACCAACGATCCCTAAACTACACCCTAACTAGGAATCCCTTAAGCTAAGAGCCCTCCGAAAGTTGACCCTTACCTAAATTCGTTTTCACAGCGCTAAGTGACACCTAAAAAAGGGACCCCTAGTAAAGTGACATTTTATTTTTAGTCTATGGTTTTCAATAACCATACTTTTACCGATTTATTTATTTTGTTGATATTTTATATAAAAAACATCAAAAATGCAAGAAATTTGCTTTATTGATAATATAATTTGAGTTGGTAATATTATGCATTATAAATAATAGAAAAACCACACATTTTCAGGTTTTATGTAGGTTGAAATAGTGGCCAAATAAAAAAAAACAATCTTTTGTTTGTTGTTGTGAAAGCCGCTCTAGCGGCAAGCGCGGGAGCGGCCAGAATCTGGCTCCGCTCGAAAAGCCCTGAGCAGGAGATATAAAAATGTATTCCTATGGATAGAAAGACAACTAAGTTTATGTACATACTTGCTGGTCCCAACAGAATACATCGCTGGTTGTATACGACTATCGCAAAACTTTAGGCGCCCTTCAATTAAGTGTTTCTTTATTTTGTTTATGTAAATCATGTTTTGTTTTTTGTGTACTGTGTTATATTTTGTCCCATAAATAAATATTTAGTATTTCTGTACTGTAGAATAAATTAATTATGTAGTTAAATATTTTACCTACATACTTCGAATTGTGTTCTATTTTCTTTGATCAAAATCTGAATCTTTTCACAAAGTTTTGGTGGTCGTGCTTCGTTAAAAATTCAATCTTTCACGGTAAATGCGTAGTAACTTAAATATATTTAAGCTCAATAGCAAGCCCACTGTTTATGTAGCACCCGTATGCTCTAAAAATCGTTCAAAAGCCCTACAAGTAAAAATGCCACGATAGTTGAAACCGCCACTTAGCGCTATGGGGTCGACCTTCGGCCCCGTAAACTTACGGGATCCCTTAAGCTTTAGGTGTCCCTTAACCGTTGGTGAAAACGAATTTACTGTTAGGTGTCCCTTAAATATTTTTAAGAGTCCCTTAAAATTTAAGGATCGTTGGTGAAAACGGGCATAAGTGTTCTGGGTAGTATTTTCCTCTTAGATTTAAGTAATTTTGTACCTACTTATGAATAGCTTGATCAAGTTGCATTCATATTACTGTTGGCCTTCTAATGGCAACATATACCTTCGAAAAAGGGAAGGCATGCCGCATATCTTAGTCAAGAGCGAAGCCCAGATAGAAGAGCTGAGAGCACTCCCGATGGTGCCGGCGGTTACACACTATGCTTGACTAGACGTTACCAACCATGAAGATTTACTAAAAAATGTATATAGTTTAATAACTTTCATAACTTTGTTAAAAACGCATTTGAATACTTCAACTATGTTAAAAAAAAAACAGCTAGGCCGAACTCAAAAATCGCAAATAATGTTCTTGCAAAATTCACCACCCGCCGCCATAATCATGTTACTCATCTTATTGTTCTTGTGTTATTTATATGTGAAATACTATCGTAACGTATCAGAACTTGTACTAACACTTTACAAATCATCACTGTTTTTGGTAATATACTGTCGCAGTTCTACTAAACGCAACGACTTTTCTACACTAAAAGGAAAACACGCATATTTTGTAATGCGCTCGCGCCTACTTAATACTAAACAAAGACACTATAATATAGTAATTACAGAACCTTTCATAGCACGTAAATTCACAGCTACTAACATTAAGCAACATATCTTTAACCTAGACAAATATTTATACACACAAATATTTAACGAATCAGTACTCACCACCGGCGAAACATTCCTTTATAAATTCCCAAGCCATGAATTTTCCCTTACGCCACTATTCAGTTCCTCACAGAACTTTAGCATCATTTGCAAAAAAGATACAACACACGATAAAAAACTATTGCAACAACTCAAAAAAGCAACATTTGTTTGTACCATTCACGAAAATAATAGCATAAGCGTGCCGATGTCGTCCTGCTATGACCGTAGCAAATCCGAACTAATCGACACAATTATGTATCACCTCTGGCTGCACTCAGGTTCATTATACCCACGTGATTACGTAACTAACGCATTGAAAGAAGGCTCCATAATATTGCAATCTATAAATAGAAACAACTCTCGCACACTTTTCTTCTATATACTAATTTTGTATGGATAGCAGCCAATTAATAAATGAATTAGACAATTTAGAAATAATTAATTCAAATTACTGTTTTGTTCCCGAGATGTGCAAATTTTACCTAGGCTTAAATGACGAAACTGAACATTTTACTATTCTTACACAGAATATACGTAGCATTCGAGCGAACTTCAAGCACCTTTTAGTGTTCTTGTCCCGACTAAACTTCCTACCTAGTGTGATTATACTCACGGAGTGCTGGACAGATAGTTCATTCAATGGACTACATCTAGATAATTATGTATGCAACTTTACTAAAAAATCCCACAATCAAAACGATGGCATAGTAGTATACTCCAGAATAGGTCTAATTATAATTGTAAAGGAGCCACAATTTAATGACGCTAATTGCTTGGTTTTGGAAGTGGATAAAAGTTACAGTATAATAGCGATATATAGATCCCCCTCTAAGTACAATGTAAATAACTTTAAAAACTCATTAGATTCAGTAATTTCCGGCTTAACTAGAAACTTAGCTTTTCTTTTAGGGGACGTAAATTTGGACATTTCGCATTCAACTTCAGATACGCGAGCCGAAGAATATCTAGAATTAATGGCGAGTCATGGCTTCATTCCCTCTCACCAATGCCCCACCCGTGGAAATAGCTGTTTAGACCATGCATTTATAAGATCTTCTTTACCTTCTTCAGCAGTGATTTGCATGTCAAGCATTAGCGACCACGACTCCGTTCTTGTAAGCTTACCAGTTGATTCGAGTGCATTAAAAATTAGGCAAGATATAAAAACAATTACAAAAATCAACTATTCTTTAATATCAAAGGAATTAGAGCGGATGGACTGGACCGATTTTTACTCATATACTAACGTCTCTTTAGCTATTAAATTTTTAGAAAACACTATCAAAAGAACAATTGCAAACCATACAACTGTCACTGTGATTAAAAACTCTAAATGTATTAAGAAAGAGTGGATTACTCCAGGGCTTTTAAAATGCATCAGAAAACGGGACCAACTACAAAAATTAGTTAAAAAAAATAGGAACGATATAAAATCACTTGCTCAATATAAAACTTATAGAAATATTTGCAACAATATACTTCAAAATTTAAAAGACGAATATGAACGCAGAAAGATAAAAAACAGTAACGGAGACAGTAAAAAACTATGGGACGCCGTAAAAGACGTATGCAGCTTAAAAAGAACTAGTACTAATAGTAACAGCTTACTTAACTCTGCTGAAACACCATACGTGGCACTAAACAGCGCTAATAGCTTTTTTGCAAATATTGGAAAATCCCTAGCAGATGATATTCTAGAGGAAATTAATGAAACTGAGAAAAATCTGGCAGATAACTTCAAATCTCCCGATCCTCCCATTAATTCTTTATTTTTGAGTCCCACAAACGCTTCAGAGATCCTCAAAATAATCTGCAATTTACAGTCCAAATCTGCACCGGGAGAAGATGGTATCAGTAATACTCTACTCAAATACAGTAAGCATGTTCTTGCCGCTCCCATAGCACATATCTGCAACCTTAGTCTGGAGACCGGAACAGTTCCAATCGAGCTCAAAGAAGCAGTTATATGCCCTGTTTTCAAAGCGGGTGATGCAGAGGAAGTATCTAATTATAGACCCATCTCACTACTGAGCTCAATTTCTAAAATCTTGGAAAAAGTCGTTAATAAAAGTTTTATTTCCTATCTCGAGACCCAAAATATCCTCTCTGAGAACCAATTTGGGTTCAGACCTGGCAGGTCAACGGAAGATGCCGTCATTGGTCTGGTAGATCACGTATCCAAAAATCTCGACCTAGGACGGAGATGCATAGCCACATTCTTAGACCTAGCCAGGGCATTTGATACGGTCTCCAGGCGTATACTTATTAAAAAGCTAGAAGGCATCGGCGTTCGTGGAGTAGCCCTGAAATGGTTTAAGTCATACCTCACTGACCGAAGGCAAAAGGTTAGGATTGATGGCCAGTATAGCGATCCTATGGAGGTGACATTTGGTGTCCCACAAGGAAGTGTTCTTGGTCCGATCCTCTTTTTAGTGTACATTAACGACCTTTGCAATATTAAACTACGTCAAGCACGACTATTCGCGTTTGCCGATGACACTGCCATCATTTTTGACGGTAAAGACTGGGACGATGTAAGTTGCAGGGTCAACGAGGGCCTCAAAAAAGTAGTACACTGGCTGCAACACAACCTTTTAACACTTAACGCCAACAAAACTAAAATCATTGCCTTTCGGTCATCTATTCGCAGTCGCCCTGTCAAAAATCTATGCATAAAACTTCACTCGTGCGAGAACATAAACAACACTCAATGTACATGCCCAAAACTAGGTCAAGAAAAACACATTAAATACCTCGGCATATACATTGACGAGCTTCTCTCGTGGAATAAACAGATACATGCACTTAGTGGTCGAATCAGGAAGCTAATATTTATCTTCAAAAGACTCAGAAGTTTAGCCGATGAAAAAGTGATTACAATGGTCTATACGTCCCTGTGCCTATCCTTACTAAACTATTGTGTAATATCTTGGGGTTCAGCTGGCTCTAGCCATCTTCTTGAGCTTGAAAGAGCCCAACGAGCTTTATTAAAAGTCGCTTATAACAAAACTTTTAGATATCCAACTGATCAGCTCTATAAGGATACAAAACACTTGAGAGTTAGACAAATATACATCATGGCTACGGCACTACGGTTTCATAAAACTGCACTCACCACACAGGTTACATCAACTGAGGGCTCCAGACCTAGACGCAAACCACACTGGCCACTACCTCGAACAAATACTCAAATAGGTCAAAGAAGTTTCAGTTTCCGTGGTAGCTATATTTATAAAAAAGTAAATAGTAAAACTGACATATTACAGTGTACAAAAAGAGTTAGTAAAAACAAAATTAAAGCATATCTCAATAGTTTGAATTATTTGGAAACTGAGGAACTTATACGAATTATTAGCTAAATCATCCTACAGAACAAACAGTACATAAATACTAAACACTATACATAATAGGTAATATACTAAATACATACTCCAGCAAAATACCTTATTTAATACACAATACTAATACATACGAATCACTACTTTGCGTGCTTTTTGCAATCTAACAGCAACAAAATTAAATAAAATTTACTAAATTTATTACTAATACTGCTAATGATTTTTCATATTACTAATTAACGCGATTAATTTTTTATTATTATTTTTTTTTTTTTTGGAATATATGATACTCATTGCGCATGTATAGGTACATAGGAGTTATATTTTGTAAACATTTGTACTTTTGAACAGTTTGGAAAGAAACTAGCCACCGCGACACAGGGAATCCTACAGCGGCGGCTAGAGAATATAATGATGGATAACAGTCACACAGGACACAAGTCAATACATACATACTAAAAATTAAATACTAATGTACTGTTAAAATGTTTTTGATGAATAAAGAATTATTATTATTATTATTATTACTATAGAGATGAACATAATTGTAATGTACCCACTTAATGTAAAAAACATTGTCGTTATAGTTTTCAGAATGATTATCCGCAGCCCTCTTTATCCCTCGGCCTTTTTATAAGCTTTTATTTACTTTCACTTGTCCCGTTGTCTGTCGTTCTGTAATCAAAACTTGCAAGTTAAATTTGATCCACTTCCCGGTTACTGATTGAGCTGAAATTTCGCATAGGTAGGTACATGTTTAAATCGCGTGACAATGCAATATTATGATAACGTGGTGCTGATCTGATGATGGAGCTGGAAGGTGGCCAAAGGAACTTTGCAATGAAACGACACAACCTCATCAAGTTTGGGTTCATTTTAATGGTCTTGGCGAGTAATTTGTATTTCAATGGTAACCAGAGTCTGATGATGGAGCTGGAAGGTGGTCATAGGAACTCTGTAGTGAAACGACGCAACCCTATCGAGTTCCGGCTGGTTTTATTCTTCGTGACGAGTACTTGTTCAGTAAAAGCTTGTTTAAAAAACATTTTTTTTTTAAATTTAATACTTGTTTTTCTTTTCTTTAGGTATAGGCCTCTTTTATATGGTGCCATCTTAGTATCTCTTTCCTATGCCAGTAGCCATGATTTTCACAATATAGTTGGGTGGTCTTTATAGCTTTGTTATGCATAAACAATGGAAAATTCACAGCAGGTGAGTCGAAAGTGTGTCAGACTGATACCAATCGATTTTCACTCGATTTCGGAAACAAAGCGTCTCAGTGGCGTTCGTGCAACAACAAGTTAATTGGTAAAAGTGAAGAGAGTGAAGCTTTTCTTTGTGCCGTCGATAAAAAAGGCAAATAGACGAGCAGCCGCGTTTTTACCTTCTGAATCACGGAGTAACAGTTTTACTGGACTTATACTCGTAAAGGTTAAGGCGATAACGCACCGCACGCTTCATTTACAAAGTTTTTTATTGAAACTTGAAAAGCATAATCCGGACGGCTACGATTGCTTGCTACAACTATTTAAAAAATGTTAAACATGAAGTTTGTATTAAAATCTTGCAACCATATCAACAAAAAAAGCAATTTTCATCAATTTTTGAAATTTTTTTGTGCGACTACTTACAAAACTAAAACATTGGACCATTTTGCGATGTTCTTCTAAAAAGATATGTACTTGCAAATCGGTCCAAAAACAACGTATAATAAGTTAACATTGTAACAAAAAACAAGCAAAAGAATTGAGAACCTCCTCTTTTTTTGGAAGTTGACAATACTCGAACAGAAACTGAATGGTGAATTATCACCTTAAGTCGAAGTATCTATAGGGCTTGCTCAACATTTTGGCGAGACTGGGGTGCTCATTGAATTAACGGATTTTGCGGTTTACATTTTCGTTTGCTATTTTTGTAATTAACATTGGTTGTGTAATTGTTATTAGAAAGTTATTTAACTCACTTCCGCTACGATAATTAGCGTAGCCACGAAATCGGCATTTTTTTGAATAATTGATTGCTTTGTTACAGTAAAATGCTTATCATCATTGGATGGGTGACCGTGGGTGGCCTAAGCATATACTTACAACTGAGCGATGCCGTGGCTCGGATGACGCGTAAAATTGTAGGTCCCGGTCTTTTAAACCGTCTAGCCACGTCACCCATCTGAAACTTTGGTGACTGCTAAGAAATACTTAGTCCAACTAAGCTATGAGTGCTACCAGTAGTAATTTCTTACGGCTGAGAAGATGGCGATCAAACAAACGAACAATAACACTTCATTATACAACCACATTACATAAAAACAAATTACAAGGACAATACAATATATAGGTTTCTAACTGGCGGCCTTATCGCTTAAAGCGATTTCTTCCAGGCAACCAAGAAGGCAACCATGATCATGAATATCAATTATGTATTTCATCGAAATCGGCTCTGGTCACCATAAAAATATAATAATACATACCTATAGAGAATTGTGATTCTCCGTATTATGATATTTTTGTAGGAGGTGTAAATGTAATTCTTTATTTAAGAGCTGGAGATTAAAATACCTCCAGTAAAATGTTTTTTAAAATAATAAATTACTTACAAGTTTCGTTATTTTTAAACTATGCGAGGAAATGTGAAAAAAGTTAATTATTGAAACGCCATTTTTAGGGTTCCGTACCCAAAGGGTAAAAACGGGACCCTATTAATATGACTGCGCTGTCCATCCGTCTGTCCGTCTGTCTGTCACCCCACCTGCCCCACCAGGCTGTATCTCATGAACGGTTATAGCTGGAACGTTGAAATTTTCACAGTCGACGTATTATTTCTGTTGCCGCTATAACAAGAATACTAAAATAAAATAAAAAATAGATATATGGGGGGCTCCCATACAACAAATCTTAATTTCTAGCCGTTTTTTGCTCGATATTAATAACGGCAACAGGAATATGCTTGAAATACTAATGCACGATTCAAAATTAAATAAATAAATTAAACTAAAATTTACTAAGGGAGGCTTCTATTCTATACGGTACGGAACCCTTAGTGCGCGAGTCCGACTCGTACTTGGCCGATTATTACGTTTCTCTATGTTTAAAATTTTTAGAACCATTTTACGAGTATAAGCGATTACAGAGGCGCCAGCGTAATTATAATAGCTAAATAGCATAGTCCTGTTTCTTTTTCACTATAGGCATACGATAGAGAGAACGCTTTTTACGTTGCTATTAAATTTACGCTGGCGCCTCTGTAATCGGGCTTGTAATTCATTCAATCATGAAAAAAAAATTAGACAAGAAAATCCAAAATAATATAACTCAAAAATCTTCTACGGTAAACGTTTTCATATCATTATTTATGCAATATAAATACATAGTAACTATCCCAAAATGGCTTCGAAACCAGTTTCCTTACAGTTGGTCTCGCCCAAAAGCCTGCGACCGTTAACGAAGCCGTATTCAAATTTAATTTATTACCATTTTCTTTTGAACCGCGTAACCCTTACATACAAACAACTATCTGTATTCTGTACTACCTCAAAAGCCTCTGTCTTTTTCACTCTGCAGGAATTCGAATTACCTTATCGGCACGCATTCGGACACAGGTAAAACCACTATTACCTTGATAGATTCGAAAGCAGGTTAAAAACCTTTATCTAACGTTGTTTATTAGTTTAGAGAGGACAAATCGTACTTGGCAGGTTTTTAGATGTGCCAACAGTGACGTTTGCAGCTGTCTCGCTCTAGCTCGCAGATAGCGAGTATGTCTGTCGCTTATCCCTCCTCCCACTCGGTTCTCCGAGAGACGCTAGTACGCGACTTCGACAGTGTGCGACCGACCGCTTGCTGCCTAGTGCATAGCGGCATCACATTATAATCGCCGATACAAAACATTAATTGAAAAAACATAACATAAAACTCATCAAAAACACAGTGCAAAAATAAATTCTTAGTTAAATTTATGTGCCAAATTTTTCAAGATCGAAAACTCGTTTTGTGTTGTGAAGTGAACCGTGGTTCGGTAACTTAGAAGTGCGTTATTTTAACAATATTAAGTTAAATGACACGAGTGGTTCTGGGAAAGTCGGAGAGGATTTGATGCCAGCGATTAAGGTACGCCAAACCGGATATTGTACTACAGTTGCTTGACTAGTTTCACCTCTGATAGCATGCATATACCAGAATACTACGGACAGTGAACGCTATGAAGATAAGGAATACCTACATCCGAAAAGCATCCGATCTTATGACGCGGGGTATAAATATTTATGTTGGAGATAAACACTGGTTCCCGAACACGCACCCCAAACTCATACAGTATGGAACCAGGTGTACAGTCAACAGGTGCCAAGCATAATGACTGTAACCTTTAAATAGCAGTAAACTTCTTGGTTAGTACCTGCACGTTAATAGCCCTCGTTATTTGACTAAGAAAGTTTCCTTGTAAAGACATCAACGCGCAGCAAAAGTACACAAATCAGATTGATCATTTCCTGCAGTACTTAATCATCTGTATTGCAGTCGTGACCGTATAAGAAATCGAAGTTATTACTAGCCAACCTGCAGAGTGAAATACTATTATTATAAACCGGATATCTTCCGAGAAGCGCCTGGTCTGATGTCATTATTTCCATCTATACCAAGCGATTTTAAAATGAACAAACGTATAGAAAAAAAAAAACAGAAATTACTTTATGATTGTAGCATTTTAAATTAACCAAAAACTATTTCATTTCAATGAAATTCAAAAGGTTTTCACTAAAAGATGAACCTCGAAAGTCGGTTGCGGGCGGGTATCATAAAAACATGGTTCACGACAAAGCAAAAAAGGTAGGTTTTTGCAACGATCTCTGAGGAATTTATCCATTAGCTTTGTCGCGTCTTTTGCGATTTCCCTGTTGACCCCCTATAAGTATTCTCTCAGACTTCTTAAGCAGCAAGTGCTTTAAATCCCTTATCTCATGCAAATTTTTACGAAATTCGTTCACCAATCAGACCTTTTGCTCTTTATGTAGAGGTTCCTTTTGTAACTGGCGTCAATGACATCGGAAATTTAAGTGCAGGAAAAATGCAAGCCAATTTTTACTTGTTTGTTTACTGTGAGTCAGAATTTAGGTGCAAATAATAAGCAGTATACCTACTGCTAAATCTTCTGGGTTGTCAAATCAAATATGGCGAAGCGATGTGTCATCGACATCTCGCGTCTGGCCTCTAAGGGGCTCTTTTGAGACGTCTAAAAGCAGGTAGCGAGACCTTTCGCAAGACTTTTTGTCCATCCTTTGCGTATGAATGGCATAGCGGTGATGAAGGTCCGCCTCTGTTTGCTAAACACTTGTTGCTATTGTACCTTCGTCGTCCTTAACTTTTTCTTTGTGAGTTGCGGCATTCACTTTCTAAGTAACGATTAGGAATCTATTGTTATATCTTATCAAACTATGATTATTACACTATTGAAATTAGATGTGACCTATCTGTCTGATAATTTGTTCGATAAGACTAGATCTAAAAATGAGTCAAGACTTCGTAAGAATATTTGATTACTGTAAAATATGTTGAAAAGGAAAATGTTGCATTACAGTATTCTATACAAGCCTTTCATCAAGCATAAATCCTTTCCTATGCCGTACAGAAAACCGGTATCATGTTATCAAAGCGGTCCATAGCAGGGACTTCCGCAGTATACAGCTGAGGTAGCACCCCCCTCACCCCCGCAGGGTGAGTGCCCGGCGCCCGCACACAGACCTATGATCAACCCAACAAAAAGTCCTTCCTTTTCAACTTTTGTTGTGTTTGTTGTAATTCCACATTCGATCTAAGCTTGGACGAGGGTGATTTCAAACTTGGAATTTGGAAGATTGACTTTAATACGGGTCGAGCTATTAGAAACGCTTTGGTCATTTGTAAGGACATTTAGCTGCGGAATGCCGTAGTCGTGTTGTTTAATGTTGCTCTCCTTATCATAATCTTGATTCGTGCTTGCTTCGACAACGAGCGTGAACGCCATATTTCAAATATCTACTTTGAGTTCGTGAACATTGTTACCTGTAGCATTGATTGAGGTATTTGCAAATCTATTTGTCCCGGGCATTCAATTGGTCATAGTAACGGTTCGGTCTCCAAAGCGGATATTGGAAAAACTTGTTCCACCAGCGTTACCGTGGAATATGCCCCACTTCACTCTAAACTTTTTTCAAACTATTTCAATACAGTGTTGAATTTTGCTTGCTTATGGGAATACGATTTCATTTTAGAGATCTTGAGGTCGGAACAATCCATTGCTCGACATTTAACCGTTGGTACATTGCGCAGAATGTTGCGAAGCGTGAAAGGAACTTTGGAATGCAGCAGACGTCCCTGCGCTCTTATAACCTATCAGCTATCTATATCTACAAAACACGAAGCAACGTTCAAAGGAAGAAGGTATGACCCGAGCTTCGAATGAAGATAATCGATTAAGCATGTTTCACATCTCAAGTGTTTACTTATCTAAGTGCAAGGCGTCTGTTGTAAACACGAGAGATTTATGTTGGCCAGGAATATAAATTCATTTGTACGCTTATGAAAGGCGTTTCTTCCTGGACGGTCGATAAAATGCAGGCTGCGCTAGACGTTGCATAACCTGGGAATCCAGGGATCTACGCCCGTTTATCTCTACAGTACAGTCACGCCCACTAAAGCATTGTTTACACACAAATATTTGAACTAAGCTCGGGTCACGTTCCACGTGTACGCGACAAAAAGGTTAAATTTTTCGTAACCACTAGCATTAGCGGCCGACAATCGCCGTCAGTTAGTATAAGCCACTTATGAATTCAACAGTATTATATTTCGTGGAAGGGACAAGGATCGCGTTACGTGTAATAATAAGCTGAGCTTCTGTTACCTTCATGGTTATATTATGAGCTTTAGATAATTTTGCGGAGATAAAAGCAGTATGCGTGTTCAGTGGTACTTAGTAATTCCTTCTCGTTATTAATTTTGTGTTTTCAGCTAAATACGAATTCGTGCTTGAAATCTTTGTTTGGGGCTTGTTATTAGCATTTTCAAGTGAAAATGGAACGTGTTGATAAAAAATATAATTTTTTGGCTTGTAATTACAAAAATTTAACTTAAACTTTCGAGATTTGAATACATAATTATTAAAGAACATGAGATACATATTATTAACTTAAAAATACTATATTAGGTGATAAGTCCCGTCATATAATAGGGATAATAAAGAATTATAAAACCAATAGCGGTAATTGTAAACCACAAGCAATATGCGGAGTTGGGATCAGTTTCATGGCAAAAACCTTAGGTATTTTTCTGTGTTATAATTATTTCAATGTTTCCATGTTTGTGTTATTAATTATTATACTTTGAAATAGATTTTCTGTACCTTTTATAATAGGAAGTTCTAAGAAACGGTTTCTCTAGGTTTCACAACTTTATTTGTTGGTAGTGCTGGTGCTGGCGGCAATTCTAAAGTTGTTATCACATAGTAAACAGTTTGATGTCCTACCAAAAATTTAGGACAGCACACTATGCGTCACTGTTTGTTTGCAAGTTATTTTGAAAACACTTGACACGTTCACATTTTTACATAACTTTCTCTGTTATATTGGTTGGAACCATTAAAGAAAAGTCATGAAATATACATAAGTAAGAAATTAATAATATTTAAAAAAATATTTCAATACAGGGTCATTTATGTAGGTATCTATATTTACACAGAACATATAATATTACTAAAGAACCACATGTAAATATTACGTTATACATACATATTTAGTAGCAATGAATGATTGGGTATTGAAAGTCCAACAAAATAGTTTAGACAAGGCTTATTTTGTATAATTACAAAATAATCCATTTCTTTCATGTTTCATTGTAATTGTAAACTTTTGATTCATAATTAAAATTATTTACAAATAAATCATCCATAGTAAACGATGTAACATTGTAAATGTATTCGATATAAATAAAATAACTTACATATCTTACATACAAGTTACATATTATCTTTCAAATCATTGCGCATCACAAGAATTACAAGCAAGAAATATTTTTAGTGGATAGTAAGTCCGGTGGATACTGACAAGGGTTCTTGTTTAGATTTCCAAAATAACCAACTATTGTCATCAGTATTAATTTAACTTTACATGATAACAGTTCAAATATTTACGAATAAAATAAATCACCTATCACTGGTCATGTTCGTGCATAAACTTTGTACACGAAGTTACGGGTATAAAGTATGTTACGTACGTGAATTTCTTTTCACAAATTACAAGTAACCTTTTATTATTCCAAGTATGTGACGACAAACTTTCTTCTCTCACGACTCAGTCATTCAGCTGACTCTGACGTGTTTGATCTTATCAGATGATTTGGTGTCTGGCAACTACCTAAGTAGTCTACGGTGTACACTACATACGAGTATGTCATTACGTGCTTAAAATGCTGTAAAATTTAACGCTCCATAAATGATAATTACGATATGCGTCGTGAACACATGAAATAAACTAGCGCACTCGATCATATTAATTAGACAAGAAGTAAGTTATTTAGACTAGCCCTGATAACATTGTGTCTTAAATACCAATGTTTTAATTCTCGATTAAATCTTATGTGTAATTCTCGATTAATTTGCCGTGCCAAGAAAAAAATCTGAAAGATTACCTATTTACATTAGAGATTTAGTTAAATTAAAAATCTATGCAATATAAGAAAATAAAATAACTTACTGAGGCTAGATGACGATAAATGCAATATACCTACTCCAGAACTTTTGAAACATTTATGATCGTTCGCAGGCTTACGTTGTTATATCAGGTGGTCTATCAAAATAACTATTGCTTTGGTTACACGTAGCTTTGTTTCAGAGTTTTATTAGAGCAGCGTGCGGTCATTGTAGTATATTTTCGGATTCACACAGTTTTATTGCATGTTTATGTTACTGAGTAAACTTTCTATCGTTGTTGTGTTTTCGCAACTCTTTATCTGCTTGACTAATCAATCTTGCCTAACATTTACATTTAAATTGAAATCTCTAATCTCTCGAACTTTGAACGATTGTATATGGCTGTCTATTATTTAACTTTAAATTCATTGTATCAACCATGTAGATACCTATTGCCCATTTCTGGTTTTTAGGGTTCCGTACCCAAAGGGAAAAACGGGACCATATTACTAAGACTTCGATGTCCGTCTGTCTGTCTGTCTGTCACCGGGCTGTATCTCATGAACCATGATATATAGCTAGGCAGCTGAAATTTTCACAGATGATGTATTCCTGTTGCCGCTATAACAACAAATACTACAAATAAAATTAAATAATGATTTTTTTTGACGTTTTTCGCTCTATATTAATAATGGTAACAGGTAGATGCTTGAAATTTTCACAGAATATTTAGCATTATATTCACTTCAATCCTTACATAGTATAAAATAAAGTCGCTGTTTTTGTCTGTTTGTTTGTCTGTATGCTTAAATCTTTAAAACTAAGCAAAGTATTTTGATGCGGTTTTTTTTAATGGATAGAGTGATTCAAGAGGAAGGTTTATATGTATAATACACCTGTGCGAAGCCGGGGCGGGTCGTCTAGTAATAAATAATAAAATTAAAGTAAAATAATATAATTTAAAATATTTAAGGGGGGCTCCCATACAGTACGGAACCCTCCGTGCGCGAGTCCGACTCGTACTTGGCCGATTATTCTTAGTTCGGTACGCTGTTAGTTGGTATTGAGCTTGAGCATTATTTTTAGATCTTAACGTTCTTAGCGTATCTACAGAAACCTATGATCCAATTATAATCATCATCAATCATCTCCAGAACTCTATCACATGCGTGTCTCGACACGCTCTTAACAACTTACTCGTAGGTACTTATTTATTGCCTTTCAACATTGTAAATGGAGTCTTCACACGTAGCCACTGTCCACGTTTACTGCTAAAATTGAGAAGGTATATATATCAGCTGAGCGAGGACTCATCAGCAACTATCCAGATCCCTTAGCACGGTAAAGGGATAAAACCATTTTATCCACTTTTAATGTCAGTTCTCAAAGTCAATTCATACTTTGTTTTCACGTCGAGTGGATAAATTGGCGGAAAGACAATTTGCTCCTTTGCCATGCTAGGGCTGCAGTTGCAGAAAATTGGTCGTCGTAGCTAAAATTGGCCTGGAAAGCATCGTCATCAAAACACATTAGCTAAAAAGCTGATGGGCTTCCTGTTTTTTTTTTTTTTAATTTTACTTATTGCGGGGTTATATAGGTATATACTGAATCAATCAATTCGGCGTCTGTGATACTCAATCCTGTCTGAATCTGACTTGGTCGTTTGGTTCGGCATATACCTACTTTATCAAAATTGTCTTTTTTAATCGGCTTTAGACGTCGCATAGATGGTTGTTATCGTAAGAGGATAATGGAATATGCTGCTTCCGAGATTACAATAAAAGTCTTTGAGGATTATCGGCGAGGTGAAGTCCGACCGCACAGTAGTCGATGGAACCGACGGCGATTAGAGAGGCCCTAACGGTGCTAATCTGCTCCAATTGTTGGCTATGTTGAGGCTTTACCTAAGGTTGAGTAGTTTTATCGTACCCAAATTGTGCACCGGTTGTGGCCATCCTGGTGAGATTTTTCGCCACTTTGAATATTAATAAATGTGTAGACAATTTTTAACCGACTTCCAAAAAGAAGGAGGTTCTAAGTTCGTCTGTATGTTTATTTTTGTGTGTATTGTCATAGATTATTTCGCCTATTGTAAACCGAATCGAAAAATTCTTTATTGGTTTAAAAGGATATAGGTGGTCCCGAGGTGGTCCCATTTAAATTTTACAAAAATCGGCTGAGCAGTTTTGAAAAATCAACAAATAATGTAAACAACTCGAGCGAAATATTCGAATTTTGTACACGATGGAAGGCGGTTTTACCATTTTTTGCGAAAAATAATTATAATATTTTTAAAGAAATTTACAAACTTTGACACCCAGTAAATAATATTTAAAGTGTTTAAAATAGGTTAATATTTTATGGGTGGTCAACTAAATCTATTACGGAAGCGTTTAGGATTTCGTCATAAACATCAGTTTATAACCACTAACAGTGAAATCGAGAACTTTCAATCGATAAAAGTACCATAAAATTTAAGAGATAAATTGTTGCCAAATGGTGTCACGAGTTGACGGCAATATTATAAAATCGGCCAAGTACCTACGAGTAGGACTCGCGCACGAAGGGTTCCGTGCCGTTATTAATAGCAAGCAAAAAACTCCTAAAAATCACGTTTGTTGCATGAGAGCCCCCCTTAAATATCTATTTTATTCTGTTTTTAGTATATACTGTTTTTAGTATTTGTTGTTATAGCGGCAACAGAAATACATCATCTGTAAAAATTTCAGCTGCCTAGCTATCATGGTTCATGAGATACAGCCCGGTGACAGACAGACAGACGGACAGACGGACATCAAAGTCTTAGTGATAGGGTCCCGTTTTTACCCTTTGGGTACGGAACCCTAATAAAGTGAACTAGATTCGAGATCATTCTATAATTGTTTTAAAGAATGTAAAAAAATATGAATTCATTGTCCGTACAATGAATTCATGTTAAAATTGTCTTAGTATAATTTCAATTTCAAACCGGGCGTTCCGGCGTCCACCACCCTAGAAAAATTGAATCAAAAGCAATGAAAAGTCAATCAAGTCAAGTTTCGATACCTACATATATTTATAAAGGGGTGAAAATAGACAATGCTCAAGCCCCAAGACAGATTTTATGATTTTATGTAGCTACGTAAAATATCTCGCTACTCTAATGTTTATTGAGTCTCATGTAAAGTTTTTTCTATGTGTATTCACTAAGGTCTTCCAAACTACACAACTGATTGCAATGCGTTTTTCACTGTCTTTTAGAATATTTCTTCTGTAACGTTATAGCTATAATTTAATCGTAGTCAGGTAAAGCCATGAGTTAGTAATATTATAAATCCGAAAGTGTGTTTGCTTATTTGATAATCATTCACGCAATAGCGGAGTGACGGATTGATTCTATATTTTGCATGGATACAATTTAAAAAGCATAAACGGTAAAAACTAGCGATTATAATAATCGGCCAAGTGCGAGTCGGACTCGCGCACGAAAGGTTCCGTACCATGTGGGAGCCCCCCCTTAATTAATTTTATATTTATTATTTTTAAAGGGACTATACAAATAAATATTCTGTGAATATTTTAAACGTGTGAATAATTTAACTAGCTTCGGCCTATTAATATCGAGGAAAATATCACGTTTGTTATTTGGGAGCTCTCTTTAAATATTTATCTTGTTCTGTTCTTAGTATTTGTTCTTAGAAATACATCATCTTAAAACAACTCTCCAGCTATCACGGTTCATTTGGTATAGCCTGGTGACAGACAGACTGATGGACAGCGGAGTCTTAGTAATAAGGTACCGTCATTACGCTTTGAGTACGGAACCCTAAACATCAGTAGAAAGACTACAAGTAGCGTTTGACGCTACTGCTAGAGTAGGTACTAATTATAATTATCTTACGGCGACTCGCCAACTGGGTCACACAGTATCAACTCGTATTTATTACGAAAACTAACTAGCTGACTCATTTTATTCTCATTACTGGGCTAGTGTTTTTCTTAATGACGATGTATTTCATAAAAAATAAATAAAACTAAGTTTGCGGCTGTAAAAATTTGAGGGAAACGATGTTATAAATAAACCTTTTACCGATTATGCTCCAATTCGAACTTGTGAATTACCCACTGGCCAAAATATCCCACCAAAATTCCCCCCTAACAAATAACACGGAAAATTCGGAATTTATTTATGTGATACGCTATCAACTACAAGAAGTACCTATCATATTATACAAGTATCCCACCAAAATTCCCCCCTAACAATATAACGGGGAAAATTCGGAATTTATTTATGTAAGAAGTACCTATCATATTGTACAAGATGTTTCTCTAGACGACGAATAAATAGCTGATATTTGTCATGTTTTTCAAATTTCATCACATTTGGTCCCATAATAAAAGTTGGTCCTATAAAGTCAGTCTTATGGTCTTAGCCTGTTATATTCTTAGCATATGTTCGTCGCTTCGTTTAGAAAAAACACACTCTATATAGGTAATTAGGAATATAGTAAATTCGCTTTGGACATGTCTTGTACCGATTCTGTTATTAATACAAGCGAATGTTATTAAACTTATGACATTATTATGATACGAGAGAACACCTGCCTGCATGATGATCGAACGAGATGTGTGGGTTGCGTTAGGTTATAGATATTATAAACAGTTTTTGTTATAAGATGATTTAATATCGCATGCAGGTATTGACGGACTAATTTTAGGTATTAGTTGACTGTGTAGTTTATTTGGTCATGTATTACCTGAAATGGTATGGTATTGAACCTATACAATCATTTAATTTGAAGATTATTATCGGATGTTGAGGATCATCGACACGACGAAGAAGAAGATTTGAAGATTAGAATTACCGGCCGATATTTTTTTAAATTTTCTCATCAATGTAAATTATAACAATATTATTTGTATAATCAGTTCAATATAGGTACTTATATGTTACAAGAAAGTGAACTTTTAAGTATTCAAAATTTGAGATCT
Source organism: Hypomecis atomaria (assembly GCA_964007245.1). Lineage (NCBI taxonomy): Eukaryota > Metazoa > Arthropoda > Insecta > Lepidoptera > Geometridae > Hypomecis > Hypomecis atomaria. The sequence goes on along the minus strand of OZ023294.1, from coordinate 11,385,291 downwards.
ATACATAAACTATAATAGTGTTACATTTTATGCAATGGACTTCTTATGACTCATGGATGATAAGGCTTTGTAATATTAGAACGGACAGACGTACACAACGAAGTTATAAGGATTCCTTGTTTTACTACGGAACCCTAAAAAGGAAGTAGTCACAATATATTTCGTCCTTTCTTTCATAGTAGGACGCTGAAAACGACTTAACTCCAAGATAAATCGCCTGACATACGAACTTATAATACTGCTCGATAGGAATACCTGTAGAGTATTATATATAAAGATGTGGGTTTTAGCGAAGGCATTAACATTAACATACCAGACAGGCTTATACCTACGTTTGGGAACTGGTTCACGAATGCAGTTATACCGACTCGTACCAACCTCAAAAGGAATTCGAGCTGCCAGATGGGTCGGGCTATCTTTCAAATGCCAAATGTTTATGGACCAAGTTTACCGAATATGGGCATTTCTGTTAAGAGCACTTTGGCAATTTCTAATATGATGGAATCAGTAGAACTTTGATATTTGTGGTAACATGCAATCATTCGACACTCTGTAGTTGTGATTTATTTATGTCTGTCAACGCAATCACAACATAACTTGAAATTACTTTATCTCTATTGTCATATCAGCAGTAGGACGTTCGGTGCTGGGCATAGGCCTCCACTGTGAATCAGTGTCGCCATCTGGATCAGGCTTGCAGCGTCCTCATAAAAAGGTATATGGCAACACCGCCGGTTGAAGATCGCTCGCATCCATCGTATAGGTAGGGACTTGCAGTCATGATTAGATTGTTGGTACACGTCCTATTCAGAGCTTCCGGTGCGGGGTCTCTATTCGAGAACTTTATGCTACCATTACGATACCTAACAAAACACCACAAGAGTTAAGTGGTTAAGCCGACATAATCGGAACAGATACTCTGTAAAATATTTTCAATCTTTATTGCAAAATGTCTTAGCTCCTGACAAAATATGCAAATACTTTTCTATTGTAATGGAACATGAAATCTGTTATGCTTGATTACTTAGTTCAAGCAATACGTTTTACACCTATTAGTAACTAGTTATTTTCGCTACACATTTGAGTTTGTATCCAGGCAACTTATATTCTTGTTACTCGTATTAGTAAAATTATTTTAGTCGTTACCATCTCACTGCAGGATAAAAGCCTTCGTTCCTTCTTTTCATGATTCATTTTCTCGGTCGAGAGCTTAAGTTGTTCCCATCCATCGTATTAATAAAAGAGCAAATAAAATGTCATACAATACTAAATGGAGCCTTGTGATACTTAACTCAATCTCGAATAATCTATATAATATCATTGGAAACATAAATCTTTTGTCTTAGGCAGTTCATTCATCATCATCATCATCCACAGCTTTCATTATCCCACTGCTGGCTATAGACCTCTCTCTTACTATGCCATCTGCCTCGGTTCTGTGCCAATACATAATCATTTATTTCGGTAGGGATAGTAGATTGCACAGAGCACTTAGGACAGATGACGATTGGGGTTGAAAAGTTCTCGACTGGAGATCACGTACCAGCAAGCGCAACGTAAAAACTCCACGTAAGTTAAAGGTTTGCACATCTCCTCACTAAGACCGCAGGATCGCGCTAGATGAAAGCTGCTTCTAGAAAATCATTTTCATGTTACAAAGAAACATCGAAAACAATTTAAACAAAATCATTCATTAACTAAGTGTGCGAGCAGTGCTACTTTGAAACGTATGAGAACAATTTGTAGTGATAACTCATTCTCCCCATAGTTTTCATTGCCCCACATGTAATGTAGTAGTCTCATGGCATGTGCTTAAGTTTGTGTGTGTAAGTAGCGTGGGATACAAATACCACAGTTTTTTGATAGTTTAGTCCAATGACGTTCTAAACTTCTAATGAACAGTGTAATTGGTAACTTACGTAGAATCTTTTAAGGACGACTTTAGTACATCAAGATGAACAACTTTTGCTTAAAAAAATCAGCTGTTCCATAAAAAATCCATTCACAATCGAAAAAATCAATGGAACAATTGATTTATTTCGCGATTTCGAGGTTGGTCCCTAGTAAAAGTTGGTCACCTTAATGTATTAAAGTCGCCCGTGAATAGGTTGTGTCTAAATTACCAATTACCCTGTGGTTTTACTACTTACCTACAGATGAAAACTAACTCTAAATCCATCCAAAATCTAAATCCATAACAATACTATTGCAATCGGAGCCCTATGTTAAGCAGTGGGTGTTCTATGACTCAAATGCTTGCTTATATTCTGTAATATGAAAACGCGCTAAAATAACTGTGCTTATGTGTGTGACGTATACCTAAAATACGTGTTAGGTAGGTATATAGACACAATACTTATAAAATCTGTCTTTAGCCAATCGTACCTGGGCGAAGCCGGGCAGATAGTAGCCCATAAATTAAAAGTACTTACATAAGTTTAGGACCTTGGTAGTAACTGACTGATCTTCTGGCATTTGCCTAGCCTTCTTTTTGCATCAATAAGATCGGGTAAGTCTATAGTAAAATATAATTACGCCCCACATGTAATGTAGTAGTTTCATGTCATGTGTCGAGATTGTGCGTACAAGTAGCGTGGGATACTAATACCATTGTATTTTGATGGTTCATTCACACTCAGCCAAGCCTAGCCTCTCTGACGTCTGTTTACTTTGCCCAGCCATGTCATGATTGATGAATGATGTCCAAAGTTTGCAAAGTTGTACCGATTCTGCATTATCAAGGCTCAACCGCTACGGGCTTCTTGTTTTAAGCGAGGATTAATCTGATATTTACTTAGTCGCATCTAGGTGTATACATTATAATTATTTTTCGAAAAAATGGCAAAACCGCCTTCCATCGTGTACAAATTTCGAATATTTCACTTGAATTGTTTACACTATTGTTGCAATTTTTCGATTCGGTTCACAATTGGCGAAAATATCGATGAACATACACAAAAAAACTACATACAGACGAACATAGAACCTCCTCCTTTTTGAAAGTCGGTAAAAAAGAAAATTCTATCAATGGACGTGGATTATCACGTATCTTCGAATATTTGATCAGTTTATTAAAATTAGGTGCTTACTATAATCTAAGCCGGTATACGTAAACACTCGCAATTATTTGTGTTTGCGTACGTACCTAATATAGCTAACATAACTTTTATGAAACTTTTTGGTGATTTTATCAATAGTTAAACTACTTAAACAAGAAGGTTACTAAAAGACTTATAAAACTGGATAAAAACATAATTGGAGCAAACACCAATGATTTTTTTTCTAATAAAATAAGATGGTGCTAATTCATTAACTCTATTAATTGTAACGAGAAAAACCAGTAGACAATGATAAGTAAAACAAAGCTAAGAACAAAACACTCCAAAAGAAGTAAACGTGAGAATACACACACTCAAATGCTAGTAAAAACACACTTATGAAACTTTACACCTCTAATAGCATAATTGTTTGAGAAAGTTGCTGTAATTGACTAAATGACTACACTTATATCAGTTGTATTATTATAGATGATAATACTACTATTTACTGTACAATTAAGTTAGAAGAAGGGTGTGAATAGACAATTTTCAATGATGTTTTACCTAGAGGTGTGTACATACGTATTCGCGTTTGTATTACGGTTTTCGTAATTACAGTCTGTCTGTCTTAGTGGTTTTTTGAGCCTTAAATTGATCTCGGAAGTTAAATCTATTATATAAAAGGCTTCGCTGAGTGACTGACTGACAGACAGCCTACAGCCTAAACCGCTAAAGATACGAACATGAAATTTGGAACAAAGATGCATTGAACCACGTAATGGAGCACTAAGAACGGAATTTTGAAAAATCGACCTCTAAAGGGGTAAAACGGGCCCTTTTCGTTTGTATGTAACTTTTTATTCCCTTTACCGATTGACTTGAAACTTTGTATACATGCTACTCAAACAAAATAAAAGTTACGTTTGTTCCTGTTTTTCCGAATATTCCTTATCTAAGGGGTCAAATTGGGTCCCAAAGTTGGTGAAAAAAGCGTCTATTACATCCAACGAGCTGAACGGTTATGGATGAAATCTGGTATGGAGGAAGCACACAACATGTTTCAACACATGAACTATTATTATCCCAGAAATTCTATGGGGATCCTTAGGGATAGCCAAAATTAATCAGTTTAGGCTACAACCCAATCCACTAAAGATAGAGACTTGAAATTTCGAACATAGGTACAATGTACAACGTAATGAAGCACAAAGGACGAAAATTTCGAAAAATCGACCTCTAACGGGGTAAAACGGGTCCTTTTTGTTTTGCATTAAGTAAATTTTTTTTTACCTTTACCGATTGACTTAAAACTTTATATATATGCTTTACAAATAAAATAAAAGTTACGTTTCTTCCTGTTTTTCCGAATTTTCCTTATCTAACGGGTCAGATAAGTTCCCAAAGTTGGTGAAAAAAGCATCAATAATTACATCAGACGAGCTGAACGGTTATAAATGAAATCTGGTAGGTATGTTGAAAGCACACAACATTTTTCAATACAGTAACTATTTTATCCCGGAAAATCTATTGGGTTTCTTAGCAATAGCCAAAATAATCAATTATAAAGCTAAGATAAAAGGGGTAAATGAATTCTAACGAAATTTGGTACGACGCTCGACAATAACACAAATTACCACTTGGGGTACTGCTATCACGGAAAATTTCAGTGGGTCCTTCAGGATATCAATTTCCTAAAAAAGTACTAAATGACTGTTCGAAAACCGATGCAATATTGTTTGAAAATAGCTCACCCTTTTAACTAATATATGACTATTAACGTCCTGGGAAAAGTCCCGGATTCCTTGTCTAACGCTAGACCAAACATCCTATATAAGCGTGAAAAATAACTTGATCGCGTTTTTTTTTAAACGTTGTGAAATATCTAGAATTAAATTGAGATAATTTAGATCCTTCAATGGGGGCAAAATGGGCCCCTAATAGTTTATGAACGATTTTATTTTGTGAGCCAATAGACTTGAACTTAGGGTACATACGGATCAACAACTACTTACTTTACTATGGGAACTACCCTGATAAAGCGAAAATTACCTATTCTTTACATTTTGTCGCGGGTCGATGAATTTTTTGTGTTGAACAGCTAATTTTATTTCCGTGATTTCTGGGTTGGTACCATAGTAAAAGTTAGTCAAATGATGAGTATAATGGAATCCTAGAACATGCCTGTCGTCTAGATGTAGGTGCGTTATGTATTTTTCAAATAAAATGTACCTTCTTGTGTGCTAATTTTTCGTCTGTACTTAGTCAGAGAATGTCTGAAAGTCCTACAAGTGTCTCGATCACTTTTGACCGCGTAAACGGTTATGGGCGAGATTGTCATTGGGTTCAGAATAATCGAAATTAAATTTCTAATGACTTAATGAAACATGATGAATACCTGTACTGGCCTTTTTTAGGGTTCCATATCCAAAGGGTAAAAACGGGACCCTATTACTAAGACTTCGATGTCCGTCTGTCTGTCTGTCACCGTAGGTACCGTAATAGTTGGGCAGCTGAAATATTCACAAATGATGTATTTCTGTTGTCGCTATAACAAAAAATACTAAAAATAGAATAAAATAAATATATAAGGGACATACAACAAACGTGATTTTTAGGAGTTTTTTTGCTCGCTATTAATAACGGCAAGAGGAATGGGCTCCCATACGGTACGGAACCCTGCGTGCGCGAGTCCGACTCGCACTTGGCCGACCATGACGTGCGAATGGAGTTGGATAAAATTTGGTATACGAGTGGGAAACTACATGGCTCAACTCATGATCGTCATATATCTCATCATAAATCGAAAAATATTCTTTTCTCGCTATAATAAAAATCAGTATAGGTATATTAAAATATAACTTTATTAAGTATTTATTTTATGACAAGTTATAAAATAACGCGGTCCAAACCGTGGGCTATTAAAGTCAAAGAACATTTATTGTTGAACTGTGTTACATTGAGATCTTACAACTAATCACAAAAATATTGAATTATCAGTTAAGTCTAATATGGCCATAAAATAATCATTAGAACGTGAAAAAATTATACAATCATTATTATTAAATTTAATTCGAATATTTTGCAATTTATCATCTAAAAATTGTACTCCTTAATAAGCTTTAGATACAAGTAAATTTAAGCAAATACTGAGACAAAGCAGGCCAATCCGTGGGCTAATTATTATCCTTGTAAGTAATACGACAACGTGGGCTAAACCAAGAGCTATTATTTTAAGCAAAAAAAGTACAACGCGGGCCAAACTGTGGGAAATTACCATTTAAAGTAAGTACTAAGAAAATGCGGACCAAACCGCGCGCCATTATCATTTTAAGCAAATACTATAACGACGCGGGCCAGACCATGGGCTATTATCATTGCAAGCAATACGACAACGCAAGCCATACGGCAGGCTAATGTAATTTTAAGCAAGTACTTAGACAATGCGAGCCAAGCTACGTACTATAAATTACCATATTAAGCAAGTACTAAGAATGTGCAGGCCAAACCGCGACCTATTATCATTCTAGCTAAACACTGGGACAATTAAGGCCAAACCGTAGGCAATGCCTATCACTTGAAAAGATAATGCCTACTAAGCATTCTCTTTTCAAGTAATACGTTATACGATAATGCAGGCGAAACCACGAACTATTATTATTTTAAGCAAGTGCCAAGACAACGCGGGTCAAACTGTGGCTTATTTTCATTTTAAGCAGTTACTCGAACAAAGCGGCCAGACCGTTGGCTATTATCATTGCAAGTAATACGACAACGCGTGCCAAACGGTAGGCTATTACAATTTTGAGGAAGTATTAAGACAACGCAGGCTAAGCTGCGTGCTATAAATTACCATCTTAAGCGAGTACTAAGAATACGCAGGCCAAACCGCGACCTATTATCATTTTAGCCAAATACTAAGACAATTCAGGCCAAACCATAGGCATTATCCTTGCAAGTAATACCTTATACGATAATGCTTTGCTAAACCACGACCTATTATTATTTTAAGGAAGTGCCAAGACAACGCAAGCCAACCGGCAGCCTTTTATAATTTTAAGCAAGTAATAAGACAAACGCGGGTCAAACCACGGGCTATTTTCATAAGCCAGTACCTGTCTACTAAGAAAACGCGGGCGAAGCCGCGGGTTTTAAGCTAGTATAAACTATACTGAGTAAACTCGTACAAGTACCTACTAGGTAATTGTTGTTGATGATTCATAGGCCAGTTAATACGTTAATAGTTTGCTTCTTAGTACCTACTTTATTTAGCTTAAGAGATATACTCTATAATATTATCATTATTAGTGCCCACTGCAGGTCTGGATCTTACTGTCCCTTGTGTCAGTGTTCCCTGTCTTGGGTTAATCTCATCCACGCATGACCCATACTTACATGGCTTGTTCTCATTATGTGTCCACATGGGTATGGGCTTCCATTATCTGCTATGATCTCAAGCTGAAGTGAAAAATATATCGTGACGAAATTATATAATGAATTGAAGAAAAAGTGCTCCATTAATCCTATTATGGAAACCAAGGGTACACAGGTCTCCGTTTTGTGCTAGGTGTTCAGATAATAGTTACCTCTGTATTATTGAGGTATTATGGGTTCATATCAGATTTGTTATATTATACATAACCATAAACCGAAAACATGTAGAGAGATAAAGCAATAGAAAAAATATTACGCTGTTGAACACGGCAATGAAAACGCTTCAGTTGTATGGACATGACATTGAAAATAACAAATAGCTGTTTTACTATCAGTATAAACATTCTGTTTTATCGTTCACCTTTGCTACAGCAATTTGTCTTAACATGCTGAAGAAGACAATAGGCATTTCAAACTGTAAGACCTTAGCATTTTGTACCGTATTAGTGATGGACTATTTGTACTATTTAAGTACTGCAAGCTAACCTTGCATGCATTTCAAGTTATCGTTAAGTAATCCATCAAATACAATTCAAAGGGAGGTATTTAGCATAGTTTTCAATTGCGTTCCGAAATCAGGAGATTCCTATTTCACCTTTGGTTTTGTTTTGTGTGGTTTGTAATTTTTTTGTGTGAACGTTAAAAATGTTCCATTAATTTCTGGATAAATATTTAGTAAAATGGCTCAGTGTTATCTAGACACTCATCATCATAACGATGACTCAATTATTTAACGTCAATTGCTCAGTTCTTGATAAAAAATATTACCATTTCTTTGGTAGAGTTGGTAAATATACTAATTTTACTGCAGTAAATAATCATCTTTATGTCCACTGCTTACAGCTCTAGCTAGATACTAGAGCCGTCTCAAATAAAATGAAACATAAGTCACCGTTAAGTTGGTGTGTCCCATTGTTTTTGGTTTAGTGAACTCGTCGCGGTTACGTTTTTGTGTGAAGTTCCGAACTTTACGTCGATCGAAGTTAACGCCAAGTAAACTAAACATTGTTTGTACGTACAACGCTCTGTGACAACTAACTCCAACGAAGAACTGTACTGTATCTGCTTTTTTGAACTATTAAAAAGGCTGCAGGACGTAGGCCTACTACCCATGAAGGATGACTGGGCCATTTCCACAGTGCGGGTTGGTGGATTCACATACGCCAACGAATTTTTTCTACGGACTAATGTAGGTTGCCTCACGATATTTTACTTCATTAAAAAGCCAGTGGTGTGAAATTCCGTACATAAATACCAAGGAATTCTTTGGTGCGGGACCGGGATTCGAACCCACGGCTCAAGATAGTAAGGTTAATAAGCACCACGGATTAACCAACTAAATAATAAATAAATAAATAATAAATAAATATTTTGGGGACATCTTACACACGGCCTCTGACCCCAAACTAAGCATAGCTTGTGATATGGCTGCCAGAGACTGATATACTACATTTACTTATTTTTAAATACATACTTATATAAATAGTAACTAAATAACACCCAGACACAGAGCAAACACTTATATTCATCACATAAATATTTGCCCTGGGTGGGGATCGAACCCACGCCTCTCTGACCCAGAAGTTAGGATCACTAACCACTGAGCCACCGGGGTAGTCAAGATACCTATACCTACCCAAATATTGTTAAGGGTTTTTATTTACTAAAAGCTTCAGATAATCGGCGTTATATAAAGGTTTGCCGCCCGTGACTCTATTTACCTACCACAATTAGAACCCTGTTAGAAACCCTTTTTTCCAGAATAAATATACTCTAATCAACGTTGCATTTATTCCAACCACCATTTTACCAGTAAAAGTCACCTCATTTTGGAATAAATCTAATAGATAACTTGTGTTTATTTTACAAGTCATGCAAAATGTGGCATTTTCGGTGTTGTCGGGAACCTAACGCTTTAGCTCCCATTCCTATACATAATTGTAATACATTTTTAGGGTTCCGTACCCAACGGGTAAAAACGGGACCCTATTACTGAGACTCCGCTGTCTGTCACCAGGCTGTATCTCATGAACTGTGATAGCTAGTAAGTTGAAATGTTCACAGATGATGTATTTTTGTTGCCGTTATAACAACAAATACTGATAATTATTTTTCACAAAAAATGGCAAATCCGCCTTCCATTGTGTACAAAATTCGAACATTTCGCTCGAATTGTTTACATTATTCTTGATTTATCAAAAACGGCTGAGCCGATTTCTGTAAAATTTTAATGGAATTACCTTTAAAGTATACCCTTTTGAACTAAAAAAGATTTTTTCGATTCATAATTGGCGAAATTATCGATGTTCATCGTGTACATAATTCGGATATTTCGCGCGAATTGCTTACATAATTGTTGTTTTTTAGGGTTCCTTACCCAAAGGGGAAAACGGGACCCTATTACTAAGACTTCGATGTCCGTCTGTCCGCCTTTCTGTCTGTCTGTCACCGGGCTGTATCTCATGAACCATGATAGCTAGGCAGCTAAAATTTTCACAGATGTTGTATTTCTGTTGCCGTTATAACAACAAATACTAAAAACAAAATAAAATAAATATTTAAGGGGGGCTCCCATACAGTACGGAACCCTCCGTGCGCGAGTCCGACTCGTACTTGGCCGATTATTTCAAAAACGGCTCCGCCGATTTCTGTGAAATTTAAATGGGACCACCTTGGGAGGAACCCTTTCAAACTAAAAAATATTTTTTCGATTCGGTTCACAATTGGCGAAATTATCGATGAAGTCGGTTAAAAATAGAATAAAATAAATATTTAAGGGGGGCTCCCATACAATAAACCTGAAATTTTAGACGTTTTTCGCTCTTATGCATTAAGGACCACTTCGTGCGTGGGTCCGAATCGCACTTGGCCGATTATTGTAATATACGCTGATAATTCCTTAGGTTGCTTCCGTTGTTGGTTTTAAAGCAGGCTATGTACTTTTATTTGTGAATATTACACTTCAGCGGCTGTGAGACTCCCACAAATAAATAAAACAAATACCACTGTACACTCAGGACTCTCAGTAGAATTATCTGCATTGAAAGATTACACAGAACGGAAATTATGTAGATATTTCAATAGTCTACGGGTGTCTATAAATGCTATACTGAAAATTCCTACGTATTTTCAGTGCCCATTGTCCTAGCCCGCATCTGCGTCTACAGCCTAATTTGAGTCAACTTTTATCACGGAAAAGATATAAGTTATCTACGAAACCTCAGTGACAGTAGAGTGTACAGTACCAACCCTTTGTAGTCTGAACGAGCCACGATATCAGGAAAAATAACAACTGTTCCATACATTTTGTCTCGAGTCAAGGACGTTTTATTACATATGTATCAGCTGATTTTATCTAGCGAGTAGGTACGGAGTTGGTCTTATAGGAAAAGTTGGTCATACAAACTAAACAATAATACTTTAATAGACAACGACATTACATTATAAACAAATTACAGGGACTCAACAATACAATTTATAGGTTTCTTACTGGCGGCCTTAACGCTTTAAGCGATTTCTTCCAGGCAACCAAGTCATAATGATGAGAGCAATGATATTCTAGAATGTCTTTGTTTTTGACCGACGAACCGGAGGAGGTACTCAATTCGACGCGTATATTTTTAAATGTTTTTTTTTTATGTATAACCACGCATAACTTTTTTCATAGAAGTCCGATTTCAATAATTATTTTTTTATTGGAAAGAGTATACTTCGAAATTGGTTCCATTTAAATTTAATTGAAATCGGCTGAGCCATTTTTGATAAATCAACAATAATGTGGAAAATGCTACATCGATCATTGTGAAATAATCACGAGTTCTGTACACGGGTGAAGTCGGCTATGCTATTTTTTTGCAAAAAATAATTATCTAGACAAACACTCTGTAACTCTGTATTTATAACAATAAGCTGGCAGCTTAATTTAATTCCACTTTTTTCATGAACAGTTAAGTTTTCGCTCTACGTGGGTAGGCCTATGTTCAGCAGTGGACTAAAATACCGGTACAGTATGGGTAAGTTATATCAATAGAACCACAGTGGCAGACGGTCGTACAATACCAGCACTCTTTGTAGTCGCCACGGTCTGCCGAGCGCGCCGGCACGCGCACTCCGCTCGAGACTAGGGTTACCAGATGGAAAATTGCAAAGTCCACAGAAAACCTACTCAATTTTTTTAAGTTATAAATTTTCAAATATCGGCACGCTTACATCTTTTTACCGACTCCGAAAAAGGAGGAGGTACTGTGGTCGTCTGTATGTATATCTTTGTGTATGTTCGTCTATATTTTTTGAAAATTTTAAGAATTATTTTTTAAATTATATCGTGAACCGATTTAAAAAAAATATTTTCTGTTCGAAAGAGTATCAATCGAGATGGTCCCATTTAAATTTTATCGAAATCAGCCGCGCCGTTTTTGATAAATCAATAAAAATGTAAATGTACACACAAATGTACGAGCGATTTTTTGCGAAAAATAATTATAAGTCTTAGTGGAGCTTAAAGGATGTAAAAGTTGATCACTAAAATTTGCCAAAAATTCTGTGGTGGCAAAAATTGTGAGAGTAATTGTCGACTTCTAATCGTCTGAGCTTTAAATCCTGGTGTCGTACCAATGAGCTCTTTGGAAAATACGTACGGATTTCCCCACTACTGGTTTTTCGTACGGGAAAACACAGTGAGGCATACGTCTCTTTCTCTCTCTCCATCTCGTTACTAGAAGAAATTCACTATCCTACGTGAATCTGCCAATTAGCATTAAGTAGGTCAGTGGTGTGGTCAAATAGCCAAATTAAAGTGGATATTCTATTAAAAATACCGGTATGATACAGTACTAAAATTCGGCTGGAATCCTGACAAAGCCTACGAGTATATACTGGGATTTCGGGACAAATCCAGGGATGTGGTAACCCTAACCGAGACGAAACTTGTTCAACATTTATGAAATGCCTGGCCTTTGCCCGTGACTTTGCCGGTGTCGGATCGTTATCATTTTTTACTTAAGGAATTTACTATTTACCTACTTGTTGCGATAAATGGGAGAGAATGCTGTTTTAATCTTAGTGTTAAATAAGAGATTTTTGAAGTGACACCTTCTTTAGCGGCGTTGTGCACTTTTTGGAATAAGTAACAAAATGTTAAACTCGCGTTAGGACACGTGACCTGATCAAAAAATCGTAAGACGGAGGGAGACTAGACTAGGAGACTAGGAGAGGAAGTAATATCCCCCTCTCCTTCTACCGTGCGGCGAAAATTTATGCTTGCTCCTGCTGTTTCGTCGGCGTAGGGCGCTTGCACGAGTGTGCGTGTGTGGTATTGTATTTTACCACATATATGATATTACTTTCATACTGCAACTTTTATAAAGCGATTCGTGCGAAATTATTCTCTAACCGTTCCAAAACAGGTATTCGAAAATGTTCAACGTCAATGTTCAAGTTTTCACTGCTGCCGGCACTCCCGGATTGCAACCCATTGTTTTTTCTCATCTTAGGTTTAATTTGTGGAAATTTATGAATCAATTTTTTTTTTTTGCTATTTCTGGGTTTTCCCATAATAAAAGTTCATCATTATGATGAGTATAATTATATGCCTCTTTAAAGTACCTACAAATTAAGTATTTTGCAAAGTAACATCTTGTATTTAAAATTGGTACCTTTTATATTGCATGCTTTATTATTTTCTGTCTTATTTTATGATAGTTCATGATCACAACAATTACACCACTAATGTATTGACATTAGTGGTCTGATTGTTGTCATTAACTATTACTATACTTATTGAAGTACCAAAACATTATCACTACCCCTTAGCTACGCAAGAGCCCACTGCACTTAGGTCTTAGTAGCGAGACATTCGCATGCAAGCATCCTCGAAAATTCCTAAAGCAAATACACCGTCTTCTCCAACAGAATTAAGCGCACAGTTAAGATTTTAATTACCACTCTAACAGGGCGTTAGTACTAATGAAACAGGTGACATCTCCCAGGGGGCCACCCTTCCTGCTCGTAACGGGTGGGCGTAGGGTGGTGGCATATTTATATCCGGACTGCCAGGCTCAAATCAGATTATGCAGGACTTTTGTGAACAGAATATGTGTTTCTACTAAAAATGCATGTGCAAAGATTCTCGTGCAGGTTAATAACCTACTTACTTACGTACTTACTAAGTACTCGAGTGTCTTATCAATTCTTTATATGTCTACGTGAAGTTTGATTGAGAGGTCTATTGCTTAAATTTTAATCCGCATCCCAAAGCTAAGCTAAGGTTCGCATCCCTATGCGCGGGCTCTTCTTTTTAAGTATATGTTTTTTGAACATAAATGCGTTTTGTTATAAATTACCACCTCTAATTACGAATGCGAATTTAAATAATCGGCCAAGTACGAGTCGGACTCGCGCACGGAGGGTTCCATACTGTATGGGAGCCCCCCTTGATTATTTATTTATTTTATTTTAATTTATTATTTATTATTAAAGTGAATGTAAAACTAAATATTCTGTGAACATTTCAAACATCTACCTGTCACCATTATTAATATGGAGCGAAAAACGTCAAAAAATCAGGTTTGTTGTATGGGAGCCCCCCTTAAATATTTTTTTAATTTCTTTTTAGTATTTGTTGTTATAGCGGCAACAGAAATACATCATCTGTGAAAATTTCAGCTGCGTAGCTATCATGGTTCATGAGATACAGCCCGGTGACAGACAGATAGACAGACAGACGGAAACAAAGTCCCGTTTTTCCCTTTGGGTACGGAACCCTAAAAATCGTGTGTAATAGATTTTCATGTAGGAACATACCTAAACTTTTTCATAATGAAAAAAGTTCCTTGTACATCGGTAAGACAATTTTATACAAGCCTTCATTGACTCACATATTAACTGATATACAAGTTTTGCTCTCAAATGTACAGAGGTTTTCAGAGTTACGAGTATTTTATTTATGTCCATATAGTCATCAGAAAAACTTTCAACCCCAAAACCGCGAAAACAATCTGTTCCGTAAAACTCCACCAACTCATGACAAAATAAATAAATGGAACAGCTCATATTCTTAACCGACTTCCAAAATGGAGGAGGTTCTATGTTCGTGGGTATGTTTTTTTTTGTGTATGTTCATCGATAATTTCGCCAATTGTGAACCGAATCGAAAAATTATTTTTTAGTTCGAAGTGGTCCCATTTAAATTTTACAGAAATCGGCTGAGCCGTTTTTGATAAATCAAGAATAATGTAAACAATTCGAGCGAAATATTCGAATTTTGTACACGATGGAAGGCGGTTTTGCCATTTTTGTGAAAAATAATTATTTCGAGATAACAATTGTTTCGTACAAAAACTTGTGACACATGATGGTGCGTATTAATAAGTTCTTGCGTTTTACGATAAAAACCCTGTATTATGTGACTGTCCCAGGCGGAAAATAGCGCCTAATATAATAAATAGCTACCACAGCACAAGGCTATTATTTTTAAAAATTCGCTAAAGTTTATAGCTCTATAAATAAAGAAGTCCAGAGGAACGGCCGTTAGGGAAGCGTAATATGAGAAGTTTATAGCATGCGAGTTTTTAATAGGGTTACCTTACTAAGAATTAGTGACCTGCACCTGTATTATACGTATCTTTCCTCCAGGAGTTTTATTTGGTAGAGCGAGATGGTAATTTTATTCATTTCGAACATTGAAGAATGTTTAGAGGGAATATGCTATCTTGGTCTAACTTTAAAACTAACTTTTTAATGTTTTGATCGAGATCGTTTTCGATTTAGGGCTCTCTCTATTTAGGGGCACTGCTCTTTTAGAGTCTTTGAACATTTTGAATTAGTTTCGAATTCTGTACAAATGTCAATAACCTTTATTAACAGACCTAGCACTTAACATTAAGCCCATTCATCTCATCACTCTTTTGCATAAAAATACCACTTAATGTATACCGTCACACAAAATGAGCATTGACGTCAACCGAGTCGTTATTTGTGGAAGCGCGGCGTTCAAAGGTTTCCTACAGCTCTAGTATAAATCTCTTCATAGTAAACAAAGGTAAAAAGACAACGTCTGGTAAGGTCAGCGGGAGAGCCACCAGCGCATTTCTGACACTTTTTAACCGACTTCTATCGTTCGTCGGTATGTATTTTTTTTGTGTATGTTTATCGATAATTCCGTCAATTTAGAACCAAATCAAAAAATTCTTTTCTAGGTCAAAAGGGTGTACTCCCGAGGACCACCCATTTAATTTTTTTAACAGAAATCGGCGGAGCCGTTATTACAATAATGTAAACAATTCGAGCGAAATATTCGAATTTTGTACACGATGGAAGGCGGTTTTGCCATTTTTTTGCGAAAATTATAATAATTTAAAACTTAAATTTAAGACAATAAATGAAAATGTGAATAAAAATGATAATTTATAGTATATTGTCTTATTTTTTATTACTCCAAAATAAACGGAAGTGGTCGAAACTTTCAATGCTGTGATACATTATCATTTCCTGTAAACTATAAACCTCGGTAGTTCCAAAATTAGAGCAAATGCAATACGGAAGCAGCAGAACGGATAATACGTCTTTTTTTGCCACAAACCTTTTAAAAAACTAGGTATATTAGTTCTCTAGTAATTAGTTTTTCAAAAACAGATTAAAATTATAGTTCATCATCTGGACTCTCTCTTTCCTTGCTCCTACCCGCCGCGGTCCTGCATTTAGTGCCCTGTCCAGATTTAGTTAAATTAGCTAGTTTACATTTTTCGAGATTATTTCAGAAAGTGAGTACTAAGCCATCGGGAGAGATTCAGATCACCATTATTAAAAACTTGGGACCAACAATTGGAGGAAATAAAAATCAGTTGTTTCAATACATTTTATCGGATCCGAGTTGCAATTTTTATTTGAATAGAAAAAGATCTGAATTCTTCTTCTTAGCTCTGAATCACTCCCCCTTCAGCATAGTACACCCGTTCCGAATAACCCTGTATTTTATTTTAAAGCCCATTGTCAAGTATCAAATAGGTGCGTGTACAAGTCACGTTTACTACGCACCGTGCACTGTGCAGTGTGTACAGCCCGCACATGGCTCTCAGGTTACTGTTTACCACTGGCATGTGAATTATCTGGGCACATAGGTGCAGCCTGCAGCCTGCCGTCAGGGCTGCGAGCTGTGACTTGTCACTCTGGCATTGTGGACTGGTAGAAAATAGGCTTTATAACCTAAGTGTAGCTAGCTAGTTGGACGGATTTCATACTGCCTCAGAATCCATTATTATGAAATAGGATTTGAATAATGTATAATTATTTTTGCAAAAAACAGCATGACCGACTTTACCCGTGTACTGAATTCGCGAATATTTCGCACGGATCGATGTAGCATTTTTCACATTATTGTTGATTAATCAAATATGGCTCAGCCGATTTCAATAAATTTTTAATGGGACCAATTTCCAAGTATACTCTTTCCAATAAAAAGAATTATTGAAATCGGATTACTATGAAAAAAGTTAATGCGTGGTTATACATAAAAAATAAAAATAAAATATACGCGTCGAATTGAATGCCTCCTCCGGTTTGGTTCGTCGGTCAAAAATCGGAAGAAAACGCATCCTTAAACTTTTCATCACACGAGTTCTAAAACCGGACGCACCTCTTTCAACGACTTTGGAACCGGACGTGTGTGAACCCTGAGAGGTTGTTTAGAAAGGAGCACGCGGAGCCAAGGACGACGGCGTGTGCGCCGGTTGTTCACCTCCGGCGGCCAGGAGGCGCGGGAACCAAGGAGGACCGGCTTGGGATTACTGCTCATCTACGAACCGCGATCTGTGTGCGGTTGCAGTGTAGCTATGGGGTTCGCATAGCGATCGTACTCGTATAACATGTTTGTGGAGTAATTGCGAACGAAAGCGACCGCGTGCATGTGCTTTGGTACAAAGGCTCAAATTTCGTTGTGATTACCAACTCGACAAGACGGGGTCCCAAGCATGACAGAGTGTGTAACGTTTGTTCACTTCGGCCGGCCAGGAGGCGCGGGAACCGAGGAGGACCGGCTTAGGATTACTGCTCATCTATGAACAGCGATCGGATAGCGCGTCTATACAAGTACAGTCAGTCTCGCGATTCGTGACCTGGGCGACCGCGAGTGTGTGATTTAGTTCAAAAGTCCTTATTTCGTTGTGATTGACTAAACCGATTCGACAAGACGTGGATTCAGGGCGTGTGCGCCGGTAGTTTACCTAGTCCGGCAGGAGGCGCGGGAACCGAGGAGGACCGCCTTGAGATCTTCTGCTCATCTTCGAACTGCGATCGGTATGCGGTTTCCATCAGTTACTATATTATGCGGCTACAGGGTTCGCACAGCGATCGTATAGTATGGTTTTACAAGTAGATACAGTCAGTCGCGCGATTCCTTGACCTAGAGCGACCGCGAGCACTCTTGAACGAAATCACATAAATTTAGTCCAAAAGTGCTGATTTCGTTGTGATTGACTAAACCTAGTATTTGACAAGACGTGGATCTTGATCAAGAGACTGTTCGGCTTGAAGACTGTACTTAGGATTTGATCGCCATTTACTAAACTACCAAAGAAATAGTACAGAATATATTTTTTTCTAATTTTTTCGGGATCGTTGGTTAGTCGTGATTATCAAATGTTAACACTACGTAAGTTATCAGTTATGATCCACTATTAGCTAGCAATCCATAGTGTTTCGAAGTTTTAATTTTATTACTTTAACTAAGTAAACTGTCTCAAACTAGATTGCGCAAAGCTAGATTTACGTAAGATCTTCGATAGGATCGAGAGTAGGCCCCCAGATCCGGTCCCGGCGTCGGGTTCTGCATTCTTCTTTGGTGAATCGTATACTAACTTTATTTGCAAGGAGTGCTAATGAATTCTTAACGGTACGTGCACGGTATGACTGGTGTCAAACATGGGTGCACACTTTGTATTTTTTCTAGAATTTGTCTTACAAATAGTTACTGTGTTTAATAGTTAGATACCAAAAATAAAGCGCCGTGTGCATTATATACCCAAGGTGTTGCTTTGACTTTGCAAAAGGTTTTCAAAATCACACTTAGATACTTAATCGTCATGATGAATAACTTTTACTTTGAGATCTACTCCAAAATAGCCAAAAAGTCAGCTGTTCCACACAAAAGGTTCATTGAGGTGCGATAAAATTATTGCACCTCAACAATCAGGTGTAAATTTGTACACCTGATCGCTTTCGCGAATTCGGGGTTAGCCCACAATTGTAATTGCTAGTGATAAAAATAAAATGTGTATAAAATATCTTTGCTTAAATCTACAAGTGGACAATTTAGTACCACCTTGGTCTACAATACTTAGATTATAAAACACAAGCGTTTTAGGTCTTGAATAAGTTGAATGGTTTGCTTTTTACGTAATTTATAGTAGTGTTTTCTTTTTGTTTTTTTACTATTCGATTGAGCAGTTCTCTTTACAAAGTAGACGTTATTCACTCTCCCGCTTCATGAATTAATTTCGCTTTTTACTTTCAAAAGGTTGAATAACTCTTAATAATAGTGTCATACTCATGCCAAATTATTTATTGCGTAAGATTGCATAAATCGTGTCTTATGTCTAAAGAATGTGAAATGCGATATTCGGAAGTAGTCACGTAACGAAGGAAGGCAGCAGGTGTTTTTGAACAACGTTCGTCTTCGAACTAGGCTACTCGAGACTCGAGTTACTTTATAGGGCATGGTTCAAACGATCAGCAATAAAGTCAGGTTGGTCTGCCTTAGAATTTGTTAGTTTTTGGCAAAAAGCATTGAACTATTAATTAAACACAAAACATCATTGGCAAAAAAGCTGTCTCGAAGTCTCCCGTCGTCAATACAGAGTACACTATAAGAATCAGATTTTTTTTATTGTGAAGCCGTAAACATACAATAAGTTGCAATAAAAAGTAATCAGTTTCAACAGCCTGCCTTTTCAGACGTACAATAATATTAGTGGTAGCTTAGACAACTAACTAATCATAAATCATAACTACACTTACTGATTTAAATAAATAAAATATACTATAGTTGACTATTTTGCAATCTTCAAAACATGGGTTAGCAATTATACAATTTGATTATAGAGTAGTATATTATAGTACGTGGCCTGAGTTCGAATAATATTAAGTCATCATTAGTTAATTTGGATTTCTGTTACCGAAATGGCTTTTTACAATTATCAAAAATATCCAGAATTTTATGTTGTCATTAATTCACTCCAATGACCACTTCAGTTTCTTAGTGTCCAACAGTAAAAAAAAAGATATTGATGCAATTCAAATCAACAATAATATTACCGATTTGACTCGAATCAAAAATATTTTGGTGATATTTAGCTTTAGCATTTAGCTAGCCAAAGATTTAAAGAGCATCGTTTCAACAAAGCTCTAGTGTATTCTACTATCGACTTACCCGCCTTAAAATAATTAAGTTGATTCATAAATAATGCGAACGTGTATAGAGATCGTATCAAACATAATGGTAATATCGATTTCAATCACGCCAGTATATCAATTACCGACAATATCTCTTGAATATACTTAGAGTGATTGTGAAGGTAGAGGGATATTAGATTTTTAGACAGATACCTACTGGGCTCAATTTTGAAGGCTGCAGTTGACAGGTTAATACTTAAAAACTGTCTTATTGTGTATTTGTTGCTGACCTTAATTAATAAATCACAGTAGAAACGAACAACCCGTATTTGGCCAGTAATAATTATTTTACGCAAAACCGCTTTCCATCGTGTACAAAATTCGAATATTTTCTTGAATTGTTTACATTATTGTTGAAATATCGAATCAACACCGACCGACGAAACGGAGGAGGTAATCAATTCGACGCGTATTTATATTTTTTTATGTATAACCACGCATAACTTTTTACGTAGTAGTCCTATTTCGATAATTATTTTTTATTGGAAAGAATATACTTCAAGATTGGTCCCATTTAAATTTTATCGAAATCGGATGAGCCATTTTTGATAAATCAACAATAATGTGAAAATGCTACATCAATCCGTAAGAAATACGAGTACGAGTATTCGCAAATTCTGTACACGGTTGAAGTCGGTTGTGCTATTTTTGCAAAAAATAATTATTTAAAAACGGCTCAGCCGGTTTCTGTAAAATTTAAATGGGACTACCTCGGAAGTAAGTATACCCTTTAGAACTAAAACAGTTTTTTTTATTCGGTTCACAATTGGCGGAATTATCGATGAACATACACAAAAAAATACATACAGACGAACATAGAAGCTCCTCTATTTTGGAACTCAGAGTCAGAAGTCAGAGGATTTTTTTTTTCTTTTGGTATCCTAGTGTTCTTGTCACTCTAAGATTAATCTAATCAAAAATGTTGCGGGAAACATTGGTCGTTTCCCACACAAAAGTATATTCACGTTGCAACAAACAATTTCCTTTCCTAGTGAACTCTACAATGACTGTCATCATGTCTAATACACAATTCCACACAATTTTCTGCAGTTAGATAAGTATGCACTTTTCTTAGAATATTACCACTTGTGGTAGCAAGGATGTGGTCGCAGTAATGCTGCAGGTTTTATACCAGTTTAACTTGCATGTACCAGTAAATGGTTAGTTAGGGTTTATTACGTCCGGCCTAGAACATGGCTAGGAGACGCTGAATGATTTGTAATTACATTGCATTGGATTGGTGATAGTTACCTACTCCTTTTTTCTGTAATATACATAGTCATATTACCCTGGTATAATATAGAATAGGCCGTATTAGATCTGTATATCTTGTATACTATTTTTAGGGTTCCGTACCCAAAGGGTAAAAACGGGACCCTATTACTAAGACTCCGCTGTCCGTCTGTCTGTCTGTTCATCTCCAGGCTGTATCTCATGAACCGTTGTAGCTAAAAACCTGATATTTTCACAGATGATGTATTTCTATTGCCGCTATAACAACAAATAAGCTGAATAAAATTTATAATTAAGAGGGGCTCCCATACAAGAAACCTGATTTTTTTGCCGTTTTTCGCTCTTTATTAATAATGCTAACAGGTAGATGCTTGAAATATTTACGGAATATTTAGTTGTATATTCACTTTAATATTAATAATAAAATTAAAATAAAATAAATATTTAAGGGGGGCTCCCATACGGTACGGAACCCTCCGTGCGCGAGTCGGACTCGTACTGGGCCGATTATTTTAGTTTAATACGACATAAATTGTAGAAGGATTTTATTGTGTGAGGTAGCGCTATTTTACTCGCGCTACTCTTTTTGTTCAATATGCATTGTATTGTTATGTATGATTATGTGTCGTGTATATTGTCGTTGTATATTAACATCTATATCAACGGTAGGCAATAGGCGGACCGCGGTCCGCCAAATAAAAACTATACTCGTATTGTGAATGAAAATGTAGAAAAATATAAAAATTGCATAAACTGTCTCAAGACCTTACGTGTAGTTTCTCACAATAGTATTAGGTCTTGTGTTTAATAATTCAAGATTTGAAATCAAAGTAATCAAAAGGTAAAATTCAGATTTTATCAGTATTTTTTGGATCTCGTTAAAAAAATTTCGGCAGTATCCGGATCCTAACTAAAACTACTTGCCGACCCCTGATCTATATCATCATATCTCAGAACGACAAGCGCAGTGCTGTGCCACGCAGATATTTGCACTGGTATAGATCAAAATGATATCCATCATAACGCATAGCATCAGGATAACGCATAGCACGTCTCGTCACTCAATCATATATAGGTAGGTACGAGTATTTATAAATGAAGAGTATAGGCTATATCGTTTTTTTTTTTTGCCCTGATGCCGGGGCATGAGATACGGCACCGATATCCCCTGCCTGTAGTAAGAACCTACTAAAAGGGGACCCCTGGGATCGTGGGTGGTCAGAGTTGGGGCTCCGGCCACCCACCCTAGCGCGCCCGAGGAGGACGACAGCGTGTGTGGCAACGCTGACGTAGAGGACCGCACAAGCCTGGCTCTTGCCAGGCGAGTAGGCACACAAAGTGCTGGGAGCACCGGTGCGTTCCTTTTGGAGATCCCGGAGCTCCCAAGAAGGCACAAAGGCTGGCCACCGATGGGGTTTTAGTGGGTACAATCCCACATAACCCTACTGCACCCCAAAGCATCTTCAGAAGATTTCCCCCTCGTAAAAAAAAGCCTATATCGTTTTGGTTCTCCAATTAAAATGTTGTCATAACTAAACAATAAAATAATAATCAAACAATCAAAAAGCACTCCGAAGCTTTAATACCTTTTTGATGACACATTCGTACAGGTACCGACACGTTTCCTATTTACTTTCACTCTACCACATGGTTGTAAATTGACTCACAGCAATTTTGTGGCGAATCAAAACGTGTCTAGAAAACAAGTAAATGTCGATATAATTGGGTAAACGTGCAGAGAATCTATTGTCATTAGCAGCCTGCGTCGTGACGATGAATATATAGACCTCAGTACGTTAGTCATGATGGCAGAGCCAATGTTTGTATTTTCAGGGTTCCGTACCCAAAGGGTAAAAACGGGACCATATTCCTAAGACTCCGATGTTCGTCTGTCGGCGCGCCTGTCTGTCTGTCCCCAGGCTGTATCTCATAAACCGTGATAGCTAGACAGCTGAAATTTTCACAGATTATGTATTTTTGTTGCCGCCATAATAAAAAAGACTAAAAAAAAACAGAATAAAATAAATATTTAAGGGGGCCACAACACAACCAACAATTTTATAGTTGTTTTTTTCTCCCCGTTAATAATGGCAAGAAGAATGGGGCCAAAGGGGCTCCAACACGGTACTGAACCCTTTGTGCGCGAGTCCGACTCGCACTTGGCCGATTTTTACTGTCTACGAGTCGTAGAGTACGACAATTTCCTGTATCTGTTAGAGTTTGGGGAAGTAATGTAAATGTAGTGTGTTAATCATCTAGGGCTTTACGCTGTTTCATACGTGCTGAGTCATTTTTTTCTATTCAACTTTTAAATCAGGTCACTTGAATTCGTGATTAAATGTATTCTACAAATTCTCTTATTTAGTTTGCACATTAACAGACCATTCTGATTTTCAAAGCTTCTCGTACAAAGATGTATCATGGACACAATGATCAGATTTTCGCTTCTGCTAAACCACAGTTTCAGTCTTTTCAACCATGAGTGTAAGTTTTTGCCGTTCATTAATTTTATTTATACTTATCGATAAAATTAGCTAAACACTTACCTGTCTGTTATGATCTAGGTCGATTGAAAAAGAAAAAGCAATTACGATCTTTACAATTATCTGGAATAAATCTGGATGCAAAATCCAAATACTGTTACATGAAGTGCGATACTGTCACAATAGAGCACTATAGAGTTGTTAGCATTCAGTGTTACGAAACTTATTGGTATCAGATGAAGCGTCAGTCGTCAGATGGAGCCAAGCCCAAATGGCTTTGAATTTCTGACGCGATCTTCGGATAGGTTAATAATAAATCGATTGTGTAATTTGTTACACCGTAAATATTTTGTGGTTACATATTTTGAGGTTACAATTCGTAGATGTAAACGGCTGGAGCGCAGCAATTTGCTGCAATTTATTACCGAGCTATGAAATAACTGTCAGCACACTTTGGTTTAACACTTTGAATCACTACATACTTATACATATTTTAATGGAAAGCATTACTAGTTAGAAGAGCAATATATTCGTTTTTGTCGATGAACTTTTAATTGTTATTATGGAATCCACAATCTCTGCAAACAAAGCTTGGATTTTAAATGTTGATGTTGTGGATGTTGTTTTGCAAACTACAAGGACTTTCAGAATATGCTCAACATTATCAATGACTTTTATGGGATACCTATGGGACTAACTGCGAAATCGAGAAAAAAAAACAACTGCTTTATACATTTATAACCGACTTCCAAAAAGGAGGAAAAAGAAGGTTCTTTGTTCGTTTGCATGTTTTTTTGTGTATGTTCATCGATAATTTCGCCAATTTTGAACCGACTCGAAAAATTCTTTTTTAGTTCGAAAGGGTATACTCCCGAGGTGGTTTCATTTAATTTTTACAGAAATCGGCTGATCCGTTTTTGAAAAATCAACAATAATGTAGTCAATTCGAGCGAAATATTCGAATTTTGTGCGAATGGAAGGCGGTTTTGCCATTTTTTGCGTAAAATAATATAAAATAATATAAATTAATAAAATGTTCTTAGAGTCAATGAATTTTTAGTATGGATAAACTGTTTTTTGTCGCGATTTCGTAGTTGATATCATAGTTAAAGTAGTTAGTAGGGATGAACATATTTATTACACCTTCTGTAAAACATCTTCTAAACTTTCTGACAAATTTATTTGACTGCAGCCAAATCTCACAGGAAGTGTAGATTTCAAGACTTCTCTATACATATTTTCCGAATAAACTGAAATGAGAAGGGTCGATCAAACCCAGTTCCGATTCAGGACCTGATCATCTGTTAATGTAGGTCGCTCGGGTTGACATTGAAGGGAGAGCGACCGTCGTCGACGATACTAAACGTTCCCGCATTGTTGGCAGAGAGCCAAGTGGACCATCTATAAGTAATATTGCTCAAATGCGGCTTTTAAATTCAATACATCAGCCTGGATTCAGCTGACGTGATTTCAGCGGTCATTTTGCTGAAATTGAGCAGGAGACCTGTGCATTCATTTTGTTAAATAGTATTGCTCTACGAGTACATCCCAGCAGATATCCCTATATCTGCTTGCTCTATACTCAGCCTCAAGGGAGTCAGTAAGACCACTTTTACTAACTGCTGCTGCCACTGCTGCCTGGAATTAGAGAAAAAAATCGACTGTTCCATACATTTTGTCGATTCCGAGTTGTAATTTTGTATGGAACAGCTGGTTTTTTTTCGAATTCCGGGTTGCCCCCATAGTAAGAGTTGTTCATAATGAGTGCATTTATTACCCTCGTTCAGCTTAGTACACCAGTTCTGGATAACCCTGTATAATGAATGTTTTTACCACCCACTGAAAACTACTCGATACATGATACTGACAGGGACTGATAATAAAATGGTTTATTTTTATATGGGTCTCTTTTTCACTGTGATATTTTTTTTTGGGTTTGTGCCAATCATATTCAGGTTAATTCGAGAAAACTGGCGTTTGCTGCCTAGACTTTCAGTGGGATGTATATGTTCCAATTGCTTTTTATCTAGTGGTAGCTTGTTAGGGTTCCGTACCCAAAGGGTAAAAACGGGACCAGACCCGTCTGTCTAGCTGTCACCAAGCTGTATCTCATGAACCGTTTAGAAAGCTGAAATTTTCTCAGATGATGTATTGCTGTTGCTGCTAAAACAACAAATACTAAAACTAGAATAAAATTAATATTCAATTCCCATACAACAAACCTTAATTGTAGCCGTTTTTCGCTCGATATTAATTATGGTAATAGGTAGATGCATGAAATATTGACAGAACATTTAGTTGTAGACTCACTTTAATAGTAAATAATAAAATTAAAATAAAATTAATATTTAAGGGGGGCTCCCATACAGTACGGAACCCTCCGTGCGCGAGTCTTACTCGTACTTGGCCGATTATTTGATGTAGTTTACAAAGGCAAATACATCATAGATGCCTGTAAAACCCCGATAAATAATGTTGCATAACTTTGTTTATCGTATTTCATTTTCCGCGCTTGGCTTACTGTTTGAAGAGCAAATAAATTAGTCATACTACATTATTCGCTGCGCTATTTTAACGACGGTAGACTAAACATCAACACGGCGTTAATTGCTCGGTTTTTCTACGTTACCCGCCAGACAGCCTTGAGGGCTTGACAGTTTCTTATTCAGCCCTAGATAAGGTATATCGATCGGAATACATAAACAGTATACATGAGCTAACATTTACTTTAAAAGGTATGTGGTGTCATACTTTTCAATGTAACATAGGTACTGAATACTTTAGTATCTAGACAACTTTTGATTGATTTTAGTTAAGATGAGCGGTGATTAATTCATCTATATTAAGTAGACAGGTAGGTTAATTGGTTATTACTATTCGAGAAAATCTTTAGTAGTAATGTCCTACCCAGCTATGATATCAGAGTTATTAGTATTTCTGAGTTTCTTGACCGTCATCTCATCCGCATTAAGATTTCCAGCAAACTTGTAAGTAGATTAAAAAGTCAGGAAAACTGTACTAACTAGGTACTATAATTCCTACAAACTATAATTTCTTCAAAATTTGCCAACCATCTAATAAAAATAAGTAACATTAACGTTAATTGCGTCATTGTACAGTTATTAAAATTACAAGTAGGTATCCAATTCTCTCTGTCACGAGTATAACTATTGAATAGGAAACTTTTCATAATTAGTAACGCCATCCACATCTTCCGGCTTAGAAGCTGCGAAGCTCTCGATGCACATACTGATTGACGTGACTCATTTACCACCAGGAAGCCGGGACAGTCGGACGTGCCGACATCGGCTCTTCGTCTTCCGGTCATTAGTGCAAGCACAGATCTCGCGAGACGGGAAATGTCTCTTTACGAGGATGAAGTACAATAAAGCTCTCGCGTTAAAATTACTACTACTCGTAACGCCAATCGTATCTTCTTAATACATTGTACCTTATAAATTACGCGTCACGTTGTTTGTCCGCGATAGACCCCTAAACTATTTAACCGATTTTAACCAAATTTTATGTGCAGTTTGATACAACTTGAGAGATAGGTTAGTTTATATCTTTATTTTAATAGCATTTGTTTATTATATTTTTCAAATCTGTCCGTACCAGGAAGAAGCCGAGATGGGCAGCTAGTATATTATATTACAAAATGAAGGGAGATTTTCTAAAATTAGAACCTAAATCCTAATAAGATTAGCGAGTATGAACCACTACTCCATTATGTTCGGAGAAACTCCCAGCTGGCGGTGACCTCCCGTGGCCCACGTGAAATTCCCTAAATCGACTCCGGACTCAAGTGGGCCGCTGTAGAGACAACCTGGTGAAATGGGTATATGCAGGAAGCGCACAGTGCCAGTGCGGTGCTCCGATACAAAAATGCAACATCTTCTCTCATGCCCTAACTGCCCAAATACCTGCACACCTCAGGATCTATACAATGCCTCCCCTCGCGGAACTACTAGTCAATAATTTTATTTATATGTGCTTACACAACTCTGCCTGCTGCAATGTATAATAATAATAATAATAATAATAATAATCTTTATTGACATCAAAATACATGAGATATACAAAGATGTATGTATCGTACATGAATAATAATAATTGTGCAGTGTATATGTGTAAGCTGCTACACCTCGCGTGCATGGTAAAGACCTGTCTCTGGATCTCTGTGACTGCAAGCTATTATTTCATTCACGAGACGCTCCGGATGCTCCTAGTTGAATGATCGATAGTCGATAGCTAAATAATTAGCCAGTAACTGACTGATAATGATGTTGTTTAATAACTTGTTAGTGGCATCTAAATATGCAATCGATAGTGTTTATGAACTGTATAGATAAAAATTGTTCATTGTAAAACTATAACCGGCGTCCTACCTTAAAAGTTTTACGCACGCTTTGGACAATGTTTAGCAGTACAAATTGTACGGTTAAACAGTGTTTAAATCTTTTGTGTTAAAGTGCGTAGTCAAAATACAGTTTTACTTAACCTCTCATTCATGTCAGTAAAGACATGTCTAACAGGTAGGTATGCCTTACGGTAAAGAAAGAATAAGGTTCTGTCGTTTGCATACGGTATATATGTATGCTATTCAAACTATAATTATGAACAATTTTTACAATTGACTCAACAGAATGTATAGTATGAATCTGTTAATTTTTTTGACGTGAGTTTTCAAGTTCCGGTTCGGTCCCATAGTAAAAGTTATTCGTAATGATGATCTCAATCACCCCTTTTCGGTTTAGTTCGTAATCATAGTCTGATAACAAATTCTGACAATTATCTACACACAGCACGTATTGTAGAAGGCGAAATAAAAATGATGTCTATTTAAGAGGTGCAATTAACAGGTGCATTCATAAATATCTGCAGTGCTTCAGTCGATTTTAATGTGATTAGCCTATGAATAGCGTACGAGGCACTGCCAAGAATAAATGCATTCAGCAGTTTTATGCACGAACGTAATTTTACGGTTCGAGCTTTTGTGCCAAATAATGAAAGTGCCATAAAGAGTGCACTGCGGACATTCAGTTTCGGCGAAACACTGACAAGTGTCATTTAAGGCACTGTAAACGTGTGAAATCGTGAAATCAGATACTTTTAGCTTTAATTTCGTAAAAAAAATCAGGCCAAGTTTTGGAAATCAGCTTTATGGTTCTAACTGTTCTGTTCCGGCATTTTTTACTGTACATTGTTAGAAATATGCTTGCCCACGGAAGGCGATTCGGCTATGTCCGCCACGCTGGCCTAGTGCGCGTTGGTAGATATACGAGTACATACGCCATCGATTTTTTTCTACGGACCTATGTAGGTTTCCGTACGATGTTTCCCTTTATAAAGTGGCCAGTGGTGGTGTAACTCATAAATCCCAAAGAACTTATTGGCACTGGATCGGGCTTGAACACACGCTTCACGCTTGCAAGGCCAGCGTACTCTCACTAGGTCACTACGGCTTTTATAAGGCCGTTGTAGTCCAAATTGTACATTTTTGGGCCAAGTATTGGAAATATAATTTTATTGTTATCAGATTAAGTACTTTAGATTAATTATCTTTAATTTAAAGTAGATCACAACCTACTTACCCAGTAGCCTATCTATAACATACTGGTGAAATTTGATAAGAATTACATATTGATTAAAAGTTTTTAGGTCGATGACTTCGAGCTAGTGTTTATTTACTTTGTTATCATATCTTTGCTTTATCAATCGTACGCTATTCTTCAAAATAAGTAAACGTACGAGTATTAGCAGAAAAAAATCGCTTACTATGATGATGCAGCGTAGAAGTAGAAGAGTGCTTTTGATTTGAAAATTAATGTCTATTTAAATTACCTAATGCTGCTTAGCATAAAGATGGTTTCTTTTATGTAAAGATGTGACTATACCGACTATATCTTCACTTTTCATTAGGCGAAATATAGTCAAATTTAATTAATACTTCGGTATAATAAAACTATTATAATTAAACTATTGGCATCTATTTCGCCTAAAAGCTGAGTATTGCTATTCAGCGAGGCAATGCTGCCAGCATTCTGGCTACGTTACCCTCTGCCGAGGGGCTTTTAGACTAGGTTTTATTTTGTTTTGTGCTTTTTTTTTTTAGTTTAAGTTTTAGTATTAGTTTAGTCAATATTTTAGTAAAAGTTAGAATAAATTATTTAGTTTTATAAAACTGCACATAATCTATTTTACTGGTTATAGTTAACTTAGCATTTTAAATTAAATCTCGACAAGGCTTTTCACGAAACCCCGCAAAACTGCTGTACAAAATACATTTCTTGGGAACAAGCTAAGCGTTCCAGTTCATGTAATTGCAGTGGAGTAAAAACGTGTCCAATGAAGTTATAATAATAATAGAGTATTTTCACACGAACCCTTCGCTTGCTACTTCGATATGCGTGGGAATGCTCGTTTCGCGTGCTAACTTCGTGTGGACTTTACCTTTATCTACAGCTATTTGCATAAGGGTGGCAATGAACGAAATTAACCTAGCACTGCCCGATAAGAAAGTACATAAGCTATTTCAATTATTTTTGTAACCATTTCTAGGTTATTACACATATAACTTATGCAAACTAAATGCTGTAAAAATATACATGGAATAATCGAAACACATTACGCCACATGTACGTGTATTTGTTACTACACATGCGATGAAATAATAAATTATTATGCTTCATTTAATAGTTCTGTTCAACGGTTCTAAGAATATATGGTGTTACGTGATGATATTCAATGTAGCTTGTGGATTCTTTTACGCACCTTATCATACCGTTGGCGATAACGACTCTTCTATTATCCAACTTAAATTGAATTGTTTCGCTCTACATGCTATCGGCACGCGAAGTCATTGTGTTTTACTACGCCATAACTTAATAGTAAATATCCGTATTAAAATGAAGACAAGTACCTTCAATGTTGATTTTGTTTTTGTTTCAGGATTGATCCACCGGTAGCGCAGTCACAGTTCCAAATGGAGAATAAAAAGCAGGTTCCAGCAACGCAGCAGCCTCTCACTCAACAGCACTTGATGGCTCATCATGTCCATCCTGACCAGATATATACTCAACATCATCCGCAGATGGCAACACATCTGACCTCCGCACAAGCTGGTCAAATCCAACCTAATGGCGTCATGCACCAGTTGCTTCAAAGCCAGTACCACTCCAACATGAATGCGCGGTCTCCGCTCCTGGAAAATAGACACGATCTATACGGAACAGGCCACAATCATGACTATTCGAGACATTATGGAGCTAATGATAATTACAACTATCCACAATCACCACCGAGAGCGGAAAGAACAGAAATCCACACAGACCACAACGTCAATCACGAACTTCTCCAAAACATCCCAAAAGGATATAACGCGGAAGTCTACCAAGACTATTTAAAACGCAACCCACCGAAAGACACCAATCAAATATACCAAAATCATCAACCTACGTATAGGCCTAATGTTAATCAATACGGTTCTAAGCCATATCTCCCATATTCTAGTAGGATAGGACCACAAAGTAATACGGAGTTATTAAGAAAACAGTACAATGAAATTCAGCAAATGAAACTTCAGCAACAAATGCACTATCAAAATCAAGCGCAAATGCACCAGCAGCAGAAGTTTGCTGAAAGGCAACTACTGTTACAACAAATGCACGGTGTTCAACCACCACCTAATTTACAAAATAGCATATACTCCGATAGTTCGTTTAGAGATTTAGATCGATATAGTAAAAATGATTATAAAGACTTCAGTCCAGAAAGTCAGCTAAGCCAGGGAGACATGGAACGATACGCAAAAAATAATGAATATCGAGAATTGGAACAACAAAATCGACAGTACCAGGAACAACAATGGCAGTCGAAACAAGCAGCTGAAATGAGGGAACAGGAGCAGCAGTATATTAGCAGTAGACGTCAACAAGAAGCCAGCCATGACAAGAGTCAATCCCCACCAACAGATTTTAATAACCAAAGTCAAAGAAATAACGCAGTATTGGCTTCTCCCATGAAATCGAGTGAATCGAGTACACCGAGTGTCAAATCACCATCTTCAGATAGCCGAAGAAGTAGCAGTGGTACGCAAGCTTTAAGGTCACCCATAGCTCAAAGAATACCCTCTGCACCAGTAACTATGGCTGGGATTCTGTACAAACAAGGTTCTGATGGTCTTAAAGTATGGCGGAAAAGATGGTTCGTCTTATCTGAGTACTGCCTGTTTTATTACAAAAGTGAGTTGAGTAATAAACCATCATTTTTTTTTTTTAAATTAAGTAGTTACTCATAATTAAGGTACTAAATTTTACCAAATTTTCTTACAGGCCAAGATGAAGAAAAGCTGTTAGGTTCAGTGCTCCTCCCTTCTTACAAAGTCTCAGCTTGCACAGCTGAAGACAAAGTACTGCGGAAGTTTGCATTCAAACTAGAACATGCTAATATGAGGACCTACATACTGGCCGCGCCGGACCAAGAGGCCATGTTGAAGTGGGTGAAGGCATTGACCATGGCTGCTCTTATGCAGAGCTCAAGGTATGATCTGATTACATTTTTGTTAAGTACTTGAATAATGCTTGATTGTTACATTCATTTGTATTGTATCATTCAGTGAGTTATGATACCAGTTTGTTAAGTAAGCAAAGCGTTGTCTTTCGTAGGTCACATTCAATTTATCGGCATAAAATGTAGCGAGTTTAGACGTGCACAAGTGACATCATGCTAATCCGAAATGACATAGCCGTTGATTCATCTAGTGATTTAGAATTATTAATTTTCAGTGAGCAACAAAAGCAGACGGACCGACCAGCTGTGAAAACAGAGGTGGGTATTACAGTGCGCAGGGATGTGAACAAGCCTGCAGGTGATCGGCATTTAGTGTGCCGGACCGGAACCAAGAACAGCAATTACGCTCCATTATAACGGCAAATAATGGGATAGCCGAGTGATTGATTCTATCATTATCAAACTATATGAACATGTCTGTTAATAGAATCATGAACAACACTACAATTACACTATTACAAAATTGCTATACTTACAATTTGCGCGTTGGTAAATATTTGGTTTAAATAACAAGACTCATAATCTGGTTTGATTTACAGGATGATGATGGAATACCGACTTATGCTAATGCTCCCCCGAAACCAAGGCGTTCAAACGAAGGCTACAACTCCTCTAGTCCAGATATGTAAGTAATAATTTTATAATGAAATAAAATATTTCCTACATTTTTCAATCGTTTCTGGCATCGAAATAGATTAATATTGCACATTATATTCCATAATCGATAACATTGCAGGTACGATCCAAACTACGACTTACTCAAAAAGCCAGCATCACACTACAGTCAAGGCACTGGTCACAACAGATACGCAGATCATGGAAACTACTCAACTAGTCCTAACCAAGAATACACCCGCAGTCCAAATCAGGATTACACTCGCAGTCCAAACCAAGATTATATTCGCAGTCCACAATCGCCTCCAACCCAGACACAGTACAAAGCATACGACGCGCAAAATCTTTCATTGACACTACCAAGTACAGCAAACGAGAACCAACCGAGCACTTCAGCTATGTACCCAAATAATTCACAGTCGCCTTACTTTGATAGGAACCATCAACAGGTGCCAGAAAACAGGCAAGAGCAGATATACGATCGTCAACCCCAACGAAATCCATTCCTGCAAGAAACTCCTCAGTTGGAAACACCTCCTAAGGAACTCAACTTGCAAAGCAAAGGGGATAGAGCACAATCAGTTCATAACGAGTACCCTGAATCGCGGAATGTAAATGATATAAATGCGTATAACAGAGACGTTTATGGAGAGTTACATACTAGGCCTAATAGATCAGCAAGTACAGTAAATGAAAGATTAATTAACGAAAGACGCACCCCTGATGCCTATGGACGATCAACTTCAATGGCTCCTTATAAGGGAAAAACCGGTGATTATGAAGATGTGTATGGAAATTATACATCGGAAAAAGAATATGGTCAGATGTATGCTAAATCACCGAATACACCTCAAGCCAGAGATGCAGTTAGTATTTCAAGTCATCAACTACAGCAACAGCAGGAGACTTCGAGCAATTATGTAAGTACATTTTAATGCGGGTAATTGTTTTTGTTTATTTTTGGGGTTACTTATCCAAGGGGTAAAAACGGGACCCTATTACTAAGACTCTACTGTCCGTCCGTATGTCCGTCTGTTCGTCTGTCTGTCACCAAGCTGTATCTCATGAACCGTGATAGCTAGGCAGCTGAAATTTTCACAAATGATGTATTATTATTGCCGCTATAATAACAAATAATAAAAACAGAATGAAATAAATATCAAAGGGTATAACCAAAGTATTTTTTTTGACGGTTTTTGCTCCATATTAATAACGGCAACAGGTAGACGCTTGAAATGGGGCTAAGGGGGTTCCCATAGGGTATGGAACCCTTCGTGCGCGAGTCCCACTCGCACTTGACCAATTATTCGTTCTGTAGTAATAAAATGCAGTTACAACATATTAGGTATATCTCGATGAAATGATACTGAATAATCACAATTTCTTTTTATATTTCAGGTGCCAGAAAAAACATTCAGCGGTCCTTCAGTACTCAGGCGAAAAAAAATGCAAGCAAGTGGAATCCAACCTCCGATGCCAAGGCCACACAGTGCTGACTTCCTCGAGTACGAATCTAAGAATGAGATTCTAAATAAAAGTGTGCCCGCCAGGAATGTGACCGAGGCGCCCAGACAGCCGCAACGTCCCAAATCTAGTCTAGACATAAATTCATCCTACGATCCCAACTCTGACAGATATTACTCCGAAGAAAGTTACGCAGAAAAAATGCGACAGTCAGCTCGTTATTTACAGAACAAAGGAAATTTGGGTCAAAAAACTATGGATATTCCATTGGCAAAGTATGCCAGTGGCCTAGCCCAAAAACAATTGAGCTCAGCTTACACGCATATGTCAAACAACAATTTCGAAACTGAGTTAGCTAACAGGAACAGAGACAACCTTAGCTTGAGTTCAAAATATGCTGATATTGAGAGCTTAAACTCCAACTGGACTTTGAAAGAAAAAGGGCTTGAAAGCCAAAATGACTACAACAGCGTCAATAGAAGCGGCAGTGTAATGAGCGACGGCTCTAACGCTGGTTTTGCGAAGGATCTCAGCAGATATGATCCCAACTCGGAGGGTTTTATGAGATCTGCCAGCGCTAGACTGCCATCTTCCTCAGCTGATAAAGAAGGAGAGAAAAAAGTACAACAGGTAAGAAGACAAATTTCCCTATTCCTGAGTTATCTGCAAGGTAAAATATAGAGCCAAATAATTATTTTTCCCAAAAAATGGCAAAACCGCCTTGCATCGTGTACAAAATTAATTATCGCTCGAATAATTTACATTAATCTTGATTTTTCAAAAACGGCTCAGCCGATTTCTGTAAAATTTAAACGGAACTATTTCGGGAGTATACTCTTTCGAATTAATAAATACTTTTTTGATTTAGTTCACAATTGGCGAAATTATCGATGTTCATCGTGTACAAAATTGCTTACATTATTGTTGTTTTTTTCAAAAACAGCTCAGCCGATTTCTGTAAAATTTAAATGGGACCACCACCCTTTCGAACTAAAAAAGAATTTTTCGATTCGGTTCACAATTGGCGAAAATATCGATGAACATAGACAAAAAAAAAAATACATACACACGAACATAGAACCTTTTGTATTTTTTTTTTGTAATAATTATGTTAGTAAGTATTTGTACGCAGATTCATTACAGTAATACTCACACCCTGAAACATATATCTTATTACGGGTCAAATAGTGAAACATTGTTTTCCTATTCTCTGAGTACCTACCTAGAACATACAGATATTCAGATGATGCAGTATTAGGTATTTACGTTTATACGTGTACAAATCCTTGTAATTGCGTTTCTTTGTAGGCTTTTGTTTAATATTTTAATTTCTTATTTCCGCAGCGAGAAGAGTCAATGAAAAGACTTTTAGAATGGAAACAAAGAATGTTACAATCACCATTGACAAGGAAGAGTACGCCGGCTACCATCTCGTTGGCGAGGTCATTGAATCAAAGTCGACAATCTTTGAGATCAGATCAATTTAGCACAAAACAACCCAAAAATTATGCTAATGCTTCCTACAATAGCTATTCCTCCGATGACGAAGGTATGTAAACTTTATTTTTTCTTGGTCAGTAGTTACACATTTGTTGGTAGCATGACATTTAAATTCCGTTTTTGATCAATTTTTATTGTGTTTATAGTTAGCATGTTCAAGAAAACATATTTGTTGCATGATAAAAGTCATTGTATATTAAAGATTGTCTAAATTAAGTTTCCAAATACCTCGAGCATTTAAAATAACATTTTATTAATGGATCCGCATCAATATTTCTCATTTTATTTTTAATTTTCTTGTTGTCTTTAAACATGATATATACAATACGTAGTTTTAAAATTATAACTACAGAAATCAAATTAGAGTGATCATTTTTAACTTTCATTAATTTAATAGGCCATTGTTTTCTTAATTGATTCACAAATAATTAAAATGTTAATAAAAATGCCATTACCTCCTATTAAAATAAAATTATAATAGTGTTTATATTTTATTTATATGCAGTAGCATCATGATGACTTCGCTTTGCGGAGGGGTACCTTCCTGCCTGCGGGGATACTGTGCCACTAACAAAATACCTTTGGTTTCATAATGGTGGTGGGATATAATGTGTAATCTTTAGTAGAATTACATCTTTCTAACATTTGAGGTCTACTAACATTTTAACGATCGTCACAAATTATGGGTTAGGTACTTAACTGCTATTCATATAGTGATTGTCGGTTTCACTTTTGCACCTCAGAGGAAACATCGGGCACTGATCTGCAAAAACCCAGAGAAATGCAGGCAGGAAGGTCTCTTAAAGGGAACTTAATAAGTCCTATCTTTCTGAAACCTACGACCCCGCACGCATCCTCTGTAGATAAAACAAATGAATTGAAAGATAACCATGACACTTTAAACAATAGTACCGAAAACACTTACGAAAATATTTTCTGTACCGTATCTGTCCCAAAAATAAATTTAGACAACGATGACGATGATTACGAGGATACATATAGTAATGAAGACGCTAATGAAAATGAAAACAAATATTCCTACGAAATTGAAAACGGATACGAAACACATGAAAGTGAAGCTGAATCTGAAACACAAATGGAATATACAGACAACGATCTCGACGAAGTTTTATTAGAATCAGATCTTGAATCCAAAAATCCTAATCCTGATTGTGATAGTAACTCTCTACAGAACAAATGCAATACCAATGATAAGCCTGATTGTGATCTACAAGATGAGCCAAGCACTCCTACTGCCACATCTAGTCAAGGAGAAGATCATTATTTACCTATGAGTCCTCGAAAAACTTTGGTGATTGAAGAAGCTCACAAAGACATAATAAAAAATCTGCATTATTTTAATAAGACTATCCAACAAGCTTACGAAGATAATCCGTACGTAGAAATGAATATGGCTACAGAAGAAGAAGATACTCAAACATACGAAATTGTTTGTGTAAATAATGGAAAAATTGAACCGGTGTACATGGAACTCAATAACATATCTGACAAAGAAGCGCAGGATGAGGAGTCATTAACACCGAAACCATTGGATGATACCGCTTCAAACTTCGCCGATACAAAAGATCACACTTTAAAGAGAGCATCTAAAAATGAACCTAAATTAAGAGACAAATCAGAATGCTCTGATACAGGCGAGGAAGAATGTAAAGATATTTCCTTAGATAGCCCATTTAGTAGATTTAGTATTTCTGATACGTTTAGGCCAGCATCATACTATCTAAATGGAAGCAAGAGTTCTCTTGATCTGCAAGATGATAACGAGAAATTGCCACCACCTATCCCTAGTTCTTCTCCACCCTGTGATGATCTGTCTGATGATGCTTTATCTAAGTATATTTTAGATAAACTGGATCAGTCAGATATGTCCAATGAAAACTCGATACTCAAAATGTTAACTACTGAAAATCAAAACATGAATACAGTAAAAAGAAAAACTACGTCTTTGATGATCTATGGAAGTAAAACATCGATCCACGATACGCTATCAAGAGGTGAAAAAATTCGCAATAGTCGAGCAAGTTTGACTGAGAGAAACAAAATTCTAGGAGCGTCTCAAAACATGCTTAATTGTAGCCCACTTGATCAGTATAACTCTAGTAGCATTGAATCAGACTCACTTAGAAGTTACAACGCTGATAGAGGATCTTCAAGATTATCTCTGGAATCTGATGTCAGTAGCAAATTTGATATGATTCCTTCAAACTTTTCTTCTGAAGTTACTAGCTTAAACGAAAGTGATTCAGCTATCGACTTTAGACATTCCGGAACCTACAAAGATATAGAAATGATGATGAAAAGAAGGCCTTTATCTGATGATTCAATATTTGAACTAGCGGAATCAGATTTCTTGCTGCCAAATGAAACAACAAGTAATATTGATCTCGATAGTTATCTAGATAATTTGCAACCAAGTTCTAGTAATAAATCTGACAACGTGATTGGTCACAGCAATTGTAGATTTAATGTATCAGCAGCTGACATTTCAAACTATAAAGATAATTTAAATCAAAATGTTTCACAAACTGCTACACATGTTCGATGCTCTAGTACCCCAGTAGTACACAATAGAAGCCATGACCACGGTAGTAGAAGTCAGCTTGGCAATCACTTTAAAAATATCTGTGAACAAGTTTCTGGATACACTGGTTCGCAAAGTTCATGTAGTTCGACTGGAATACCTAAATCACCTATATCATATTACTGCAAAAATTACGACGAAGAAAAGATGCTACGAAAAAATTTAAATAACGATATTTTAGCTGATAAGATAAAAGAATATGAGAATGAAAAATTAATTTTGAAATCAGATACAAACGCGTCTTCCACTTCTACTGGATTTCACAGCAGGGAAAGTTCTACCGAGCACAGTGCACCTTACTACTATTCTGATCTTTCTTCTCAAGAACACATCAATGTGTTACCCACTTCTCACTATCTGAAGAATACTAACCTTCATCGCAAACTAAACAATCAACGCCGAAGGGGACCATTGCATAAGAAAAATGAAATTTCACACATTCACAACCCCATCAAAAATAATCGTATAATTTTACCAGAGCAGTCATTCGAACTTGCTGCTGCCAGGAGTGTATCAGTAGAATTCTTGAGCGCAACTGATAAGGATCCAGAAATAGATATGAAAAATATTTACGAATCCACAGGAGGCAGAAGCTCTAAAATACCAGAATCGATGAATTTATCTGGTCTAGGCTGTAAAAGAAATTCTTGTAATAATAGCAATACCGAAAATTCTTCATTAGAATCTACTGCACTTAGTGCAAGTGCATTGATTAAGCTATCTTCAACAAGTATGTCATCACATTGTAGTGGTAATTCTTCTAACACGGTTTATTACGATGCAGAAGCTGAAGCCAGTGCTTATGAAAATGTTGTGTGCCACGGAGAAAAAATTTGGGAAGACGATACTTTGTGGAGAGATAACCTAAGAAGAGTTTCTCACAGACATGCTCGGTCAATGGATGATTTAGATGCCATGCCGTCTGACAATCCGGCCCCTCGGAGAGTTAGTTTCGAGAATTGCGGAATGAATAGTATAAAAAGAGTCAAAAAGATATCACCGAATAAGATAAGTCGAAATGTTACTTATGTAAATTGCGACTTTCAAGGCAGAGCTCTGATGTGTCGGGAAATGGGTTTTGGTTTTAATAGCGACTGCTTTGAAGAGGAACCAAAATCAGATGATAATGACGTGTATGTGAGTCTTGCAGAGAGTGCCGGGCCATCACTCGAGCATTCAGATGAAGGCGTATATGAATCTTTAGCAGTAGAATCAGCTGAAAATTCTATGACAAGCGTTGAAACTACATCTGTAAGTAGAACAAATAAAAAAAAGTTTGAGATTGACAGAGAGAAGCTTAGGCAATGGGATTTAATGTCAAGTGGGTTGATGAAAGGTGGGATGGGACGCGTGCGGGGTGCGGGTCCAGGTGTGGGCTTAAGAGACACTGCCTGTGGCACGGATACGGGAACTTACAGTGCAAGCAATGAAGGTATCCTCTAACATTCTATGGTCCCGTAAGGTACACTATGTAAGTTACATTTCTTTACTCTATTCTGCAAAGCAAAGTCATTATTTTGAGAATTGTAAATAAATTGGCATTTTTATGTTTTTCTAAATTGAACAATACAAGTCAGGGTGTACAAACACGATAAGGTGTACAGAAAAATCCAGCATGCATGTAGAATGATTGTATATTATCTGTAAATATTTTATAGGTGTTAATGTAATAATATGCATACTGTTAGACACTTTATCATGTTTAATAATTTTTAATAGTGTGTAAAATAAAATATAAACGAAAATTAATAAACATTATTTTTCAGCATCTATGACAACGGCAGGCAATAACCCGGATCCGAATACAAATAGTAACATGAGCAATCAGCAGGCATTGTCCAAGAAAGCTTTTCTCGGCAGTAATACATCAATCGGAAGAGGCAGTAATAGAGAAGGCAATATACCCGTACGAGCAGTGAGCCCTAGAGTCCGATGGGTGGAGGATAAGCCTTCGAACGAACAACATTACGGCTCACATCAGTTGTCTACATCCCAGCAAAATGTAAGACATCCCGATTATACCTATTTTTAACCGACTTCCAAAAAGGAGGAGGTTCTATGTTTGTCTGTGTGTATTTTTTGTGTATGCTCATCGATAATTTCGCCAATTATCAACCGAATCGAAATAGTAGTGTATGCAACTGTCATATAATGAAGGGTATTAATACACGAGTGTGAGTTTATGAAACGAGCGCAGCGAGTTTCATAATAGTAACGAGTGTTTTAATACCCGTGTTATATGCAGTTGCATACACTACTTTATCTTCACTAATAAAAATAAAAATAAAAAAACATATTGCGAAACATTAAATTCACGCGTACGTGTATTGTCACAGTGAACTTGGCGCCATTAAAATCTAACCAATGAGAGCGCAGCTGCGCGCGCAGGGCCAAGCTGTTCTTTTTTTATTTCATTGGCACAAGATCTTACCAAAGAGTTTTGTGTATGTAAGTTTAGTAGTTTCGACGAAGTTTTCACGTAAAACCCAACTGTTTTCAAAAGCCAGCCTAATATAAAAATTTTATACAACTTGTATGAGGATATTGACATAAGGCTCGCCAGGTTAATTGGTCGCGTTTTATTGATTTTATAATGAGATTTTACGATATCGATGTGGATATTATAACATCATGTGAAATTGCTTAAATTGAGTGTTTT
Organism: Hypomecis atomaria; assembly: GCA_964007245.1. NCBI lineage: Eukaryota > Metazoa > Arthropoda > Insecta > Lepidoptera > Geometridae > Hypomecis > Hypomecis atomaria. The sequence goes on along the minus strand of OZ023294.1, from coordinate 11,344,251 downwards.
GTTGTCTGCGCTATAACAGTATAGTCATTATAAGTCAAGTATTGGAAACATAAGTAGAATGTTACAACATTAGTGTAGATAAAATTATTTTTTAGTTCGAATGGGCATACATCCGAAGTGATCTCATTTAAATTTTACAGAAATCGGCTAAGCCGTTTTTGAAAAATCTACAATAATGTAAACAATTTTAGCGAAAGATTCGAATTTTGTACACGATGGAAGGTGGTTTTGCCATTTATTGCGAAAAATAATTCGTCTACAAATAAGTAATAAACTCCTAGACTCATAGAGTGTTATATTAATAGACGCAGATTTATCTTGAAGCAGTTAGTCAATGTTTTATCCATCCGTAAGCCGCAGGATGTCCACTGCTGGACATAGGCTTCGTCTATGGATTTTCAATCAGGCCGGTTGGAAGAGGCCTGCATCCAGTACGTTTCTGCGATCTTATTTGTATCGTCAGTCCGCTTAGTTAGTGGACGTCCTATGCTGCGCTTGCTGGTCCGTGGTCTTTATTCGAGACCTTTACTTCCGTTCTGTATCCGTTCTTCAAACCATGTTCCCTATCCACTGCAATTTTCACTTTATAATCTGCTGGGCTACGTCGGTTACTATTAATAAGGTATTAAATACTCGTATTGTCAAAAACAAAGAAAAAGATAAAACAGCGATTTTCAATGGTCAAATTCAAAATTTCTTTATTCCGTAGACACAAAACAGGCTCATGGAAACGTCTGGTAACAATTTTTAAAAATTCTACCTAATTAAAGCTACCCAGGTGCACACCTTTTTGCATAGGTAGGTTCTTTTTTTAGGGTTCCGTACCCAAAGGGTAAAAACGAGACCCTATTACTAAGACTCCGCTGTCCGTCCGTCTTTCTGTTACCAGGCCGTATCTCATGAACCGTGATAGCTAGACTGCTGAAATTTTCACAGATAATGTATTTCTATTGCCGCCATAACAAAAATACTAAAACCAGAATAAAATAAATATTTAAGGGGGGCTCCCACACAACAAACGTATTTTTTTTTCCGTTTTTTGCTCGATATTAATAACGGCAACAGGTAGACGCTTGAAATGGGGCTAAGGGGGTTCCCATAGATACGGAACCCTTCGTGCGCGACCTACAACTCACACTTGGCTAATTATTTAATTTATCTACTTGAATTTATTTATATATCAGACTAAAATAATACTTTACCATTTCTCATTTTGTGATTTCAGCTAAATAACTTGACAGCAACAGAGGATTCTTGGGCCACAGCCAGATCGCCTTCAAGGGCATCTCAGCAACCAATCAGAGCGGTCAGTCCCAGAATCCGACGAAACACTGAAAACGACGATATGGTTAGTGAATGGCATTATATTTTCTCTCTGTTTTGTTTTGATACCCAAAGTACTTGTTTCGTTTTTACATTGTTTGGTGTGTAGACTGTTTCCACATTATTTTGAATGAATGCCAAATTGACGACCGCATTTAGATTTTAGTTATTGCATGTGAATTGAACTTTTGAGTTAAAATGTGCTACTGCAGTAGTGGCTGAAAATTTACAGCAAAACTCACAGTTGGAGGCTATTTTTACATAAGGTCAAACATAATTTTTGAACTTCACTACCCTTTGTTGTCAGAGATTTTAATGCCTTTTCTGTAGCATGATAGCATGGCTATAAATAAAAAAAAAAAATGAATTGGAAATTGTAATCAAACTTTAGATCTTATATTTTAAAACAGAAGATTGTAATCAAGATTTAGATATGTCATAAAGTTGGTCTTTTATATTAAGTTGGTCTGTTATAGTTTTTCAGATTAACTTTTACGCAAAGTGTTATTTTATGCTTGGCCTCTAATAAAATGTTCCATTTGTGGCTATTTATTTGCTTTACCCTAGTCTTTGTGTCGTTATGTTGCTCTATACATTTTATGTTGCCTGTTCACAATTAGCAAAGGGTACCTCCAACTCAGGCAGAGTTGTCAGATATACCTACAGCGGGAGAACTTCTCGGCCACACTCATGAAGAACTAGTCCTGCTGCTGATCCAGCTGAGGAGAAGACATGCTGCAACGCATCGTGCCATTGAGCAATGCTGTGCCCAGATCAATAGTATAGAGGTGCTTAGCTTTGGATTTGTGTTTGTTGGCATGGGTTTGAGTTATGGTGTTATTTTTGTTTAAAATCATTTTATGACAATTACTAAGTGATTAGGTTAGATCATAGTTGACTATAACCTTTTTGTGTTTTTAATCTGACTATGAAGAACTTTAATTACAACTGAAACTGTGAGAATAATTTCAGTGAACTGTGAATGTATTTTGTCATTTTAATAATGAATTCTATTTGTAATAAAACTCTTTGCATATTAACGATTTTTAAGATAATACTTTGTTTTTCTTCTGAAATAACAAATCGTTTCTCTTAAATCTGTAACTAATGTTTTTAAAACATTGTGTAGCTATAAAACGAACTAATCAATACACTCATAACTAATAAACATGAATAATACGATCGGAAACTGTCAATAATTTATCTATCGATGTATTCTTCCAGGACTGTCTCGGTTCTTTAAAAGCAATGGAACGCGAAGAGAACCTTCAAAGATTAGAACAGCTTAAGATTCAGTTAATGGAATTAGAACAACAATATGAGAAGAGTAAGCCGCTAGTCCAGTTGGTGGATAACATGGTGAAGCTGGGCTCTTTGTACAACCGGCCTGGATCGACGGTCGAGAGGCTAGAGAGAAACCAGCGGTTGAGGCAGAAAGTCCTGGCTGAACATGCTTTGGAACAACAGAGGTAAGACCTGTACCAGATTTTTTGTTTAATATCTTACTGCAGGACATCTGACTGGACATATACCCACGAAGGGTGATTAGCCCATGTCCACCATGCTGGCCTAAGTACGGGTTGGTAGATTCACATATGCCATCAAATTCCTTTTACGGACGTATGCAGGTTGCCTCACGATGTTTTCCTTCACCAAAAAGCTAGTGGTGTGAACAGAGTGTGGGGTATGTAGGTAGGTAATAGTATTAAGTTAGATGTAAGGTAGATTTAAGTTAGTTGAAATAAATCAGTTGTGTCCCGGACTATGTCTTTTACTACACGCTCCGCCCAAATATCCAACTGGCGACGAGTAAATCCAGAATTATAGTATTAATTTGTTCGCGTGTGACTGTGTAGTGAACCTCTGTCAAAATGCCGATTGGAAAAATCGAACACTTTGATTTAGCGAGTAAAAAGTGGTCGGCATATATAAGACGCTTAGAGTCGTTCATAACCTTGAACGACATCAAACCTGAACTGCACGTGGCAACCTTGGTGACGGTCGTCGGGGAGCCTACATATGATCTCATGTGCGATCTTTGTGCTCCCGACCACCCGGATCAGAAGAGTTATGCGGAGCTAGTGAGAATCGTCGGGGAACATCTCGAGCCGAGGCGTTCCGAGATTGCGGAACGCCACGTATTTCGTCTTAGAAGGCAGTGTGCTGGCGAAAGTCTAAGCGATTACTTGCAAGTGTTGAAACATTTGGCAAGTACTTGTAATTTCCAAAGGAACTTGGAAGAAAATTTGCGCGACCAATTCGTGTCGGGACTTATTAGCGACGAATTGCGGTCGCGACTCTTCGCAGAGCCAAGTCTAACTTATAAAAGAGCGGTGGAGATAGCGTTTGCGCTCGAGGCGGCGGAACAGCATTCCAGAAGGAGCAGCTCGGGCGGCGAAGCGCTGACGGCAGCGAGCTCGGCCGGGCCGGCCGAGCCGCTCCACCGCGTGGCGCCGGCCGGCGCGAGCGGACAGAGCGGACGGGGCCGCGGCGGCGGCGCCCGCGCATCTGGCGCGGACTCGTGCTGGCGGTGTGGCTATAAGGATCATCACCAGAGTGATTGTCGGTTTAAAAAGTATACATGTAAGGCCTGCGGGCAACAAGGGCACTTGAAAGCAATGTGCAAACGCACCTCCACGGCGGAGGATAGGTCGTACGCGGCCCCGCGGCGGGGGCAACACTATATCGAAAGTGAGAGTGAAAGTGATACCGAATCGAAATGTGAGTTTTATAATTTAATTGTATGTAATAAAGAAGATAAACCCTACGTAGTGCAAGCAAAAGTGAGTGGCAAGTCAATAACCTTCGAACTGGACACTGGCAGTAAGTTATCAGCTATCAGCTTGCAGTATTACCAAAAACATTATTCTAATTTGCCGATGGTAAACTTTAATGTTAGGTTGCATTCATATACGGGCACTTTAATCGAAGCGGCAGGTTATATTGTTGTCGATGTAGTAATGGGAGCCTACGCAGCGAGAAATCTCAAATTGTACGTTATTAAGAACGGAGGACCGCCATTAATGGGCCGGTCATGGCTTAAACGCCTTAATATTGATAGTATCCACATCAGCGAGATGATGATGAATTTATCGGAAGATAAGTTAGTCGCGGAGTTGAAACGAGAATTTCCCACTGTGTTCGCCCCGGGCCTAGGAACTTGCATTAAAAAAATTATATTGAGACTGAAAGATAACACGCCTGTGTATGTAAAGGCGAGGTCGTTGCCCTTAGCATTACGTAACCCGGTTGAACTTGAACTTGAACGACTGGAGGCAGAGGGTACGATTCGGAAAGTAGAATACTCTGACTATGGGACACCCATAGTACCTGTTTTAAAAAAATCTGGCGATTTGCGTATTTGTGGTGATTATAAGGTCACTGTTAATCCTAAATTGATAAGGGAACCTTATCCTCTGCCTCGGATCGAAGAACTGTTTGCAGCTCTTAGTGGTGGTGATAAATATTCAAAAATTGACCTTACGAATTCATACCAACAATTATTGTTAGATAAGGATTCTCAAGCTTGTACGGCGATCACTACGCACGTAGGCACATATGTTTATTTACGCACGCCGTTTGGCCTGACATGTATCCCCGAAAAATTCCATAAATTTATGGAAGAGACGTTGAAAGGGCTTAAAGGCGTGGTCAGTTTTATTGATGATATTGCGGTCACTGGGGTAGATAGGGCTGACCATATCGCGAACTTGAAAGCTGTCTTGTGTCGCTTACGCGATGTCGGTTTTAGGATTAAACTCGAAAAATGTGCTTTCATGCAAAACAGTATTACCTATGTTGGTTTTATAATTGATAAAACCGGCTTACATCCAGATCCCAGTAAGATTAAAGCAATAACTGATGCACCTCCCCCCCACTGACGTCACGCAACTGCGATCTTTTCTTGGCTTAGTGAACTATTACGCGAAGTTTATACCGCGACTTAGCACGGTTTTGCATCCGTTGCATCAACTATTGCGAAAAAACTGTACTTGGACCTGGACAAACGACTGTGAGACGGCTTTTCACAGTGTCAAAAAAGCCATAGCCGGAAGTGACGTGTTGGTTCACTATAATCCTGATCTTCCATTGGTCCTCGCAGTCGATAGCAGCTCATATGGCATTGGCAGTGTGTTATCCCATCGTTATCCTAACGGTGATGAGCGTCCAATTTGTTTCGCTTCGCGCACACTTAACGCGGCTGAGCGAGCTTATAGTCAATTAGACAAGGAAGCACTAGCGATCATTAATGGTGTCACTAAACACCATCAATACCTTTATGGTCGTCACTTCATCATTAAGACGGACCATAAGCCGCTGACGTTCATTTTTGGACCAAAATTTGGGCTTCCGCAGACGGCCGCTAGTAGGCTGCAAAGATACGCGACGAAGTTGGCTTCGTATGATTTTGAGATTCAGTTCGTTAAATCACAAGACAATGGAAACGTGGACGCGCTTTCCAGACTGCCATTGCCACGCGAGCACAAACAATGTAATGTGCAGGATTCTGTGTCGTACATGAATTATGTTGAAGAGTCATTTCCCATCAGTGCTCGCGAGGTAGCAGCAGCGACACAAAAAGATATGACACTACAGCGCATCACCGGCTACGTTACAAACGGTTGGCCGCCAGTGATAACATCTGATGACGAAAAACCGTATTTCCATCGCAAAGATCAGTTAACTATTGAGAGGGGATGTATATTATACAATCATAGGGTGATTGTACCCGAACCGTTACGGATGCGAGTTATCCGAGAGCTCCACGAGGGACATTTAGGTATAGTTGAAAAATACAGCACGAAATTATGTGTACTGGCCGAACATCGATTCCGATCTCGAAAACATTACCAAATCGTGTAACGCTTGCATTCAGCAGCGCGACGCGCCTGCGCAATCCTTACTCCACCCGTGGGCATTCCCAGCTCGCCCTTGGCAAAGAGTGCATGTAGATTTTGCCGAGTTTCAGGGAAAGCACTATTTGGTAAGCGTTGACGCACACAGTAAATGGATCGAGGTACAAAAAATAGCCAGTACAAATGCAGCGGCTACCATTTTAAAACTCCGAGAATTGTTCGCTCGTTTTGGTCTCCCTTCTCAAGTGGTGAGCGACGGAGGCCCGCCATTCGGCTCTACGGAATTCGCGAAATTCATGACTAAGAACTGTATCACGCATACCATCACGAGCCCGTACAGAGCTGCCGGGAACGGAGCTGCCGAAAACGCAGTTAAATCGGTAAAACGCGCAATGAAGAAGGCCGCTCATGACGGCATGGATATCGACACGGCAGTTACTAAATTTTTATTTCATTATCGCAACTGTGAACACGCTACTACCGGCGTAGAACCGGCCGTAGCGATGTTGGGCCGCCGCCTGCGTGGCCGGCTCGATGTACTGAAGCCGAGCGCCGAGCGCGCCAGCGAGCTGGCAGCGTCGCGCGCCGCGCGCCGCCGCCCCGCCGCTGAGCGCCACTTCGAACCCGGCGAGCCGGTCCTGGCACGCGAGTATCGCTCTCGTAGCTACAAGTGGGCGCCGGCGGTGGTGACTCAGCGCGAGGCACCGCTTACATATCGCGTACGATGTTCGGATGGACGCGAGTTAAAAAGGCATGTCGATCAATTGTTACCGGATAAACGGCTCGGTTCGGATAAACAATTGTCCGAAGTTGAAGTACGTGAACCGACCGTTTCTGACGAGGAATTTGATGACGCCAGGGAGGAAAATATAGACAACTCTGTAAATCTATCTCCGTCAGTCGCTGCTGCACCTATAGTACCTCGTTCCCCTGCTGATAACAAAATGCATGAATCGCCACCGAAACCGGCACAATCTGCTATCACTACAGGCCAAAGTTCAGGCACCCCCTCTCAACGCCCTATGCGTTCATGCAGAATTAAACATGTAAAAAAATATTAGAAGCTTTAAAAAAAGGTTTTAACTAAAACATTGATTAAGCGATTAAGTTAAGCGTAGTTTAATTTTTTTTATATAAGTACCTAGTTGTGCTTAGTATTATTAGTATTATTATATATTCTTTGGTATTATGCCAATATGTTAGTTGATATTAGCCTAAGTAAAATGGAAGTGTACTGTAATTGTTTCGATCAATACCTACAACTTTTTTTTGTCCAAAAGTTATAAGTAGTGTTTTAAAGGTCTAACATAGTAGGTACAGGTTTTCAACGTTTTCGTTAGTTGCCACCAACTGATTATGGTATATTATGTATAATAAGTGTGGTTGGCGTAATTAATTCTTTTAAATTGTTTTTTTTTAAGGGGGGACGTGTGGGGTATGTAGGTAGGTAATAGTATTAAGTTAGATGTAAGGTAGATTTAAGTTAGTTGAAATAAATCAGTTGTGTCCCGGACTATGTCTTTTACTACACGCTCCGCCCAAATATCCAACTCAGAGGTAAGACCTTTTTCTCCCTTGTACTATTGTTTAGTCTCGCTGGCTAATCTCATTCACGTAAGACCCGCAATGGGTTTGATGTCGTCGAGGCATCGGGCAAGTGGTGTGTCTGGTGAAAATTATTTGATGGTCTCGCCAAATTATACAGAAACGGGTTTAACAAAACCTATATAAACGCAGATGCGGAGGTTTGTTTGACTAGGGAGTTGTTGACTCAGGTCGATAACTCCCTTGGATATATGTAATAGTGTTTTGGTTAGTTATACATTGTATATCATTATATGACTTTAACTGTATTGACATTGACTTGAATAAATAAAAAGTGTGACTACCTACAAACACAAGAGGGTTGAAATCAAGATTAACTCTGAGACAATTTTTTTGGTAAAAGTTTTCTCCAGGGTGATCCGATTTGTAACTACAGTATAGCAAAAAGTAAACTTATGGTTTCATTTAATGGTTATAAGTTACAATACCTATCTACTATGAATAGTCGATAATTACAATGCGGTATTAGGTACCTCCTAAACAAGAAGGTAGAATGGAAAAGACCCAGGGGGCGTAGCCCAATAAGGTGGTTCAACCAAGTGGACAAAAAGCTGGGCATAACTGTAAGTATCTGACACCATACACCAAGCGGAAGACCGTCAGAGATGGAAGAATATTTGCCATGAAGTACTACAGAGGCGTAACATTACGACGCTTAGCAGTGAGCAAACGACTTGAGGAGGGGGATTAGGTTAATCCAATCTGCCTGATTAATTTAGTTTGAAATTTGTGTGCTTATATAATAAGTCACATACATAATTTTTGGTTATGGTGAAATAAAAAAAATGGTTTACGTTTCAGGTGGCTAGAAAGTGTAGCAGCAGGCAAACCTTTAGAAACGGAAGCGGCCAGAGCTCGAGTGGCAGAACTGTGGGCGTTGGAGCAAGAACTGGCTGACGAGGCCGCCATACTTCAGGGACTGAGGACGGATAAGGACACCATTGAGAGCATGCTTACTGGTAAATTATGAGACATTTGTGATCCCTGTTTTATGATCGTAGCATTAAATAAATAAACATTTTTATTACAAAATTAGAATTGGCAGACTTCATCTCAGAAAACGTAAAAAAACTCTAATGTACCTATTTCAATGGATGTCTTTCGTTACCATTAGATGTAGATAGCTACATCTTCACACAACATTGAAAAGCCTTGGATTTTCGGATTAAGTAGATCCAGAACTAACCAGATTAGACTAGATAATTATTTTTCTCAAAAAATGGCAAAACCGCCTTCCATCGTGTACAAAATTTGAATATTTCGCTCGAATCGTTTACATTATTGTTGATTTATCAAAACGGCTTAGCTGATTTCTGTAAAATTTGAATGGGACCACTTTGGGAGTATAACCTTTCGAACTAAAAAATAATTTTTCAATTCGGTTCACAATTGACGATATTATTGATGTTCACCGTGTACAAAATTCGGATTTTTCACTCGGATCGCTTACATTATTGTTGGTTTTTTCAAAAACAGCTCAGCCGATTTCTGTAAAATTTTAATGGGGCCACTTCGGGAGTACATAAATATCCTTTCGAACTAAACAAGAATTCTTCGGTTCGGTTCAGAATTGGCGAAATTATCGAAAACATACACAAATAAAAAATATGCACACGAACATAGAACCTCCTCCTTTTTGGAAGTCGGTTAAAAAAGGTAGGGAGGTATTTTCTCAGTGTTACCTAGGATATTGCCTACAAGCTTACCTATTTTATTATCCACGACGAAAATTGACATAAATAATACTAAAATTGTACATAATATATTTTTGCAGGGGTCCGCGGCAAACTCGCTACAGTCCAGAAAACTGACATGCTGTCCGACCCCCGGCACCACGCCTCAGCGGGCTTGGAGGCGGAGCTGGCGCGCGTCCACGCGATGTTGGCGCACAATTCTAAGGTTTATAAGGTTTTATATGCACCGTGCACATTTTTATTATTTTGTTTATATTATCCTACTCTTTTATAAGTTTTAATCCAATACTTTAGCGTTAAGTTTTTGGGGTTAGTTAATTGATTTTTGGCGTACTTTTAAAATGTCTCTGCCATTTACTTATTTTAGGAGTCTTCTGATCTTTTTCTGTTATAGTGGTGTTGGTTTCTATTTCTTTGATATTTTATGCAATATTGCTACACTTTGGGAATGCCTCATATCTTCTCTTGACCACTTTCTAATTGGCTTGATGAATTTCTTTTTTTTATCTTAGTCGTTAAATCATTATTTTTTGTAGCAAATATGTCCGCTCGTGATCACCAACTCGATAGTAAGCGACGATGTGGTCGAAAATGAAGCACGCAGACCTAGAATATACTCGTACCTACACTTCACTTTGCATTGAGATTCTCCGTTGCGGAGCTGCTGGGTCATATTTTGTGAAAATGAACCATCTGCGGGTCTGCAAAGGGGAATATTTTTGTATGTGTCGTATGTTTTTTGCTTCCGAATGATTTTATGCATGAGTCCGAACTATTTCAATGCATGTCGATAGAAATGTGTTAATTTACCATACTGAAAATTGTCTGCAAACAATTGTATTAAAATAAAATGTTGAGTAAAAAGTTTGCGTATGGTCAGTGAACGGATCTGAGAAGAGCGTAGTATCTTTTTGGGAAAATGTAAACAAGCCACTAACATTATCTCGTAAGGTCTACAGGCTGAAGGACCTGAAAGATTGATTACGTGGACACTAAAAAAATATCGGCTTGTGTACACTGATATACAGTGACTATACAATTCTGGGGCGAACTAGCTCATCATATTTCTAAAATGTAACCAATCTGCTTTTTTCTTCAAATATAATGCTTTTTAAATCAAATAATTAGATACAAGCCGTTTTAATTGTGTTGTCATGCAGAAACTGGAGCAGACAGTGGCAGACAACGCGCGGTTAGAGCGCGAGCTGCAGCAGCTGCGGCGCGCGCTGCAGGCGCGACGGGCCGCCGCACCCGCGCATCCCACCGCCATGCTGGAGGACGGTCAGTACTACACTATCCTAGCACCGAGGTAACTGGAGCAGACAGTGGCAGACAACGTGTTATCTGATACACAGTCACTACTGTAAAGTAGCATTGACCATGGAGTAGTTAGTACTCCAATAATAAATGTATTTTAATTTGTGCTTGCAGAAGTGAGTCGCGTGCAGCAGCTGGTGTCGGCACTGCAGCGACAGCGGCAGGAGCTGAGCCGCGCCGTGCGACATCTCACGCAGCAGTCGCACGCCTTGCAGACCACGCAGGGACACAACAATGCAGGTATGTCAATACTCGGATAGTGTCCAAGCTGCAGCGACACCAATATTATTTCGTCACATAAAGCCGAGACTGCAAAATAGTACCTAGTTTATGCAACTGTCATATAATGAAGAACACTCCACTCGTTACTATTATGAAACTCGCTGCGTTCGTTTCATAAACTCACACTCGTGTTTTAATACCCGTGTTATATGCAGTTGCATACACTACTTTATCTTCACTAATAAAAATAAAAAAAAAACATATTGCGAAACATTAAATTCACGCGTACGTGTATTGTCACAGTGAACTTGGCGCCATTAAAATCTAACCAATGATCTATGCTGCGCGCGCAGGGCCAATCAGGAGCGAGCGCGCGCTGTTCTTTTTTTATTTCATTGGCACAAGATCTTACCAAAGAGTTTTGTGTATGTAAGTTTAGTAGTTTCGACGAAGTTTTCACGTATAACCCAACTGTTTTCAAAAGCCAGCCTAATATCAAAATTTTATACAACTTGTATGAGGATTTTGACATAAGGCTCGCCAGGTTAATTGGTCGCGTTTTATCGATGTTATAATGAGATTTTACGATATCGATGTGGATATTATAACATCATGTGAAATTGCTTAAATTGAGTGTTTTGTTGTCTGCGCTATAACAGTAGTCATTATAAGTCAAGTATTGGAAACATAAGTAGAATGTTACAACATTAGTGTAGATAAATTATTTTATATCACGATTTAGTAAGACAGCAGGTGTATTACTCGTATCTATCGTAAATATCAATGATTTATAATTACTTGTTAATCCTTTTTTGCGCCGTCTTCTTTATAACATCTTCGTTCATGAAAAATAAGATATCAGTAGATTATTACATCAACTTGTTTTTTTTCCTTACAGGCAAAAGACGACCAATTTCTTCGTGCTGGCAAGAAACAAACCTAGACACGGGACACACCATCGACCACGGTCAAAACGACTACGAATACGAGGTCACCAGACCCCTGGTCCCGCCCGGACACTACGACCCCGTCAACATGGAGACTCCGCTTTATGTCGACACCAGGGGACCTGGAGACGTCACTTCACCTTTGACTAGTGAAGATATACAGCATGGCGGATTTGGTAAGACTTATTGTGATAAAGCATTTCAAAAAGACTACGGGTACGAGGTCACCAGATTTCTAGTCCCGTCGGGATACTATGATCCTATCAACATGGAGACTCCGCTTTATGTGGACACCAGGGGACTTAGAGATTCCACTTCACCTTATTGTCATAAAACAACGGCTGAAATCAATTCAAAATGACTACGAATATGAGGTCATTAGACCTCTGGTCCCGCCTAGACATAAGGAGACTCCGCTGTATGTCGATACCAGGAGACCTGCAGACGTCACCTCATCTTTAACTTGTGAGAATATTTAGCATGGTAGATTTGGTAAGTCTTATCGTGATAAACAATGATTGAAAGTAAATTTTAACCAAGTAGCAAAGCAAAGAACCACAGAACAGCAGAACTACAAAGAACCATGACAATGATTAGAGTATCAATTTCAGATTTCAGAGTGGAACTAATGCCGTCAAAGTTTACCACACACATACACATAGTACAGTCATGTTACAGTTAAATACAATAAACTGTTTGTGGCATTTGAATAACTTGTTTTTAACTAGCAAAAACTCAGCACTTTATATTTATTTGTATTTATAAATTTGCTTAGAGAAAATAAATTCCCAAGAATAGAGTTTAAATATATCAAACTTTCCGTGCACAAATAATTGAAAGGTAAACTATTGTTTACTATTTTGTGTATATGTTAGAGGACTTCAGGTGGCTTCAGGTGGCTCAAAAACTCTGAGACTAGAGTTAGCCATCTGGCCTACGCGAACTTATTTACTTTATCATACTTAACTTATTGTGTGTTTTTTCCTTCTAGCAAACCTCTCCAACGTCGAAAAGCAAGAGATAAAAACAGTCCGCATTGTGAAACGCGAAAGCGAGCGTCGGCAGCGAGACCGAGAGCGTTCCTTACAGCCGCTATCAGACTGGTCCTCCAGCCAGATCCCAACCAACCTCGACCAATTCATCGAAGAAGAACTCGTCCAATCCTTGAACAACACTCGAGCTTCTTCCCTTCCTAAATCCGACTACTACAGAAACCCTCCCAACTACCACAGTATAACTGAACAAAATTTAGAACTGAGCCCCAAATATGTCTCGAGCCCGTCTTTATCCTACGAATATAACATCCCCCAATCAATGAACAGCAGCTACACCCAAAGCGTATCAATGAATAGTAGTTACAGCAAAAGCTATGAAAGAAGCTATGATAGGAACATTTCCCTTTCAAATCAGTACTTGAACAGCCCGACAGAAAGTTCTAGAACTTTGACCAACGATCCTTTATCGAAGACAAGTAGCATTGTGAGTTTGACGAGGTCGGTGGAGCTGTCGCCTATATTCAAGAGTGAGGCGGCGAAGCAGATTATAACGGAGATGTCGGAGCCTAAAAACGGGTCGTTACATAGAAGGCAGGTTCCGAGGGAGAAGAGGAGACATTATACTGCGCCGCATCATTTGAGCGCCAAGACTTTGAACGAAATGCCTCAAGATGCTTATAATCAGGATGTAAGTACATATTGTATAATTTATTTGTATATTGTATATAGATATCTAACTATAATTCTATTTCGCCGCTAATTTTTTTTTGTTTTATTGAAACAACGTACTTAACTGTTCGTTATTTGGATTGAGTTACCCCTTCTTTTACTTTTTCTGATAAAGTAATTACATTGGTAAATTATTTGCTATTCTGCTCAATAATATAACGCAACTAATTTTGCTTACTAAAATAAATATTCCTAAAATATGTGGTCCAATATAAACGCAAGGTTGAATCACATTTCTGTCAAATCAAAACTTCTGTGTCGTTTGACTCTCAATTTTTTTTTTTGTCTTCTGTTCATTTTATTTGAGTAAATCTTCATATTCATTTAAATTTTGAATTTCTACTAATTCACTGTACTAACTGCTAATTTACTACTTAGTTGCTGATGTTAATTTTGAAAACAAGTTTTCTAATGTATCGCAGAGACTAGATTCAAGATTCAACCTACGACTACAAGCTAAAAAAAATGCAAGAGCAGTCCCAGAGACGCGCGGAAGAAGTGAAACTTCGACGCAACAGTGATTTCACACCCCCTCCATGGTGGCGTTAAACGTTTAACGCAACCTTGTTGGAAGTCGCATTAGAAGTTTCACTTCAAAAATTAAACTTACCACTTATTTAAACAGAGTTTTGAAAGTTAAAATTTAAAATTAACATAAATTTGTATTCCACCAGAAACTGGGTCGTTCCCTGGACGATGCGGATATGGAAAGAGCTCTCCGTTCAGCCCCGGCACCGGACGTAGTTCGCTCCGCTTTACCACAAGGAGTCAAACTAGCAGACAATACCATTGATTCGCTCCTTGCCGCGCCTCAGAAGATTCTGATCCCGGAGCGATACATTCCTGAGAAGGTAGGTTTATATCCTCAAGATAAAATGTGTGGCAAAATGAAACTGGGTCGTTCCCTGGACGATGCAGATATTGAGAGAGTTCTTTGTTCCGCCCTACTCTGGGTTTTACCACAGGAAGTCAAACTGGCGAACAACACTATTGGACAGTTACTCGCCGCACGGCAGAAGAATAAGGTAGGTTTATTTGATCGAGAAGAAAATATACTTATACTTATCTATAGGTAGGTATTCAGGCTGCTCTAAAACTCAACGTCATATCGGTAATGCTGGAACATTCTGTATATATGGGCTCTAAAACCCTAAAAACTCAAAATACCATCCTTTTGATTTGAGATAAAGTCGATTTTATAAGCGGCCAAAAATGCTACCTTGCAGCACTAGAATTCAAACGGTGCTTTAAGTTTTCAATTTTTTTTATATTAATATAAGTAATTCGTTAAGATGGATAAACGTTTTATTGGTTACAATCATAAATATAACCAGAAACTGCATAGTTTTCCAAAAAAAAATTTGTGGGCCTTTCCAACAATGTCGGTTACGGTATACGACTTGTAGTGCTGTAAGGTAGCATTTTTGGTCACGTTTATATAAAATTGAGTCTGAAAGTTGCCATTTTTTGGACTTTTGTGGCGCTAAATACCATTCAAATTAGAATCGACCGAATTAGTGTGATAGATCAAGATGATTATGATGTGCACCGATTCAGCTATTAGACAATATATTATAATGTACTATACATGATACCTACCTGTAAAGTTAAACAGCTATAATTGCTTACTACGCGTACGCGATGTCTTTTTTCGTAAGAAAAAAATCAGAGAAAAAATGTGCGTATAGTAAAAAAACACATATATTTGTTAAACAATGTAAAGATTTGTAAATGTATCCCTATTTGTTTAAGTTGAACTTTATTATTATTTCTTTGCAGCCTCCAGAACTGTCTCCCGAAGAACAGCAAAAACGTCAAGAGAAAGTTGAGTCGATAAAGAAAATGTTGACAAGCACTTCAGCCGATCCCAATAGCAAGGTAAAGTACAAATTTATATTATTTTCACTGTAATCTAGTTCTGCAAGAACAATAATCAAATTATTTTCACTTGCTCAAAAAGGATTTACATAAACAGCTTGTAGATACAAGTAGAGAGTAGGAATTATACAAACACCTTTAAATTCATACTAACACAATATTTCATGAGTGTTATGATATAACAGCTAACTAGTATTCAATGATAACACTTAAAATTAGAATACTTACTTAAAAGGAAAAGTCAGTTCCCAGAATAAACGTCTCGTTGTAGTCATAAATCATTTTGTTTCCGACTGCAACGATTAATAGTCAATGAATGAGCTAACTAGAGTGGTGTTACGTTGGGCTATCAATGAATATTGTTCACGTTACAATGAATCCAAAGTTTACTTGCTTCAGTGATATTGTAATTTGTTTTTTTATTCACTTACTAGCTTTTAGCTACGACTTCGCGCGCGTAATATTATCCTATAATACTTCTCCAATGTTTCAATTTGTATATTCATGCAAAAAATCAAGTTAATTCATCTCTTCGTTTCAGTGTGATATGATAGAGTTAAAATTAATAAACAAACACTTTTTCGGATTTATGGTTCAGACCATAGATTTTGCCATAACTCCTTACTCATACTATTTTTTCATGTTAGTCTTTATAGTAAGGATTTTGGTTTTCAGCTCAAAGCAAATATGTCCTATATATAACATTAGATTCAGAGTATGATTATATAGATGAGTCAGTATGTATGTAGGTACCTACATAGTTTTAAATGTGAGCCAATAAAAACCAAATTAAATTCGTTTATGGTACAATGTAAGTAATATACATAATTTGCATGAAATGTAATATGATACATATTCTGCATACCTACCTATAAATATAATATTCATTGAGCTTTCGATGTCATCCCGAATGATTTCACCTAATAGGTCTTTTATATTTGCATGATATACGATGATTTTGTAAGCGATCAAATAAATATCTCTATTCGCATAGTGTTTGGCGTTGTGTTTGGTAAAGGGATCAATTTTTGTAAAAAAGACCATGATGATAAAATAAATAAAACATGTATTCTAGTTTTCCTACTACATACTAAATGCGGTCAAATGCCGCATTTAGTAACTTAGAATTTCCTAAAAATTTTAAAAGCAGCTATAAAAACAAAAAAATATTTATTTCAAAGATTTTAAAGATCAAGCTAATTTAGAAACTAAAATGTTCCAAGTGACATAAATCTTTGTAAAACGTTCTTTGTGTAATGCAATTGAATTCAATTTCATGAATAGTAGACAGAATTTACCTAAATTAATCAACTCACGTATGGTTAAAAGATCCTTTTTGTAAACATGAGGCCAAATGACCTGCATAGCGAAGCTTCGAATGGCTTCCAATGGCTGTACAAACGGTGTTTGCTTATTAGAGTCCGGACGCCGGCGAGAAGCGGCAAAGAGAGCATTTGCTGCAAATGAACCAGCTATTGGCCAAGCAAGTCACGGAGATGAGCAAAATTATCGCTGGTAAGAACTTATATAACTTATACTTTAGCTATGTTGTGTTTGTCCGAATTTGTGGAATATTTGACCCAATATTTGATGGCAATCTTAATGTATACACATCTTGAACTAGTTTATTATCCTCATTACCAGAATTGGGTCAAGTTCTTCATAAAGAATGTTTGTTTGTTTTGTTTGAGTTCTTGGCATGTTCAACTGTTTTAATCTTTTTGAAATTTTATCACAAATTATTATCTTTTATCTTCAAATCTTTTTGGTACCTATCTATTATATGAATCTTATTTAAAACTTGAAATAATTGTTTATTGTAGTTTTACTACGTATTTGATTTATCATTTTCATTTATTAAGTTGTTTAAATGTTAATAACGTTTTAACGTTGTTTTGATTTTTTGTTTTATTTCGAGAACATTCGGCTTATGATTGATATTTCGTTGAATATGCCTTATGATTTTGCTACGTAACTTCACAAGCAGCATAACAATAATTATTATTTATTCATTCAGTTAATTCTGTTCTGTTTTAGTTAGTTTTGAGTGTTGCACATTTGTTTTGCAATAGAATTATCCATTTCAATAATTTCCAGAATGGTCAGATCGCTTTGAAATTCTCAAACTTATTGCTTGAATATTTTTAAACATGATGAGTAAATACTTAGTAGTGTTTGAAAATGACTAAGCGTTTGAGTTAATTAAAACATAAGGAAAATTGTTTATAGTTTGACAGCGCTATATTTTATCGATATTACAGGTGTACAAAATTACAAATACACTGTTTTTAAAATAAACTAAACCACCAAATTTTTCTACGAATCTGACCATTCAAAAACGTGATTTGATGTGACTAATCTAAACACGTGTGTCCACGCATGTAACAACATTATGCTTGATGTCGTTTGTCCCGTTTCTGCAGGAACCAACACTGACCCAGGACCGTCTGCCACCAACCACTGAGTCACTATCACATATCATGTTACCATCACAAACATATCACATTCCTTTACAAACTTTGTAACCTCTTTACAACGAATTTTATCCATTATACTCTGTTATATTTCGTGAAAATGTTACTTTTCTTAGTGTCAAAATCGTATCAATGTGACTCTAAGCTATTATGATATCTTGACGATTACATAGTCACATTTGCACTTAATTCTTCATTTTATCCATACACTCTATAACATTGATATTTGGTGAAAATGTTACTTATATAAGTGTCACAATTTTAACAATGTAACTCAACTTTTATGATATTTTGATGATTTCATAGTGACATTTGCACTTAATTCATTTTATCCATACACTCTATTAAATTGATATTTAGTGAAAATGTTACATTTAAATGTATAAGCGTCAAAACTTTATCAATGTGACACTTAAGATATCATGATGATTCCATAGTGACATTTGCACTTAATTCTTCACATACTTATTGTTTGATCCAAACTTAACACCCATTTCACACTAAATCCAAATATTCCGAACTGTTCACACTATCTCCAAAGTTCTAACTCTATTGGCTGCAAGGACGGTCCTAAGAAGATCCAGTGTGTCGCAGCATGGTTTCGTTTTATGCGTTATGTTGTGAGTAGTCCCTTTATTAAGATCTGTAGTTGCCTTGTTACTTTGCATTTCGACTTCGATCTTACTAATATCTATTGTTAACTCATGGTTATTATGATGATTAAATAATTCGCTTTTCTAATTTAAAATACCTGTTTCTTTTGATAATATCTTATCGTAACAAATGAATGCGTGTTTATCGATCTGATTTCTCCAATTTGCTACATGTTTTGATGCCTTGACATGTCTTTAAAGCAGCATTCACAATAACTTCTATATTACTTTTACCCATTTCGAAAAATGTTAAGTTTGAAACCAGAAGTTTATACCTATACCTTTTACTCCCTCTTATTATTTTCGAAATTATTTTATATTCCTACGGTGTTATCAAACATCAAAATTTAAATGTTAATATGTTGTTTTCCATACAGTGAAAGCGTTAGAAGAGCTGCCTAAAAATATGAACAATGAAGATTGGGACGACCGCTCGCCAGAAGTTGAACTGCCAATATATCAACAGAGAGACAATTTCTTCACATGAAGTCTTTTAAATATAGAAAATAATATATAATGACGCGTACATAAATAAAAGCTGGGTTGTGTAGCTTCATCTATCTGGTAATTTCAATCGTCAAATTATCTTTTTCCGAAAAATGTCGTTTGAGATATTGATAAACTTAAATATGTTGTATTACAATTTTATTAGAGACACTACGAGAAAAGCTGTATTGCTATGATGTTCTTTTTTTATTTTACAATATGATGTCTATAGATACAAATTACCTGATGTTAGTTCAAAATATTAATATGCTGTGTCATTTACAATGAACGATTTCAATTGTTATTATTGTTTTTGCTCAATTTTAACGACATTCCTTAACAAGTGTAAAATTATGTTTACTTAAGAAAAAGTAATGTTATGGATTTCAAAAGTAAGGGTAGTTTAATTAGTCAATTTCTTGTAAAGGCCAGTTATAATTTTATAATTCTGGACCTAATTACATTTTCGTGTAGGGTTGTGTATATATAACATTGTAATATTTACGAAAATAACATAAATAAAGATGCCATGTTGATAGATAATAGTATTAATTTTGTAGATATTGGTCACAATGATAGCTTAGTATACTAAGTTTTTAAACGGACGTTATAAAAACAGTAAGAGGTGACAAGCTCATGTCACATTTCAATGAGAAGCAATTACGGAGTGCGTTTTTTGAACGCCTAGGAACGTTATGCAAATTTGACAGATTGTATGGAGAATCTCTATGTTGTCTATGGAAGTCGCGAATACTCCAAACAAGTTCCGTATACGAACAAACCGTGCGGAGTTCAAAAACGGTCCCCAGATGATGTAAAATGCGGTACTTGTACTTTTTATTATCTCTACTGTTTTTATATCTTATAAATAAAATTGTCTTTTTAATTTTTTATAGACGAATATGCGTTTTAGTATTATTTCGTTAATTTGTACTTATATTATTAGGTTGTATATAATTTTGTGTACATTTACTCGTAATTCAAGATATATTTCAATTTTTCGTTGTATACATGTAGTTGGTCAATTAATTTAAAAAAGTCTTATGAATGCAACTGAAGATGTAGGCTTATATTGGATGTAAGCAAATAAAATGTTACTCAGTATAATATTAAAAAATGCGTGCTTACATATTATATCATATAGATCGTTAAGCAATGCCATTGATCATTTAATTTTTATATCACTCAATTCTTTAATAAACTTACTTATTACATATCTTTTCATAAATTTTCTCATTTTATAATAATATTGGCATCATAAGTCATTTCAACTATCATAATTTCTAACTGTAAGTGTAACCTGATCTAAAAAGATTATAATTCTCAAAATCTGTAGGAAAAGGCTTATATAAATATAAAAATATACCCCAAGTTTTATGTAGGAACATTTATCGTAGAAAATTATAGAAAGCCATATTTGGTAGTATTATTTAATAGGTGTAAGCCTAAATAAAAAGCTTTAAAATTATGTACTGAGAAGTAAAATAACTACTGAAATAATGACTATTGACTGCTATAAATATAAAAGTTCTTCTTTGAAATATCACTGATAAAAACAGTAGTAGGCGACCAATATTGAATGTTCTATTCCCAGAAACGTTTATGTTTTCTAAGAGCTTAATAATGATATATTTAAACTCCTACCTTATTATTATATCTGTTACAACAATATTGGGCAAGTTTTTCTATAACTACTAATATTTTTTACTTTTGTTATAATATCACTTTTTGGGTGTGCCATAAAAATATTAATTTATTCCTAACACATAAATTCATTTGCTACAATTTTTAATTAAAATGATAAAAATGCCATCCTCTAACGTTTCATATATAAAACGGTTTAATAAATTTAATTCACTAATGCCTAAAAGTAAAATAATTTAGAAAAGTATAGACTGATTTCAGTTTGCCTTAGATTTCACATCTTTTGAAATTATTATTGTAGAATTATTATTTATTATGTAGTCAATTATTATACAATTACTTACCAACTGTTATATATTTCCTATATCAGAATATATTATAATAATGGTACGTAATATTAGTATTAGATAAAACACTAATAACAATATACACTAATAACAATAACTATTATTCTCTTCAACTTTTTGCAATTACAAAATTCATAGATATTTGATATTTTTAATTGCTTACGTATCTGTAGTATACGTATGTTTTAAAGATACGAATTTTATAATATGACATTGCTGACACCACCAATATCAGAAAGCGACTACGAGTAATGTCCTACTCTTAAATGAAATATGTCATACACCCGAACCTTTAAACCTCTACTAGACTATTAGACTATTCAAAACGAATATACACTATAAATCAGGTAATAAAAATAGTCACGTAAAAATTAACTTCTGAAAATTAGAGTTCAACTATCAACTTAAATAGAATTAAATTTATGTAATCTAAACCTATATCCATACATGATATTGACTGCTTGACGTTATCGTAATTATAAAAAAAATAAACTATGTAGAATCTAATAAAAGCTAAGATAGACTTATTAAGCTTTTGACGCCATATCCTATAAAGTATGATATACTTGTATTCCTAAGAGCAAAAACAGCATAAATACAAGTCAAAATGATTTTTACAGTAGGTAAATCTACTGATGTTAAAATATGATGATGTTTAGTTAAAGGTGTAGATAGACTTCGTTCTGTATTCCGATCATTCACTTGTAATCAACATTCGAGCGAATGTAAAGCTCACATATACTCGTAACTGGAGCATTTTGGCGAGCATTCTAGCGAGCATTTCACCGAATTGACTATTTTGCTTCGAGCTTTTTTCCAAACCGAGCAACCGTGTCCTTGTTCAAATATCTTCGTGAAGAACAATTAGTTCTGTTCTTGTTCCACAATATTCGCGAAGAAAACTTTGTAAAAAAAATAATTACGCGTAGGCTAGAATGATTGCAAAAATGTTTGTTGCGACGTTTTGTCCTACTTGACACTGTACATAGTTCAGTTAGGCAATTTAAAAACGGCGAATGTTTGGTTGTCTGTCTGTTACAAGTGAAATGCTCCAATCTATCAGCATCTTAATTTTTTAATAGGTATTTGTGATAGAACATTATAAAAGAATTGCCTTTGGTACTAATGTTTACGTTGAATAACGGCTCAAACACTAAAGTGGAGATTCAAATTCTAACAGTCACCGATTTTTTGGAATGCTCTATCATAAATAGACAGTCGCGTTTACGATTACAGGGTAGATAATTATTAAAATTTGCTCTTAGGAAATACCTAGAATGTTTCTTATAGCGCCTGGACCCACTAACGTCGATTCTATGCCTTACTGAGTTGTTGTAAAGACCTACAGGGACATGTGCATATTGTTTTATATTCTCTTCTATTGTATTTATCGATCCTTGTAACTATAGTGCGTATGTTGTTCACGAAAAATAAATACTATGCCACTTTTATGATACTTTTATTTCATGAGAAGAATCGAGTAACTGTTTAAATGCCTGCCCGGGTACCACGGCAAAGGGAGAAAACCATTTAATCCACTTTAAATGTCAGTTGCCATTGTCAATCAATACTTTGTTTCCTCTTTGAGGGGATATAATGGTGGAAAGACAATTTGTCCCTTTGCCATGCTTCCCGGGCTGATGGTGTTATTTGTACCACTAACAATAATTATTATTTAATTTAGGAAAAAAAATATCAATATGGTGATAGGTAATTATTTTAATACCTGTGTCCAGCGGTAGACCTCCTACAGCTAAAAAATATAAAATCTATAGGCTGAAATAACGAACAACTTTTAGAAATAAAATAGATTTTTAAGAACCAATATACGTGCACGACGCATCGACGAGAACCACTAAATTCTGTCGAGAGGGTGTTTTAATCAACTGACTCTACTTACTGGTAGCTTAGGTAATATTCTTAAAGCGTAAAAATATATGTTATTAAAAAGGTTTACTATTCCTGAAGTGTGCGAAAACACGCAATATCCCCAAACTAACACACGAGGAATCTTTGTGACAAATAGTGACACTTTTGTTCACAGAATACATTTGATAAACGTCAATTTATCCGAGTTTTGAGGGTTCAAAGTTTGGTGCCTCTCGGGTGCCACACGCCATACATTAATCGGGCAAGTACGAGTCGGACTCGCGCACGGAGGGTTCCGTACTGTATGGGAGCCCTTAAATATTTATTTTATTTTGTTGTTTATTATTGTAGTGAATATAAAACTCAATATTCTGTGAAAATTTCAAGCATCTACCTGTTACCATTATTAATATAGAGCGAAAAACGTCTAAAAAATCTGGTTTGTTGTACGGGAGCCCCCCTTAAATATTTATTTTCTTTTCTTTTTAGTATTTGTTGTTATAGCGGCAACAGAAATACATCATCTGCGAAAATTTCAGCTGCCTAGCTATCATGGTTCACGAGATACAGCCCGGTAACAGACAGACGGACATCGAAGTCTTAGTAATAGGGTCCCGTTTTTCCCATTGGGTACGGAACCCTAAAAAAGATATCCATGGCTCCAGTGTGGACTGTGGAGCCATCCGCACGGAATCATTTAAGAGTTATTGAGCTTATAGCTCAAGAAACTAGCTTTTATGATAGTTTTTGAACCGATTCTGAGATTTAGCTCTTTATTCGGAAACAAAAACTTCCAAACTATAAGATGATAAGTACATAAAAACGCTTCGGCCGTTCAGGAAACAGGGGTTAGGAAATTAGTTTCCTAAATAGCTTTTTTATACTTTTAGGAAACTGGTTTCCAGAAAAGCTTTTTTTATACTTCTACATCACTGGTTTCCAAGAAGTACTATGTTTATGTTATTTTAGCCACTTATGAAACTATGTAGTAACTGGATTTAAGGCATGTATTGACATAGTATAGGTAATTTTGTCGGAGACAAGAATGAGGAGATGCGTTACTGAACCAAATACCGACCAGTTAGCCCAACCGGTTACTAAGTTGAAGTGGCAGTGGGCAGGCTCATAGTTTATAGAGTAGGTGAACGATGGGGCCGTAAAATTCTCAAATGGAAACTGCGATACGTTACGGCAAGCAAAGTATAGGACGTAAGACAATCTTCCATCCGATCTTCTTGGAAATCTATAGGACCAGTAGTGTGTAATATTAGCCGTGTGGTTAAGTGGAAATGGGTTCAAATCTCGGTCCCTGAAAGAAATAGATAAATAAGAAATGCTAAACTTATATATTTACAAATGTATATAGGTATTAGCATTAAAGTAATAAGTTAGTTGTATAATCGTAGTAATTGATAATGAACTAGAAAGATAAGATGTAATGTTAAGTAATATTAAGCAATCTGATATGTAAATATAATAAATTAAAGCTCTTTCAAACCATGTCCCCTATGACGAGCCGCTTATGTGTGCGGCTGAAAAACACATAAAGCAAACTTTGCATAAAAAAAAAATGATGCAATAATGTTTGTTACACAACGACTCTGACCTATATTACTGTCAGAGGAAGACCTGACACACATACAAAAAAAAAAAAAAACTCGGTCCCGCACTAGTTAATTCCTTGGAATTTATAGGTACCTATGGAATTTCACACCGCTGGCTTTTCGGTGAAGGAAAACATCGTGAGGCAACCTGCATATGTCCGTAGAAAAAAATCGATAGCGTATGTGAATCCACCAATCCGCACTGGACCAGCGAGGTGGATATGTCCCAATCACCCTTCGTGGGTAGGCCTACATCCTGCAGTGGACTAGTAGGTACAATGGCTGGTACAGTACAGTAGGTACAGTGTAATATGTCCCATAATTACGAATGTATGTATGCTACTCCAGCTGATAATAGTGATGATCTTGCGAAGTATAGTGGGTGTACCGGTTCAAAGTCAAAGTCAAATTCTCTTTATTTCGTAGACACATTACATGTTCTTGAGAACGTCCGATAACAATACTTTTAATAAAATTATAATTATATAATTATTTCTTAAAAATTAAAGTTCATTTAAAAACACACCTAAAAATTATCAAAATACAACAAATTAAAAATAGAACAAATTAAATACCAAATACCGGTTGAGGCCATTGAACCGGTTGTGACCATTTGGTGTCGAAATTATTGCATTAGGTAATGATAATTATACCTAAACAATGTAATACCATAAATATTCTTTGTGTGAAACTAAATGTTTGAAAATTTCTTTAAAAATGTTATTGTCTTATTAATTCTTAAAATTCAAAGTGGCCCCAAATGAAACTAAGATGGTCACAACCGGTGCGTCTACCCAAGGTAACCATATATAATTTTATTCTTAAAAAATATTTTAAGAAAAAGCGATAAGTACTTGCAGCTGTTGATGATATAAATCCGGAATTTCATACAGGGACTGACACCTCAGTAAGTTTCAATTAAATATACATACAGGGTTATACTAAGCGTATATTTCAGACTATCATTATAAATAACTGAGGTAGTTACGGGGCCAACTCAGAATTGAAACAAAAATCAGCTGTCCCTTAAAAATTGTTACTCAGAATCCACAGAATGTAAGTAGCACAGATATCTGTAAATAAGAATGAAACAATTGTTTTTTTTTCAAGAATTCCGGTTTGACGACCCCATAGTAGGTGGATGTAGTTCACACTGGTTGGTAGGAGAGTCGTTATATTGTGGTAGTTACCTAAATGGTTATTCAGAAAGAGAACTAGGCCGAAAGGGGGTGATTCAGACCTTAGACAACTCTAAATCATCCACTTTCGGCGTCGTATACTTTTTCTGAATAAGCCTGTATTCAAACATCGATCATTGAATGTTCTTACGATCCAATAACATTGAAAACGAGGTCATCGTAAGGCGGCGGCTACACTAATGATCCTTAAATCGACGTTCCTCAATGCAAACCCTCTTGATTGATTGCAAACTGAAAAAAAACCATCAAGATGGAAAGGGAGCAACGTTTTAAATACGGAGACTGATAATAAACTGCGTGGAAACATCTTGTTTACGCGAGCAGATATCAGTTATTGATATTTCGGAGAATCTGACCTTATTTCTGAAACTTTTTGGATTAATCCTAGGATTTCTGTAAGTTTAGCGGGTATTCTTAGATTGCCTAATCTAGTTTTCCTATTGCCTATCTCATAATTATGTTCTTTATTTATTTTGCAGACTATATGTATATACGAACTTTCTAAGCAAGCTATTGGCAAAAATAATTAGCTGACAAGTAATTATTCAATAACTTTTTTGGCAAAAGGTTAAATAATTATGCCAATAACGATGATATAGATAGGCAGGTTCTAAGCTAGATAGACGACCTCAAATAATAAAGTTATAATTCTTTACCTACTTACCTACTTATAATTCCGTAGCCGATTACACGCTACTGCAGCAGACTACTGGTCGCTGCAACTTTACTACGGTTTCTGTATATTTTTATAAAATAATAGGTACTTTCCGTTGTCAGCCAGACGTGCGGCGCCTGTACCTATTTGTGTATTAACGTACAGTTGGCTATGGGTATCTTAAAAAATGTTTTGCAAAGGAAAATGTATCTACCCTATCCTATATACCTATCAGTTGTGTAGTATCTACAGTAGACTTGACCATCCAGTAGTACTGTTACATGATAACAATACACAAAAAATCTGTCTCTTTGTAAACAATGATCTATCAATTAATATGCAGCTTGCGCCTCTGCGGTGTGCTCAATGCCGTATCGCTTCCTTCCGTTATTCTGTAGAGTAATGACCGAACGACATCCCTATTGGAATTTGCCACGTACGAGTACGATATTCGTATTATCCTTGTGTAAGTTCGATTGAAATCTGGGAATATTGGAATGCAGCATTCATACTACTCGCAGCGAAGCGCCCATACTCGCAGCGAAGCGCTCATACTCGCACTTATTTAGCGATAATAATAAGTAAAGTAAGTTCGTCAATACGAACTTACTTTACTTATACCCGGCCTTAACCGGGTGGCTAGCCCTGGTGTCAGAGTTTTAGGCCGCCTGAAGGCCTCTGACATGGATAAACGGTTAAAACAACCGGGACCTACAATTTAACGTGTCATCTGAGCCACAGTAGCGCTCAGTTGGAAAATGCCAATTTCAAAAACAGCTCAGCCGATTTCTGTAAAATTTAAATGGGACCGCCTCGAAAGTAGGTATACCCTTTCGAACTAAGAAATAATTTTTCGATTCGATTCCCAATTGGCGAAATTATCGATGAACATACACAAAAAAAATACATACCTACAGACGTTAAAAGTCGGTTAAAAATAGAATGAAAGCTTCTTTAGTTTAACCTAGTCAATTCATGATTCATTTTATAAGAACATCTTCACAGCTGCATCACAAAATTCGACGAAGTACCTAGTTGTACCTAATTTCACTAGAGAACATGCTCGCATATCGCGAGAATGTGCAAGTCACGGCATCTATCTTAAATGTCAATAGATCTGGATCAATAGAACTCGAGATCGATGGGTTCGCCCATCCATTACCATGCAGTACCGTAACTTGCAGCCTAGACAAGACAACAACAAAGTTGCATAGTAACCCAAGTAACAAAATCTGGTACTATAAAAGACCTGAGAACGTTTTGGAGCGTGCTAATTAGTGTTCATGATTGGCACTATAATAGTCTTGTAAACGTTTACAGAACCCCGAATAGGCCCTAGTATTATCACTGATTTATTCTATAATCATTACATAAAGGCTGTCAAGGTGATATATCAGCTCTGTAGTTGAGATGTAAAAGTGATAAGAAACGCTTTTTAGTACTAAAATAGCTCTACTTACAACGTTTTTGACATAAATTTGCTCTATAAAAGTAACCAAAAACCTATTTAAAGTGTTATTGTGCACCGAAAACGATTCCAATGATCTTTTTTATTACAATTGCTTGCTATTTGTGAGTTTTCTTCATGAAAACAAAAATCGGTAAGTTTATGTCTTATGTCACTACAGCCATTGTTGATAAACGTAACACGTAATTAAAAGGGCATAACTACAATACATGGACTATAAATCTGCGGTAACTTGCACTTGCGAAAATAATTGTGTCGCTAAAGTCATTATACTGATTTCAAATTTGAAAATGCGCCCTCATAATTTTCATGTTTTAATTAATTTTTAATTATTAAAATAAGTACTTCTTCCGACTATGGCTGCTATAGTGCTTATTGGCTCCAGCCGTGCTGTTAATGAGCTACCATGACAAAAAACGTCAGCCATTTTTTTCACCCAACACAAATTATAGCCCGGGAGGTAAGCGGAAAAAATGCAACTACTTCCTAAAAGCTGAATTTTTGGTATTACGCCATCAATGTGGTGTACTAAAATACCACGGAGTCAGTCAGCTGGGACGTTTAGCGGTTGGAGGGAAAAACTGTATGAATTAACAAAAAGAAAACATGTAACTGAGCCTGTCAGTTAGGCTTTATTTAAAGCGGCGCTGCTTTAAGTCCTGACTGACAGAGATTGTAAGTAACAAGGTCTGTCAAGTCAAGCAGGCTTTAAAAGTTTCAGGTAATTTTTGGTAATTAAACTTTTTTAAACTATTTTTCTACCCGTACACCAATTTTCAGCCATTAGAAGTAGTTGCAAGATACTTATTTTTTTAAAATAATTCTAACGGGTATCCTCATCAAACGCAAAGTATTCTAGCTGACTGACTCTCGGGTATTCTTGTACACCATCATACTCGTAACACACCGAAAATTCAGCTTTTAGAAAGTACCTAGTTATATTTATTGCACTTATCTCTCGGGCTATTAGTTTTGTTATCTAAATAAAGTCCAGTAAAGTGAAGTACTTGTCATATAAAAGATACTGAAAAGCTAGTATAGATCTAATTAGTCCATTAATTGTAGATTTTAGTACATTTATAGTATGCTTTAGTTGTGTAGCAGTAACACAAACTCACTTATAGAACAATTTAAAATATAAGTTATTTAAAAGATGCGCCAGGAGTCCTTTTGGTACTATTTAGTACTATGGAAAAATGTTCATGGCTTTTACAGAACTAGCACCATAGACATATTTAGGGAGCTTTTAAAACGCTAAAACGTTACGAAATTGTTGTACAAGGTACTTTTACAGTGCAAATTTATCTTGTAATAGAGTTTTTGACACTTCTACAGTACTAGTACTATAAAAGTAACTTTGACTCATTATTAGTGCCAAATAGATACATAAAAGTGTCCTTCAGGTTGTCTATAGTATTAAATAGTACTATAATCGTATATTTTACACCCATTATAGAGCAACACTTTAAGTATTCTTTTGTATGGTCCTGTAGACGTTTTAAGAGCTAATTTATAGAACTTAAATGCTCTTTTATCTTATAGAACCAAACCGCTCTGTTGAAAACCTTTATAGTACAAGCAGTGATAACGGTTACCACTATAGGTCTACTATATTACTGTTTGGTGATAAAGAGCCCTGGTTATAGAAGCTTATGTTACTTGGGAAATAAGTATAGGTTGTTGATTTGTACAGTACAAGAGGCTTAAGAGGTATTTAATGCATATCATTATAAAATACTTTTATCATAAGGCAAACCTATGGAACAGCTGATATTTTGCGATTTTAAGATTAATTAATCTAAAAACTTAATTAATCTTACATCAAGATCACACTAACAGTTTTATGATGCAAAGATTTGAAAGTCTGAAAATATTTAGATATTCTCAATGGTTATTTTTTCAATTAGTCACAACTAATAAAAGCCTAAAACTTAAGTTAATGTAACAATATAGGTATACCTAGACGTTTAATACTAGCCACTTGTTTTTTTACTCTTCTATCGTATACTATATTCTAATGTATCGTACTGAAATTAATTATTACTCTTGTGACTTGAGTTTTATACACTTTAGCACCAATAAAGATCTGTATCTGTATCCTGACTTCTGCTAAAAGTCTATAGTTTTCTAGCGCTTAGTCAGTACAAGTAACATCGGCAGTAAGTAAATTCTCAATGTATTTAAATATTAGATTTTATGTGTGTTATGTGTTATCAATAGCCAGGTTTTAGCGGTATAATTAGGTCTCGAACTGGTATTTTGTTTGTGCCTGGAAAAAAGCCTATGACTGCAAGACGATTCTAAAATTATGATAATCAGACATCTTGATGTTACCTTCCTAAGAAGAGAACACTAGGAAAATTAAGCTGAATTCTGTATTCATTATAATATTTCAAGAATCCTAATTTTACGTATAAAAGACTTCCTACGATAACTTAGAAAGATAATGGTGATCTTTCTGGATTAAAAATGTCTGGTAGGCTTTTAATGTAAGATAGGCTAAAGTGGTGGATGGAAAGGTACCGAAAATAGCAACCTATTCGAGTATTCGTAGATTTTTTAGTAGCTAATTTTATGACGCCCACAGATATGATAATGAATTATTATTTTCGTTACCTATTAATAATTATATAAACAAGTGCATGTAGGTTATTTGAATTTTTAATATTTAAATATTATTAACATCTTTGTTTAGTCATTAACGTATTTTTTTTTTGAAGGGATTGAGTTTATTGACCATATTAAAAACTTTATTTGAAAATTATTTTGAGCACTGTGGGATTATAACTTTTTGAGAACTTGTATAGTAAATTTAAAATTCTTAAACTTGCACATAGTAGGTCAGAGGTCATTGACCTTTTAAACATATTTTTACCTAATTATGTTTTTCTACCACTCAACCAACTAATGACATCATAAAAATTGGTTTTTGTCATCACCATAATCATCGTCACCATCTTTGGAAGCCTTTACGCGTGTTTCGATGCGCACTTGACAACTTACATATTGAAGATTTTATAATCTGATGGAAAGCAAGTGCGAGCGAGGTCTTTCACTTTATTGCATGACTTGTTCCCCATAA
This sequence comes from Hypomecis atomaria, assembly GCA_964007245.1. Taxonomy (NCBI): domain Eukaryota; kingdom Metazoa; phylum Arthropoda; class Insecta; order Lepidoptera; family Geometridae; genus Hypomecis; species Hypomecis atomaria. The sequence continues at coordinate 11,313,204 of OZ023294.1, read as the reverse complement.
ATCACCATGGATAAATCACCACCAGCTTAAGAACAACAAGGCACCGGGTGATGACGGAATCACTTCAGAGCTTCTGAAAGCGGGTGGTAAACCGGTACTTAAAGTCCTTCAGAAGCTTTTCAACACCGTCGTCCTCGAGGGCATAACGCCGGAAGCATGGAACAGAAGCGTGGTGGTGCTATTCTTTAAAAAAAGGTGACAACACCTTATTGAAGAATTACAGACCCATCTCGCTTCTGAGCCATGTTTATAAGCTGTTTTCAAGGGTCATTACGAATCGTCTCGAGCGCAGGCTTGATGACTTCCAGCCTTCCGAACAAGCCGGCTTCCGAAAAGGCTTTAGCACCATGGACCACATCCATACGCTGCGGCAAGTTATACAGAAGACTGAAGAGTATAACTTGCCACTTTGCTTAGCGTTTGTGGACTATGAGAAAGCCTTTGATTCGGTCGAGACATGGGCTGTGCTTGAGTCTCTTAAGCGATGCCGTATTGACTATCGGTATATCGAAGTGTTGAAGTGTTTGTATAATAACGCCACTATGTCGGTCCGAGTAAAGGAAGAGAGCTCGAAGGCGATCCCTTTGAAAAGAGGCGTCAGAAAGGGAGATGTGATATCTCCGAAACTGTTTACTGCCACTTTGGAGAACGCCTTTAAGCTCCTGGAATGGAAAGGATTTGGCATCAACATCAATGGCGAATACATCACTCACCTTCGGTTTGCCGACGATATCGTGGTCATGGCGAAATCGATGGAAGAGCTCAGCACGATGCTCGAAGGCCTCAATCGAGTTTCTCAACAGGTGGGTCTCAAAATGAACATGGATAAAACAAAAGTCATGTGTAATGCCCATGTCGTACCCACCCCAATATCTGTTGAGAGCTCGGTTCTTGAAGTTGTTGACTCGTACGTCTACCTAGGACAAGTAGTCCAGCTAGGTAAGTCCAACTTCAAGAAAGAGGTCAATCGCCGTATCCAACTCGGTTGGGCAGCCTTTGGAAAACTGCGTGACGTCTTTTCATCTGATATACCTCAGTGCCTCAAGACGAAAGTTTTCGATAGTTGTGTGTTGCCAGTGATGACATATGGAACTGAAACGTGGTCTTTTACTGTGGGCCTTATGAATAAGCTCAGGATAGCCCAACGTGCTATGGAGAGGGCTATGCTCGGCGTCTCTCTGCGAGATCGAATCAGAAATGAGGAGATCCGCAGACGAACCAAAGTTACCGACATAGTCCAGCGGATTAGCAAATTAAAGTGGCAATGGGCAGGGCACATAGTTCGGAGAACGGATGGCCGATGGGGCAGTAAAGTTCTCGAATGGAGACCACGGACCAGCAAGCGCAGCGTAGGACGTACCGACTAGGTGGACTGACGATATAATAAAGATCGCAGGAACGCGCTGGATGCAGGCCGCTTCCAACCGGCCTTATTGGAAATCCATTGGGGAGGCCTATGTCCAGCAGTGGACGTCTTACGGCTGATGGATGGATGGATGGAAATCACCACTACTGTTTAACACAACTTATTAACATTTCAAGATCCACCGACATCGGTTCAGCCGGTTTTGGCGTCAAAAAAAGCGGGTAAAACGAATACTTTCGCGTTTAATGATTTAAAAGGACATTAAAATTAATTTATCGACCATTTTAAATGCTTGCTACTGGGTCATTGGGAGACTTGTTTTGTTTTCGAATATTTTCACTTTGGATCCGCTAAGAGATGCAAATGACCAATCTTCGTAGACTAGGGAAAGCTTAGTTGTATCTAGTTAGTACTTATCCAACAAAAACATTTTCATGTGAAATGGAGCCAAGACTAAATTACTGATCACACTATCAAAAAGTTGTCAGATCTCACGTAAAGCCAAGCTTCTAACTCTACACGCCTTACTCGACAAGTCTTTGCTCCACAAATTCTTCAGCTTAGTCAATATATGTGACTTGGCCGTCATCTGGAAGTGGGTTAGGTTTTTGATCCATAATTCAGTGAGTCAGTGAATCAGTCAATGAAACCCCGGTTTTTAAACGTTAATATTTCAATAACTGTTCGAGCAAAATTAATAAAATTTGGTATTGTAAATAAGCTAAAAAACTTTAATAAATATGCTAAATTTCATTTATTTAGGTTTAATAGTTGAGTAGGTATTGAAGGGGTCAAAACTGGCTCGAAATAGTTCGTGTATATATTTCACACGGCTGCTGCGTCGCCTTTTTCTTAGTCTTGGCTGGACACGCTCCCGCGAGTCTAGATAGCGTAGTTATCCCATTTCTATAGATGGTAGGCATCTAAGAACATAATTAGCACATACTTGACAAGATAATTTGCGATGTTAGTTACAACACAGTTGCACTGTGAGAGTAATATCAAGTTATCAACTTAGTAAGTTTATTATAACGGGCCAAACAATCTGTTATTATCACTACATAGTATAAAATAAAGTCGCTTTCCTGTCTGTCTGTCCCTATGTATGCTTATATCATCAAAACTGCACAACGGATTTTGAGGCGGTTTTTAGGTAGATAGAGTGATTCAAGAGGAAGGTTTGTACGTATAATACACCAGTGCAAAGCTGGGGTGGGTCGCTAGTACCAATATAAACTTGGGGATCAAAGCATAATTTTTAAAACAATAGGAAAGTCGTTTACTTTGTTTCAAGAATTGTGCTCAAGACTGTGTAGTGTATAGTCTGCATTACGGGCCTCGTTATAGAATCGTTTTCAAAACTTAATGAAGTTTTTTTGAAATAGCTGATTATTTTCCGATTTTGTATTTGGTCCTCCAGTAAAAGTTGTTTAATGATTAGCTTAGATAACTTTGTCCCTGCACTTTTTAACCGTATTCCAAAAAGGAGGTTCTATGTTCGTGTTTATGTTCGTCGATATTGTCACCAATCGTAAACCGAATCGAAAATTTTTTCTTTAGGTCGAAAGGCTATACTTTCGAGGTGGTCCCATTCAAATTTAATCGAAATCGTATCAGCCATTTTTGAGAAATCAAAAATAATTTAAAAGTTGTATAAGTATTTGAGTGAAATATTCGAATTTTGTACGCGATGGAAGTCGGTTTTGCCATTATTTGCGAAAAATAATTTTCAAAGTAACAACATCGTGTAAGTATATCTAGGATACCATAGAAACGCTATCGACAAATTTAAAATACATACTTTTTTACTCATGTATTTTTAGGGCTTCGGAATTACTTTTTTTATCTTAATTGTTTCAGACACGAGATATAGAATTATTCGTTATCTTTTATAAAATGTGTATTAATCACATCTAATTTCAATCTCAACAAAATTACAATAACATCAGAAGAACGTGAAAAAATTTCAAAAGGCAGTTATCATAAAATACCGTTTTTGATCAAAATTAATATCGGCAGATTTGCCAGAACACACTCATTACTTCCGAGATTAAAAAACGTAGCCCTCGCGGGCAATAATACGCAGTTGGTTTTATGTCGTCTCATTATCCGGCGCCGCAGGACGATCAAATTCGGGTGTATTTCCGAACGGTGGTTTTATCATTGGTATAAATTTACACTGGACAGTGTGACCGTAGTCAGGTGAATGCTGGACTTTTAAAAACTAAGTAAACTAAACTTATATGAATTATTCTTTAGGAAGCAGTTGTACTTTAACCCAGTCAGAACCAATGAGATTTTTTGGAGCCACGTCATATTTTAACTAAGGTGTAGAGCTTGTAGAGTTAGGGCATTAGAAGCTTGGCTCTACATCGTATCTGATAACTTTATGTCAGTGCAAGCTTGTGTGAGAGATTTTTTGGCAACATTTTATTTGAATACCATTTTTTATATCGTCAAAGTCAAATCATTCTCATTATCCGGTGCTGCAGGATGATCGAATTCGGGTGTATTTCCGAACGGTTGTTTTATCATTGGTTTAAATTTACACGGGACAGTGTGACTGTGATCAAGTAAATGCAGGATGTTTTAAAATTATATGAATTATTCGTTATGGAGCCATGGCGTTACAAGAACGCTCTAGAACGATGGTTACAAACCCAGTCCCGTGACCAATGAGTTCTTTGAAAACTACATATTTTGACTAAGGTTCTAAGTAGAGTTTGTGAAGTAAGAGCTTGTAAAGTTAGTGCATTAGAAGCTTGGCTCTACATGATATCAGCTGATAACTCTTTTTGACAATGCGGGCCATTATGGTCTATATTTTATATGTTTTTTTTTTCATCTCATTACCCGAAGCTGATTGTTGTTTTATTGTTCTATTATTTACGAATTTTGTTTAATCTAAAGTGTGAAATGGGAATCTTCTATTCTATGTAAACATTTTTTTTTCACCGGCAAACGCTACGTAAGTCGTCCACCGGCTAGAAGTACGGACGATATAATTAAAACCACAGGAGTTCGCCGGATGCAAGTCGCTTCCAATTGAAAATCTAGAGGAGAGGCCTATATCCAGACGTCCTACGGCTGATGGGGGGATGGGTTTTGTTATCAAATTATATTTTTACAACAGCTTTTTCCACTGAACGTGGGCCTACTGTATGTACCTACACCCAACCCCGCAAGATCTGGTTGTACCGTTGCTTGGCCCCGCACCCACTACTGATCTCATTGTTTGATACATTGCACTTTTCGGGGATTGTCGGTGGACATTTTTCACTGCTTTGTTTACAATGTTTTGAGGTTACGTCTTGGAAGATTTGTCATTTGAAACGGAAGGGATTCCCTTGATTGGATGTTTTTGTAAGATGCTAAATTTATTTGGAAATAAATATTCTTTGAAACTAAAATAGCTGCTACATACAAAAAAAAATGGTTTTATATCATTCTATATTTATAAGTTTTATTAAAATTTGACCGTGACTTTTGTAGATATGCTTCAAAAATCCTTGAAAATAAAACTCTACCTTGACGAAAAACTAGTGCCAAGGTATGACAAATAAAGCATTAGATAAGATTTGTTTACATTAAACATGAAACCTAGATGTATATAAAAACAAACCATTGCTCTAAATAATAAAAACAAGTTTGAGGTAGGTACAAAATAAAATATTAAATCATATAGTTTTTGTAATTAACCATCATCATTATCAAAATCAGCCGTATGACGTCCACTGCTCAACATAGGCCTCCCCTATATTGTGACCTACAGTAGATCTAATTTATAAAAAACTCCCATTGAGCTTGGTACGTAGAGATTATCATTGAGTGCATTTATTATTTGTTGTATGTATAGCGTTTCGTTTCATCAATACCAATTTTAACAAAAAAAATATTTTTGCACGCCACCTACTATTTTGGATTATCAATTATTAGACGTGCAACTTAAATAATCGGCCAAGTTCGAGTTGGACACGCGCACGAAGGGTTCCGTACTGTATGGCAGCCCCCCTTAAACATTTATTTTATTTTAATTATTGGAGTGAATATACAACTAAATATTCTGTGAAAATTTCAAGCATCTACCTGTTACTATTATTAATATAGAACGAAAAACGGTTAAAATTCAGGTTTGTTGTATGGGAGCCCCCTTAAACATTATTTTTGTTTTGTATGGGAGCCCCCCTTAAATATTAACTTTATTTTGTTTTTAGTATTTGTTGTTACAGCGACAACAGAAATACATCATCTGTGAAAATTTCAGCTTTCTACCTATTCATGAGATACAGCCTGGTGACAGACAGACAGACAGACAGACGGACACCAGAGTCTTAGTAATAGGGTCCCGTTTTTACCCTTTTGGTACGGAACCCTAAAAAAGAACCTACCTATTCAAAAAGGTGCGCACCTGGGTAGATTTAATTAGGTAGAATTTTAAAAAATTGTTACCATACGATTCCAATTGCCTGTATTGTGTCTACGGAATGAAGAAGTTTTGACTTTGACTCTTACCTTGACTTGACTTTGACCTTTCAGTGAAAAAAATCAACCACCCCGCAACTTTAAAGTGTTGAAATTATTATTATTGTTATGTACATTTGCATATTGTACCTACTTAGGTACCTATATAAATACCTACTAAGTAAGCACAAGGGGAGTCCTTTCATTGTTCTTTTGTGGCCACTGACACCGGTGGTTCTGAGTAATCCGTGTGTCATTCACTTTCTATAAAATGTACGTAGTTTTGCAGCTTGACAGTCTATCAATCTGGAATTGTTTTATTTCAAATGTCTTTATAAAATAAATAAAACGTCACACTTATAGGTTTGATATGTGTTCACAGGGATCCTCTGCACCAGGGATGCCACGGAACACATGGAACAAGAATTATTCATTATCATGATCAATTCTTATGTATAGATATAGGTATATACTTTGATTTAAACGTACAAAATTTGAGTTTCTGATACTTAAAGAATTTGATGACATTTGGTATTTAGATAGAGCTTTTTTAGAATTCCGTATCCAAACGGTAAAAACGGGACCCTACTACTAAGACTTCGCTGTCCGTCTGTCTGTTCGTTTGTCTGTCTCCAGGCTGTATCTCATGAACCGTTATAGATAAAAAGCTGAAAATTTTACATAATATATGATGTATTTTGTAGACGCTATAGCAACAAATACAAAATATATAATAAAATAAATATTTAAGGGGGGCTCCCATACAACAAACCTGACTTTTTTGCCGTTTTTCGCTCGATTTTAATAATGGTAACAGGTATATGCTTTAAACATTGACAGATTAAGTTGTATATTCACTTTACTTATAAATAATTAAATTGAAATAAAATAAATATTTAAGGGGGGCTCCCACACAGTACGGAACCCTTAGTGCGCGAGTCCGACTCGTACTTGGCCGATTATTTTTCTAAGTTTATTTTGATTTGCTGAAAGCTCGGTCGCTCTCTAACAGATATTTAATTGCGTTGCAATATCTACAATGGCAAATTCGAATAGTTTGCTCGAATTGACGGAGTCCATACTTAGATGATTTTTTTAAAAATCATTAAACAGATTACGATAAAATTTAAATAAAAACAAAGTAGTATGATCTATCAAACAAATAATCAGCCAAGTACGAGTCGGATTCGCGCATGGAGGGTTCCGTACTGTATGGGAGCCCCCCTTTAATATTTATTTTATTTTAATTTTATGATTTTATATCGAAGTGAATGTAAAACTAAATATTCTGTGAAAATTTCAAGCATCTACCTGTTACCATTATTAATATAGAGCGAAAAACGTCTAAAAAATCAGGTTTGTTGTATGGGAGCCCCCCTTAAATATTAATTTTATTTTCTTTTTCGTATTTGTTGTTATAGCGGCAACAGAAATACATCATCGGTGAAAATTTCAGCTACCTAGCTATCATGGTTCATGAGATACAGCCCGGTGACAGACAGACAGACAGACAGACAGACGAACAGACGGACATCGAAGTCTTAGTAATAGGGTCCCGTTTTTCCCTTTGGGTACGGAACCCTAAAAAAGAATAATTGAAATCAGTTAATACTCGTATTTGGAGGAGACATCGCGGAACATACAAAGAAAAAAAAAGTCAAATTGAGAACCTAGACTTTTGAAGTCCGTTAATAACGAGGTCCTCAATTTGTTATATTAATAATATTTTTTATATTATTCATAGTAAATATTCTAGAGTGTTTACATTTTGCGGGTGTTGTTGTTTGCGAGCCTGTCGTGTTTCACAGCTGGGAAGAAGCCATCAGTTTGTGTCCTCTACGAGTTTGAAACTTATCGCATCGCAGTACTGCACTCATCGCCCGAAATTGAGTTGTTAATTAAATCTGCTGACCGTGAAATTTTGCTAGAAAACATCCGTAAAAATCCGCCTAAAATTCATCTCCACGAAAAATAACCCTTGAATTTGCAATAAACTTGCTTACGTGTCTGCACGCTACTGCTCTGGGCGGTAAGTAGATGAACTATTCGGCTATTTTCTCAAGTAAAATGTTCACTTCTAAACTTTAAAAAGGAACCGATAAGATTTTCTGTTCTTCCTTTGAGCATGGTTGAAAAAATGGTGAGAAAATGGTTGTGAAGTCAAGCTAGACTTCACAACCATTTTCTCTTAATTAGTATGAAGTCTTGAAAAGTCACATAATTATTGATTGTTTCAAGAGCTTTATTTGAATAAGTAAGTGGCTAGCCCTGGTGTCAGAGTTTATTTAATTGAATTATAACATACTAAACTGACATTTAAATTAGCCTCAGAGCTTTGAATAGAATACTTAAATTGTGATAGGTAATATATAAATAGGTATTTTTGTAATTTAAAAATAAATTGTATAATGAAATATAAAAAGAGTAGGACTAAATAGTATCAGTTGAGGTAAGTACAATAAGAAAGGTTTGATATAAGTTTTACAAAAAATGGAACTAATTTTTTAAAACTATTTCATAAATAATAATAATCAACGCCACAATCCCAAATATGGCTCGAAATCTCGGATTCTAATTCAAACGCCTTACGTTAAAATCCTAAGGCACCTCTGACTTTTTGAAGTCATACTGTGCGTGTCGTATCTAAGGTACCTTTCGTACCTTTTGTTCATTTGCCTCTAGTGGAAAACTTTTAATGGAAAATCTGAATAACTTAAGAATACCATCGTAATGATGAACCTACTGAAGAGAACAAGTGTGATAAAATCCAAAAAACATTTCTTTTGAAGCGCTTTTCCGTCAACTTGGTACACTCAGTCACCTGTGTCTTGGGAAATAGGAGTTCCCATCTACGATATGCCATTTAAGTACACTATGCTTATTGAAGGTACATACATACATGATTATTATAAATTGGATAAAAAGTGGACGCGATTCTAATGCTCCACTCGTTCTTCATCTTTTCAGCCATAGAACGTCCGCTGTCACATACCTGCCCTATAGATCGACTTGTTGAATGTCAATAAGACCTGTTGAAAGCAGTTTAACTCGTCACTCAATTGTAAAAATAAAAATTATTTTCCGACAAAAAATGACAAAACCGACTTCCATCGTATTCAAAATTCGAAAAATTCGCTCGAATTGATTTAATTGACATTATTGTTGATTTTTCAAAAATGGCTCAGCCGATTTCAATAAAATTTAACGGGACCACCTCGGGAGCATATTTATCCTTTCGAACTAAAAGATTTTTTGATTGGTGTACAATAATAATTGGCGAAAATATCGATGAACATACACAAAAAAATACATGCAGACGAATATAGATCCGCTTCTTTTTTGGAAGTCGATTAAAAGTGAACAGCACTACTTACATTTCAAAAATACATTTTATTAGTTAGGCCCCAAAATACGGGTGCTTTATTGTACCCAATTTGAGGAAGAGTGTCTGATTAATGTCGTGTTTATAAAGTATTATTTGTGACACTAAACATTTTTGATTTCTTATAACATTTGTCGAGTCGTAAGATATTCATATTTGTGAACTTTTCTTTAGTAATAAAACTTAAATTAAAAATGTAAACAACCCCCGACACAAAAACCTACCTAAAAAAAGTACGAAATGGTACTCACCCAGACGTACTCCACAGGCTAGACAGAGTCCTACCACTGATAAAATATCTTATCTTTCATTTGGTAACCATTTTGGGCACATTTGTAGAATTTTGGTTCTTCCATCCCCACTTTAACCCACCATAACTCTTAAACGGCTCAATCGATTTTTATAAAAAATAGCTAAGAACACTCTCGACTAAGTCTCCTTTCATCCAAAAAAAACTAAACTGAAATCGGTTCAGTGGTTCGGGCGCTATGATGCCACAGACAGACAGATACACAGACAAACAGACACGTCAAACTTATAACACCCCTCTTTTGCGTCGGGGGTTAAAAATCAACAGAAAAAGACTTGTTTCAAAAACAACACTTCGACTATCGACTTCATTTTTGAAAAAATTAGTCATATATTAGGGTTCCGTACCCAGAGGGAAAAACGGGACCCTATTACTTCGATGATGACTTCGATGTCTGTCTGTCCGTCTGTCTGTCTGTCTGTCACCGGGCTGTATCTCATGAACCATGATAGCTAGGCAGCTGAAATTTTCACAGATGATGTATTTCTGTTGCCGCTATAACAACAAATACTAAAATAAAATAAAAAAATATTTAAGGGGGGCTCCCATACAACAAACCTGATTTTTTAGGCGTTTTTCGCTCTATATTAATAATGGTAATAGGTAGATGCTTGAAATTTTCACAGAATATTTAGTTTTATATTCACTTCAATAATAAATAATAAAATAAAAAAATAAAAATATTTGAAGGGGGCTCCCATACTGTACGGAACCCTTCGTGCGCGAGTCCTACACGTACTTGGCCGATTATTTCTATATCTACGAGTTCGGTAGTGCCCCCGATAAGCCAAGCAAGGGTACAGCCGTACCTAAGATGTTTTTCTCAATTGTCTTTGTTCCAAAATCAAATCAGGAAAATGTTTAGCATTGTTTGTGGTGCGCACCCTGTGCAGTCTGCGCGTGCGCATATAACCGCGGTGCAGCGGCCGCCGCGTCACAGTCGTCGCCCGCCGGCCGACACCTACAGACTACCGTAAGTGTTTTTTTTACACAATCACACACGCACGTAAATATAAACACGCAAGCGCAAAAATATTGAGAATAAATCATAATGATGAAGCCCGAAAAAACTTCAAAGAAATTTGTTTAGAAAATAGTTTACAGAGGACAGTGATATTCATTATAATTCGTCCTAATTTTGATATTGTGTTAATTTTAAAAATTAATAATTTAATTAAACGTAATCTGTAGAGTCAATGTTAATGTATCGGTGCATTAACACAAAAATAAATATACTTAAAAATTTTTAGGTTTGTGTCAACAAATTGAAATCAGAAATTACCTATGAATTGTTTCATTCTTAATTTTTATTTCTTTTATCGAGACTAACAATGAAAGTTGTGAAAGTTACTCTAAGTTCCTAATTAAAAACGAAAAGCATTTTAGTAGTTTTAATTATATTTTGTCTCTTAAGTGTTCAATTATTTTATAATTAGCACATCGGATTGTTTAGGTATTATGCATTGTTTTTCAATTTAAAAGTATTTCGCTTAGCTTGAAAGTAGGCACTGATAATAATTTTCTTTTATAAATGAGAGTTTTATTTTATACTAACTGACCTGGTAAACGGTGTTTTTCCTTATAAAAGAAATCTAGAGAGGGCCATCCTTTTCATCTAGGGGTATAAAAATTGCCTAGGATTTATTCTGGGACCTAAAAAAATATAAAAAATCGATCAAACCGTTTTAGAGGAATAACGTAATAAACACTGTGACGTTTAGGCACACTAGTATATTGGAATATTTATTAACATTTTTAGTATAAAATAATTTCACTTGTGAACATCATTTATTAATTTATTTAAATTAATCAGCATCAGAGAAAAAATTCAGTTCTTCAATGAGCAAACAAGTCATTACAAAAATACACAATACATATATTACAATTCACTTTTTTCAATTTAATTGAATATGTATAAAGAATAGCTAACAAATATTGTCATATAGTGAAAGTGAACGCAAATACCATTATGTTAATCTGTTAATTTTTGACATCTAAATGTTAATCAGGCAATATTTGTAATAAATAATGATTGACATGATATGAAATAATAATGATTGATTTTAATAGTGGGTTGCTGCTTAAAAATATTATAAATCCTTACGTCTCCTCAAATACGAATAAGAATAGGAATACCCTTCGTAAAAACTAAGTAATTTGCCAAAGAAAATAAATAAATAATAAATATTAGCGGACATCTTACACGCGGTCTCTGACCCCAAACTAAGCAAAGCTTGTGATATGGCTGCCAGAGACTGATATACTACATATACATATTTTTAAATACATACTTATATAAATAGTACCTAAAGAACACCCAGACAGAGCAAAAACTTTTGTTCATCACATAAATGCTTGCCCTGCGTGGGGATCGAACCCACGCCTCTTTGATCCAGAAGTCAGGTTCACTAACCACTGAGCCACCGAGGCAGTAAATGATTTTTATACTGTGATTTCCATGAAACTGAAAACCATAAAATACTTATCATTGTTTTTTAAACATAATATTGTTTGTTTTCATTATCGACGAAAGGAAATGCCATCGTAATTGGAATACTTCAATTATTTTTATTTAAGAGTAACAATCGGTTCAACGCCTGATAATTATCTAATGAAAATATTATAACAGTTTTCCTTGATAGTTTTTTTAAATCTAAAGTGCTGGCTGATAACCCTAAAAAGAAAAATAAAACAGAATAATCGGCCAAGTACGAGTCGGACTCGCGCACGGAGGGTTCCGTACTGAATGGGAGCCCCCCTTAAATATTTATTTTATTTTAATTTTATTATTTATTATTAAAGTGAATATAAAACTAAATATTTTGTGAAAATTTCAAGTATTTACCTGTTACCATTATTAATATAGAGCGAAAAACATCTAAAAAATCAGGTTTGTTGTATGGGAGCCCCCCTTTAATATTTATTTTATTCTTTTTTTTGTATTTGTTGTTATAGCGGCAACAGAAATACATCATCTGTGAAAATTTCAGCTGTCTAGCTATCATGGTTCATGAGATACAGCCCGGTGACAGACAGACAGACGGACAGACGGACATCGAAGTCTTAGTAATAGGGTTCCTTTTCTCCCTTTGGGTACGGAACCCTAAAAAGGGTTTTTTTGATAGTTTCTAACAAATGCTTACTGATAACAATCCTATACTGAAAAAAAAGTCAAAATGGTTTTCCTTGATACTTTCCCATATGCCGCCGGCTGATAACTTTTATATTATAGAACTTTAATAGGAAACTAAAATTGGGTTTTTTTGAGTTTATCTTACAAATACTGACAGATGACAACTGAAAAAAAAAGAGTTTTCCTTGATACAGTTCCTTCACAAAAGCTGGCTGGAATTTTGATAGGAACGCGGAAAAATCATTCCGGAACCTTCTAAAATAACAGCTTAAAAAAGGACCACAAAACTTTCATCAATAGTTTTTTGTACGTACGTAAGTGGTTGAGAAAAAAATTCACTATCGGCCGGTGACCTTAGCACTAGGCTTTAGAACAGTGACCTCACGCATTGGTATTCCGTCTACGTTTGGCAACAGGCGGCCTACCCGTCTGCCCAGGTGGGTAAAGCCTAATGGTAGGTAGGTACCTACTTCGAGTAAAGCAATGTGCGTAAATCTTTTACTTTCAGTCAAATACCAAGAAAGAGGATATTCAATTCAAGGATATTTTAACAACCAGGCCCTGAAGCAATTTGAATTTTTTATCGAAAGATGACAATGTAAAGTTTAGATTTTTTCTTCCAAAAAATAAAATTTTTGCTTGAACGAATTTATGAAATGACTCATGTCTAATGCCAATCCAATCCACTTTTTGTAAAACAAACGTAAATTATTTTTTTAATTTTTAAGACATTTCTATATCTGTTATGAAAACTTCACAATTTTCATAAAACGGATTCTTTTGAGAAAATTACACAAAATACAGATTTAACTTCTTTAAGAGACTACAATAAAAATATACCCAAAACCTAACTGACTCGTAAAAGTGGCTGCCGGAATAGCATTAAGTGCTAATTCTTTATTGTTTAGGACAATGAAGAATGAGCCGATCAAATCGACAATGCATCAGAAAAACCTTAGGGATTATAGTTTCTGTAGATTGTATTAACATTTAGTAACATTTTCTCTGTCACCAAATGTCAGCAATAAGTACAATAAAATAACGACATTGAGGAAAATCAAATATGTCACGTCTTACTTGTTTGTAAAGTCATCAAAACTATTTTATTCATTTTTGAAACACTGGTTTTGATTATATTGATACCACAAAATTTATATTCGTAGTAAACATGTTTATATATTATAAAAATCTAACCTAACCTAGATAGAAGTGAAAATTCTTCTCTTGAATATTTTTTCGCTGTTAAACTACTGCGTACTCGTCATGGTCTAGTTTTATTGGTTTTAACGAAGCTGCTATCATAATACCAGCCACTTACTATTTCCAACCCTTGAGTTTTGAAGGCTGTAGCTGCATCGGATAGAACTTTAAAAAGGCACGGAAATTGTGGTAGAAACTTTATTGAATAGATTCATTATAACAGACTGAAATTTCATTTTATCATTCTTATCCTTCATTTTTATAAGGGTTTAAACCCTTATAAAAATGAAGGATAATACAAAAAGGTAGTGTTTGTCTGTATGCCTGTGCGTAGCATTTTAATTTCGAAAAAAAATAAAATTTTAATTTCTTAAGTGAATGTATTGTAATCGAGAACTTAGACTTTTAACTGAATCCGAATGTTTTACATATTTTTTTGACGATGCATCAACTGCTTGCAATTGCTTTTCATCGGTTAAAACAAAGAAGGAAAACGCAAAAACACATTGTAGTTTACTTTAGAATTTTAGAACAAAAGCTTCCCTTAAACGTAAAATCTTTTTGTTTTTCTTTCATATTGATTCTTAAAAGCTGTCAGAGTTCGTAAACACGTCCCCGGATGAGTCAAGGTGCAGATTTGCGAATAAATTTGCATGATGGAAAGCGTTTCCTGCCGAGACCGGTTTCACCATCCTTCTCGAACAAAACAATGTTATTTATGTTATGTGCTCGCGTTTATTAGAGAGTTGACATCTTCATTTCGAGTGACAGCTACTAGAGTAGATTTTATACTACATAATTAGGTCAGTAAAAAATAGACGTTTTTTTTTGGTCAACTTGATTGCGCTTGAAGCTCCACCTGGATCGTCAGCATTTTGTGATTCTGTGCTCAGTAAGTGATCCTAAACCTTATTTAAAGGAAAATTGAATGGATGGAGCCAAATAGTAATGGATTGTTTACTTTGAACAAGAACAGGGTGGTTAATAAGTGGTACAGCCTATTTTGAAATCAAATCTTCAGGGAGAGACATTTTCTTTACCCAGTACTTTACCCACAAGACACTTATAAGTAGCAGATACTCATATCATGTACTGCAAAATATAATAAAATATTAATTGTAGATTGTTGTGTGAGCGCATAATTAAAAGCACGAAGTTATTTATTGTGGTCTTTGAGTAATAGTGGTGTAATTAATGACTAGTTATGATTTACATGTTTTAATTTCTCTAAGTACTTATAAAGTTTCATGCGAAAATAAGTCCCCTCTAAATCAAGACGATCTGTGTTATTTTTCATGAAATCTGCGTTAAGAGAGTAAAAATAAAAATAATGAGTTTGTGCAATTTTTTAAAATGTAATGAACACCATTTGACCTAAGTAAAATTGTTATCCTTATATCTAAGAAGAAGAACCACTGAAAAGCAAGCTACGCTTTCAATGTTAAATTTGTAATACCCAATCATGATATGGAAAGCACCATTTGAATGAATAAATACCGCACGCTAATTTATTTACAATTAATTTGATTTCTCACAAATATTAAAACTAATCTTATCCGCGTAGTATTTATTTAAAATAGTCTATAACAGATTTTTTTTTAAATTAGTTTGCTATTGATATATAAATCAGAAAGTGTGTTTGTAGGTTTGTTTGTTACTCTTTCACACAGCAGCAGAGCAGAAACCCCGTGAAAAGCATCTTAAAGAGATGTTGTACTGAAATTAATTATGATTTTTAACATAATTGTGTTGTGGGAAAATGATGAATATGATGTAATATTATTTTGACACAACTAATCACTACATAGTATAAAACAAATTCGCTTCCCTGTCTGTCTGTCCCTGTGTATGCTTATATCTTTGAAACTACGCAAAACATTGATGCGCTTTTTTTAATAGTAATTAATGAGAAAGGTTTATATGTATAATACACCTGAGGGGTTAGTCCAGGTTCACACGTAAATTGAAACTACAGATGTTTCCGTATGGCTCCATACATTTCTGTACAGCGCCCCTGGCAGAAACGAGGAAGAACTAACAAAAATGTATGGAGCCACACGCGAACGCGAAAGTTTAAGTAAACTACGCAAAACCTGAGGGGTTAGTCCTGGTTTACACGTAAATTGAAACTAAAGATGTTTCCGTATGGCTCCATACATTTCTGTACCAGAACCAGAACCCTTAGTCCAGGTTTTGCGCAGTTTACTTAAACTTTCGCGTTCGCGTGTGGCTCCATAGATTTTGGTTAGTTCTTCCTCGTTTCCGCCAGGGGCGCTGTGCAAAAATGTATAGAACCACACGGAAACAGCTGTAGTTTCAATTTACGTGTAAACCTGGACTAACCCCTCTCTAAGGGCTCGGTGCGAAGCCGGGGCGGGTCGCCAGAATAACAATAAAAATACATCATTTTCTTACGCTAACGAGAATTGATAGAACTTTAACATGCATACCTACGCATGTAGCATAACGGATACTTATTGAATAACTTTACTCATTTCATAATAAAAGTATGAAACATTAAGTTTCCGTTTAGGTTCGATAGAAACGTTGTTCCGTAACTCATTTAGTACAATGAGTTTTGACTTGTGTTCTAAATATTCACATATATTATATGTTTTTCAACACACTTGCTCATAAAGTGGCTCTAATTTCACCACAATTAGGCACATAATGACACCTGTAATCAAACTGTGACTTTTTCATTCCTATTATTCATAAGTGAGTTATAGAGTTTTTTTATTATTATTGTGGTTGAGTTGCTATGTTTTAAAAAAAAGTTTCGGTACAAAAAAGATCGTGTTCAATTGATTTGTACTCACAAACACACAGAGATACCAGAGGGATAATGTGGTCGATCGAGAAAAGAAAGAAAGAAATGCTATGATTTAATATGGCATGAGTTAGAAAGAGACATGAAAAATATCTCGATTGAGAGGCTAGTTGCCGTGTTTTCAGTAGTGTCAAATTCCAGTACATATTTGACAGTTTTGACAGCTCTGAGACAGATTTTTCACATTTAATTACTATAAGTACATTGTGGATGAGAATTGCCTCAAGAGACAACAGCGCTATCTCTCTAGTTGTAATAGCTCTGTGGTACAAATATATTAATGTACCTATGAAACCTCATTCTTTTAGTCTATGGCCGATTGCTATTGCGCGCGCATAGGAAAACTGTTTAATTATTTTTCCCGCGATTTTTGGCGGGAACGCGGAAAAATCATGTTGCCTCATTGTATTATTTTGTTAAACTTGTGTTTTTTTCAGTGATAATTAGTAAAACATGGTGAAATTTCGTTGATTATGAGCTGATTTACGTGCATGAGTGTAGGGAAGTGATATAATGTGCGCATCATGTTGTTCCATGTTGTTACCAAAACTCCATAGACGCCTGTAGTAAAGTCTCCACTGCTTTATTGAGGTAGGACATTTTTCACAACTCGTTTTCAATGTTGAAATAGTAGTTTATGCAACTGTCATTATAATGAAGGGTATTAAAACACGAGTGTGAGTTTATGAAACGAGCGCAGCGAGTTTCATAATAGTAACGAGTGTTTTAATACCCGTGTTATATGCAGTTGCATACACTACTTTATCTTCACTAATAAAAAAAAAATTAAAAAAAAAAACATATTGCGAAACATTAAATTCACGCGTACGTGTATTGTCACAGTGAACTTGGCGCCATTAAAATCTAATCAATGAGAGCGCAGCTGCGCGCGCAGGGCCAATCAGGAGCGAGCGCGCGATGTTATAATGAGATTTTACGATATCGATGTGGATATTATAACATCATGTGAAATTGCTTAAATTGAGTGTTTTGTTGTCTGCGCTATAACAGTAGTCATTATAAGTCAAGTATTGGAAACATAAGTAGAATGTTACAACATTAGTGTAGATATATATTTTTTAGTATTATTTCACAAGTGTGTTGAAAAACGTCGTATGCTATACGTGTGTATTGATGATAACCGTCCTCGGCTCTCTTAAGACCCTCGCCTGCGGCTCGGGCCTCAATAACGCACTATTATTTATTCATTTTACAAAATGATTATTACAATATTAAAAGTCATTACAATAACGTCCAAAAATAAACTTCGTCAAATAACCCGCCCCTAATTGTTCCCGGGGCAAAGGTCCCTAATAATAAATGTTTTGAAGTAAAAGTCAAGACGTGTTCTTCAAAACTCACATCATGTATTTTGAACAACTTAATTACGATTTTTTACAAGTAAAGTTGGTACTGTATGTTTTGCTTATTACAAGTAAAATTGGAAGCGCAAACTTATCTCTCTCTCTCTCTTCATCGTTATAAAAATATATGAGTAGTAGCTCAGTAGCATAGCTGTTAGCTGCGCTTATTAAAGAGGGTACCTACACAAAGTCGCAACACACTTCGGTATTGCGACGGTGAGGAGTATATGGAACGAGGGTAGACAGAGAGATGGTTTGGGCGACGGGCTGGAGTGCCAGTCTGTGATAGTGATCGGTTGTGTAAGAATGAGTGTGAACCAGCTTTGATAAGCCAGTAGTTGGAGCAAGCCTTGTAAGTACTTTGAGTTTTATAATGACTGCAGAGATATTGGAGGTCCGTATTATTGTCCAATGGTGTATCATCTGTGTCCTACTAGAATCTTAGTGATGCTGTTGGAGCACTACCTGCACTGCCTCTGCCAGCTAACAATAGTGTAGAGGTCATAGCAAAGCTCAACTAGGTGTTTCAACGATCACCGAAGCGGAACTGAGCGCTACCGTGCCTTGAATAAAATGTTTAATTTATTTGTTTAGTCTTTTTTGACGCCTAAAGGGTGTTTTTATATGAAAACGTGCGCTATAACTGAGTTTAAAAATAGACAACATTGCCAATCACCCGGCCTATATTACTTACTAGCGACCCGCCCCGGCTTCGCACAGGTATATAATACACATAAACCTTACCCTTGAATCACTCTATCTATTAAAAAAAGCCGCAACAAAATCCGTTGTGTAGTTTTAAAGAAATAAGCATACATGGGGACAGACAGCGGGAAGCGACTTTGTTTTAAACTATTTAAGTAGCCATCAGCGGTTGTAAGCGTTTGCATCCAGGTATATTCCTGCGGTATTGATCTGATCATCTGTCCCCCTTGTAAAGTAATTACTGATCCCTGTTACCCTCGGATCAATTTCAGTTTTACACCATTATCCGATTCCAATCCACTTAGATTTATTTCGACATTTCGCAATCGTTTCCTTTAATTACATATTAAATTCTCAAGTGCTGTTAAATGTGATGTTCGTGCCTCCAATCTATTGTTAGCTTGACGAAAATTAAAGTTCATTTTGAGTATCGGTTACAATTGGAATGGGGTGAAGGACTCTACCGATTCTCACATGCGTTAGATGAGAACAATGTGCATTGGAATGTGTTTATATAATTTCAGATTGTTTATTATTAGTCTATTAAATATTTTTCTGCTGAACATAAATCTGTTGTGACACATCTAGTTTAAACAATGTCTTGTCTAGTTAGTGATTTTTTTCTGTTCAGTAGGGTGACTGTATTATAAAATGCACGCTTCGTTTACCAAGTTAAGTATAGTTTTAGAAAATTTGGCTAAAAACTTATTTCTGTGTCCAAATCAAATGTTTATCATCAAATTGAACATGAAAACCCTTACACATTACCTTACAAAATTAGCAAAATTAAAAGATATACCTACTAGGCATGTTATGTTGCAATGTTATTACGTCAATAGGGAGTCAAACAATTGTGAAATTAAATGTGATCTCATCAAAAACATAAATGTGAAATGGGAGCCAAAGTGTCGCCACCAAAAGAATTGAGATCTAACACGGGGGCCAAGTGTTCTGTAGAAAATCCTTAAGTTTAAGCTACAAGATCATACCTACAACATTCTAAAGGGATTTACTTATGTAATTCAAACTCGTGATTTGACTTGGCTAGTTTAAGAATAAGTACAGTGCAAATAAGCATTTGTATGTACGTGTAAACTAGCCAAATCAAATCTTGAGCTTGAATTACATAAGTAAATTTCTTTTAAATGTTGTAGGTATATTCTTGTAGCTTAAACTTTAGGATTTTCTACAGAACACTTGGCCCCCGTGTTAGATCTCAATTCTTTTGGTGGCGACACTTTGGCTCCCATTTCACATTTATGTTTTTGATGAGATATCATAACTTTTTGTTCAGAAATAATTATTAGTTACATCATGATTATCATAGTACACTTATCTCTGAAAAAGTTATCTAGTATTTATTATATTACTATCACAGATGACATGGTTCATCTATCGAAAATCTCAGTGCCTCGCGACACTCCCGCCATTTATTGTAGTATTGGTTAGGTAAATTTTACAATTACTTTGTTAATAGTACTAATTATCAATAATTTTCAGTTTTTAGATTATTTCCTTTATTTATGCCCGATAGTCTACCTTGGTGCCAAATATCAAGATTCTAGGTCATCTGAAAGTGAGTTAGGTTTTCGATCTATAAGTCAGTGAGTCAGTGAGTGAGTCAGTGAGTGAATCAGTCAATAAAACACGAGTTTTTAAAACGTTAATATATCAATAACTGACTGAGCACAATTTATGAAATTTTGGATTCTTGATAAGCTAAAAGATTTTAGTAAATGTGCCAAATTTCATGTATGTAGGCTAAATAGTTTTTGAGTTGTGAGGGGGTCAAAAGTAGCTCCAAATGGTTCGTGTAATATTACACACGGCCGCTGCGTCGCCAGTTTTCTTTGAACACTTTGGCTGGACACGCTGCCGCGTGTCTAGATATTAGGTATCGTTTCATTTACTTTATATATTTATTTCCATTTCTATAGTTGATTACATTATTAGTCATTAATGTCATAATTAGTGTGGTATTGTACGGTACCTACGATCTTTTTAATAGTTCACTACTATCCCTATCCTCGAAAGGCGTTAAGGGCGTACTCTATCGGATTTCTTCTCCACACGAATACAGATTTTCTTACGATATTTTTCTTTCCTCAAAGCCTGGAGTATGAAACGACACATACTTTATTCATCGATAACAGTTTCTATGCTATTAAATAATGTCGTGGCCTTGAGATCTCCCATCTAATCACCCCACTAACCCACTATATCTCGAGTGATAGACAATGGTAGCGGGTAGTGTACACTAGGTCACAAGAAGTGACACATGTAGAGCATCGGTCCCGTTACGCAGAGCCGTTACTAATCTGCCCCATTCAAAACTGGCTTGGTGTGTACTCAGCTTAACTATGTATTGAAGAGTGAGAAAGCAGTTTTTATGCAAGGAAGTTCTTATATTGCTTGCAATTTAGGAATAATTTCAATTGAAAATTTAGTATTTTTAGATATAATTATATTATTTTTCGCCAAAAATAGCACAACCGACTTCAATTATTGCATCCTCATACGTACAAAATTTGAATCGTTCGCAATATGTATATTATGCTAATATGATATGACATATTGAGATTATTGTTCATTTTTCAAAAACCATGGAACCAATTTTTGACCGATGAAACGGAGGAGGTACTCAATTTTTTTATGTATACCACCGATAACTTTGTACAGAGTTGTCCGATTTCGATAATTATTCTTTTATTAGAAAGAATCTACTTTGAAATTGGTTCTATTTAAATTGTATCGAAATCAGCTGAGCCATTTTTGATAAATCAACAATAATGTGAAAATTGCTACATCGATCCGTGCGAACTATTCGCGATTTAGCAATTTTGTACACAGTTGAAGTCGGTAATGCTATTTTTTGCGAAAAATAATTTTTAGGAAGAAAAATATTAATCTTGTTAAAATATTAGTCTTGTACTTAATTTTTTTAAGTTACAAGTTCTTAATTTTTGTTGTTACGTGTGACATTCAACATGGTTAATTTTTTTTTCCGTGTCTCGTTTTATAATACATAGACTTGATGTATCAAGCCTAATCAAAAAATGTACTTTTTACTATTTACATTAACTACTCCGTTTACGTTCACATTTTAAGTACCTAGTACGAGTATAGTGCGAAACTGAAAGCCCTTTGGTCTAAAGTGGTATCTACCGGCTTCCTGAGGTTTCTCTAAAAATTGATTCTCTCTATTTACAAAAGACGTAGATGTGTAAAACTTGAACACACCCTTATTACTACAATCATTATTAAAGTTGTAATACGTACCGAAAAACACAGCATAGAGCGTCATCCGACAAGGTGGACCCACCTCTGGACTCTTTTGTAAATAGAGAGAATCAATTTTTAGAGAAACCTCAGGAAGCCGGTAGATACCACTTTAGACCAAAGGGCTTTCAGTTTCGCACTATACTAGGTACTTAAATATAAAGGTTCTAATCGAAATTGCAGGAACATATTTATATCCCGTTTGAATGGATATCTGTAAAATTGCCTATGTACCTATTCAGCATGGACGTCTTACGATGATTAGGACGAAGGATAAGTTTCAAACTGAAACACTGTCGAGTTTTGTGCCTGTCATATTATTTTCACAATAGCTAATTGTGCGACGGAGAAAGCGCGTATTTTGTCAAAGCATCCTTAAGTACCTACGTGTGGACAGGATCGTTAATGTAATGAAAGGCGGAGAGAGAAAGCTATTATACTTATCGCCTAAGATGAAAGTAAATTGAGGTTTATTGTGTCTGGTAGGTGCGAAATGTTAAAGATAAATAATGGTTAATTCAACTAGGTTCTTAGCAAATAGCTTTTGTCGGTGTCTGACAGACGAAAAGTGCGGAGAGCGTGCCTTGCTTTAGGATGGATGATAAATGTCCTGTCTTATTTGGAATAGAAAATGTTATTAAACGCTTTAGTGACATTACATTAGTTTATTTTTGTAGTATAGGATTATTTAGTTAGTAGATTCTGCGAATTAGGTAGAGTGGGTATTTTTACCCGCTATTCAACCACGAAAGTGTCTAATGCATTACTGCTAGATTGAAAGGTACTTAATGTTTCCAAACAAATTCGGGGAAAACACAGATTAAAAACGTAATAAAACTCTAAGGTTTATCAAGTTGGGACACACAAAACTTAAAGACATAAATAAGTACACGATTTCGATGAAGTTAGTTTGTCTAAAGAGTTATTGTACAAATTATGTATTACACTAATATTATAATCAGTGTAAATCTGAACTAAGGGATTATCATAAATTATTTTTCGCAAAAAATGGCAAAACCGCCTTCCATCGTGTACAAAATTTGAATAAATTTCGCTCGAATTGTTTACATAATTGTTGATTTATCAAAAACGGCTCGGCGGATTTCTGTAAAATTTAAATGGGACCACCTCGGCAGTATACCCTTTTGAACTAAAAAAGATTTTTTGGATTCGGTTCAAAATTCGCGAAATTATCGATGTTCATCTTGTACAACATTCGGTTATTTCGGTTGAACTGCTTACATTATTTTTGGTTTTATCAAAAACGGCTAAGCCGATTACTGTAAAATTTAAATGGGTCCACCTCGGCAGTATACCCTTTCGAACTAAAAAATAATTTTTCGATTCAGTTCATAATTGGCGAAATTATCGATGAACATACACAAAAAAACATACCCATGAACATAGAACCTCCTCCTTTTTGGAAGTCGGTTAAAAATTGATTCCAATAAAAATGTTTTCTCACGGTTTCTACGTAGACGTCAAAAACCTTCGTTCCTAGTCCAATTCAATGTGATTTTTAAATAAAGGACACTAATTTGACAACTACTAAATTCTCAAATTATATACTTAACACTATTTGGATAACTAATTAATAGCATCCTTTCTCGACTAACACACTTAAAACGAGTTAAACCAGTCCGTCCAAAGTGATATTTTACCCGTATTTTATTTAAACATTCACTGAGTTTGTCCAACGTGTATTGTCTGTTACATCCTCGTGTATTTTTAGCGATGAAAAATTCCCACTTTTAATTTTCCGGGTGAGAATTTCAACACAAATTTTTGGTATTTGTTGTTCGGTTTTTGGCGGCATAAAGGGCTTCGGTCGAGAGTCGTTTATCATTGACAAAGTTAAGAGGTATTAAATAATAATGTTGAGGGTTGTTATGCCTTTCGGGGGCTTTTGGGGTTGTTATTACATCTTTGGTTCACCGAGAGGTGGTCCGGTCGACAATGTATTAATTTGTGATGAAAAGATATTGGCCTGAAGTAACCTTTTGAAGGTAACTAGCTCTGCGTCTGAGTGCA
Source organism: Hypomecis atomaria (assembly GCA_964007245.1). Taxonomy (NCBI): domain Eukaryota; kingdom Metazoa; phylum Arthropoda; class Insecta; order Lepidoptera; family Geometridae; genus Hypomecis; species Hypomecis atomaria. Next base: position 11,289,143 of record OZ023294.1, on the reverse strand, counting down.
GCTCATTTGATTTTAAGTTATCCTACTAATATAATAAACGCGAAAATTTGTGAGTGTATATATATGGATGTTTGTTAATCTTTCACGCAAAAAATGTTGAACGGATTGAATTAAGTAAGTTCGTATATAGGCCGGGTGGCTAGCCCTGGTGTCAGAGTTTTTAGGCCACCTGAAGGCCTCTGACTTGGCTAAACGGTTAAAACAACCGGGACCTACAATTAAACGTGTCATCGGAGCCACGGTAGCGCTCAGTCGGAAAATGCCACCCGCGGTCACCCACGTATTGAAATGAAACATTGCATTAGTAATGTTTATACATCAGAATAACACATAGGCTTTAATTTATAAAGATATTGCGTGAAACGAAGTTTTCCGGGTCAGCTAGTTGAGTATAGTTGAAGATGGTAGATAAACTTTAAAATTGTAATATAAACTGCCGCCGAAACGACAACTAAGTACTTGTATATGTAGATTTTTTCTTTTAATTATAAATTATTATTTTTGTACTGACTGTTTGATTATAACTTGTAGGTATTCGATTCTGGATGTAAGCCGCATCTAACCGATGGGAGATAAACCACCCTACCACAAAAGATTTCAACACGCTTTGAACAATGTCTAACCGTGCAGGTTGTACTACTAAACAATGTCTAAGGCGTGCGTAAAACTTTTGTGGTAAGACGGCAAAAGGAAAGGCTTACGTGCAGACGTCCGCGTCCTAAGGTTGATATTTACTTTTAATATCAGTAGTTTAGGTTCAGAACATGATAATAATATCTGTAAAGAAAAAGCGGAAGATATGAGGATAGCTGAAACAAAATAAAAATAGAGAAAATGTATATTTTCTCTATGCGTAAATCTAAAATCGGTTGAAAACAAACAGAGCATTATCATATCGAATGCTGACAACTTATTAATAAAACCAGAGCATTATTTTCAGTTTTATTTACTAACAGTAAAATGTAGCCTTACACAATACAGCACCCAATTCGCTATATTATTCATAAACAGTTCAAAATACTATTTAGGTGTACCTATACTAAAATATAGAAACAAGAAGAGCAAAAATTACACACATTAAAACATGTATTATAGCATGAAAATGTGTAGTCTATAGTGGAAAATTCGTTACACATATGTTACGGTGAATATTAAAAAAAAACTCAAAGTGATTCACAAACACTTCAGTTAGCGTAGACTAAACCAACAAAATGGAGAATGGCAAAAGTGCACAATAAGGTCATGAAATATTATGTTTTTCGTCTATAAATCGTGAACGAGAAATGTAATATTACGTTATCTTGTTTTACTTCGTTTACGAGGCTTAGATTTATTGCTGTTTGTCTACAATTCAGGTTCGAAATGTTACTGTTACTGCATTAAAAAATACACATTTGAAACAAAAATATAATTGTGTTGTTGTTGTAGTGACGTTTCTATCAGAAAATATATGTTAATAAATATCATTAATTATAAGTTAAACTTTTTTTAATACTCATGCTTAGTACTTTTTTGATATGAAAATATATTTTGATTTCAATTGTGTATTTTCATGATCATTATCAACCGTAGGACTTCCACTGCAGGACATACGCCTCCCATGTAGATTTGGCCGGTTAAGACCGGTTTAAGTGGCTTAGGTATAATCCAATGTATTCCTATCCCCGGTCTTGAATGAGCTGCAACTATAAAATGACAATACAAAAAATATATACGCCTGTTGCATGTACAAAAACACTCATCGTCAATTCTTTATTTTTTCTAACATTTAAATAAAGAAAAAATTGTGACCCGTAAATCTATCAGAATTCCAATGAAAGTTTGCGTCGCAGAATACATCATATTATCATATCAGTGCGGCAGTCCATACAATCTAAAGTAACTGTTTGTTATTCTACAGGTGCACCATGCGAGCTATACTTGCGACGTTGGCCGTCCTAGCGGTCTCCAGCACCGCCATTGCATGTGAGTACCCACAGATTACTTGCCTATAGATTCCGTGCTCACGAAACTATTGGAGCAATTATTGTATCATGTCGGTGAGTATACCAAGGATGAGTGCGAGAAAATAAAATTGAATCACTTCACGCGAAACGTATTACAGTTTTGCTCTACGTTAATGGCTTCATTACGAATCCATAAAATAGCTTATGCAGGCCGCTGCCAGCCGGTCTTGTTGGAGATCTATAGAAGATCCTATGTCCAGCAGAGGATGTCTTATAGCTGATGGATGGATGGATGGAAATAGCTTATGTCTATAGATTCCGTGATCACAAAACGATTGAAGAAGTTCACGTGTTGGTGCGTATTACCAGGGATGAGTGCGAGGAAAAAATAAAATTGAACCATTTCACGCGAAACATAATGTTATAGTTTAGTTCTATGTCATTGGCTTCGTTACGTTTTCTTACAAAGCTAATTTCTGGCGGAATGGTCAACGGAATGGTCTTTTCAAGGTCAGAGTGAATAGGTATCTTCTAGGTCTGCATGCTTCATCTTCGATCACAACGTCGCTTACCATCAGGCGAGTTGGTGGTCAAGCGCGGACTTATTCGCGATAAAAAATATGGCAGCCTTATCTTTTTAGTAGGCCGTGAGATTACTGTACGATTGTCATATTTCCCTTATAGCTAATTGGTTTGATTTTTATCGATTATGCTGTGATATGCCTATCTATTATGATAGATTTACTTTAGTGTAGCTAAGTCCAATAAGTATTTACTTCATCCTGAGTTTTGATTTTCGCATGCATGTATTTTTTGTCGATGAAATATGATTTAAGAATTCTTGAATGTAATTATGTATATCAAGCTCGGGAAATTAAATGAATAGAGATGTCTTCATTCGATATCTACATTGAATAATCTGTGGCACTAATGTACTGAACAAACATTTGTATTTAAGTCTTGCACCGCGGTTATAGCCGCAGGTGTGTGCATATTCTTTGAAGCTCGGGATGACCCAAAATGAATAAAAATAATGGTTTCATTGACGATATTAACCTGTTTTTTTTAATATACATACAAGTCATACTCACTTTTGAAAGTATTATAGCTTTTTAAATAGAGTCCACTAGAAATCTTCCCAAGACAAGCGATTTGTCCATAAGCACTACTGATACGAATTAATTATAGCTATAAACCTTTCGGAAGAAATGTTCTAAACGATAGTGAAAACCACATTGAAATCTGTTGTGTAGTTTGGAAGATATAAGCGGATACATAGACAGACACACAGAAATAACGGTTTTGCTTTATACTATGTAGTGATAGTGATAATGGAGGCCTGAGGGTTGTCAAATTCATATAAGTAAGTAATCAAATTTCTTCCACATACTTCTATAATATGTACCTAGGTATATGTTATTTCCTAATGTTTTTCCTCATCGAAAAGTCTATGCGTATGCAAATCCGTACATAAAATCCAACCAGTAATAACAGTAAACTAATTAGTATGGGATCGCATTTGAACTCATAGGTACATTACCTTGAAAAGTTGAGCGGTCTCCTACTAAGCTGCCACGGTTCCCATATCGGTATTATTCTAAAAATTCCAATAATGAATCGATAAAAAATTCTTATCAAAATTTGAGAGGTAATCAGGTACACGTAAGTAGGAAGGCGATTCAGTTACATTCATACTTTGTTGCGTTGCAGTTGCAGTTGCACGTGCATTAATAAAACAAATATTACATAAACATACACATTCATGAACGTAGTAACGAACATGCGATCCGCTCGTCCGTTAACCTTATTTCATACTCCGTTTCGTGCATCAGTGATTGAAGTATTATAAAGTAGCATAATATTACGAGTAGTGGTAAGACGCTTTTGTAGAGTATGTAGGAAAATAATCGGCCAAGTATGAGTCGGACTCGCGCACGGAGGGCTCCGTACTGTATGGGAGCCCCCCTTAAATATTTATTTTACTTTAATTTTATTATTTATTATTGAAGTGAATATAAAACTAAATATTCTGTGAAAATTTCAATCATGTACCCGTTACCATTATTAATATAGATCGAGAAACGTCTAAAAAAAACAGGTGTTAGGAGCCCCGCTTAAAAATTTATTTTATTCTATTTTTAGTATTTGTTGTTATAGCGGCAACAGAAATACATCATCTGTGAAAATTTCAGCTGCCTAGCTATCATGGTTCATGAGATACAGCCCGGTGACAGACAGACAGACAGACAGACGGAGTCTTAGTAATAGGGTCCCGTTTTTCCCTTTGGGTACGGAACCCTAAAAATGAAGAGTGCAAAATTCAATATTTTGGTCTTCCTCCACCACGGCTGTTCTCACTAATTTTATAAGCCCAACAGTGAGTTTTGGCTTGTTTCTTACTCTATCAAGCTGCAACGGGTCGACTTGATTTTTAGGTTGGAGTGTGTCGTAGATGGGTCGTCGCGCGCAAAAGATGTTTGAGGACTTGTAGAGAATTATAGCTCTAGGAATAATATATAGATAAAAATCGCCTGTATTGCCTTTGAAATAAAAAAAATACGCACCAAAATTAATCCATTCGTTTGTGAGCCAGCCACAGATAATCATAAAAAGACGCAGTTACACACGTCAAACTTAAGAAACCCTTCTGTTAATCTACAAAAATTAACTTCATAATTATGTTCCGACTGCACATTATTTTATTTTGAATCCAATGATTTACATAAATAATGAACAAAAACTTTCAACGTCATCATTAGCATAATCTTTACCATCAATAATGTCATAATCATACTTTGGCACCGTCACATCTTTCTGAGACTCAGAGTAGGGCTGGAGCTGCGGCCAATTCGGCGGAGCAGCACAAGCGGCGCAAATATGCTAACCTCGGTAGTGGTTACATATTTGAGCCATTTGGAGTTGAGACATTGGGTCCGTGGGGGCCGGGAGCTCATATCATTTTCAAAAGTCTTTCTGAGCGTCTGGTGGACGCGACGCATGACCAAAATGCTGGTGTTTATTTGGCTCAACGCCTAAGCATAGCCATTCAGCGTGGCAATGCTGCCAGCATGCTGGGCACGCTGCCAACTGGCAGTGGGCTTGAGCATGTGGATTATCTTTAGACCTTCAAAGGTCTGAGGATGATCCAATGCTTTTCATGTAATAGTAGTGTAGTTTTGTTGTAGTTAATAAAGGCACTTTTGCCCGACAAAAAAAAAATGTCATGATGTTGATCGATATGGCATAGAAAACATCCCCGTAGAAATGTGCATTAACATCATTTACCTTAACTCTTTTCTCTATCGGCATCACTGAGACTACATATTTATTTTGAATCCAATGAATAAACAAGTGTAAAGTGTAAAGAACGATCCAGAGAATGATCCTGTAAGATATTATGTGGCTCTTATAGATAGAAATAGTGATTGTACACAGGACGATTATTAATGTGGGAAAGATAAGATAAGATCTATAATATAATTTCTTGTTAAACCTGGATTATGTTGCTTTGCTTATCTTTCAAGTAGATAGAAACTTGAAATACTAACGCCCGTAGCACACCTCCGCTGCGAAACTATAATAGCGGAACCGCGGTAATTTTGCCATGTCTTGTCCGTAAGTAAGAGAAGCGGAACACTAGCGAAACTGACAATTCTAACGCTTAGATTTGACTATAATTCTATCTCTTTCCCCGCGCGGTTTCGTCGATAAGCTCTGACGCCACACACACTTCCGCGCTTCGGCCGCCACTTTCTTGCGATGCCGCGTTGTTTTCGCACGTGTTTGTGGCAGTCGACAAAATCAAAAGCGAAACTACGACTTTTCGCTCCGATTGCCTCAACTAAACTGACTCGCATCTCGCATGACGTTCCGACGCCCAGTTCCGCAAATCAAACTTCACTTGATCGCAGCGGTATTCATCCAGCGGTTTCGCTATTCGTATTTCGCAGCGGAGGTGTGCTACGGGCGTAAGGCAAAATTATCTTGCGGTATTGTATGAGAATTATTAAATTCTTAAGGCTGCGCCGCCAATCTGAGTGTTTAGTTTTTTGACCGACGAACCACCGGAGGAGGTACTCAATTCGACGCGTATTTTTTATGTATAACCACGCATAACTTTTTTCCTAGTAGTCCGATTTCAATAACTCTTTTTTATTGGATAGAGTATTGGTCGAAATTGGTCCCATTTAATTTTTATCGAATTCGGCTGTGCTGTTTTTGATATATCAACAATAATGTGGAAAATGCCACATCGATCCGTGCGAAATATTCGCGAATTCTGTACACGGGTGAAGTCGGTCGTGCTGTTTTTTGCGAAAAATAATTATTTGCATGATATTTTCACTATGTTTTCTCTGATTTAAATCAATGATCGTTGAATAAAAGTTTGATAGAACACATCTATTTCTATGGAAATTTATTTGACATTAGACTATAGTACGAGTATATAGATGTCCTTACATAGGTAGTTTTCGTCAGCGGTATTATTTTTCCATGCAAGTGGTGCTTTCGTATAAATTTTCACGATAGCTCGTCGTTAAAGAAATAAATTAGTAGTGCCTAAATGTGCACATACATTTTTAACCAACTTCCAAAAAGGACGAGGCTCTACGAGTATGTTCTGTATGTATTTTTTTGTGTATGTTCATCGATATTTTCGCCAATTGTGAACCGATTCAAAAAACTATTTTTTTATTCGAAAGGGTATTCCCAATCCTGGTAAGAAATGAAATTTCATTGAAATTGTCTGCTTTGTTTCAACAATTTATCATAATTAGGACTTCAAATGTACACTTAGTAGCAATAGTAGCAATAAAGAAATATGAATAGGTTGATTACTATTCTATAATTGTGAAAAGAGTGCGATATAGCTTCGTATTCGAGTCTAAGTTTGAGTGAGAGCGACAATTGAAGTACCTGCTAAACTACACAAATCTAAAGTATCTCATCTGTCTCAAGTTCGTTTAGTATAAGTTGATAAGATGAGTATAAAATACACCTACTTATACACGATTTATTTCTTTCTATATTTTTCAAATTCTAGTTCGATTCTCTATATTGAGGTAAGCATGACAAAAGTTATTTACATTTGCCACACAGATATTATAATTAAAAAGTTGATAAAAATATTCAATTTTTATACAATTCCATAAAATGTCAAAGAAGTATAATATCAGAAAATAAAGTGTCAAAATTGAATTATCAGCCCGATGGTTTCGATTCTATTGGCTCGTGACATTTTCATAGTATGCCGTGAAGACGGTTACCTATATAACAGATTCCTAGTTCTGAAATTCGATACCTCGACCAGTGTTAGCATACGAGAGAACATGAAAGTGGGTGCGATAATAGTTAGAAATGATAGTCTGATAACATGTTTGTCAGCTCCAATGGAATGTCCTGATGAATCCAAGATGTCTCCTGTACTACCCCCACCTAGGGGTCATAGCTACCCGTTATTATATGTGCTATAATTTTATGTCACTACGAAAGGCCTCGGACCTTAAAAAAAAGCGCAAAAGATATATACAGGAGGCTTGACCAGCTATTTAAGTTGTCACTAACGGGAAATACATGTTTGTGCACTTTACTTACTCGCTATCTTACAAAGTGTTTAACGAGAGTAACCAGTTTCGCATTCATTTATAAGCACTAGAATTTATAAGTGCATTGAAAGCCGTCATCACTTTAATGTGTTCATCTTCTCTTTATCGACTCATCAATGTATTAATTTTATAGACTGGGACTCTACAAGTGGTTCTAGTTCTAGTAGTTCTACAAGTTTTGTTATGAAAGGTTTTAAGATATATCAATTCAGTCCTTATTTTCCTTATTTTGCATCAACGTCTAATTTTATTCTATTAACTTAGCTATGTGTACTACTACGTAGACACATTTTACTCTTAACTAGTGGACCCGATAGACGTTGTCTTGCATGATATTTCAAATATCGACTGCAGCGCCATCTGTTAGGCTGATTTGTGAATCTAAACCATCCAGGGCGCCACCCAAACGCATACAAAATAATTATTTTTCCCAATAAATGGAAAAACCGCATTCCATCGTGTACAAATTTAAACATTATAGGTATTGTTGATTTTTCGAAAAAAATCTTTAAAATTTAAATTTGGCCACCTCGGGAGTATACCCTTTCGAACTAAAAAAAAAAATTCGATTCGGTTCACAATAATTGGCGAAATTATCGATGAACATACACAAAAAAAATACACGTAGACGAACATCACTTTGACTCAATGAGGTTGTGTCGTTTCATTGCTAACTTTCTTTGGCCACCTTCCAGCTCCATCATCAGATCAGCACCATGTTATCATGATATTGCATTGTCACGCGATTTACACATGTATGCAAAATTTCTGCTCAATCGGTAACCGGGAAGTGGATCAAATTTAACTTGCAAGATTTGATTACAGAGAGACAGATAACGGCACAGGTGAAAGTAAATAATAGTAGTTTATGCAACTGTCATATAATGAAGGGTATTAAAACACGAGTGTGAGTTTATGAAACGAGCGCAGCGAGTTTCATAATAGTAACGAGTGTTTTAATACCCGTGTTATATGCAGTTGCATACACTACTTTATCTTCACTAATAAAAAAAAAATAAAAAAAAAAACATATTGCGAAACATTAAATTCACGCGTACGTGTATTGTCACAGTGAACTCCAATCAGGAGCGAGCGCGCGATGTTATAATGAGATTTTACGATATCGATGTGGATATTATAACATCATGTGAAATTGCTTAAATTGAGTGTTTTGTTGTCTGCGCTATAACAGTAGTCATTATAAGTCAAGTATTGGAAACATAAGTAGAATGTTACAACATTAGTGTAGATAAAAGCTTGTAAAAAATAAAACTCCTGTAATAATCTAATTTCTAAATTCATTGAAATACCTCATTAAAATTTTGCTGCTTGAAATTGTATTCTTCAATTCTGTAATATCTTTAAACTAGGAACTTGGATTAAGTTTTTCCGTAGCAATCCCGAGAATTGCACTTTACGAAACACTTTGGGAAGCTTTATTTTCGAATTGTGTTTTAAAATAGTTTTTTAGTTTTGGGTAGTTTTTACTGGAAGTATATACTTAACTGGAAAAAGATTTAAATTAACATATTTATCTCGTGAGATATGCTTACAAAATTATAGATATTTAGTATTATTTTGTTATAAAGAGCTCAATACATTAATCTATGTCTTATAGCTTCCTATTTTTTGGCAAAAGCTATGTTAAACCAACAATCGACTTCAAGACAAAAGCTACAAATGAAAATAGTAATTTTGCTATTCGATTCTATAGGCGCCGCAATCAATTCATCAATTTTCTGGAATTGCTTAGAATTTACAGAATCAAAGTAAATATTGTTTATATACTCGTAGAACCATCCACGATATTTATTAAGACGAATTTTATTCAGAACCTCCTCCATTTTGAGAAACGGCTGAAAATAATATCTCTTTTTGACCGACGAACCACCGGAGGAGGTACTCAATTCGACGAGTATTTTTTTAATGTATAACCACGCATAACTTTTTTCATAGTAGTCTGATTTCAATAATTCTTTTTTGTTGCATAGAGTATACTTTGAAATTGGTCCCATTTAAATTTTATCGAAATCGGCTGAGCCATTTTTGTTAAATCAACAATAATGTGGAAAATATTACATCGATCCGTGCAAAATATTCGCGAATTCTGTACACGGGGAAGTCGGTCGTGCTATTTTTTGCAAAAAATAATTATCAATATATCCAAAGTAAAATGCAACCCATAGGTATAGTTTAGTATGGTTTAGTAATATTTATTTTTGGCAAAAAATAGCACGACCGACTTCACCCGTGTAAAGAATTCGCAAATATTTCGCACGGATCGATGTAATATTTTCCACATTATTGTTGATTTATCAAAAATGGCTCAGCCGATTTCGATAAAATTTAAATGGGACCAATTTCAAAGTATACTCTATCCAATAAAAAAAGAATTATTGAAATCGGACTACTAGGAAAAAAGTTATGCGTGGTTTTACATTTAAAAAAAAATACGCTTCGAATTGAGTACCTCCTCCGGAGGTTCGTCGGTCAAAAACTGCTTAAAAGAAGGTGAATTTTAACGTAAGTACGTATTTTTGTTTCAGCGGACAGCAAAGCGCGCATAGTATGCTACTTCAGTAACTGGGCCGTGTACAGGCCTGGCGTGGGCCGATATGGTATCGAAGACATCCCCGTCGACATGTGCACCCACATCATCTACTCCTTCATCGGCGTCACTGAGAAGACTAGCGAAGTCCTCATTATAGACCCTGAGGTAAGAACACACAGATTTGGACAGAAAATTTCAGCTTCATCTTTTTCATAAACTTCACCATCAATAATATTATAATGTTGATCGAAATGGCATAGAAGACATCCCCGTAGAAATGTGCATTAACATCATCTTACTCTTTTTAGAGTTCCGTACGCAAAGGGTAAAAACGGGACCCTATTATTAAGACTCCGCTGTCCCTCGGTACGTCTGTCTGTCCGTCTATAGCTACAACGTTGAAATTTTTACCGATGACGTATTTATGTTGCCGCTATAACAACTAATACTAAAAATAGAAAAAAAATATTTGAAAGGGGCTCCATTTTATGAAGGGCTGTATGTTTAGACGTTTTTCGCTCGATATTAATAACGGTGCCAGGTACATGCTTAAAATATTCACAGAAAATGTATTTATAAATGCACTTCAAAAATAAATAAATAAAATTAATATTTAAGGGGGACTCCCATATAAGTAACGCGAGGCTAAGAATAGGCTTAAATAAGAAGATGCTTGTAACTATTAAATTGTATATTCCTTTCAAAAATAAATAAATAAATTTAAATAAAACATATTACGGGGGGTTTCCGTGCGGTACGGAACCCTTTGAGCGCGAGCTCGACTCGCAATTGGCTCATTATTTCTTTGGGCATCACTGATAATACTAGCAAAGTCCTTATTATTCATACCATGAGGTAAGAATTTCAACTTGATCATAGCAGATGTTGCGTGGTAGGACATGTCTCAATCTAGTGGAGATACAAATTTCGCACAAATCCTATTACAATGCGTACCGCCAATAGTTACACTATTATTGCTCACAGAGCACAACAAATAATTTTTAGGGTATCCGTACCCAAAGGGTAAAAACGGGACCCTATATTACTAAGACTCCGCTGTCCGTCTGTCTCCAGGCTGTATTTCACAAACTGTTATAACTAGAAAGCTGAAATTTTCACAGATGATGTGTTTCTGTTGCCGCTATAACAACAAATACTAAAAACAGAATAAAATTAATATTTAAGGGGTGCTCCCATACAACAAACCTGAATTTTTAACCGGTTTTCGCTCGATATTAACTGATGCTTGAAATGTTCACAGAATATTAAGTTGTATATTCACTTCAATAATAAATGAAATTAAAATAAAATAAATATTTAAGGGGGCTCCCATGCAATACGGAACCCTCCGTGCGCGAGTTGACTCGTACTGGGCCGATTATTTCAAATGCGCTTACACTGCATTCCCTAATATTATAAACATGCATTTCGCTTGTATAATAAATGCCTCGCGCGCCGGGTAACGAGATTGTCCCTCTCTAGGTATCATCATCATCATTATTTTTGTGATAAGCATTTCAAAAAATTGTCGCTAACGCTGAACTTTAAACTTGGATCTTCGGATCACGCCCGACGCTTTACCAACTAAGCTAGTTCGCCATCTGATGCTCACGCTAAATTTGTTTTTACCATTCTACCAACTTATAGCGTTGGCGGCGCCACCTGTGATACACGTATTAGACAGCTGAGTGATAAATCTAAGGTGATTTATCACTCAGCTTGAAAAGAATTAGAACTTCTGAACACTGACACATAACAAATTTGGTGTGGGCGTCAGGAGGCGTAATAAAGCATAATAATAATCAGCCGATTGCGAGATCCTCACGCACGAAGGGTTCCGCACTGCATAGGGAACCCCCCTTAATAAATTTTAATTATTTATTTTTCAAGTGAATACACAACTAGATATTCTGTGAATACTTCAAGCATCTACTTGTCGCCGATATTAATATCACATCAGTTAATCACGTTTCTTGGGATAATATGGGATCTACCCATATTTTTTTAAAATGTTTTTAGTATTTGCTGTTATAATCATCATCTATGAAAATTTCAACGTTCTCTTTATCACCGTTCATAAGATACAGTCTGATACAGACAGACGGACAGCGGAGTCTTAGTAATAGGGTCCCGTTTTTACTCTTTGGGTACGGAACCCTAAAAAGTATAAAGTTAACAACCTTAATTGGTAAAGCGTGCGGCCGGTGAACCGAAGACGCAGGTTCAAGTCCTGCGTTCGTGACAAATTTTTGAAGTATTTATCACAAAAATAACTCATTGAGAATAAACCTGCTGTGAGAAAGCACTATAAAAATAGACCGAATCGATTTTCTGCTGCAATCGTACTAATTATTATTTAACAATCAAGCACTGCGACATTGTGACTTAGTTTAACTTTAGCTTCAAAACCTACGCAAAAGTAAATTGACCATTGTGCTACCGTAACTCATCCTAAAATACAAAAGATTCTTTCATTCTGAAAAATTCATCTCTAAACAATATTTCACATCTGATGCCGACACAAATGTAAAATATTTTATGACAGTGGCACTCGGCGTTGTGCACTCTTGATATTGTGCATTTGTGAGCTCGCTGTAGTGTGAAGCAAAATGCTAGCATTGCTTTATTGTGTTGTTGGATTTTGGGCAATGCTGAAAGAAATCATAATTGTTTACTTAGATTGGTATATTCAGAGCCAAAGTAGACAAAGTTCCGAAAATAGATCGAGTTGCGAGAGCTTACTCTCGATAAACTCGATAAATTGTTTCACAAAGTACATAACGTTTAAACGTTTATCGAGAATGTGTATAGAGAGTTTATCTTGTATAATCATCATGGTTAGGTTAGTTTCGGAAACCAATTTATTGGTTTTTTACTCATACATGATGAAAAGGTCACTGTATTTTTACTCTTGTACCATTTTCGTCATGAATAAAAGAGTTAAAGATAATAAAATTTTGTAGAACATCAATTGTACCTACAACATGAAGTATACGATTCGCTATTTTGGAGTTGTTGGCTAGTTAGTAATAAAACTGACTTGGTAACGTTTGGAACAAATTGAAAATTTATAGTTAACCGACTTCCAAAAAGGAGGGGGTTGTATGTTCGGCTGTATGTATGTTTTTTTTTGTGTAAGTTTATCGAAATTTTCGCCAATCCTTACATAGTATAAAATAAAGTCGCTATTTTCGTTTGTTTGTTTGTCTGTATGCTTAAATCTTTAAAACTACGCAACGGATTTTGATGCGGTTTTTTTAATGGATAGAGTGATTCAAGAGGAAGGTTTATATGTATAAAAATTCCTGAAATTCCCACGGGAACGGGCACAACGCGGGTAAAACCGCGGGGCGCTGCTAGTTGTAAAACAATTTTAAAAAAATCTTAATTCGAAAGGTATACTCTCGAAATGGTCTCATTTAAATGTTTCTGAAAATTAAACAAAAATGAAAAAATTGGAAACATCGATTCGAGCGAACTGCATGAATTTCGTACACGATTGAAGTCGGTTGTGGTATTCTTTGAGCAAAATAAATTATGCCATTCTTTTACAGTTGGACGTCGACAAGAGTGGGTTCAAGAACTTCACCGCCCTGCGGTCTTCTCATCCCGGTGTTAAGTTCATGGTGGCCGTGGGCGGGTGGGCTGAGGGCGGATCCAAGTACTCGCACATGGTGGCGCAGAAGAATACCAGGATGGCCTTCATCAGGAGCGTAGTTGGTAAAGAATATGTACATAATGATATTGCAGTAGTCCGGGAACGGGTTCTTTAGCAGACCCCGCTTGAAGCATTATATCATACCTACCGGTCTTAGTTAATTAACTGCAATGCCTATCGCTTTGTGGTAGTGTAGAAAGGATGTCAAGTTAATAGTGACCGTGGTTAGCTGGATGAAAGGTGGCTTCAAATATTTGCACATAGTGCAAAACGTCAGGATGTCTTTCAACAGGTGTGTAGTTGGTAAGGAATAACAATACTATACATACGACCTGTTGAGGTAATTGTAAGGTTTTTTTGAAGAACGCAGGATTGTGCTGGAAACAAGCCAGTTTTAATCAGTCTTATTGGAGATTTATACGGGAGGCCTATGTCCAACTGTGTATGTATTATGACTGATGAGTGAAAGTATAGAACAAAACAATATAACAGCGTTATTGGCAAGATTCAAGATTCAAGATTATTTATTTGTCAAAAAACATGGTAACGCAAACAACGTACAAAGTTGCATACAGATCTTTCAAGAGTTTAGAACGCATGTTCTTGCCGTCGTGGCGTACAAATATCAAAAACAAAATTGCTAAATCTTCAAAATTTACTGAGTAAAAGACTAAAGACAGAAATAATAAATTAAATGTGGTCTTATCGCTAACAGGGTTTTTTTCCCGAACAAGCGTAAACTTTATAGCCTTTAGTTACACTTTTCACTCAGGACTTTTGAAAATTTATGTTATGTTATTTTTTTACTGAGAGTACGCTTATAGGCACTATTTGAGAACCATACGCCTCTGCTTTCCTCAGGATCTATAGAGCTGATTCTTTTACACTCGAAATTATTGTGTTATAACCTCATTGAAATTATATGATTTAATAAGAGTGATCCAAACCATCTCGAGTCTCTCAGAACAAGAACCCCGACTCTGGACAAATGTAATAAAATTTCTAGCAATTTTGGTCGAGAGCCAATAGTAATAGGGAATAATTTCCCAGAGGTTGGGCAGGAACTTATTACATTTGCTACGAGTACGTAATAATAAAGTAATTAAAGAGAACTAAAACACTTAGGCTTCACAGAACCTAAATTGCTTTCCAAGGCGGCAACAAAGAAAGATTTCTATCTCGCGTTACGTATTAGAATTCTTGGAACGCACATGTTTCCGTGATGTTATTTACGCAAAAGTTACACAGGGATCGTGTAAAAACATGTTATTTAGAATATAAATGTTATATTTCATCTTGGGTCGATTTAGTAGCATAATTACTGGTTTGTATAATATTCTAAGCATAGTCTAACATTAAGTACATATTTTTTTCACTAATGATTTGATGCAAAGCCAATGATTTGGATATTCTTCAGAAATGCACCCAAAATCAATGTTGGATCTGTTACCTATATAGTGAATAAGACTGCCTTAATTAACTACAATAAAATACAATATTACTTTATATTATGCTAAAACTACCTACACTACTACTCGTACTTCATAAAAAACATTGGATCATCCACAGACCCTTGAAGGTCTAAAGATAATGCAAATGCTCAAGCCCACTGCCAGCTGGCAGCGTGCCCAACATGCTGGCTGCATTGCCACGCTGAATGGCAATGCTTATGCGTTGAATCAAATAAACACCAGAATAAGTGAATAAGTGAATCATATAAAACACCGAGT
Source organism: Hypomecis atomaria (assembly GCA_964007245.1). NCBI lineage: Eukaryota > Metazoa > Arthropoda > Insecta > Lepidoptera > Geometridae > Hypomecis > Hypomecis atomaria. Next base: position 11,273,652 of record OZ023294.1, on the reverse strand, counting down.
AGTTCGTAAAACGGATGGCTATATAATGGGGCTGCTAAGTTCTCGAATGAACCCGTAGTGGCAAACAAAGCGTTGTACGTTCACTGACATAGCTACAAATATAAAATTTTAGCTTGAAATTCAAATTCGTTAGCAAATAAGACAGCCAGCTTCTTTAAGCGAAATGTTTGACGACAAATTTTCAAGGCTAGCTTTCCTCTCAATTTATTTCAGGTACGCCAAAATATAATACGGAATTCAGAGCGTAAGGCATACGAAGCATTTCACTGAGGCACGGGAATTTTTATATTCCCCTTGAACCTCCCTTTGTTTTGAATCTGCAAATGATTGCCATATTTCCAAGTTATAAATCACTTTAATGGGTCGTGGTCCCGTTTAATACGGGCGTATTGAGACAAATATGTGGTTGACGGTTTGTTATTTGGCAATATGTGGAAGTACCTACCTATCACATACTAACTAGGTCGATGGAGAATATCTTTGGATATATGAAATTATTATTGTAGGTATTCTACACTAAAGATGAAAGAAAATAAGTGCAAAACATACACTAGGCATAAAATTTGAGATAGTAACGCTAAATGTGATGCACTTAGTGTTGGTTGATAAATGTGTTGAAAAACAGCATCTTTCAAAAAGTAGATCATTTTCTAAATAAAAAGTAAGAAATTACATAGAACAAAAAAGTGCAAGTAGAGTACCTCCTCGCGGAAGTAGTGAAACTTCGACGAAACAGTGCTTTCATACCCCCTCCATGGTAGCGTTAAACGTTTAACGTAACCTTGTTGGAAGTCACATTAGAAGTTTCACTTCAAAAATAAAATATTTGTTATAACTGCATAATATACCTAATAGAATTGCATAAAATAGTTGGATATTGTTAAAAACTTCTATCTACTATTTGGCTTGAAATTAGACTCTAGACGACACCATTAGGTACTTCGAGGCTAACAGCAGCTTTAAATCCTAAGATAAAAATTGTGGTTGTTCATCAAAAAAAAAAGAACTTATTATAAATTAAATTAAAATTATTTTATTGAGAATTCAAAACCTTCAAAAACATTTACATTCATCTCACATTAATTAGACCAGATTAAAAAACAAATACAATTAAAAGTCATTAAATTACTTAAGAAGTCAATGGAAACTAAAATTAAAAATAATCAAATACATACCACATAAAATTATAAAATGTCAACATAAATCCTTACATAGTATAAAATAAAGTCGCTATTTTTGTTTGTTTGTTTGTTTGTCTGTATGCTTAAATCTTTAAAACTACGCAACGGATTTTGATGCGGTTTTTTTTAATGGATAGAGTGATTCAAGAGGAAGGTTTATATGTATAAAAATTCCCGAAATTCCCACGGGAACGGGCACAACGCGGGTAAAACCGCGGGGCGCTGCTAGTGGTATATAAAATTACTAAACGACCCGCCCCGGCTTCGCACAGGTGTATTATACATATAAACCTTCCTCTTGAATCACTCTATCCATTAAAAAAAACCGCATCAAAATCCGTTGCGTAGTTTTAAAGATTTAAGCATACAGACAAACAAACAAACAAACGAAAATAGCGACTTTATTTTATACTATGTAAGGATAAAATGTCAAACTTCAATAATCATCATGAATCTCTACAACGTCAATCGATCTGTCCCATTGGTCGGTGAGGTTTTCACAATATGTCCTAAGAACAGATATAACAGTTTTATTATTATTATCTGTGTAGTTTGTTGAGAGATCTTAAGTAGTACCTAAATAAATAACTTATTTTGCAGATTTCCTCCACAAATACAATTTCGACGGCTTGGACCTCGATTGGGAGTACCCCGGAGCAGCCGACCGCGGTGGCTCCTTTTCCGACAAGGACAAGTTCCTTTACTTAGTGCAGGAGCTGAGGAGAGCCTTCATCCGAGCTGGCAAGGGCTGGGAGCTGACCGCAGCTGTTCCTCTGGCTAACTTCAGGCTGATGGAGGGGTACCATGTGCCGGAGCTGTGCGAGTAAGTATCTTATAGATCTCAATACCTCTTTCTGACATAATATGACATGTGAAATTGTATGAAGCTTACAAATACGCATGATGACTAAAAACATGTAATGAGTCCGTCAGATAGACTATCAAAAAATTATAAACACGTATTTTTTCTTTTGTCAATTAAAAAATAATTATTTTTCGCAAAAAATGGCAAAACCGCCTTCCATAATGTACAAAATTCGAATGTTTCGCTCGAATTGTTTACATTATTGTTGATTTATCAATAACGGCTCAGCCGATTTCTGTAAGATTTAAATGAGACCACCTCGGGAGTATACCCTTTCGAATTAAAAAAAATATATTTGATTCGGTTCACAATTGGCGAAATTATCTATGAACATACATGCAAAAAATACAAACACAGAACCTTTCCTTTTTGGAAGTCGGTTAAAAATTGACGAAGACAGTCCATCAAAGTTCTGCGTCACGTCACAAAAGCATACAAATGTATAGACTTCTGTAAGAGAGGTGACGTCACGACCCCCACTCCCAAACTTTGACAAGGTTTATGTTTGTCATTTGTTGTTTGATTAATAAAAGAAATAAAATCGGCCAAGTGCGGATCGGACTCGCGCACGAAGGGTTCCGTACCGTATGGGAGCCCCATTTCTCCTGCCGTTATTGATAGCGAGCAAAAAACTCCTAAAAATCACGTTTGTTGTATGGGAGCCCCTTAAATACTTATTTTATTCTGTTTTTAGTATTTGTTGTTATAGCGGCAACAGAAATACATCATCCGTGAAAATTTCAGCTGCCTAGCTATCATGGTTCATGAGATACAGCCCGGTGACAGACGGACAGACGGACATCGAAGTCTTAGTAATAAGGTCCCGTTTTTACCCTTTGACGGAACCCTAAAAATCCGTGTCCATTATTTTTTGCTATTCTAACTCACGGACTAATTATGCGTATTATGAGCCGAACAGATTTTGTAGGCCTACAGATAAAGATTTGATTTTGCTATTAAATGATAACAAATTGAATACTTGGCGATTCATTATTTCTAAAGAGATTGTGGTAGGTCTAGTGATGTCAATGTTAGATTGATATTTTTTTGCAGTAGCTGAGTGACGAAGGTGGAAGATGAAATTAAGCATAAGTACCTATTATTCTATTGCGAAATAGGCGAATCTTTCTATGACTCTTCTAAGTAGAAATGGGCGAGGAACATTTATTATACAATGAGCTCTATACTTGTACATATTTGGGATTTTAAACATGAAATATAGTTAGTTATGTAAATGAAGTCTGCGAAATGGTCCCTTAAATTTTTTCTATCTTTTTAATTTCATTGTAACTAAACAGGCCAAAAATTCAAATAAAGTATGTACCAGGTACTACATCTAAGGCATTTAGTGAATTTTCTCATTGTAAATGTTTTTTTTTCTAAGCGAATGAACTCGAAACCTTTACAAGTTAGAAAACGTTATTACCGTCGGTAAATTTTTACCTTCGCAAAATATATTGAACAAATTCATATTGTTCTTTCTCAAATCACGTTTTATCCCAAAGTACACGAGTACAAATTTAATAAATCTGCGAAAATTGTAACAAGTATTGTACCATAAAAATATCCGTAACAAATTTCGCGCGAAAGAGGCGAAAGAAGGCACATTACTGAGGCACATAATATCGAATCATGTGCTTTTACTTACATGTGTTGTTTTATACCGTGACGGGACCGAACCGGGCCATGGCGTGTGCGTGTTGCAGGAAAAATCCGTTAAGCATATTCTATGATTATAAAATAGGTGATGCATAATTTCCTTCCTCAATGAAGAACTTTGACATTGCATTCACAATAGTGCACTTTTGTCAGTTCTGACAGAAGCTCTGTCTAGCTCTAGCTATCCTCACAATCGCACATGTAATCATTTTATAATTGACTGTATGACATCATGAATTACTATTTATTTTCCAATCGAACGTCATGAGATGCCGCGATAAATTACAAGCCTTTGACAAAAATTAGCAGATATCAGCACAAGATCTTCAAAGCTAGAAAACTCACAACGAAGTTTTCCCCCAACAGTGGGACACTTCTCAAAAACAACCACTATTTGAAATCTACTTTAATCCACAAATATTTATGTCCATGAAAACGATTTATAGTCGATATGGTGTAGTTTCAAGATACCTCACGGTATCTTCTATCTATATGATAGAACTGCAACAGTTTTCAGTCAAAAGTTTGAAATAACTTTGAAAGAGCCTCGCGGCTCGTTCCGGCTCGTGCTCGACACGGTCGCATCCCGTCACGGATTAGCATAAATCAACTTTATACGTTACAAATCACATAGCACCGAGTATTTTTATTATGAATCATAAACATAAAAACATACATCGGCGCCGATGCTAAGAATGTAAGTTTATTCCCTCTTGTGAATTTTTATGGGCGAATGAATTTATACGAAGATCCACTCTTTGAATTGAAAGGGATATGCAAAATACAGGTTCAATAAATCAAGGGATTTGATTTTGAAGCAGGAAATAAGATAAGTGAGTTATGTAAGAGTAAATAATTTTTATAACGAAATGCCATCTGCATTTTCGTTTCAGTCTTAAAAATATGTCGGTTCCCAAAATAAGATAAGCTTCCAGCTCTTTTCGAATAAAATTATATTCGGGCTGCTTATAAAGACCTAAACCAAAATGATATAGTACATTTTATTATTTCTAGGGAAATATTCAATTGAATGCATAAAAATATTTAATACAACCTCTATGTGCAGTCAGATTCAATTAATTGTAATAAACTTCACTAACCAAAAGCACGGACCTTGGATTCTGTGGTTTAGGATTTTTTAGAAAAAAGAGAAAAAAATGTCCTGTATGTTTTGTTATACAATCAGGCCATATATATAAAATCGATACTAATTATATTTATGCATATGACATTACATCTTACTCTATTTATAACTTAACTAGCTGCTCGCCACGGGTTTGCCGGGTACGTTTTGATATTAAAAAGACAGATTTTACAAAAATTGTACCACGTCATGTATGGGAGTTTTAGTAAATATATCAACTTTTTGAAAATATAATATAGCCTATGTCATCCGGAGACAGTGTAGTTTTCCAAAAGTAAAATATTTTTTCAAATCGATTCAGTAATGTTGGAGCCTATTCAATGCAAACAAACAATCAAATCTTTACTCATTATAATATTGGTATAGACAAACTTAGTCTGTAGAAGAACATCAATTTTTGTGTACAAATGTGTACATGTTTCAGAACATTACCGTCCATCTTGGACAATAAATACCGTAAATAGCATGGTAATAAAAAATAAATAAAGTGCTTTTAATCCATGGTTATAAGATGGCGATTCTTCGCCAACTAGTTGTGGGCTTGAGCTTTTGGATTAAATCTTTGGACCAATTTTGGCCTTCTATAAGTTTATGCCAAATGTTTTATCATATTCATGTTTTCCTTATTGGTATGTATACATATTTAGAAGAAATATCTGGTCTGTTTTATTAGGTACTAGCAGCGCCCCGCGGTTTTACCCGCGTCGTGCCCGTTCCCGTGGGAATTTCGGGAATTTTTATACTTATAAACCTTCCTCTTGAATCACTCTATCCATTAAAAAAAACCGCATCAAAATCCGTTGCGTAGTTTTAAAGATTTAAGCATACAGACAAACAAACAAACAAACAAACGAAAATAACGACTTTATTTTATACTATGTAAGGATAAGTTTATATTCCTAGAATTCCATAATACACGTAAAATTATCTTAATGCGATTGCTGTCTATTCATTTTAAAATTTGATGTAGGTTTTTTACCATCTTATTAACCATTCGGAAGCTTAAAATATATCCGATGAGTTTTTAGACATTTTATACGTGCCTATATTTTTTTATTTCGTATAGGTTTGCGTTTTACTACATACCGTTTGATGTTAAGCAGATATTGTTTATCCCTCAACAAAAAAAAAAGTGATTTTGGCACGTTTTGTTTGACAGTAATGTGAGATAAAACTAAACTGCCACGAATATAACCCGTATTTTTAATTTGTGAAAGTTTTCACGAGCTTTCCCAGCTATGAATAATGACGTAAATATTTGTGATGTTTACAATTTGCGGGGCGGAAAACACAACGAAGTTTAGTTCAGGCCATCATTTTAGCGGAATTGGCCCTCTGATATGATTGAGATAGTCCTCAATATTTTAATTACTAGAAATATTTAGGGAGGCCTATGTCCAGCAGTGAGCTTTAAGTAACAAAGAGACTCTCAAGCATTTGTCTGCAAAGAGTGTTGCAATACTTCGGGCACATCGCGCGTAAGCCCTCCGACAACCTGGAGAAGCTGATGGTGACCGGAAAGGTGGAAGGTAAAAGACCCAGGGGGCGTAGTGCAATACGGTGGTCCGACCAAGTGGGCAAAGAACTGGGCATAGCCATATCTGACGCCATACTCCAAGCGGAAGACCGTCAGAGATGGAAACACATATGCCATGAAGTAATATTAAGGCGGGACATCACGACTCTCAGCAGTGAGCAAACAAGGAGGAGGATGTCCAGCAGTGGACTTAAATTCCTACGAGTGACAATGATGTTGATACTTACTAAAGCTTATGGTCAGGGGTTTCCACCAATTATTTTTTTTCCCTCTTTTTTAGTGCGTTGGATGCGATCCATGTGATGTCGTACGATCTGCGCGGTAACTGGGCTGGGTTCGCCGATGTGCACTCGCCCCTCTACAAGCGTCCCCATGACCAGTGGGCTTATGAAAAACTCAACGTGGTGAGTATAGTCATGTTTGGTATAGTCATATTTATCTGAACTAAAATTGCCTGTAAGCACTCTCGAGTAGTACCTTCACAAGTACCTTTACGTTATTCTCGACTTGGATAGTTAAGACTTAAGTGCGATAAATCCTTTATTTTAAGTTAAACAGGCCCAATTTTAGTAGCGCCATCGTAATTATAATAGCAATAGATAATTAGAGTAGTCCTGTTTCTTTTTCACTTAATGCATTTGATAGAGAGAACACTATTTTACGTTGTTATTAAATTTACAATGCTGCCTTTAAAATTGAGCTCATAGAAAGTATTTAAGCTTTAAAACGATAAGCACTACGCATTACCGTAGGTAAACTCCGCGCCAAACAAGTTGACGGATGTGAAGTTAGCCACTAGCTGCGCAATAGCCAATCAACGTGCGGCTTCTACGTCACGTCACGTCTCGGCAGGATTGGATATTGCGCAGCTAGTGGCTAACTTCACATCCATCAACTTGTGTGGCGCGGAGTTTAACTACCGTAGCGCTCGTAGCATTCGATTTGACTTTGACTAGGCGCTCATTAGTTATCACTGTAGTCAACCAACGTCACGGTAACTATTCAACTGGGTGGGCGCTACCCTTGTCCAGATGTAACTTTAAGTTACATATATTGTTGGTGTTGGCCGTTCAATCGCTTAGCCAGCTTAGAAGTCTACAGGTCTATACGAATATTCTCTGTACGAACTCACCAAGCCTTTTTTTAAAATTTATACCTAACTCTAGAAAGCTTCTAGCATCAAATATTTAAAAAAATACTATAAATAAAAAGAAGTCTAATGAAAATGGATTTCGTTCTCATCATTCAGATTTTTAATTTCTTTGAGGTTCAAAGAAATACAAATGGAAACTTTAGCTTAAGCTTTTTTCTTTTTAGAATGACGGTCTCCAGCTGTGGGAAGACAAGGGCTGCCCTGCCAACAAGCTCGTCGTGGGCATTCCGTTCTACGGACGTTCCTTCACTCTCTCTGCCGGGAACAACAACTATGGTCTCGGGACGTACATCAACAAGGAGGCCGGCGGCGGGGACCCAGCTCCTTACACTAATGCTACTGGATTCTGGGCTTATTATGAGGTAATTATTTTATACTTTACAGTAAACAATTCTTGTATAGAGTGCTACTGGTAAACAGATAGCAGATAGAAAAAAGTACATTCTTTACTTAAAAAAAAAAACAAAGGGTTGCACTCCGAGAGTGCCGGCAGAAGTGAAAACTTGAACATATAAGGTACTATCATTTATGTGGTAAAATACAATATAACACGCACACTCGCGCAAGCGCCCTGCGCCGTCTTACGAATTTTCGATCAGATCACGTGCCCTAACGCGAGTTTAACATTTTTTATCTACACTAATGTTGTAACATTCTACTTATGTTTCCAATACTTGACTTATAATGACTACTGTTATAGCGCAGACAACAAAACACTCAATTTAAGCAATTTCACATGATGTTATAATATCCACATCGATATCGTAAAATCTCATTATAACATCGCGCGCTCGCTCCTGATTGGCCCTGCGCGCGCAGCTGCGCTCTCATTGGTTAGATTTTAATGGCACCAAGTTCACTGTGACAATACACGTACGCGTGAATTTAATGTTTCGCACTCGTTACTATTATAAAACTCGCTGTGCTCGTTTCATAAACTCACACTCGTGTTTTAATAGCCTTCATTATATGACAGTTGCATAAACTACTATTACCCATCCCAAAATTGTACAACGCCGCTAAAGACAAATCTGCAAATTTCACTTCTAAATTTAATTTTGTAACATCTCATGCAAAAAATGCTGTTCTACGGAAAAACATTGTTCGTCTTCGAACAAATATTATGTTGAACATCTGATTTTTTAATTTTTGACAGAGATAGCTATTGAACAAAAGTTGTTTGTTATAATGTCCAGAATTTAAACCCTTGAAAGGATGCTGACTGATAACCAGTTATTACTTACTTAAAGTGTTTTTTTTTGTAAGTTGAAGGGGCATTTAGAAGTTTAAGTAGTCACAGTTGGTCTCATAGTAAAGTTATTCATGATAATGAGCATAATTTTACGTTTTCAAAAGTTCCAACAATTTGCAAAGCTACAACCTTGTATATATACAAAGTTTGAGTCAAATATTTGAATAGAGGAAAATGTATTGAGGTGTTATTTGGATTCTTTTTACTACATCGTTTATTGCTAGTAGATGTCTCTTTTACGGCTATGTTTTTATTCCTCGGTGTATTTTAGGGAAAAACACCGTGTAGTAAACTATGAGTATTTGTGGAAAGTTCAATGTTTTTGTAGATAGTATATTATGATAAAGCAAAGAATATTAGAAATAATTATAGAAACAGATTCAACCTGATTCTCCATAAGTCTTACTGCGCCCTATGTGCTCGCGTCATCGTCATAAAACCATAGAACCAAACTTTAACTCTACTTTCTCAAAATAATTTAATTTAACTTTAGAGGCCCCTTTTCGTGTCCACTCAGACATTTATTTTTCTCCGCCAGATCTGCACAGAAGTAGACAAAGACGGCTCAGAATGGACCAAGAAATGGGACGACCACGGCATGGTGCCTTACGCTTACAAAGGAACCCAGTGGGTCGGCTACGAAGACATCAAGAGCGTGGAGATCAAGATGAACTGGATCAAGCAGAAGGGCTACCTCGGAGCCATGACCTGGGCTATCGACATGGATGACTTCAAGGGGCTTTGCGGCGATGAGAACCCTCTCATCAAGCTGCTGCATAAGCACATGAGGAACTACAACGTGCCGCCGCCACGTACTGAGAATACCACCCCTACCGTAAGTACTTTTATACATAAAAAGATAAGTTATACCTAATATTGGCAAAATAGGTAAATTGTAAAATGTAGTCAGAATAAGGCAGGTATACCTTCTGGGTATGCGTGTTATGTCTTACAATACATACCTACATATCTGTTCCTGATCTAACAGGAAGTGGTCAAACGTTTCCCGACATATCTTCCACATAAAATATTAAAAATAAGTTAATTATCGTTAGTTACGTAGTATGTCTACGGCTGAGATCGTAGGTAAAAGGTTGGTATAAATTAATAATCGGCCAAGTACGAGTCGGACTCGCGCACGGAGGGTTCCGTACTGTATGGGAGCCCCCCTTAAATATTTATTTTATTTTAATTTTATTATTTATTATTAAAGTGAATATAAAACTAAATATTCTGTGAAAATTTCAAGCATCTACCTGTTACCATAATTAATATAGAGCGAAAAACGTCTAAAAAATCAGGTTTGTTGTATGGGAGCCCCCCTTAAATATTTATTTTATTCTATTTTTGGTATTTGTTGTTATAGCGGCAACAGAAATACATCATCTGTGAAAATTTCAGCTGCCTAGCTATCATGGTTCATGAGATACAGCCCGGTGACAGACGGACAGACAGACAGACGGACAGACGGTCATCGGAGTTTTAGTAATAGGGTTCCGTTTTTACCCTTTGGGTACGGAACCCTAAAAACTAACTAGTGAACAATTTTCTGCTACTTTTAACCAAGAAATTAATATTTAAGGTCTGGGGAAAACATTTTTGAAAGATATTTTTTGATATCGTCAAGCTTTAGTTTATCTCATAGGTGGCATTGCATTGTCTCAATCTTTCCAACACATTCAAATCATCTTAACTAGGTCAGTAAACTCATCAATAATTCACTTTAGTAAGTACAATACGCACCAAAACACAAAATAAATCACATACCCCTCCCCCAAATCCGAGACAAACAAAAATGAGTTCGACACAGATATGGAAATGCGCTATAAATCGCTCCTGAACAAATGCTTCGTCCAAATGGTCGTCGAAGCGCCTCGACCATTACTCATTGCGATGCTATCTGTTCTGTTCCATAGCATTGAAGAAAGAAAGAGGAAGTGCCCTAAACAAAAAAAAAAAAAAATAATTTATTTCGTTTAAACAAAGATCATTATTATACTATTTGAATAAATTACAATTACGGTCACATACTTAAGTAACTAACTTAACTAGTTAACTGTTTGGTGCATTGTTTTCACTAGTCATTTCAGTAGAAACGAAGATTTGATTTAGTAGTAAGATTTGGTTGTACAATCAAATCAATAATCAAATCAATTCGCCAACACGTTCAGGATATTGCTTCAAAGGTTGAAAATTCGAAGGCATGATCACCGAAAAGTGGCGTGAAGAACAATTGACACTTACACTACTTACCGATCAAATGTTATATTGTCGTCTCTACAAAATGGCGGACACATTTCAAATGACTTTAAAGGGAAGTTTATTTTGTATGGCTAATCATTAAACACCGAATAGCTCACTATACAACATATATACCTGCTTCCAATGTCGTTAAGTAGTAGTAAATTAGCTGTTATAACACAAAAAAATGTAAAAAATGTTCTCCATTGACACGGAATGATGATGAGTTAGAACATACCTACAATGGGACCTGCCATGTCACAGTCATTGATTTTTGGGACATTTATAAATTCCTAAAATAAAGAATTAGAAAAGAAAATAACATCGGATCCGTTTTTATTTATCATATCTGTTTCAATACAGCCGGAATGGGCGCGACCCCCGTCGACGCCTTCGGACCCATCAGAAGGAGCCCCCATACCGACCACTACTACCCTAAAGCCGGCCACAAACGCTCCGACCACGCAGAAAATCACGACGACGACGACAGTCGCACCTGAGATTGAAGCCGACAACAAACCAGAGATGCCGGAGAAGCCTGAAACCCCTGGAGAACCCCAAATTGTAAGTTTGTAGATCTCTTAAATGTCGTGTTTCGTTACCAATTGATTTTCATTTGTGTACCAAAAGAATTATTTCTTGATAATATGTCATAGATTTAGGTAGGTATAGATGTCAGATAGCTACTAAAATAGTTTATTGACCTACTCTACCGCAGTTTGGTAGCCTTGCGACTTAACATCCACCTATCAATGCCGTCAAATATGTGCAGAATTATAGGAGAGCAAACTTAATTTCTGGGGTGTGGTCAATTCCAATTATAATAGGAAAAGGTTTCATGTGATATTAAACACATGAAACGAATAAGACGCCTGCTAACAAAAACCTTAATGATACTTTTTATATTCAGGATAATGAAATCGAAAGCTCCGAGGTCTGCAACTCCGAAGAGGACTACATCCCGGACAAGAAAGACTGTGATAAGGTAATACCATACTTAATATTCACTACTACTGTAACGAAATACCGTAAAGTAATACTTATATCAAAGATGGACGTGTTTTTTTTCAGTACTGGCGCTGCGTGAACGGCGAAGGAGTCCAGTTCAGCTGCCAATCCGGCACCATCTTCAACGTAAAGCTGAACGTATGCGACTGGCCCAGCAACGCCCACCGTCCTGAATGCAAGCAATGATTTGTCGCAACTCTGTACACTGCCTTAGATCGATATAGTTGATACAACGACTATCGTTATTGCACAACAAAAGAAGGTTCTATTTGCGACGCGAATAATAGCAGACACTAAAAATAAGTAGAAGGAAATAGTAAGAATTATTTTAACAAATTGGTACGAAGATCTCGTAAATATTTATCCTAGTGTCATGTTAACAATAACGTCGTAAATTGATCACGATATTTTTACAAGTCGTGTGACATCTACTATGCTTAGTTAAGTTTTGATAAGGTTGTCTAATATTGCCATGTTTTGTTGCTTCAACATAATGCGGCAATGTTTGCTTTTATGCTAAATAATTACGTAGTTTTAGAAAGGTAAAGAATGGACAAATTTATGTGATTGTGAAGGTAGGTAATTTAAGATTACGATACGGTTGAAAATACTCAATATCGAGATTATTCTATTTTAAAATAATGTAGTAGTTGCGAACGTACAAGACTGCATTTTGTTAAATAAAAGTGTTAATTATAAAGCTCGTAAAAATAAAAATCTGTGTGTAAGGAAAAGAAAAAAACTTTCTCAAATTAAGAAGATTATTACTTAGTTCGGGCATTATAAATTATTTAGTAAAAATAGCTAATATAAAATAAGATTGAGCGGATACAAATATCTTTTTAACTTCTGAGAAAATCAGCAAAAAATGTAGAAACTCTGGCATAAAATTTATGGTTACTTTGCATTGCTACTGTTATTTTCAATATCGTAAATATTTCAATATTTTTTACAAATCATTATGAGTACTTCAGAATGAGCATGGGGCATCGACTGTCTCACTATTGGCTATTTCACGTCTTTTAACACCTTAATCTCGTTGAGAATAATAATTTGGTCCCTAAAAAAACACCAAGAATGGTGTCAGTGAAATAACTGCAAGGTAGAACTGCCAATATCCAAAAGTTATGTAGCACTATATTGGTACTAATTAATTAACTAAGTAGCTATTAACTTACATTAAAACATAAAAAATGCTCAATTCAGCGATACGATTCATTATTTTCGCGCATGCAAGACTAACTCCAATGAGGGTCTGAACTAAATATTTTATTTATTTTCTCCGTCGAATGAATTGAGGGAATATTAGTATTGACGTAGGAAGAGGTCGGAAGCCAATTAGAGGTTCTGAGCAACTTGCTATCTTCAAAATTGAAATTTCCTTCGACGCCATCGTTGGAATTGGTCCCGCTTGCGCGTATTTATAGTTTTAGTTTATTTATTTTCTGTATTTTAAGTGAATAAATTGATTTTAGCAGCTAGTGAATTGTGTTATTTGAAGTTTTCCTCTTTCCTTTCGCCTGCTTTTCAATCGCCAATACCAAATAAATAAATGTAAGAAACAGGAATATTTGTAGATGTAATCATAAGTTCAGCATCTTATGCGGTGATGTGACGAGTTACAAGATTGAAAATACCGCCGATATGAAGTCAGAATTAGTTTTCGAATTAACATCCACACAATTTTGGGTAACTTTTGGGTTGGGTAACACCAATGGCAAATTTGCCAATAGGCTGAGTAGGTTGGAGCCTAGAGCAGCAGATTTTAGGGGGCGGTAAATGTTGGATCATTTATTTTGATATTAACAAAAAAAATTAATTTGTACCCTGAAATTATGATTACTACTATATATGTATAATTAGTCGTAAATTAGGCAGCAGTGTTTATAGGGGCGGTGAAAATTCAACAGCCTACTGGCAGCAAATCGCGTAATCGTGAATCCGCCACTGGTAACCACAGATAGCATTCACGACTAAGTGCCACCGTGGCTGAGACTGCACATTAGAATGTAGGCCCTGGTTTTTAAGCGATGCTTAGCCATGTGGAACTTAAGGAGACTTAAAATATCTGAAACAAGGCCCGGCCACCCGGCCTATACTTACGAAATTAGTTAGGTATCTACTCTAATATCTAAGGCATGCCAGCTACGATGTTGAGCGCGGCACGATTCAAATGATCAGCTAGCCCAATGGACACTACACGATCTATCTCTATCTGGTACATGTTGAGCACGGAACGATTAGAATGATCAGCTAGATCAATGGACACTACAAGATCTATCTTTATCTGGTACATGTTGAGCACGGAACGATTAGAATGATCAGCTAGATCAATGGACACTACAAGATCTATCTCTATCTAGTACTTGTTGAGCACGGAACGATTAGAATGATCAGCTAGATCAATGGACACTACAAGATCTATCTCTATCTAGTACTTGTTGAGCACGGAACGATTAGAATGATCAGCTAGCCAAAAGTACACTTCACAATCTATCTTCCTATCTATTCATCCTTTTCCACCCACTGCTGAGTATAGGCCTCCTCTCTCAACATTCTTTCCGGTCCCATGTCAGCCTCATCCATTGCCTCCCGAAATATTTGATGACATGATCTGACCATCGGGTTGGTGGTCTGGCTCTATCTCTTAGTCCTACTCTTGGGTACTAGTCGGTGACTGCCTTGGTCCACATGTTGTCATCCCGTCTAGCCAAGTGTCCTGCCCTTCTCTAGTTTAGCTTAGCGATGAGTGTGCCTACACGATCCAAAAAGGTTTTTTAACGTTATAATTATTTGGTTTTCACACCCGGTTAGGCCTACGTGTGTCAAACAAAGTCAAAGAAATGTACTTCCTGCATGAGCCAGTAATGTCATGTAGATAATTAATGCCCTGGTTATCATAATCTGTTTTCATTCCATCCATATTAGCTCTGGAATTCAACTATTTTATTTCCTCCTCAGATATTTCTGTCAGCAGATAAGTAGATATTTCCGCGGCGGTGAACGTGGAGTGATTAGGTAACACTCGCAATAGAGGGCCCACTACAGTAGTCGAATTGTGATAACATTTTAGTAAATCATAACTTGTCGAACAAAAAATTGCATAGGTCATCAACAATTGTTATGATGCGCGTGTCTTTTTATTGTTTACTTAAGAGTTAGTAATCATATAGCTTCCCCATGTTTATTGAAGTGGATGATGGTAAAGTTTAGTTACCTTGTCCTCATGTCGCGTCGCATTGCAAAGCAAGTGATCGATTCGTAGTCGGGAAGGCCTCATTTGCGGCTGGATTCTGACAAAAAGTTAGAAGCGTCACTATCGACGCTTCAGAAGCTAACTTTTAATCCATCTATCAGCCATAGGATCATCCACTGCTGGACATGGGTCTCCCCTATGGATCTCCAATAAGACTGGTTGGTAGCGGCTTGCATCCAGCGTGATCCTGCGGTCTAATGAAGTAATCCGTCCACCTTTTAAGTACTTGGTGAACTTTTAATACTTTGTACAAATCGTTCAAAATGATCATGGGATAATTTTGAGTTGCTTTACTAGACATTAAAAATATACTATTTAAGCGCTAAACGCACCTATTCTAGGCCACGCAATGTAGAAGCGGGCTTCATCTCACGGCTTTTAGTAATCCGCGCAAGCACCAAAGACAAAATTACCTGCGTGTCCTGACATAGCAAGTGGGTATCCTCATATTGCCGCCGGAAACACGTAGGCGTTTTGCGTTTTCGCTATTAAAACGACAATAGCCTAATTCTGAACCATTACATTAGGATATATTAGGATAGATATTTCTAAACTAAAATGAAATAAAAAAACTTCAATTTTGTGGGTTTTAATTTTATAATTAAAACGTTCACTGTTTAAATAGATAGGTACATAATTATTCAATATTCAGCACGGACTAACATGGTAAGGCGCAATTTATTTTTCGTTTACGAGTATTACCTATATTAACTTGAACTCTATTGAGAATCCATTATAACATAATATGATATATGTACCGGTACATACCACCTAAAAGTAGGTATTATTAATGTACGAGCTGCCCGCCCCGGCTTTGTCCGGATACTATTAGCTAAAGAAGACAGATTTCATAAGTATTGTGCCCATATTCCTACCACATGATGTAGTTATGGAAGTTTTAGTGAAGAGCCCTAATAAAAAAAAATATATAGCCTATGTCATCCGGAGATTGTTTAGCTTTCCAACAGTAAAATACTTTTTCAAATCAGCTTAGTAGTTTCGGAGCCTATTCAACAAACAAACAATCAAATTTTTCCTCTTTATTATATTGGAATGGATGTCTATTTCATTGAGTAGTCGGCGCAGGCACCGATGACAAAGTTGCCCGTCCTCACATGGGAAGTGCTCGTCATATTGCCGCGAGAAACACGCAGGCGTTTTCTTTTGCGGTAAAAACGTGACGGGAATGCGCTTCGAAAGAGTTACACTAAAGTTTAATTTAGTTGAACCCTTTCCAAGCTTATTTATAATGATTGAAACTTTGGAATGAAATAGTATTTTCATTGTTCAATGAGTAGGTATATTGTTCTCTCTTTCAAATGCATATAGTGAAAAAGAAACAGCAATGTTTTAAGTTGATTTTATATTGACGATCATGCCTTTAAAATTGGCGACAAGCCTTCTCTATGAATTTCAATAGGACCGATCGAGAGCAGTTTGATATCAGTACGATTCAATTACGTTTTTTACCTTATGGTTAAACGTTCTTTGAGTGTTATAGTGCGCTTATGATACTGAAATACCTACTCTTTACTTACCTATATATTAAACGCAAAAACATTTAAGGGCTGGTCTAGTGTCTAGACAAACAACTTTTGTTCTAAGACTTTGAAAAATCAAGAAGAGAAAATCAGCTATTTCATACAAAAAGTTTGTCAACGCGCGGCAAAATGTATGGAGAAGCGAATTTTATTTTGCGAATTTTCAAAAGTCGTACTAAAAAAGTTGTTTGTCTAGATGTACTAGACCCGCCCCTATAAGGTTTTGCGTTTAATACCTATGACCCTGTTTATACTTTCTTGGGGAAAAAAGTATAAATGCAACATCTATTTTCAGTAATTCCCGTTACTTTTAGGGAAGTCCACCCCCACCCAGGTTCCATAACGCCATAACATATTCATGTACAGTGCCACCAACTTATTTGTTCAGTTAACGGCGTCGCTAGTGTCGCAAATTCAAATGACGAATTCAAAATGGCGGCTGACGCACGTGTAGTTCCAATTTAGCCCACCTAAACTAGCTAAGTTGGTGGCACTGTAGGCCTGTAATTGACAGTGCGCTATCTACGTCAGTCGATGCTAATTCGGCCACTTTGACCTCACGCGCCATATTTATATCTGACCCTCTGTGGGTATTAATTACTCTGGCTATTTGCAGATTGGCCGCCAAGGCTATTTAAAGGATCTTCTAGATTCTCAGTCAAGTAGAAAAATAATCGGCCAAGTACGAGTCGGACTCGCGCACGGAGGGTTCCGTACTATATAGGAGCCCCCCTTAAATGTTTATTTTACTTCAATTTTATTATTTATTATTGAAGTGAATATTAAACTAAATATTCTGTGAACATTTTAAGCATCTACCTGTTACCATTATTAATATAGAGCGAAAAACGGTTAAAAATCAGGTTTGTTGTATGGGAGCCCCCCTAAATTATTAATTTTATTCTGTTTAAGTATTTGTTGTTATAGTGGCAACAGAAATACATCATCTGTGAAAATTTCAACGTTGTAGCTATCACCGTTCATGAGATACAGCCTGGTGACAGACAGACGGACAGCGGAGTCTTAGTAATAGGGTCCCGTTTTTACCCTTTTGGTACGGAACCCTAAAATTTGTTCATAAGATCACAAGAACCACAAGAATTGTTATGGTCATAATTACATCGGGTGTTTTTCTAGACAATTACACTCATATTAAGGAACATGTATTCTACGATACTATCATTGTAGTTACTTATATTTTGCCCGACTTTTGCAATGCAATCAAGTACTCGTACCTACTACGGGACCTTAATTGCAAAAAAATCAGCTGCCCCATACATTAGCAGATCAGACACACACAATTATATTCTGTAATAATTACTTGATGATTAATTATTTCATGAAAAATTAACTCAGAAACAATAAACCTACTCCTACCTATTCATTTCTCCTCTCTTTTCTTCTGGCGAGGGGTAAATGCTGGTGCTTTTATAGTTAGGTATTTTACGGCCGTTCTCAATAACATACATTACTAAAAGTGGTTTAGCTAGCTTTACAGGAACTACCATCGCATTCAGTGAAAAACGCAAAAAAGCAGTACCTAATAGCGATATAAAATAAATACATTTTCCACTTTTTTTCTCTCATTGGTTCGCGGTCAAAGTTCCGGGTAATTTAACGCTTTAGAAGCTCTAGTTTCATTTTTCCGTTAGTCTTTACGAAAAATAGAAGACGGTTATTTATAGAAGAAAAAAATCAAAAATCTACCTATTTTACTTGTTCAGACAAACGTAACGGACTACGTCTATCATCCATCCATCAGCCATGGGACGTCCATTGCTGGATATAGGGCCTTCCCTAAGGATCTTCAATAAGACCGGTTGGAAGCGGCTTGCATCCAGTGGGATCCTGCGATCATCTGTCCAACTTGTTGATGGACGGCTTTTACTGCGCTTGCCGATAGGTACGTAAGTAGTACAGTGCCGCCAACTTAGCTGTTCAGTTGATGGCATCGCTAGTGGCGCAAATTCTAATGAAGAATTCAAAATGTCGGCTGACGCACTAGTAGTTCCAATTTCGCCCACCTGAACAGCTATGTTGGTAGCATTGTAGGTACGTGGTCTCCACTCGATAACTTTTCAACCGCATTAGTCATGAGTCCCCCGCTATATGCGGCCTGCTCTCTGTCAGTAATTTTGTATCTCGTTTCAGCCATAGAACTACTCGCCTCGTCCACTGCTAGACATATGCCTCCCCTAATAGATCTCCAATAAGACCGGTTGGTAGCGGCTTTCATCCAGCGCTATTCTACGGTCTAAATGAGGTCATCCGCCCTCCTTGTCCTGTAGGACGTTCTGCGCTTGCCGATTCGTGGTCTCCACTCGAAAATTTTCGATCCCATCGACCATCAGTCCTCCGTACCATGTGACCTGCCCACAGCTATTTCCAACTTGCCCATCTGCTGGGTTACTATGTCGGTAGCTTAGGTTCTTCTACGGATCTCCGAATTTCTGATTCGATTGATTTGAATCTACACATCTCTGACTAGCGACCCGCCCTGGCTTCGCACGGGTGCAACGTGCAATGTGCGTTTGCAATGTAAGCCCAAAAAAATATTAATTTATTAGTTTAATATATAGGTACATCACATTCGAAACCTCTAAAATTATCAGAGTTACTTTACTAATAAAGGCATATAAACCTTCCTCTTGAATCACTCTATGTATAAAAAAACTACATCAAAATCCGTTGCGTAGTTTTAAAGATCTAAGCATAATTATATATTATAGGGACAGACAGACAGCGGGAAGCAACTTTGTTTTATGTAGTGATTTCTATCTCTGTACTTTTACGGATCGCCAATCCCTAAATATTCATATTTTATTAAAAAGCAAAAAATAATAACTAATGTAAATTAAAAATTTTAAAAACCCCCGACACATTGACAACCATTTTGGGCACATTTGTAGAATTTTGGTTCTTCCATCCCCACTTTAACCCACCATAACTCTTAAACGGCTCAATCGATTTTTATAAAACATAGCTAAGAACACTCTCGATTAAGTCTCCTTTCATCCAAAAAAAACTAAACTGAAATCGGTTCAGTGGTTCGGGCGCTATGATGCCACAGACAGACAGACAGACAAACAGACACGTCAAACTTATAACACCCCTCTTTTGCGTCGGGGGTTAAAAATACTAAAATCTCTTTTCACCGACGACGATGCCAATAAAGCAATAAATTATCCCGACCGCTAAAATGTCTATAATAACATGATGTAGGCCGCGATGCGCTTCATTAGGCAGTCGTGGGCAGATAATGCTAAACTTTCCATACTTTTGGTTATTTCAACCTCTGACTTTCCAATAAAAAGGGGACGAACACCGTAAAGGTTACGTTGGTTGAACTTTCACATTTTGTACTTTGGCTAACTTAGGTACAATAAAATTATGTGGAATAAAATTAATTTACAAAAATACTAGCTACCCGTCCCCGCTTTGCCCGGGTACTATTGGCTAAAGAAGACTAATAGTAAGGATTCCTTGAAAATATAATATAGCTTATGTTCACCTAGTAGCTTTCCAACAGTGAGAGAATTTTTCAAATCGGTTCATTAGTTCGGAGCCTATTCGATGCAACAAACTATCAAATTTTTTCTCATAATATGTATTATTGGTATAGAAAACACCTACGATACGAATCTGTAGTGATTATGGCACATACAGCACAGCATACCTATTTTTATTTCCCCTAGATCACTAGGGGCAGAAAAGTTTGCCTTACAACCCCGGTTTTGTACCAAAAGATTACCTCTAGGTGGGTACTAGCTAATCTACTGTATCAAAAAAACATAGTGATCAAACTGAATGAGTCAAAAAGATTGGGCTCGTCCGGGATTTGAACCCGGGACCTCTCGCACCCTAAGCGAAAATCATACCCCTAGACCAACGAGCCGGCTGAGTGACAGGCCGAAAATTGCTGTTACATTTTGATGAGGTGTTACGGAACGACTTATGACGTCACATGCGCGTTTGGTATAGGTACCTACAGTACCTACATGGATTAGCACTTAAGTTTTATTACCTTGTTTTCGTTAAAATATGCCGACCTGATACAAATTCGATGTTAATGCTCTTTGCCTTAGATACTTATGGACAATCAAGATTATTAAATTGATAAAAGGCCATGGTAATGAATGGCTGTCTATCAAAATATACCTTGACTGACTAAAAACCGTAGTTAGGTATTACAACCTGACTACCTGTAAAACTTTGAAAAATGAGCTCTTTTATTGGAACGATAGATTACAATTTCATTTTGCTCCTCGATGGATAGGTCGCGTTGTGGACGTGTTTTTTTACCATTTTAAATATAGCTCTAACTAAAACTATTTGGAGTTCATTTTTTATTATTTACCTTTTGTATAAGGAGTTGATGTAGAGTATGTCCTAGCATTAATGTTCTATAGGTCTATACGATTATGGTGCCTGAAATTGATTAAATATGTTTTTAGTGTAATTATACTAGGAATTATCGTTTTAACGGAAACGCTTTACGATTTGTACGATTTGATAAAATAGTAAATACTCGTGGAGTTTTCGTTGAGTTTTATATTTTTATTTTGAAAAAACTAACTTACCTATAGTTTTTTTTGTAAAGTAGCATTATTGCTAAGATGAATGACGCTTGCAGTTATTTGAACAAGATACTTTTAGTTTTTTTTTTTTAAATAAATCTTTTATCAAATCCTAAATAAATAAATTAGTACCTATCATCGTCATCCACAACCCGTTGTGAGCATAGGCCGAGGAGGCCTATGCTCACAACGGTTACGTCTAGTACTATATCTTTCTCGGTCCCAAGCATCAATACAAACCAAAAATACCTATGCCAGTCATTTCCAGCGCGGTTACGCACCACGCCATGGGTATTTTATCGATCTGTGAAAATGTAACCTTATCATAACTGTAGGTATCTTGTTTTAAAATTATGTCATGGTGCGTACCTTATATTCATGCAAGTTGGTTCCAAGATTCTGGTGATATTTTGAACAAATCCGAAATATGAAATATATTGAAACATTAATATAGGTATAGACAGAATATATTATTTACAATTTTTATAGCATTAATAACGCAGAGCATTAACTAATAGCTAGTTCTGATTCTGAGATGAATACTTTACATCATAATTGACAACTTGACGACTTGACGTCCGTCAAAGTATCATAGGATTAGGATAACTTTAGTCCGTATTCTAAGGTCAAAGCTCACAAAAAATAATTTGCTGTTCCATACAAAAAGGTAATTGACATCAACCAAATGTATGCTAGCTGTTTTTGGTGTACAATAAAGTTATATTTTATTGTATGTATGAAAATATTATTTTTGATCGATTTTGGGATTGGTCCCACATGAGTAGGTACAATGATTCGCTAGTATGTGTTCATCGTGTAGAGATACTCAGTAAAGGTATATGCCGATAAATTTATCTTGTCAGCAGCATTAAGCTGCAAAGTAACCAGGTAAAGTAAGGCTTTGTAACCAGTCAGCGCAGACACAACTACTCGACAATTGAAAGCAAACATTGGACGCTACCCAAATGTGTCGCCAGCTCGGTCGCTTTCCCCTTATACTGGAAAGTGAGAGTGCGTGATCCAGATATCTAATACAAAAATATTCCACTTAACTAATGACATCGTTATTTATTTAGAAAAATTATCTACATGGGACAACTGCCATTTTTTTCCGATTCCAGAAAAACTACCGTCACTACTACCTTTTGCTACGCCCATCATCTACTATTAGGCATTTTTTGATGCCCATGGATAATAAGCCCAATTATGAAGGCCCATTGTAATTATAATAGCGATTTAGAATATTTCAGTTTCACTTTAGGCATTCTATAGAGAGAACACTATTTAGGCACGATGCTATTAAATTTACGATGGCGCTTTCATAATTGGGCCTATTGTACCCATGGAGGCCAAATGGAAAAGAACGCTTGCCTTACTTAAAAGTGAGGCGTGGGCACAAACTTGGTCCCGTGCCATACCAATGAGTTCACACCACTGGCGCACTCGAAATTCGGCGTATGCGAATCCGACAACATGTGTTCCGGGCTTCCTTGATGGATAGAGGCCTAAATGTCTTTGGTGAGTAGGCCTATGTCCAGTATTATTATAATACCGTTTCAAAGTACAGTAAATAACTTTTAATAAATTATGTAATGTACTGTAAATTATTATAGCACATACAGCACATCATACTTTGCTATTCCTATTGTGGTCTAGATGTTTACAACGTTTAATTTAAGAAAAATATATACAAAAATAATTGTTTTCAAACAACTAGACTAAAGACGCGCAGTCTGCTCATTTATATTTATTTAGTTTTTGGGAAACGTGCTGTTTTTAAATGGCAACACAGAGCTGATAAAGCATCTCAACATGTCCCTGCTAGACAAATATACCGATTGAGCTAAGTCAAAGGGATCTCTACAATCTCTACGTTTCTATCTCTAGCTAATGTTTCAATTTGATTGTGTGGAGTGGAGTATGTTTACAGAGAGTGCACAGACACTCCACACGTATTTTAAATCTTTTTTTTCTATTATAGTATAATAATTAAAATGCCTGTAATGAAAAAATAGTAATGTACCTACCCATGTAAAAATTGTACCTTAAAATTTTATTATCCTTCCTTAATATGGTGGTCAAAATTTCATAGAATACCAATTTTTACGGAAAAATCTGTTCATATCGATTTACGAATCCTACTTAAAATTTTCCTACTATTTCCTACCGTGTCGGTATTTTTTTTATGGAAAGGCTTTTTTTAGGTGTCGGAAAAGTGGAGAAGAGTGGATTCTTTTCATATACAATGATGTTAATTATAATTGTTTAAAACGACGATTAATACCTACCTATAACACTGATTTATAATTTTAGCAAAAACTTATAAATTAATTTTAATAAAATTAAAGAAATCATCAATACCAACTACCACCTGATTTTTTTTAAACTACGAGAATAAGAACTCCACAATCCGATTACATCTAAACCAACTCAGTTCTTCCCATTCAGTTTTTTATATTCCATATATATACCTACTAGCATAGAATAATAACGCCAAGAATGATAATTTCATGTCAAAAAAATCTCGAGAGTGAAGCATCAACACGATTGATGTATGCGCGAGTCATACGTATTTACGCGCGGCAACACGCACACTACGAAACAAGTAATGTTACTATCAGAATCAGATTACCCCAAAAAGTTGGGAAATTTGATCAGAGCCTTTAGTACAGATTTTGCATAACTTATACTTGTGCCTTTGAGTGTGGCTCCAAACATTTCTGTTAATAACTTTTTTTTTAAATTCCATTAGTATGGGTATTATATGAAAGGGCTTTTCGTGTGTAACACAGTTTGTGAAATGGATATTTTTTTAACTAAACGGTTTTAAGTACTAAAAGATAAAAAATAATAATTCTAAAATAAAATCGTGGGGCGCATCATACATAATGAAATCTTTCAGGCGAAGACCTCACGATTTTATTGTTGAGTTATTATTTATTATCTTTTAGTACATAAAACCGTTTAGTTAGAATAAAATTTTGACCAATTTAATTATTGTGTTTTTAGTTTTACTTTGTTACTACGAACTGTTTTCCACACGAAAAGCCCTTACATGTAATACCCAGTTTAATTAAAAAAAGTTGTTGTGTACCAAGCCGAAAAGAGGTGATTCAGGTCATCATTTTGAACAAAATGAACTATGAGGCCAACCAGGGATTCGCGAAATTCAATTAAATTCAATTAAATTATCAATTGCAACATATGTAATTTTTACATGCGGTTATTAGATTACATGTCATAATAATGTCAAATACATATGACCCTTTAAGGGTATGACAAATTATTAATAACATTGGGAAGGCTCATTGCTAAATTATCACTACAAAATTAAAAATTAATTTTCATTACAAAATCAAAAATCAATATCAAAATGTGGGGGAAAAGTTTTACCCTTTACTTGCAACTTTTAGTCCTTATGGCGTCTGTCGAAATTTTGTAAATTTATATTTACATTGGAAGGCGTTTTACATCAAATTATTAGATAATTTGTAATACTTACATGTGGAATGTGATGTTGCATTGTTTGTTTGGTTTTGCCGATTCACTGTGGCACCCGTTTACCACACAAACCGTCATTTTAAAATATAAATTACGGGAGCTGTTTTTATCACGGTACGACTGTGAGTACTGCCGCGCGCCGGTCGCGTACCAAGCTTTTCAAGCTTGGTATTTCTTGCTTCACTTAGCGTGCGTGTTCTCGGTTTCTCGGCGTTATTATTCTATGCCTACTAGCAAGTTCATCCTTTTTGGTGCTGCGATGACATGACAGATTACATATGCCAAACTCTTTTCGTCGAGATTTACTAATGATACCTTGGAAGATACGCTCTTACGATTCTTATATCTTATACCTATATTGTTGAGCTATTCGAATGATAAATTAATGCACCCTCAAACTAATGCTAATGTAGGCCAAGCATACTGTACACTACGTATAAACAGAGTTACAAAATACAAAACAAACGACGACCACGAATGAATGAATGTCTAAAAAGAAGAAAAATGAAGGAAAAAAGTTGCCAGTCCGCGCATCACGCCGCGCATAAGCGGAGCGGGTAGGTTTCCCGCTCTGCTCTAGTAAGGGCAAGGAAACCGCGGGTGCTGACCTGCCGCCAGTCCTGTCTTCACTCCGGAGTTTACCCGCGAAAAACTTCACAGAAAAATCAAAAATCGAATGCTATCATTGTGATTGTGCTGAAGTGTTTTTTTTTTAAACAATGGGCTAAGCTAACGTGATTGTGACTTGATTAGAAAATAGATTTATAACGATGATATGTGGTAAAACTAGAGTTTAACAGTTCTTTTATGAATTTTGCTGTGAGACGATGTGAATAGTTTGAAAGACGCTGCAAGGATTAAAGGGGTAAGTACTAGTAGCAATAAGTCGAAACGATTTTTCTTCTGTATAATTTTATAGAGGTAATTAGTTCGATATAGGCAATGGATGCCTAATTGCTTAATTTGAAAACATAATCTATTTTGATTACCGTAATAGGTCATTAAAATTAAAATTAAAGATAAAATTAAAAATAAGATTAAAAGCGGGTCCAAATATTATTTTTGCAGTAGCTACTTTCACTTCTATATAAATCAATCAATATTGATAGGTTAAAAATACGTTTCATATAATACGCTAAATAAATAAAAAACACGTACCTTTCTTGAAAAAAGTGTATCTATTACTTATGAATGAAATTTAGCAGTAGTTAAGAATATAATATTTCAAAAATGTTTGTCGGTGTTTAGACCAACTTGGATTTCTTTGGAATAATAACGAATAGAATAGTGCATTATTTCATATGCATGAGGATAGGCAATTGACTTTCAAGCTGTTCCAAGAAGAGTATTGAATATTTTAGTGCAGTATCCACTGCACTATTGAGCTATGAGAGAAAATAGATGGTATTGCAAAACAATGGTAAAAATAATATTCTGTAGGTATAGGTGTGTGATTCCTTAAAAAACATTTTTATGTGATTGAGCAAAATATTTTTACAAAAGGCTGACATTTATCATGGTTGGTGGTAAATTTTGCATTAGTTACGAATACTTACTCTTATGAAAAAGTGATATTACCTAGTACGTCTACGACACTACGCCGCGATTTTAGATTTAGTGAGAAAATCGCTCATATAATGGTAGATTGAGCTTTGCGAAAAGTATACTTACTCGTTGTAGTAAATTGAGTGATTTTTTCTTAAAACCATTAAATAATCGGCCAAGTGAGAGTCGGACTCCGAGCTCCGTACCGTATAGACGTTATGGAAGCCCCCCGTAAGATATATTTTTTTCTTCGTTCTAGCTATCACGGTTCATGAGATACAGCCTGGTAACAGACAGATAGACGGAGAGACGGACAGATGGACGGCGGAGTTTTAGTTTACCTTTTGGGTACGAAAACCTAAAAATAAAAAAAGCGAAAACCTCGTCAGATAAAATACAACTGCTTTGTAGACTATAGTTTTTACCCCATGTTTGGTTCGCTCTTAACTTCCATAACGAAGGTCCAAGTGAAGTCCAGCCGTGGGCTGAACTGTCTGACTGACGAACGTAGGGTAGGTGAATTACTGACAAAGAAATGGTACTTCAGGCAGTCTTGTCAATAAAATTCTGCCATTACGGTGACTTTGTAGATTATTACTTTTCTACAAAAAGACGTCTAAAACACATTATTATCTGGAATGTGAATAATGAACGAGATATATTATATGAAAATGTCTTTGATGAAATGCTTGATATATTTATCAAAGGGTATACGAATGCGCATACGGTTACAATAGGACTGCTATAGATAGGTACATGTATAGCTTTTATGAATACGTATTGTACTACGCATCTATTGCGTAGTTGAAGCGGCTATATTTTGGAAATTATTTTATTTTGAATGAGTTTGTAGAATTTTTTTTCTTATTAATCGATTCACTAAAAAATCGGCCAAGTACGAGTTGGACTCGCGCATGTAGGGTTCCGTACGGTATGGGAGCCCCTAGGCATAAAAAATCACGTTTGTTGTATGGGAGCCCCCTTAAATATTTATATTATTCTGTTTTTAGTATTTGCTGTTATAGTGGCAATCGAAATACATTATCTGTAAAAATTTCAACTCCCTAGCTATTACGGTTCATGAGATACAGCCTGGTGACAGACAGACAGACGAACACCGGGGTCTTAGTAATAGGGTCCCGTTTTTACTCTTTGGATACGGAACCCTAAAAAAGGTTACGATTTTAGGCTTAGGTTTTTATTAAGGATTTTATTTTTGTTAGGTTTGATATTTTGGCACAGTTGCCTGTGTCTATGACAGAAAGTTTTATTGTGTTGATTTTTTCCACGTCTCCGTTTGGTCTGACTACGCTACTCTAGGTGAAGTACCCTGCAGCCATAAAAAATACGAACCTAACTTTGAGGAAATATTACTACGTATAGAGGAGCTACCCTGACCAAATATCATGCTCAATTTTGTTAAGAATATAACTAAAGTGCGCTTCAGCACTGTAACAATAATTAGCCGTCTAATCAGCCAGTATAAACACGCAGCGCTAGAACACTTTTAAGGTATAGTTTTCTCGTGGCAAAAAGGTCGAAAGCGCCGCGATTCTTCGAAGCGCTTACGCGTTTCGTTCAACGTTCTGCATGAACTTGTCGTTTCTATAGACTAAGATGCTGACTAACTACAGAAGTGACAAAGTTTATATTACCTACACACGCTTCAATTGAATTCGTACTTTGTTTTTTCTTCTTCATAATATAATATTAGTGGAATTATTGATCAGTAGAAAATATTATATTCATCATCATCATCATCAGCCCGTAGAAGTCCACTGCTGGATATAGGCCTCCCTCAAAGATTTGCACGACAAACGTAATATTATATCATAATATAAATATTAAAGTTAAACTAATTCATTCGTTTAAGTATTTTATATAATATACCACTGTTTGCCTAATCACACTAATATTATAATTGCGAAAGTTTATGTGTAAGTGTGTTTGTTCCCAGTCAACTCGCTAACGGCTAAACAGATTTCTATGAAAGTTTAGTATGGGGTAGCTTATACTAGCCCAATACTAGTAATAACCTTTCCACGTAAGCCATTTTTTTTTTAGTTTTGACAAAAGTCGCAGAACAAAAGTTGATAATTTTGATGTTTATAATACCTAAGCCCCTGAAAGGGTGCTAATTGATTAGAAATAACCCTGTACATCAAACCTTTTTCATTTTATTATAAAATATGCAACACAACAATACTGGACCGACGAATACAAATAAATTCGTCGATTTTCCATGTTTTTTAATGTTATGCAAATTTTTCAAACATAATCACAGAGTTCCTATCTGTGAACATAATACTTATAATTTGTTTTGATTAGGTACTACAGCAGTTTTTGGTAACAGTTCTTGTTTTTTTTTTTTTATAATTATAATACCTACCAACTTAAATTCGGTTTAAGTACAAATTTGTCATGTTTCGTTTGATTTTGTTATTATAATTTTACGGTAGTAACAGGAGTAATTTTTTTTTACTGTTCTAACAACTTTCAACCGTAGTTTTAAGAAGAGTAATTCGTTTCCCGTTCTTACTACTGGTAGTAAGAATGGTAGTAACACTGGGAACAAACCCTAATTTTACCTACACTTGTTACACACACAACGTCACATCTTCATTTTTAGTCTATGAAAAGTATCGCAACATGGCGTCCACGCGCCATCCGATAATATTTTGTTTGCATTTAATTGTAAAATGATTATCCAATTACTCACCGATGGAAAGTTATTCCTTTGCACTTCGCCGTATTCTTTGTATTATTCGTGCAATATCTTAACACACACGAGACCATATTCAATAATTTTGAACTTTTTTCGTTTTAAAACAAACTAGACTGATGTACTCAAGAGCTAGCAAGCAACTAATTGATGTGCAGCCATATGGCTGCATTTGGGCGGAACATGGTAGGGATGTGCGTCGTCCTCTCTATACGTAGTAATATAGCTCGATGGAACCTAACGCACAAATACAGTTAGATGCCTTGCAACATGTAGGAAGTTTGAGAGGTATAAAGTCGGCATTATGATTTTTTTGCTGTAAGACCAAACCCGAAATCGCAGCTGCTACATACTGCTACAGTTCATTGGCTATCGACGAGATGTGTGGAACAAATGATATTTCTTGTGGAAGTCATCAGTTGGCCTTAAAATAAGTCGTTCATAATGATGAGCACTTTTATTGAAACTTCCAGTATTTGGAACGCAGTGCTCTGTATCTTTCAGTACTGTATTTCAATACTGGGGCAAAAACTAAAATAGCTAAACAAAATTGTGGTCTGAATGGACTAAACGGTCAGTCATTGTTCCGAGCGAACATTAATGCCCTCTTCAATTGTGGCCTTAATGGCTTAAGTTCCCAGTGTAGCCAGTTTCGAACAGTAGTTGCCATTATATTGCAGTTAGGGAAGGACTTTTGGACGTCACCGTCTTTGGGACGGACACTATGCTAATTGTCTTGTTAAGGTGTTATTCGTGTTTTCGTCTTCGAGCTTTGTCTCCTCTCTTCACTCTTGTCTCTTTTGATGGCTTGATTTTCCAGTGTGGCCAGTTTCGAACATTAGGTTGCCGTTAAGGAAGGGCTTTTGGACGTCACCGTCTTTAGGACGGATACTATGCTAATTGGTGTTATTCACGTTTTCGTTTTCTAGGCTTATCTCTTCCCATGTTTCCCTCAAAAAAGGAAAATTTTTGCTGTCGCGATTTCGACAGTATTTAGTAAAATCATTTAAGCATTGCCATTCAGCGTGGCAATGGCCAGCATGCTGGGCACGCTGCCAACTGGCAGTGGGCTTGAGCATTTGGTTTCTTGAGACCTTCAAGGGTCTGTGAATGATCCAATGCTTTTTATGTAGGTAGTAGTAGTGTAGTTTGTTTTAGCATATAAAGTACCTAGTATTGCATGTCTGTATACCTAATTTGTGATAAAATAAAAACATCGTAACAAGATTTGCGAGAATTTTTTTTTTTTTTTTTTTATTCTGAATAGGTTTGCGTTTGACCACATACTGCCTGTTGTTAAGCAGATATGCGGTCTAGGTTGTAGCACGCTTACCTAGAAGATACCTATTTACTCGGGATTTGAAGACGCCCACATTGTACTTTAGCGGGAAGACAGACCCAGGCAAAGCGTTCCACATTCTGGCTGTTCGTATGAGAAATGAGGATTCGAAACGCTTGGTTCTAATGCGCGGAATGTCCACCATAAAAGGGTGGCGCTTTGGTCGCGTCTGTCTAGCCGTACGATAGAAGAAAGGGGCAGGTGGGACCAGATTGTGCAACTCCTGGGCGCACTCTCCGAAGTGGATCCGGTAAAAGGCCGATAAACACGCTACCTTACGTCGATGCTCGAGACTTTGCAGCTGCGACATAGTCAGAGTGTCGTTGTCGATCAGCCTCTTGGCTCGCCTCTCAATCGACTCCAGAGCCTCCAGTTGATATTTGGCGGAGCCATCCCAAAGGTGAGAGCAGTATTCCATACACGACCTGACTTGAGCTTTATACAGACTAAGCAGTTGCTCAGGTGTGAAATACCGTCTCACCTTAGGAATAAAATTGGTCAAGAGCGAGTCGAGATATAGACTTATGAAGATTCAGTTCTACAGAGAAGTTAACGCTTTACGAGCTCTACTAATTTATTCACGACTAGCTGACCCGGTGAACTTCATCTCACTATCTGTCAACTGTCAATGAGAACATTTACATTTTGTATGAAAAAATGAAATTCATGTTTTTATTATTTTTCTCGCAACTGTTATAAATTATCTTACCGTTTAAACCTTATCTTAACTTCCACAAATATTTCAAGACCAAAATTAGCCAAATCAGTTCAGCCGTTCTCGAGTTGTAGCGAGACTAACAAACACATTTTTTTTTGAATTCCGTATTCAAAGGATTAAAACGGGACCCTGTTACTAAGACTGCGCTGTCCGTCTGTCTGTCACCAGGCTGTATCTCATGAACCGTTATAGCTAGAAAGCTGAAATGTTTACAGATGATGTATTTCTGTTGACGTATAAGAATAAATATTAAAAACAGAATTAAATTTATAATTAAGGGGGTCTTCCATACAAAAAACCTGATTTTTTAGCCGTTTTTCTCTCCATATTAATATTGTTTACAGTTAGAAGGTGGAAATATTCACAGAAAGTTTAGTTGAATATTCACTTTACTAATAAATTATGAAATTAAAATAAAATAACTATTTAAGGGGTGCTCCCATACAGTACGGAACCCTTCGTGCGCGAGTCCGACTCGTACTTGGCCGATTATTTATATAGATTCGTAATATTGGAACTGTCTGTCACGAAGCAGTTAACAGCGTATTCCGACAGCCTCACGTGACAGACAGTTCTTATTCCGAAGTTATTTTAGTTTAGGTTTTATTTCCATAAAACCTACAGAGCCTGGAGAAATCAAATAGCAACTGGAAGTGGCGCATTTTACTTTCAGTCACTGGTTTCGATTTGTTGAGGTCAAATATTTAGCCGAACTATGTCTATGACTGCCTCGGTGGCTCAGTAGTTACCCTGACTACTAGGTCAAAGAGGTATGGGTTCGATTCCCACCCAAGGCAAGCATTTATGTGATGAACATAGGTTTGCTCTATGTCTGGTTGTTATTAGTAATTATCTAAATATGTATTTAAAAATATGTATTATGTAGTATATCAGTCTCTGACAGCCATATGACAATGGTGTAACAAAGCGGTGTAACCACGAGTCTGGACCCCAATCTGGGTACAGACTCGTGGTTACACCGCTTTGTTACACTAGTGTGACTACGAGGACAGCCCGGACACTCCGCGATTTTTCATACAAAATCTGCTGTCTTACGCACACCTACACAGTACTTACTCACAGACAACACACTTACGCACGGTCGCTACACGCGCATTTGTGTGCGGAACGTCTATGGCTGTCAGCGATCACCACAACGTGACGACATGCCGCGTGAGTGAGACAGTTGCGTACTTAATTTGCAAAAATGAATATTAATCTAGTGCTTAAAAAAGTATAACAATTACTTAATTTGGAAGCATTTTAACAAAAAGTAACCGATCTACTTCTTTTGTAAGATAATATCAAGAGGAAGTTACCAAATAATGTAAAATAAGTTCCTATTATTTATCCTTAGGGAAACATTAAAATTTCTTGTTTTGTTACGTATCATTGATATTCAACCATACACAGTACAAGTGTTCCCTATTGTCACAGTCTAGGTAGTTTTTATTAGAAAATCCACCGGCCAGTGCAGCCCGCGCGCAGAGTACACGATGCGGTACGTAGCGCGGGGTGGAAGTGAGGAAGACTCAAACGGGTGGGGGGTAACGAGTGGCCGTTCTATACGTAGTATTATTATATATTCTTTGCTACGAGTAAACTTTTTTACTCGTGGTTACACTACTCTAAAAGGATCGCGCTTGACCAAACAATATATTAGGTAGGTAGTGATGTGCCTGATAGTTGAAAATCTTTTTAAGGTCAAGATGTTATGCTGTTGCAAACTGTTTAGTAATGTCATGGTAAATAAAATGTATCCACTAACATTGTAGTATAGAGTTTTTAGTGTTTTAGCTTCTTTTCAAAGAAAACCAAGTGAAACAACAAATGGCAAAAATAATTAAAAAAATTCGGATGGAAACCGGAAAATATCCATCTAGATGAAACAACAAATGGCAAAAATAATTAAAAAAATTCGGATGGAAACCGGAAAATATCCATCTAGATTTTTTTCCTAAACATCGAAATAAAAAAAATGCCACTAGCATTTCACAAATAGTTTGTGGCGAAAAACAAAATTTATAGGCATAAAGACAAAACTTCATCGCCGAATAGTAGGTTTGTGCACTGCTCTTTCACAATGCGCTCTTTTAACCCGTGAGAAGGCGCGCCTAATTTTCTTACACGAGTAGGCGCGCGCGAGCAAATTGCTCACACTATCATACATGTTAATATTTTTAGTGTTTCTATATTTATTGGCTTATAATGTATTCAAATAAATAACACAAGGTTTAGTAAGTAAGAAAACAAGTATTTTAATCAAAACTATTAAACATAATAGCAACTTCTAAAGCAAATAACAAAACAACCTAGTATTCATTAAATTTTTTGGCACGTTTCATAAAAATCACAATAAAAACTGTTACATAACAAAAACTAAAAAGTGTTATTCATCCATTAAATCTACACTAATGTGCCTCTCGAAACATACTGAAAACATGTATTTTACATGTGGATGATGTTTTTTTACATGTGGCGCGTGATGAGCAAATTGCCGCACGTTGGTACACGGCCTCCACAAACGCCTTGCTGCGCGGTCGCAACGCCACTGAGCGGATCGAGAATTGCGTCAGGGGAGAGGGGGTGAATATTTAGGAAGGTACATAAGTGCTTGAATTGGTGTGGCAAGGGAAAGACAAAAAATTTTTGAATTAAATTTTTGTGTGAGCAAATTGCTCATAGCGCGCCTTCTCACGGGTTAAACTACAATAAAATTAACGCTTTCATAACGTTCGTTAAAATCACGACGCTGTGCCATTATCGGCGTATGTTTCAATATGTATCTGCATTATTTAGCTACACACACATAAGCGATTCATTTAAAAAACGATGAAGCGGGGGAGAGGCGACTCGGCGATCCGCGGCAGATTGGCGATCCCTTACGCAGTGCGCGGTTACGTAGTAAAGTTTTTATTTTTTGCAGAAAGGTGTCTTTTTAATTTCAATTTTTTTTTAAAAATTATGTAATATTGTTTGTTTTGTTTTTAATAATTAAAATATATATATGTTACTCTAACATGTATACAAAAAGAATTAAATGCATTCCTGTTGTCTTTTCTATAGAATTTAAAATAATGACGAAAATGGCCGGCGCACAGGTGGATACGGGTTATTCATATTTCGCAATATTTCATAATTGTTTTATTTTTGTTTCTTAAAAGACCTACAATTATTATTTTTGTTACTTAAAAAATGACACATTTTTTTTTATTGCTGAGTAGGGATCGGAATTTCTTAGAATTTAGTTAAACACGTAGTATGTACTAGCAAAGAAAATATAGTGTGGTACTAGTATATATTCTGAGCAATATATATTTAGTCTCTGGGTTTACAAGGCCATCTTATACATAGTACAGATTTGTTTTATTTCCCCACACTAGCAGTGTTACCACGAGTCCTACGTTTTATTAGTTTACTTGTGGTTACACCACTCGGTGTAACCACGAGTAAAAAAGTTTACTCGTAGTCACACTGGTGTAACAAAGCGGTGTAACCACGAGTCTGGACCCGACAATCTTTGCTTATTTTGTGGTGAGAGACCGTGTCTAAGATGTCCCTTAATATTTTTTTATTTTATGTTTAACATCAGAAAATATGTGGTTAAACGTATATCACTATTAAATTAAAGAAAAAAGGGTTTACTCTTCAAAACATTAGTTAAACTATTAGTTCTCCGAACAGTACACCTCGCGGCACATCTTCTTAACCGAATCTTCATCCTATATCTCAACTCGTTCTCGATCGATTTGATTTATACTCGCAAATATTATTAGGATTCAGATACTAAACGATGTTGCCAAATATTATCGAAATCAGCTGATAAATAGCGCTACAGCAAATTTCTCCCCTTTTTGAGGGAAATACCCTAATCAAAACTCGCCGACGACACAAAACCCGCGTAGATACTAAGTTTCTTAGAGATTCGTTGAAGAATGCGACCTGAAGACAAAAATCAACACCCGGACAGACAAAAGCAAAATCGTCGAATTCAAGCGAAGACCTTCGTTTCGCTTTGGTCAGGTAAAAGTCTGTACTACTGTATAGAATAATATTTATACAAAAAAAGAACGGTTTGCACTCCAGAAGTGAAAACTTGCTCCCTGTATCTTACGAAATTTCGATTAGGTTACGTGTCCTAACGCGAGTTTAACATTTTTTAGTCGTCCCAACACTTAAAAAAATGATAGATAACGATTTATCATCAAAAATTTACATACATACTTAGTACAGTAGAAAGAGAATAATAAAATATAATTGAGTAAAAACAGACAAGAGTAAAATTCGACGTTACATCGAATGATTTAGTGGAATGTTTCATCTTATACGAGTATTTGTTTGTTAGCCATTATTTATTTCTCAGACAGAGGCTAGAACTCGGTTCGTGAAAGTACCACACTTTCTGATTGGGCCTGGCGGGCATTGGGGGACTAGCACAGATCTCGTGAGATGCGACATTAGCATTATTAACCCTTTGAAGTTGTCAGTGCGAGCAAGCGCGCGCGATATGTTACCGCCACTCGAACACCTCTTTTTTGCCTCACGGCGCCAGCCCGGCGAGACCACTTGATAAACTTATCATAAAATCTTAAGTACTGAACCGATTTGTATTCTGTAAATGTAGTTCTGATGAGAAATATATTACCTATCCGATATGTGACAAATATACAATTTTTTTAAAGTTATAAATATTGATTTTCAAATAAGTCAAAAATAGATGAGTTTTTTGTCAAGGTAATTTTCTCTCATTCTCGGCTCGATTTTGAGGCTAGAATATCTACCCCGGCACTAAGAAGGAACCATATTTTCCACCAAACCTCCTTTTCATGCTAGTTTATAATAAAAATCAACTAAAAAATCAAAATGAAATCGATTATTTTTTGTCACAACTAAATAGCACTTGACTAATATGAATGGCGGGCTTATTTTACAGTTCATTCTCTAAACAACAGATGGATATAAAATTCCCATGCTATAATCGACTCTATACCCTTGTGAAAAGGTTTTAAATGACCTGTAGTACGATGGTTCAAATCCGCACCATTAGCCATAGACGGATGCAAACATTCTAGTATTTTTGTTGGTTCGGATTGGAATCATTAGCCGTCAAGGGGTTAACAAATAAATTTCCACTTCAAAAGTGCCGCATTTGGATGAATTTGAAAAAAATAATGCCGAAATTTGCTGTAATAATTTTTCACAAAAAATTGCAACTACCTACGATTTCCACCATGTACAGAATTCGAATAATGTGCACGAATCGATGTGACATCCATGTACATTTTTGTTGATTTGTCTAAAACGGCTCAGCCGATTTCGATAAATTTTATCATTAAGTATATTATATTTTTTCTACATAAAGGTAAGGTGGATATGTCAGAAGCCATCAGCTGGTTTGGGGCACCAGGGCTAGCCTTTACAGACAACCATATTTTTATCGGGATTTCACCGTTGGCTCCATATTCAAAGTGTACCTAATCTTGTATAGATTGGGGTCTCGGGCGCTAGGTAAAGCGTAGGGCTCTTTAGGTCTCTGTGGAGACTAGACTAGACACGAAAGACAACGAAAATAAAACGATAAATAAGTCTATGTATAGACTCTAGAAAGAAAACTTAATAAATATTGGATTTAAATTCATAATTTCTTGGTCTAAGCTGGGAGATTTTGACTTTAAATTTGAAAGATAAACATAATTAGATGTAGGTATATTACAAAACAATAATCAAATATTATTAAACTGAATAAAATAAAATAAAAAGGAACACTTTGTAATAGTTAGATAAGTT
The DNA here is from genome assembly GCA_964007245.1 of Hypomecis atomaria. Lineage (NCBI taxonomy): Eukaryota > Metazoa > Arthropoda > Insecta > Lepidoptera > Geometridae > Hypomecis > Hypomecis atomaria. Next base: position 11,236,626 of record OZ023294.1, on the reverse strand, counting down.
AAATAATATAATGGAAATAGGTTAGAATCTTTGATAATAACATAAGTAATTAAACAAAAACTTTGTATCACGCTTAGATTGTCAAACATAGTATAAGTACCAGAAATTAGTAGACGTAAAATTAGATGCATAAAAAACAAGAATAAAATACTAAGTAGCATGTAAAAAATAGATATTAGTTAATAATTAGTGATAATTTAGTACCTATATAATTATAAAGTTGTAGCGTTCCTTTTGTTTTGTATCTTTGCAAGAAATAAAAGGCTATTTTATTTTATTATTTATTATAGACTCTACACAGGGCTAACTGCTTGCTCGGTGTAGTATTATTATAATAGATATAATAAATTAGTAAGCAATACTGTATTAAGCCAAAAGAGGGTGATCCACTTTTATGAACCAATTTAAATAAAAAAACTTCTGTTTCATACAAAATGTCATTTCGGAATCGACGAAATGTAATAAACAGCAAAATTTTATTTTTGCTATTGTAAAACTGGCCACTTTAAACCCGCTGGCCGTCTTCCCCGGTCTACCTGTTTTCTATCAATAAATTTGTAATCTATAGAAACACCCATGTGTTACTCACTTATCCGATAAAACATACCTGACCACACCACATGTCTGATATACGAAAAATAACTAATAACTTGCCATACCTACGATGCAGGCTATCTTGGTATGGGCATATAATGAGAAGGGAGGATAGTCATGTCACAAAAAGAACGCTTAATACCTATGACGGTAAATGGCAAAAGCGGGAGGGGAAGACCAAAAAAAGTGTGGTTGAATTGTGTGAAAGATGACATGCGAGAGAAAGGAGTTGATGATGAGATGACGAATGATAGAGTGAAGTGGCGAAAGGAAACGTGCTGTGCCGACCCCACCTAGTGGGATAAGGGCAAGATGATGATGACCTACGATTGATTAGATAAGTTTATTAGATATCAAAAATCAATTCCAAACAAATAGGACGATTAATATTTCAATCTAAGTTTCTCCCTCAATCAAGTGGACTGACAGATCTCTAAGACGATCTGATAGATTTACAGCACTTGGAAACTCGTTAGTGTTCTGTATGACCTAGGCTTGTTCGTAACGGTGGCCACTAAAAGGGAGCTCTGGGATAATATCTATCTCTTCTTCTTCGTCCTCTTCATTACTGAAGGTCGTGCCCGTCTAAAAATGCTTTAACGGAATCAGTGACGAGCTGCTTCCACGCCGCCCTATCTTCGGCTTTCTTCAGAGCAGTGGAAACTGGAAGCCCGGTTATCGACTTAATCTGATCAGACCAACGGGTAGGTGAGCGTCCACGTGGTCTTTTGCCATCTACTTTCCCAACTACAACCAGTTTCTCGAAATTGTCTGGCTGCCTACGGGCGATGTGACCAAAGTAAGTCAAGACTCGTTGATAGCAAATTGTGGAAAGCCTAGTCTTAATCTTTAATTGCTCAAGAATGGACTTATTGGTGCGTTTCGCTGTCCACGGTATGCGTAACACTCTCCTCCAACACCACATTTCGAAAGCTTCGATCTTTTTTCGGTCCACCGCGCGAATTGACCATGATTCGGAGCCATACAAGAATATCGAGAATACCAGCGTTTTTACGAGTCTCATTTTGGTTGCGTTGGAGATATTCCTGTTTCGCCAGATCTTCGTCATCTTGCTCATGGCGGCTTTCCCCATCTGTATCTGTATAATATCTATATTCTTTTCTAAAGATGTACATAATGTCCTCTACAATATACCATACCATGACTGTGCAAGGCACACCACAACACGATAAGTACGCTTCGAATGCCACTCTCAAACGGATACCACAACAAGTTAAACGGGATGAGATACGGTCAGTGATAATAATTATTTTTCGCAAAAAATGGCAAAACCGCCTTCCACCGTATACAAAATTCGAATTTTTCGCTCGAATTGTTTACATTATTGTTGATTAATCAAAAACAGCTCAGCCGATTTCTGTAAAATTTAAATGGGGCTACATGGAGAGCATACCTTTCGAACTAATAAAGAATTTTTCGATTCGGTTCACAATTGGCGAAATCATCGATGAACATACAAAAAAACTACATACACACGAACATAAAACCTCCTCCTTTTTGGAAGTCGGTTGAATGCCTTTGTTTGTAATTTTAAGAATTATTCGCTCCCATAGGAGCCCCCCTTAATTACTGTTTTCGGTTTTTAGTATATTTTGTTGTTATAGCGGCAACAGAAATAAAGTATCTGTGAAAATTTCAACGTTCTAACTATCACCGTTCGTGAGATACAGCCTGGTGACAGGCAGACAGACGTCCAGGACAGACAGGGTCCCGTTTTCACCCTTTGGGTACGGAACCCTAAAACTAAAGTGTGGTTGTTATTCTCGCTAAAACTCTAGATCGGGTAAACCGATTTGGTAAATTTTGATCACGAAATATTTGTGGAAGTTAAGGGAAGGTTCAAACCGTGAGAAAATTTATAAAAGCGAGAAAAATAATAAGAACATTAATTTAATGTTCCCAAACAAAATGTTTTTGCATATAAATATTGTCATTGACAGTTGACAGTTGACAGATGGTGAGACGAAGTTCACCGGATCAACTAGTTAATTTTTTTTAAATATTTTTTTTATCGCAAATAAGTCCGCGTTTGACCACCAAATCGCCTGATGGTAAGCGACGTTGTGGTCGAAGATGAAGCACGCAGACCTAGAAGGCTATGAAGTTTTTTGAAACTTCTCACCACCTATAAGCCGAACAGCACGCCAATCCACCGATTCCAAGGCCTCGAGCTGATACTTAGCCGAGCCATCCCAAAGATGGCAGCAGTATTCCAGACACGAACGAATCAGTGCTTGATACAGAGTATGCAACTGCCCCGGTGTGAAATACCGCCTAACCTTGTTCAGGATACCCAGCTTCATACCAGCCAATTTGGCCCTAGATTCTAGGTACGAGCCGTAGTTCAATGAGGGAGTAAGTGTTAGCCCCAGCAGTTAAAAATCAATAACGTGCTGCAGAACAACTCTACCGTTCTAATCGAATTGTTGTTTGGAGTTTGCGCTTCTCTCTCATAGTGTGTCGGACGTTCTACGCTACGTGCCTGCTATTCAAGAACTTACTGTTGCCACAATGTATCGCAATGATGAACATCGAATCTTGCTTTGTTAAGTGAATAGTGCCGATGAGTGACCTCCTTAAGACCTAGCCTCGGAGCTGGGTTATTGCATTCTCGCACCATTACCTCTCTAGTTTTATATTTCCTATTTGCTGCTTTCGCTATTTCCTTTTACCGCGGGGTAAATATTCAGTTATGTAGGCGAGGAGGCGCCCGCCGGCCCTTTTCTGTGTTAAATTGAAAGGAACAACCAATAAACTTAAACTGATACAGAATTAACTTACAATCTCACACCAACAAAAAATAATCGGCCAAGTGTGAGTCGGACTCGTGCACGAAGGGTTCCGTACTGTATGGAAGCTCCCCTTAGTATGTTTTATTTACATTTAACAATTTATTTTGAAGTGAATATTTAACTTAATATTCTTATTCACAGAATATTAAGTTAAATATTCACTTCAAGTATCTCTAGCTGTCACCGTACAAAAAGCGCCTAAAAAATTATGTTTGTTGTATGGGAGACCCTTGAATATTTATTTTTTCGGTTTTTTATTTGTTATAATAATAAGCAGAAATACGTCATCTGTGAAAATTTCAGGGTTCTAGCTATCATCGTTCATGAGATACAGCGTGGTGATAGACAGACCGACACACAGACAGACAGACGGACAGCGGCATCTTAGTAATAGGGTCCCGTTTTTACCCTTTGGGTACGGAACCCTAAAAATGGTTGTCTGCAAATTCGGTTTACGGTCTACATGATAGCGTCATAAGAAAACATCGTTAAATCAACCACTGAAATAAGCCAAACGCTCAGACCGATCATGCCTCTCTATCGCTTGGTCTTGAGGTGGTCACCGCATGCTAGATTTTTTTGTTCCCACGGTCGGATGAAGACGACAGTTGAAATATGTATCTTAAAATAAAACTGTAAGAAAAAAAGGGTCGCTATTCATAAAATAAAGATAAATTGACCAAGTGCAGTAAAGTCATAAAACAAAACATGAATCAACTTAAATGACTTTTGCGTGACGGTTAAAACTAATTTCTTAAAAACGCTTCCGAGATAAACAAAAGGAATAGGGAATTTAGAATCCTCGTAAATCTTCAACAGTTCATCCGCATGCTGAGAGGCATGCTGAAACCATAAATTTTAAGAGAAAAAAATATGGAAAGAACCGTAGTTGACCATTTCCTGGTATGACGGGGGCGAGTCCTGGTTTTTTGTATTAGGGATTCACCAATGAAGACATACTTTCGTGGTTGTTTGAGTTTCAGATGGGGCGGGACCTTCGGTCGTGCGAACTGACCTGAGATCTTGAAAAAGATGACGGAGGTTCACTCGTCGACCAGCCGCGCAACTCTTCAGTAGTTCTAATTAAGTTTTACGGGTTTTGAAAGCTCAGTTATTTTTAAATAGAGTCAGTGAGTTTGTTAAGTCTGTTAGAAAGTCTGTGATGGTGTTAAGATGGAGAATAGCGGGTGGTTTGGTAATGTACTCTAACTGTCCTATATATTTTAGTACAAGGATATATCTCACGAAATTGTGTAAATTTTTTTTGTATTCGAAAGGTCATTCACGATAACTTATCAACGATCTTATGGGGAGTATGTCAAGTGACCGCAGTGAATTGATACCATGAATAAAAACTATTTTGTCGATGTGGGTCTTAGAATAAAAGGGATAGTGCCTATATTCACTTAGGTATAGCGATACAGATACGCAAATGTACGTCGTACCTCAAACAGGTTCGAATCCTGTTTTATTAATCTTCACTGTATAAAGATAGTGGACTCGACAATTCCGTGAATTTAGCTTAAGATTTGTATGTGAAAATATGGTTGGAAATAACAATGGGTTCGAATCCCGTTTATTGATTTATTGTCGAATATAAGCAAAGGACTTCACTTTCGCTTTTTTACAACTGGAAATAGAGATGTGCCATATCCATGTTATCATTTTACCTGGGAAACGTGTGTATTGCATCTGCACTCTAATTTAACGTACTATTTAACTCCGGGCCATAAAATGGTAATGAGATGATGTACTAATATGTAATACGAACGTGAATATAAGTTTATGTTCCTGTCTAGTTATAAACTATAGCGACTTGTGAACACCTTTGTACATAATGGGGAGGCTGAAAGGCTTTATAAATCTACGAGGGAATTTAAAAGAGCTTACCTATACTAAAGCGTGGAATTATATTTGGATTAGAAAATGTATAAATATGTAATGTGTCCTAGTCTTAAGAAATTTAAGTCCATTGTAGGCCGGCTATGAGGTTTTTTATTTCTGGCATTTCGTTTTCCTCATAAATTTGGTGCCGTAGCAACTGAAAATGCTGGTCGATTAACAATTTAATACAATAAAATCGACCCAATTCTACCAAAGAGGTTATATGTATTATTCGTCATGAACATTTTATGTAGATCACAAAATTAAATGATTTGATCTACTATGTGCTTGGTTTCATTCATTTAGTTTTAAGACCTTTTACCTAATTAACAAGGGAACAACAGAGATAACAGATACCAGACTGCCTAAGTGACTTTGTCTAGTTACATTGGATTCCAAAAGAATTAACTATAGGAGTTTGAGCATATAGTCTCTGCTGATCTCTATGTAACTTAATTATTCACTCGATACCTGATAATAGATAATCGAACATATCAATAAATACATTTGGAGGATAGGAAATTTGATTCATGAAATTAATCCTAATACGAAGTTCGACCTTAAGTAAACATAGATAGATGATCACCATTAGTTATCACTAGCTTTAACTTTAAATACTAATGAGTAGATAAGAGGTTAGCGCATGTAGAGAAATTCTTATTATCATTCGATCCGAACTTAGATAGTTTATTAGATATAGAAAGCAGAATCCGGGTGCAGCCTGGACATGGGATCTTCGAGAGTATACAACGTAAGTGGTTAAGTATATACAATCAGCACTAAGTACATAGGGACGCTTAGGGTGTAGGATATGTATACATATATACATGTACATGTAGGAGCTTAAGGATTTATAGTGTTGGCGCGATGAGTGTGTGTGCAGCGAGTTAAGAAACAACTGTTTAGTAATTTCAATTACTAACTTTATTGATAGAATCAGTACATGACCGTGGCGGGAAGCGGCAGGCCTGGGCTTCGTTAACACAATTGTCCTCTCCAACCGATCCATTGCTTCTTAGTTTGGCCAAACTAATCATACAATTCTGTTCGAAATTGAATATAACAAATGGTACCTACCCCGGGGGAAGAACGCTATTGAGAGCGTTGTCGACGAAATCAGATATAAATATATACGCTTCGCAGCGTTAGGGTAAATAACGGACGGTTGCCCCCCTATAATCGATGTAAATCGAGCTGTAAGTCCAGCCTTAGGAATTCCCTCACGACGGCCGATCCGGTCTGGTTTCTGACGGGTGGACACTAATGGTCCACACTGGAGTCAACTGCACCAAACCACGCTCCTAGCACTTACTATGACAGACCTGTACTTAAATGAATAACGCACTAGCATCAAAGTAGAACAAATTCATACGTCCTACATAAAGGTCAGCGTTTTGTTAAACTCCTTAAGAGCTAAGGGAACTGTCATAAACAAAGTAAGCCTAGGTAGAATGGCTAGGTGATTCCTCCAGTTCATTCGGTCCAATGTACTGATGTAATTATACACGAAATTCGCGAGTTTGTTGATGCGCAATACTCATACTCTCCACCACGTCAAGACTCCTGAGGCTATTAGAAACTTTGTCGATACACACATACATAAATATATAAAAGACGATCACGACTGAGGTTGTACCATCACAGAAAATGGTGCCGAGGACCAGAATTTCAAATACGTATTCTGATACAATACGATTGGAATTAGAACTAAAATTATAAACACAACGTAGAAATCACGTGTATCGAGTGAATGTTTCAGGGATACCAAAGGAGAGAGAGGAGATTTCCAGTTTATTGTGCATGAACTATATTTCTGTGCATGAATTACAAATTTGTGTTTTACTGTTTTTTAAATTGTGTATTGTGTTGCATCCGGTATATACATATAAATTCAAATTTCACAGGATATCAAGAAAAAGTAGAGCATAACAGTGAATGTATCACTTTCACTTCAATTTGCAACAAGTATATTCTAAAGAATTATTGTAAATCATAATCTTTTGTTTATCTCGGACGAAAACAAAAATAAAACATTGTAAAGTAATATTGTCAAAACGGTACTATTTTATAACGCGTTGAGCAGTGTCATAAAAATTGGATAAGGGCTTTTATGTCGTGGTTAGGAGCACTATTGTTATAGTTTATTTCACGGTAGTTGTAAAGATAATTATTAACAATAATGGCGGAAGGTAGAGGTAGACGGACGTTGAGGAAACGCGGTTTAAATAAGGGGATGAATGCAAGTGGGTCGAGGGAACGTAATAGGTCTAGGGAAAGCACGACCCTTGAGTTGTTATTACAAAGAATGAATGAATTTCATGATAAATTAGAGTTACTAGGTTCGGGCAGTACTGACGGTGGGGTAACCAGCGATTTAACGCGCGAGATGAACGAAGGAACGGGTGAGGTTAGAGGCGGCACTAGAACACAAGAAATTACTAGCTTTTCGACCGAGGAAGCTAGCACGGCATCTTCGACTGTTCAGAATGTTTATGTAGTCCAACCTACAGTGAGCAAGCCTATTTTTGACGGGAAATCACAGGTTAACCCGATCACATTCTCAAAAAGACTAAAGAAATACATTAAAGCACTAAACGCGCACGATAGAGGGGTCGATATAGCTTTGGCGTGTGTCACGGGTTATGTACGACAGGTTATGGAATTATATTCGAAAGATTGGGTTACTTTTTGCCGATTTTGAAGCTGATTTTAGGCGTAACTACTGGACCGAACAAATTCAAGAGTCGATGAGGTACAAATTAATCAGGGGTGTATATTCCGGTGAATCGGGCCTAACCATGTCCGAACACTTTGCCCAAGAAGTAGAATCGATGCAGTCATTAACTATCGCTTTCAGCGAGAGGGACCTCGTAAATTCAATTATGCGACATTATTCTGTAGATATACAGCAGTTATGGTTTATAAAGACAGAAGAACCTATAATTATAAATGGCGCAAACTTCCGTAGGGGATTAGAACAGAATATTGTTATAAGACACCAGGTAATTAAAATAAATAACTCCAATAGGAATAATCGACAAGATGGGCACGTTAGGCGACCGGTTACAGCTACTATGACAGCAACGGCATGGAGTGATAGTCGTGGTTCATTTAGGGGTAGAGGCTATCAGCGAGGTCGTGCGGGTTTTAGTTCGAATTATAATAGGACATCTCCACATACGGAGGGCGAGATAGACCTAGCACAGGAAGGCCAGCCATAACTTTCGTAAAGGGAACGGAGACGACTACTCCGACAAAGCTTGTAGGAGAGGACAACCAAAAAACTGATGTCCCCCACACAAGCGGGTCCAGATAGTTTAGATATGTGTGAAGTTGGGGGCGACGGAACTCGGGGGCGTACGGAGGCAAGAGAGATGAGATGAATGATGATTACTCATTGCCTAGGTTTCCAGAAGTGAGTGTATGTATATGGATGTATGGCGAACGGATGAATGCGATTATTTTTACTGGAAGCCAGACTAGCGGTATCACTATGGAATTTTATAACTCTATTCGAGAGGAAAGGGGAAGTTCACCTGAGATCGCTTACTCAGTTGTAGTGCAAGGAACATTTTGTTCGGGGAGTGAGAGTATAAATCGGATGGTGTTGATAGAACTCAGGCTAGGTTGTACAGTAGTTGAAGCACCTGTACAAATTATGTGTAGACTACATAACTCATTAATGTTAGGATTTTATGATTAGCTAGGACGAGTGAGAGGTGTGGTAGATTGTGGTAGTGAAAGAACATTGTCAATAGAACATTCGGGAGTTAAAACAAGCGTTAGGATAAATTCAGATTGTGAGATCGAAAGGTTAGGGGGCGCAACAAGTACTTTTACTTTAAATACTTATACACTACGGGCAAACCATTCCAATTCGAAACATTAAATAAAACTTCAAACTCAATTGGAAAGGAAAATTACATAATATCGATCTAGACGATGAACGAAAGAGCCTGTTATTGCCTGTATTAGAAAAACATTCTTAGGTGTTACCAACAAGCTAGGGTTGACAGATAAATACGTGCACGTTACAAAACTAATAGATGAAAACCCGTTTGTAAAACGACGCTATCCGATACTCATAGGAAATAGGGAACGAGTGAAGGAGAAATTAGACGAGCTAGATAGATTGGGCGTTATAAAACAGGAAGCGACACTGTCTTGTAGTCCACTTACTTATACTGAGAAACGGAATGGGTCAATGTGACTCGTATTAGACTCACGGGAGGTAAATAAGAAAATGATATGTGACGCCGATTGCCGCTGATTACGTCCGAAAAATAATTAGAAGGGAAGAATAAATGAAACTTTACGGAAAACTATCGGCATATTACATCGGTTGGGTAGATAACGATGAAATAGATTTTAAAAACGACGATTGCCGGATTAATTGATTAGACATCGAATTTTCAAAATCTATTTGGGGGCGTGTGAGGTGGTCACCGCATGCTAGATTTTTTTGTTCCCACGGTCGGATGAAGACGACAGTTGAAATATGTATCTTAAAATAAAACTGTAAGAAAAAAAGGGTCGCTATTCATAAAATAAAGATAAATTGACCAAGTGCAGTAAAGTCATAAAACAAAACATGAATCAACTTAAATGACTTTTGCGTGACGGTTAAAACTAATTTCTTAAAAACGCTTCCGAGATAAACAAAAGGAATAGGGAATTTAGAATCCTCGTAAATCTTCAACAGTTCATCCGCATGCTGAGAGGCATGCTGAAACCATAAATTTTAAGAGAAAAAAATATGGAAAGAACCGTAGTTGACCATTTCCTGGTATGACGGGGGCGAGTCCTGGTTTTTTGTATTAGGGATTCACCAATGAAGACATACTTTCGTGGTTGTTTGAGTTTCAGATGGGGCGGGACCTTCGGTCGTGCGAACTGACCTGAGATCTTGAAAAAGATGACGGAGGTTCACTCGTCGACCAGCCGCGCAACTCTTCAGTAGTTCTAATTAAGTTTTACGGGTTTTGAAAGCTCAGTTATTTTTAAATAGAGTCAGTGAGTTTGTTAAGTCTGTTAGAAAGTCTGTGATGGTGTTAAGATGGAGAATAGCGGGTGGTTTGGTAATGTACTCTAACTGTCCTATATATTTTAGTACAAGGATATATCTCACGAAATTGTGTAAATTTTTTTTGTATTCGAAAGGTCATTCACGATAACTTATCAACGATCTTATGGGGAGTATGTCAAGTGACCGCAGTGAATTGATACCATGAATAAAAACTATTTTGTCGATGTGGGTCTTAGAATAAAAGGGATAGTGCCTATATTCACTTAGGTATAGCGATACAGATACGCAAATGTACGTCGTACCTCAAACAGGTTCGAATCCTGTTTTATTAATCTTCACTGTATAAAGATAGTGGACTCGACAATTCCGTGAATTTAGCTTAAGATTTGTATGTGAAAATATGGTTGGAAATAACAATGGGTTCGAATCCCGTTTATTGATTTATTGTCGAATATAAGCAAAGGACTTCACTTTCGCTTTTTTACAACTGGAAATAGAGATGTGCCATATCCATGTTATCATTTTACCTGGGAAACGTGTGTATTGCATCTGCACTCTAATTTAACGTACTATTTAACTCCGGGCCATAAAATGGTAATGAGATGATGTACTAATATGTAATACGAACGTGAATATAAGTTTATGTTCCTGTCTAGTTATAAACTATAGCGACTTGTGAACACCTTTGTACATAATGGGGAGGCTGAAAGGCTTTATAAATCTACGAGGGAATTTAAAAGAGCTTACCTATACTAAAGCGTGGAATTATATTTGGATTAGAAAATGTATAAATATGTAATGTGTCCTAGTCTTAAGAAATTTAAGTCCATTGTAGGCCGGCTATGAGGTTTTTTATTTCTGGCATTTCGTTTTCCTCATAAATTTGGTGCCGTAGCAACTGAAAATGCTGGTCGATTAACAATTTAATACAATAAAATCGACCCAATTCTACCAAAGAGGTTATATGTATTATTCGTCATGAACATTTTATGTAGATCACAAAATTAAATGATTTGATCTACTATGTGCTTGGTTTCATTCATTTAGTTTTAAGACCTTTTACCTAATTAACAAGGGAACAACAGAGATAACAGATACCAGACTGCCTAAGTGACTTTGTCTAGTTACATTGGATTCCAAAAGAATTAACTATAGGAGTTTGAGCATATAGTCTCTGCTGATCTCTATGTAACTTAATTATTCACTCGATACCTGATAATAGATAATCGAACATATTATTACGAGATGGGTTCTTGGATAATCAGTTAAAACGCCGATTGTTCACTTTGCACTTTATTGTTACGCAGTAGGCGTGGCCTACTGCGTAACAATATCAATAAATACATTTGGAGGATAGGAAATTTGATTCATGAAATTAATCCTAATACGAAGTTCGACCTTAAGTAAACATAGATAGATGATCACCATTAGTTATCACTAGCTTTAACTTTAAATACTAATGAGTAGATAAGAGGTTAGCGCATGTAGAGAAATTCTTATTATCATTCGATCCGAACTTAGATAGTTTATTAGATATAGAAAGCAGAATCCGAGTGCAGCCTGGACATGGGATCTTCGAGAGTATACAACGTAAGTGGTTAAGTATATACAATCAGCACTAAGTACATAGGGACGCTTAGGGTGTAGGATATGTATACATATATACATGTACATGTAGGAGCTTAAGGATTTGTAGTGTTGGCGCGATGAGTGTGTGTGCAGCGAGTTAAGAAACAACTGTTTAGTAATTTCAATTACTAACTTTATTGATAGAATCAGTACATGACCGTGGCGGGAAGCGGCAGGCCTGGGCTTCGTTAACACAATTGTCCTCTCCAACCGATCCATTGCTTCTTAGTTTGGCCAAACTAATCATACAATTCTGTTCGAAATTGAATATAACAAATGGTACCTACCCCGGGGGAAGAACGCTATTGAGAGCGTTGTCGACGAAATCAGATATAAATATATACGCTTCGCAGCGTTAGGGTAAATAACGGACGGTTGCCCCCCTATAATCGATGTAAATCGAGCTGTAAGTCCAGCCTTAGGAATTCCCTCACGACGGCCGATCCGGTCTGGTTTCTGACGGGTGGACACTAATGGTCCACACTGGAGTCAACTGCACCAAACCACGCTCCTAGCACTTACTATGACAGACCTGTACTTAAATGAATAACGCACTAGCATCAAAGTAGAACAAATTCATACGTCCTACATAAAGGTCAGCGTTTTGTTAAACTCCTTAAGAGCTAAGGGAACTGTCATAAACAAAGTAAGCCTAGGTAGAATGGCTAGGTGATTCCTCCAGTTCATTCGGTCCAATGTACTGATGTAATTATACACGAAATTCGCGAGTTTGTTGATGCGCAATACTCATACTCTCCACCACGTCAAGACTCCTGAGGCTATTAGAAACTTTGTCGATACACACATACATAAATATATAAAAGACGATCACGACTGAGGTTGTACCATCACAGTCTGCGCTCTCGCTTGCACACTCGGCTCAGAAACGTGACACTTTTTTGTGCGTGCATCCGGTGTTTATCGATTTATAAGACGTTATCTCGTGAAAAAATTTAAGCAGGAATAAATCTATGAACTAGGTATTTCTCGTCGATTTTTTTTCATCCATAAACATATTTTCTGTTAAAAATAATGACATTTATTTACTCAGTTTGGTTCTTTCTCAGCATCTTACTATGGACGCAATTTTCAGCATTTAACCGTCTTACGACAAAAGATTTAAACACGCCTTAAACACTGGTTAACCGTGCAATTTGTTCCGTTAAACCGTGCTAAAGTGTGATTATAACTTTTGTGGTTAGACCGTTGATGTTTGGTTTTTGTTATGTAATAAACTTACAGGTGGAGCTAGAGCATTTTCTACAGGTTTTTTCAGGTTTGTCCAGTTCTTAAAAAAATGTTCTTTCTTAAGGCTAAATTAATATTCAAGGGCAGTGAAATTTTCTAGGTACAATACAAAGACTTTAGTGTGAGTTTGCATAATAAAAGAAAACTATCATCGTTTTCATCAGGCTCCATACACTTTCATAGTTCTTCCTTGTTTTCGCCAGGGGCGCTCTGTACAAAAATATACGGATCTACAATAATCTACATAGAAACGACTGTTACAGTACTCGTAGTTTACGGAAACTACAGTAGTTTCCGATCACGTACAAACTCATAGGTGCTAACTCCTCTAAAGTAAATTCAATTCACAAGCACTTTTGTAAGAAAAATATCCATATACCAAAAGTTGCAAAGTCTTCAGCTTTACTATTACAGTTTACAATGTCATTTAGTCATTTGTATTCGCTAATACGACTTTTTACTGCAAACACCAACTTCGTAGACATTTTATGAAACTTGAATACTATTTTCAAGCGCTATTAAGCTGAAATAATGTGTTTTTAAAGTTTTGCTGCTCTGGAAAGTGCGTTCTTATGACCTTTTATACTTTCGAGTATTTACTTAACAAAAGAGGTTTTATAGAGTTTTCAATTTGTTTATTAAACGATACTTATATTTATCTAATTATTTATTAACTAGCTGGAAATCTGGGATCCGTTTCTATGAAAATGTTGAAGAGCTTAGGTATACACATATTTATTTTTTAATTTATATTCTTAGGTAGCTACTCTGTAATGCTATCGAGATTCAAGCCAGAACACTAAAATATTCAGGTTCTAAGAATTTTGTCCCGTTTTCCCGTTCGACTATATTTAGAAGTAAAAAAGGCAACGTTTCATAAAAATATTTTTTGCAAATTTTTTCATAACTATCATTTTAGTCACTGGACGTCCACTGTTAGACATATGCCTTCTACCTACATTGATCTCTAAGAAAACAGCTTGGAAACGGTGTGCATCTAACAAGATTTTGTGTAAAAAGATCCTTTATCAACTACAGTTCCAGAATTTACTGAATAAACTTGTTAATAAAATAAAGTTTGAAATATAATTTCTATGACACCTACCTAGCTACTTATATACAGATTAACAGAGGTTCAGGGACCTTATTGTGTAAGCGCTCTGACGTTCGGCTTCGCTTTTCCACCCGCTCGCTCTCGAGGCGTGAGTAGGGAACTGGCGCGAGCAGGAGCAAAAGGCAAAGTCGAACGTCAGAGCACTTACACAATAAGACCCCAGGTTTCTTGATGTAGGTACATAATAAAACACTAGTGATCATTTTATGAAGTAAAACATTTTTCAAACCTTACTTTGTTTTCTCTTACCTAACTGTCTAGACTTTGGCTATAAATTAATAGAAATTTTACAAATAAATTGAACACATCAGTATATTTGGCCGTCTATCGGTACATAAAACGTCTTATTTAAAACAAAACAAATGACCCAATTACTCTTACTACCCCACGATCCAGTATTTAATCTTATCTATGCCGATAGAGGCGAAAAAAATTCTTTACGCGCCCGTCACGCCAAGATTTACCGACATTGATATAGGCACGACGACACAATGTAATTGAAATTCAGTAATACAGCTTCTGTTTTTAAACATTTAAGATGTAAGATAGTCTATTTGCAAATCTTTTATAGCTTTAACGTTGAAATACCATTTTGTGAGTGTAAAAGTGAAAATGTGTTAATGTATACGTACGATTAACGCAATACACGGGACTTATTATTACGCATGCCCGCATCGAGCTATATTACTACGTAAGTAATATTTCCTCAAAGCATGCCCGCGTGCAGTTTGCAAAGTTTGATTTTGAAATTGCGTAAACTCACAGTTTTATCTTTACTGTGGGATTTATTACACCAAAAAAGATTTTTGATTGGCTTAGATTTTAGTGATAATTTATTTCCAACAGGGCGGCGGGTCCCTGCCGCCCGCACCGGTCTCAGTCCCCCTTTGTCGTCTACCCGCGCGCCCCTGTACCCGCGCAGGCGAGGACTCAGTTAAATGGTCATACTATAATTTTCTTTCAAATTTATTTTAGTACACAAATATAGATAATATACTTAGGCTACGAACCCTTTTATTTTTAGCCAAGTGAAATCTTTTGTAGATACCACCCCACCTCGTGGGCAGGCGGGTGGTTATGTGGGAGTCCTGCCGACTGGACAGTATACCCACCAAAACCTCTGGGTGTTCCACCACTGCCGGGGCTACGGGCACGCTTGCGCACTCCTCCGCGGCGCTCGACAGCGCTGGCCTTAATCAGGCCCCACCACGGAGCATAGGCTCCCGCCAGAATGACGATGTGCCGAACACCAGGCACATCGTCGTCCACCACCTGGGACCAACTAGTACTGGGCGTCAGACAGCACCCGTGTCCGACAGCCCTGGTCCCGATGCAACGGGTCAATTAAAGTGGCCCCGCGCCTGCCACTACGGCTGCAGAGGATATGGAGAGCAGCCGTCGCGATACCGACACTCCTCTTCCCCTGCAGTTCCACCTCAGTTGGCAAGCCAACCTACTGGCCAGCCTCCACACGGGTTTGGGGAAAAAACCCGGAGAGGCGGCCCCACCTCGGGTTCTTCTTGGTTCACCAGGCTCCAGGGCACCTGGCTACTAAGCCCCCTCGCCAGAACAAGGCGGGAACCCACTCGGGGTGGTACGCTACGAACCCTACGCAACCTAAAACAAAACCTAAATCTAACTCTACAATACCTAGGTAGGTTCCTAGGCCTTCAAAATGTCTAATTTACTAAGTACAAGGTACAGCTCAATTTTTCAAACCCAACGATCCATCACAAATAATTCCAATCCCTCGTTGGTGCAAAGATAGATTACTGTTGTAAGCATGCATCGTGCGTGTGGCCT
This sequence comes from Hypomecis atomaria, assembly GCA_964007245.1. Lineage (NCBI taxonomy): Eukaryota > Metazoa > Arthropoda > Insecta > Lepidoptera > Geometridae > Hypomecis > Hypomecis atomaria. Next base: position 11,220,515 of record OZ023294.1, on the reverse strand, counting down.
CAGTGTTGGCATCACTCCAAATTATTTTTTGCCAATTTTTGCCGAAGTCGTCGTAAGGGATAAATCAGCCGGAGGTCAACTCTGGCAACTGCATAAAATCACAATATCGTCGTTTCGCTGTATACCACTGTTGATTTAGTGGCGATATGTATGAAAATATGAAGGATACGGGTCATTGGATACTGTTTACGACAGGAAACATTCTTTACAAGGGACAAACAAAAAAATACTCGAGTGCATCAAGTGAAATGTTAATGTTAGTGAAGTCTGACGTCTCATATTTTTCTCTAGATACTTATTAAAGGGATTTTTGTTTTCTATAGTTCGGCCGTTCAGAGAATGCGTTCCTGACACGTCATCTTGAAAAAATGTTTTTGGCCGATATCTCGGAAACTATGTACTTAAGGGCAAAAAACAGATCATTATTGTAGAAAATAAAATTTTGCATCTTCATGATTTCGGCCAAAAACATTTTTTCAAGATGACGTGTCAGGAACGCATTCTCTGAACGGCCGAACTATAATAGCTAGAATGTTAGCTTGTCAAAATGCAACTTTAAGACTTAAGTCACGGATAATATAATAATTACTACTTACTTAGTTTAAATGTTACTTCTGGTCAACTTATACTAATGAAATAATCACTGCTTACTTATAGAATATTTAATAGACATATTTTGTTAAACTTGTTAGGATTTTCCGTGCAAGAGTGTAAGTACTTGAGCTGATGTTAGTTTACCTAAGGATTTATTCCTAAACCATTTCTTTTCTCATTTTACGTAAAACTTGTATCGATGCATTAGAATTAGAATCAACATGATTATTTGTTTTCTTTGTGTTTATAGATTAATATAATGAAGTAACTTCTTCAGGAATTATGAAAATCATGATGTTTTTAGGGTTCCGAACCCAAAGGGTATAAAACTAATTAGCCTAGTAACTAATTAAGGGCCCTATTATTACGAATCCGATGTCCGTCTGTCTGTCTGTGATCAGGCTATATATCTCATGAACCGTGATAGCTTGAAAACTGAAATTTTCACAGATGATGCAGGTATGTCTGTTGCGGCTATAACAACAAATACTAAAAACAGAATAAAATAAAAATTTAAGGGGGGCTCCCATACAACGTGATTTTAGAGGAGTTTTTTTGCTCGCTATTAATAACGGCAAGAGAAATGAGGCCAAGGTATGGTACGGAACCCTTCGCGTGCGAGTCCGACTCACACTTGGCCGACTTTTTTGTGTGTTTGATTTGAAAAAAAGTCTTATTGTTGCCCTAAAACAAAGCGTCTTCAGTGAACTTTCTCGGTAGAAAAATGTTTACTTTTTCGCAATGTCAAAGAATTTATTTTTGTTGAGGAACAAAATGGTTGCCTTAAAAACGGATTGTAAAGAAACTTTGAATTAATGCCTAAGTAGATGGAAGTAAATAAGAGTTTCTTTATATATCCAGACTAACAATTGAGCTTGCTTTAAAAACATCACACTCTCGAAACAGGGCGGTATTTATTTTTATATTTAAAGAGTATATACGGTAAAAATTTTACTAGTGCCACCTTGATGATACAGGTACTGTAAGTGATAAAACTAAGCCAAGTTTGATGCGTTATAGTAACAAAAACGAATAACCAAATCAATGATTGATTTGGCACGTAAGGATATTGAAAAGAGACTTGCACAAGAAAACGACTGTCTGTTTTTTAATCGGCATCAAAAATAATCGGCCAAGTACGAGTCGGACTCGCGCACGGAGGGTACCGTACTATATGGGAGCCCCCCTTAATTATTTATTTTATTATTTATTATTGAAGTAAATATAAAACTAAATATTCTGTGAAAATTTCAAGCATCTACCTGTTACCATTATTAATGTAGAGCTAAAAACGTCTGAAAAATCAGGTTTGTTGTATGGGAGCCCCCCTTAAATATTTATTTTATTTTCTTTTTAGTATTTAGTATTTTCAGTATTTTTCTGTGTGTCTTTTTAGTATTTTCATGTTGTTATAGCGGCAACAGAAATACATCATCTGTGAAAATTTCAGCTGCCTAGCTATCATGGTTCATGAGATACAGCCCGGTGACAGACAGACAGACGGACATCGAAGTCTTAGTAATAGGGTCCCGTTTTTCCCTTTGGGTACGGAACCCTAAAAAGGTTCTCTATTCAATTGTATTTTTTGTTGGTAGATCATACAACGTAACATTGTGGTGTGTGTACTGAGTGAAAAATGATATGAGTAAGATGAGAGTGAATCCAGATATGATAAATGGTAGAATGGTAGTTTGATGAGAACCTATTGTCAAGACAAACCAAATCTTGGTTTTTAGACAATATTTAATGTAATCACTATTGTTTTAAGTTTTTGAATAAATGAAAAAAAAAAGACACAAATAGAAGAAGTGTAAATACTGTAGGTAAGTACTGACCTCATTTAAATAAAAGTGGGATAAGGGTACGCACACAATAGAATAGAATAAAATATTTAAACTTATTTTTGAAGTGAAAACTTCTTAGCAGCGTTGTGTACTTTTTGGGATGGGAAAAAACGTTAAACTCGCGTCAGGACACGTGACCTGATAGAACATTCGTAAGACGGCCCAGGGCTGGCGCGAGTGTGCGTGTGTGATATTGATGTTCAAGTTGTCACTTCTGCCGGCACTCCCGGAGTGCAACCCGTTGTTTTTTTTTTTTTCGTGTCGATGGTTTATTCCCGTGGATAGCGACTGCCAATCCGGTAGGAGAGGCTTCCATTCACAGATCAGGGAACAAGGAACCTTATTCCCTGATCTGTGCTTCCATTAGATCACTCACTGTGTAGGTGTATGGACACTGAGGGCAGGCCTATTAGTATTTATTTTAAAAAACTAGCGACCCACCTCGGCTTCGCGCAGGTGTATATTATACATACAAACCTCTCTCTTGAATGACTCTATCTATTAAAAAATTGCATCAAAATCCGTTGCGTAGTTTTAAAGATATAAGCATAGGTACATAAGGACAGACAGCGGGAAGCGACTTTATTTTATACCAACTAAGTATGTAGAGATAGTAAGAGAATCACTTTTATACTATAACTAAAAATATTTTGAACAATAAATATTATGGATGATGATATAATTGTATGTATGGTGGAATATGTAATCCATAAAACGTAATTTCCACGTGCACTTGGTCGTGACTGTTCATTCAAGGGAAATTGAATAAAGCAGTTTTTAATTGTGTAAGAAAATATTCTTCCCGCAACAAATCCGGTGCTCAAGTGTCGAGTAGCGGCGAACGGGCAAATTGGGAAGCAACAATTGATGGGTTTAGCTTTAGAACACTTTAATTATAATTAATTGTTCCCGAATTAAAACAAACGAAGACGGATTTCACCCCGACATAATCCAAAGAGAAATCCAGCTTTTGGTAGGTAACTGACAAAATAAACACAAAAAAGGTTCCAAAGACAGGATACAATGGTGGTACTTTTCTATTTAATTTAACTACTTAACAATGAAAATAAAAATATCCTTCATAAAGGAGAAGCTATTGTCGTTACATGTTTATATATTTGCCAGTTTCAAAGATTGCAATACATTTAGTTCAGCATTAAAATAAACGGAATAGTAATCATCGAATTCCAAATTTCAGAATAGTTTAGTAGTGGACCACTACTATAAAGCAGTTGTAAATTAAACGTAAAAAACATAAGTATACCTGTCATTGAGTTGTGAATTGTGTAAATATGTTTTACAAGTAGTCTCCTAATATGTGTCAGTGGTTCAGTACCTACCGGTTGTTTTGCAGCGCAAGGTCTAAGAATTAATGATCCTATCCCTAGCAACCTACATCGTTGACCGCATCATTGCTTTATATAAGGCCAGATAGCGGTCAAACGCATATTTCAGGTCTGCAACTCCTTCCATTAACGAGCTGGATTCCCGTAACTTATGGATGGATCGGGAGAAAAGTTAAAGAGTTTTAGCTCTCGGAATAAAAAAACTGTTTTTTTTTTTTAACAATTTTATTAATCACAAGAAGTTTCAATAAGCAAATAATATTATTATTAAACCGCATTGGAAAACCATAGTCCAACAGTCGACGTCCTAAGGTTTACAAAAATGGGCATATTTGTGTAACTGATTTCCGAAGACCGAGAAAATTTTAAAAGTACACGAACACTCGCGCAAGCGCCCTGCACCGCCGACACAGGAGCTGGCACACATTTTCGTCGCGCGGTAGAAAGAGAAGGGGATATTAATTCCTCTCTACACCGCGCCGGCGATCTACTCTCGCTCCGTCCTACGAATTTTCGATCAGTTAAAGCGTCTGTCCTGACGCGAGTTTTACATTTTTTACCCATCCAAAAGTGCACAACAACGCTAAAGAAGTTTTCACTTCAAAAATCAATCTCTCTATCACATCTATACATCTATCACATCTGTACGTAACATCTATTTCTAATCTATCTTTCATAAACACGCCCATAAGTTAAATTTGATGCATCCATCGACCTACTATTATTTAAATGTAAGCTTCTTAAGCCGTGACCGGCTAATAATGCTAATGCTGAGTGCTAAAGTGCAGATTAAAGTTTTGAATACACATTACACACTGAACACACGTTAAGAGGATAATGCACTGCCTAATCTCCTTACAAAAGTAACCCTTGTTGCTGATCTTTTAAACTCCTTTAAAATATTCATTATTAATATTATAATCCCACCCAACATGACTTATAATATACATAGCCATTAGGTACGTATGAATTCATTAAACATTGATTGACTCCATTAATTTTCCTTTTGCTATTTTTTTTTTTATTCTGAATAGGTTTGCGTTTGACCACATACTGCATGATGTTAAGCAGCTGATAAGCGGTGATCTTTTGCTAAACCTTCAGAACGATTTTTGACAGATACTTAACTACCCATGTAAACAGAAAAAAAATTACGCACTAATAAGTACGAAAAATTAAATATTAAGTAAATCCTAAGTTGCTAGCTTACCCGCGGATTCCCATAGGATCCTGAAGTTTTGGACAAAAATTAGCCTAATATCTCCTCTCCGATTTTTGAACAAAAACATGCCAAATAATATGTCGATTCGTTACTTCGTTGAGAATAATAAAAATCATCAACCTCACTTTTGGATTTTCATATCAGGATTATAATAGGAAAATGTAGCGCTCATGGAGTAGTTTGACTACTTTTTCGTTAGCGACTATCGAATTAAGCAACGCTCAGCACGGTCAGTCTTCGAATGGGTGACCGCGGGTGGCATTTACAACTGAGCGCTACCGTGGCTCGGATGACACGTTAAATTGTAGGCTCTGGTAGTTTTAACCGTTAAGAGAATAGCTGAGCGCCAAGGAATTTGAGAAGTAGGTATTTGAACTAAACTATTGCTGTCGCGATGCCCCCAAGACAGGGAGCTTCTATGTGTGGTGTGATGCAATTGTATTTGTGTGTGTGTGCTGCGCACCATCTCCGCCCGCGCCCTTCCCGCGCCCGCCCGCGCTCTATGCTCAGGCTGCCGGCTGATTTATTCTTTTGAATTGTTGCAAAATATGGTAGGTACATAAGCTCCGGTTTTTTGGGATAGCGCATGGCAAACGAAAACATTTATACTGAATATTTTTTATCGAATTAGAAAGCTACATTATTTTTTACACATAGAGGCGAAGTACATTGATTTTAATTTTCTTTCGAATTTTTTTTTTTTTGAAAAAACCTTTATATATTGCCAACTTTACACAATTGACCTCAAGCCAAAAGCTGCGAACAAAAATAGCTATTTAACTAATCGATTTCTGTAGGCGCTGCAATATACATACTGAAAATTCTACCAAATACCTAACTTAAGATATCCCAAATAACTTTTTTTAAGGAAAACACGCACATAATTCTTCAACTTGTCTGTTGAAGAATTATGTGCATTATTTTATTTAAACAAAGTTTAAATAAAATTAAATAGTCCAAAAAGAAGAATCTAAACTTTAAAATGAATTCAACCTATAAATTTTGAATATTACACAATTTTTGGGGTATAAAATCTTTCAAGTGATTTAGGTACGTAATAAATAACAGATAACTTCAATATCTGCTTCGAAATTGCGTTGCATGGTTTGACCCAAAAAAATATATTATTTACATACATACATTGCAAGTTAAACAAAAACTTGTAAAATAAACTAAACTGTTCGTAATTTATTTTTAAATGTAATGCTTTTCCTAAAAGCTTGCAATAGCAAATCAAAATGTTACTTATCCTCTTTAATTTTATCAGACGCCTTTTTTTTTTAATATTTACATCTATGTTTTAAGTTTTGTATAAGCCAAGTGTTTGCAGAACAATCATTATGTTAAGTTTTTATAGTACTAGGATGGAATTAACACTGGTATTGTATTTATTAAATTAAATGTGTGTAAATAAATAACTTTTGAAATTGAAAAATTTTAAAATAAACTTGAGAATTGGCTCAGAAAAATCGAATATGTGAAGTAATCAGAACATACACAAATTGCAAATCCCTTTCTTTTTGTAGGTCAGTCAAAATGAAAGGTTTCTCAATTCATCATCATCATTTCTGTTACGTGACGTCTACTGGTGGATACACGATACCTCTTTACAAGTGAAGTTTTACAAAGTGAAGGAAGTTTCAGAGGTGTACCTACCTACACGTTCGTTATTATGAACAAAGTTTACTATGTTTACTATATTTTGTTACAAATTCATATCTGTTAATTTATTAACTATGCAATTTTTGTCATTTTAAGTTTTGATATTGTAGCATTGTTCAGATTTATATTAAATGATTATCATTTTGTTTTTACGATTTAATATTTAATCATTTATTTAAATATACAATTTAATTAATTTAACTACAGCTATTTTAAGTTATTGTAATTTTAAGATAATTATGCTTTGCTTTAGCTAAGCTGAAATTTTAAGGATATTATAATTATAACTACAATTGTAATTGGTTTGGACTGACTTGTATCTTGTATTTTGATACCAATAAAATAATATGAATATATGAATATGGGTCCAGCTGCGGATTTCGTGAACTAAAAATCAGCTGTTCCATACAAAACTGCAACTTGGACTCGACAAAAGGTATGACACGATTGGTTTTTTTCTCGAATTTCGGTTTGGCCACATATATTAAAAGTTGTTCATAATGATAGTCCGAATCACCTCCTTTCGGCTTAGTACACCAGTTCTGGATAACCCTGTTTATCTGGACATATAAAACTTCTTGCCTTTTATATTGTAACTATTCCCGTATTTTCATTGCGCGATTAGTCCCGTAGTATCCTTACATAGTATAAAATAAAGTCGCTATTTTCGTTTGTTTGTTTGTTTGTCTGTATGCTTAAATCTTTAAAACTATGCAACGGATTTTGATGCGGTTTTTTTAATGGATAGAGTGATTCAAGAGGAAGGTTTATATGTATAAAAATTCCCGAAATTCCCACGGGAACGGGCACAACGCGGGTAAAACCACGGGGCGCTGCTAGTAAAAAATAATTAAGAATTCAATTAAACAGATGCAATGCTTACTGTTTGGAGAACTGCTTGTCATACTTAGGTTCTACTTTGAATAAGTTTAAAAAAGTTGAAACTATTAGCAAATTAAAGCAGCAGTGCGTAGCACACACCATATAAATACAGGATAGAACATCCACAAATTACTACACACTTTTCAGCAAAACTCAGCGGATAGGCAAGTTAAAATGACAAAGGGCAAGGCACATAGTTCAATGAACGGATAGCCAATGGGGCTGTTTTCTCGAATGAATTTCACGTATAATCCGCGCCACACAAGTCGGCGGATGGAAAGTTAGGCGCAGAACGCTGCGCAATAGGCAAAATATAGGTATGCGCAGGAGCCAGAGAGACAAGACGCCGCACGGGCACAACCGCCGGCCAACCTCATGCCTACCGCGCGCACGCCCGTGCTTACCACTACGTCGCGCGGCGTCGGCATTGTGCGCACATGCGCAATAATTAGCAAAATACGGCGAAGTGTCATCTGCGTCTTACATCTCATCCGCCGACTTGTGTGGCGCTACCTATACTGGCAAGCACAGCATAGAACTTATTTATTTTATTAGATACAGATTTATTTATTTTGTTGTATTTGTAATGTGACTAATAATGTGTTTTTTAATTATTTGATGTTGTGTCTTTGATAATTTAATAGAACGTTTTTCGCTTAGGTAAATGGATTAAGGATAATTATATTTATACGTTACAGTTATTACACGATTTTAGAGAGCACGTGATTTTCCTGATTAGAACTATTATTTCGCTTTAGGCGCAGAATTCTAATAATGGCACATAGTTTTAAGAAAGTTCAATTTTACGAATGCCCAATTCTATAAATGCCCAATTCTCACAATGTTCACTTCTAAGAATGCTCAATTCTCAAAATGGCAAAATAATTTCAAATGGAAAAAATCGGCTAAGTACGAGTCAGACTCGCGCACGGAGTGTTCCGTACTGTATGGGAGCCACCCCCCTTAAATATTTATTTCATTTTAATTTTATTATTTATTATTGAAGGGAATATACAACTAAATGTTCTGTGAAAATTTCAAGCAACCTGGTACCGTTATTAATATAGAGCGAAAAACGTCTAAAAGTTCAGGTTTGTTGTATGGGAGCCCCCCTTAAATATTTATTTTATTTTGTTTTTAGTATTTGTTGTTATAGCGGCAACCGAAACATATCATCTGTGAAAATTTCAGCTGCCTATGCATGGTTCATGAGATACAGCCCGGTGACAGACAGACGGACATCGAAGTCTTAGTAATGGAGTCCCGTTTTTCCCTTTGGGTACGGAACCCTAAAAACACATTTTCATTTAAAAAAAACACCGGTAATGAAAGCACAACCTCTTTAGGGCAAAGGTAATAGGTTTGAAAAGAACAATTAACTCCGCATTGGCGATAAAAAACCAGCTGTTCCATGCACTTTGTCCATCATCAACGGACTTTTTTCATGGTATAGTTGATATTTCTCGCGGATTCGGCTCTGGTCGGTCCCATAGTAAAAGTTATAATGTCCTTAACTCGCAAACGGAGGTTGTTTTAGGTACTGGTAAGCCCTTACATGTATTTAAATTGTATTTTTTTTTAGAAAATTCCTAATCAAAATTATGTTGCCACTTTGAGAATTGGGCATTCGTAGAATTATGCTTTCGTAGAATTGAGCATTACTTGGGCATTATGAGAATTGGTTATTCTGCGCCTAACTCATTTAAATGTCTGCGGATACAGCACGATATTCTGTATAATTGCTGCAATATGTCGCAGCAACTAAACGCCTATATTCCAAACATAAAATCTTTTCTTCAAAAGTAACAAACATACAACGGTCAAATCACAGGATTTGAAAAAATAACTAATATTTTTAATAAACATCGATATCGATGGACATCACTAGAGCATCGACAAAAATATCGACTATTACTACATCCCTAGTGCTTGTGTACGTATAGGTTTGAACCTCCCTCACCTCGACCCTACCCCCGCATCGTGCGATAGGGACAATTGCAGCTCAGAGCGATTTATACCTACAAAAAACATGGCGAGACAACGTTTCGTATTACGCTGTTTTCTTCTTCAAAAACTAGATCTATCAAGTATTTTTTTATGTCAAAATTTAAAAAAAATATGTGTTCATGATTCTATCATTTTATATTTTGTTAGATATTATTTAGTCTCTTCTGGTAGGTCTCTAAAGACGTCGGTAATAATGGTGATTTTTTTTGTGATTTTGAAGGGTCATATTTTGCCTGATAATTAACTTATCAAGAAATAGAAAAGACAGAGTAGTCTAAACAGCTAAATTTAATTTTATGACAAAAAATTGAAGCTCTATAAGTATTTTCCAGGAAGAAAACAGCGTAATACGTTTGTATGGAAAATTACAGACCACCGGGGCTCTTAAGCCATGTCGGAGGCCTTCAGGCAGCTTAAAAACTCTGACACCAGGGCTAACCACTCAACATATACGAACTTACTTACTTTTATAGAAAAATTACGGGTAAAAATAACTTCAAGTTCTAACTTTTATCCTTAGCTACAAAAGAATCCCTACAATATGATAAGATAAACGTATCATCATACCCAACTGCAAGCCAAGTTAGGCGTTTAAGCTCGCAAATTAAGATCCGTACATCCTCAACTAAAGAGAAAATCCCGAGGTTCAGACGACGAAAGGCAGCTAAGATAATTGTATGTGCAAAGTTCAAAGCGTAATGAGAGCAAGAATAATTTTATCTCGGCTTATATCTGCTTAAGACGGGCTTCGAGCCAGTCACGGAGAAAGTTTGGTTTAATTAATCATAGTTTGGCGGATTCTGCTGGTCTTCGTGCTTTACGTGCATATAGTTTGCAAGTATTTGTAGGGGAGTGGAAAGTTACTAATACCTTAAAGCGTTGAGATACTTTTGAAGATGCTTCTGAATATTAAATCATGTTATTTGTTTGCTTCAGATTAGTGTTATACTTTGGGGTTTTTCATGAGTTTTCTGAGTGCTTGTGTGAGTTTATTTTTAGACTAGGTGTGGTAAACAATATTAGCGAAATAAAGTTTGTTTTAGATTTATCACGGTTTGACGGATTCTGTTGGTTTTTGAGGTTCCGTACACAAAGGGAAAAACGGGACCCTATTACTAAGACTTCGATGTCCGTCTGTCCGTCTGTCTGTCTGTCTGTCACCGGGCTGTATCTCATGAACCATGATAGCTAGGCAGCTGAAATTTTCAAAGATGATGTATTTCTGTTGCCGCTATAACAAAAAGTACTAAAAATAAAATAAAATAAATATGTAAGGGGGGCTCCCATACAACAAACCTGAATTTTTAGACGTCTTTCGCTCTGTATTAATAATGGTACCAGATAGATGCTTGAACTTTTCACAGTATATTTAGTTTTATATTCTTTTCAATAATAAGTAATAAAATTAAAATAAAATAAATATTTAAGGGGGGCTCCCATGCAGTCCGGAACCCTCCGTGCGCGAGTCCAACTCGTACTTGGCCGATTATTATGCGTGTACATGCACAAATTTATAGTTTGGATAATTATTTTTAGGAGAAAGTGAAAAGTTAGTGGGTACTTATAAATAATAATAAATAAATATTTGGGGACATTTTTTACACACGACCTCTGACCCCAAACTAAGCAAAGCTTGTGGTATGGATGCCAGAGACTGATATACAACTTATACATATTTTTAAATACATACTTATGTAGATAGTAACTAAATAACACCCAGATGCAGAGCAAACATCTATGTTCATCACATACCCTCTTTGACCCAGTAGTTAGGGTCACTAACCACTGAGCCACTAAGGCAGTACATTGGTAAACACTTTATGAGTTTAAGTGGGTAAAAGTTAAGTTTTGTATTTAATTTTTTATACAAGTAAGGAGCCAGAAAACAGCATTGAGTAGGTATTTATGAAATTAGTGTTATAGATAGGGAAATTTAGATTTACTTCGAACTGGCGTCTATTATTTCTTAATGTTGAATCATAGGGAATTTTAGTATATTGATAATTTATTATACGTAGGACATATAGCTGTCTAACTGTCAGAACTTTACACAATGCAAATAATTCCTTAGTGGGGCAAAGGTAAGGCTTAAAAGATAGGACTTTTAGCAGGGACCGTTGTGCCCTTTCCAAAAGTATCATATGAGTTTTGTAGGCACCACCCCACGCAGTGATACAATAAGATATAATAGATTGGCATAGTGCTTGATAAGTAGTAATGAGTAAGTTAAAGTTCGCTATATGCCTTAGTTTCTCACTCGATCAGAAATGAGTTGAATATGAAGTAACCAAGACAGGTTTTGGTCAATTATGACGCCCAGGTATTTTATTTTTGAAACATTTTCTAGGCAGGGACAGCTGCATGTATATTCATTCACGCAGTTATGGACACGAAGGGTAAAGTTGTGCGATGGAATATTATGACTGCGTATAGAAAAGGAAATATACTCTGTTTTTGATATATTCAAACTAAGAAAATTGGCATCCAGCCATTTTGTTACAAGCTTCATGCCCCTTTCAAATCTACGTACGACCACGAAAAATCCTTGAGATGCCGTTTTACGTACGAGATGACTGCACACAGCTACTGCGCTTGCGATTCAGACAGAACATGCGCTTGTTTATAATATGAAAACACTATTATATCTCAGTTTGTGAACTAATTTACTAATTCAGCCCACATCAGCCCGTTCGAAAGCAATTTTAGGAGAATTTTCATCGAACCTGCATCCGCTGTTGGCAGCGCGTTTGGAATTAGCACATAATTTACCAATATTGCACATTATCGACATTTTGGACTCACAACGGCCTATTTGTTACTTGGGAATGCAGTATTAGGCTTAGCCTGAGCTTCCTATGTGTTAATGATATTGCGTGTTGATGGTTTTCACGTAGATATTTTACAAGCTTTTATTTAGTTTCACCTGTACCGTGGTCTGTCTGTCGGTCTGTAATTTAATTTGCAAGTTAAATTTGACCAACTTCCCGGTTATCGATAGAGCTGAAATTTTGCATACATGTCAATGCAATATTATGATAACATGGTGCTGATCTGACGATGGAGCTGGAAGGTGGCCAAAGGAACTTCGCAATGAAACGATACAACCTCATCGAGTTTGAGCCCATTTGAATTATCTTGGCGAGTAGTTTGTCTTTCAATGGTAACTAGGGTCTTATGATGGAGCTGGAAGGTGGTCATAGGAACTCTGCAATGAAACGACGCAACCCCATCGAGTTTCCTTTAAAATAAAGTTTTTTAAAAATATAATTCTTGTTTTAAATTTTAACTGTAATTTTATGCAACTTTGCCTGCTCGTTTATCCATAGAAGCTCATAAAGTATATTGTTCTAAAATTTTGACAGATGATATTTTATTCCGAAATCAACTGAACACACGATGGATGGGTTTAAAGTTGTGTTCCAAAATGTGAACTACCCGAGAATACAAGACAACATTTGAGGTAACTTACAAGAACTGAATATGTACAATAAGGTTAACAAATACGATCGTGAGAGTTACTGTACCGGCCTTTCTTATTAGTCCACTGCTGAACGCAGGCCTACCAGCGAAGGGCGATTGTCCGTTGAAGTAACCAGATTGTTTTTGCTTCATATCAGATATACAGTTTTCAGTATTTTTTTAAAGCATTACATGAGTAAATCTACAAACATACTTTCCCACAATCCTAAAAATATAAATTCTCATCCCTCGCACGGTTTCGTCTCCAATGGCCTAACAAACAAGCGCCCAACTTTTGCATTAGCCGTATTAGTTTGTCAGAATTGATAACTGCCATAAACGTTCCACCCGAATCAAAATCCAGCCAACTTTTCACATAACCATATCCCGCTCTGACCCGCTGCCCTCCAGCACAGTACTTACATTTAGATACAGTAGCTCATCTTTAGCCGGTTAGCGAGTTAATAATAGGTTTTTTTGAGTTTAAAATAGTTATTTGTGATCGGCGGAATACACAATAAAACCCGGGGTATTTTCTCTACGACTACACCCTCACACTTCTCGTCGAGTTTATAACGAGTGTTTTCACTTTCATTTTTAGGTTTTTTTATATGCACTCGTGATAACCAATTTTACTTAGTATGTAAAAATAACTGCGCTGAATAACTAGAAAAAGTACGGTGTACAAAAATTAATCTGCAGTTATATTTACAGTACTTAAATCTACAGTTTTTACAGTTGTAATGCTACAACTGTAGAGTTGGATACGCTGCGTGACAGTCTTCGACTTGGCATTTTTTCTGTTTGACAGTACTTGCGTACACGGCGCGTGGCACCCAGTGTACACTGTACATGCTCACAGCCAACCGGCAGCGGACAATTTATAAATAATCGGCCAAGTACAAGTCGGACTCGCGCACGGAGGGTTCCGTACTGTATGGGAGCCCCCCTTAAATATTTGTTTTAGTTTAATTTTGTTATTTATTATTGAAGTGAATATAAAACTAAATATTCTGTGAAAATTTCAAGCATCTACCTGTTACCATTATTAATATAGAGCGAAAAACGTCTAAAAAATCAGGTTTGTTGTATGGGAACCCCCCTTAAATATTTATTATATTCTCTTTTTAGTATTTGTTATTATAGCGGCAACAGAAATACATCATCTGTGAAAATTTCAGCTGTCTAGCTATCATGATTCATGAAATACAGCTCGGTGACAGACAGACAGACAGATGGACAGACGGACAGACGGACATCGAAGTCTTAGTAATAGGGTCCCTTGGTTCCCTTTGGGTACGGAACCCTAAAAAATATAGGTAACAGTACCTACATACCTTACTGTTATTTGTGTACTGTGTTTCCAGTGACCCCGCTGTCGTGTTTCCATTCACGCCACATTTGTTAAGACCCGCCCTACAGTGGCAATTAACCCTATCCTCTCGTCCTTTCGCGTGACACATGAAAAAATGGCATTCTGCCGGAATAATTGAAACAGAATAGGGTACAAAGGCCTAGTCGTGAAAGTCAGTGCAGTAGCCGGGACGTGGTAGATGCGAGGTTTATCAGCGAAAATTGTCACGTCAACATTTACATGAACTAGGTCGCAATAAGAAAGCGGTGTACTAGTACAGGAAAAAAATAATTTTGACTTTGCACTAAATTACCGATCCTTTTTTTAAAAGGTTTATTATCACTTCCTGAGCATAAAATCACAAAATGCTGACAGATCTAGGTGGAGCTTCAAGCGCAGTCTTGAAAAAACGCAAAGTTGACCAAAAAAAAATACTAGCCGAATCGATATTATCATGAACATGATCGGGGTTGTAAGAAGTAGATAATAAATTATTCTACAACACGTTTGTATACATACTCACTTAGATGCGTGTGTCGTGTAGTAATGAATTGATAGCATTGTACCATGTAAAAACGAATAAATTATTTTATGTAAAATTGTTTCTGTTAGTACACATGGAATGTATGGTGTATCACTTTGTCTACAAAAACAATCAGTGTGAAGTGGTGTATCTGCTTTTCTTAAAAATTTTAGATACAGCGTCAGCGGGCTACTTCCATTAAGATCAGACGAATCTAAGAAAATCTTGTCCGTTTTTCATACTGGAAAAATGACAATATATCATATACTTTTAAAGAACATTATCTAGACTCGCAAAAAACAAGTACCCACTTATAAGTTACACCAGAGTATGTGCAGAAAGAGAAACGTCGTGGCGTTATGATAAACTAACAAGTTCTGTTTTGAACCTCTGCTAGCCAAGCATGCAACCACGGCAATAACTCGGAATAGCCACGGAAATAACTCATTTCGACGTGTGAAAAAGTGACAGATATATACTTTGCCATAACGCTGTCTCGTTCTGACACTACGAACGAATTATTCGTGGCGCTCATACTAGCCCCTGGTAGCCGAAACAGGATGTCTTTGTGAGTGAATGTTCTTTACGTATTTTTATTTCCCTGATGGAACCTTGGATTAACGAGAAGGGACGGAACAATGTCCTGCCACGTCACTATCACTGCACTGACGTGTGTGATTAGACCTTTGTTTTTAACATTGCAGTGGTGCGTAGCGTGCTGGGTGCGTGGCTGACATTTTGAAAACGTGATTGTGATATGTAGACACGAAAGAATAATTAATTGTCCTGAGATTTCCGTATTTATTTAGGTAGTTGGTATCATTTTCCGTGTATTACATTTGAAAAACTTTTTCGTTTTTTGTTTCATTTGGACGTATTTTATAATTTTGATTTATTAATCATAATTGTTTGTCTCTCTATAATATCCATTTTTTATTAGTTTTAAAGTCTACAATGACCTACTTTTAGAGTGGCTAACCACGTAGTAGGTACAACTAGAAGGTATTCTATTGCAATGTGTTTGTTCAGAGGTATATTTTTATTAATTTTTACCATGGTACCGACCCTTTAAATCACAAAAATAATCAGAAACTCCATGTAGTAAGTCGAGTCACTGAACTTAAGAGACAAACAAATAAGATATAATATACATTAAGGTATATAGAGTATACATTTTAATGAAAATACAGCACATTTGTCCAAAAATAGGTAGGGTTACGTACAATTTCTACGAAACGTTTACAAAATGTCAGTGCAAAGCGCCTAGTAATTACGCAGAACACGTCAACGTGTCAAACTCACTTTGAAAACTTATTGAACCGAGCTTCCATAATAAAACAGCCCCTGTATCACAATATTATATTATATCGATCACGTCGCGATGTAATGAGGCGCGAAATTATCCTTGAAGTGCGACGTAATATCGGATTATTATAATTAGAAGTCGAGCAGGAGCCGTACGAAATCTATTTAGGTAGGACTGAACGAGGGTATTCTGGGATTTAACACTCGAGTAAGCGAATAAGTTTATACCTTATTTTGTGATATACCTAAATTACCTAAGCACATAAGAAAACACAGCTGTATTAATAAACCATAGCTGAAAACTATAGTATTTTCAGTGTTTTATGCAAGGGACACCCTCGTTGCGATTTTTTGATAAAAAAAATTGAGAATGACATGGAAATAAATAAATTAAAATAAATATTAGCGGACATCTTAGACACGGTCTCTGACCTCAAAGTAAGCAAAGCTTGTGATATGGCTGCCAGAGATTGATATACGGGAGTTGATGTAAAAAAAATGCTTAATAAATGCAGCCCTTCTAGGCCCTTTTCAGTTATTAAAAAGCTCTAGGTGTGTTTGTTTCAGTTATTTGGGATCATTGAAAACATTGCTATCTTATTAACTGGGTTGTGTATCTAGGTATATAAACTCTCATAAAAAGTTTCGTACTCCACAGAAAGATACAAAATCTGTAGAAAATGTACTACTAAATAGTATAAAGAACGACTATCCAAGGAGATACATGTTGACCTGCGAACAGTCGAAACACTTAAAGATGATTTACAACTAAAATAAAACATCAAATTTTGAATGACTATTTACCCAAGCGTTGCTTTACGTCTAAATAAATTAGAATATTAAAGTCAGTTCATTTTCCTTCATAAAGAGATCTTAAACACGTTTATTCTCACTCCTTCAAATGTTAAGTTCTGCGAAAACCTGAATAATGTTAGCGCTATTTTGTGGTTGTAAAGTCAGAAGTTCGGAAGTATGTTTTAACTCAAAGTTTCGTTTCCGAATAGAATCCATTCATGAACTTTCTCGAATATATAGCAAGGTTCGCTTTGCGTAATTGTTGTTACCTTTGTTTCATATTTATGGCTATTGGCTTATTGTTAACTGAGTAAAATGTTTAAAACTACAATATTTTGGTTGACACATTATTTTTCAATTAAACTACTTACATTCTTTATTAGCTGTTAATACCACAAAAAAAATGAACTATCCACAAAACTAGAAGTACTAGTAAGTCTCGAGATAATCCAATGAAATAAAGGAATAGTTGAGTGTTTAATGTACCTAATTTGAAATGATGATGAAAAGGTGATCGTCAGTCCATCCTGTGGGTAGACGTCTTACGCATCGTTTGCATCGGATACATAAAAACAAACAATGGGTTGCACTCCGGGAGTGCCGGCAGAAGTGAAAACAAAGTATTATTATGTATGTGGTAAAATACAATATCGAACTCGCGCAAGCGCCCTGCGTCGTCTTACGAATTTTCTATCAGGTCAGGTGTCCTGCGGGCTTAGCATAAGGACCATAAAATTATACTATCGACGTGTCAGAACGTGACAGAGTTATGATGAAGCATATATCTGTCACCCTTGCACACGACGATAAACTCTTGTCGTGGTCTTGTATGCTAAGCACACTGACGCCAGTTTTACATTTTTACCCATCCCAAAGAGTGCGCAACGCCGCTAAAAAAGTATTCACTCCAAAAAATCGATGCCATCGGTTATCGGGCTTCCGAGGTATGTGACCTGCCCACTGCCATTTTAACTTGCAATCTGGTGAGCTATGTAAACTATGTAGGTTTAGCTAAAGAGCTATTATGGGTTCTTCTACTGATCTCTTAATTTCTGATTCGATTTCCTAAACATAGTAGGTACCTATTCCAAACATAAGCACTCTCTCCATAGCTTGTACTATTTTATTGTACCGTTTAGAATTTAAACATAAAAATGAAAAGTCATTTTGGTCGTATTTTTTAGGGTTTCGTACCCAAAGGGGAAAAACGGGTCCCTATTACTAAGACTTCGCTGTCCGTCTGTCTGTCCGTCTGTCTCCAGGTTGTCTCTCATGAACTGCTATAGCTAGAAAGCTGAAATTTTCACAGACAATGTATTTCTGTTGCCGCTATAACAACAAATAGAAACTAAAAAGAAAATAAAATAAATATTTAAGGGGTGCTCCCATACAACAAACCTGATTTTTCAGCCGTTTTTCGCTCTATATTAATAATGACAACAGGCAGACGCTTACAATGTTTACAGAATATTTTGTTGTATATTCACTACAATGATAAATAATTAAAATAAAATAAATATTTAAGGGGGGCTCCCATAAATTACGGAACCCTTAGTGCGCGAGTCTGACTCGCACTTGGCCCTTTTTTTTAGAAACCTAAATCCCAGTAGTTCTGTCGGTAGTCAGGCAGCATCGTTAAACAAAAAGTACATTTGAAACTGTGCACAACACAGAGATCGTATGAAAGACCTTCTAATGACCGTCGAACCCCGAGCTGGGCCCTCGGAGCTGAAATTAGAATAGACACAATTTAGATTTTACTGCTCTTTTCTTTATTGCCCTACGAATAAGGTTTTGGTAGATTTGTAGACGGCAGCTAGTAATAAAACTGATTTATGGTTTATGCAATTCTATCGGCCTATTTTGTGCGTTACATTTATTGGTGGCGCTTTGCTGATACGATGTTGTTGTGTACATCATTACGATTGATACTTTTGTCTTTTTATGAAACAGAACCGTTCAGTTTTTTGTCAGTATAAATGTTATTGAACAATTTGAACATGCATGTTCTTAATTACATACTTTGTTGGTGAGTATTACTAGGCAAAAATGTATAGAATAATTGGTAGGTAAATAACGTACATACCACAGCAAGATTATAAGATTTATATAAACAAAGGGAGATCTTTACTTT
The DNA here is from genome assembly GCA_964007245.1 of Hypomecis atomaria. Lineage (NCBI taxonomy): Eukaryota > Metazoa > Arthropoda > Insecta > Lepidoptera > Geometridae > Hypomecis > Hypomecis atomaria. Next base: position 11,201,388 of record OZ023294.1, on the reverse strand, counting down.
ATTATGACTTTAATGTCATAAGTAACTAGGTACATACTCGTAATATTATTATCAGGTTAGCTCAAATTAAAAGTTGCATAAAATGATGGTTGCATTTACACAATATTATAGTGCCAGGATTAAATGTAATTTTAGAAAGTGTGTGAGTTAGAAAATAACCGTCTTACCACAAAACAGTACAAATTGCACAGTTAAACAGTGTTTAAAGCATGTTTAAATATTTTGTAGTAAGGCGGCTAGTATTCAAATAATAATACTGAATAGGGTAGCAAAAGAAGAGTAACAGCCAGCCAAACTATTCTTAGAACATTTTGATGTTTGCTTACTCCAACACCTAATTAAGAAAGATATTTTCATTTATCGCTTAAAACCCTCAGACCCGTAAAAACATTTACTTATGACACATTCACAGTCTTTATTTGCCCAGATTTCCATTTCCTTACACACGTAGGCAAGGAATCGTAAAAACCAAGTACGTGTCGGTAGAATTTGCTTTCGCATTTGTCGCAAATTACGGGCATACGGTGTAAACTTTGTCAAAGCAACGTGCTGAGGTAATTCGTACTGAAAACTCGAGCCGGCTATATGGGCGTAATCAGGGCGGGGGCGGGGCATAGACAAAGTTTATTACTGCGATACTGAGAAACCGCAATTTTGTGTAAGTTTGTAATTTCTAGTAACCTAGCACGGCCATGAACGTATTTAGAGTGGAGCGGGTGTTTGAAAAAAATAAAGTTCAAAATATAAGCTCCATTTAGGACGCCGTTGAAGTTTGTCCGCCATATTACTGCAATCCAATGTGAGATTTCATCAGTAGTTTAAGTTCCATTTGTGTCAAAATTACATAGCAGTTTCTATGCGTTTTCGACGCCATCTTGCTGTGATCATGTCGTACAACATTTTCACTTCAAGTCATTTCTTCTACTTTCTACTGTTCCATAAGTAGGAACTAGTTTCCTACACCAACACACAGTTTGGCAAGTAGAGCGTCCAAAAACATGCTGTACTTACTAATTGTTTTTTTTTTTAATTTGAATTTAAGTGTTTTTTGTTTTCCTGAAAGCACTAGAAACCATTTTGTCCAATTTTACTCGGAATGTCAGTCGTCAATGTCTCAGGTCGGGCCATAGACAAAGTATCACTTCGATACTGAATGCGCAAGTTTGTGTAAGTTTGTTAAGTATTTCCAGTAACCTTAGAAATGGGATTAAGCCATTTTATCCACTTTTAATGTCAGTTGTCTATGTCGAACGTCAATCCATACTTTGTTTCCTCTTGAAATTGACAAAAAGACAATGTGTCTATTTGCTGTGGTAGGAATGCAGTGAGTTCTTTTCACGTAATCTCTCTTATCTTTAGAAAAGACAGCAGATTGTTGAAACTACGGAGCACTTCTATCGGAAAAAAGATTTTCAGCGTAATTGATATTTGATTGTATTACCTGTGAAAGAGGGAAAAGTATAAAACGATTTTGTCATGCTCGATTAAGTAGTTGAAACTGCAGAGCACTGCCTCTAGAAGTTCGTTTAGCGGCATCGCGTAGCTAAGTAGCAAGATAGCTTCATGAAGTTATGCACTGACTAAAATGTCTTTGCTCGCAAGATCTATCATGCGAGAACTTTTAGTAACGATATATAGAAGAAAACAATGCCTAAACTTCATTTGGCAATAACTTTATCCTATAGTGCTTCACACACTAGGATTTATCTCAAAGAAATGTTCTTTTTGTTATAAACATTTAATAACTTTGCCGCGATCGCAGGATTTGGAATCCCAAAGAGATGCAGGTTCAAATCCTGCGATCGCGGCAAATTTTTGAAATTTTTATAACTAAAAGAACATTTCTTTGAATTTTATCCTCTCTAAGATATAACACACGGCCCTTTTTTACAAAATGCTCGCTGTCTGAGTCCGCCCCGCAGTATTCCTAGTGGATATTGTTCCTTGTTTGGCTTCTACCCTGAATATAAATTTTAAGGATCGAGAGTGGCTGCAAGCATCACTTCCAGTGCGATTTGGAGGTTTAGGTGTTCGTTCTGTTTCTGGTGTTGCTCTTCCTGCTTTTCTCTCTTCAGTCCATAGCAATCAACAATTGATCTGCAAAATTCTTCAAAATTGCCAAAGTGCTGTAAAAATATCAAACATGGTTGAGGCTAGAGATGCGTGGACAGTCCTGTGCCCAAATACCGATTTCCCTAAATCACCATCCTCACAGCGTTTATGGGATGGGCCGATCTGTGAGCTAACACGGAACAAACTCCTGAATACGTGTTCAAGCTCTACAGATCGTGCCCGTCTTTTAGCGGCTGCTGAGTGGGAATCGGGTTTGTGGCTACAGGTCTTGCCATCACCGAACACCGGCACTTTAATAGATTCATCCACTTTCAGGATTGCAACTTGTCTCCGCTTGGGCGCACCGTGCTGTGCTCCCCATCATTGCCAGTGCGGCGTTGCGGTCGACCACCTTGGACACCACGGTCTTTCCTGCATTAAGAGCGCAGGCAGAATTCCGCGCCACGCCAGTTTGAATGACGTCATCCGCCGGGCTCTAACCACCGCTAACTGCGCGGCTATCCTAGAGCCAAGTGGCCTCACTCGCAGCGATGGTAAAAGACCCGATGGGATGACCCTGATTCCTTGGAAGATGGGACGGCCTTTAGTATGGGACGCCACGTGCGTTGATACTCTAGCTCCGTCCCATCTTCCAAGGACTCAGAGTAGGGCTGGCGCTGCGGCTGAGTATGCAGAAGGCCTCAAAAGGAACAAATATGCGAACATTGACAGTGGTTATGTATTTGAACCTTTTGGGGTCGAAACTTTAGGACCGTGGGGACCGGGAGCAAAAAAAATATACAAAGATCTTTCATTACGCCTGGTCGACGCAACACGTGACCAAAATGCTGGCCTCTATTTTGCCCAAAGGATCAGTATTGCTATCCAACGGGGTAATGGGGCCAGCATTTTGGGAACTGTGCCCGCTGGTAGTGGGCTTTTAGATTAGGGTTTTCATCGTCATCTATACATACTTAATTTTTTTTTTTTTTTTTTGAGCTCAAGTGTTTGATTTTTATTTTTTAATTTGTTTAGGTTTGTACATATAGCATAGTAGTTGTAATATATAGTTAAGTTTATGAAATGTTTTATAAGTTTTGCCTGAAATAAATAATTTCATTTGTTGTAGTGGATATTTGACTTCGTTCCGCTCCACGCAAATCAAATAAACTCTTCCATCACAGATCGTTGAGTCGCAAACGAGTAATGCAGCTAAATTCAGACAAATCTGTGCAAATCTGTCGAATATCACGCGTCACCCACCCCTGCGGTATGCCTTTGACCCATCAATTTGATACAGGAGATTCAAACGAGGCATTTACTGTGCCATCATCAAATATTTAAGCTTGATTGATAAAAGCATTTTGGATATTGGTATTTCAGATCCTTTGGAATTTAGGCAACCGCCTACATTTGTTAAGTATAAGGTAGCGCATTTTCACGCGCCTCAGATATCGCACGCGCTGCAGTAAATAGCAAATAGGTATCTTCTAGGTAAATAGGTATCTTCTAGGTAAGCGTGTTACATCCTAGACCGCATATCTGCTTAACATCAGGCAGTGTGTAGTCAAACACAAACCTATTTGAAAAAAAAAAAGACGTGTGGCACTCGGGGACTGCCGCGGTAAAGCTATTGCATTGAGTCGTACAATACGTCTAATCGCACACAACGCCGTGTCGAAGACTGCCGAACTGAAACGACGTTAGACGATGCATGGCCTTCAAGCCACAGCTCCTTGCCCGTCGGAGTGGGGAGCGTGAGGTTTTTTCGTTACGGAATTTCTGGATTCGGTCCCCGCGCTCAAGGTCCGCGATAGAAGCTATGCAATAGCTTAAAAAGCAAATTTTATGAATTAAATTGTACGTAACAACGTACAATTTAACCTGTCTGCGACCTGTCCACGCCGTAGGACCTGCATTTTTGTGAAGTAGGTACTGTAGGTATTTGTCGTCTTCAGCGTATGAGGCTCCTGCGGCTCAAACCGGTGCATTTTCATCCTTGAAGTAACTATTTTAGGAGTTAAATACATGAAAACATCCCTATAGGGTGTATGAGACTAACGTTCTCCATCCAAGACTCTGTTGTTTTCTTCCTCTTTATAAGCTAGCGGCGAAACAAATCGTACATCAATTCAAAGAGACCGAAGCGCATGTCTTGGGCTTAAAACCCTGCATAATTAGATCAAAAATATTATGGTATATGGATCAGAGTCTACATGAGAGTAGGTAACTTTTACACTTTCATTTATTAGTACGAGTATTTAATACCATCAGTTAACAAATCCTCATGAAAACCGAAGCAAAGCAGTCAAAATAAACAAAAATATCATTAAAAAGGCAGCATACCGTATAAAGACCTCTTTCCAACGATCCAAGTCCAATAAAGGAAATGTGAGGCATCAAAGAGTTCTCAACGAGCACCCCGAGCTTCAAAGACCAAAGCAGCTTTTAAAAACCTTTCGTCAATGTTCAAAGCAGTCCAAAACAGATAAGTCTGATACATTCTTATGCCGCAAGTTAATGAAACAAACGGTTCGGAAAGGTCGTGGAAACTCTGACATGTACTTAACTAAGATACGTAGAGTAGGTATATAAAAATCGGCCAAGTGCGATTCGGGTTCACGCACAAAGGGTTCCGTACCGTGTTGGGGCCCCCTTAGCCCCGTTATAAATAACGAGCAAAAAACTCCTAAAAATCACGTTTGTTGTATGGGAACACCCCTTAGATAGCCTTGTGACAGACTTAGTGATCTATTAACGATTTTTTGAGTGATGAAAATATATAAATAAATATTCAATCTTTAAATAAATTTGACTTGTGTAGTGGCAGGGCTCTTTTGCCAAACCCGAAATACAAATTCTAGCCGTAGGTATTCTAGGTGTTTCTCTAGATGACGGTAATATTTTAGCATATCATACTATATTGATGGGTATGTACCCATCAATACAGTATGATAAACTAATATATGATGACTAACTTTTACTATCGAATAAACTCCGAAATATTAATTATTATTTTTTGCAAAAATAGCACAACCGCCTTCCATCGTGTACAAAATTCAAATATTTCGCTTGAATTGTTTACATTATTGTTGATTTTTCAAAAACGGCTCAGTCGATTTCTGTAAAATTTAAAAAGGATCACTTCGGGAGTATACCCATTCAAACAAAAAATAGTTTTCGATTCGGTTTACAATTGGCGGAATTATCGAATAACATACACAAAAAAATACATACAGACCAACATAGCACCTCCTCTTTTTTGGAAGTTGCTTAAAAAGTGAGATGTTCCATAAATTTTGTCAAGAGTCGAAAAAAATTTTCTATGGACAACTGTTCATTATTCACACTGAAAAATACAGACAATAACAATAATTCTCAGTAATAGGATAATCCTCAAATCTTATGAACAGCTATACCACTTCTATATCGCTTCTATTATTTTGTTCCAGGCGCTTTTGACCTGAAATTAATCTACTTATGAAACAGATTGACGATGAAAGTAGCACATTTTGCAGATGTTGAAGCAGTGTAAAAGCATGTTATTAAATTTCTGTTGTAGTGAAATGTTGATCGTACATGTTTTGATGACCCACGACCTATGAAACCATCGCAAATAAATCACAAACCTTTTACGGATGCCCGTCTCGAAATCGGTCAAACCGTTTTAGAGATAAATGGGAACATTCGTTTTTTTTTGCTTACACAAGCACCCTTCACCATAAACGCATACATACACCTCGTTTTCAATGTCGTTTTAAAAAAAGTAAGCCAAAAAGTTAATTATCAAATTAAAACTAACATTTTTAACAGAGACATTACAAAATGTATGGAGCTTATGGGCTTTGAGCTTAGGCCATGAGCTTGTACTGTAACTGTACCTGAATATTTGTTTTGCAAAATGATTTTGCTATCATTTTATAACGGCCCACAGTCAGTAAGGTTTCGATCGTATTATAATTACACAGCTATAAAAATATAGTGATCAAATAAAAATAAAAAAAAACAATCTAAAATATATTTACTTTCCTACAAAATAAACAAGTTGAAAACTGACGATAGTTTTGCAGCCCATTTGATTGTCATGGGTATTTTTAAACTTTTTTGAAGTATGGTATAAAGTCTGGACCTAAAGTGAAATATCTTTTTAAAACATTATATTCGCGTGACTCCATTTACAAGATGGATTTTATAACATTTTTACTTCCATGAAAATGTCAGAATGCAATTTTCTTAAGATGAAACAAACGATGAAAAAGCGCTAAGCGTGAAGAACAGTGAGAAGTAATAAAGAAAAAATATAAAGCTACTGCATAAAAAGTTTATCTGAACATTGATCCATTAAAAGAAGTTGTTTTAGGAAAGTTCTATTGAATAATACATGTCAGTGTGAAACTATATTTTACGAAAAGTTCGGCAAAAGAATCGGAATGTTATGTTAGGATTTTAAGTAGCCCAACGAGCTATGGAGAGGGATTTGCTCTGAGTCTCTGTGCGAGATCGAATCAGAAATGAGAAGATCCGTAGAAGAAGCAAAGTAACCGTCATAGCCTAGTGGATCAGCAAGTTGATAATGCAATGAGCAGGGCTGATGGCACAGAAGACTGCTGACACATGTGGTGACTGACATCTCTGGTGGTTGACCGATGCCGATGATCTCATTAAAACTGTAGGGTTGCACTGGATACAAGCCACTTCCACTGAATATCTTTAGGGGTCTACCCTATAGCAGCTGTCTAGCATATGTCTAGCACTGCTAGACTAGCAGTGGACGTAACATGGCTGAAAAAATATATTTGGGCCTAGGGAAATAGGAAAATAGGGATTAAATTTTGTTATAATATTGGTAGACGAAAAAGTCAAATGTGAGACAAAATAGTGTGAAATATCTCTAATCTACAATTGTACTTTCTTTTAAATTTATTAAACGTAAACACGCTTTGATTTCTTAACTATTTATTAATCATCTTTTTTTTTCTTTCTTTTTCCTTATGAAGCAATTTACGAAGAGTTCTTCAAGTGCCCTAACCTAATTTAGCTAACAAATCTTAGACCCTGTTGTCTCGTAGGCAAAATGCCTCCAAGTCGGCTACCGACAAGTCACCACTCAAGGTAAAATACAGCTTTTGTCCAAAATAAAGAATTATTTTCAGAGAGAAAAACATGAGAAAAACAAGCCCAACATGACATCTACCAAATTACATTATTCTGCAGTATTTTGCCTTTTTCTCACCGGTGTTGATATTTTACCTCCCCGCATAGTTTTACCATAGTTTCTGATAGGAATGCAACACAATCACCGTATTACAGGATTGGCAAACTTATTTGTGACGTTGGTGAAATATCGGAACTGTAGAGTTTTGATACTTGACTGTCAGTTTTGTAAATAAAGCGTTGGTGATGTTCTCGCTGAACTGTTTAGCCAAGTTGGTTGGTTGGCCAACAACATAGCTCTTGCTAGTGCTACGGGACCCTCATGAAGGTTAATAGTTCTAAGAAAAAAAGTTCCATCTGTAGAACCGATAAACACGGAGCTGTTCCTTCCGCCTTTGTTGACAAAAAATAAGGTTCTAACAGTTTTCGTAGGCGTTTTTATGGAAGGTTTCTTTTAAACGAACTTCAGACCTTTGTTATTGGCTTCCAATAAATGTTAAGCTTTTAACCGTAATTTACTAATTCTATTTTTCTTTTTTCATAGGGGAGGAAAGGTTTTTGAACTATATGTTGCTAATCTTGAAAGATTTTTATTCTTTTTAATAGAAATAAATCCGCGCTTAATCACCAAACTCGCCTGATGGTAAGCGACGTTATAGTCGATAATGAAGCACATACAATTAGAAGATTGATTCATGAAATTTAACTCGATTCACTTTTCCAATACTTGAGTTCTTGCAAAAATTTAATCTTTAAAAATAAATTGTGAAAATAGGATGGTAGAAAAATTTAGATCATGTCTGACCTTGTGTGACTATCTGTTTTTAGGGTTCCGTACCCAAAGAGTAAAAACGGGACCCTATTACTAAGACTCCGATGTCCGTCTGTCCGTCTGTGTGTCTGTCTGTCTGTCTGTCTGTCTGTCACTGGGCTGTATCTCATGAACCATGAAGCAGCTGACATTTTCACCTATGATGTATTTCTGTTGCCGCTATAACAACAAATACTAAAAATAGAATAAAATAAATATTTAAGGGGGGCTCCCATACAACAAACCTGATTTTTTAGACGTTTTTCGCTCTATATTAAAAATGGTAACAGATCTACCTGTTACCATTGCTTTCTTGAAATTTTCACAGAATATTTAATTTTATATTCACTTCAATAATAAGTAATAAAATTAAAATAAAATAAATATTTAAGGGGGGCTCCCATACAGTACGGAACCCTCCGTGCGCGAGTCCGACTCGTACTTGGCCGATTATTAAAATATTAATCACGAGTACAATTTATTCACGCAAAATACCCAAGCTTTAAGAAAAAAAAATGGCACAAAATTGACTTTCTTGGCGGTATAAAACAAGAAAGTAGAAGTCGAGGAGAGCTAGCACGTTTCCTCTACGTGGGTCTCAAAGAACATTCACATTCAATAAGGCTAATATAAAAGGTAGAACGTGTCTAAATCCTACTTTTCACTATTCGATTTTATTGACTATTTTTTTTTCACTTAGGTACCTGTGACTTTTGTGACGGTAAGAACCTGCAGTTTTTCGACGTACAATATATTAGGTAATATGCTTCTTGCAACTTCAAGTGAACGGTGTAAGACTGTATTTTAGAGTTAGAAAAAGTACGCAAATATAGCTCATCCTTTCGTTACCATTGTAGATTTCTGCAAGAAGCGTTTATGTTTAAATATTTTCATGAAAATAAATATAAGCTATGTAATAAAAGGCCACGTTAATGTAACTCTATGTTACATATATAAGTTTTCATTGCATTTCCAATACTTAAATCTATTATCTACTGTCAAACAGGTTAATATAATACTAGCAGACCCGGCGAACTTCGTTTCACGCATTTAAATGATGTATAAACATTACTTTTGCAAAGTTTCATCTCTATCCGTTCAATAGTTTTTGCGTGAAAGAGGAACAAACATTCAAACATACAATCTTTTGCGTTTTAAATATTATTAGGATAAGAGTCAGGAGATTCTGTAATGTTACTGCAGACTAATAAATTATTTATTATGATTGTAACTTGACAACATGGAGACTACTGAAGTCAAAACCTGCGCAAAATAGATATTTTATGATTAGATGCAAAGGATTTATGCCCTCCCAATGTAAGTAATTCTCGCAAAAAAAAATTCAGCATACAACGAATAAAAATACACAATATACTAAAAAGAAGTAGGTAAGTATAACATTTCCAACGCTTACTTTCATCAATATTCATTGTGTACTAAAACCAATTATTGGCGTCCAGAATGTAATATTATATCAGACCGTTATTGAATGCGAGCTGTCGATTAGGTTGCCTAAACAAAGAATCCACCCTAGCACATATTATATCTACGCAAGTACAAAGACTAATGGACAGGGCTACAAGTAATGTAAGCTCCATTCCCATTATATTGTGGAAAAGCTTTTCTAATTATAAGACTTTCATGTCGCTGTGGGTTTTCGTATCGTTTTACCAGTTTGTGTGTACACCATGATCTCATGTGGCTGTATATTACAAGCTTTTATTTACTTTCACCTGTCCCATTGTCTGTAGTTGCTTATGTTGTTGTTGTCCACGGTTGAACACAAATATTTATCAGTGGAGATGGACAAACAACATAGGTAGGTAGGTAATATAACTCAAATTCAACCACACATAACATAAATATTGCCAACAAATGGCAAACATGCTTTTTTGCAGAATCGCACTTACAAATATCCTGGCGGAAAGTTTATCAGAAATTCATAATTGAAACTGAAAATCAGCCTGTTTCTATATTTACTGCTTCCTTGCAGGCTTTTCTTGTACTGTAAAGCCGCTAGAAATGTACCTATAGAGTTGACTATTTTACAAGCTTTTTTTTTACTTTCACCTGTCCCTTTGCCTGTCGTTCTGTAATCAAATATTGTAAGTTAAGTTTGATCCACTTCCCGGTTACCGATTGGACTGATATTTTACAATGTGTAAATTGCATGACAATACTATATTATGATAACATGGTTCTAATCTTACGATGGAACTGGAAGGTGGCCAAAGGATCTTTGCAATGAAACGACACAACCTCATCGAGTTTGGGTTCATTTGAATGGTTTTGGCGAGTTCTTTGTCTTTCAATGGTAACCAGAGTCTAATGATGGAGCTGGAAGGTGGCTACAGGAACTCTGTAATGAAACGACGCAACCCTATCGAGTTTCCGCTCGTTTGATTCGTCTTGGCGAGTACGTGTTCAGTAAAAGCTAGTTTAAAAAAAAAGGTTTATTTTATATAAAATCCTTGTTAAAGAGTAAGTATTTACAAAGTGCAGAGATTTAGAGTTGTTTATGCTCATCATTATGAACTACTTTATCTATAGGACCAACTGCGAAATCGCGACCTGTATTTTGCAATACAACACCTTGTATGGGTATGTGAATGATGAAAACAAGCGCGTAACGCGCTCTAACGTGCTCATTGTTTTTAAGAAATTCGTGTGAAAAATATTCATTTTTCAAATGACATAACTTAAACTCGGTTTATAATTAATTTTAACGTAATTTTACATTTATCAAACATTTCTCCAAACGAAATTCTTGGAAATGAAAAAAAAATACTTTAATAATCGACAAAATTTGCATACTTTGTACGTCGTCAAAACTTGTATATTTGGTACTTGGCGGTTTTTTTAGGATTTGGTACTAAAACTGTTTCGTTGAAGATAGTGGTTTGGCGATTGTGGTCTGTCAATAAATACACAAAATGAGATAGGCATAGAGATTCGGCACAATTCAACGGGAAATATTTAAACGATTTGTTTGTACTTACATAGAACCGCTTATCTGCTTAACAACAGGCAATAGGTATGTGGTCAAACGCAAACGTATTCAGAATAAAAAAAAAAAACAATCTGTTCCTGTCAATATTTTTTTATGGGTTGAATAACATGTAACTTATTCAAAGTACCATGTTTTATTAAAGTGTCTGATATAGATTATGTAAACAGAAAATTAAAACTTGCTTAAAATACTACGCTAGCTTTTAAAAATTCAAAAATAACAGAAGTAATGGCTCGAGACGAGATCGCAGCTCAGGGCTTTTAAAAGTAACAGTTATTTACAAAACGAAATAGAAGCAGAATTGCTATTTTAGCATACACCGCTGTAGAGCATAATTCGGTGCTCATAAATCACCGCTATTTCTCTTGTTCTCTAAAATACTTACATTTTTAACAGCAATGACAATTTAAAAGAGTAATATTATTTCTGATGTTGCAAAACAATGTTACCTACCTATTGTCGAATAATTTGTCTCAATTGTAGGTATTGCGATTTTATTTTAATCAGAAATAATCACTACATCGTTCGTACAATCCTTCAAAAGAAAGCTGTTGAAATTTCTTGATATTCTACTCATAATTTTGTGAGTTATTGTACTAAGAGTGACACTACTTTTTAACCGACTTCCAAAAAGGAGCAGGTTCTATGTTCGGTTGTATGTTTTTTTTTGTTATTATCAAAACAATTGATCAAAACGATTTGGTGTTTTAATTTTACATCGCTTCTTGATGAGGATAAATGCCGTTCAAGGAAAGCAATGGCCTAAAAAGTGGGTTCATTATTTTTCACTTTAATTATCGTACAAATAAAATCTGCCTACGACAGTCTTTTATATATTTCAGTCTATTATTTTCAAGTGGTCATTGAACACAAGAGATGAAATAACGTAGTGGTGCCTATAAAATAAATAAAATCTATTTAATGAAAATCTGTACACCTACGGTTCACATAATTTTACTAAACAATAAAATTAAAAGCCACTCGCTCATCTCCGTACGAACAAGGTTATTCGTTATCTTCCTTATCTTTCCATCAACATAAACAAATGAAAGAAGATAAACGACCGCACCACTCCCTCAAATTCTCACGAGATCTTTATAGTTGGAGATCCACTTGAAAATAAGTCTTCATCATACTGTGTGTAAGAGAATTCATTCGCAATAATCTAGGATGTAGATATGTTTGTAGCTACATGACCAACTTATAAAGAGACAACTCTAAAATCGTGAATTAAAATCAGCAGTTCGATCTTCGGTCACAACATCGCTTTCCTTCAGGCTAGTTGGTGGCCCAATGTAATCCTAATACTTGTGTAAAAAATGAGGTTTAACGAAATTTTTCTGTGTAATATTGGTAATAACACTTGTTTTTTGCGATTTCGGTCCATAATGACAAGCACATGCACAACCACATTCAAGAGTTTAGAAAATGAATCTATAGTCACTCAGTGTAAAGAGTTTTGATAGACGTCGAAGTCGAAGACCACCGGAGTTACCGACTGGCCTACTGTGCTATCCACAGAACACGAATATTTATCAGGGGAGACGGACAAACAATATAGGTAGGTAATATTTTAACCCAAGCCAAGTTCACCTACTGTTGGAGTTCTTCATAACATAATACGTTATTGTCAACAAATGGCAAACATACTTGTTTGCAGAATCACACCTACAAACAACCTGGCGGGAAGTTTCTCAGATATTCATAATTAAAACTGAAAATCAGCCTGTTTCTATATTTACTTTTTCCTTACATGCAATTCTTTAACTCCATAGCCGCTACAAATGTAGAGTTGACTACGAGTATTTTTAGGTAAATACATATACTCCTACACAACTGAACAGTTAATATGCACCCATGTACCTTGTAACTATTGCTAATAGTTAGGTACTACTTTTATGTAGTAACTACATTTTACAAGCTTGTATTTAGTTTCACCTGTCCTGTTGTCTGTCTGTCGGTCTGTAATCAAATTTTGCAAATTAAATTTGATCTACTTTCCGGTTACTGATTGAGCTGAAATTTTAAATCGCGTGACACAGCCATATAATGACGACATGCTGATCTGATGATGGAGCTGGAATGTGGCCAAAGGAACTACGCAATGAAACGACACAATCTCATCGAGATTGGAGGCTCATTTTAATCTTCTTGGCGAGCAGTTTTTCTTTTAATGGTAACCAGGGTCTGATGATGGAGCTGGAAGGTGGTCATAGAAACTCTGTAATGAAACGACGCAACTCCATCGAGTTTCAGATCGTTTGATTCGTCTTGGTGAGCAATTGTTCAGTAAAAGCTTTTTTAATAAAATTTTGTTAAAACTACTATTGCTACTAGTATCGGCAGAGGTAACAATTGTAGTAGCTACTACATAATAGTATAGGCCGAATTATACAATCATCATGGCGCCAGTGATTTTACCTAAGTATAAGCTGCGGATAACCCAAACCTCACTGAAGCTCACTTAACAGCTGCGCGAGGATTGCGTTATCTGAAGCTTGGAGCTAGAATCGCAGGCGCCAATATATTTGATTCAGCCTATAACTAGTGTGTTTTTTTTATTTTATTCTCGCAACACCTTTAAAATTCAAGAACTATTGTCTAATCTGTGCTTTTACGGTGGAGTCGAGTTTCCAGGATTTAACCTGTACCTACATTGTGCAACCTTGGCTCTCGTACTACTATTCGCCTAAATGCGCCTTCGTAATAGCGCTTCACCTTGTGACAAACGTTCTTGGATTTGAAAGGTGCTCCGTGGAAGCAAAAACATTTTCCTAATCTCGAGGGAACAGGACTCATGTTTTTCATGACAGGAATACAATTACTTGAAGTGATTAAAGATCTTGCTGCAAAGATTCTATTGGATTCAGTTATATCGGCGGAGGGTTTTCAGTAATGTTCTTATTGTGTTTTCTGTCTGGTATGACAACCCGTTTTTGTTTCTTTTTCGATGGGTTTTCGTTAGACCACATCCTGCCTGATCTTGAGCAGAGATGTGGTCTATGCTATTACATATTTCAATACTGAGTGAATTCAAATACACAATATCTTTCTATTATATTTGTAGCGTTCATAGAGTAGTTTGACTAGGTTATCGATCACCAAAGTTAAGTAACGTTCGGCAGAGCCAGTCTTCGGATGTGTGACCGCGGGTGGCATTTATAACACAGCGCTGCCGTGGCTCGGGCGAAAAATTGTAGGTTTCGATTGCTTTAACCGTTTAGCCATGTTAGTGGACTTCAGGCAGCATAAAAAGTATAACATCAGGGCTTGCTATTCGGCTTACACGTACTTACTTATATACTATTTTTTAGACAGTTATCACACATAAATGGGCTTATATTTTTTTCGTAAAACTTGAACATACATCTTCCTCTCAGCCATCGTTTTACAACAATCGAGCCAATCGACATCGAGGGCCCAATTTCAAAGGAGCACAAAAACAACCCATCTGAAATCTTGAACGCTCTTAAGATTCCTCACCCTTGGATTTGGCTCGAAAATTCGACGTTACGAACTGTTATGTCCCTCGAGATGTTTAAGAAACCCGTATTCTAAACAATTCCGTTTCTCGTCGGTTGAGAAGGTCCTCAGGGACCTCATTACGATGCCGGGAGCGAGTACGTATTATCAGTTTCCCGGTTTGCAATGTGAATACGGGATACGGGCATTCCGCATGATAAAGTAGGTATTTGATTTAATGACTTACTTATTCCAGTTTGTTATGGTAAGTTAAATACGTTTGCGGTGAATGGGATTGAATAGATATTTATTTGAGAGGAAAAAACAGCGCGTTACGATTAGACGTAACTAAATATTACTATCAACGCGTTACGATTTGAAGACGTAACTTTATTGTTATTGTACACATGAAGGCCTCTGACATGACTAAATCGTTAAAATTATAAAAAGAAAAATAATAACTCAGATTTATAATATCTTCCTTCTATTAGATTCTTATAACAAAAAATTAGTAAATATGCTATGCAATCATTGAGTTAGGTAGGTACAGAACACTAATAATTTCGTAAAAGATTTTCAATTGCAAAATGCAGAGCCTCAGAACATGAATAATGGATAACAGGAAATATAAAACTAGCAAATAAACTAAGAGAAATTTATAGAAAAGGATACCAAATAGAAGTCAAACTAAATACGAGAAAGAAATGCAGTTATCGTAACTAACTGTTAGGGCAGGATTAAGGAGTTTGCTCTGGGAATTCCGCCCAGCTTTCATTGGAGAAATTCTTTCTGCGCTTGGGATAAAGATATTTTGCACTCGAGTTCAGAGATGCATTTTGAATTATATCGCAATAGATATAATGCTCTATCGTTGTTTTTTTGCTAAAGCATTGAAAATATGAATATGTTTTATTTTTTCTCAAAGTATAAAAATTGTTCGAGCGAACGAGCGTCTTTATTTCGGGTTGGAAGTAACATTTTCTTCCAAATGTCAGTAGTGAGTCACTATCGATGTTTTTTTAGGATTCCGTACCCAAAGAATAAAAACGGGACCCTATTACTAAGACTCCGCTGTCCGTCTGTCCGTCCGTCTGTCTGTCACCAGGCTGTATCTAATGAATCGTTATAGCTAGAAAGCTGAAATTTTCACAAATGATGTATCTTTGTTGCCGCTATAACAACAAATACGGAATTAAATGAAAAACAGAATTAAATGAAAATTTAAGGGGGGCTCCCATACAACAAGCCTGATTTTTTTACTGTTTTTCGCTCGATAATGGTAACAGATAGAAGCTTAAATTTTCACAAAAATTACAAAATTGTCAATTGAACAAACGGTCGACGACAAACCCAATTTCTCAAATTATTCTAAGTGTTAACATCTCATAACCAAGTTTATTAGATACGATAATAAGGTAGGAAAGTAGATAATAACTTTTCTCGTACATTATGGAGGAAAAGTTTGCACGGTACAGTGTAGATAACGCACCAAGTTGATCATTAGTTCTGGCCCACTGTGGCGTCAAAACTCTAGTAACCTACTCAGAGTATAGAACAATAATTTTCCTTTTTTGACCGACTTCCAAAAAGGAAGAGGTCTATTTTCGTTTGTATATTTTTTTGTGAATGTTTTTCTATATTTTTCCCAACTGTAAATCAATTAATTTTTTTAATTTGAAATGGTATTAATCTCCAAAGGTTGGTCCCATTTAAATTTACGTTATGACACTTTTAATGGGCAGATACTTTATGTCCTAAAGCACAAAGAACAGCGATACATTAGAAAAATCAAAAAATCGGCCAAGTGCGAGTCGGACTCGCGCACGTAGGGTTCCGTACCGTATGGGAGCCCCGTTTTTGTCATGGCATGACATTCGTCTTGCCGTTATTAATAGCGAGCAAAAAACGCATAAAAATAACGTTTGTTGTATGGGAGCCCCCCTTAAATGTTTATTTTATTCTGTTTTTAGTATTTGTTGTTATAGCGGCAACAGAAATACGTCATCTGTGAATCAATTTCAGCTGCCTAGCTATCATGGTTCATGAGATGCAGCCCGGTGACAGACAGACAGACGGATAGACGGACATCGAAGTCTTAGTAATAGGGTCCCGTTTTTACCCTTTGTGTACGGAACCCTAAAAATCAACGAACAAACTCGGATACTGAATTTCGTTCAGCTGTCATCAAAACGTTTCATTGTTTATTTTTCCCATCTTCTCATCGTAAACGGGAATCTTCCCCAAAAGAATACCAGCATAGGAGGGGCCGTTAACTGCAACTCAATTACTGTTTAACACCGCCGGGAGTTCTCTCTATCGGCCTTTGTAAGGCCCGATGTACATAACAGCGGAAAATGGTAGAAATATGTAAAAAGAATCTCTCAAAGAATAAAAAAGCGCAAGTGGAGTCCCTCCGCGTGGAAGAAGTGAAACTTCGACGCAACAGTGCTTTCATACCCCTCCATGGTAGCGTTAAACGTTTACTGAAACTTTGTTGGAGGTCGCATTAAAAGTTTCATTTCAAAAAAATCTTTTGGCAAACTTCTGTTAGGTTGTTGGTCACAAATGCATGCTAACGCTTTCATGTTAAAAAAAATCTAGTTTTTATTAGTGACAGTAATTTGAAATCATTTCGCAAATAATGGCAGAACCGACTTCCATCCTGTACAAAATTAGAATGGTTCGCTCAAAGTGATGCATAGAATGTTTACCATTATTGTTGATTTTTCAAAAACAACTAAAAAATTTTTGTTTGATTCGGTTCACAATTGACGAAAATATCGATGAATGTACACCAAAAACATACAGACGTAAATAGAACCTCCACCTTTCTGGAAATCGGTAAAAAACTAAGTATTTCTTTTGTCACGAACATGTAATTAGTTTTGCTAACTGCGCATGGGCATAAAGTGAAGATTAATTATTAACTGTTCATTAATTCTGTTATGCAAACAGTTCTTGTTGTAACGAAACGGCCAAGTTACATATATTGACTGAGCTGTAGAGTTTGTGAAGTAAGGCCTTGTAGAGTAAGGCGTGTAGAGTTAAAAGCTTGGCTTTACGTGAGATCTGACAACTTTTTGATAGTGTGAACTGTGATTTAGTCTTGGCTCCATTTCACATTAAACTGTTTTTGTTGAATTTCAGTATTAACAAATTAGCTTTACAATCTTGTAATCGTAAAGAGATGTTATTAATGATAAAACTTGGTGAAGTTCACGTTGAACGGACATTAAGTACGACAAAACATCAATATAAAAACCACAATACGTACAAATATATCTTAATAACACTTGCTGAAAAAACTGAAACGAACTCGCTTCCTGAAAAACAGATTTTTGTTCTCGGTTTCTGGACGAAAATGGATGAAATACGAAACCAATTTAAACATGAGGAAATTCGTAGAACACATTGACCATAGAGACCTTTACCAACATTTATTTCTATCGGATTGGCAAATTCTTCGTGCTACATGTCTTGCCCACTTCAACTTGCCAATCGGCTACAAAATGTTGCACCCATCGATATCAAAAAGTTTTAAGGTATATACTATTTTTACCAGCAAGCATAGTGGCTCAAGGCAGGTGCAACTAGTGCTGGCTGAAGGTTCCACCGGTATTATAAGAGATATATAATATACGAGATGCCTATCCCCAGCAGTGGACGTTCTATGGCTGAAATGACGGTGATGTGATGATTTGGCCATAGACAACCGATATGTTTATTTTTCGCAAAAAATGGCAAAACTGCCTTCCGTCGTGTACAAAATTCGAATATTTCACTCGAATTGTTTACATTATTGTTGATTTTTCAAAAACGGCTCAGCCGATTTCTGTAAAATTTAAATGGGACCATTTTGGGAGTATAACCTTTCTATGTAATAAATAATTTTTCGATTCAGTTTACAATTGGTGGAATTATCGATGAACATACACAAAAATAAAATTTGTATGTATTTTATTACGAATATAGAACCTCCTCCTTTTTGGAAGTCGGTTAAAAATGGCAAGCTTAGTACCCATTACAAGGTATTTAGTAGATACCAAGCCTTATTTTTTGTGTTGGGACGCTGTTACTGCAAAGAGATTATATTTTTGATCCATCCATCAGCCATAAGAAGTCCACTGCTGGACATAGGCCTCCCCTATGGATCTCCTATAAGACCGGTTGGAAGCGGCTTGCATCCAGCGCGATCCTGCGGTCTTAATGAGGTCATCCGTCCACCTTTTGGGTGGACGTCCTATGCTGCGCTTGCCGGTACGTGGTCTCCACTCGAGAACCTTCCGACCCCATCGGTCATCAGTCCTCCGCGCTATGTGCCCTGCCCATTGCCATTTCAACTTGCCAATCCGTTGGGCTATGTCGGTAACTTTGGTTCTTCTACGGATCTCCTCATTTCTGATTCGATCTCGCAGAGAGACTCCGAGCATAGCCCTCTCCATGGCTCGTTGGGCTACTTGGAGCTTACTAATAAGGCCCATAGTGAGAGACCACGTTTCTGTGCCATAAGTCATCACTGGCAACACACACTGGTCGAAAACTTTCGACTTGAGGCACTGAGGTATGTCGGACGAGAAAACGCTACGCAATTTTCCGAACGCTGCCCAGCCGAGTTGGATTCGGCGATTGGCCTCTTTCTTGAAGTTGGACCTACCTAACTGTACTACTTGTCCTAGGTAGACGTACGAGTCAACGACTTCAAGAACCGAGTTCCCAACAGAGATCGGGGTGGGTACAACATGGGAATTACACATGACTTTCGTCTTGTCCATGTTCATCTTAAGACCCACCTGTTGGGAAACCCGATTTAGGCCTTCGAGCATCGTGCTGAGCTCTTCCATCGATTTTGCCATGACTACTATATCGTCGGCAAACCGAAGGTGAGTGAGGTATTCGCCATTGACATTGATGCCGAATCCTTTCCATTCCAGGAGCTTGAAGGCGTTCTCCAAAGTAGCCGTAAACAGTTTCGGAGAAATGACGTCTCCCTGTCTTACGCCTCTTTTTAAAGGGATCGCCTTGGAGCTCTCTTCCTGTACTCGGACCGACATAGTGGCGTTATTATACAAGCACTTCAACACTTCGATGTACCGATAGTCAATACGGCATCGTTGGAGAGACTCGAGCACAGCCCAAGTCTCGACCGAATCAAAGGCTTTCTCATAGTCCACAAACGCTAAGCAAAGTGGCAAGTTATACTCTTCGGTCTTCTGTATAACCTGCCGCAGCGTATGAATATGGTCCATGGTGCTAAAGCCCTTTCGGAAACCGGCTTGTTCGGAAGGCTGGAAGTCATCAAGCCTGCGCTCGAGACGGTTCGTAATGACCCTTGAAAACAGCTTATAAACATGGCTCAGAAGCGAGATGGGTCTGTAGTTCTTCAATAAGGTGTTGTCACCTTTCTTAAAAAACAACACCACCACGCTTCTGTTCCATGCTTCTGGCGTGATGCCCTCGAGGACGACGGTGTTGAAAAGCTTCTGGAGGACTTTTAGTACCGGTGTTCCACCCGCTCTCAGAAGCTCTGATGTGATACCGTCATCACCCGGCGCCTTGTTGTTCTTAAGCTGATTCAGGGCCATTCTAATCTCGTACAGGCTGATGTCCGGGATATCTTCGGTGAAGTGTCGGGTCAGCTTGGCTCTTGGGTCTTTGGCCGCGCTGCTAACAGGCTTAGCGACCGAAGCGTATAGCTGTCCATAGAACCTTTCAATCTCCTCTAATACCTCTGCCTTGGTCGACGCTATACTTCCATCTTCTCTCTTCAGCTTTGTCAATTGGCTTTGCCCAATAGACAAATCTCTTGCGAACACTTTGGAGCCTTTGTTTCGCTCTATTGTCTTTTTAATGTGTTCAGTATTAAAAAGACGGATGTCGTGCCGCAAGGATTTCGAAATTTGTCTATTGAGACGCCTATAAGACTTTGCATCATCGGAAGACTGCAATCTTAGAGAGCGTCGTTCGGCCATGAGATTTACAGTGTGATCGGAGAATTTCTGCGGTTTATTTGAACGGCGGGGTCTAAAGAACTTAGCACCCACCGTTTGGACAGTTTCTACGAGCCCGTTGTTTATCTCGTCCACCGACGCAAGGTTGTCTAGGCAAGCAAAACGATTCGAGAGCTCGAGCTGAAAGTCCTCGGGGTTTTGGATATGTTCACGAGTAGGTCGGAGCGTGGACTTCATCAGGCGGGACCTTTCGAGCTTAACATTAATATCTAATGTGCCTCGTACAATTCTGTGATCGCTGCCGGTTTTCACCCTGTGGATCACGGAGACATCATTAAATATTCGTCTCTCGGTCGTCATGATGAAGTCTATCTCGTTTCTCGTGGAACCATCAGGGCTCATCCAGGTCCATTTCCTGTGAGGCGGCTTCTGGAAGAAAGAGTTCATCATAAAGAGTTCCTCTCTCTCCAGAAAGTCAGCCAGCCTCTGGCCCCTAGGGTTCCGTTGCCCATATCCAAATTTCCCCACCCTCAGCTCATCATCGTTTTTTCTGCCCAACTTTGCGTTGAAGTCCCCCATAACAACAGTGAAGTGGGTCTTAGACATATGAATGGCCCGACTTACGTCCTCATACATAGTCTCCACTTCATCATCTGGGTGTGACGATGTCGGTGCGTATACCTGAATGACCTTCAGCGAATACCTCTTGGATATTCTGAGTATTAGGTATACCACCCTGCTTGACACACTTTCGATGGTAATAATGTTGTTGGTGAGGGACTTGTGAACGAGAAAACCAACACCACCTTGGGACCGTTGGTCACCTTCCCGGTAGTAAAGCAGGTTGCCGGAGTTTAAGGTTATCGTGTCCTCCCCCTCTCTACGGACTTCAGACAACCCCACAATATCCCACCGCAACCTACTCAACTCTTCTTCCAACTCAGCAATCTTCTCGTCAGTCCTCAACGTGCGCACGTTGTGTGTTACCAGGGCGAGTCGTCGTTTGCGGGAGTGGTAGCCGGGCGTCTGCCAGCGATTCTTAGCACCCCCTTCTCCGCCGTTACCGGGGCCGCTACCGTAGCCCCGGGCTAGCGGAGCTGCTGGGGACTGGGGGCCTGGTCTATTTGTTGTTTCCATATTGGGGTTTTTGCCCATAATCGCCGCGCTGGGCAGGCGTGGTGGCGATCGCAGAAACGTAGCTTCGCGACAGGGATGCTGCTCCCCATCCCTGCCCTGTGCCATTTTAGCTACGTTTTAGTCGAATGGTTATACCGCCATTAGCCGGTTCCGCTGTACCTCAGTCGGCTCTTACGACACCTGGTTCTAGAGGGGGGTGCTATTCTACTCTGCCGGCACCCCACGGCACGGCATATTTTTGATACAGCTGATATATTTTTACCGACTTCCAAAAAGGAGCAGGTACTACGTTCGTCTGAATGTATTTTTTTTGTGTAGGTATTTTCATCGAAATTTTTGCCACTTATGAACCGATTTAAAAAATTCTTTTTTACTTAAAAATGTACACCTCCGAGATAGTCCCATTTAAATTTTATCGAAATCAGTGCTGTTTTTGATAAATCATCAACATGGATGTCACATCGGTTCGTGGTAAGTATTCAAATTCTATACACGGTGGAAGTCAGTTTTGCCAGTTTTTGCGAAAAGTAATAGTTTGTTGCCCGTGGTCCTACCAGATGTACTACTAGTAGGACCACGGGCATGAAATTTTTCCCGTGGTCCTACTAATATTGCAGTGACATATTTTCAGGGTTTTAGCCATATTTTGTCCGTAAGTAATTGATATGATTTTGTTGTTTCACACATTAGCTTTCCGTAGGTATATGACGTCATTTAAATAAAATAATTTACGGTTTGCCTTGATTTCTTCTGGAATGAGTACCATTAATACCATTCCAACGAATTTCCTGTTTTTGTAAACTTTTATACCTACTTACCCCACTTTGGCCTAAGTAGATAGATAGATAGATAGATAAACTCTTTATTGATTCACACATACATAAAACAGAAAAATAGAGAAAATTAGATGATACAATATGTGAAGCAACCGGCGGCCTTATCACTGAAAGTGATTTCTTCCAGGCAGTTCTTTAAGTAGGGTAAGTTAGGTATGAAAGTTAACCCTAAGCCTAAGAGCTCTTGAGTCACTGTAGTTCATAAGTAAGGCTCATTCGATTTGCAGCACTGATCGCGACATATTTTTCTTTAGATCTACGCCATTTAGGTTGCCCGGAAGAAATGCTGCAGGTGATTGGGTCCCCTTTATTCTTCCGGATTGTTGTTTGTTATTTCAACTTTAAGTTATTTTTTTTCATGTATACATTCGGTGTGAAAAATAAAGATATATTTTATTGTATTTGATATTGCAAAGTTCAATAGTAAGTAGAATTTCAATATTAAGAAGGCTGGTCGGTACTGTACCTAAAGTACCTAAGTACCTAAACGCGAACCACCGTCACAGACCCAAGCAAGACCGAACGATCGTTCACTCTCGGTCACTCTTGAGTAAAAGCTGCAAATTGGGCTTTATGAAGATTTCATTCAAATAAGTTTTACTCGTTTATTATATTTTGAAATAATTGCCCATCTGTGCACTGGTGAGTGAGCTTGTTCTCAAAATTGACGTGTAACGTTACCCGGCGCTACCGTGCGTTATACAAGGTACGCTTATCGCTGTGCTTTCATTATTCATGGTATAGTACGGGAGCTAATGTACAGTTTTGTCACTAGATATAATTTACGCACTATACGAGGTGATTGCGAATTCGTTATCAATTACTCTAGGATATAGTTATGCTTGCCAATGTGACCAACTTTTACTAAAAAACTGACTCTGAAATATGTGGTTTTTAAACTTTCGCGATTTGAACACATTATTATTCTACACTACGGGACCAATCGCGCACTAAAATTACGAGATAAATAAATACCTCATTATCCCGACGTTTCGACCGAGTTGCATCGATCGTGGTCACGGGTAGACAACTCGGTAGAAACGTCGGGATGATGAGATATTTATTCATCTCGTAATTTTAGTGCGCGATTAGTCCCGTAGTATATAATAATGACTCTGAAATAGCAAAGAAAAAATTAGCTGTTCGATACATTTTTCGGTTGGACGAACTTTACAACGGAATACTTAGCTGATTTTTTACAATTTCAGGTTTGTTCCTATATTGAAAATAAATCATAATGACGAGAGCTCTACACATGACACACGACATCCTAGAGTGTTACTAATTAATTCAGAGTGGCTCCTTATTACCAACTAGCTTAATTCCCGCGGTTTCGCCTGTTGTTTTAAAGTGTATCCCATTTTAAATTATATTTTTTTAATTTTAAAGTAGTATCCCATGTGCTAATTTGTGTTATTGTCTACTAATGTAAAATAAAACAACGGAATTTATTTATTCGTTTCATCTAAACATTATTACATTGATGAATTTTGGTTATCCTTCTTTGGTCATTGTTCTGTTTTAAACTTATCATCAGACTCGTAATAAAATTGACAAGTATCTCCCAGCCTGTCAAGCATAACGCATACTCACTGCGTACCCATTAACATTTCCTTATGATATTATAAGGCGTGATATACACAGTGTATGCTTAATGGCGGTGATTCCGTGAATGTGCAAACAGCTTTACGGCAGCTACCTACTCGACGGTTTTCGGGTTTAATTTTAATGAAATTACGGTGTGGTGGTCGTTTCAGGCATTCATAACCCGGAAACTAGTAGCAAAAAGTTTTAGGTTTCGGCATTCAGCAAGTAAAAACTTGGTGGTGGATCAGATTAGATCATTAAAATGATATTGCGTAAACACAACTACTAACTTATTCTACTTAATATTATAAGCCCGGTTTATTTGTTACTCTTTCACGCAGCAATGGAGCGATAGATAATTAAATGATAATTATTTATTAATTCGAAAGGGTATACTTCCGTTTTTGAAAAAAACCAACAATTATGTAAGCAATTCGAGCGAAATATCCGAATTTTGTACACGATGGAAGGCGGCTTTGCCATCTTTAGCGAAAAAATAATTATTGACTTAAGTGGAAAAAATGCATTTTATCAGAAAAAAAGCTTTATCTTATTCTTAACTTTGGCATCACTGAAAGTTATTTTGAAAAGTTACCATATACAATACCAACATGAATTATTTATTCTGAATACCGATTTTGAATACAGTACACTGGTTTGCGGTTAAAAAAACTATCCCAAAATGTTAAATATCTATCGTGTAAGCACAACATTGTATTTTCCTTCTAAAATGTATCGCATTACATTGTACTCTACATTTTCGGTAATCCGTGACATCGTTATAGACAGTCAATTTGTTACTGCCTCTGAAAAAACAATGAACATTTTTCCGCGTTTCGACACATAAAATTGCTGAAACCGTTTGAATGGCGAAAAAATAACGTGGAAATCTGAGAACTTTTAGCGTGTGTACTTTTTGTAGATTTGCGAGTAGCGACGCGTGGTGAAGGCACTTTTTCCTCTGCTAACCGTAGATTTTTTATCGTATAGTCCAATAGTTTTGTAGGAGCTTTTAACTGTATCTATACCAATATAATAAAGAGGAAAGATTAGATTTTTTGTTTGTTTGCATTGAATAGGCTCCGAAACTACTGAACCGATTTGAAAAATTATTTCACTGTTGGGAAGCTACACAATCCCCGGGTGTCATAGGCTA
Organism: Hypomecis atomaria; assembly: GCA_964007245.1. Classification (NCBI taxonomy): domain Eukaryota; kingdom Metazoa; phylum Arthropoda; class Insecta; order Lepidoptera; family Geometridae; genus Hypomecis; species Hypomecis atomaria. The sequence continues at coordinate 11,176,235 of OZ023294.1, read as the reverse complement.
CATTATATTAAAAAAAAATAGAGAGGCTGCTAGTATAGAATTATTCTGGTACGGTACCGACTATAATCCTTTTTAAACGGTTTTATTTAACCTCACTTGCCCGTTTTTAGGGTTCCTTACCCAAAGGGAAAAACGGGACCCTATCACTAAGACTTCGATGTCCGTCTGTCCTTCTGACTGTCTGTCTGTCTGTCTGTCACCGAGCTGTATCTCATGAACCATGATAGCCAGGCAGCTGAAATTTTCACAGATGATGTATTTCTGTTGCCGCTATAACAACAAATAAAAAGAGAATAAAATAAATATTTAAGGGGGGCTCCCATACAACAAACCTGTTTTTTTTTTACGTTTTTCGCTCTATATTACTAATGGTAACAGGTAGATGCTTGAAATTTTCACAGAATATTTAGTTTTATATTCACTTCAATAATAAATAATAAAATTAAAATAAAATAAATCGCTGCTTAAAAACTAAAGGGCCACAAATCAAAATTTAGTTTTTTTCAGGAGACCAGATTGAAAATATACATTTAGTTTTTTTGCTTTTTTGGCACTCTTACTTACAATAACTGTGTGTAATTTTATATCATTCGATGCGTATTTTAGTTCCCTATCACATGTTTACTTCAATTTTGTGGTAACTATATCCCAAAGAAGGTTAGCAGCACATAAGTCCTTTTAGTTTATATATTTTTTCAATCAAAACTATTAATATTTTGAGTAAAAGGCCACAAGTCGAAAAAATTTAATGTTTTATTAAAAAAAATTGATCATAACCTTGTTGGATTGAGACAAAGTCGTATCTTAAAAATGGAAAATAAGAAATTCGCACATCGAAACTAAAAAACAATCACTATACTTAGCTTTTTGTTACAAATATAGGGTTTTGGCACCAACAAAAAAGGAAACGGTTAAAAATAAACACTTCTAAAACCTGATCAGGCACAATTATAATCACGAATTATTGGTAACACAATAAGCAATAGTAGGTAATATTGAAAAATGCTTTGTACTTAGTATAAACAAGAGATCAATACTTTCACTTAAGATAATACCTAGTATTTTTATATGCGGTTTATAAGTTACACATTAACAGTTTTACACTACAATGTTATATAAAATCAACTTTTAACTATACTACAATGTTTATAAAATCAGTCTGTGTTCTACTAGTATTACGTTTAAAGACTAGAAACAGTTTTACACTACAATGTTATGTAAAATCAACTTTTAACTAGGTATACTAAAATGTTATATAAAATCAGTCTGTGTTCTACTAGTATTACGTTTAAAGACTAGCATAAAAAGTTTCGTAATACTTTGGTGTCACATTTCTTCTTATCAGGTTCAGAATACCCTGTTTTTTTTTCTCTGAAACTTTTAGTTTTTGAGCATATACTTTTTTGAGTGTCGTGGTTATCACGGCATTGGTCTTTGCTTGTTTTTTGGTCAAAGTATACACTGACTTAAACTCTGCGTCGTCGTAAGAAGTCTTAAAAAAGAACTTGTTTGGGTTTTCTTGGCAAATTTTTATAACTTTTATGTCAGCCCATCATCGGAAACTCACTAAGAGAGTGTTGGTACATCGCCAGCATAAATCTGTTCTTTTGCTGGCCACAGCAATTGTCACTGTAAAAAGCCATATCAAAAGCTTCATTTGCTTTATCATGCAAACTTTTTCCTTTTACGAGACCTGAGTTGAAAATCTGTGTCAACGCAAGGAGATTGTGTATCAACACTAGTTGACGGCTGGCTATTGACGCTCTGGCTGGTTGATCAATGAAGCTTGGTGACTGGTTATCAACGCTGCGGTGTATCAATGATGCTTGGTGACTGGTTATTGATGCTGGGTGGTGGATCAATGACGCTTGGTAACTGGGTATCGACACTGAGCTTGGTTGGCTGAATATTGGTGCCGGCTAGTGGCTAATGGCTGCTTGTCAGAGCTAAGAGCTTCCTTATCAAAATTGTCTGAAAAATAAAGGAAAGTTTAATAGTTTTATATAGACCAATGTTACCTATGTAACTTTACCAAGATCTAAATTGAACGTTATTGCTTATATAAGAGTTCGGTGGATACGTACTAAAAACTCTAGAAGTTCCAGGCTTTGGTGAAAAAACCTGTGTTTCAATAGGCCCTGTAGAATCACTGTCTGTAGAGACAGCTGGAGATTTAATTTGATAGTCGGGATCTTTTACGCTGTCATCTGATGAAAAGGCATCTACCGTACTATCTGAGCTCGTAGAATCACTATCAGAACTTGAGCTTGAGTCATCGTCAGAATCTGAGCTACTGTTTTTGACAACTATGTTTGGTTTTATAGGACACGCCGAGTCTTTTTCATTTGCATTTTCAGATGTAAAATCGATATCAAAGCCAATCTGACTATCTGGTATGGAATTTCTATCAAACGAATCATCGTGTAAGTCGGTAGAAGTAGGTTCGCAGTTGAACGAATAATGATTTTCTTGCTTCTGTAAATGGATGGATGAACTTTCGCTTTCCTTCGGTGCAGGTAAATTTTGGTCTGGCTCTTGGTTTTGTGAATGATGAAATTGTTGTTTTCAGGCAACATCATGTTTAAAATTCTATGTGTTCGGTTACTCATTCTGCAAGAGAACATGAATTCACAAATTACATCGGTGAGGTAGATTGCGAAATATAAGACAATAATCGACAAAGGTGAATGTACTTAAGTGAACTGCTTATTACACAACTATTACACAACATAAAATATTATTTTACCAACATAAAGCGAAGTATTCCATTACCAAATAAATTCCAATTTTTATTAATTCCTTTTGTCTTAAAAGAATACACCTCAAGCACAACAATATCTAAAGCAAAACAGACGTTTCACAGAAACAACTCATAAGCTTATAACAAAAATAACATAACTAGGCATTTTTTATTTGCTAAACTGACACTTTTCAAAACGAGGCACTTTTGATGTAAAAATAATTGTGTACTTACTTGTGTTTTACATGCAAAACAGACGCATTCCGAAATGTGGCCCTGTTGCTCCTAAAATTCACCTTCAATATAGGTAACTTTTTGTGATGTGGCTGTTTAGCAAAAAAAAGACGTGCGCTCGCACCGACTGTCGGGTCGCAACTAAAAATATGGCTGCTTTGCTCTTAACTTAGCTACCAATCCGTGAAAATGCCAAAAGGGCGTATGCGTAAATTATTGATACAAAGGCGGATTTCGACGAGTGTCTTTGTGTTATATGAAAATACAGGCGATTTTGGCCCAATTTTTAAAATAAAAGCAATTTTGAACGATTTTGTTTTGTGGCCCTTTAGTTTTTAAGCAGCGAAATATTTAAGGGAACTCCCATACAGTACGGAACCCTCCGTGCGCGAGTCCGACTCGTACTTGGCCGATTTTTATCGTATAGTTTAATAGTTTTGTAGGAGCTTGGAACTGTATATAGAATTATTCTTGTACGGTACCTACTATAATCCTTTTTAAACGGTTTTATATTAACTTGCCCGTTTTTTGGGTCAAATCTAGTAACTGAAATTTGACCCCGTTCCAGTGGACAGATTGATATGATATTTGATATACCTACAGCTTTAGTTTTGATGACAATACAATTTTTTGTATTTAGTGTTGACGTAAATACAAGATGGTCACCTCCACAACATGGCGATTTACTCCACAATTAATAAATTTAGGAATTAGTAATAAATATGAAAACCTATATTCCTCAGAAAGTTTCTGCTTTTCGAATGAATCTTGTAAATGTAAAATATGCTATATAAGACTTATTTTTGAACTCTAACTGATTCTTATGTATCTAAGATTTATAGGAACCTACATAATTTTCTATTTAAATCTCATAACAAAAATAGTCGCTTTAGGTATTCATTGTTCGGGTCATTGAATTTCTTTTTCTTGTAGTCTCTTATGATTGTTTTAGCTAAAAATCTCTAATGTCCACAAATGCTCGTTCAATTAGTAATGATAGCGGTCACTTTTTCCTTTTCGCCATTGTTTTAAAAATGTTTTTCTCAAACGGTTTTTCCCCATCTCGGGCCCGGTCGCCGGTCCTCTCGAATTGCCAATAACCGATGTCGTCCGCTACAAATGCCGCAACCCTAGCTCAAAAATTCGCTTCAAATCTCCTACAACCCATGGATGTAATATAAAGTGGACTAGACTGGATAAAACTATAGAAATGGCATTATATCCGTAAAATTAAATAAGTAAAAATAATCGGCCAAGTACGAGTCGGACTCGCGCACGGAGGGTTCCATACTGTATGGGAGCCCCCCTTAAATATTTATTTTATTTTAATTTTATTATTGAAGGGAATATAAAACTAAATATTCTGTGAAAATTTCAAGCATCTACCTGGTACCATTATTAATATAGAGCGAAAAACGTCTAAAAATTCAGGTTTGTTGTATGGGAGCCCGGGTTCGGGCTCCCTTAAATATTTATTTTATTTTGTTTTTAGTAGTTGTTGTTGTAGCGGCAACAGAAATACATCATCTGTGAAAATTTCAGCTGCTCATTAGATACAGCCCGGTGACAGACAGACAGACGAACATACGGACATCGAAGTCTTAGTAATAGGGTCCCGTTTTTCCCTTTGGGTATGGAACCCTAAAAAGTACAGGTCAGCTGGCTTGCACTGTTACACAGTTTTAGTCTCATTCTGTTATAGCTAAATACAAGAAAAATCAACCGAGACCTACAGTTCACGTCATCCCAGCTACAGTAGCACTGAGTTGTCAATGTTACTCATCTGAAGACCGAACGTCGCACTACAGTTATTGCTAAGAAGCTGCCAGTCAAAATAAGATTGGAAATTTATTGAAAAAAAAAATGCAAGTGGAGTCCCTCCGCGCGGAAGAAGTGAAACTTCGACGCAACAGTGCTTTCATACCCTCTCCATGGTAGCGTTAAACGTTTAACTCAACCTTTTTGGAAGTCGTATAAGAAGTTTCACTTAATATAATTCTGCTCTTCCAAGTAATGTTGCTATAAGCGTAAAAAAACGTAATATGACAAATGAAAAACGGATCAAATGTCACTTATAGGCTTCTGCCCAAGTAATACATCATGCAAGTGGTACATCCATGCTCCTCCCTATGGGTGACATTGGATCCGTTTTTCATTGCACACGTTTCACATCCGTTTTACATTCAAGCTGCGCGAGGATCGGGTTATCCGCAGCTTGTAGCTAACATCACAGCCGTCAAGTTGTATAATTCGGCCAATTATTGATGCTGAATAAATCATTCATTCATTCATACGTCTTTGACTCTTTGATTATAATAATATAACTAGTTGTTTTTTTTTCGTTGTTTGTGGATGAATTCTACGCCATGTTAAAAGCCTAGAAAACTTGAAAGATTTTGAACTTTGGGGCTTCTCTTCTTACATCCACGTTCAACCCTCCTTCAACGTAACAATATGTTCAGTCGGAATGTCCTTGGTAGGGTTGTCAAATGACTTACGAAATGTGATGTGACGGCTGGTCCAAATATAGTCTGAGTTTTTGTTCGCCTGACAAAAATTGGTCAATTGGATTGGAGTAAAATGAGAGTGTTGAAAGTAAGGTATCCTGATTTTTATTTAATTTAGTTACTTAGTAGACAATATACCTTGTAACAGTATTTTATTGTAGGTATATATATACCTACAGGGTAACATCACAATTTCAAATGTCTTAACAGAAGTTTTTATGGTAAAATATTTGTATTTTAAACCTTTTAATCCAAATTAATTTCAACGATTTATTTTACCTTCATAGTACACAAATGTTTTTTAAACGATTTTTGCTAGGTACTCACTAGTTATAATAAGTAGGTATAATAATATGTTTTATTTACCCGTAAATGTATGTAATATTTTAATCATATCATACTTGATTGATTCTAAGCTTGAGCTTGAGTTCTCGTATTTGGTTTTTCGTGCTCTTTTACATAAATCCATTAATGTAATACACTTATTTTTATTGGTTGACTATGAAAAAAGATAAATGTATCTCCTTCAAATTAAGATGTTGGATAAACCTAAAGTATTTTGAAAGAATTCCGTTTGTCAGAGGATTTTTACCGACTTCCAAAAAGGAGGAGGTACTATGTTCGTCTGCATTTATTTTTTTGTGTATGTTCATCGATAATTCCGCCAATTGTGATACCGATTTAAAAAAATGTACTAAAACTTAATATTTCATTCAGTTATTAAAAACTCTAAATGTTATTTGTTGGAAACATTTTAACTTTTGATACAAAGAAAGAAGTACATGAATATACGAGTAATTTACCGCTCAGTAGGTTCTTTCATACGTGTAAGCACGGTAATGGTGTCTAGATTATTAGATATCATTGTCGTGGTGTATGTTTTGATTCTCTCATCTTTGTTACAATGTCGATTTGGTTTATAGTGCTCTTTATTTTATTTTTCAGAAAATAAAGATTACTTAAAATCGTTGAGTTCTTCATATTTTTTCAATATTGAGTACTTAATCATTTATTTCGCTTTACTTACAAACAATTTATCTATACAGAATATGCATAACAGACTCTGAATCTAAATTAATGAAACTCACGTAAAAAAAACTTAGTCAAATGCCATTCATCTGTTTGGGTGCAAAATAGATCAAACAAAGATACTTCTTTACACAAGAAATAGATTTACGAGTGATCTCATCCTACTTATATTACCTAATCGAAAAATTGTACTGTCTAGGTTGAAGCACGCTTACCTAGACGGTACTTGTTTACTCTCTTTTCAATAACTCCCAGGTTGTAGGTACGGAAAAATAATCAATTTAATTCTTGAATAAGAAAGATGTGAACCATGTAAACTCCATCCTTCCACCCATCTATCAGTCATAGGACGTCGACTGCTGGACATAAGCCTTCCCTATATACTGCCGATAAGACCAGTTGAAAACGGTTTGTATGGCAATATGAATTCAAAAGTAAGCTAGTTCATAATTATCTTTGTTAATAATAATTTAATCATTTGTTCAAATACCTACTGTCTCATATTATCTTGGATTTAATATATTTCCAAAGGAACAAGGAAGTAAGACACGCAGGGGCGCAAATACTTAGCCATTAAATCACTTATCTACTCGTGGTCACATTGGCTTCGCTGCGATCTAATTCTTCAAATACGAGTATTACAATAAGTAATAACTAAGTAAGAGGCAATAAATAGGTACTTAGGCACCTCTAATATCATACTACGAGTATTTTACAAACGCGAAAGTATTATCATCATCATTTAAGCCGTAGGATAGCGCGATTCTGGTCTTCAAATCAATGGCTTTGATTTGAGTTTTTTAAACATATTTTTTTTTTACTTATTCTTAGATTATTAAGAATCTATATGAAAATATGCAAACTGATAAATTTATTCTATTTTTTTTTTTGACGGTACTAGTACAATACATGTACCATTTGTCATGGAACATTATTTCCATTATTTTGCGGAAAAAAAATGGTTGCCAAGAACAAAGAGTTTTGCCTCTGGAACAATTTCCAGCGGGGGGCAAGTGGTTAGCCATAAAACCACTTACTCATGTTAACATAGCTCCATTGCGGTGGAGAAACTCGTCAAACGAGCTACGAGCCTCCAACTACCAGTTTAAGGGGTGTTAACATCCCGCTGACCATAAACTTTTCGGTTTTGTGAACGTTAAACCGAAGGATGCTGCGCAAAAAGTCAATGTTGCCAAATTGGAAGGTTTCCCGTATATTTTGTGAAGAATTGTTTGGAATTTTTTTTAGTGAAGAAAATGTTGTTTATGATGTGTTTTCTTTCAGTTTTAATTAAAATAATTTTTCGTAGCATACATAATTTCAGTACTTCTACAAAATCATTGTACTGACGGTGTTATGAATTATAATTGTTTGGTATGTGTCAAAAAAAGTGTGTAAAAGCTGTGATTGCGAAGGATGGCTTTGTTTTCATACAAAGTAATATGACAATCAATAGGCCCATCAATTATGAAGACACCATCGTAAATTTAATAGCAACGTAGTGTTCTCTCTATCGAATGCCTAAAGTAAAAAAGAAACAGTATTATTCTAAATAGCTATTATAATTACGATGGCGCCTTCATAATTGGGCCTAATGTCTGTATAGTTAGCCAGGGCACTTTCTAGATTAAATAATCTTCGCTATTTGCAAAATAAATAACTAAATATCGATTTCATAATTTGAAAAGAATCATGAATACAAGTAGATAAACGTATGCTCTTAGTTTAGCGACACATTGAATCGGCTAGATTTTTTTTAAATAAATTGAATTAATAATAAAGGTACCTAGTTAAAATAATATATTGCGTCGATGAAATGCTATAAAATTGTGAAAATCGATAATTTCAGTCATACCTTCTGGCAACACTAAAAAGTAAACCGCGCCCGAGCATCGCTCTTATTGTGCTTGGCAAACATTAAGCTGAATTTACGAGCAGCCAATTTTAGACAAGACTTAAGTACTGGCCTTAATGTCCTTCCAACCAGTGCAAAAGGGGCACAACATATTTTTATTAGCTCTTCATCCTTCGACAGATCTGCCACTTCTTGCTGAATTGATTATAGATAAATTTATAAATATTATTATTTTTCGCAAAACATTTCTTATACGATTTCAACCGTAGTATTCGAATAGTTTTAAGTGGTCTGCTAACATTTTTTGTTATCTTTGAACAAACGAACAAAAAAACAGTCGATTTTCGTTATATCGATAAAATTTCTATTCTCTCTCTAATCTCTCTTAATACAAAACAAAAAGAGAATCTAAAAAGAGAAACAGAAAGAGATTTTAATAATTGGCGGAATAATCGCGTTACAAATGCAAAAAAAAAAACATGTAGTCAAATTGAGAAGGCTCTTTTTTTGAAATTGGTTAAAACATGCAATGGAGAATTGCTGCTAAATCGAATATATATGAGAAGATTCGTACTCGTAAAAGAACCAAAGTCATAATTTTAAGTCACCGTGTGTGTCTGTCTGTGAATTCGCTAGATCTTTTAAACTACTTAAGCGATTGTAATGCTCTTTTACAATGTTTATTCTGAACGGTTTATAGCTAAGTGACTCGTTCTTAGCTGGGCGGAGCCGGAACGGGCAGCTAGTAAGTACTATTACCTACAAGCTTTTATTTAGTTTCACCTGTCCCTTTGTCTGTCCGTCGGTCTGTAATCAAAGTCTTTCTGAACGTCTGGTTGACGCGACGCGTGACCAAAATGCTGGTGTTTATTTGGCTCAACGCATAAGCATTGTCATTCAGCGTGGCAATGCAGCCATCATGCTGGGCACGCTGCCAACTGGCAGTGGGCTTGAGCATTTGGATTATCTTTATACTTTGGATTACCTTTCTTTGTGGATGATCCAATGCTTTTTGTGAAGTAGTGGTGTAGGTAGTTTTAGCATATAAGGTAGTACATATTGTAGTTTGTTGTAGTTAATAAAGGCACTTTTGCCACTTAAAAAAAAAAACAAATCTTGCAAGTTAAATTTGATCCACTTCCCGGTTACCGATGAGTCGAAATTTTGCATACATGATTAAACCGCGTGACAATGCAATATTATGATGGCATGGTGCTGATCTGATGATGGAGCTGGAAGGTGGTCAAAGGAACTTAGCAATGAAACGACACAATTATTACTTTATCATCGATAGCCATCGAGTTTGGGTTCATTTGAATAGTCTTGGCGAGTTAGTAGTTTGACTTTCATTGGTAACCAGGGTCTGATGTTGGAACTGAAAGGTGGTCATAGGAACTTTGTAATGAAACGACGCAACTCTATCGAGTTTATCTTTAAAAAGTTATGCGTAAAAGGTTATACATAAAAAAAACATATCCTACAAATATTATCCACGCGAAAGTTTGTATGCATGTTTGTATGTTGAAGTTTGTTCCTCTTTCACGCAAAAACTACTGAACGGATTGAGATGAAACTTTGCAATAGTAATGCTTAAACATCAGAATAATACATGGGCTAAATAATAAGATTTTGCATGAAATGAAGTTCGCCGGGTCAGCTAGTATGTACATATACGCGTCGACTTGTAAACCTCCTCCTATTCGTCGGTCAATAAAAATCGATCCTACCGATCTTACTGGAGATATAAGTATAACTATATCCAACAGTGGACAATCTCTTCTTATTTTCAGATATAGCACATCTAAAAATAAGAAGATATTGTAATGAAAGTATGTAAGTATGAATAAGTTCGGTATGAATAAAATTGGCAGCATACAACTGGGATTTGTGGAAGTCTACAGATAGGATATCCCATTCTATGTTTACGACTCAAGCATGAAGAAAATAAAAACATGTTTTTGGAGGATTTCGCAGAGAACTCTAGCTAGCTCTTACATTTTTATGACATCACAGTTTTGGAATTCCTTATGTTGCCAAAAAATATAATAAAGCAATAAACAAAGCGAATTTACAACAGTTTTGCTGCGGCAGAGTTAAGGAAAGATAAAGTTGGAAGAATATAATAATGTATTCCATTTATGTTTTAAAAATGCATAAATGGAATACATTACTTCGTTCTAAGAAAAAAAAAATTGCGATAAATACTAAATTCTTGGTACTTAAAAGTTATGTATTAGTAGCATTTGTCAGTAATGTACTACTGTCGTATGTTTGAAAGATACATTATTTGAACTCCTATACCCAAAATGGGCTTTTGTGTAGTTTTGCAACGGATTAATTAATGTTATCTTATTTAAATTTGAATAATTCAGCACGTTACAGTAGTAGTTTCTATTTTAAAGCAATTCCTATGTACGTTTATTACTTGCCGGAAAAGCTGAAAGTGTTTCAATTCAAGCTTAAACAGAACCATTTGTTAATATTTAAACTATGAGGTCAAAGTTTTACGATCCTACCCCTTACCGAACACGTACCAAGATTCAATTTTCTTTATTTCGCTTGGCACTTTTCCAAGAATCAACTGCGGGTAAATTAGCTAGAAATCTTATACGAAACGAATTTAAAATTTAAATTCTGTGAAGGAATAAGTTGGGAAAAACCCAAATGACAATAGTCTCTGAGTTTCAATTAGACCACTGGAATTTTCACAATAGAGAGACAGTTCTATGGAAGTGGGGGACGTGGCTCCCCCATCTCGAAGCCTTTTGAAAGGGAATCAGCGTTTTTTATTTTCATTCATTTATGCCATAGCTGTTTGAGAAATTAGTTGGACAGATTTCTTTGAGTTAAATAAGATTGCTATAATGGCCGCTAGAAGATTTATTTTAACTGATTTAAGCGCTTATTAAGAGTTGGACATTTTATTGGAGTTTAATTAAAATCAATTTTAGTTTAAGTTTTTTATTAAAATGATTTTGTTAGTACATAAAGTAGTTTAGTAGTTGTAATTAATTTTACACAAGTTAAGTAGAGACTATGTCATTTTAATCAAAAATTTTCATATGAGTGAATTTCAAGTGTTTAAATATGACAAAGTTTTAAACTATTTACAATTATTAATCGCAAAAAATGGTCAAACCGCCATCCAACGTGTACAAAATGCGAATATTTCGCTCAAATTGTTTACATTATTGTTGATTTTTGAAAAACGGCTCAGCCGATTTCTGTAAAATATAAAAATGGGACCACCTCGGAAGTATAGCCTTTCAAACTAAAAACGAATATTCAAATAAAACAAAACAAAATTGACACTAAAAATTCGGTTCACAATTGGCGTAATTATCGATGAACATACATAAAAAAAATACATTCAGACGAACATAGAACCTCCTTCTTTTTGGAAGTCGGTTAAAGAGGTCGCCACCGTGTACAATATGACAATCTAATGAAAATCATAATAGAAGGAAAGAGAAGCAGGGGAAGACCACGGAGGGCATTTTTGATCAAGTCAAAGAAGAAGGTAGACGTCATATCGTACGGGGAGGTGAAGACTTAAGCGAAGGACCCCGAGACGTAGAAGTTGCTCCACCGACAAGAGCAGCGCTCTTATATTCTGAATGAATGAATTATACTTAGATTAATGATTGGTCCAACATGGTATAAAACAAAGTAGCTTCTCGCTGTCTGTCCCCATGTATGCTTATATCTTTATACGCAACGCAACGGATTTTGATGCGTTTTGTTAAATAGATAGAGTGATTCAAGAGGAAGGTTTATAATGTACAATACACCTGTGCGAAGCCGGGGCGGGTCGCTAGTCATTAATAAACGAAGCATAATAGGTAAGTAAGTTCGCATAGGCCGGGTGGCTAGCCCTGGTGTCAGAGTTTTTAAGCCGCCTGAAGGCCTCTGACAAGGTTAAACGGTTGAAACAACCGGGACCTACAGTTTAACGTGTCATTCGAGCCACGGTAGCGCTTAGAAGGAAAATGCCACCCACGGTCATCCATCCACATACTACTATTACTAATTTTACTATATAATTCAATAACTAGAATTGTACAATATTTTATACAAACTTATATTTTAATCAGTTAGGTAGTAATTAAATCCATAATAAATTAATTTATGGACCACCCTTCGTGGGTAGGCCTACGTCCTGCAGTGGACTATTAAAAAAGCAGATACAGTCCAGTAATTAAATCCTAACATTTAAAAATACACAAGTCACTGTTTATTGTACAATCCAAAACCAAATTGGATGTTTCATCAAAATTAATAGGTTTAAGATTTTTGATTTTAGACAAACAATTTCTTGGAGTAATTGACTGTGAAGACAATTTGCATTAAAACAAAACCAAAGTCTTTCACTTGATGAAGCTCTTTAATTGAATGCAACGAACTTTGCAAACCAAATATTATTCTATGTAAACGATATTTTTTTTGAAAAACAATGTTATTATTTTAAGGTCCTGCAAGGCTTTGATCGTTTATGCAAGCAGCTCAATTTTAATAGCGTTCAAGGTATTTTTCTAACAACCTAAAATAAGCAAAACGTTGTGTAGACTTTTCAGATAAATTAATAGAGATTGAAAATACACGTTGATCATAACTTTATTTTAATTTTAACTTCCCTCGCAATGAAGGGTATTAGTTCATAGTTCATAGTTCTTTAATTCGACAAATGGGTGTCAGAGACACACTTTTGAATAGTCAACAAAATCTATAAAATCTACACAATGGTAAAGACTTAACAAGAAATCAATTACTTACATAAATAAATCATCCATTTCAAACCAATTCGCACTCCACAATTAATTAAATCACATTACATTATTCCATTTACAGTTTACACATTAAAAACAAGTAAACACAACAAGGTGCCAAGTATATGAATGTCGAAAACCTACCAAATGCATCCAATTTGGTAGATTTTCGTCAGTCAGTACAAATGAAATGGAATGTCGCAAAAATAAAATTGATAAATAATAATAAAAAAAAAAACAATTACAATGTCAATAATTAAAAAAAATGAAATATTATAAAATAAAGTTAAAAATTATGTCAAATAAAGAAGAGAGAAAAAATAAAAATTTATAAATATATACTATAAAACATTTGCATTTATGTTAAATTAACTGCCATGCCTTTTTGTCCTCTAGGAATTCGTCTACCTTGTAGTAAGCCTTCTGTAACAGAAGTGTTTTTAGTTTTTGTTTGAAGTCGTCGTCGTTTAGACATATCAACGTTTTCGGCAATATGTTATAAAACTGTATACATTTATAAACGAAGGATTTCTGAATTTTCGTCAAGCGAGTTTTTGGCAATACAAATTTACCCTTTAGTCGTGTATTTAAATTATGTTTTTCAAATTTTTGTTGATTTTTTCTTGCATACAAAATACAGTCATAAATATATTGGCAAGGCATTGTTAATATGTTTATGGTTTTGAATATTTCTCTCAGGGATTCTCTAGATCTAAGCCTGTAAATGCCTCTGATAGCTCTCTTCTGTAATACAAATATAGAGTTAATATCAGCCGAATTTCCCCACAATATTATGCCGTAACTCATAAGGGAGTGAAAATAACTGAAATAAACAATTCTGGCAGTTTCAATATTAGAGAAATCTCTTATCTTTCTTACTGCATATGCCGCAGAACTTAATTTCCCTGACAGCGTCTTTATATGAGGTCCCCATTGTAATTTGGTATCCAATATAATACCTAGGAATTTAGTGTCATTAGAGAAAGTTAAAGAACTATTATCAATTTTAACCGGATTTAAAGATCTATTGTTTACCAAAGTAAAACATAAGCAGTTTGTTTTTTTGGCATTTAAGGCAAGATTGTTTATACTGAACCACTTTGTGACACTGTCAAGTACTGTGTTTATCTCATCGGTACATGTGGTTTTTCGATTGATATTAAATAAAAGAGAAGTATCATCAGCAAATAAAATTATTTTAGCATGTTTCTGGACAAAAAAGGGCAGATCGTTTATATATACTAGAAACAAAAACAGACCCAGTATAGATCCCTGTGGAACACCTACATCCACAGTCATAGCATCAGACAGTACACCATTTATATCTACTTTCATAGTTCTTTGAGATAAATACGATCTCAACAAAGCGAGCGATCCCCCTCTAACACCGTAATGTGCCAGTTTACGTAGAAGTATGTTATGGTTCACGCAGTCAAAAGCCTTTGACAGGTCGCAAAAAATGCCTAGAACGTCTTGAGCATGTTCCCATGCATTGTAAATACTTTCTACAAATGTTGTTGCAGCATCTGTAGTAGAACAACCTTTGGTGAACCCAAATTGATCCCGATAGAAGATGCCTTTACAGTTAAAAAAAGCACTTAACTGTGTTAGTAGTATTTTCTCGAATATTTTACTAAACACAGGCAAAATCGAGATCGGTCTATAGTTGCCTGGTTCTTTGGTATTTCCATTTTTAAATAGGGGCAATATTTTAGCACATTTCATCATATCTGGGAATACGTTTTCTTCTAAGCAACTGTTAAAAATGTTACAAAGATAAGGTGCAAGTTCTTCCACTATATTAGTTGCAAATTTGACTGATATGCCACAGATATCTTCAGATTTTTTTGACTTAAGGGAAGCAAAGGTTTTGAGAATTATTGCTGGAGTGATCTGATGAAAACAAAAGCTGGCGGGATTGTAATGTACGTTTTCACTTAGAAATTTCGCAGCTTCATCCTGGTTTGGACTAAGAGTTTTAGTGGTTTCAATTGGCACATTTTTAAAGAATTGTGCAAAAACATTAGCGACATCTGTTTTGTTTTCAACAATAATGTTGCTTTGCTGCAACTTGATTTCATTCAGTGGTTGATTTGATTTGCCTGTTTCTTGTTTAATTATGGACCAGGTTGTTTTGATTTTATTAGTTGAATTACTTATTTGTTTTTGCAAATGCATACTTTTGGCCTCTTTACAAACTTTCTTAAAGATTGTACTATACGTTTTGACATACTGCAAAAATGATTCATCATGCCTAAAGCTTTTTTCCCCATACAGTTCTTAAAGTTTATCTCTACTTATAATTATGCCTTTTGTTGACCAATCATTGAATGAAAGTTTGTTCTTCCTAATACAATTTCTTTTCGGAAATTCTTGATCAAAATTATTTTTAATTACGCCAATTAAAGTGTTATACATAGTGTTAGCATCTTTAGATGAATGAGGTTGTTGGTCCAGACATTTCATTAAATCATCGTTAGTTTTATTTTTAAATCTATTTATTTTATTTTTTGTCACTTGACGCATTTGTGTCAAAGTGTTTATATGGTTGTCCTTAGCAAACGGCATGCAAACAAATTGGCCTGAATGATCTGAAGTTAAATTATTAATTATAGACTTTTCAAGAACATTACAATTCACAAAAATGTTATCGATGCAGCTAGACGTATTTTTCGTTATTCGAGTTGGTTCTTTGAACAAGGGATCCATGTCAAAGCTTCGGAGCAAATTTACTAGAGTAGATCCCTTATTTGACGCCATCAGAAGGTCAATATTAAAATCACCTGCGACTATCACCCTTTTATTTTTATTTGCTAGCTTGCTAAGTACGTCCTCCATAACCTGTTCGAATATTTTAAAATTGCCACTCGGTGGCCGATATACGTTCACAATTATAATGTCTTTTAATTCAACGCATGAAAGCTCAATATTACGTTCCACAGAAAGTTTACCGATATCTTCTCTATTTTTATACTTCAGTTCTTTCTTAATTAGTATAATTGTACCACCCATAATAGCGAGTTTGCGAGCAAAAAATGAGCCAACGACGTGTTTAGGAAAACTAAATTGCATCTGAGACTCCTTGAGCCAGCTTTCAGTCAAACAAAGAATGTCAATATTAAACCTCTCCAGAAATAAGCTAATCTCTAGTTCTTTATCTTGTACCCCATGAATATTTTGGTGCACTATCCTGATGCATGATGTGGATGAGTCAACATAAAAAAATTCGCTGTCCTTGCACCGCGTGGTGACAATGAATTGTTAGTATTTAAACATTTCTCTTTGATGTTGTATTTATTGGAAATGTTTCCCCCCAAAGCTAAATCATATTGTTAGTATACTAGGTGTACCTATGCGTTTATGTATATAGTTCTATTGGGATGAACTAGGGATGAACCAATTTCAATTAAGCGTAATTTTTTGTTAGAATCTTAACATTTGCAAAGTACTTATTTTTAGCAACGGTTCGAAAAAATATATCGGCAGTATTCCTAGCACAGCAGCAATAACATAAGATAATATTTTTTTTTTTGCAAAAAATAGCAAAACCGTCTTCCATCGTGTACAAAATTTGAATATTTTGCTCGAATTGTTTATATAATTGTTGATTTTTCAAAAAAGGCTCAGCCGATTTCGGTAAAATTTAAATAAGACCACGTCAAAATACTCTTTCTAACTAAAAAATATTTTTTCGATTCGGTTCACAATTGGCGGAATTATCGATGAATACATACAGACGAACATAGAATCTCCTTCTTTTTGGAAGTTGATTAAAAATGAATGGGAGTTAGTTAAAATTCAAATCAAACAAAACTTGATTTCTTGATCATTTGAAAGCTTATTTAATGGGCTTTTCAAAAGTTTTCAAGTATAATATTTCCTCGAGATGTAACGAGAGCTGTGATTAATTTTTTTGATTATTATTATACCAGCCTCCATACATTTTGTGGACGTGTCATTTTATATTTAATTCCGCGGCGGAACTTCAATGAGTAGAAGTCTAATTGTGTTTGTGCTAATATGATCCATCGTCAAAATGTGCAATTAGCTAGTCTTATCAAACCACCGAAATTACTTACTATTACTTATGCGGGAAAATCTATCAACGTGGTCCGAAATGACCTCTTCCTTCATCGTTCTCGGCGTTTCGCCCCGCGGGGCGAATGGGGGCCTTCAAAAAGAGTCATGGGCGATTCGCCCCGCGGTCCGAACCGCTTGCAGGGCGAAACGCCGCAATACCCAATAAAGCGCGCAGGCTAACCGAACGTCTGCGGTTGAGATATTGAACAAATATTTGGTGAATGTGACAAACCCGTTTAGTTTGGGCACGTGCTTCTGTTCATTGCCAGAAGGATTGGACTAGTTCACCGATAAAATGTGGCGAAATTAGAACATTTAAAAACTAACGCAGACGAATGAATACCAATAATTATTTTTAGCAAAAAATAGAAAAACCGCCTTCCATCGTGTGCAAAATTCGAAAATTTCGCTCAAATTGTTGACTTTATTTTTGATTTTTTTAAAACGGCTCAGCCGATTTATGTAAAATTTAAATGGACCTACCTCGGAAGTATACCCTTTTGAACTAAAAAATATTTTTTCGATTCGGTTCAAAATTGGCGAAATTATCGATGAACATACACAAAAAAATATATACAGACGAACATAGAACCTCCTCCTTTTTGGAAGTCGGTTAAAAATCAAGTCCATCGACTTGGTTGCTGCTGACTGACTGTAGATCTGTAGCTGCATGAAAGAGACTAATAAACTAACAAACCAACAAATGCAGTTTCAGATTTATAAAAAAAAAATGTCCGACGAAACGGAGGAAGTACTCAATTCGACGCGTATATATATGTGTATTTAATATATATTTTATGGATGACCACGCATAACTTTTTACATAGTGGTCCGATTTTGATAAAACTGTTTTTGTTGGAAAGAGTATACTTCGAAATTGGTCCCAATTAAATTTTATCGAAATCGCCTAAGCTGTTTTTGATACATCAATAATAATGTGAACGGTTGAAGTCGGTCGTGCCATTTTTTTGCGAAAAATAATTAAATAAGTTTTACGTAACCTATGAATCGGAACTGCTTTTTTTCTTGCGAAGCTAGTATACATAATTTTGTATCCTGATTTGCACACATTATTTTTATCATTTTCTTGTTAACTCCATTTTATCGTTGTCTTTCCGCGAAATTTTCAATAATTAAATCAAAATTTGATTACATATATGAATAGCAAATCACGCGTATTAGATATTGTTTCTGTTACTTAGAGGAATAAGTAGTTTTAGTAGTACCTAAGTAATGAACTATGATCACAGATCCTAAGCATACTCCACCACCACAGCGTACGGTTTGTTTTGATTGCTTAGCAATTTGTTTGTTTGTATCTAGGTGGTATTTAACAGTAGGTACTTACTTACACAAACTATAATTATTATTATGGACGCCAGTGAGCCTCATCACTCCAAAGTTTTGGAAAGCAAACATGTGCATAAGTAGGTAGGTATTATTTAGGTGTGCTTGTCTTATCCCGAAGATAGCAATTATTTTGCCTACATTACTATAATTATCTATAGTAGAGTTACTTTTTAAGTCGAAATAGACATGCAATATATTTATCACTATTTATATATTTACTAGCAGCGCCCCGCGGTTTTACCCGCGTTGTGCTCGTTCCCGTGGGAATTTCGGGAATTTTTATACATATAAACCTTCCTCTTGAATCACTCTATCCATTAAAAAAAACCGCATCAAAATCCGTTGCGTAGTTTTAAAGATTTAAGCATACAGACAAACAAATAAACAAACGAAAATAGTGACTTTATTTTATACTATGTAAGGATATAACAAATATTATTTTATTCCTACTTTTGCTTTACAAACGCGAGAACTGTTTGGCTTACGTATTGTCACTCAACTCGATATTACTTTGATTCTCAGGAAGTCGTTTAATTACTTTCTTTGTTGGTAATGTAAAATAAATAACAAACTAAAGCACTCATGAAATCATCAGTTATGCTGATCAAATTCCTGACCTGAAAATGAGGATACTTTTGATCATTAACATAGTCTTATAACACTTTCATGTCTTGGACTTGATATGTTTTTCGCTCTATAATAACAATGGTACCAGGTGCCAAGATGCTTGAAATTTTCACACAATATTTAGTTTTATATTCCCTTCAATATTAAATAATAAAATTAAAATAAAATAAATATTTAAGGGGGGCTCCCATACAGTACGGAACCCTTCGTGTGCGAGTCCGACTCGTACTTGGCCGATTTTTTTTATTCCGTATAGGTTTGCGTTTGACTATTATACTCGTACTGCCTGATGTTGAGCAGATGTGCGGTCTAGGGTGTAGAGATACCTATTTACTCGGGATTTGAATACACCCACGTAACGGGTGTCTTAGGTTGTACTTAAGCGGAAATCGGGAAGTTTTGGGTTTCCAAAACGCGAAGCTAACATGCATTTATTGCAAAAGATGTCAAATCACTAAACAGCATGAAGCAAACCCGCTATTTTTGTGAGTCTCTCTGTGTATCCGCTTATATCTTCCAAATTAGACAAATGATTGCACTACGGGTTTTTTTATTCCCTATAGTATATATCCCTATAGTGAGCTCAGTGTGCTGGAGTATCCCCGACGGAGACCGTTATATCGAAGAAGAGGATATTCAGTGCGCGCCGACACAACAATCCTCTCTACACGCCCCCGCCCCGCCACCGCAACCGCTGTCATCGCGAGCGCTACGCGCCGCATCCCGCAGTGCATTGCGAGACGGCTCCGCGTGTTAGCACTCGCCAACTTGAGAAAGGTCGCCGAACGCGATCGAAACTATAGTCGTGTTTTGACTATACGAACACGTGAGTGAGTCCCGTTTAATATCGTTTAAAATGTATTCCCTATAGGTTTGCGTTTGACCACATACTGCCTGATGTTGAGCAGATATGCGGTCTAGGGTGTAGCACGCTTACCCAGAAGATACCTATTTACTTGGGATTTGAAGACACTCAAGTCGTACTTTAGCGGGAAGACAGACCCAGGCAAAGCGTTCCACATTCTGGCTGTTCGTATGAGGAATGAGGATTCGAAACGCTTGGTTCTAACGCGCGGAATGTCCACCATAAAAGGGTAGTGCTTTAGTCGCGTCTGTCTAGCCGTACGATAGAAGAAAGGGGCAGGTGGGACAAGATTGTGCAACTCCTTGGTTTTCGCTATCTTTTAGAATATTTCTTCTGAAAGGTTAATAGCTATAACTCATCCGTAACCGGGCGAAGCCAGGACGGGCAGCTAGTATTTAATAAAAAGTACAGCCCAGAAAATGCAGCTTTTATCGTAGAAACTCGTATTACTTTTAACTAATTTCATAAGTAAATGAACCATGAATGAAATCAGCACATTCTTTTGTGTACGATGGCAGTGATTTACGACCGGGTGCCATGTGCAACGCAATCTAGCACTTTTAATTGAAGTGTCGAATAAAATTGTTTAGGGCTAAGTTAAAAATATGTATCTAGGTATAAAACCACAGTCAGAAAAGTCACAGAATTCTTGGTTATAAGTTTGGTTATACATGTACCTATATTTTAACAAGTTCACTAGATTTACTTAACTTTTACCGTACTTCATAACCTTGGTAAAACTGAATGTTTTCGGTAGATATCTTTCAATAACATGTAATTTGTTTAACACAACATAACACTGAGTAGGTAAGTACTCAGTACTCGTATCTCGCTGAACTCAGAATCCATAACACCCTCTTCAAAAGATAAAAAGATCATCAACGTTAGCAAATACGCCCAAAATTTCGCTGAACACGTTTGTAATATAGAATCGATATTTTACATTATTTGCATAAGTATATCGCGCTCGCACCCCGAAATGTTCAAGTAAATAACATTTGCGCCCGATGCGTGTCCCACAACACTTTTCATGTCATGAAAGCCTGTGCATGATACCATTTCAGAGTTTTATTTGCGTGTATTTTGCGTACAGATCCAGTTTTGTGAGCAATAACCATAAAAATCGTAGGAAGTCAATGCTGAGAACTAGGGTTGACCGAAGCGCAAAAACATCGATTATATAAGCTTTTGATGATATTTATAATATTGATGATAAGTCTAAACATGCAGTGCACATGTTTAACATACAAGTACTTTTAACATTTTCAAGAAAACAAAAATTATTGCTATAAATACGAAGTTGAAACTGATATTGTAAATAGCCCTGTTTAAATTTTACTTTTAAACAAAGCAATTTTTTTTTGTTACTAAATCACATTGATTCTGGTACACGTATTACACCTATTTTTTACCGACTTCCATCAATATTTTCACCAATTGTGAACCGATTAAAAAATATTTTTTTAGTACAAAAGGGTATTATTTCGAAGTAGTCCCATTAAAATTTAATTGTTGAGCCGTTTTTGATAAATTATTATCAATAATATACATGGATGTCACGTCGGTTAGTGCATTCGAATTCTGTACACGGTGGCAGTCGGTGTTGCGATTTTTTGCGAAAAATAATTATAAAATTTCGATAGTTAATTTTTAACGTCTTCAATTCGCCGAATATCGACATTCTTCGAATATCTCTACTAGTAAGCTTGCTCTTTCGATTATAGTCTGCACATTTTGTTGCTATGTAGGTATTCAGAAAATATTTCCTTACATCTAGATCTTATTCAAAGTAAGTTTTATTTGACGACATATTGGTGCTCTTTCTTACAATACTACCTAGTTTCTAAAAACATCATATATTTTTATTAGGTATTTCGTCCACGCTTAATGAAATGTACGGACTAATATCAAATTATAGTGCCCAAACGTACGACGTGTGCGCATGGTGTACCTACGCATTACGCAATGATATTTAATGATAAATAGTCTCACTTTGGAATGTCATTTTGTTTCAGACTATAGTTCTTTTTACAATACACTATAGTGATCGCATACCGCAATGAAGACGAACCATCCATAGGATTAGGGTTTGAGGGTCGTCTCGTGTCTCAAAATCCCGGGACTTTTCGTAATTTTAGTTGTCTCGAGTTCCGGGACTTTCGGTCGAGACTCGAGACAAGACGAGTCGTAATTGTTTTGAACTATGTATTAAAAAAAGTTCAATATTGTTTGAAGCAACCGGAAAACATACAGAATGTTTAGAATTACTGAAAAAGCCAATTATAGCAACATAATATTATATGTTGAATACGAGAAAACGTTCTTCCGGTGGCTTTATTACAAAAATCGAAAACTGATAGTCGGACAATTGTTAACACTCTGAATTTTTTTCAAAGCCTATATCATTAAATTACAAAAATTAAGAATTAGTATGATTTTTAACAAGTTCGTTTTATAACTACAAGACTTAACTGCTTAATATAAAAGTTAATCTGTATGTAAATAAAAAAGTGAACAGAGCAACAAATTAATTAAATGAAATGAATTTAACGTCATATATACTTACTAAGATTAAATTTTCTGTTTGATAAATGCTGATTTTAACAAAAAAAAAAAAACTTTTTTAATGT
This sequence comes from Hypomecis atomaria, assembly GCA_964007245.1. Lineage (NCBI taxonomy): Eukaryota > Metazoa > Arthropoda > Insecta > Lepidoptera > Geometridae > Hypomecis > Hypomecis atomaria. The sequence continues at coordinate 11,153,552 of OZ023294.1, read as the reverse complement.
TATACTTTTTTTCGTCACCAAAAATAGCTAACTCAATTCAAATTCTTCTCATAAGGCTTCATAAAAAAAACTTTTTCTTAAAATGTTGTTTTTAAACTTTCGCAATTTGAACACATTATTATTATGTACTACGCGTGACCACGATCGATGCAACTCGGTCGAAACGTCGGGATGATGAGGTATTTATTTATCTCGTAATTTTAGTGTGCGATTAGTCCCGTAGTGCATCATAATTATGTTTTTCATATTAGTCTCGAAGTCCCGGGAATTCCCGGGACTTGATTGTAGGCTGACACGTGTCCCGGGACTTTGAAATTGCCGGGAATTCCCAAACCTTATCTATGATATCACTACAAATATTTACATTCGTTATAACTCGGTTATAACAACCCCAAATTCATTTTATTTCACTGAAGTGCCCGCAAATTCAGTTTTAGTAGAGTCATCAAATTTTTTACGCGGTCTGAGCATCGTGTGTAAATGACAAAGCAAAAAGTAGTTCAGAATACAGCATTCATTAATTAAATTCCCTTCAGTTTGGAAGCTCGAGCTGACAGTTTGCATTTTAGCGGCTATTACCCTCAGGGCAACTTTACCACATATTATCTAAATGCAAATGTGGCCCCCGTTTCGCTAATGCACTTAATATGATATATGGCTCCTTGCATAAGTTCGTTTGTTTATTATTCTTAATTCCTTTAGTGGAAGACGTTGGAATGGTGAAAAAGATAACATAATGCATTTTGCCTATTCAATATGTTATTGGTCACCTTTAGAGTCTTTTTCTACTTTTGGAATCGTTCAACAATTAGTTACACAGACAGCTCGATATTTTTGACTAGTGATTTTATTATCTACTTGAGTCACAATAAGGAAGTTTCCCTTTTCTTAATAATCGGACAAGTGCGGTCGGACTCGTGCACGAAGGGTGCCGTACCGTACGGAAGCCTCCCTTCATTAAAGTATATTTAATTTTAAGTTTGACTATTTAATTTTGAAGGAAATTTACAAATTAATATTATGTGAATATTTGAAGCATCTTCCTGTTGCCATCATTAACATCGAGCAAAAAATCACGATTCTTGTATGGAAGCCACCCTTAAATATTTAAAATATTTATTTTATTTAATTCTTTATTTTTAAAGTGAATATTAACTAAATATTCTGTGAACACTGCAAGCATCCATCTATCACCTTTATTAATTTCGAGCAAAAAACAGCTAAAAATCCAGGTTTATTGTATGGGAGCTTTAAAAAATGGGAGCCCTTAGATACTTCTTCTTCTATTTTTAGTTATAGCGGCTACAGAAATACATCATCTGTGAAAATTTCAACGTTCGGGCTATCACTGGTCATGAGATACAGCCTAGTGACAGACAGACGGACAGACGGATAGCAAAGTCAGTAAAATTGTCCCGTTTTTACCTTTTGGGTACGGAACCCTAAAAACGATCAATTTTTTTAATATTTTCTTGGTTTGGTTATTGTTAACATGTTTTCGTTTGAGCTCTGTAGCATTCCTGGCACGAATCATCCCAGTGAGTATTTATAGGTCAAAGCTATTATTCTTTCAGAGTTAACTTCCATACTATACTTATTTTACTTTTTTTAAATTCTTACTTATCGTAATTACTATTCAATGCGTTGTCTCAGAATTTTTCCTTTACATTTCCTATTCTTAGCGAACCTTTTTAAAACAAAGATCACGAGTTGAAAATTTCGGAAAAATATCAAACCTCAGGCCAGAAGCTAATTTTTATTCACAAATCGTTTGGTTCGTTCCTTTTTAATTTCTCAAAGTACATGATCGAGGAGTTTTATGGTGAACAGTGAAAAATCGAGCTATAAAAATGTAACTCTCTAATCAAATAGAAAAAAACTCAGTTTGCTGACTGCATGCGGGGTTTTAACCGACTTCCAAAAAGGAGGAGGTTTTATGTTCGTGTGTATTTTTTTGTTTATGTTCTTCGATAATTTCGCCAGTTGTGAACCGAATCGAAAAAAAATTTTTAGTTCGAAAGGGTATACTCGCAAGGTAGTCCCAATTAAATTTTACAGAAATCGGCTGAGCTGTTTTTGATAAATCTACAATAATGTAAACAATTCGAGCGAAATATTTAAATTTTGTACACGATGGAAGGCGGTCTCTTTTAGTGGGTTCAGTAGATTTCAAGTAATTCGCTAATAAGCTCGTGTTTTCCTGTAGTCTATATAGCTCAATGTTTCACACGTTAATTCATCCGATTGTGTTAAAATAAATAAAAATACTTTATTCTGCTGTCCTCATCAGGTTGCTTGTAAGAAATTACTCTAAGCGATAATGCCTTCAGTTGTCTCACTAAATTAAAATATTGTACTGGTATTTTGTAATTATTGTTGATTGTGTGAAAAATAAAGCTTTTATTTAGGTACCTATTTTTCTATCTAAATACTCAAGTCTTTATGTATACTTTTAGCAGATTTTTCATCAGTATTCATAGGTCTGGGTAGACTTAAGTTCAGCAGTGAATAATAATGATAAACTTGATTTAAGGGAAATTGGTTCATATCCACCGCACTAGCCTAGTTGTGTTTGTCGTCGACGTTTTTTTTATTCCATAATCGATGGTGGGTTCACACGCGATTTGAACCAACTATCTTACGATAAAACAACTATTTTCCTGCCAGGCCATCACAGTTTAATACTTATAGTTTTTGAACATCTTAAACAATTATGTAAATTCCACACGCAGCGAAGCACAATCGTGTTCGATATTTTACTTTTAGCGCAGCAAATAACAATAACCTCAATTGTATGCCGTTTTTAAAACAAAATAATCAACTTTACATAGTAGAGTGGTAACAAAATAACAAAGTCTAGTATGGTTGATTCACGAGCATGAAATAAAACATGCAAATAGCTACAAAGATAATAATGTACAGCGTACTTTCATGCAGAAAAATATTCGCTACGTCCAAATGTTATGGTTTTAGCTGGTGCGATTTCAATTCAATTCAGAGGAAAATATTTGGAATTGTTTCAATGCATGCGATGCGTGCTCTTGACAATTTCATATTTTAAGAGTTGGCTAACTGGAAAAATCACTTAGGAATATTAATAATTGAATTTTTACGGTGGAGTGAATCACGAAACGAGAATATGTTGATATTTAAATATACATTTTGATCTCGTTTAACGAATGGGTAGTATTAATTTAAGCATGCGCCATAACTTTGATGTATGCTTTCAGTTTTGAAATGATGGTACTCATTCACATAAAATACATTTTTGTGACGGTCGCCTTGTTTGCTGTTGTTCTTGACCTGTAGGTACGTCCATGCTTGTCTCTTGTTAATATACGAGTACCTCTTGATAAATATACCGGAATTTATCTGCCTTTGATTAATTTATTTATGTATTGAAGCACTCTCTGCATTATAGTCATAAACATAATCAGTTTATTGATATCAATTATTACAGGACTAAATTCAAATTATTCATAAAAAAATGATTTTGAAAATATAAATACAATGTTGTACCTGCACGTTCAACTTAATAAATATAAGAATTATAATTGAAAAATCTAAATTTAAAAAATATTTTATTAAAACATTCGATTCGGTTCACAATTGGCTAAATTATCGATGTTTATCGTGTACAAAATTCGGATATTTCGATCGAATTGCTTACATTTTTGTTGGTTTTTTCAAAAACAGCTTAGTCGTTTTCTGTAAAATTTTAATGGGACTATCTCGAAAGTATACCCTTTCGAACAAAAAAGATTTTTTCGATTCGGTTTACAATTGGCGAAATTATCGATGAACATACACAAAAAAAAACATACACACGAACATAGAACCTCCTTCCTTCTTTTAGGAAGAAGATTGTTATTTTTAACCACTTTTTATCCCATTGAAGATTCGTATTTTAATTATATGACATCCACTTAAAAAAATACACTGCTAGTTTATTTATGTGTGTAACATACTTACTTGTTACGCCATCCTGTCCTAAGTGTAGCAGAATGTTTGATGCCAAACAAATCCCTCTCTCAATAACAAACCTTTTAAACAAGCTATCGTTGTTAAAGCTACATTTTTAACCGCAGATATTTCAACTAAAATAGAAGTTTGTCCGTCGTAAGTTGAATTTAAAAAGTTTCTTTTTAAATTCGTCTTACGACGGACAAACTTTCGGAACTTCTAAACAATGACAAACTACTCGAAGTGTCGGCAACAAAATGAAAGGCAAACAAATTTTTATCCCATTTTCAATCGACAAAATATTCTTTAGAAGGATATCCCTGAGTATAGACGACATTTTGGCCAAGACTACCAAAACGAACCGGAGATGTTACTCAATTAGGCATTTCGAACAGTTTCATTTTCAACATTTCAGGCTTGAACTACCATATGTATAAACTAATCATTTTGAACAATCTTTTCTATGGAACCAAGTCTGAAATTGTGAAATTAAAAACAGCTGTTCACAATTTCACAATACAATTTGTCGAAAATCGATGAAGTTTTGTAAAGAACTTCTTTTGTTCTCGATATCGGAGTTAGTCTAACAGTAAAAGTTGTTCATAATAATCAGCATATATAAATAATTAACCCTGAAATTACCTGCAATTTGCAAACTAACAGTCTGTATATTTATCGAAGAACAAAAAATCTCTGCTGCACTCACGATTGTGATTTTTAACTGAGAAAAAAATAGCTAGTACAACTAAATTGAATTGATTGATTGATTGAATTGACGACTGCATGATATGTAATTTATTTGTATTTGCTAATATAGGCTTAATTAATTTTATTTATTTATTTTAATTACAATGGCTCTACAAAGCTCTACAAAGTTCCGCTCTGCTCCGCTTTGGCAGTCAGCGCTTTCCAAAGGGCGAGGCGAGTCGGAATTGCCAATCAAATTAATATCGACTGGTGAAATCCACTTTGCCTAAAAAAAGTGACGGGGCCGCGGTTGGGATGAAATTTTAAGGACCTGCTTTACAAGTTTCTGATAAGGATGGTTGGGATATCATATTTCGAAGTTTAGGGGCGTTATTACTTTTAAGGAATAAGATTGCGGGCAGTCTCTAAGGCGTGTTATTCACATGTTCAGCTTGACATAAATAGCGCGCGCCGGCGCCAAACTGTCCGTGGTGATGAATTTACGAGGATAACGTTTGGAAAATGTGGTTCAGTTGAGTCGGGTTGTGTACATCGTACTGTGTCTATTTAGAACAAGAACATTACCTCTATAATAAGTAAGTTTATGTAGGTCTAGTGGTCCTGGTATCAGAGTTCCTAAGCGGCCTACAGGATCAAATGTCTAAACGGTTAAAAACCCGAGACTTATACAATTTAACGTATCTCTGAGGTACGGTAGCGCTCAGTTGCAAATGCCGCTCGCGGTCACCTGTAAGAGACTGGTCGTATTGAACGTTGCTTAACTTTGCTAATCACTGCCAAACACTTAGTCAAACACAGCTAGGAGATACCGTAACCTTCTTGTATTTTTATTTTATTTACCAATCCGATAATTTTAAAATATAAATATATACTCGTATTAGACGACATTTTAAACACGGTCTCTGACCCCAAACTAAGTAAAGCTTGCAATATGGCCGTCAGAGACTGACTTACTATATAATACATATTTATATAGATAATAACATCTATACACAGTGCAAATACCTTTATTCATCACATAAATGCTTTCATTCCCTGGGTGGAAATCGAACCCACGCCTCATTGACCTAGACGTCAAGCTCAGTATTGCTAGGTATACAATTAGGTGACAATAAAGTGAAAAAATAGTAGGAAACATTATTTGATTCCCAAATTTAATGATAGCTTTTTTTCTTTCAGGTAGCAACTTAAGGAAGAATGTAAGTGAAACCGGTCCCAGCGTCATAAATACAGCGATGGAGAATTCTCACGCCGATATCGATTTACATTATTTCCCGATAACCATCTCAGCAATTTCAAATTTCATTTTCTTTAATGACGAGAACGACTGCGTTGTAACCTCATTTTATAATTCGTTGTCTTTTTTGAGGCAGCCGTTTGGACTTCTAAAAAAATCTGCCAAGTGTGAGTCGGACTCATGCACGAAGGGTTCCGTACCGTATTGGAGCCCCTTTAGCCCCATTCCTCTTACCATTACTAATAGCGAGCAAAAAAACTCCTAAAAATCACGTTTGTTGTATGGGAGCCCCTATATTTATTTTATTGTTTTTAGTATTTGTTGTTATAGCGGCAACATAATTACATCATCTGTGAAAATTTCAGCTGTCTAGCTATCACGGTTCATGAGATACAGCCTGGTGACAGACAGACAGACGGACATCGGAGTCTTAGTAATAGGGTCCCGTTTTCACCCTTTGGGTACGGAACCCTAAAAAGAGATAATGATAGTTAGTTTTTATTTTATTTTATGAGTATAATGAAGTTCAATTAGTTAAAGTAATGTTTAATTTCTTAGAACGATATCAGTCAGCTCTTTATTAGATTATGCTAGAAATAATTCTAGCATGTTATATAACGGAAGAACAAGATAGACCAAAACCTGGTGTTTATTTGGCTCAAAGCATAAGGCATTGTACCAAATAAGGCAACAACAACTAACCCATTGGACATAACAAAATGTCGTGCAAATCATTCACTGCGGTAATGCTGCCAGTATTTTGCTGCCAATACTGCAATCTTATTTCAATAAACTCTAGAATGGTCTATGTAAGAAACCGACTTCCAAAAAGGAGAAGGTTCTATGTTCGTCTGTATGTTTTTTTTTGTGTTTTTCATCGATAATTTCGCCAATTGTGAACCGAATCAAAACTCTTTTTTTAGTTCGAAAAGGTATACTCCCGTATTCGAATTTTGTACACGATGAAAGGCGGTATTGGCATAGTAGCGGCTTGACTACTTACCACTATTTTAAGTTTTTTAGAGTCCTGAGTGAAGCGAGGGGTTCAAGTCGCCCAAGACGAAGACAAACTTGGTTCTAGAGGTCCATACTCTTCTTTTCATACATCCTGCGAGAAAATATAACCCCAAGAATATGAGTAATACTTACGTCATGTATTCAATAAGTGTACTCGTAGGTACTACTTATTAGGCAACTCGCTATTTTTCACATTAAATTAAAACACTCTTTTCTGTTTATTGTGTTATTGTAGTTAAATATATAGGCCGCGTCACACAAGTTGGCGGAAATGACGTTAGCTACAAGCTGCGCAATATCCAATCAACGTTCAGCTTTGTGTGATTGGACATTGCGCAGCTATTTTGACGCGGCCTTTACATAAAGTAATAGGTACATAAGAATGTTATTTAGTTACGTAGTGATCGTCTCCGATCAGTTAACGTACCTGAACTGTAAAGACTCTTTTTCGTCCCTCTTTTCCGGCGCCTTCCTTTTGTCGAGTAAAAATCGGAAGCACACGCTAAGTGCTTTCATAGTTCAAAATTTAAAAAAAAAAAAAAACTTTTAGAAGAGGATGCAATGTATTCGCTGACTTTTGCGATATAAGCTTTTCGCTTCGATCGAGATCGAGTTCGCGTAAGCGATTTTCAGCTGATGTAGCGAACTAAGCCCAACGCCTCTACCTTGTTGTAATATTGTAGCAATATTTTACAACCTAGCTACAAAGTATGATAGACGAATAAATCACTAACTGACAATATTTTCCTGTGTGAAAGAGTTTATTCGGGGTGAAAAAAACATAATTAAACGATCGAGCGAAGCGTCTGTGCTTCGGGTGGAAATTTTTTTACTTTCATCTGTCCTGTTAGTTTGGATGATTAGTTAGTGATCTCATTTTAAAACAAATCTTGTTGTTTTTTTTTTCTTTTTATACAAACTTTTTTTGATGAGAATGCGAGAGAGGGTTATAGAGTAGGATTAATTTCGAGGAAATTAATCGTTGGATAGACAAGACAGCAATATGTAGCGTGTGATTATTTTGTTTTACTTTTAACTCAAAAGATTTATGCAAAAGAAATCTCAAAATGCAAAAATATATAAAAAGTAGGTATCAACACTGAATATAATTACAACTGCTCATTACAAAAGATTGAAATGTCAATGTTGACGTAATTTACATTCTATTTTTAACCAACTTACAAAAAGGAGGAGGATCAATGTTCGTCTGTATGTATTTTTTTTGTGTATGTTCATCGATAATTCCGCCAATTATGAACCGAATCGAAAAAAATCTTTTTATTTCGAAAAAGTATACTCTCGCGGTGGTCCCATTTAAATTTTACATAAATCGGCTGAGCCGTTTTTGAAAGATCAACAATAATGTAAACGATTCGAGCGAAATATTCGAATTTTGTACACGGTGGAAGGCGAAAAATATATATTACGACTCAATTCTACCGGCAAAATATACATACTTCGTATACACAGTTACTGCATAGCACAGGTTACTGATCGTATAAGTATAGCTAATCGAAAGAAAAATCTCCCCGAGATCTTCAACAAATCACCGCCAGGAGTGCACGTGTCGTTCATCACTTCCTGGTTTCTTAGAAACTTGTGAGACGAAGTCCTGATACCGGTTTAGTGGTAGGGTTACCATATCTCAGCATATGCCCCGAGATATCAGGATCTTTCGCATCATCTATAGAATACCGATAGAATTTCAGGAATTCCAGGAAACCTCAAGATTCGCAGAGTTGACGACTGATAGCAATTATTCTCATCGAGGTTGAGGGGTCATCAAATGATATATCGAAACCCAAAATATTGAATTGATCGCTTCGAGCAAATATCTACAGAGCCACTGTCCTTAGGTAGAGTAGTAAAAATAATTCACAATGACCTGTTTTCTCGAATCTCGACGTTATGTCACCTAATATGCATGTATCTGAGCACTTTTGCATCGTGCAGCGTTGTATTTGGCTTGCAATCGCCTAACGACTAACTAAAAATCTTGCCCACTACGTAGATTGGGCAAGGTTTTGGCTCGGACACTTTTTTTGCAGGATTGTGACTCTGTAGATATTTGTTCGAAGATCGATCGCCTATTATAGATGAAACATTACAAATTTTGAACGCAAAGTTAACTTTGATGTTTTGGTTACCCAAACAAATTAGTTGCCCACTCTTACATGGCATCATCTAGGCTACCACTCCCACCCAGTGCGATGCTTGAAGATTTTATTTAGTATTAGTTTTTACCCACGGCTTCGCCCGCATGTTATTTTGATTTTTGTGCTATCCCAGAGGAACCCTTTATTTATCTGGGATAAAAAGAAGACTATGTTACTTTCTGTCTTTCAAACCCGAGGCTCTACCTTACCACCCTTAATAAAGGAGGTGGAAAAAAAACAAAACGATTTGACGGTTGTTTTTTTTTTTTACATTTCTTGATGCGCACTCTAGAATAGCTCGCAGATAGCAGAATTTTTAATACTTACTTAACACTTATCGTTATATAATGGTTATGGAAAATTTACGCAATTTCATTATAACTTATAGCCTATGTGTTATTCTGATATATAAGCTATATTATTGCAAAGTTTCATCTCTATCCGTTCAGTGGTTTTTGCGTGAAAGAGTAACAAACATCCATCCATCCATCCATCCTTACAAACTTTCACGTTTATAATATTAGTAGGATGCTTCAGTGACAAGACAGGATAAGTAGGAATGCGTTCGGGTGTTACACATACCCATGACAGGCCTGCGTCACCCAGAAGTTTGCATTGCAAAGGAGATTTGGAACTTACAAAAACTTTTCGAACTTTTAAAATCAGATTTTCTCCGGACTTTTCAATTTTCCTTCTGGTAACCCTATTTGGGGCGACACTCGTTTCCCGCCACCGGTTGGTCTTTGATAAGCGACTTTGACTGCTCTCAATGGCTAAAGTGATTTTTTCTCGGGGCTTTTAAACTGATATCCACCATTTTATATTGCAGTTTTGTGGCGACGGCGGACATTTATCTTGTTTGGATGTTTTTGCTACGTCGTAGACTCTACGATGTAGAGGTTACGTAGGTAAAATAAGTCTTAGAAAGATATGGAGAACAAGCTTATTCCAAAAATTTATTAAGAGTGGACTACTAAAATGCTGTCAAAGGACAGAATGTTATTCGGATTTCTTGTATGGGAGCCCCCCTTAAATATTTTTTTCTGTTTATAGTATTTGTTGTTAAGGCGGCAACAGAAATACATCATCTGTGAAAATTTCAACGTTCTAGCTTTCATGGTTCATGAGATAGAGCCTGGTGACAGACAGACAGACAGACGGACCGACAGCGAAGTCTTAGTAATAGGATCCTGTTTTTACCCTTTGAGTACGAAACTTTTTATTACTATGGAGCCAAACCAAAACTCGAAAACATTCGCTGTTTTTTACATTTTATCTTTTCCAGGTTGCAATTTTGTATGGAATACTGTTAATTTGTGACAATATAAAGATAGAAAGTCAGTTCAAATTGAAACTACCATGTTTTGTGTACCAACAGAATAATGGACAATCAAAAACTGTTTGAAGATTGGCATCTTCTCATTTTTAACCGACTTCCAAAAAGGAGGAGGTTCTATGTTCTTGTGTATGTATTTTTTTTTGTGTATGTTCATCGATAATTTCGCCAATTGTGAACCGAATCGAAAAATTCTTTTTTAGTTCGAAATGATATACTCTCGAAGTGGTTCCATTTAAATTTTACAGAAATCGGCTAAGCCGTTTTTGAAAAAACCAACAATAATATGGGCAATTCGAGCGAAAAATCAGAATTTTGTACACGATGAACCTCGATAATTTCGCCAATTGTGAAGCGAATCGAAAAATTATTTTTTAGTTTGAAAGGGTATACTCTCAAGGTAGAAACCATTTAAATTTTACAGAAATCGGCTAAGCCGTTTTTGATAAATCAACAATAATGTAAGCAATTCGAGCGAAAAATCTGAATTTTGTACACGATGGAAGGCGGTTTGGCCATTTTTTGCGAAAAATAATTATTTCGTACACTATACTGCTTTGTTTGAATATTTCTATTTCTGTATTTAGAAGAAATATTTCTATGATATTTTGGAGTAAGTGATTCAAATTCAAATAGGTTGTACTCGAATTTCGCTTACTATTTAAATTATAATAATTAATAGCTATTAGTGTCTTTTTCTTCTATAAAAGAATTGCCATATTTATTCGGAATTCAGTAAAAAAATACTAACTTTTTTTTTATTTGTGCCCCCTTAGCATTTAATCAGCGATTTATTTTCAGTTTTTTAGAAGCAAACCGCGTATTGTACGCGACGTCACCTGCCGGTCTCGACGGAAGACCAGCGCCCGCGCCGGTTGTATTTAACCGGCACCATGCTTAGGTGGGACCGGCTGGTGACGAATATAAAACACTAGGTACCTAGTTTAGTTTTTATTGTAGTTCCAATCTATGTTGCTGTATTTCCTGTGTTTTGTTTGCGGCAATAAAATATTGTTGTCTAATATTTTCTATTTGCCAAAATAAATGAACCATACTGTTTTCTCAATTGCTAAAATTACAGGTAACGAAAACAATAATTACTGTGGCTCTCGCTCACACTCTATTTCTATCTCTGAGAAGAAGAGCAAAGTAGCCATCACCTAGAACCTCTGAATAAGTAGATATAGCTAGATAGAGTCAGTACAGGGTGACCCATGTCGCAGTTACAACTAATGATTTAAATACTCACAGTAATAGTGACGTAATAGTAGTCAAGTGACTATGACCATGACTAATATGTTTCACGGCACTTACAGCAGAAGCATAATTTTTCTATGCCTGATACCACTTACCAAACATTTTATTCCGATTGGAGTTTTATGAAATTAATTTCATTGTTGGGCCAGTGATTTATATTAAAACTGGAAATTAATCATGGCCGTCCTATTCTGTACGTATCAGTTTCGCTCTGCCGCCTTTCACGGGCCTTTCTCGGCCCTCTTGAAATATGTACCCATTCATTGTGTGGCGGACATGAATTTTAAAATAAGATTAGGGGTTTTAATTAAATAAAATGACCGTGTAATACATTATTCAAAGGCTGGTTTGCGGTTAACCTTCTCGTTTGGTTTACGGTGGAGCGTACTTGGCTAGAATTGGTGAGTAAATCGACATTTACTTGAGGATTGAAGACTTCCTGTAACGGAGAATAATTCAGAAATAGAGCAGAAATGCGAGAGAGTGCAGAGGGAAATATAAATTTCTTACCTGCTCGAAAATGTCTCATTATATGTCGTATAATCTCAACGTAAAATAAGTCATTATTGTCTTAACACAATCTAGAGGGTTTAGCAGGTAAATAATGTTGTATTAAACTCTCTAGAGAGTAAATTTAAAATTAGAACGCCTAATTCGTATGATTTTTTTTAACTTGGAACATTTAAATAAAAAAGGTTTTATTTGAAAAATCAAATAACAGACAACAGAAATACATCATCTGTGAAAATTTCAGCTTTCTAGCTATAAAGGTGTGTATGTGTATGTGATACAGCCTGGTGACAGACGGACAGCGGAGTCTTAGTAATAGGGTCCCGTTTTTACCCTTTGGGTCCGTACCCAAAATTGATATTCACAATATAGTGATAATTAGTGTAACACTTACTTTAGTCGTAGTATTCAAAATAAATTTAATTTCGATCGATCGATTTTGAAATCTGCAAAACAGCATGCGGGTGATTCGCACCATGCTTAATATTTATTACAAAAAACCTAGTCAATCTGCATGAAAAATCAGTATATAATACGTAAAAACAAATAATCGGATAAGTACGAGTCGGACTCGCGCACGGAGGGTTCCATACTGTATGGGAGCCCCCCTTAAATATTTATTTTATTTTAATTTAATATTTATTATTAAAGTGAATATAAAATTAAATATTCTGTGAAAATTCCAAGCATCTACCTGTTACCATTATTAATATAGAGCGAAAAACGTCTAAAAAACCTAAAAAATTCAGGTTTGTTGTATGAGAGCCCCCCTTAAATATTTATTATATTTTGTTTTTAGTATTTGTCGTTATAGCGGCAACAGAAATACATCATCTGTGAAAATTTCAGCTTTCTAACTACAACGGTTTATGAGATACAGCCCGGTGACAGACAGACAGACAGACAGACAGACGGACAAACGGACATCGAAGTCTTAGTAATAGGGTCCCGTTTTTCCCTTTGGGTACGGAACCCTAAAAATGCGCATTGGAGTTCGACAACCTACAAAAATTGTATTGTAGGTACCTAGAGAGTTCCAGATACAAGTCACACATATTAACAAACACCCTCTCTCAATGCAATACCAAGCTTTTGTCTCGTTTCCGAAAGAGTTCAAAGCCCGATCAGTTTTATTGCACCTACTTCAAATCGTAAAACGTCTGAAAGTTTTGCAAAAATTGCAAGCGACAACTCATAAAACGCTGCAGTTTATTATCCTCTGTAGCGTTCAGTAATGCATATAAATGAAAAACCTGGAAATCTCATACTGCGCTGTAAATGTCCACTCATAGAGAGAATACTTACCTCTAGCGTCTGCATACATTTCATGAGCTATATAGAAGTTCAATGAAATAGTTCAAAAGCTCATGGAGATTTAAGTGATTGTTTGTAAATAATCAACCAAGTGCTATTCGAACTCGCGCTCGAAGGGCTCCGTACTGCAAGAGCCGTCCAGAGCGCTCTTAATATGTTTTAAAAATTATTTATTTTTGAAGTGAATATGCACCTTAATATTTTGTGAATATTTCCAGCATCGTCCTGTTGCTGTTACTAATATTGAGCAAAAAATCACGTTTCTCATATGGGTGCCCCTCCTAAATATTTATTTTATTTGAACTTAGTTATTTAAGTGAGTTTATATTAAAAGTAATAATTGATTGAGACAAATAAATATTCTGTGAATATTTCACTCATCTATCTGTCACCGTTATTAATATCGATCTAAAAAGGGCTAAAAATTCAGATTTGTTGTATGAGGCTACCCTTAAATAGTAGTTTTTTCTGTTTTTAGTATTTGTTGTTATAGCGGCAACAAAAATACGTCATTTGTGAAAATTTCGACGTTCTAGCTATCACCGTTCATGAGATACAGCCTGGTGACAGACAGACGGACAGACGGACGGCGGACTGGGCTCCCATACAACAAACATGAATTTTTAGCCGTTTTTCGCTCGATATAATAACAGGTAGATGCTTGAAATATGACTTTGTGCCCATGGTCTCCACCGCAATGGGCACAAAGTCATAGAACGGTCGCCGTCGCCGCATACTTCGTTTTTTTTCGTTGCATTTTTTTTAATCCCGGGATTACGGAACTTTTGATACGTAATGCCGGGATCCCGAGGCTATCCCGGGATTAGAATTTTCTTCGTAATTTCTTTAAAAAAAAACGTTTATTATCATCCATCCATCCATCAGCCATAAGAAGTCCACTGCTGGACATAGGCCTCCCCTATGGATCTCCAATAAGACCTGTTGGAAGCGGCTTGCATCCAGCGCGATCCTGCGGTCTTAATGAGGTCATCCGTCCACCTTGTGGGTGGACGTCCTACGCTGCGCTTGCCGGTACGTGGTCTCCACTCGAGAACTTTTCGACCCCATCGGTCATCAGTCCTCCGCGCTATGTGCCCTGCCCATTGCCATTTCAACTTGCCAATCCGTTGGGCTATGTCGGTAACTTTGGTTCTTCTACGGATCTCCTCATTTCTGATTCGATCTCGCAGAGAGATTCCGAGCATAGCCCTCTCCATAGCTCGTTGGGCTACTTGGAGCTTACCAATAAGGCCCATAGTGAGAGACCACGTTTCTGTGCCATAAGTCATCACTGGCAACACACACTGGTCGAAAACTTTCGACTTGAGGCACTGAGGTATGTCGGACGAGAAGACGCTACGCAATTTTCCGAACGCTGCCCAGCCGAGTTGGATTCGGCGATTGGCCTCTTTCTTGAAGTCGGACCTACCTAACTGGACTACTTGTCCTAGGTAGACGTACGAGTCAACGACTTCAAGAACCGAGTTCCCAACAGAGATCGGGGTGGGTACAACATGGGAATTACACATAACTTTCGTCTTGTCCATGTTCATCTTAAGACCCACCTGTTGAGAAACCCGATTGAGGCCTTCGAGCATCGTGCTGAGCTCTTCCATCGATTTTGCCATGACTACTATATCGTCGGCAAACCGAAGGTGAGTGAGGTATTCGCCATTGACATTGATGCCGAATCCTTTCCATTCCAGGAGCTTGAAGGCGTTCTCCAAAGTAGCCGTAAACAGTTTCGGAGAAATTACGTCTCCCTGTCTTACGCCTCTTTTTAAAGGGATCGCCTTGGAGCTCTCTTCCTGTACTCGGACCGACATAGTGGCGTTATTATACAAGCACTTCAACACTTCGATGTACCGATAGTCAATACGGCATCGTTGGAGAGACTCGAGCACAGCCCAAGTCTCGACCGAATCAAAGGCTTTCTCATAGTCCACAAACGCTAAGCAAAGTGGCAAGTTATACTCTTCGGTCTTCTGTATAACCTGCCGTAGCGTATGAATGTGGTCCATGGTACTAAAGCCCTTTCGGAAACCGGCTTGTTCGGAAGGCTGGAAGTCATCAAGCCTGCGCTCGAGACGATTCGTAATGACCCTTGAAAACAGTTTATAAACATGGCTCAGAAGCGAGATGGGTCTGTAGTTCTTCAATAAGGTGTTGTCACCTTTCTTGAAAAACAACACCACCACGCTTCTGTTCCATGCTTCTGGCGTGATGCCCTCGAGGACGACGGTGTTAAAAAGCTTCTGGAGGACTTTTAGTACCGGTGTTCCACCCGCTCTCAGGAGCTCTGATGTGATACCGTCATCACCCGGCGCCTTGTTGTTCTTAAGCTGATTCAGGGCCATTCTAATCTCGTACAGGCTGATGTCTGGGATATCTTCGGTGAAGTGTCGGGTCAGCTTGGCTCTTGGATCTTTGGCCGCGCTGCTAACAGGCTTAGCGACCGAAGCGTATAACTGTCCATAGAACCTTTCGATCTCCTCTAATACCTCTGCCTTGGTCGACGCTAAACTTCCATCTTCTCTCTTCAGCTTTGTCAATTGGCTTTGTCCAATAGACAAATCTCTTGCGAACACTTTGGAGCCTTTGTTCCGCTCTATTGTCTTTTTAATATGTTTAGTATTAAAAAGACGGATGTCGTGCCGCAAGGATTTCGAAATTTGTCTATTGAGACGCCTATATGACTTTGCATCATCGGAAGACTGCAATCTTAGCGAGCGTCGTTCGGCCATTAGATTTACAGTGTGATCGGAGAATTTCTGCGGTTTATTTGAACGGCGGGGTCTAAAGAACTTAGCACCCACCGTTTGGACAGTTTCTACGAGCCCGTTGTTTATCTCGTCCACCGACGCAAGGTTTTCTAGGCAAGCAAAACGATTCGAGAGCTCGAGCTGAAAGTCCTCGGGGTTTTGGATATGTTCACGAGTAGGTCGGAGTGTGGACTTCATCAGGCGGGACCTTTCGAGCTTAACATTAATATCTAATGTGCCTCGTACAATTCTGTGATCGCTGCCGGTTTTCACCCTGTGGATCACGGAGACATCATTAAATATTCGTCTCTCGGTGGTCATGATGAAGTCTATCTCGTTTCTCGTGGAACCATCAGGGCTCATCCAGGTCCATTTCCTGTGAGGCGGCTTCTGGAAGAAAGAGTTCATCATAAAGAGTTCCTCTCTCTCCAGAAAGTCAGCCAGCCTCTGGCCCCTAGGGTTCCGTTGCCCATATCCAAATTGCCCCACCCTCAGCTCATCGTCGTTTTTTCTACCCAACTTTGCGTTGAAGTCCCCCATAACAACAGTGAAGTGGGTCTTAGACATATGAATGGCCAACGTTTATTAAATGGTACAAAATTACACAAATTATTATTGCCAACATAAGCAGCAGCTGAGAACGCTCGCTAAGGTTCTACGCTGCGCTGCTTAGAAGAATAGACATTTGTTACTTATATGTTGATTCTAAGTATTATCTACGAACTCCTGTGTGGTACGTGTCGTGCGGCTTGTCCAAGGATTGTGTTTGTCGATATGTAATATATTACTATTAAGGCTTGTGAGAACCGCGAACTTAGCCATACAAAAACAATGTGTTGAATACCTCTATAAAACGAAAAAAAAAAGAGGTCTCGTACGTCATACGTGTAATATTTCTTACTCAAGCGATTCACACCAAAAACATAACATTTTGTTACAATTTAAGGGTTGATTTTTTTTTATCGGAACGTAAATTTTATTAATAATGTACCGAGAATTCTCTGGATGTTCTACAGAAAGCGCGGAAACAGTGGTCGATTCAGACTCCTCTTAATACAATCTAGGCAAGGTATTCTCAAGGCGTAATGGACTACGGAATATAAACGTAAACTATTTGTAGCAATCCCGAAAATCCCGGGATTAGCCAAATACAGTCTTGGGATTTTCAGGGCCAGAAAAAAGTCGGGATCCCGGTATCCCCAATCCCGGGATTGTATTCTCTACTCTTGTGACAGAGACAAATAGAGCCCATAATTTGTGTTTCACAAAGTATCACGAAATGACCAATAATTTTCACGAAAACATTACAAAATCTGCCCAAGATCTAACATAAATAGCGTAAAGTAAAACAAATCGTCTGTTAGTCTAACGCCGTCTTAAATTTTATAGGGTAATATTTAAATGGCTTGCTATAAACAATGTAGTACTCATCTTGTGGTCAGCATTAAAAAATAAATTAATTTCGCACTCAAATTCAATCTAGAATAGATTAGAAACACAAAAGATTTTTAGTGTCAAAGATGCAACGAAAGACATATAATGACAAGACAATTAACGTTCAGACCCAAAAGAGATAAATAAATTCAGTTTCCACTTATCACAAGATCATAATTAATAAAAAGCAAGCTCGTATGAGACGGGTTCGTATGGGCTAGCCCTGGTGTCAGAATTTTTACAACAATACGTTGCTAGCTGTTTCTTAACATTTCTATTTTATTGCAATAATGTATGAGTGAAATGTGTATGCCATTTAATTTATTTGAGACTCGACATAATAACAATGTTTTCGGTGAACAATATACGATAAGTTTTCACCTAAAAGCTATTTGTGTCTAATTGAAGTGAAACTTCTGATGCGACTTCCAACAAGGTTGCGTTAAACGTAGGCTCCCATGGAGGGGTATGAAAGCACTGTTGCGTCGAAGTTTCACTTCTTCCGCGCGGAGGGACTCCACTTGCATTTTTTTAGTCCTTTTTGCTGACATTACTAAAAATAATGTAGATATAGGGAACCAAAACCTGATTCTACTGACCGTTTAAGTCCTAACCAATTTATACGTATGGTCGTCTTACGTTTTATTCTAGTCCCTCCCTTCGTCGTAAATCTATAAAACTAAGCTGTAAAACCAGTGTCAGTGTACAGTTTATAGTTTACAGAAACACTAGAAGCGTATTGGACGAGCTCGGTATAAGAGAAAATCGATGGCTGCGCACTCGTACTAGGGCTTAGCTTAGTTTCCATATTTATGAAAGCTGCATCGTTATTTTTATTGCAATGGAGTTAAATAAATAGGTAGGTAGGTAGGTATAGTTAAAGCGGTCTATATCCGGGTTTTAGGAAAATAATCAAATTCTTAGCCCAGGGCTAAGAACTCACGGAGCGGGTTTTTCCCGTGCCCGCCGCGGTAACGAAACTGCGGTTTTATTTCTATTTCTATAGCTACTCACGCCACCGGTTATTTGTGCGGTTACGCAGCCGTCGCGGTTGAGATTGTTGCCCGCAAACGTGGCGGGCGATGATCACAAGACGAGCGGTTGTTACGCAGAGCGTGCGGTCGCAACCCGCCGAGGCTGCGGTTGCGGCCCGCGCTTTCCCCGGTGCGGCGGGAGCCGCAAACCACCGAGGACACCGCGGGCATAAAACGCGTCTTGGCGTTTGTGAATCCACCAACCCGCACTGGACCAGCGTGATGGATATGGCCCAATCTTCCTTCGTGGGTTGGCCTACGTCCTGCAGTGGACTATTAAAAAGGCTGGGACAGTCTACAAGATCGGGACACCAAACGCCTTATCAATAAAACCCGCCCAAAGCCTTCCTATACCTACATAAATACTCGTATAACACCAGTGGCCAGTTGCACTGTGCGCCCTGCATCAGATCTTTCAAAAACAAATTTGGTTTTGTGAGCCGAATAAGAGCTCACAGCCGCTAACCTTCTAGACAGAAGTCGCCATTGACGGACACATCGAGAAAGACAATTAAAGGTAATAATTTAATAAAATCCGAATAAAACAAAACATATCTAAATCCAATCACAAATTCCACGAACCGAAGCCAACCAGTTATTTTAAATTGTATTGTACAAGCAATTTTTCGTGTTATTCTGAAAATTAAAGCACCCAAGCTCTTTTCCTCTAGCTCCATATCTACTTGCCGGCACCATTATTTAGGGCGCAGCTGTACCGAGTACAGAAAGCTAATTTGTAGGAGATTTCTTTTCGCCACGTAAAAAATGTGGCCACGGAATTGTGTTCAGACTTGACATAATTATCTGTTCCTCTCAGTTTTCCAGAGAAATGAACAAAGGTTTTATTTTTATATTCTGATCAGCGCGCGCTAAGAGGTTTTGTCAAATCAAAAACTAGACTGCCTAAATTTGATGAAGGATTTATTATAGAAGCAATAAAAACGGGACAAAAGCACCTAAGTGTTTCTTGTGTCATCTTGCATTTTGTTTTTACGAGCTTTTATTTAGTTTCACCTGTCCCGTTGTCTGTCTGTCGGTCTGTGATCAAATCTTGCAATTTAAATTTTATTCACTTTCCGGTTACCGATTGAGCTGAAATTTTGCATACATATGTAAATCGCAAGACAATGCAATATTATGATGATATGGTGCTGATCTGATGATGAAGCTGAAAGGTGGCCAAAGGAACTTAGAAATGAAAAGACACTACCTACCTCATCTAGTTTAAATTCATTTGAATGGTCTTGGCGAGTAGTTTGTCTTTAAATGGTAACCAGTGTCTGATGATGGAGCTGGAAGGTGGTCATAGGAACACTGTAATGAAACGACGCAACCCTATCTAGTTTCGGCTCGTTTGATTCGTCCTGGCCAGTACTTTGTTCAGTAAAAGCTTGTTTTAAAAAAAGGTTTTTTAAATATAATACTTGTTTACATTAAACTTGATCTATACAATTAACATTAGTACATTGACAATAGATGGAAATATTAACTTTGAAATCGCGAAAAAAACAGTTGTCTATACCAATAATATTATAACGAGGAAAGATTTGATTGTTTGTTTGCATTCAATAGGCTCCGAAGCTACTAAACCGATTTGAAAAATTCTTTTACAATTGGAAAGCTACACTATTTTTTTCGAAAATACAATATAGCGGATGACATAGGCTATATTGTATTTTCGAAAAAAATAGGTATCATTACCAAAACTCCCATACCTACATTACGTGGTAGGTATATAGGCACAATATTTATAAAATCTGTCTTCTTTAGCAAATCATACCCGGGCAAAGCCGGGGTGGGCAGCTAGTTATACAGTATTTATACATATCCATCCATCCATCCATCAGCCATAAGAAGTCCACTGCTGGACATAGGCCTCCCCTATGGATCTCCAATAAGACCGGTTGGAAGCGGCTTGCATCCAGCGCGATCCTGCGGTCTTAATGAGGTCATCCGTCCACCTTGTGGGTGGACGTCCTACGCTGCGCTTGCCGGTACGTGGTCTCCACTCGAGAACTTTCCGACCCCATCGGTCATCAGTCCTCCGCGCTATGTGCCCTGCCCATTGCCATTTCAACTTGCCAATCCGTTGGGCTATGTCGGTAACTTTGGTTCTTCTACGGATCTCCTCATTTCTGATTCGATCTCGCAGAGAGACACCGTAGTTATACATATCGTAGTCTATGAACTTGTATTATACGAGAAATCCGGCGATCTCATGTTAAAAGTGGTTCGTAAAGATGCAATTTGGTTTACCTATACGTTTGTACAATTATATCCCAGAGCATAGCTTTTCTTATTTCCCATATATTTAGCAAATTGTCTAAACTGTGTACAGCACTATACAGTGTAATTGTGTGATATAAATCACACAATTACATTTTGAATTACATTTAGATATAAATCACACAATTACATTTTGTGATATAAATCACACAATTACACTGTATCCTATCCTACTAATATTATAAACGTGAAAGTTTGTAAGGCTAGATGGATGGATGGATGGTTATTACTCTTTCACGCATAAACTACTGAACGGATTGAGATGAAACTTTGCAATTATATAGCTTATTTATCAGAATAACACATATGCTATACATTTTAATGATATTGCGTAAATTTTCCACATTATAACGATAAGTGTTAAGTAAGTAGGAAAAAAACTAGCGTGCGCTCCAAGAAATGTCAAAAAAGAACTGTCGAATCGAACAAATGTCAAATCGTTTTTTTTTTTGTTTTTTTATTTATTTTCCACCTGTCTTATTAAGGGTGGTAAGGTAGGGCCTCGAAATATCATGCGGGCGAAGCCGCGGGCAAAATCTAGTACAAAATATTGCTAAGAAAAAGAAAGAAAACTTAAGGAGAAGGTACATAGTTACTTGTCTCAGTCTAGAAATTAAAGTGGCAAGCATACCTCGCCGGGGCCACATAAAGGCTGCATTGTTCAAAAGTCGCGCCCTTACTTCAAAGATATATCAGTGCCACAAGTGTTTAGAGAAATGCATAGTTCAGCGTCCCGCACCTCGGCAATTCTGCACAGTCTACTTATTTTAAGCTCTACGTCACACGTGTAGGTGAGGAGACTCTGGATATTTATATAACTAAATAATCCATCATTCATATTGCAAACTGAATTGAAAGCCTGCTGTTTATGTTCCATTTTCAATATTTTGAAGTGATTAGACATATTCATACTTATAGTTTGGATATTAACTGAAATCGCATACCCATATGCATGCGCCTCTTTTTTACCGACTTCCAAAAATCGGCCAAGTGCGAGTTGGACTCGCGCACGAAGGGTTCCGTACCGTATGGGAGCCCCAATCATCTTGCCGTTATTAATAGCGAGCAAAAACTGCAAAAAATCACGTTTGTTGTATGGGAGCCGCCCTCAAATATTTATATTATTCAATTTTTAGTTTTTACTTAATTTGTTGTTATAGCGGCAACAGAAATACATCATCTGTGAAAATTTCAGCTCCCCAGCTATCACGGTTCATGAGATACAGCCTGGTGACAGACAGACAGACAGACTCGAAGTCTTAGTAGTAGGGTCCCGTTTTTACCCTTTGGGTACGGAACCCTAAAAAGGAAGAGATACAATGTTCGTCTATGTGTATTTTTTTAAGAATGTTAATCGATATATTCGCGAATTGTAAACCGATTTAAATAAATCTTTTGTACTTCGAAATTTTACTACCAAGGTGGTCCCAATTTTATCGAAGTGGGACAATGGGAAATAATTTACATGGATGACACATCGCTCCGTGCAAACTATTCGAGTTATTTACGCAGTAAAAGTCGGAGGTGCCCCATTAATAATTATTTTAATTACGAATTGAAAGACTGTAAGTACCTACATGTTTCCGCAAGATACATATTATATCCCTTCGATCATTTTGAAAAAAACAGATGTGCACGTCTTGGGAAATCTTGGGATTACCGAGAAGTTTTCAGATTTCTGAGTTAAACTATCATGACTTTATCTTTTTTTGTGGAGGAACCTGTCTTATATCTGTCTGTATGTTATTGGCCGCGCCACACAAGTTGGCGGATGTCCAATCGTGACTGAAGCTCACATAAACCCGCACGTTGAAAGCTGTTGCGCAGCTTGTAGCTACTTCACATCTGCCAACTTGTGTGGCGCGGCCTATAAACAACACAGTATTTTTTTAAAACATGCCTTAGCATTTCCTTGTCGCAGTATTAATGTATGCCGTTAATAAAAAGCGTAATGTCTCTTATTCTAGCTTATTCAAATGACTGCCTATGAAATGTACCTACACTTTCTAGTGTAAAAGCAGAGATTTTAACGACATTTTCATGTCACAGCAAAAGCTATGTTGTAAAATTAAATTGTGCATTTTGGTTTTCATTCAAACACTATAATGGCTTTCTATATGATCTAAAAAAATATGTGCATATATACAGACTGTTTATACAAGCGTACCTATGGGTTTTGTATATATTACCTTTCATATGAATGAATGAACACTTTATTAACTTAAAACTAGTGCAACAAAGGGCGGCCTTATTGCTTACAGCAATCTCTTCCAGGCAACCCTTACATCTAGAGAGGAAAAAATAATGATAGAAAAAAAATATAGTATAATAAACATATGGTGGTCTAAATAACGTTGACAACTGCTCTTAGCCATAACCTTCATGCACCGCAGTTCCGTTACAATTGAAAATAGAAGAACAGTCTATAAACGACACAAATAAAATATTACAATGGATATTAAGAAGTATATGAATATAGAGTATGTTGTATGTATGCCTTATGCCAACTAATAAATAATAATAATAATAAATATTTGAAGACATCTTACACACGGCCTCTGTCCTCAAACTAAGCAAAGCTTGTAATATGGCTGCCAGAGTCTGATAAACTACTTATACATATTTTTAAATGCATACTTATATAGATAGTAACTAAATAACACCCAGATACAGAGCAAACATTTATGTTCATCACATAAATACTTGGCCTCGGTGGGGAAAAATATATCTTACAAATCTGAGTGTATGTTTGTTGGTTTGTTTGTAACTCTTTCAAGCAGTAACAATAAGAGGGATCGGGTTGATTTTTTGCTTTTAGGTATTAAGGGTGAAAAAGTAAGTAGTCTATGACAGACACACTACTTTTTATTCCAGAAAAATAAACACAATAATGATTATTGGTCTCACTGCACTTGACCAGCGAGATCAATCATTAATCTAAGCAAAAATAATTTATAAAGAGTTAGCACAAAAACCTAAATATCGTGCGAAGCTATTAAACAGTTAAATAACAAAGTTTTAGAGAGGTAAAATTCAAAATTTCCACTCCTAATTTGTTACGTAATGTGATATAATCTCACACAGTTCAACTCTGCTACAATAACCTTTTAAAGAAGGAGGGAAATGTATTGCTGTTGGTCCCCGGAGCTGCATTCACTGTTGTCGCAAACAACTAGGGGAAGGGGATTTATGTGGCTACATTAATTTTACTACAGTACACTGTGTTGACGTTAGGATTATTTGAAAAAAATATGGTTGTTGGTCGTGAAATATAGAGTACGTGACTTAGTGAGGTAATCTTCATTAATATTAGGTATATCAGCTGCAGGGTAGGTATCTAATATTTCACATATGCCGCCCCAATAGGATATGCATTCAGTGCAATCAGATATTCTGTGGTTGTTTTCACATCATTATAATTATGTCATCACATCATAGTACATAGTTACTAAGTACCTAATGTGAGAGCTATCCTGCCTACAAACCGCTTCGCTGTTTGGCAATAGGTACTTTTTAATTGTATCTGTGTATGTTATATTAAGGATAAATAAATAAATAAAAAAAATATATAGGCACAAACACCTTGTGGGTTGAAGACGCTCTTATTTTGTGTAAGAAAAATTTGATGATTAGCCGTGGTGGTCTAGTAGTAATGGCACCCGCCTCACAATCGTGAGGTAGTGAGTTCAAATCCCGGTCCCTTACCAATGAGTCCGTTGTAATTTATGTACGAAATTTCACACGAATGGATTTTCGGTGAAGAAAAACATCGTGAGGCAACCGGCATACGTCCGTAGAAGAAATTCGATGGCGTTTGTGAATCCGACAACTCGCACTGGGCCAGCGTGGTGGATATTGCCCAATATCCTTCGTGGTTAGGCTTACGCCCTGCAGTGGATAATTAAAAAGGCTGGTTCAGTACAGTATATTTTTTTCTAATGAAAAATTCTGATCTCGTTATAAACCTAAGGTACCCCAGGCGATTAAAAGTATGGACTATAATTTGTTTTATCCCCTTAATGTTTTTCTCATTACTTCTAAATGTCGCGAACCAATTTTGGCAAATTACAATTCAAATTAGTTTTTCAAAGAATCAAATTGTACATCATGTTTGTTGCTTGTTCAATGAAATATCCATGTTACGAAAATAATTGGTACATTTTTCGCCCACACAACCTTTATAAATTGGTCCAAAATGCCACAGGTTGCTTTAAATGAACGGCAAATAAAGTTCTAAAAAGGAAACTGACTGCCCGAGGGGATTTCCATATGCGGCGGTGACCACTTATAACTTTCCACTGATCTGCAGTATTTTTTTTAGTACCTACCTAAATTTTTAAGATAATAATTATCGCATATTTTTGATATGAAGTTGAAAATGTTTACGCTATTTTATCGGAATGTGCTGAAAATAGAAATAGCATTTGAAGGCATTGATTACTCTATTATGGTAATATTGATTATTGGTATATATATCAATATTGCCTTAGTAGATCCATATAGAGACCATAATGTGCAATAAAAATCATTTATGTGGGTTGGATCGTAGAAATTTGCAGCTGTATTTACTAAAAAGGTAAGCTGTTGAAAATTTTCTATATTTGAAAACATTTACATGGTACTATACTTTTTCTGAACTGGACAGGCTTTTTTTAATATTACAGTGCTGAACATAGACCTACCCACAAATGACGTTTGGATTTCATGTCTATGGCGATGTATTAATGCGGCTTGGCAGATTTACGCGCGTAATTGAATTTCTTATAAAGACGTGTGTATAATGCTACATTGTAGGTACTTTACTGTAAATTCGGATGGAAAAAAATCAAGAATGAATTGGTTTAATTTAAAATATTTGTACCTATTATAAATTACTTTGCCTAGTATAAGGTGTGTGTTTTATTCCATTTATTTCAACATACCTCTGTACTCTCAGTTATTTTGTTTATAGCATGCCCAGATTTCTTCAAACAACATGTGGCATTTCTCAAGTAAAATCCATTTCGACCGATATGCAATTCCAATACGACTTTACTCCAATGCGTCCAGCTTCAGCCGATTTAGCATGACGAACTTCGTGCATAACAGACAAATATTTTTATTTGCCAATATGCTTAGGGGGTGCGGTGCATCTTACTAATAAGTAGGTAAGGTAAACGTACCAATGTACGGACGTTTTTGAACTTCGCCGACTTTGCAGTAATACTACGCTGATACTAATAGACTTACAACAACAAAATGAAAATGACCAGGTAGGACATTTATCTGAGTTTTATAATAATTAAACTTTTTCTAATTTATTATAGCTTTAATAGGAATTAATTTCCAAAATGTAAAAAAATACCCAAATGTACCAAATATCGGACGATTTGTCCTAATGCGCGGAATGTCGTCCCAATTCCCGGACGTTATACGAAATTGAACTCTAATAGCTATATTTTAGAATTTAAATTGCCCTTCTAATGTATTATTATTTGTATGAACTTTAAAATCTTGGACAAATCGTCCCAATTCCCGGACGCTATACGAATTAGAACTCTAATTACTTTACATTAGGATTTAAATTGCCTTTATATTGTATTATTACTTGATATTTTAGTTTAAGCCATTTAAGATCACGTAAATCTGAGAAATAATACTTTACATGCAATAAAATATAATATTTCAAACAAAACAATAATCAGATTATGAAAAAAAATGCTGAAACGTTAGGTAGTTAACACAATAGCACTGGTATAGGAACCGTATTTAGTCCGTGGCAATATAAGCGGCTTGAATGATCCCCAAGGTAATGTGTTCAGTCTTCCCATGCCAAATTAAATGCGTACTCTTATATAATTATATTCCACAGGTCCGTATTAGGCGTCTTAGGTGACACATTTGTGTAATGATGATCTCACTGTAACTAAATTAGATACCAGTCTCTAAAACAACTAGTAGTATAGTTAAACCTTTAGAACACGGCGTACCTAAATATCACAGAAGTGGCGCAACATCTGGCAGTCGAAGAATTAATGCTTTTAGTACAAGTAAAAAACAAGAAAGTAAAGTAGGATCTGACTCAAACGCCCACTGTCCCAATACAAATGAAAGAAGAAATGAAGTACTTGACTTCATCTTCAGACATAATTCAAACCTATTAAACCATGGCGCTGAGTTTACTTTCGTAACGCCTTAGGCATCAATTATCGATATCACACTGGCTTCAAGCAATATCTCTTAAACAATCAATGAGTGGCGCGTGGCAACTGATAAATACTTTGGTTCTGAAGCACGAACCTGAAGCAAACCGACATAGCAACTTTTAGAAATGAACTCAAAATAGCTATATAGAAGAACCGTTAGATCAAAGTACGCAACTGTTGCCGCAGGAAATAGAGACCATGACAGAAGTCTTGATACAGAGCCTTTGATAAAGAGCTATGAAAAAGCTTGCCCGTTGAAAAATGAGAACTTTAATTCTTCATATCTGAAAAATCGATAGTGGCATAAAAACCATGCTAAGAAAAAAGGTCAGAAATCTTTTCAACAAAGCGATGAGCACCGATGCACCAGTGAACTGACAAGAGTATACATAAATGCGCCACCTATTCAAGGTAAAGGTAAAAAAAGCTAGAAAACTTACGGAAAACGTATAGAAACTCTATTCAATCTAAGAGTGAAACTAAAGAACTCGGGCAACAACATAGCAGAAACGCTTTCTAAAGAGGGTGTGAGAAAACAGGTTGAAGACGAGGCGATAAAACACTGTAAGCCGACAGCGTCGGAAGTTCTCTGGTTCCAGCGCTGTGATAACGAAAAAAAACAGAATATGTGGAAAAGGAAGAAAATCAGGCACTCTAAAGCTGCTTTCCTAAATCTGAATAGAAACACAACAACGACCCATTGAAGTTTTAGCAGCAAGACTTATGGTAGGCCTCATAACTAGCCACTGCAACTTAAATAGTAACTTGCACTAAGAGCTGAGAGCTTGAGAGCTGAGCGAGAGCCTGAGAGCCACTGATAGCCAACTTTCTCGTGACTGATCACAGAAAACACTAGAATAATTAACAGATTGCATGACACTTCTCCATTGTCATCAGTTTCGTTATACTTTATTACTTTACTTTTTTTTTTTTTTTTTTCTTACTTGCCAAACTTCTAGCGCTCCATTTATATGCATGCTGTGTTTGCACCTAGAAGGTTGGACAGTCTAACATGTTCTATTGTTTTGTATCACTTAATTATTTTGACTGTATCAACCAGTTTGCAAACCATAAATAAAAAAAAAATAAAAAAATTTCATATACCATCCAAGCCACTGCAGCAGTTGTGCCAGTGGTCTAGAGCCACGCTTTCTTAAAAAAGAAATGCACAAAAACCCCACGCGGGACGAATCACGCCTCCACACAGAAAAAGAACTAATTACATAGTAGTAATTTTTCTTCTAATTTTAACTATTTATCACCATCCCATGTGTACAGAGGTATAAGAAGATTCAGTTGTAACTTAGAAAATCAAAACGTTTTATTATATTATAATCTTAATCCCTACTTTTCAGTTCTATAGTTGATCATTGTGTTATCTATATAATAATTAACTTTGTCAAAAAAAATGGCTGAATCACGAGATAAATTTTAACTCTGACACTAGGACTAGCCACCCGGCCCATACTAACTTACTTATTTACTTTTTACTTCTTAATTATGACAAATCCAGTGTTTGTTATTTTCTATGAAACACCAAAAGTTTAGTGTTTCATAGAAAATGAAAACATAATATCAAAATCTAAGCACAATAAATTTTACTTAAGATAATCTTTTAAACATTATGTAAAAATATTGAAGCTGAAATAAAAAAAAAATATATTGTTTTAAATAAATAGTATAAATCGATCAAAAAAAAAAATTCTTTGTCAGATAAGAGTAAGCAATACTAAAGCAGACAAGATACGACTATTGCTTGAATCATTCCAAAATAATTCTAAATTAAAAGGAATAAGACGCAATCGAACTATAATAATTGCATTTTTCACGGTTTTTAAAACGATGTTCTTACATGTAAGGAAAAATGAGACTTATTTCAAGGCAATAAGGTCGAGATCCGAACTTTGGTACAACGGGTATTAAAGAACTGATATGAGTCCCACTTCTCGGACGGAAAATGTGATTATTGTCCGTGCATTAGGACAAGTACGGGTTTAGTGAGTACCAGTAGGCGGATACACAAATATTATAAATAATCAACAAGATTATGTCTAGATTATAGGTTATAATATTGGGTAATTTATCTAAGTATCGTAATAAAATAGCACAGTTACCGTATCACATTACACAACTAAGAAATGGACTAAAGTTGATGACAGGGTAGGCACCAAATTCAGCTACTGAATTAACAGATTAACGAAAATTTTACGACACCGCACTTTTGAGATCATTTGGTTTGGACACTATTACACTACGTGTACAGTTTTGCCTGAATAATACTTTAAAAAATAACCAAGAATTCATTGTCATTCATAAGATTAAGTTAAACTTTCGTAGAAAATTACAAAAATTAAAAAACCGAGTAACGTCCGCGTTCTGGGACTCGTCCGCAATTACGTACGTTTACCTTACTGCACTTATTTATTGTAATTGGACGCGCTAATTTTCCATGTCGTTCGCGAAATATCACATAATTATTTTTCCCAAAAAATGGCATAACCGCCTTCCATCATGTACAAAATTCGAATATTTCGCTCGAATTCTTTATACACTATTTTTGATTTTTCAAAAACGGCTCAGCCGATTATTTTGAAATTTAAATAAGACCACGTCGGGAGTATACCCTTTCGAACTTAAAATAATTTTTCGATTCGGTTCACAATTGGCGAAATTATTGATGAACGTACACAAAAAAAAATACACACAGACGAACATAGAACCTCCTTCCTTAGGAAGTCGGTTAATTAAAGAAACGGTGATACCACAGAAAAGAGAGAAGAAGGCTTGTTTGGTGGGTAATACAGATCATTATTTTGAATAACTGTTGCTATTTGGATAATAGGTACTTATACGAGTATATGGGACAGCTGCTTTTTCTTCTCGAACTCTGCGTTGTCCCTATAGTTAAAGTTGTTTATAATAATGGTCCAAAATACCCTTTTTTAGGGTTCCGTACCCAAAGGAAAGGGTAAAAACGGGACTCTATTACTAAGACTCCGATGTCTGTCTGTCACCAGGCTGTATCTTATGAACCGTGATAGTTAGACAGCTGAAATTTTCACAGATGATGTTTTTTTGTTGCCGCTATTACAACTAATACTAAAAATGGAATAAAACAAATATTCAAGGGGGGCTCCCATACAATAAACGTGATTTTTCGGAGTTTTTTTGCTCGCAATTAATAATGGCAAGAGGAATGGGGCTCCAGGGGCTCCAACACGGTACGGAACCCTTCGTGCGCACTTGGCTGATTTTTTTTGCTTTGTATTCCTTATGCGAATAACCCTCTGTAAATTGGAAAGCACAAAAACCATTCCCTGTCAGGTTACATATTCACTAAAGTCAGTTTTTCTCTGTATACCAGTAACACAATATTGAATTCAATCGTTCGTACTTACTAAGTGGCTAAAAGGGACAGGATGTAATGCCCTTAGCTTGAAGAAGACTAGACAGGGGACGATGGAGCAAAAACAGACAGCTTGACACGCATTTAGGGAATTTATGTAGGTGGATGCTACAAAAAGATATAGGCGTTAAGACGTAGGTAGGTCTGGGTAATTTATGTCGAGGCATTTCAGTTGTTTGTTATTTTAATCGTAGCACAGTTATGTTAAAATATTCTTAATATCTGTGTACTGAGAATCTATTTCACTCATGTTTGTGAGTAGGAAGGTATTATAGTTTGGGAAATAAATAAAACTAGACGACCCGCCCCGGCTTTGCATAGGTGTATTATACATATAAACCTTCCTCTTGAATCACTCTATCCATTAAAAAAAACCGCATCAAAATCCGTTGCGAAGTTTTAAAGATTTAAGCATTCAGACAAACAGACGACAAAAATAGCGACTTTATTTTATACTATGTAAGGATTATGACTTCTAATCCATACATACATACCTATAAATAAAATTAGAGTGTCTGTTCGTAATATTGAAATAACCGTTTTTTAATACGTGTATATGAATAAATATATACGGTTTTTGGTGTATACGGTATATACTCCAAAATAACATTTTTTAAACTTTTGTCTGTCTGTCTGTGTCTTTGTTCCGGCTAATCTCTGAAATGGGTGGACTGATTTTTACGGGACTTTTATTGGCAGGTAGCTGATGTAATAAATAGTAACTTAGGCTACGTTTTTTTTCAGAAAAAATCTTTTTATTTCGGCCTAACGGGGGTAACACCGCGGGGCGCAGCTAGTTGAAAAATGTAGTCAAATGACGAGACGTTATCGTCATATAATTTGAAAAAATAATTCTAATTTGATAATTCAGTTTTCATGATTCTTTTATGTTAATCTCCATATTACATGGATGCGAAAATTAATTTGTGTAGACTCATACTAAAAACTGCTTTGAATATCTCATACTATTTAGTAAAAAATATTCAGAAAGATGTCACTGCATTATTGTAAACTCAACGTGTTTGTAAATTTTCAGTTCAATAGCACTAGTTGAGCATAGTTTTGCTCAAAGTACTGAACTAAAAAATTGACGATACGAGGAAACATATAAGCCAACTAGTTTAATTTAGCAAGTTCCTTTATTAAGAACGTCAAAATACAACAAAACTTAAGTTACTACATAAAATATGCAAGTGAAGTTCCTCCGCTCGGAAGAAGTGAAACTTCGACGCAACAGTGCTTTCATACCCCCTCCATATATTTTTTTTTGTATGTTCATCGATAATTCCGCCAATTGTGAATCGAATCAAAAAAATATTTTTTAATTCAAGAGTGTATACTTCCGAGGTGGTCCCGTTTAAATTTTACAGAAATCGGCTGAGCCGTTTTTGAAAAATCAACAAAAATGTAAGCAATTTTAGCGAAATATCCCAATTTTGTACACGATGAACATCGATAATTTCGCCAATTGTGAACCAAATCGAATTTTTTTTAGTTCCTTAGGGTTACTCCCGAAATGGTCCCATTTAAATTTAAAAGAAATCGGCTGAGCCACTTTTGAAAAATCAACAATAATGTAAACAATTCGAGCGAAAGATTCGATTTGGATAACGATGGAAGGCGGTTTTGCCATTTTTGCGAAAAATAATTATCAAATTACGCAACCTGTAATTAGGTAAAGTTTATAAGTAGGATAAATATTTTCATTGTTTTAAACTCAGCTACGAATAAGTAGGTAGCTTACGAAAATATCTAAGAGAGGGCAAAAGTAATCTGGTTTAAGTTATGCCTAGATCTCTAAATTACGTATAGCTGGACCTATACCTAGACTTTTACCGTCAAACGTGAAAAAAAAAAAAACAAGGATATTCCTGTTACCTACTTTATTTGTGCTAAGTACTTTGAGGTATACTATACAGATAAACACAAGTTAACTTAAAATTATTTTAAAAGGTAAAAAGGTTATTTTATAGCAGCTAAATCAAAACCGATAAAAAATGATTAACGAGAATGTTCGATTAAAGCAGAGCTAATAATTAAAGAAATACGAATACGTTTTAAAAAGACTTGTTTTCATTTGTTATCCCGAAAAAAAAATAGGTTAAAAATAAAATGAGTTGGTGCTCCTAAGTCCCATATCGAAAATTAAGTTACGGACCTTATTTTTAGGCTTGCTCATTTTTACAAAATATGCTTTTTAAAATGCTGAAATTTATCCGAAATCAAAGAAAAAAACAAATCTTTAATCATTATTACATAAATCAAGCTGGAATGCTAAATTACCCAAATCAAAAAAAAAAAGTGCAACAGTGCTTTCATACCCCCTCCATGGGAGCTTCTTGTTGGAAGTCGCATTAGAAGTTTCACTTCAAAAATCAATAGGTCCAGTAAGTAGGTAGTTAAGACGAATATCATACTTAATAGAAGTATTTCATCTGAACTACTTACAGTAACAAGCAACTAAATAAAATTGAGCAAACTTTCAGACATGACTCAAATGAAAGTAGTGTATTGGTATTCAGCAGAAAAGTTACTTCGGCAGTTTAATTCAACTGTTCCGCCAAACTGCTTCTCGGTTCCAAAGTTTTTGGGTCAAAAGAATCCGTAGAAAATTACAAACCTGTGAGTGACAGCGCGATCCGTCCAAAAATAAATCTTTTTTCATAGACTATTTTGATATTATTTTGCGAAGACAGGGTGATAACATATTATTCTTGTTCATCATCGTGTCAATGATCCAAATCTCTTTATATGGCCTTTTCCCAATGCTTCGCCACTGCCACTCCGCGAGAGGATGCATGGTACAGGTCCTGGAAAGTACAGGTTAGGCTCTGAAGGCATGCAAGCAGGTGCTGCATGCTTTGCAACGGGACTCCACTCTCGAACTGAGCACTCTCTGAGTATCCTCATTTCACGAGTATATCTCTACAGCGACCCACTTGGGTCCGAAGTCAACTTAATGACTTCCACGTGGACCACGAGACCACATATTTACTATTCTCGCAAAAAATGGCAAAACCGCCTTCCATCGTATGCAAAATTCGAATATTTCGCTCGAATTGTTTACTTTATTGTTGATTTTTCAAAAATGGATCAGCGGATTTCTGTATCATTTAAATAGGACCATCTCGGGAGTACTTACCCTTTCGACCTAAAAAAATATTTTTTGATTCCTTTCACAATTGGCGAAATTATCGATGTACATGCACAAAAAACAAATGTATGTATTGACGAACATAGAACCTTCTCCTTTTTGGAAGTCGGTTAAAAAGAGTTTTCAACCTATCGCATCTCTCGCATTGGTGAGCAAAGTGCTTGGACAGTGAATTGACATTGCAGTGTGTTGCAGATCGTTGTGAATAACCGCAAGATTTTTAATTGCAAATAAGACCGCGTTCGATCATGGTAAGCGACGCTGCGGCGAAAGATGAAACACCTAGACATAGATTATTACTATTCACTTTGACCCTTAAATTGACTGAGACTATTCACTTTGACCCTTGAAAAGACCAATATTATATTTGTCGGTAATCAAACACATCGACAGTTTGTTCCAATCTGTATCTGAGATAAAAAAACATCGGCCAAGTACAAGTCGGACTTACGCACGGAGGGTTCCGTATTGTATGGGAACCCCCCTTAAATATTTATTTTATTTTAATTTTATTATTTATTATTGAAGAGAATATACAACTTACCATTTTGTGAAAATTTCAAGCATCAACCTGTTACCATTATTAATATAGAGCGAAAAACGGCTAAAAAAATCAGGTTTGTTGTATGGGAGCCCCCCTTAATTATTGGTTTTATTATATTTTTAGTATTGTTATAGAGGCAACAGAAATACATCATCTGTGAAAATTTCAGTTTTCTAGCTATAGCGGTTCATGAGATACAACTTGGAGACAGACAGACAGATGGACAGCGGAGTCTTAGTAATAGGGTCCCGTTTTTACCCTTTGGGTACGGAACCCTAACAAAAGAGTTTTAACCTGTTATGCTAGTTCTGCTGTTCTGTGGTTTTGACTATCTTGCGACTAGCGCATGGCGCCTTATTTTAGTTCCTATGATTTCGTAGAATTATGTCGTCAATATTAGATGGAAAATTTTAGTGAGATGCGTTTTTAGATCATCACCTCTAGATATGCAGCTCTATGATTTTCGAGACTTTAGATTTGACTTCATTTCAACTCGAGTAATTATGTCTCAATGTTCGTTCATTTACGTGTTTCCTTCACATAAAAATAAAATTAAAAGTATTCACAGGGTCGTAATATTTTCCACAATAATGAAAAATTGAATTAGATTTACCTGACAGCTTATACTATTTTAAATTACTCTATATGAGTGCATTTTCATGTAAGCTATCAGTCACACAATTTACTGTTATGTACTAGGTATATTATTTTCTATCGCTCTCGCTTTAGTTGTTTGGGGAAATTGCAATTGTCAAAAATGAATTAACATTTTTATGCCCCATCGATTTTTTTCTAAGGAAGGATGCGTTCTTAGAAGAAATTCGATGGAGCATCCAAGCGAAATCCGTAAATCCGTCCGTTTGAAAATCCGTCCCTAAAAATCATCGTTACAAGGTCTCTATTTTTGAATTCATTTTGAAAACGTTTAACGTGTCAAAAACTAAGCTCCAGGAACGGCTGATAAAGTTAGTATTTTCGTACAGACCGGGTGGCTAGGCCTGCAAACACCTTCTCAAACTACATTATGAGCGCTACCGGTTGATTAGATTTATAACGCACGTTCTCACAATTGTATTTCATTATGATTATGTTCATCTATAATTTTGCCAATTGTGAACCAAATCGAAAAATTCTTTTTTAGTTCGAAAGGGTAAAGGTATTCCCGAGGTAGTTCCATTTAAATTTTACAGAAATTGGCTGAGCCCTTTTTGAGAAAACCAATGATATTGTAAGCAAGCCAAAATATCCGAATTACACGATAATCTTGCCATAACATCGATAATTTTGCCAATTTTGAACCGAATTGACAAACTCTTTTTTAGTTCAAAAGGATATACTCTCAAGGTGGTTTAATTTAAATTTTACAGAATTCGGCTGAGCCGTTTTTGATAAATCAACATAAAAGTAAACAATTCGAGCGAAATATTCGAATTTTGTACACGATAGAAGGCGGTTTTGTCATTTTTTGCGAAAAATAATTATTTACGTTTTTTACTCATTTCAATATTTTAGATTACCGGTAAGTGATGAAGTATATTTTTAGTCGAATGATTCGCTCACAATAAGACGGAGTTATTAAAATATAAAAATTATACTTCGTTACTTCGTAGCATAATAATTTATGCGTCAAATGCTAATTTTGTTTGGTATAATTTTGTAAAATCGATTTTGATCGGAGTCCCAGTTATTAAAACGAGCTAGCAGCTGTCACAAACCTTTCTCAGAATTGGATTTTCCAATAAATAAGACACAGTTTGTTGGAGTTGTTATAAAGGGTGGATCCAGCCACTGATTCAGGAGGGAGTCATCAAGTTGTAGTAGTTAGTTGACGGAAATGACGCGACTCTGGCGTATATTTTTTTACGTTTTTCCAATAATTCGTTTTGATTTTAGAGCAGTGAGCTCGACATTTTATTTATGTCAGTGAAAGTTAGATATAAAAGTGACAACAGATTTAAGTAAAGAAAACGGAAAACTTAACTATCGCGAACGAAGCGAGCGCGAAAAATGTTCCTTTTATTTTTCAACAAAGAGCCGATTTCATAATTATTAATTTTTGAATAGTTCGCATGAATCAATTTTCACATTATTGTTGATTTATCAAGTAAGGCACAGTCGATTTCTATAAAAAAAAATATGGGACCAATTCCTAAGCATATTTTTTCCAATAAAAAAATAATTATCGAAATCGGACTACTTTGTAAAAAGATATGCGTAATTACATTTAAAAAAATATGAGCGTCGAATTGAGTACCTCCTCCGTTTCGTCGGTCAAAAAGAAGATCTGAGATCGAAATGGGGCCAGGTCATGATCCTCCCTTCTCTATGATCCCTAGATCCGTCCTTGGTTGTTATTAGTTTTCGCGATAAAATGTTGGAACGAAGTGAGCTTAGTTTTTGTAATATTTTGTCTGTAAATTAATAGTTAGCCTCAGATTTTACATCGGTTACAATTTTTTTGCCTATTCTGATTTTTTACGGATTGTTTGTAAGTAATAAAAACATATCATGGACATTACAGCTTTGCTTTCTGCCCTAAAGATTCGCTCTAGTCTAAATACCCCGTTGGATCATTGGAACATTTGGATCCTTCGTGACATTAATGACAATTATCATCATCATCATCATCATATAGTAATGCCAACCTAATTCACCCATATCCGCGAGTAAATGAATCTGGATCATAATAGTTCTACGCTGCGCTTGCTAGTCTCGACTGTCTCCTATTCGAAAACTTTACATCCATCGGCCATGAACAATGTTCTATTCCATGAACAATGTGCTGGCCACAGCCATGTCAACTTGCTCATCCGCTGGGCTATATCGATAACTTCGGTTCTTCTACCGTGTCATTGAATAGTAAAAACTTTTTAAGCACCTAAGAATATCTTCATCTTTCCGGCCCTAGTGATGAGGAAAAGGCATAAGCGTTAATATTTACTCTTCCCTGTAATTTCGGCATTGTTCCCATTACTCTGGTGTAACGTTACCTGGAAAGTGTTTATGACACGAATATTTTAATGTTGAAAATACCCGATGCAAATTGAAAGCATTCTCACATGCCCATCAATTAATTATCATATTTCTCTCTAGACGATGGACATTTCCTAAAATATAATTTTACCTACTTATAATTATAGCCTTTTCTAGACCTTGTAATTTACATTTTATCGTAGTTTACAGAATTGAAATTAGTGTAAGTATGAGACGACGGAAATATTCTTCGTTATTTAAAACTTTTACTGTGAGTAGGTAGTAGTATCAACGTGAAATTGTGAAAAAACCGTATATTTCGTCAAAAGTCTATGTTTTTGTATGAAACAGCTAATTTTCTCTCGCAGCACACAACCTTATCGAGTTTCGGCTCGTTTGCATCGTCTTGGTGAGTACTTGTTCAGTAAAAAATTGTTTTCATTTTTTTTTTAATATCTTTTTTTAAACAAACTTTTACTGAACAAGTACAACCCGGTCACAATATCTGTGTACCTGGCTTCGTGACGTCATATCGAATTATCGGGACGTATATACATTACCAGACGTCTAGTATACCGTCCGGACGTAAATTATTATCGGGACGTGTATCGGCAACGAAGATGCTAACCGTACTGTCGCACCGGGGAGTGCGCGGAGAGGTGACAGGGGAAGCGGGAGAGGCGCCGCATTCCAGCGAGGTGCACAGATATTCTGACCGGGTTATACTCACCAAGACGAATCAAACGAGCCGAATCTCGATGAGGTTGTGTCGTTTCATTGCTAAGCTCCTTTGGCCACCTTCCAGCTCCATCATCAGATCAGCACCGTGTCATCATAATATTGCATTATCACGCGATTTACACATGTAGGTACCTATGCAAAATATCAGCTCAATCGGTAACCGGGAAGCGGATCAAATTTAACTTGCAAGATTTGATTACAGAACGACAGACAACGAAACAGGTAAAAGAAGCTTGTAAGATGAGTAACAACGATTACTGAAGTGATATCCTAAAATACGAGCGTTCGATAAAACATTAGTCATATTTAGTGCTATCAAACACAGCTATGTTCCGCGGTATGTGGTAATCTAATGAATGAGAACAAATAATTACGAATAAGAAACATTTATAATTTAGTATTTTTCTTTATGTATCAACACAACTGTTCATGAGTTCGTTGTGTATCAATCTAACAAGCTCGAATTCTATTGTGTCCGCCGATTCAATTCAATTCAATTCAAATAATGATCCTAAATTCAGATACCCAGATAATAGAAACATCAGCATTTGCTAACCGATGTATTACTAATTGCTGAGTATAAACTATGACTAACTAATCGGCCTTTTCCACAGATCTCGCAAGATAAAGCATGTTGCTTCAATCTAGTGGGGATCCATTTCGCATGAAACTTTACTTACACGACTATGAGTAGCGCCTATCATACAATTTTAACACAATTAAATATACTCGTAGAGCACAACAAATCACATAGGTATTCTTATGCGCTCACAGAACTTTGCAATTTGCAATGTATGTACGTATGTCTCGTAAATAGGTACTTAACCGTTAAAACAACCCCAAAATGACGGCAAAATAGCTGTCTCATATATTGTATCGAGGTTCAATGAACTTTTAGTAAAACTTGTGACATCGAGGTTGACCTTGGTGTCACAACAAAAATGCAAGTGGAGTCCCTCCGCGCGGAAGAATTGAAACTTCGACGCAACAGTGATTTCATACCCCGTCCATGGTAGCGTTAAACGTTTGACGCAACCTTGTTGGAAGTCGCTTTAGAAGTTTCACTTCAATAAAACAACTGTTGTAAGTTAAATAGTTGCCCCTAAGAAAGTCTCTGCACTTTGAACTACATCACTCTAAATTAGTATGTCGCAAGCGCAGAGTAAAGGAAGGGCATCTCTCTAGATCTCTACGGCCGTCTCCAATGCAATT
Source organism: Hypomecis atomaria (assembly GCA_964007245.1). Classification (NCBI taxonomy): domain Eukaryota; kingdom Metazoa; phylum Arthropoda; class Insecta; order Lepidoptera; family Geometridae; genus Hypomecis; species Hypomecis atomaria. Next base: position 11,114,323 of record OZ023294.1, on the reverse strand, counting down.
GTATATTCATCGACTAGGCCCTGATTCAAGCAAATGGATGTATTGCCAACAAATCCTACATTTCATGATCAGTGAATCACGCAGCCGTATTTACTCTGGACTTTGGCGTTGTGGTATCGGTGTGATTAAATTAGTGCTGTTCCGCAAACAATTTGTGCAAGTTTTGTTTACTTATCGAGATATTAATGGCGTTAGCGCTTGTGCCTGCAAATTTATGGAGGACTAGCTTAAAACCCGCGGCTTCGCCCGCGTGGTCTTAGTACATAGGTACTTGCTTAAAATGAAAATAGCCCGCGGTTAGACCCGCGTTGTATTGGTACTTGCTTAAAATTAAAAAAGGCTGTCTGATGGCCTGCGTTGTCATATTACTTGCAATGATAATGGCCCACGGTCTGGCTCGCGTTGTTTTAGTAATTGCTCAAAATAATAAAAACCCACAGTTTGGCCCGCGTTGTCTTGGCACTTGCTTAAAATAATAATAGCTTGTGTAGCCCAGCATTGTCGTATAACGTATTACTTGCAAGGATAATGCCTACGGTTTGGCCTGAATCGTCTTAGTATTTGGCTGGATAAAAAACGTATTGTATGGGTCAGAGTGTTCGGCCACCATAGGGAGAATGAAAGGAAATTGCATGCAGCGGAGATACGAATGCTGAGATGGATGTGCGGAGAGACAAGAATGGATAAGATTAAAAATGAGTATGTTAGAAGAAGTCTGAAAGTAGCGCCAGTGACTGAGAAATTAAAGAGTGGCAGGCTATCTTGGTAAGGGCATGAGACGGGAAGAGAGTAATGTCACGAAAAGAACCCTAAATATGATGGTAAGCGGCAGAAATAGGAGGTGACGACCAAAAAAAGTGTGGATGAATTGTGTGCAAGATAATATGCGAGAGAAATGAGTTGATGATGAGATGGCGTATGATAGAGTGAAGTGGCGAAAAGAAACGTGCTGTGCCGACCCCACCTAGTGGGATAAGATAAGATAATATTTGTTGTCATCAAGTAAATCTAAGGGCAGGATGATGATGATAATAGGTTACGGTTTGGCCTGCGTATTCTTAGTACTTGCTTAAGATGGTATATAAATTACGCAGCTTGGCCCGCGTTGTCTTAATACTTGCTTAAAATTATAATAGCTTACCGTTTGGCCTGTGTTGTCGTATTATTTGTAATGATAATAGCCCACGGGCTGGCTCGCGTTGTTTTAGTAATTGCTTAAAATGATAATAAACCACAGTTTGGCCCACGTCGTCTTGGCACTTGCTTAAAATAATAATAGTTTGTGGTTTCGTCCGCATTATCGTATAACGTATTACTTGAAGGGATAATGTCTACGGTTTGGCCTAAATTATCCCAGTATTTGGCTAGAATAATAACAGGTCGTGGTTTGGCCTGCACATTCTCAGTACTTGCTTATAATGATAATTTATAGCACGTAGCTTGGCCCGCGTTGTCGTAGTACTTGCTTAAAATTATAAGGGTAGTATTTAAACGCAAATCAAAAAATATCCTTATTCTATGCAATAAGAGTCCAAATTCCCATCAAAATTACTGATTGCACAGCATAATATTCAACTCAAAATATCACTAAACACACTACTATTTATTTTCGCAGCGTACAGCGATTTTTCCTAAAGCAAAAGCTTTTTCATCAATGCACAGCTAATAATCTTAATGCACATTATACCTGTTAACTCTTTTTCTTTTAAATATAGCTTCTATTTTTATATTATTTACAGCAGTTTTTCTAAATAAAACAGCATTTTATTAATCACAGTCGTCTTAATATTTAACCTAAACTAACCTTTTTTTTTTTTTTTTTTTTTTTTACCAGGGGAAATCTTTTATAGATACCACCACACCTCGAGGGCAGGCGGGTGGTTATGTGGGAGTCCTGCCGACTGGACAGTATACCCACCAAAACCCCTGGGTGTTCCACTACTGCGCCTGGTGTCGGGGCTACGGGCACGCTTGCGCACTCCTCCGCGGCACCCGACAGCGCTGGCCCAACTTGGGCCCCACCACGGAGCATCGGCTCCCGCCAGAATGACGATGTGCCGAACACCAGACACATCGTCATCCACCACCTGGGACCAACCAGCACTGGGCGTCAGACAGCACCCGTGTCCGACAGCCCTGGTCCCGATGCAACGGGTCAATTAAAGTGGCCCCGCGCCTGCCACTACGGCTGCAGAAGATAGGGAGAGCGGCCATCGCGATACCGACACTCCTCTTCCCCTGCAGCCCCACCGCCTCCGCCAACACGTTGGCGGCACCCGTTAGGGCCGCTGACAGGACGGATAGACAGCGGCTTCCTCGCCGCCCGTCCATCCCGTCGCCGCCCCCGCCTCGATGGGCTCGGCCGCGGTATCGCGACAAGCGCGACACCGCAGTCCACCTCAGTCGGCAAGCCGACCTACTGGCCAGCCTCCGCACGAGCTTGTCCAGGCCCAAGACCCGGAGAGGCCGGCCCCACCTCGGGTTCCTCTTCGTTCACCAGGTTGAGGCAGACCTGGCTACTAAGCCCCCCCGCCACGACAAGGCGGGAACCCACTCGGGGGGGAACCTAAACTAACCTAACCTAACCTAAACTAACCTAAACTAACCTAAACTAACCTAACCTAACCTATTTTTTGTTTCACACCTAATCTATAAAGGCGATTCGCTTCTGGCACTTCGCCGGCCGCTGCCGCGGCACGCTCGCTTCGCTCGCTCGGCTCGTGCGTTGTTTTTTGTCATGTTCTAACATAACCTAACCTATTTTTTTTTTTTTTTTTTTTTTTTTTTTTTTTTTTTTTTTTTTTTTTTTTTTTTTTTTTTTTTTTTTGTATCAAACCTAATCTAATTTCTTCACTAATTTACCCTAAAGAAACCATCCATTGATCTAACCCCTGATAACAGAGCATTCCCTAGGAAGCGAGGGTCAACTTAGGGATTATGCGACTGGGATAGTTATTTTGCTATGAAATATGAAAAATTTGCTGTGCAGTCAGTATTTATGCTATGTATGTAGTATTTTTGTACAAAAATAAATTTAACTGTATTACATTATGAGGAAAAAAGTAATGTCATATTGATGTAAAATTTCGAATTATCTGCAGTTTGAGTTTTGTTAAACATTTAGTTTATTTGTAGTGAAGTAAGTTATTTGATGTAAAAAAGAATATGAATGATGAGTATGTATTGATAGGCGATTATTTATTTGATATGCAATTTATATTATCCCAAATTATAATAGCCTGCCATTTGGCTTGCGTTGTCGTATTACTTGCAATGATAATAGCCCATGATAATAGTCTGGCCCGCGTTGTTTTAGTATTTTCTTAAAATGATAATGACTTTAAATGGTATTTCCCCACAGTTTGACCCGCGTTGTTTTAGTACTTTCTTGCTTAAAATAATAGCTCATGGTTTAGCTCGGGTTTTCGTATTACTTGCAAAGATAAGATTAGCCTGCTTTGTCTCAGTATTTGCTTAAATTCGCTCGTGTCTAAAGCTTATTACGGAGTACCTACGACAATTTTTAGATGAAATTGATTTGCAAAATATTTGAAATTAATTAAATAATAATTGTATGATTCATTCATGTTCAAATAATTATTTTATGGCCGCATTGGATTTAACGGTTAATTCAATATTTTTGTTCTTAGTATTAAGATCTCAATGTAACACAGTTCAACAATAAATATGTTCTTTGACTTTAATAGCCTACGGTTTGGCCCGCGTTGCCTTATAACTTGTCAGAAGATAAATACTTAATAAAGTTATATGTTAAAATACCTACTCATTCTTTATGTGGTAAAAAGAATATTTTTCGGTACATTGCTCACTCATGAACCATGTAGTTTCCCACTCGCATACCAAATTATATCCAACTCCATTCGCATGTCATGGTCCACATCACAATCGTAAGGTCCTAATCCTGGTCTGACCACTGAGCTTTGAAACTTATGTACGAAATTTACACTAATGGCTTTTTATTGATGGAAAACATTGAAGCAACCTGCAAAGGCACGTCCATAGAGAAAAATCGATGTATATGAATTCAGCAACCCGCGCTCGGCCAGCGTGATGGATATGGCTCAATCACCCTTCGTGGGTAGGCCTACGTTCAGTAGTGGACTATTAAAAAAGCTCAGTACAGGTATTCAACATGTTTCATTAAATTATTAGAAATTTAATTTTGATTATCCTGAACTCAATGACAATCTTGCCCAAAACCGTTCACCCAGTCAAAAGTGGCCGAGACACTTGTAGGACTTTCAGGCATTCTCTGACCCTGTACAGATGAAAAAGTAGCACACAAGTAGGTATATTTTATTTGAGAAATACATATTGTACCTATATCTAGACGACAGGCATGTTCTAGGATTCTATTATACTCATCATTTGACTTACTTTTACTATGGTACCAACCCCGAAATCACGTAAATAAAATCTGCTGTTCAACATAAAAAGTTCATCGACTCGCGGCAAAATGTAAAGAATAGGTAATTTTCGCTTTTTCAGGTAGAACCCATAGTAAAGTAAGTTTATTTATCCGTATGTACCCTAAGTTCAAATCTATTGGCTCACAAAATAAAATCTTTCGTAAACTATTAGGGGCCCATTTTGCCCCATTGACGGATGAGTCAATATCTAAATTTTATTCTAGATACTTCACTATATTACTAAAAAAATGCGTTCAAGTTATTTTTCATGCTTTTATAGGACGTTTGGTCTAGATTTCGACAAGGAATCCGGGACTTTTCCCAAAACGTCAATATAGTCATCTATTAGTTAAAAGGGTTTTTAAACAATATTGCATCGATTTACGAATAGATTTTTAGCATTTTTTTAAGAAATTGTTATCGTGACCCACTGAAATTTTCCTGGATAGCAGTAGGTACCCCAAGTGGTAATTTGTGTTATTGTCTAGCATCGTACCAAATTTTGTTAGAATTCATTTACCCGTTTTATCTTAGCTTTATTTGATAATTTTGGCTATCCCTAAGAGACCCTATAGATTTTCCGGGATAAAAATAGTTACTGTATTGAAACATGTTATGTGCTTCCTACGTACCAGATTTCATTCATAACCGTACCGCTCGTTGGATGTAATTTATGTTTTTTTCACCAACTTTGGGACCCTATTTGAACTCTTAGATAAAAAAAAATCAGAAAAACAGGAACAAACGTATTTTTCATTTTGTCTGAGTAGCATATTAACAAAGTTTTAAGTCAATCGGCACAGGAATACAAAATATACTTACAAACGAAAAGAGCCCGTTTTACCCCGTCAAAGGTCAAAAGTTCAAAGTTTTCGTCTTTAGTGCTCCATTACGTCATAACAATGTACCTATATTCCATATTTCAAGTTTATATCTTTAGCGGTTTGGGCGGCAGCCGAAACTGATTAATTTTGGCTATCCCTAAGGATCCCCATAGAATTTCCGGGATAATAATAGTTCATGTGTTGAAACATGTTGTGTGCTTCCTCCATACCAGATTTCATCCATAACCGTTCAGCTCGTTGGATGTAATAGACGCTTTTTTCACCAACTTTGGGACCCAATTTTACCCCTTAGATAAGGAATATTCGGAAAAACAGGAACAAACGTAACTTTTATTTTGTTTGAGTAGCATGTATACAAAGTTTCAAGTCAATCGGTAAAGGGAATAAAAAGTTACATACAAACGAAAAGGGCCCGTTTTACCCCTTTAGAGGTCGATTTTTCAAAATGCCGTTCTTAGTGCTCCATTACGTGGTCCAATGTATCTTTGTTCCAAATTTCATGTTCGTATCTTAAGCGGTTTGGGCTGTAGGCTGTCTGTCAGTCAGTCACTCAGCGAAGCCTTTTATATAATAGATAAGGAGATGAATAGTAATACTATAGTTTTTTTTATTTATTTAGATAAAATCGAACTAAGAACGTCATTTAAATTTGGTTTTTGATGTCCACAATGATCTTTTAATCGGAAATTGATATTTTATGACCTACTCTAAGAAAAAAGAAACAAAATGATATATTAGATAGTCAAAGCTTAGTCATCTATAGTGAAAATGATAAATCTATGTCCCTTTTTTGTTATTTAAAATCTGTTATTTGTGAAACTTAAGGACTATACACCATTTTCTTTTAACTTAAAACGAGTAAAAACCGAATTAAAACCGCAACAAAGCAATAGATAGAAGCTGCGTCTGATCGGTCTTATTAGAGATCTACTTAAAATATAACGATTATTAATCTTGAGCAAAAATCACATTACTACACGAAAAAATATCAACTCATCGGTAAATGATATCAATAAACTAAAACGTTAAACAAAGGCCTAATCTGCTGCTAATCGCTGGTCAAGCACGTGTGAAGTAGCCGCTCGGTTCCGATACCGAGTAGACTGGGGATCCAGTCGACACACACACTTGGAGTGGAGTGTTTGCTGACATTACACAGCAAACACTCCAAACCTTCCTGTCTTGACCCTTATTGGACAAGAATAGTGCTGATAGTCTTCGTTTTTTTGCTAAAAAATCTATAGGGAGGATGGCTATTTAAACCTCATGTCGTCCAAGGCTAGACCTCTGACTGAACGGTTAAAACAACTAGAACAAACACTACCGGCGGCGGTCATTTGCTGAACCTAGGCGTACTCACTAAGACCGATAGGCCAAATGGCCTCTCTAGATCTCTAGATCTCTCTCTACACTGGACCAACGTAGGTAATGATAATTCATTACATTGGTCCAGTGTGGATTAGTAGATTTATATGCGCCATCGTTTTTTTTAAATGAACGTATTCAGGTTACCTCATGATTTTTTTCCTTTAAAGTGAAGTCAGTAATGAGTTAATCATCCATCCATCAGCCATATGACGTCCACTGCTGGATATAGGCCTCCTATGGATCTATAATACCGGTTTGAAGCGGCTTGCATCTAGCGTGATCCTGTGGTGTTAATGAGATTATCTGTCCACCTCGTAGGTGAACGTTCTACGCTGCGCTTTCCGGTAAGTAGTCTCCACTCGAGAACTTTTCGACCTTATCGATCATCAGTCCTCCGAGCTATCTGCCCAGCCCACTGCCATTTTAACTTGCCAACCCGCTGGGCTATGTAACTTTGGTTCTTTTGCGGATCTCCTCATTCCTGATTCGATCTCGCAAAGAGACTCAGAGCATAGCCCTAAATCCGAATGAATGAATGAATATGAGTAAATCCGAGCATTTATTTCAAAGAACTCAGGGGTGATGAGAGCTGAGCTCAATGAGACTGAACGTACGCCTCATCGTTCTACGCTGAGCGTTATTACGCTAGCACGGTAATGATATCATTATCGTGATGCTAGACTACTACGGCTTTCAAGGCTGTCTCGTAGTATAATATGAGCACAAAGTTCTCTGATCTGTGGACATGAGGAAAGTATAGAGAGTAAAATAAATCGCGAATACAATTACTTACCTAAACTTATTACTCTAACTAAACTTTATTATTTAGATCAGCTCTTCAATTGACACCTATATTGCCAATGTATCGAATATTCAAAACCTTAATGAAATAAATATCTACTGAATTCGATCAATTTCATAACCTGAAACAACATTAGGCCGATTCGTATCGAGTCGCGAGTTTCCATCTCTCTGTTTGTTTGTGATCGATAGCCATCAATATCTTTTGTAATGTAAATTCGAGTATATTCCAATAAAATGCAAATGTTTCGTTGAATCACAAGCGTCGGACTTTACCCGATTACTTTTAATATCCGCACAATAGGACAAATTCTTTCGATATCGAATAAAATTGGGTTCGACTGCTATAGCAGATTTTATTAGTTCGTTATTCGATTAATCTCAAATACATGCCTAGTTTTTAGCCGACTTCCAAAAAGGAGGAGGTTTTATGTTCGTCTGTAAATGTATTTTTTATACGTTCACCGATATTTTTTCTAATTGTAATCCGAATCATAAAATTATTTTTAGCTCGAAAGGGTATACACTTATTTTAATTTTAACGAAATCGGCAGAGCCGTTTTTGAAAAATCAACATTATTGTAAAAATTGTATTCATCAATTCGAGCGAACTATCCAAATTTTGTACACGATGTAAGTCAGATTTGCTGTTTTTTGCGAATAATAATTATTAGCTAACACGTTTCACTATAGCTTGGCACAGTTCTATAAGCACTCTTTAAGCAACTCACTCTTGAGGTAGATTTATTATAAATGTAACAACATCACATACACATCAGTAGTTATGTCGTTTGAGTTATATGAAGTAACATAATATAAACAGACATACGTACAAATTACAAAGATTCTAAATTCATTACATTCGGAAAGTAGTGCAACGAAGGCAAGATCATTTAATGGAAACGAGAAATTCCAAAGAATACATAGTTTAAAAACTTGGGCATTTAATAGCTGGTATATGTGGCATTTGATTCATCTTATTTATTTAGGAAAATGAATTCGCTATTTTCTAGCTAGAGTCTGGCCAACGAAAGCTGTCCAAGAAAAAAGGCGGGAATTTAAAAAAATCAAGAGCTGTTAGCTTGTTTTCTAGTAGGGGAACGGAGTGTTGTACCGTACAGCGGCCATTTCCGTACACTTCAAAATAATAATAAGAAACCGAGAAACATGCATTTGTCTCTATTGCACGTATTCCTTGTGTCTAGTTTCGCCTTGTCGCACTCTATGGAATCAGTCCGGGCCATGACACCGATGAAATAGGTGGGCACTTGATTGCGTCCTGATTTTTATAGTATTGTGACATCGGAAAATAAGACGTAACTGGGTTTGGGTTACAGTTTTTTGTAATGACGGCTATTTATTTCATTTGTAGATGAATTTAGCGAATATTCATGTTGTTACTAATACTGTATCGAGTAAATTACAGCTAATTTAGACGATTAAAGGTAGAATATTAATTTCGGGAAATTCCGTACATTGTACGGTATCGCCCGAAATACCGTAAAATGAACGGAATAATACACCTGCTATAAATTATTTATTGATGTTTTGTTGTTTGTGTAATTTTTAAATAGTTATTTATTATTTGTCAGCTTACCAAAACAAAAAAACGAGTTCGAGTTATATATAAACCGTTAATAACCTATAACAAATGTACTAATTTTTTTATGGCTGTATTTTGCGAATAATTAATTCTGATAACTATTTGTGTGCACTTTTCTAATAAATAATGTCTTGAAATAAAAATGAAACCTTTTATTTTCGATAATATGCTCATAAACCGAATTTAAGGAGGCTTTTAAATTTGTACGATATTGAACGAACCGTGTACGGAATTACACTCAAGCGTCGGGTAATTCCGTAAATGCCTCACATTCAAATTATTTAATTTTTACAATATTATATATTTATTAACTTGCTCTTCTATTTACCAACACGTATTATAGTATATTTTACATTATCTGGAACGTGACACTGGGCCTAAAGCTGAACAAATTTGTAGAAAAAATAATTTAAAGTTAGGTGTACGGCAATACCCTCCCCTCCCCTACCGCTCAGCTGATCTCCATGAAATTTAGCATAGCAAACAAGCTAACAGCTCTTGATTTTTTTAAATTCCCGCCTTTTTTCTTGGACAGTTTTCGTTGGCCAGACTTTACACATTTCTCGTAGTGTATTTGTATAAATCTGATATTATCATATTCTTCATTAATTTTTTTTATTTAACGGATAAAATTCAACCAGTAGGTATCATCCATCCATCAACCACATGATCCATACTAAGACCGGTTGGAAACGACTTGCATCCAACGTGATCCTGCGGTCCTAATGAGATCATCTGTCTACCTCGTAGGTGTTTTTTTTTTACGAGGTGGATATCTTCTAAAGATGCCCTAACTGCATTGGGGTGCAGAAGGGTTATGTGGGATTGTACCCACTAAAACCCCCTCGGTGGCCAGCCTTTGTGCCTTCTTGGGAGCTCCGGGATCTCCAAAGGAACACACCGGTGCTCCCAGCACTTCACACGACTACTCGCTTGGTGATTAGACTAGGCTTGAACCGTCCTTTACGACAGCGTTGCCACACACGCTGCCGTCCTCCTCGGGCCCGCTTGAGTGGATGGCCAGAGCCCCAAATCTGTCCACCCACGAGCCCAGGGGTCCCCTTTTAGTAGGCTCTTACTACAGGCAGGTGATACCGATGCCGTATTCTGGCGCTTGGCTGTACGTGGTCTCCACAAAGAACCTTACGACCCCATCGTTCATCAGTCCTCCAAGCTAAGTGCCTTACCAACTGCCATTTTAACATGCCAATCCACTGGACTATGTCGGTAACTTGGGTTTTGCTGCGGATCTCCTCATTTCTAATTCGATCTCACAGGGAGACTCCGAGCATAGCCCTCTCCATAGCTCTTTGTGTTACTTTTAGCTTAGCTAAGACCCACAGTGAGACACTACATTTCTATGCCATAAGTAACCATTAGGTGTACTTAATCTGAAAATTGTTTATCGATGTGTGGCACTGGTTAAGTATTATAATTATGCTTAGTAACAATTATAAGCTACTCCTTTAATAATGTCAAGCGGGAAACTGACATGTGTGTATTTGAACTAGGTATTAGAAGTCGATTGTCGTTGAAAATTAATGTGCGTTTGACATGGTGTAAACACGAAGGATAACTATTAATGATGTAGATAATTATCTATTTAAGTTTGTTTGTCACCACCAAGAATTTTTTCATTAGTGGCATTCGATAAGTAAAATAATTTTGTGTGTATTATGAGTGTACACAGCATCAAGACTAGATTATATCGAAATAAGATAAATTGTATGTGCTATGTTGTACGGTTTATAAAATATTACAATTTAAGTGATTAGCGAATAAAATAGTTTTAATATAGGTATAAGAATATGAGGTCACACTGACCATACTTAATTCTTACTTGCGAAAAATCCTACTGCTCCTTTAAATTTAATTTCTGATCAGTAGGAAATAAGTACCCACCTATGTTGCAACGTTGCAAGCAACCTTTGAATCTGAACTTTTTATTATGTTTGATTAGTAAACCATTGTTTTAAGCATTATAATCTGAGTATAAGAAAATTGGTTTTTCGCCTGTTTTTTCTTCTTCTTCTACCTCTTAGTGTTAGTCCAGCATCTTTTTGCTATGATTGCCGCAGTTCGCTGTATTTTTTTTTAACTTTGAGATGTATATGAATGTAAAGTACCTAATCCAGTCAAACCTCTAGAGAACGGGCATAGCAAAAGAAAGCCAAAACACCTATAAAATTGTTTATCGACGCAAGCTACGTCAAATAAAAAAGGAAAATTCCAATGACTGAGGTCCCACCTTTTTTGTGAAAATAAGACAGTCATAAAAGTAAATTTATTGCCAACAGTAAATAAAGCGTAACATATTGCGCTTTCGAGCTGTAAAAGATATCAGAGCTCGCAGAGGCGTGTCGTTAATTTTATCAATGATGTTTTGTTTAAGCTGTAACACAAGATCTTGATTGCACAAGTTTATTGCCCAGTGTTACGACTGTTATAAGGCCAATAAATCATTCTTATTCTTATTCTTATTGTCAGCTGTGGCTTATAGCGGTAAGGGCATTCAACGTCTAAAAAGTTAGAGATCTATTTCGCATAGAGCGAAAAGTGGTAGAGACGGTGTTGAAAACATGGCATACCGACAAGTACAACAGCACTGTATTAGTTATGATATAAATAACAAATGGTAAAATAGAAAAAATTAAAACCTAAATATAGTGCATATTTTTTTTTTATCAAAGTTTTATGTAGCTCAAATGGGAAGTCGTAGAAGAATTATGTTTTCCATAGTCCTAATTCTTTTGAAACAATGACAATTTGTAAAAATTGCCGTTCGTGATAATATTACCGTATTTTTCTATTGGAATATCGAAAACATTTTAATCACTTATCAAACTCTCTCTGCGTCTAGTAAACACTAAAATGCTAATGCTTATTTGACTCTACGTGATAATGCTGCCAGCGTACTGGACACGATCAAAAGTTACCGTGAGCTTTTGGATTACCTAAAGACCTTATTAAATATTCTGTGGACCAAGTGATTTTATGTAGCAGCCGAACTAGTAATCTTTTTACAAGCTTTTATTTAGTTTTACCTATCCCGTTGTATGTCTGTCGGTCTGTAATAAAATCTTCCAAGTTAAATTTGATCCAATTCCCGGTTACCGATTGAGCTGAAATTTTGCATACATGTTTAAATCGTGTGAGAATGCAATACATATTATGATGACATGGCGCTGATCTGATGATGGAGCTGGAAGGTGGCCAAAGGAACTTAGCAATGAAACGACACAACTTCATTGAGTTTGGGTTTATTTGAATGGCTTTGGCAAGTAGTTTGTCTTTTAAAGGTAACCAGGGTCAGATGATGGAGCTGGATGGTGATCATAGGAACTCTGCAATGAAGCCTCTGGCCTCTGGGGCCAGAATGCCCATTCTCCTGATACACTTCCCGGTTTCCGATTGAGCTGAAATTTTGCATACATGTGTAAATCACGTGACAATGCTATATTATGATAATATGGTGCTGATCTGATGATGGAACTAGAAGGTGGTCATAGGAACTCTGTAATGAAACGACGCAACCTTATCGAGTTTCAGCTTATTGGATTCGCCTTGGTGAGTACTTGTTCAGTAGAAGCATGTTTTTTCATTAAAAAAAAAAGGTTTTTAAATTTAATACTTGTTTAGAATAATTTTCATTTCGTCATCCATACGATGTATATTGTATAAGTCGATGACGAGTGAGTAATCTTTCCTCCAGCACGCAACGGGATGAAACTCAATTGTCGCTCGTTTTCCAAACCAAGGCTTTGTTACTGAGGAATTATTTTTATGAGGCTTTTGCTTTAGATAAGTAAAAGAACAAATAATTTAAGCTGATGTCGGTTGTAATGCCCATTGCAAGAAATAAAGACGTCAATAAAGTGTAGTTATGAAAATTCGAATTTTCTTAGATTTCATCTTCAGCGGCAAATAGTTTCTTCGTCTTCAGAAGGGATGAAATTCATATAATTTTTTATATCTATTATATACTATTGGTACCCGTAATATCTACTATATTCTTTTCTTTATACTATAAGTAGCTGACCCATATATTAAAGTTTAACCAACAAAAAATTGCGATTATAAATTATCCTATCTTACAAGTTGAATCAAACTGCACACAGTGTTCAAAACTTGATTGAAATCGGTTCAGTAGTTGAGTAGTTTATCGCGGACAAACAACGTGACACGAAATTTTTATATTTGTATACTAAGAAGATTGCAACCCTGAAACTGCGAAAAAAACTGCGGTTTCGTGTATACAAAACACACGTGCTCCATACAAGTGCTCTAACCACTCTGACCACAAAGGTCAGAGCACTTGTATGGAGCTGTTCATTTTTAAGGTCTATGTCATGTTCTGAATGTAAAATTAGTAGCTTTTCATTGAAAACGAAATAAATAGTTTTTCAAGTTAAGAGAGCATAACGTTAATGTGTATACTCATTAAGGGCAAGAGTTAATTTTAAATGCATCCATCTTCACCCTCTCCCAACCTTGTCCTACCCACATTGCTCCTATTTATACCCCGTGGTCAAACCAAGGGCATCTCCAACAAAACATCGTTTGTCTCAACGAGTTATGAAAAGATAACTCAAGTGTTATACGCAATTTACGTTATAGGAGTAGCCAGCGAAATATCAGACAGACAACCGAAATGGTTTTCTTTTTGTGACTGGTAAAGTCCGTCGAGAACGGGATTCTGAAAGCTTTTGAAACTAGATTTTTTAGGGTTTCGTATCCAAAGGGTAAAAACGGGACCCTACTACTAAGATCCCGCTGTCCGTCTGTCTGTCTGTCATCAGGCTGTATCTCAGAAAAGGTGATAGCTTGAAAGTTGTTTTTTTTTTGTATAACATCAATCTGCAACTAGATTTTTTGTAGAATTGGTCAAATAAAAGTATGCATAAATCAAAAACCAAGTCCGTGTAATAAACGCATATTATACCGATGCACAACACAATGAAACACCATCTAAATAGGTAGGTAGCCATATATTTTATCGACGACAGAAAAAAAACAATGGATTTGACATACAGTCTACATTAAAGCTACTATCAAGGTTTTCACTACAAAAATTAACGTTGTTTTACTTTAAATGTATCAACGGGAAATATTGCACTGATGATTTTTTCAGCCGACACAGATAGAGATGGTCTATAGAGTTTTAACCGCGGTGAGTGCTTTGTCAGGGCTTGAGTATTAGTTAATAGGTTTTTTTCTTACATGAAGACTGTCGTGATATATTTATTAAACATTTCGCTTTCTGAATTAAAGACAAATAAAATAAACTTTATGGACGGCATATTTTAAAATGCTTATCTAATTTATTTTTAGAGGAACAATCATGCATTTTTTCAAGTAAAAACTACAAAGGCAATAATCTTAGACATTTTTGTGTTAGATGTGACCACAGAAGTTAATGTGGCTTCGATAAACGGTATGTGTCGATTGCTAACGTATGGATAGGATACGTCATATTCCTAGTTATATTATTATAGTTATAATGCCAAGTCGATGTAGTAGAATGTAGAAGTAATGTAGAAATCCGCTTACCTACATGGCAGATTAAGTGGTTTCCAATAGGCGTTCCGTAGGCAAACCACCAGTCCGATGGTTCGATGACATCAGATCCATCGCGGGACTTGCGTGGATGAGATCAGCCCAAGACAGGGAAAACTGGCACAAGGGAGAGGAGTTTAAAAACATGTTGATAACAAACCGTTTCATACAGAGAAATTTCTGACGAGAAGTAACTCCAGTTACTGATTTATCATGATATTTCTTGACTTTTCACCAAAACTCTTTAGAATTCTTCACTCATCAGAAAAAATCCCAGTGGTTCAGAAAATTGCATACGCGTTGGAAAAATCCCGATTAGATGGGAAAATTCCCGCTACCTGAAAACTGTAGTGTAGTAGAGCCGAGTCATCGCTCCGTTGACTCCCCGGACGCGGTGGCTATTGTCAGGTATTCCCATTGTTTGCCACTATAACTTATATAAAAACTTCCTTCAAAAGCCACATTTTTAGTTTGTTTCTTCCGTTCAGTCGTGAAACTCCGATTTTTGGGAGAAACTTGGTCAGCGACAGGTATTATTTGCTCTGTTAAGTAATAGACAACAAATAATCTCAGACCAAGTAAAAAAATAAAGACAGAATGTTGTGTACAAAAAAAAAGCCGGCAAAACTACGTCTCACCGCGTTCATACACAATAACATACACATACACGTACAACGAAACTTCGCCTTGGTTTGTCAGTCGAATTTGGCGGCGCAACACCGACGCACTCATCACATGTATAAGAAACCGGCCACACTTGTCTGTTCACGACTTTCTGTCTTGATTTTTTTTATTTGGTCTGAGTATATAACAAATAAACTTACTAGACAGCGCTCATAACATAGTTTTGACTGATTTTTGTTAACGATCACCGAAAGGAACTTTCAGTACAACCAATATTGGATAGGTCACACTAAAAAATAACCAGGAAAAGTTATTCATTTATATTTTATAAAAACATGAAAAACCGTGACCGCCTCGGTTTAGTACAGGAAAAGTTTTTTGATAACCAATTATTACAACTATTTAGTTATCTTCATGGAATGGTTCAATTTCATTCATATTAAAAAATTGTATTTTATTTTATAACTGCAACAGATACATCTTTAAACTGATAAGAAAATGAAATTATTATGGTTTTATTCACAAAACTGAAACTTTTACAAACTTAGATACCGATAAAGGACTATTTGTTTAGGGATGTCTAATACTAAAGATAGACATAAGTACAGACACACACATCTAAACACACATGCAGTCATTGAAAATCACTTCAAAATCATCGGAGATTGAAAATAAAGATTAGATACAAAAAAATAACTTAGTGTAGGTACTACCAGCAGCAAGGTCTTAGGGCAGTAGCGTAAGAAACTTACTAACTATGCGCAACTTTTTGTATACACCGACCCTTGACCCTCCCATCTCTATAACTACATAATATTTACCGTAAACTCCTCGAAGTGTTATTTGATAGTACAGGTATTTCATCGTATCAAATTCTAATAGAATCCTTTGATATTCAAGATGGCTAATTCAGCTTGTGATCGAATATCAGATGCGGTCGTCGATATGGCTCAATGGCTTTAGTCCAGCCAATCCAATGCGGTTGATACCTAAGTAGGTACTTTGGACAGATATAATAAAGTATGGTTTAAGTTAGTTGATTTGGTAGAAAATTCTTCGTCAATGATATTGACTGTAGATATTTGATGTGGAATTTTCTACCGTAATCAACGAGCTGCTTAGAGCAAATTCTCAGTTTGTCTTAAAATGTGTTTTTATACTTTTAAGACCAATCGACCAAGTAGTTTCGACTTAGTAGACCAATTCTGGATAAACCTGTATTGTGTCTATTGTGACGTAGATTTTTGTATTACGTTTTTTGACCGACGAAACGGAGGAGGTACTCAATTCGACGCGTATTTATTTTTTATATATAACCACGCATAACTTTTTATGTAGTGGTCCCATTTCGATAATTCTTTTTTTATTAGAAAGAATTTACTTCGAATTTGGACCCATTTAAATTTAATCCAAATCAGCTGAGCTAGTTTCGATAAATCATTAATAATGTGAAAAATGTTACATCAATCCGAGCGAAATATTCGCGAATTCTGTACACGGTTGAAGTCTGTCATGCATTTTTTTTCCAAGAAATGGTTATTATATCAATACTTTCAGCTGACTGAACATAGGACATCGGTAGGTAATGTTATATGTCATATTCTATTCTAGAATTTTATAGAATAGATAGATAGATCAGTTCTTTATTGTCACACCAAAACTTAAATAAACTGGGAAAACCGTTTTGTTTGTCATTGTACTACTTTTTATATGGTAAGTCCCCAAAAAAGTTGCTCATGATGTCGAGTAGGTACTTGCCTACTAAAAGTAAAACAACGACTGCTAGCGATGGACTAAGATACATACATCAGTATAAAATCAACATTATATTAAATTTATCATTTCTCGTTAACGGCAGACAAAATTAATTACAAATCCCAAAACTTGGCTGAATCGTAAAACAATTTCAAGGAAACTCTAACATTTCAAATATAAAATTTTCGGTAGCCAACTTTCGTGTTAGACCACTGATATTTACTATAACTTTAGTTTTCATAACGTTCAAAAACAATAAATCTTTACATAGTATAAAATAAAGTCGCTATTTTCGTTTGTTTGTTTGTTTGTTTGTTTGTCTGTATGCTTAAATCTTTAAAACTACGCAACGGATTTTGATGCGGTTTTTTTAATGGATAGAGTGATTCAAGAGGAAGGTTTATATGTATAAAAATTCCCGAAATTCCCACGGGAACGGGCACAACGCGGGTAAAACCGCGGGGCGCTGCTAGTTATAACTAAACAAAACAAAATTACTTGTAGCAGCAACAATTATACTAATATTAGTCGCTATCCAACATAAAGCTAATAATTCGTTTAACGAAAGTGTAAATGAAATTAAAATAATTTTGATGAAAACTAATTCTAAACTTCGACAATATTAAAATTGTTTCAGCAAAACTATTTCGTTCAAAATATCTTGTCTCATAACTTGAATCAAGATATTAATCAGTCATTACTTAAAGTACCCCATAGTTAAAACAAGTTGTAAGTATAAAGTTATAGTAAATACCTAATAAAATCGGCCAAATGCAAGTCGGACTCGCGCACGCAGGGTTCCGTACCGTATGGAAGCTCCATTCCTCTTGCCGTTATTAATAGCGAGCAAAAAACTCCTTAAAATCACGTTTGTTGTATGGGAGCCCCCCTTAAATATTTATTTAAATCTGTTTTTAGTATTTGTTGTTATAGCGGCAACAACAAATACATCATCTGTGAAAATTTCAGCTGCCTAGCTATTATGATTCATGAGATACAGCCCGGTGACAGACAGAGAGACGGACAGACGGACATCGAAGTCTTAGTAACAGGGTCCCGTTGTTACCCTTTGGGTACGGAACCCTAAAAAAAACAAAACAAACACATTAAAGAATACAAGTTGTTGCTTAGCCAATTTCAAGGATCCAAAGAGATGCATGACATACTCATAAAAAATAATCGGCCAAGTACGAGTCGGACTCGCGCACGGAGGGTTCCGTACTGTATGGGAGCCCCCCTTAAATATTTATTTTATTTTAATTTTATTATTTATTATTGAAGTGAATATAAAATTAAATATTCTGTGAAAGTTTCAAGCATCTACCTGTTACCATTATTAATATAGAGCGAAAAACGTCTGAAAAATCAGGTTTGTTGTATGGGAGCCCCCCTTAAATATTTATTTTCTTTTCATTTTAGTATTTGCTGTTACAGCGGCAACAGAAATACATCATCTGTGAAAATTTCAGCTGCTTAGCTATCATGGTTCATGAGATACAGCCCGCTGACAGACAGACAGACAGACAGACAGACGGACAGACGGACATCGAAGTCTTAGTAATAGGGACCCGTTTTTCCCTTTGGGTACGGAACCCTAAAACAATCTTTTAACACACTTGCTCATAAAGTGGCTCTAATTTCACCACAATTAGGCACATAATAACACCTGTAATCAAACTGTGACTTTTTTATAACCATTATTCACAAGTGAGTTATAGATTTTTTTTTTATTGGTTTAGTTGCTTTGTTCTCAAAACAAGTTTCGATACAAAAAAGATCGTGTTCAATAGTAAGTACAAATCACAGAGATACCAGAAGGATAATGTGGTCGATCGAGAAAAGAAAGAAATAATAGTAGTAATGAAAAACACACAGTTTGATTACAGGTGTCATTTTGTGCCTAATTGCGGTGAAATTAGAGCCACTTTATGAGCCAGTGTGTTGAAAAAGTTATACCTAATTAGTTATGACTGTATACATTCTTCGAATTCGTGCACTTTGTACAACAATACAAGTGTTGTTTTGCTTAAATTTACCTCTGTAGGTTCCTTTGCAAATATAATACAACCTTCCAGGACTTTTAAGTACACTGTTTTAGCTAAATGTGAGATTGTAAACTTCAATCATACTTTGAAAACGAGAATAATTTTCAATCATTTCAAAGGCAATTTCTTCAAAATATTGTCTGTTGTTTTCATTAAAAACTTACAACAAACCATGTAAGAATAGGCATATATCCATGCAGAAAATCCACATCTAAAGTAATAATAGTTTCAATTTAAACAACTTCAGTACAAGCAGATGTATGACTTTCTAAACAATAAGATTATGTTTTATCTTCAACGCGATTAAAGTTTGGCCCACTCGTTGAAAACGCATTTGAGCGATGTTAGAAATATGATTTATCTTCATCAGATTTATATTAAGGTTTTTGACTTAGCTTTTAAGGGTCGTGCAAGAGGAGACAGTTTTATTAGGCATCATATTATTCCAATAAAGATACCAAGTAAAACTAATATCGTAATAAAATGGAAATCTTTGTTTTCTTAGGATCAAAATCATGTTTATATTTATTGACTCAAGAACAAACAGGCTTGTTTTTCTGCTTACACAAATATATTATCATATCCCAAGTATCTACAAAGCTCTTTAACATTTTTGCTTAACTTTCTTTTCATATGATCGTTGGCTTTCTCGTACTTAAACTTTTCCTCGATGTATCTCCTGTAAGGTTGTTATGAAATTGGCTCGCATCCAATGCAATTTTGCAGTCCTAACGAGGTCTCCAGTATACTTGAAGTACAAATAAGAAAAAAATGATCTTCTATAATTACAAAAACTGATTAGTCATCAAATGATAAATAATAATAATAATATACCTAAAGATATTTGTTGGCTTACATCTGGGTGAGTGACATGCATTATAATTTATCACTATGATAAATTTACATGATGGTGAGTTGATGATGAGATGACGTATGATAGAGCGCAATAGACCCCACTTAGTGCGATGAAGACAAAAAGATAATGATAGTGATTACTCTATAAGCATATACAGAAATAAACAACTGTAACATAATTCTATCACGGAAATGTATAAAATTATTAGCTCCACGGTTGCTTGCGATGTTCGCAGCCATTTAATACTCCACTCATTCACAAATTGATAGTTATTTTATGCATATAGCATGTGTTTGGATTTATGCCAAATAACATAGAAATCCTTCTATTAATATACAGGGTTACTAGTAACTCACGCACAGTATTGGGCAAGATGACTATAAAAATACATATTATAATTAGTCCGTCAGATAGATTTTCAAAAAATATTAGACACAAAAATTGATGAAGATATAGCCCGTTAAAGTTCCGCGTAACGTCACGACTGGACTACAAAAGTATAGGTAGACTTCTTTTGACAGAGAAGTGACGTCACGAGTCGACTCCCGAACTTTGACAAGGTTTATCTTTGTCATTTTTGTTTGATAAACTTAATTTTAACCGACTTCCAAAAAAAGGAGATTCTATGTTCGTCTGTTTTGTTTTTTGTGTAAATCGACATTTTGGCCAATTGGGAACCGAATCAAAAAAATCTTTTAGTTCGAAAGGGTATAGTTTCGAAGTGGTCCCATTTAAATTATATCGAAAACGGCTGAACCGTATTTGAAAAATCAACAAAAATGAAAAAGTTGTACTCATCAATGCGAGCGAACTATTCGAATTTTGTACACAATGGAAGTCGGTTTTGCCATTTTTGCGAAAAATAATTATATTTGAAATGTGAGTTTTAAATTAATTTACTAAAAGAGCTTCTCCAGGAAGAATTGTTTATTTTGTGCGATATTTATCCTAATAAATGTGTGGTTAAATGTCTTAAGTAATAGAAATTAAATTGGTGCACGTGCGTACTCCACAGAATGGAATTCGATTAAGCCGAGCTATTCTCAAGCCGTATTTTACAATTTGGGAGGTAAAGTGAGACTAAATTTGGCGGGGCTTTTATTTAACAACTTATTTCGTGCTTTTGAGGTCTTCAGGTGGCTTAAAAACACTGATACCACGGCTAGCCACTCAGTTCACATAAAAAGGTTTTCTGATAGAATTTACTCTGACCGATAGGGGCTTCCCTTGTTTCTCTATTTATAGTTTCAAAATTGTAACTTACTTAATAATTTTCTTAATTTTAACTGTTGTTTGTAAAAAAATAGTTAATTAGTAAGTTGTATTTAATTGTTATTCTTTCTCGTAGCAACAGAGTTACGAATTGACTTGATTTTTGGCATGGATATAAATCAAACGTGACCTAGGATACAAGCTTTTATTACAAGCTTTTATTTACTTTTACCTGTCCCGTTGTCTGTCGTTCTGTAATCAATTTTGATCCACTTCCCGGTAGCCGCTTGAGCTGAAATTTTGAATTCATGTGTGAATCGCGTGACTATGCAATATTATGATGACATGGTGCTGATCTGATGATGGAGCTGGAAGGTGGCCAAAGGAACTTAGCAATGAAACGACACAACCTCATCGAGTTTGGGTTCATTTGAATGGTCTTGGAGAGTAGTTTGTCTTTTAATGGTAACCAGGGTCTAATGATGGAGCTGGAAGGTGGTCATAGGAACTTTTTAATGAAGCGACGCAACCCTATCGAGTTTCGGCTCGTTTGATTCGTCTTGGCGAATACAAGTTCAGTAAAAGCTTGTTTAAAAAAAAAGTTTTTGTAAAATAAAACTTACTGGTTTATCCCGAAAAAATAAAAGGTTCCTATGAGATAGCACAAAAGTGAAAATATAATATATATATATATATATATACGCAGGTGAAGCCGTAGGCAAAAACTAGTAAACAATATTCTAGGAACTTGTAGCGTAAGCTTAACAATTCTTTACTGTTTTACTTCTATTCCAATTTGAGAGAAATTACGCCCCCGGGGAAGATAAACGGCCGATACATTACTACAAGCCAATGATCTGTATCATTACAAATGTTGGTACTTGACACATTGCTCATAGGAACACAAATTCTTCTGTAGCTTTAATAAGAGCCGATTCTACTTAGACTATTTTCTGACGATTAAAAATATTTTCATGATTTTTACATAAGGAATACAAAGAGAAAATAATCGGCCAAGTACGAGTCGGACTCGCGCACGGAGGGTTCCGTGCTGTATGGAAGGTCCCATATTTATTTCATTTTAATTTTATTATTTATTATTGAAGTGGATATAAAACTAAATATTCTGTGAAAATTTCAAGCGTGTACCTGTTGCTATTATTAATATAGATCGAAAAACGTCTGAAAAATCAGATTTGTTGTATGGGAGCCCCCCTTAAATATTTATTTTATTATATTTTTAGTATTTGTTGTTATAGCGGCAACAAAAATACATCATCTGTGAAAATTTCAGCTACCTAGCTATCATGGTTCATGAGATACAGCCCGGTGACAGACAGACAGACGGACATCGAAGTCTTAGTAATAGGGTCCCGTTTTTCCCTCTGGGTACGGAACCCTAAAATTGAAAGTAAGCAAAAAACAACGTAAATTTTGGGTACATGTTATGGATGGATTTCTCGTCGTGAGGTCTTGGGCGCTTCGAACATTTTACTGATGGAATGGAGAAAATCCTGATTATTTCAGAAAACAGAATAATCGGCCAAGTTCGAGTCGAACTCGCGCACGAAGTGACCGTATGGAAGTCCTTAGTTTTATTTTATTAGGGTTCCGTACCTCAAAAGGAAAAAACGGAACCCTTATAGGATCACTTTGTTGTCCGTCTGTCCGTCTGTCAAGACCCTTTTTCTCAGGAACGCGTGGAGGTATGAAGCTGAAATTTATATCAATTACTCAGGTCTACTGTCCCTTGAAGCTGTGAAAAAATCAAACTTCTAAGCCAACGCAATCAAAAGATACAGCCGTTTATGCCGCAAATTTTGAAACTCGCAAGTACTTGCAAGGGAATCAAAACCTAAAGGGTACTTCCAGTCGACCTAGAATCTTGAAATTTGGCATGAAGCAACGTTTTATAGCACACATAAAGGAAAAATTCCGAAAACCTTAAATTTTTAGTTACATTACAAAATATATATTTTTTAATAAATATAAACTTATTACTTTTTTTGTCGTAATGAACGAACTTTGTAAACCTTGCAGGTTTGTACGGAACCCTCGGTGCGCGAGTCCAACTCGCACTTGGCCGGTTTATTTTTTATTTTATTTATATTATAGTTATAGTATGTTATATTTTAGTATTTTTATTTAAATTATTGTTTTTTGAAGTTAATAAAAAACCTAATATTCGGTGAATATTTCATGAATCTTACTGTTGCCGTTATTAATATCTAGCAACAAATCATGTTTCGTGTATGGGAGTCCCCCTTAAATATTTATTTTATTTTAGTTATTTACTGTAAAGTAAAATTTAATTATTTACTTTTAAAGTAAGTGAAAATTTCAAGCATCTACCTGTCACCCTTATAGCGAGCGAAAAACGCCTTAAAATTTAGGTATGTTGTACGGGCGCCCTCCTTTTATATATTTGTTTTTTATTCTTAGTGTTTGTTGTTATAGCGCCAACAGAAATACATTATCTGTGAAAATTTCAACGTTCTAGCTATTACAGTTCATGAGATACAGCCTGGTGACAGACAGGAAGACGGACAGACAGCGGAGTCTTAGTAAATGATTATACATCAGTTTGAAATTTTTATGCGGTCGGTCGCCGAGCGGAAAAGTCAAGACAAGACAAGACAGCTTGATCCACGCTCTTGCTTGCACGCTCGGCTCAGGCGGAACGTGACATTTTTTTACGTGCAGCCGACGTTCATCAATTTATAAGACGTTATCACGTTAAAATTCCAGAACTCCAGAAATAAGATAGATTAGCGGACGATAAATTGTTTCAGGAAATACGAGTATACGTACAACATAGCGCTACAAAACTTTAACACTTCCAAAATACTATTTTACAGATGCTTGACGAATAAATCAAAAGAAAAACTGATAAATAGCGACAAAAAGCTAGTGAGAAATGGGTTAATCCTTGGAGGGCTGATCAGAGGCCTTAGCAAGAGTTTTTATCGTAAACGGAAACGATTCTAGTTTTCGTATGTCTCTGTGTAATTTTCATATTTCATCCCTTATGCAGCTGATCGATGAGCAAGCCGACGAGCTTTAATACCTTAACTTTTTTTTTTAAATTAACGTTACATTTAATAACTACTTCTTTTGCAGATTACCGTTTTTTTTAAAATAGCCATGTAGTAGACACGAAAATATTAAGAAATTATCACTGCAAGATAGCGTCAAAAATGCAGAGGTACTTCTACATAAGTAATCAACGACATAACTTGACCCAAGTGACACTTACAACTGATCGAATATCACATTGGCCTCTCAGCAATAAGACGGACACAGCTCAAAGTCATCCTAGGCGTGGCTTATATTTTCAACCTTATTCCAAAAGCAATAATGTTATCTCATTGCAAACACTCGATCCCCTCTTTAGAACGTTCATGATCCATCCTCGTTTCTGCCAGCGATGTTTCATAAAAAAGTTGGAGCCAAACGTAAACTCCTGTAGTTTCCGCTTACGACTAATCTTATACTAAGGGTAGAGTTCTGCGGAAGTGATCTATCACCTCGCTTTACAGGTGCTTCGTATTCTGCTGAGCCAGATATGTATTCGTAACGTAACATGCATCGATCAAAGTCGGATCGTTGATCGGCTCGCCACGTCAATGGTTCATTATGATGCATACAACTGTGGCAATTGATCGAGATACCGCTCGACACTACATTTAGTCACAGTAAATAAACTTGTCTTCAACGTTTAGAATACATGGTTGAAACGCATAAAATAGGCAATAAGCAAGAATTGGTCCATATTTTAAAGTGATCGTAATTATCATGTGGGGTCTCACATGAAAGAACTACATATGTTAGCACAGGCTAAAACAAGTTTTGAAGTTTATATAGTATTTAGGTATAGTAGTATTTATGATTTTCTGTTTATGATGAGAAACGTGATAAAAACATTGATTTTCGATGACTAGTTTCGTTTTAAGATTTTAACAATTTAGTTCCCGGTTTTGTGCAATTCTCGGGATTTGTTAGGGACCCTCGGTGGGCGAGTCTGACTTGCACTTTAACGTTTTTTGTTTAAACCTTAACCGCCTACCAGCGGTCTGTGAGACCGCAGCGTATTATTAGATTTAAATATTTCTATCTGTATGTATCGTGGACAGTGTGCATCTATAATTATACCTTTTCTACACATCTATCAAAACCACCTTTGCGCTTGGCGAATGTTCGCGAATTTAGCCAGAGTAAGTAAAAATAATTCGTCACCAGTCTGTGTGACCGCACGTAGGTTACGTGACTGTTTTTCACTCAAACGATGATGATAATGATGATGCGATTTCAGTGCGACTTCTAAAAATATGTTTCATATGTGATGCAAAATAGAAACAGAAGACTGTTATTATGCATTGTACTTATTTTCTATGTGCAACATGCCAATTTGTTTGGAGTATGCATAGAAAATGTATTGAAACTGCCGCGAAAATTGTGCATCTTTACCGGTTGCAATTTTGTTGAATTTTTGGTTTTATTATTTAATTGCATAGTTAGTATCCTAAACTTAAAGTAATTAATCCAAAAAGATATTTATATTTCTTATCTAACCAATATGTCATTATTTTAGAATAGGCACTTTTTAGGTTAAAATTACTAGTTTTTCAAGTATTATATCAAAATTAAATCATAAGGAAGTTCGTATAGGCCGGGTGGCTAGCCCTGGTGTCAGAGTTTTTAGGCCGCCTGAAGGCCTCTGACATGGCTAAACGGTTAAAACAACGGTTAAATCATGAGATCTAATTACAGTTGTAAGATATTTGAAGGTCGAAAATAAAGGATTAAAGTATAAACACGTATTTGAATAATTAGAATCCTTTGCTAATACTGTGGGGGCGCCATACTATTTGAGGTAGTTGTAAATAAGCGGTCTCCAAGACGTAGGTGGTTACGTTACAAAAATAGATGGTAGGTGGTTAAGGGTTAATTAATTCACTTCACGGACCACTCAACTAAGTCCTTAAGAAGTAGTGCGTAAGCTACATGTTATGCTTGTTTTATAATCTGTATACATATTTTATGATTATGATGAAAGTGTTTTTGGCAAAGAGGCAAAGATGAGTCCATGTAATGCGTACTCGTAACAAGGCGACGGAAGCGTGACCTCCGTTTGTTGGCCGAAACATTGAATGTACATTAGCTTACGACGCATTTGGCGGATAATACATGTCTTTGCTTTAGTGGCCTTGAGATCTGTTATGTACTTATGTTACCCTGGTAAATCAGCTTAATTCGTACATGATTATTCGTTAAGTCTATTTAAAACTATAATTCATAGCGCAATTTGACCAGGCTAGCGATGACCGAAGGAACAACGTTCGGATCGGTGACCGCAGGTGCCATTTACAACTGAGCGCTGCCTTGGCTCGGATGATACGATAATTTGTGGATCTCGTTTATTTTAACCGTTTAGCGATGTTAAAAGATTTCAGGTGACCTAATAACTTTAGTACCAAGCTAGTTAGCCGGCCTATATGAACTTCCTTCAGTACATTACACTAATAAAATGTGATTAGTTTGATGTAAGAACACAAATTTCACTGTCTCGAAAGCGATGCCTTTACTAAGGTTTCCAAAAATGAAATAATGAAGAAAAATGTTTAGCCGGCGCTGAATCATTTTTCCCAATTATGAAAAGAATCTTAGCTAAATTGGAAGGAACAACCAAATATAAACAACTAGGTAGTATGTACGTAACAAGCGCGCGGTATAAGCGATTTTGGGCGTACTACGCGCGATTATTAGCGTCGGTTGTGTTCAGTGCCCACTTTTCTCGCGCGAAGTAAGTAAGAAGACCCACAAACTGCACGCGTTTTACGCGCGTACTACGCGCGACTGCTTCTGGGCGGAAGTAAATTAAGTTATTAGACCAAACGTGGGATTGAAATTGCGTGAGTTTCAATTTTTTTTTTCACATAAAAACACGTATCCATAGACTGATTTTCTCAATAACTTCATTGACTTTTTTAGTTCTGTAGTAAATTTTACATTTCTCAGGGTAGCGACCGTTTCGCGTAGTCGAATGGGTGCTACGTGGCGGCGTAGCAGTGCAGCGTAGCACGTTCTACGCCACCGCAGCGTAAAGAAACAGCTGAAATTAAAATTGCGGATATCTATTGATTAAAATGTATCTACAGATGATTCTCTAAAACTGGAAACACGGGCGTTATGTGCCGCAAATTACGTTTTGTTTTCAAGATTTTCGCGTGATATATCACGCGAAAATCTTGAATACTAACGCCCGTGTTTCCAGATTTATATGTCGCGTGATATATTTCCAATGTTATTCTTTAATTAAACTTTTATTTAATTTTGTGGTCATCAATGATGTGAAATACACAATTTCAAACAAAATTCTCGGAATCAACAAAATACTTGGCAAGTTACGTTAGGTTTTGACGATAGGGATCAGGACTCATGTGAGCGACTTAATCATGACTAAGCAGTATTGGATCATACGTCATTTGCACAAGGTTTTAAAGCAGTAAAAAAGTTAAACCCTAAATACATGTTTCGAGCATTCCCGAAATATTTTTTTCAATTCAACAATAACCTGACTCATCATTGTATATTTCTCATTTTTAACCGACTTGCAAAAAAGGAGGAGGTTCGATGTTCGTCTGTATGTATTTTTTTGTGTATGTTCATCGATAATTCTGCTAATTGTGAACCGAATCAAAAAATTCTTTTTTAGTTCAAAACTAATACTCCCGAAGTTCAATACTCCCGAAATGGGACCATTTAAATTTTACAGAAATCGGCTGAGCCGCTTTCAAAAAATCAACAATAATGTGAACAATTCGAGCGAAATATCGGAATTTTGTACACGACGGAAGGCGGTTTTGCCATTTTATGCGAAAAATAATTATTTTGGACAAAAAGGAAATAGCACAAAATTAAACTTAACCAAAAAAGTATTATGCACCGGCAAATATTTCCGCGAGCTTCTTTTTTGTGACACGATTATACGTCCCATTTCTAAACTCAGGATAATTTCCTGAGGGAATGCTCACTGTTACAGGTATTGTTGTACCAGGAACGGAAAAATAAAGGTACAGCGAGATTTTGTCATTTTCAACTTTGATCCGTTGTAATAAAGAGGTTTCCTGATATTCTAAATGGGTCGTGGAGCTGGAATGAAATGAGCCGAATGGGTTTCTGTTTGATGTGAAGTGTTTTGAAGGTCTGGAATGCTCAGTAAATGTGTAAGGAAATGAGTGTCATTTACAAAATACTTTTGGAGATTTTGTATCTACCGCTTGACTGCATTTAATTTTCTGACAAAATTGTGGAGAATAATTTTAATGTTTTTGTTTTGAGGAATCTTCTTTAAAGGTGCGTACAGATTATAACATAACATGTAATAAAACATTGGTATATAATATGATGTTTCAGTACCTAATGTGGACCTAACAAGTGTTGTTATATTAAGTACCTAATATAATATCCCTATCACTACATTGCATAAACCAAAGTCGCTTCCAGCTGTCTGTCCCCATGGATGTTTATATCTTTAAAACTACGCAACGGATTCTGATGCGGTTTTTTAAATAGATAGAGTGTTTCAAGATGAAGGTTTATATGTAAAATACACCTGTGCGAAGCTGGGGCGGCTCGCTAGTGTTACAAAAATTACTTATACTTAATCTGTACGCATTCTAGAGTAGCAGTAATCCGTTAGGATGTCAGTTATAAATTAAGTCTTACATCAATGAATTCATTCGGAACCTATAGGTACAAATCTAGAAAAAAATTAACGGTTATTTAATTTCAGTTTCACCATCTGTACATGGGGGAAAACCTTAGCATGTCAAATTGCCTAAATAATAATAATTGATCATGCCAACTGGACACATCCGTGTTCAGACAGTACCTTGTATTCACTTGGTGATATTTTTCTGCAAACGTATTCACCAACCCACAACTAAGCCAGAGAAAAAAAACACTAACTTATCTACGAATACCTATTTACATAATACGACCACGTCACTTTACTCTGTAAAATGTACAACAAAAGCCTATAACATAATACGGTTAATATCATAGATAATTATTTTTCACAAAAAATGGCACGACCGACTTCAACCGTGTACAGAATTCGCGAATATTTCGCACGGATCGATGTAGCATTTTTTACACTATTGATGATTTATCAAAAATGGAAAACGAAAAAGGTTCGATAAAATTTAAATGGGAACAATGTCAATATATATCTATTTCCAATAAAAAAGGATTATCGAACAATTTCAATAATCCTTTTTTAACCTACGCATAACTTTTTACGTAGTAGTCCCTACACATAACTTTTTACGTAGTAGTCATCGGACTACTACGTATAAAGTTATGCGTAGGTTATACATTAAAAAAGAAAAAAACTATAGAAGCATCGAATTGAGTACCTCCTCCGTTACGTCGGTCAAAAAGCCTTTTACACAGTACGATTAATATCATAGAAAATGTACCCATACCACTTAGCAATAGGTATTCACGCCAGCGGCTACAATATTAAACTTTATTTCGAAACTGACTGACATAGAAATCCCGTCTGACGAAGTCGTAGAAGTTTCGTAAACCAGCTTAGTGACAAAACTGGGGGTTTTATTCACTTTTCATTGTTCGCCATTTTTAGGGTTCCGTACCCAAAGGGAAAAACGGGACCCTATTACTAAGACTTCGATGTCCGTCTGTCTGTCTGTCTGTCACCGGACTTTATCTCATGAACCATGATAGCTAGGCAGCTGAAATTTTCACAGGTGATGTATTTCTGTTGCCGCTATAACGACAAATATTTAAGGGGGGCTCCCATACAGCAAACCTGAATTTTTAGACGTTTTTCGCTCTATATTAATAATGGTAACGGGTAGATGCTTGAAATGTTCACAGAATATTTAGTTTTAAATTCATTTCAATAGTAAATTTACTAAAATAAAATAAATATTTAAAGGGGGCTCCCATACAGTACGGAACCCTCCGTGCGCGAGTCCGACTCGTACTTGGCCGATTATTGTAATAGCATTTTACTGTTCTGATCCAAGAACCAAGCTGACCCGACACTTCACCGAAAACATCCCAGACATCAGCCTGTACGAGATTAGAATGGCCCTGAATCAGCTTAAGAACAACAAGGCGCCGGGTGATGACGGTATCACATCAGAGCTCCTGAGAGCGGGTGGAACACCGGTACTAAAAGTCCTCCAGAAGCTTTTTAACACCGTCGTCCTCGAGGGCATCACGCCAGAAGCATGGAACAGAAGCGTGGTGGTGTTGTTTTTCAAGAAAGGTGACAACACCTTATTGAAGAACTACAGACCCATCTCGCTTCTGAGCCATGTTTATAAGCTGTTTTCAAGGGTCATTACGAATCGTCTCGAGCGCAGGCTTGATGACTTCCAGCCTTCCGAACAAGCCGGTTTCCGAAAGGGCTTTAGTACCATGGACCACATTCATACGCTACGGCAGGTTATACAGAAGACCGAAGAGTATAACTTGCCACTTTGCTTAGCGTTTGTGGACTATGAGAAAGCCTTTGATTCGGTCGAGACTTGGGCTGTGCTCGAGTCTCTCCAACGATGCCGTATTGACTATCGGTACATCGAAGTGTTGAAGTGCTTGTATAATAACGCCACTATGTCGGTCCGAGTACAGGAAGAGAGCTCCAAGGCGATCCCATTAAAAAGAGGCGTAAGACAGGGAGACGTAATTTCTCCGAAACTGTTTACGGCTACTTTGGAGAACGCCTTCAAGCTCCTGGAATGGAAAGGATTCGGCATCAATGTCAACGGCGAATACCTCACTCACCTTCGGTTTGCCGACGATATAGTAGTCATGGCAAAATCGATGGAAGAGCTCAGCACGATGCTCGAAGGCCTCAATCGGGTTTCTCAACAGGTGGGTCTTAAGATGAACATGGACAAGACGAAAGTTATGTGTAATTCCCATGTTGTACCCACCCCGATCTCTGTTGGGAACTCGGTTCTTGAAGTCGTTGACTCGTACGTCTACCTAGGACAAGTAGTCCAGTTAGGTAGGTCCGACTTCAAGAAAGAGGCCAATCGCCGAATCCAACTCGGCTGGGCAGCGTTCGGAAAATTGCGTAGCGTCTTCTCGTCCGACATACCTCAGTGCCTCAAGTCGAAAGTTTTCGACCAGTGTGTGTTGCCAGTGATGACTTATGGCACAGAAACGTGGTCTCTCACTATGGGCCTTATTGGTAAGCTCCAAGTAGCCCAACGAGCTATGGAGAGGGCTATGCTCGGAGTCTCTCTGCGAGATCGAATCAGAAATGAGGAGATCCGTAGAAGAACCAAAGTTACCGACATAGCCCAACGGATTGGCAAGTTGAAATGGCAATGGGCAGGGCACATAGCGCGGAGGACTGATGACCGATGGGGTCGAAAAGTTCTCGAGTGGAGACCACGTACCGGCAAGCGCAGCGTAGGACGTCCACCCACAAGGTGGACGGATGACCTCATTAAGACCGCAGGATCGCGCTGGATGCAAGCCGCTTCCAACCGGTCTTATTGGAGATCCATAGGGGAGGCCTATGTCCAGCAGTGGACTTCTTATGGCTGATGGATGATTTTACTGTTAAGTCACAAATATGTGACAGATTTAAAACTTTTTAGAAGTATTGGCGCGTCTTTAGAAAGTTTTTTTTGAACTGATAACTTCTTTATCGGCGTCGTGCACTTTTTGGGATGGTGGTGAAAAATGTTAAACTCGCGCCAGGACACGTGACATGATCGAAAATTCGTAAGACGGCGCAGGGCGCTTGCACGAGTGTGCGTGTGTGATATTGTTGTTCAAGTTTTCACTTCTACGGGCGCTCCCAGAGATAACCCGTTGTTTTTTTGTTAATTCATAATTGGGCTCCATTTAGCCACCAACAGAGCGTGGTTTCAGGTCTAGGTAATAAGATGAGCTAAAAATTTGGTGGATGTTAATATCTAGTCAAAACTGCAGCAGCTTCTAGCCGTGCATCTAGAGTACTATCTAATTTGCTCATACTAACTAAACCATGCTAAATACGAACACGTCATTACATTTAGTACGGAACGTCTCATTTTATTGCGAGTTAAGGGTTGGCCTCGTAGAAAAAGTTGACCATTGTAATGAGTAAAATTATATCCTAGAATATATTCGTTGTTTAAAAATATAATTCGCGTAAGTCACTGATTCAAAGCACCGGTCCCACCGTAAGTTAAAATAAGGAAGCTATCATTTGACTTTCACTTGCTTTTTGACCGACGAACCAAACCGGAGGAGGACTCAAATCAACGCGTATTTTTTTTAATATATAACCACGCATAACTTTTTTCGTAGTAGTCCGATTTCAATAATTCTTTTAAGCTATTGCATAGCTTCTATCGCGGGCCTTGAGCGCGGGGACCGAATCCAGAAATTCCGTAACGAAAAAACCTCACGCTCCCCACTCCGACGGGCAAGAAGGTGTGGCTTGAAGGCCGTGCATCGTCTAACGTCGTTTCAGTTCGGCAGTCTTCGACACGGCGTTGTGTGCGATTAGACGTATTGTACGACTCTACGAAACTCTCTGAGCGGCAGTCCCCGAGTGCCACACGTCTTTTTTTTATTAGAAATAATATACTTCGAAATTAATCCTATAAATAATTTTATTGAAATCGGCTGAGCCATTTTTGATAAATCAACAATAATTTGAAAAATGTAACATCGATCCGTGCGAAATATTCGCGAATTCTGTACACGGGTGAAGTCGGTCATGCTGTTTTTTGCGAAAAATAATTATGATGTTTCGTCATGTTTATTTTAATTTAGCTTTGGGTTCAGCCACACCGCTCAGCGCCAAGAAGTTCGAGAGTTGATCGCTTGGATGGTTAATTCTAGTGCACATCGCATTTGCCGATATGTAGTACTAAGCGAACAATATGTCTAGGCACATTATGCCTAGACATATTGTTCGCTTAGTAGGCCTCGAGCGGTGTGACTATCGACTCAGGGCGTTTTGGGGTGAACATGGCAGCAGCGGCTCAGATTGAACTGCTCGACTAACGGGGTTGGAAATGCTCGACGAGAACAGATTGGTTTCGACATGCGTTGTAGGTAGAACCCAATGTTTAAAGCGTTAGAATCGTTTCGAACATTCGCAGAGATTCGCACGCTATGCACAAGCACAAATTTTCTAAGTCCGCTCTTATAAATAGTTAATCAAGTGGCCATTTACACATACGTTCAGTTGTTTTAATTTCAATCATAGACCTCCTGAGCCCACTCACGGCGCTCGCGCTTGCGCTCGCGCTCGCAAGTAGACTCGCAACTTTACATTCAATTTATAGGTTGACTTGGATGAGTCATCCGAATGGCCAACTAACCTCTTGCAGCTAAACTCATGGCGTGGCCTCCGTCAAAGTGAATAAACACGAAATATCAATAGCGAGTACACGACACCCTTATCGCGCAAGCTGGCGCTATGGCCCTATCCTTTGTTCCGAATGACATCGAATTTAATCAAGCCCAAGTTGAGGTCCACTATCCATCAATCATATAGCGTTTGTTCGCCGCCACTGGAACTTGTGAACAATGGGAAATTGATTATTGATGAACACAATGTTTACTTGGTATTTTTAGGGTTGGGAGAATTTGTTTTGTTACAAAAAACTAAGTAACGCATGTCATGGTTTATGCCTAAATGTTGAGTCAGAAAACGTGTCTAGGACGATTTTAATCGCTTTGTTAAAAGTGTAGCAACTAACTTCGCTACATGTGGCGCCACCACACGCGCCGCGCAGGAAAGTAACGTCAGCCAATCACAAGCCGAGGGCTGCATCGCACAAACGAAATTTACAGCGGCGGCCGAAGCAAAATTGAAAAAAACAAATTTCACCTGCAATTTTTATGTCCCTACTGCAGTTGAGTAAGGGATTATCTAAAAAGAGACTGTTTGTGTTTGACACCAAAAGTTCCTAAAGGTAAGTGAGTTAAGGTCTAAAAGATATTTTAGACATATGACCCATCGGAATTGGGTTGAAATTTACCGATTTTTATACTTAACAATAAAATACTTCAACACTGTAGAACTTTGGAGCAGTAAATCTAGCCAATAAGATAAAACAGCTAGAGTTAGTAATCTAACCATGGCATTCTGCTTTGTACGAACAGTTTCAAACTGTATTAAAAAGTTAAGACATCGACTTCCAAAAACGAGGAACTTCTATGTTCGTTAGTATAATTTTGTATTATTATATATATATATTTGTGTATGTTCATCGATACTTTCGCCAATTGTGAACCGATGCAAATTAACCGTTTATGTAAAATCAACAATAGTTTAAAAATTGTACACATCAATTCGAACGAACTATTCGAATTTTGTACACGATGGAAGTCGGTATTGCCATTTTTGCGAAAATTAAATTTTCATTTATACAGCTCTTATACTTGTCCAAAATGTAAACGATAATAAGTTGTCAAGTGCGTGTCAAGATACGCGTATTAATTATACAAGGCTTCTCTTCCTCGTTTTACTACGGGACCCTAAAAATGACATAACTATACTTACAGTACAATTGGTCCGCTTAGCTTGGTCGTTATTCATACGTCTATAAGTGACAATAAAGGCAAACAAAATTATACTCACGACCAATTGTTGACTTTGCGCAACGCCTGCCGTGTGCCACCCGGTATTAGGTAGCTTTTAGAGAACCGTTTATAGCAAACTATTTAATTGGTTTGCTCTATATTTGCTTTGGGCAGCGTTTTTTGGCCAACAAAATAGTTATTCAATCTGTTGAATAAATATAATCATGGTATTTTATTCATTAAACCAATTTACATTTCCAGCTAATTATTTTTTTTTATTCAATCGAATTCACAGGCTTGGCCTGGTCCTTTATTAGGCATCAATGGAGCCTAAGCCAACATTGAGAGGCCCCTTTTACAATTTTGAAATATAAAAACAGCAGTAGGTATTAAAAAGATAGCGTTGTAAACAAACTATGGCATATAAAAAGACTTGCCACTATATGTATATGCCCCATTTCAAAATTTAGTAGCGAGTGGTGACTTGCCGACACTCTTTAGATCTCCAGGGGAACGTACCGGTGCTCCTAGCACTATATATGACTACTCGAGCCTAATAACTAGGCTTGTCCGTTCCTCTACGACAACGGTGCCACGCACATTGTCGTCCTCCCCGGGCCCGTTTGAGTGGATGGCCAGAGCGACATCTCTAACCATTCATGAGCCCAGAAGTCCCCTTTTAGTAGGCTCTTACTAATACTTAAGTAACCTAGAAATATAAATCTAACAAAAACATTTTCATGTGAAATGAAGCCAAGTCTAAATCACAGTTCCCACTATCAAAAAGTTGTCAGATCTCACGTAAAGCCAAGCTTCTAACTCTACACGCCTTACTCTACAAGTAAGTGGAGTAAGGACTCCACAAACTCTACAGCTTAGTCAATATATGTGCCTATATATGTGCATATGCCTTGGCTTATGCTGTTAGTGTGGCAAGTAATGGAATTTTATGAATAAATAAATGAATAAATGTGACTTGGCCGTTTCGTTACAATAAGAACTGTTTGTATAACAAAATTAATGAATTAATCTTCACTTTACGCCCATGAGCAGTTAGCGAAACAGCCAAGCCGCATATATTGACTAAGGTGTAGAGTTTGTAAAGTAAGAACTTGTAGAGTAAGGCGTGTAGAGTTAGAAGCTTGGCTTTACGTGAGATCTGTCAACTTTTTGATCGTGGGAACTGTGATATAGACTTGGCTTCATTTCACATGAAAATGTTTCTGTTGGTTTTCACTTCTTTTTGTAGTTTACTACAAGGATTAATTTTATCGATCTTCACATCTCTAGCTTCAAAACTTGCGGAAGTCTCATACCAACTTTAACCCCTAGTTTTAAAGGTTAAGGGGAGATATACTAAAAATCTTGAAATACGTGTTTTAATATATTTGTAATAAAGAGTCCCTTTATAAATTTTTGGAGATCTAGCATCAAACTTTGCAAAAGTGTCATACAAACTGTCATCCCCCAGTTTTAAAGTTTGGAGGGTGGTTTATTTAGAATCCTAAAATTGTGTTTTAATATCTATTACAACGAGTTCGTATATCCATTTTCTGACTTCTGGCATCAAAATTAAGTTTCGAAAGTGACATACAAATTTTCATCCCCCAATTTTAGGGGTTGGGGGCTGATTTATTAAACATCCTGATATACGTGTTTTATTATTTCTAGAAATAATATAACACGTATTTCTCTTTATCAATTTTTAGACTTATAGCATTAAAATTTGTCTCAAAGACTTATAGCATTAAAAAGTCTCATACAAGTTTTCATCTCCTATTATATAGGGTTGTAGGGGGGTAAAAGTTCAAAGTTTTAGATTTTTTTTCCTTTGATAGTCTACTTTGAGGCCAAATATCAAGTATCTAGGTCATCTGGAAGTGGGTTAGGTTTTTGATCTATAAGTCAGTCAGTGAGTGAATCAGTCAATGAAACCTCGGTTTTTAAACGTTAATATTTCATTAACCGTCAGAGCAAAGTAATGAAATTTTGTATTGTAGATAAGCTAAAGAACTTTAATAAATATGCAAAATTTAATATATATAGGTTAAATAGTTTTCGAGTTATGAAAGGGTCAAAAGTGGCTCGAAATGGTTCGTGTAATATTACACAAGTGGCGTCGCCAGTTCCTTTTTCTTAGACTTGGCTGGACACGCTTTCGCGTGTCTAGATCTGTAGAAACCAATTCAGTCAACAATGAAAGTAATGTAGACCATGTTAATTCTTTGATTTCAGTGGGACTAGTCCTAATTGAAAAAAATCGGCCAAGTGCGAGTCGGACTCGTGCACGAAAGGTTCCGTGCCATATGGGAGCCCCATTCTTCTTGCCGTTATTTATAGCGAGCAAAAAAACTCCTAAAAATCACGTTTGTTGTATGGGAGCCCCTTAAATATTTATTGTATTCTATTTTTAGTATTTGTTGTTATACCGGCAACAGAAATACACCAGCTGTGAAAATTTAGCTGCCTAGCTATCACGGTTCATGAGATACAGCCCGGTGATAGACAGACAGCGGACAGACGGATATCGAAGTCTTAGTAATAGGGTCCCGTTTTTACCCTTTAGGCACGGAACCCTAAAAATAGGAAGCAGGTTTGTTGGACCTTTGTTTCTTTTTCATGCAGCAACGATTTGACACTTTGCATGACTTTTTTCATCTTAAAGGGAACTAAAAGTAAAATCACTACTAACTTAGTTATTTCCCGTTTTATGTCAGAATATAGTTAGCTATTATCTTCGCACTGTAATCGAATAACCTTTGTTTATGAACGCTGTACAACGTTGTCACTGGCCAGCTCACGGCTTGATTATTTATGTTTTTGGCCATAGCGTACGAAATTGAATAATTCACTTTGGAGCAAGTTAAAAGCTATTGATGCGTCATTTAATTTTAGTGTTAGCAACTTAGCAACTAACTAACTTTTGTTAATAGTGTTGGGGTAGTGCGTTTGATTTATTCGTCATAAATAAAGCTTGGATATCAAAGCAAAAGTGTAGCTACTGCTACACTCAGACCCTGCTTACACCCCTGATTACTACCAGGATACTACCAGGGGTGTTAGCAGCGTCTGAGCAACAGATATATTTTAGGATATTAGAGCAGTTATAAATCAAATTATTTATAGAGGACATCCGGTGAAATCGCAAAAAAAAACCTGCTGATTTGTACAGGTTGACGATTCTGAGTTGCAATTTTGAAAGGCATATCCGTTGCTTTTTTAAATTTTGGTTAGGCCCCTTAGTAAAATTTGTTCCGTTATAAAAGTCCATTTTTAGGGTTCCGTACCCAAAGGGAAAAACGGGACCCTATTACTAAGACTTCGATGTCCGTCTGTCTGTCTGTCTGTCCGTCTGTCTGTCTGTCACCGGGCTGTATCTCATGAACCATGATAGCTAGGCAGCTGAAATTTTCACAGATGATGTATTTCTGTTGCCGCTATAAGAACAAGTACTAAAAAGAAAATAAAAAATATTTAAGGGGGGCCGACATACAACAAACCTGATTTTTTAGACGTTTTTCGCTCTATATTAATAATGGTAACAGGTAGATGCTTGAAATTTTCACAGAATAGTTTTATATTCACTACAATAATAAATAATAAAATTAAAATAAAATAAATATTTAAGGGGGGCTCCCATACAGTACGGAACCCTCCGTGCGCGAGTCCGACTCGCACTTGGCTGATTTTTTAAATAACTTTTAATAAATGTCTCTAATGTGTTACAGTGCGTGATACAAACAAACAATAAATACCTAACTTTTTACTGTACACACAAATCTGAATCTGATTAAGGCTGTACACCAGTGTAAATAGTTATCTATGGTAACAATCAAACTGACCCTTGACTACCCTTGACAAATCAGAGAAGCGCAACTAGCCAATAAAAAATCGGTGTCAATCAAATGGAGTCCAATTAAAGTTGTAATTTATTCGTGTGCAGTGCCACTGACAGCTCACTTAGACCGCTACCCAGCGGAGATAAGTTGAGGGAACTTGTTAATGAACTCGTCTAACTTATAGATTTATTTATTGACACGCCGCCGCTAAGCTAAGAGATAAGTTAATGCAACGACTTAATAAGACTAACTTGGCCAGATCTTTATCGTAGATGTTGAAAGTTACCTATGAAAATAAAGTAGGTACTTATTATTACACATGTCTTACGGTTCATATATTGCAGGATACGAGTACATTGTGCAGGTGAGCGCTTACGAATAGGTGATTGTTTGTTCTCCGTGAGTAATAATTAATTGTGTAATTATGTGGTATCCAAAGTTGGGAGTTCTGTTGGAAATTAAGTTCCTGCTTGATAGAGGCGCCATGGTCCATGCATGATCCACGAGATCTTGAACTTATGGAGTGACTATAATCCGCCCACAATATTTTACATCATCATACTATACATGATGTGTAAGTTTAGTGCCTGACGGATTTTTTTTACAAGTTTGTCGAATATCT
Source organism: Hypomecis atomaria (assembly GCA_964007245.1). Taxonomy (NCBI): domain Eukaryota; kingdom Metazoa; phylum Arthropoda; class Insecta; order Lepidoptera; family Geometridae; genus Hypomecis; species Hypomecis atomaria. Next base: position 11,075,192 of record OZ023294.1, on the reverse strand, counting down.
AATAGTATATCTGACGTTGTAGCTCCCAAAGGAAAGAATCAATTTTGGTGCAACTGTATTAAAAAAAAAAATGTTTTTCGCTATTGATAAATAGCAAATTATTTATTATATTATCAATAAAATTATTATCTTCCATACCTTTAAATTTTCAAGGTAATTTTTAGACACAGGATATCAAAATATCACCAAATCAAGATCCTCGTCACCATAGTACCACAATTCTAGACTCAGGAATCCTTCAACTCCGAAAACAAACAAACCTCTATAAATCAAATTTGAATAAGTGAATGAAAACATAAAACAAAGACCATTGAATCAAGTTTCAGGTTAATTTAAGTCTAGATATTAATAAAATATATGGTGGGTAATTTTTAAGCTCTAACCGGTTTCTTTCGAATGACAGCTCGCTTTCGAATGAAAATTAACATACAAATTGCTGAATTCCGTGGTAAAAATTTGAAGGTCCATTATGGAGTTGATCCTGAAAAATAAAGGCTTAAATAATTTCATAAAATAATGTTAATTTATGTACGGGATTCCCTCGTTTTGAATTTCAGCATGAAGACTGCTTCCATGGTTTTAATTCAGCGATGCGGTAGTGATATGGGAAGGACGAGGGAGTTTTTCGCACAAATAAAATACTCATACTACCTACTATCGCTTAGTAAGTTAGTTTCTTTAACCGACTTCCAAAAAGGAGGAGGTTATATGTTCGTGTGTATGTATTTTTTTTGTGTATGTTCATCGATAATTTCGCTAATTGTGAACCGAATCAAAAAATTATTTTTTAGTTTGAAAGGGTATACTCCCGAGGTGGTTCTATTTAAATTTTACAGAAATCGGCTGAGCATTTTTGAAAAAACCAACAATAATGTAAGTAATTCGAGCAAAATTTTCGAATGTTGGACACGATGGAAGGCGGTTTTGCCAATTTTTGCGAAAAATAATTATTTACTTATCATTTGCTTGGTAAATACGAGTTAGTTTGTTATTTTAAAAACCTAGTATAATGTATGCACTATAAGTTACTAATTCTGACTCTCAACTGCTGAAGAGTTAGGACATATTTCATCAAATTGCCAAATGCAGATTGACGAAGTTTAGATATTTCCTAGAATATGATTTTTTTTCCGATGTGAGATTTCCTCACGATGTTTTCTTAAATATGAAGTAAACTTCTTGGATTGATATTACTAACTTCCTACTATGTACTAACTTTGGATCGCCCGAATAAATCTCATTAAATATCTCAATTACATTTCAAATAATTACTTATCAGTGACAAAATATCTGAGATTCCAATCAAAGTATTGTTTTTTCGAAGTGTAGTCATCTTTATGAACAATTTCTAATATAGAAATATAGTAGCACTCTACCCACGTACACGTTCGTGTAGTCGCTTGATAAATAGCATGATAATAGAGTTTGAAACACTTTTTCATAACATCAGATGAGTTATGGTAAAACGTCTTGTCTATCAACCGTAAAAATGGCGTAAAAATATAGTTTTAAACAAATAAAGCAAGTCAGAACGGCTTACGATATATTTTCATCTGTTTCCCAACTTGCCGAAATTTAATTTCAACTTTGCCCTCACTAGACCGACAAAGGTTGAACCCCTATATTTCATCTGACAATGGAGGTGGAACAAAATTATTACATACCCTACTATTTTTTCCGCAACTAAAGAATAAATCACGGAAGTGCAAACTTTTGATTCGAAAACGATTGTCTGGAAGATTTACGGCCTGATTACGTAAGCAACGCCAGGAGGCTCTCCAAGCTTAATCTTGCTCGTTTAAAATAATCTCACTGTAATCGGACTATCAGCTGTTTTGGTACACTAAAATGAAGACTTGAGAAAATTATTTTCAATTTTTGAGCTGAGTTGCCTTGAAATTTTCTTAGTATTACGATGAAGTTGATTTGGTAAAAAATAACAAAATAGAGCTAAACCAAGATGAAAAATAGTAAGGCAATAAATATTTAATAAGCAGACCTTGAAGAAATTTTTTTGTGCCTAGATGGTAATCTTCGACATGAAAAATATTAATCTTGCATCGCAAATCGATAAAGCTTTTTGTTCCAATTTAAATTTGTTTTTGCTGCTTTTTTGAACTGGTAGTACAACTAAATCAATCTTTAACAAAAAGTAGGCCGAAAGCAAGTTTCATTTCATTACCAAAACTAAGTGCTTACAACTTTTGCGCTAGGCATTACTAAAATGAGACCGAAGATCCCACAATAACCTCTGGCAGGCTTGTAAAAAACACTGAATTATGATAGCTTTTCAACGAACTTGTACAATTTGGCAACAGTCTAGCAATCTTTTCACGACTCCATATTTCAGGCATCTACAAATATTTTCACTCAGCAAAGCAAAGTGTGAACTTGGAAAGAAAAGTGATAAAGTTTCGCGGCGCGTTGCGAAACAAAGGCACTTTTGCTTGAATTTTGTGGAATATTTTGGAGAAAAATCATTGTATCGGAGAGGGAACTGACTTCCCTTTCTATAAACAAGTCTATTAGGTTGTTTGAAGCGCTAGGCGAGAGGTGACATGGAGGTACACGAGGTAAATGGGATTTTGTACTTTGCATAATGTTTGCCGTGCGCCGAGCGGCGGCGGCGTGTGGCGGCAGGCGCACTCACGTACATTTTGGATACAGTATTGACAGTCACTATTTTCAGAATTATTTGCATATAAATACGACGTTGTTATAAAATAATGTTGAGAAACTACTCACATGACCAAGATATACATAAAAATAGTATAATTAGGGCTTTGTGAAAGTAACTAAAACACCTGATAAATGCTGCTCAAAAATAGGCAAGTGAACTGGGTAAAAAAATCGTTTGTATAATTAGTCTTTTAGTTAGATTATCAAAAAATATTGGACACGCATTTTTCATTTTGTCAATGAACAATAAATGATAAAGATAGGTAAACCTCGTCAAGGTTCGAGAGTGGAGCTCGTGACGTCACTTCTACGTGACAAGTCTTTACTTTTGCACTTTACTCGGAACTTTAACTGGCTATATCTTCATCGATTTTTGTTTATTTCGCAGAAGAAAAAATACGTCTCTAATATTTTTTTTTTTATAAATAAAAAAATATTTTTAATCATCTAGCCTATTATAGAATATCAATTGATGAAATATGTAGGTAATTATGACTTTTTTTCCTACTCGGACACAAAATATATTTTTGGTAATTCGGCCACGGCCACGATAGTTGCTACTAAAAATATAGACCACTATTAGCTTACGTGCCATTTAACCACAAAACCACACCTAACATATCCTTCTTTGAAATAAAATCTTTGCACACAAGTTTTTCCAGCTTACATGTCATTAAACGCTTGGGTACCAATAAAACTTTACAACAATGATAATGCGTACTTTAACTAACTTGAGCACTTCATTCGCATAACAAAGAGAAAAAAAACACTCTTTTCTCTAATTTAACATATTATAGGCCCGTTTCATTGCAAACTGTACCTCTACTCTCAAGTGATAAGGTTAAATTTATATTAACCCTTACTGCGCGTATCTGTACGAGCACAGAAAACTCAGTGCGGCCTCATAGCGTTTATTGCGTCTTTATTTCGTTCATGGGGAAACGGCGGTTACGCTTACAACGAGTTTTATAACAATTTGTTCATAAAATTGCATGCACAATTTATATAGAGCTTCTTAAGCTCCGTACGGAACACTGCGCCGGAACAAATTACTAAATAAAGCTGGAGAAAGTATGCAACTCGTCTCGGAAATTGTGGTAATCGTACGCGTGAGAGAGCAAATATACAGGATTATAATAATATTACCATCTACTAATCCCCGAGGCCTTATGTTCTTACAGAAACTAACGCAACACATTTCGTACACTTCGTTTTGAATAATTGATCATAATAAAGTTAAACTCTTGTCGTCACAAGTATTATAATTATTTAAAAAACCTTTTTAGGGTTCCTTACCCAAAGGGTAAAAACGGGACCCTATTACTAAGACTTCGATGTCCGTCTGTCTGTCAGTCTGTCTGTCACCGGACTGTATCTCATAAACCATGATAGCTAGGCAGCTGAAATGTTCACAGATGATGTATTTCTGTTGCCGCTATAACAACAAATACTAAAAACTGAAAGAAGTAAATATTTAAGGGGTGGTCCCATACAACAAACGTGATTTTTAGGAGATTTTTGCTCGCTATTATTAACGGCAAGAGGCTCCCATATGGTACGGAACCCTTCGTGCGCAAGTCCGACTCGTACTTGCCCGATTTTTATTTTTAAAAGACAAGCTTTTACTGAACTAGTACTCGCCAAGACGAATCAAAAGAGCCGAAACTCGATAGGGTTGCGTCGTTTCATTACAGAGTTCCTATGACCACCTTCCAACTCCATTATCAGACCTTAGTTACCATTGAAAGACAAACTACTCACCAAGACCATTCAAGTGAACCCAAACTCGATGAGGTTGTGTCGTTTCATGGCTAAATTCCTTTGGCCACCTTCCAATCCCATCGTCAGATATCATCACCATGTCATCATAATATTGCATTGTCACGCGATTTACACATGTATGCAAAATTTTAGATCAATCTGAAGTGGATAAAATTTAACTTGCAAGATTTGATTTCAGACCGACAGACAGACAACGGGACAGGTGAAACTAAATTAAAGCTTGTAAAAAGAACTTACATAAAAGGAATGAGCTTTCACAAATAGAGACTTTATACTTTGACCTTATAGCCATTAAATATAGCCCTAAAACGTGGCGATTCAATCCTGTTGTGCCTACTTAGGTAGAATATGTATATGCAGCATTGTTTCCACTACTTATTAGCAGAGCTCAAAAACCAGATGTCATTGTGTTATAGATATTTGCCACTGCTATGAATTTTCGCCTTGTACGTGTGACGCGTGTAACGTCGGTGCAAGACAAGACACGACTGACTTGACTCAAGCTCTTGACTTCGCCACGCTAAGAAGAGTACAACGCATCTACCTCAGTTTATAATTATAAGATCGTTTCATAATAGCAAAAAAAATACTGTAGGCAACATTGCTGCAAACAAGATTGTTGTTTTTAGATTATTTTGTAGCGGAGGCCTCTTTTGCAGAGCCTGCCTAAAGAAGAACCAAAAATTAAGCCGCGACGCTTCAAAATAAATAGTGGTAAAAAAATATTTTTCTACTGTGTTCTGAATTAAACTGCAATGTTTCCAGCAAATTTCGAATTTAGCAAAGAGTCTAGTGCAGTGTTTTTGACCGGCGAACCAAACCGGAGGAGGTACTCTTTTCGACGCGCAATATGTATATATTTGTTTTTGTATAACCACGCATAACTTTTTTCGTAGTGGTCTGATTTCAATAATAATTAATTGGAAAGAATATACTTCCCATTCAAATTTTTTGAAATCGGCTGAGCCATTTTTGATAAATCAACAATAATGTGAAAAATGTAACATCGATCCGATCGAATCGAAAAAATCTTTTTAGTTCGAAATATTCCCGAGATGGTAACATATAAATTTAACAGAAATCGGCTGACCCGTTTTTGGAAACTCAACAATAATGTAAACAATTCGAACGAAATACAAGTATTCGAATTTTGTACACGATGGAAGGCGGTTTTGCCATTTTTTGCGAAAAATTATTATTCGTGCCTTTGTTAAAAGCATACAATTCAATAACTATTTTTATTTAGCCTCGGGCATTAGCATTGGTGCAGTTGTTACCTATGCTAAAAATAATTTATTCCATCATCCAAATTGCCTAGCATATACGAAATATTGCCATCAAAAATACGCCAATAAAATTTAACATGCAGCAATGGATTTCAACAAAATTGCAGTTAGGCATACTAAAAGAGATTTGGGGCGTTCATATCAATCTAAAACTATTTCGTGCGAAAAGTGAACGATGAAACCGTTTTTGGACAGTAATCATTATGCATTACAAAATAGGCACGATTTTTTCATCAATCATCATTATCAGTAGGACATCCCCTATTGGACATGGGCCTACCCTATGAATTTCTAATAAGACCGGTTGGAAGCTACTTGCATCCAGTGTGATCCTGCGGTCTTGATTATATCACTGCTCCACATTTGCGGTGAACATTTTACACTGCGCTTACCGATAAGCTTTTCTACGTGATCGAATCAGGAATGAGTAGAACGGATGGCTGATGGAGCCGTAAAGCTTTCGAATGGAGACTGGCAAGCGCACCGTAGGACGTCCACCGACAAAGCAGGATCAATGATTTCATGATAACCGCAGAACGCGCTGAATACAAGCCTCTTCCAACTCTGAAGGTTGGACTCTTCTCTGAGGTCTTATTGGAAGTCTAAGTCCAGCAGTTGACTTCCTCCGAATGATAGATCGATGAATAGTTTGGAAAAAAACTTCCTGATCAGTAATGCGTTTATTGTAAGAATTATCCATTCCGGTTTTTTAAATTAACAAAGCACCGCGGTTCTAACGCTTCTTGGTTTCAACTGAATTATCTAAATATCCGTTAAGTGTAAGCGACAGCGGTCTACATGAAATTTGTAATAAGCAAGCTCACCGGCTAGACGCACTAAATAAGGCCCAGAGCCTAATGTTGGGAACCTGACAGTAATTGCGAGGGATGTTGAATAATGATCCCGTTTACTTTCTCCGGGATAGAGCTGAAAGTGTTGTCTCGATAGCTCAGAGCGGAATTTATTCTGATTGTTTATTCCCGTCGATTTATGCTTAAACTTTATCAACCAAACGAAACGGACTTATTAAGTGCTTCGGAAATTAAATTAGGTCAATACGATTGTAATACTATGTGATTACACAGCTTCTTATCTTCTACCATTACTCTAATTGTAATTACAAGTAGGTAAATGATCATGCTGATATTAATATATAGTTAGTACTCGTATAGTTTAACAGTGAACTATTAAAAAAGCTGGTATGTACCCGTTTAAAAAAACTGTGACATCAACAAAAAAAATTAACCGACTTCCAAAAAGGAGGACAATCTATGTTCGTCTGTAGGTTTTTTTTTTGTGTATGTTCATCGTTAATTTCGCCAATTGTGAAAGGAATCAAAAAATTCTTTTCGATTTAAAAAAATCATTATTAGTTCGAAAGGGTCTAAGGTGGTCCCATGAAATTTTCATCGAAATGGGCTGAGCCGTTTTTGATAAATCATCAATAATGTACATGGATGTAAAGTCGATTCGTGCAAACTATTCAAATTCTGTACACGGTGGAAGTCAGAGTTGCGTTTTTTTGCGAAAAGTACGGGTAATTATTTAAACGGAGTGAAAGATAAGTATTGCTCATATAAATTTTAATTACAGCTTTTTATTAAAAATACATCAAAAGAGTCGGTTTCTTCCGTGTTTAATGCTTAAACTGTACAAAAAAATGTAAATCACGTAATTTTTCTATTTTATTATTACAAATGCAAAAGTAATGTTTTCGTTAACATTGTAAGAACATGGGAAACCGGGGAAAACCCTTTCAGCCAGCTAATCACTTATGCGCAATTAGCCTTCCAAGAAACTGGTATTTGTAGCTGATACCGAGAAAGCCATAAACCTATATAATTTTATTGAGCGATTCTTGGTAAGAACTTATTGTTCAAACTATCTTTACGCTGTTTGTAGGTCACTTTGTTGACGTGTAATAAATGTAAGTGGATCATATTTTCTACTTCGTTGCAGCTATATAATCAGTAACTAATTATTTTTGTGTTTATTTAAGGACTATTTTTATATACAAGTTTTAGGTAATCTGAGGGTTGATGAAGTTTTCTCATCACATTAGTGATTTCGACTGGATAAAAGGACCAGACACACAAATAGGGCCTTTATCAGTTTGCTACCAAAAATTTTCCCTCAAAACGGATCATTCGCTTTGGTGATATCTCATAGCCACTTTACTCAATCTAGGCCCAAAAGACATTTTCTTAGGAAAATAACTTGGTAACTTAAACAGAGCAATTCGCCCAGTGCTGCGGACCTGAAAAAAAACAACATTAAATTTGGTAGAGTTTGTTGCAGCACGAGTTGCAAAAAAATACTAAGATTTGAACACTGCATATAACTAGAAAATACATTTAGGACTACATTACATAAAAAATAAAAGTCCCATCTTTTTCTGCGAGAAAAAAATAACCTTGGTAAGGTTATTTTTTAAATACAAAGTTCTTAACATGCTAGTTTATTTGTTACCTGTTTCATTTCAAAATCACACATAATTCTGCTACCAGACACCCTAAACTAGAGACTTTCAAATAACCCTGAGAAATGCGAAACATGAAACGCCAACACCCTTAACAAAGGAAAAAAAAAGTTGCTACAAATTCACTAAGAGCACAACGATTCCGTAGAAATTATGTCACAGCTTTTCCGCGAATCAGACGCGATGTCACAATTAATAACGTTATCCACACGTAATCCCACTGACAGTATCAAGTTACCCTCACTAAGGCCCCAACAATCCAATTAAATAACATGACAGGCCGTTTTAATGTTACACTGAGCTTGTTAGTCCTTATATCTTGCGGTGCTCTATAAATCAACTGGCCTAGCTGAAATTGCCGACGTTGACAGTGTTGTGTCATGAGGAAATACATTGCGCTACACCATTGCGAGCTTGGAGCTTTTTGATGTCGCCGTGGTGGAACGGTTACCTCACAATCGTGTAATTGTTGACTGCTTCGGTGGATCAGTGCTTAGTGACCCTGACTACGGGATCAAAGAGGTGTGGGTTCGATTCCCACCCAGGGCAAGTATTTATGTGGTGACGACATAGATGTTTGCTCTGTATATTTAGGTATTATCTATCCTACTAATATTATAAACGTGAAAGTTTGTAAGGATGGATAGATAGATGGATGGATGTATGGATGTTTGTTACTCTTTCACGCAAAAACTACGGAACGAATTGAGATGACACTTTGCAATTGTATAGCTCATACATCAGAATAACACATAGGCTATAAATCATAATGATATTGCGTAAATTTTCCATTATGTAACAATAAGTGTTAAGTAAGTAGGAAAAATTCTGCCATTTGCGAGCTATTCTAGCGTGCGCTCCAAGAAATGTCAAAAAAGAACTATCGAATTTTTTGTTTTTTTATTTTCCACCTTTTTAAGGATGGTAAGGTAGAGCCTCGAAAAATCATGCGAGCGAAGCCGCGGGCAAAATCTAGTATGAGAATACATTTAAAAATATGTAAATGTAGCATATCAGTCTCTGGCAGCCATATCTCAAGCTTTGGTTAGTTTGGGATCAGAGACCTTGTGTAAGATGTCTCCTAATATTTATTTATTAGTTCAACTCCAGGTCCCGTAGAAATGAGTTTTTTTTTCTAAAAAATAATGGTTTCACGACAGTCAATTTCCTGAAAAATGTAACAGGGTCTGTCAATCGGGCTTCAAAGTGGACTTTAACTGACAGGACCAACTTTTATAATAGTAGTTTATGCAACTGTCATGTAATGAAGGGTATTAAAACACGAGTGTGAGTTTATGAAACGAGCGCAGCGAGTTTCATAATAGTAACGAGTGTTTTAATACCCGTGTTATATGCAGTTGCATACACTACTTTATCTTCACTAATAAAAAAAAATATAATAAAAAAAAACATATTGCGAAACATTAAATTCACGCGTACGTGTACTCGTATTGTCACAGTGACCTTGGCGTCATTAAAATCTAACCAATGAGAGCGCAGCTGCGCGCGCATGGCCAATCAGGAGCGAGCGCGCGATGTTATAATGAGATTTTACGATATCGATGTGGATATTATAACATCATGTGAAATTGCTTAAATTGAGTGTTTTGTTGTCTGCGCTACGAGTATAACAGTAGTCATTTTAAGTCAAGTATTGGAAACATAAGTAGAATGTTACAACATTAGTGTAGATAAAAGACTTTTCTACCCGTACACCAATTTTCAGCTTTTAGAAGTAGATACTCGTAGTTGCAAGATACTCATTTATTTTTAAAAAAAATGGGTATCCTCACCAAACATTGGAACCCAGATGAGCTTACCCATCATCTACCACATATTCAATCAATGTAAATTAAAAAGAGCCTCTCAATGTAGACCTCAGCTCCATTGATGCCTTCCAAACGCCCATGCCTAGCCTATGATGTAAAAACTAAATAAATACATTAGGATTATCAACATGTAAACATTTGAAAGTGCCTCAACTTTGCACTTTATATGTCTTGTGGGTCCACCTTAGACACGGTAATGATACTCGTATCTAACAGTATTCCGTCTTTATACAAACGGTCGGAACGCGAATCATACCTACGCGCCTAGGAGCGGGGTATATTTTGGTATGCTAGTCAGCCGCGGCGCGGCGCGAGTAGTGATGAATGAACGTGTGGATTTGTAACTAGTAAACGTTCAATTTATGTGTATGAACCCTAAACACGTCAAAAACTCAACATGTATTTTTATTGAACGTTTCGAAGAAATTCTTCATTCGACGAATTTCTTTTTTGTTATAAAAATAATAATTTTATATCATAACTAGCTGCCCCGGTGAACTCCATCTCACCATCTGTCAACTGTCAATGACAACTTTTACATGCAGGAACATTTTGTATGGGAAAATTCAATGAATGTCTTTATTATTTAACTCACTATATTTTTATATTTTCTCACCGTTTAAACCTTGCCTTAGCTTCCACGGATATTTCAAGACCAAAATTAGCCCAATCGGTCCAGCCGTTCTCGAGTTTTAGCGAGACTAACAACCACGATTCATTTTTTTATATATATAGATAGAAGATAGAAGAAGAAGATAGAAGATAGAAGTTAGGAGATAGAAGATAGAAGATAGAAGATAGAAGATAGAAGATAGAAGATAGAAGATAGAAGATAGAAGATAGAAGATAGAAGACAGAAGATAGAAGATAGAAGATATAAGATAGAAGATAGAAGATAGAAGATAGAAGATAGAAGATAGGAGATAGAAGATATATATATATATATATATATAGATATAGATATAGATAGATACTTACCTAGATAGAAACTAGAAAGAAACTCAAGTAGGTAAAGAGTAAGTAGATAAAATTAAAATACTGAAGGCGGGCAGCCCTAGCGCGTGATATGTTGCACGTGGCCACGTGGCGTTGTAGATATATATTTCAAAGACAGGGCCGAGTCACAATACTGTTAGATACCATTACCGTGACTATACTAAGCCCGCTTACAGAGACACCAGCGTAATTATATTAGCTAAATAGCATAGTTCTGTTTCTTTTTCACTTGAGGCATTCGATAGAGAGAACGCTTTTTACGTTGCTATAAAATTTACGCTGGCGCCTCTGTAATCGGGCTTACTATCTAGCTAAGAAAACTCGAGGTAAAGTACTGTCCCATACAGATCTCGTCCTAGATACGGTGTCATTACCTCAGGTTGAGATATTTCACTGGAGCTGACAGATCTGCCACCGTTAGGGGGTTGAAGATAAGTACTGACTCAGGAAAACGGTTGAAAAGTAGGTAGTGGTAATGCATTTCGAAGTTGGCTCAGACAAGGGTTATCGAAATTTAATTGACAGGATTTGGCTGTTCCCTTTTGAAGGACTATTTTTTACGACTGAGATTAGTTTTTTTAGGGTTCCGTACCCAAAAGGTATAAACAGGACCCTATTACTAAGACGCTGTCCGTCTGTTTGTCTGTCTGCCACCAGGCTGTATCTCATGGACGGTGATAGCTAAAACGTTGAATTTTTCACAGATGATGTATTTCTGTTGCCGCTATAACAACAAAAACATTAATTGTATTTCATCGCTTAATTCTTCAGATATGATTATATTACCAAGTAGTACCTCTATTTACTAGGCTACTTCCGCACAAAATTTTAGAGATTTAAAAAAAAAACTCAACCATAAATTCATTTCCGTCCTACCTCCCGCCATCTTGCGGTCACCTCATTCCTCTTTTGTGCGCGGCGACTTTCGCACGTCTCATTGCAATCGTCATGCAAAAACGCAGAGCGCACCAAAAACCTACGGACACCAATATAAACGCTTAAGAGTTATATCGTCGTCATCGGAAAAACAAGGCAAACTAAAATAATTTAATTTGGTGAACAAATACAGTGAGTTTTAAAGTAGTTTTGGTTGGCTTTGGGATTGACTGCGAGTCATTAACTTTGCCATTTTCCAAAACACTACCGCATAATATGCGCAATATGCATCGGGGTTGACTGCGAGTCTCCAACGATGACAAAAAACATACAACCTAAAATAGGTGTAATGTTTCTTTGCGCTTCCAATATGATTTTACAAAATCATGCCTTGCAATATGCGTCGGGGTTGACTGCGAGTCTTCAACGATGACATTATGCAGAAAATACATACAACCTAAAATAGGTGTAATGTTGCTTTGCGCTTTTAATATGATTTTCCTAAATCATGTCTTGCAATATGCGTCGGGGTTGACTGAGAGTCCTCAACGATGACATTATGCAGAAAATACATACAACCTGAAATAGGTGTAATGTTCCTCTGTACATCCAATATGATGTTCTAAAAATCATGCCTTGCAATATGCATCGGGGATGACTGCGAGTCTTCAACGATATTATTTAGCAGAAAATACACACATCCTGAAACAGGTGTCATGTTCCTCTGCGCAGTTACGATAATTACGAAAGAATATTTTTTATCTTTATTATTTTTATGTACCCTCACAAAAAAAAAATGTGTTCACAATTAAACAGGCCTATCGTCATTACTAAAATAAATAATAAAAATAAAATAATTTATTTATAAACATCAACGCCATAATTAAATATAAAAATCCAAACAATTTAAAAAGGACACATACACACATTTGCCTGAACTAGGCAAATGTGTGTATGTGTCCAACATTGTAGATAATGAAGTCAACAGCCCGGAATCGGCGACCTACTTGACGTGGACTCGGGTTTAGAGGTAAACGGAGGCGATGAAGGTCAGCTAAGTCCCTTCAATAATCCCATAGTGGTGGATCCAGATATTTTACTGGCCCTAGGCGTTTCTACGGCAAACTAAATCATGATAAGTTAGTCAAAGTATGGCTACCCATTTTTTAAAAAGGCATACTAAAAGAACATAAAGACGCGATCATTAAATAATGTTTAGTTCCAGACAACTGCAGGCTTTTAGGAGCCCCGATTTTAAGCGCAGAAATATCTGCAGCGCAGTGCCGGACATGGACCGCGACCGCAACCGCAATAAAACGCTTACTGCATCACAACATCAGCCCAAGGCGCCCCGATTTACCGCTATAAATAGGGACATCGACATTCTCCTAAAAACCGACAATAAGGTCTGTGAAACATTTCAGTAATGGTTGCCGAATACTTAGCGATTCATATCACTTAATTACTCAAAACCATGTCAAACTTGTTATGCTCGGCTTGAATATGCCAGTGTTGTACATGATGGACAACACTGAAAGAGGCGAGACCTTATTTGGTTTGTCTTTACCGGAAAAAATAAAGCAGTGAAGGCCATTGAAAAATTCTGAGGCCTTCAATTTGAAAAGCCAGTGCCAGCCGCGGTCCGCCGCCCGTACTCGGCATCGGCCCAGTAGCCGCCGCGATTCACTTCAAGGCGCTGGCACCGACTCGCCAATAGTACAAATACACGCGGGTAGACTTACCCAGTACCCACTTTTTATAGAAATTGGTTAACAATTTTAATAAATAATAACGTTGTACTTCCCTGGATAAAAACGGTTATAATACCTTTCATTTAGGCGGTTTGTTAGCTAAATATTCCGGAAAATATATTTTCCGTTTCTGAGAAACTTGATAATGTTAGAAGCTATAATAAATTACTAACCATTGGCGCTATATCGCGACGTAACCCGGCTAGTGACTAATTCGTAACTAAGTTATTTCTTAGACCAAAGCTCGAAGGAAACAAGCGTTTCATAGTTAATCTGAAACCACTTAATAAGTTTATCTTTAGGACTACCAAACAGCATGCAAATTAATACCGCGTGACGGCTATATATCTAGCCACAATCGGTATTAAAGGCGCAATTTTTCTTGCCCCTACACGTACAAGGCCTTCTGACCGAAAGTACTTATGACTTCAGTTTCAACCGAATAACCCATCAAAATTAAAAACATTAATCGACATCCATTTCTGTTTGTCCGTCGCCCCACGGGGTTTTACGAAAATAAAATGAAAGAAGCTATGGGGTATTTAAGATGTCGCGGATACAAATTAGTGTTTATTTGGATGTGCATCGCAAACACCTAAAGTCAATGCGTTACTCAATTAGTCAGACTTCGTAATAAATTACGAAAAAAGTAATTTGTCGCCGCAACTAAGTTGTAAATACCTGGGAATCGAGCTGATACCAACAATCTTACTATTGGCCTACGATAAGAGAAGTAAAATAGCCCAGATGGCAAAAAATGTTTACGAAGCTTAAATCTTACACTCTCTAGTTGCAGCATGCCCAGCCGCTAAATACGGGTGGATGTATAAAATCTAATATCTAGTAAGACATACAAAGATATGAGAGCGACAAAAATACCTTGCATTATTTAAAATCAGTAATGTGTACCGACATGGCTTCAAAAACGGTAAATCCGGATACGGAATGGCCCCTTTCCAAAAAAGCTTTCAATAATATTATTCAAATTTGGGCCAGCCAGAAGTCAACTTATTTGCTTCTTGAAATAATACTAAACATACCAGATTCATATCCTGGAAACAGGATTTGGACTCAGTATCTGTAGACGCATTTACCCTAAGTTAGGAGTTTAGTTACTTCTATGCCTTTCCACTATTTTCCCTAATATTAAAAGGCCTCAGAAAGATTGTCGACGGTCATGCAAACGAAATCTTAGATTTCTCTTATGGGCCTACGCAGCCGGTTTTCATTACTTCAAAACTTTATAACATCGGAGGTTCCTTCTTTGTATCAATCATGCGAAGAATCTTTTACAATCTCACTTCAGAGATCATTATTCTTTACACAAAAACCTTATCCTGGGTGCCGCGAAACTCTGCAGTAATCTTTCATCCGGCGAGGCGTCAGCGAAGACTCTCGATAACACTAATGTTAGCGACCTTCTCGGACAGCACCGTGAAACAGTACAACACTTCACTTAAACTTTGGTAGCAGTTTTGTAACGTCAACAGTTAATACATACTCGTATATTATAGGAGTCATCTTAGAAATCAGTGCTGACCTTTCAGGCAAAGCAATTTGAAAAAGGCTGTGCTTCAATTCCCACCACTCCGCTTTGTCCGCTATCATAGGAAATAATATAGGCTCTGAGGAATACGTCAAGCGTCTTCGCAAAGGTGCCTATAAATTAAGGCCTGCAAGACACTTGGGATCCTCAGTTAGTCGTAAATTCTATCTCATCGTGGCTTTATAACAATAATTTAACCTTAGAAAAGATTACAATGACACTTGTTATCTTATTAGCACTATGTACCGGCCTCAAATTCCGGATGCTGACCTTTGTTAAACTCAAAAACATAAATTATTTTTGTAAGTGGAGTTAAAATTAACATCACGGATATTATAAAAACATCCACCATCGATAGAAAGCAACCAGTCTTGTTCTTGCCGTACATTTAAGCCTTACTAATTCACCTACATTTACATTTACCATCCTTTCAGACTACATTTCTAAAATTGTAATGTTAGAACTGAAAACACAAGCAGGTTTTTGTTAACATACAAACGGTCATATAAGCCTGCGACTACGCAATCCGTTAGTCCATGGGTGAAGCATGTCCTATCAGCGAGCGGCGCCGATATCAGAAATTTTATAAGGACACAGCGCAAAACTCGCCTCATCTTGGCAGCGATTGCTGCTAGAGTTAACATAGAAACTATTCGTAAAACTGTGGGTTGGTCTAGTTCTTACAACTCATTCCTATATATATCATTAACTACGGACTATTTTTAACGAGGGCGAATTTGCCCGTTCCGCATATCTACCGTTTAATTAATATAAAATACCTAATTTTACGTTATACTAATAACTATTAGTAATCATAGTTAATTTATAAAGTGATCATGAAACCTTGTATTAAGCAATAAACATGGCTATTAGTACTTAAATAAGTAACAGTAAATAATATGCCTTAACCATTATTATTAGTTAGTTGTAATATTAAGACAGAAACAATAAAACTATAATTGATACTTTTATGGTTTTTGGAAAACTTTCTGCTCTAAACATCTACTTGGTAATATAATCATATCTGAAGAATTAAGCGATGAAATACAATATATGATCAAACGAACTTCAGAGACGTGAAGTTCGATCATTATTGTATGAATCGCTTAATTCGAAGATATGATCACCCTCCCACCCTTATTCAACCCCATAACAGAAAGTTTTGGGTGAATATCTTGAATCTAAAATAATGAGGTGACCGCAAGATGGCGGGAGGTAGGACGGAAATGAATTTATGGTTGAGTTTTTTTTTTAAATCTCTAAAATTTTGTGCGGAAGTAGCCTAGTAAATAGAGGTACTACTTGGTAATATAATCATATCTTCGAATTAAGCGATTCATACAATAATGATCGAACTTCACGTCTCTGAAGTTCGTTTGATCATATAATATACGTAAACGTAAACATCCATACATACACACAAACTTTTTATTTATATGCAGGTGTACAGTTCCGATATCATAAAATAATATTCATTTCTTTACACTTATAATTATTTTTTACCATAAAATGGCAAAACTGCCTTCCGTCGTGTATAAAACACGAATTTTTCGCTCGGATTGTTTACATTTTTCCTGATTTATCAAAAACGGATCAGCCAATTTCTGTAAAATTTAAATGGGACTATTTCGGGAGTATATCCTTTCGAACTAAAAAAGATTTTTTCGATTCGGTTCACCATTGGCGAAATCATCAATGTTCATCGTGTACTAAATTCGGAGATTTCGCTCGATTTGCTTATATTATTGTTAGTTTTTTCAAGAACGACTCTGCCGATTTCTGTAAAATTTAAATGGGACTACCTCGGGAGAATACCCTTTCGAACTAAAAATAATTTTTCGATTCGGTTCACAATTGACGAAATTATCGTTGAACATACACAAAAAATACATACATACGAACATAGAAACTCCTCCTTTTTGGAAGTCGGTTGATAAATACTTAGTTCCTTTATAATCAAAGCTACATTATCTGCAAATAAAGTCAATTTCTCCGCACAAAATCGATTAGTGACTTCAAATCATACTCTCAGATAGTTATCCAAGGAACGGGATCAAACACTTGACCTACATCGAGGGTAAGACTCGTTGGTCTGTACCAGCAAAAAGATGCGGGCTATCTGCAAACAGAGAGCTAGTAATGATTTTCCTCCTTTCCAAGAGATAGCGAAATATTTAGAAATGTTGGGATATCTTGCAACTGAAGTCTGATGTAATCGTACACTGAACTTAGTGTGTGTTTTACTGAACAAATGCAGCGCTGGTAAAATAAGAGCCACTTTATGAAATTGAGATCATGATCAGTGTTCTTAAAGTCATTAAATAGTATAATTCAAAAAGTATTGAGACTTAGATACAAAAATGGAATCACAAAAAGAGCACGAGCAAGAGTTTTAAAAAAATGTTAAAATCAGTTTCTCAACATAAAACGAATTTAATAATGTAATAAAATCGGCCAAGTGCAAGTCGGACTCGCGCACGAAGGGTTTCGTACCGTATGGGAGCCCCATACTTCGTGCCGTTATTAATTAATAGCGAGCAAAAAACTCCTAAAAATCACGTTTGTTGTATGGGAGCCAAACTTAAATATTTATTTTATTCTAATTTTAGTATTTGTTGTTATAGCGGCAACAGAAATACATAATCTGTGAAAATTTCAGCTGCCTAGCTATCGCGGTTCGTGAGATACAGCCCGGTGGCAGACAGACAGACGGACATCGAAGTCTTAGTAATAGGGTCCCGTTTTTACTATTTGGTTACGGAACCCTAAAAAGCATACGATCAAATTAGAGATCCTTCTTTTCTGAAGTCAGTTATAATGTTTTGACATACGTCATAATGTCGTTTGATATTAAAGTAGGTATGCTGTAACTGTAAAAGTTCAGCAAAAATACTAGACTAAGATGTAGCGATGTCATTAGGTACAAACCTACGTATTGCTCATCAAAGCTTATTTACCTTTGAGGTCGTAATTTTAACCAGCTATTTATATTTACGAAATACTGTATAACAACGTATAATATGCACATAAACATAAATAAATAAGAGGAAAATTACCATCAAAGTACAAAAATAACACATAAAGATAATTACATTACTCATGAAATTCTGACGTTAGATATTATGATGAGTTTTCGTATTCTAAAATTATAATTATTTCTCTGTGGTATCAAATTCTTTGAACTGGTTTGTTTACTCGTCCAACGAGAACCAAGCGTGGAGAGTTTTGATCTATGTTAGTCCGATGCATAACAGTCAATTAGTCTCATCTAGATAGGAAACATGATAAAGAAGCTCCATAGAGGAATTATGTACCTAGTACTTTATTTTGATTAAGATCTTTTTAAATATATGGCCGTCTTACCACAAAAGTTTTACATACGCTTTATTAACAGTACAAATTGCACGGTTAAACAGTGTTTAAACACTGTAACACGCTTTAAAGCGTGTTTAAATCTTTTGTGGTAAGGCGGAATGTGTCGTTACTCATAAATTATTAGTCCATTGTTGAACGTAGACCTACAATTTGAATTTTAGCAATTGGGCCATAATATTCTCTACACTTTCTCACTTAAAAGCTGATGAATTTACCTGATTAGTGAGCTTAAAATAATAATAACTAAAACATTTTTAATAATATAAAAATAGCTTACTCCCAAAAAAATATTGGTAATTGATAAACCTACCTAATGTATGTTATAAGCGCCATTATGAGTTATTTCAGACAGTAAAACTTAAATGGAAATCGGTCAGTGAAATTTTTAAACCGTATATTTTTCCCAACAATTCATTAAATAGACCTGATTCGGAAAAATAAAGTTCAAATTAGCACAGCTAGAAATTTAGTGAATCCGTCCAGTATTTTTGTAAAAAATAATTATTTTTCGCAAAAATAGTAAAAACCCGCCTTCCATCGTGTACAAAATTCGAATATATCGCTCGAATTGTTTACATTATTGTTGTTTTTTAAAAATCGGCTCAGCCGATTTCTGTAAAATTCAAATGACACCACCTCAAGAGTTATAAGTTATATAGTTACTTTGCCTTTGACTTTAGACTTTGCTTATGCAAGCAACCACGTGTTAGAAATAAAATCATTGATACATTAACAAAGTCGTATTTTCCGGTTATGCCGATGTTGTACTGTAACCTGAGGCTGTAACATACAAATCTCTGTAAAGTTCGTCTCTCCGTTACTAATTTCAAAATAAGTTCTTAAAGACTTGCACTGTGCACTACCTGTGCAGCTAACATAGGCACCATGACATAATTTTATCGATTTCCTAAAATATGTACCTTTACCATAGCTGTGTCGTTGTTTGGCAAGTGACAAAAATTCAAAAAATGTTTTAAATTACTTGCACACGCACAGTCTTTATTTTTTTTGTAAGTAGTTCTATAATTTAATTAATATTTTTTTTTTTTGTTCTTATAAGTATATTTATCTACACTAATGTTGTAACATTCTACTTATGTTTCCAATACTTGACTTATAATGACTACTGTTATAGCGCAGACAACAAAACACTCAATTTAAGCAATTTCACATGATGTTATAATATCCACATCGATATCGTAAAATCTCATTATAACATCAATAAAACGCGACCAATTAACCTGGCGAGCCTTATGTCAAAATCCTCATACAAGTTGTTTAAAATTTTGAAATTAGGCTGGCTTTTGAAAACTGTTGGGTTATACGTGAAAACTTCGTCGAAACTACTAAACTTACATACACAAAACTCTTTGGTAAGATCTTGTGCCAATGAAATTAAAAAGAACAGCGCGCGCTCGCTCCTGATTGGCCCTGCGCGCGCAGCTGCGCTCTCATTGTTTAGATTTTAATGGCGGCAAGTTCACTGTGACAATACACGTACGCGTGAATTTAATGTTTCGCAATATGTTTTTTTTAATTTTATTTGTGAAGATAAAGTAGTGTATGCAACTGCATATAACACGGGTATTAAAACACTCGTTACTATTATGAAACGAGCGCAGCGAGTTTCATAATAGTATTACTCACACTCGTGTTTTAATACCCTTCATTATATGACATGACATGACATGACACTCGTGTTTTAATACCCTTCATTATATGACAGTTACATAAACTACTATTAGATAAGTATGGTTGGTAATTTTATGTACTTTATGTGTATGTAAGTATTTATTAGTATGTATGTGTATGTTTTATAAGTACGAACTATTTTTATTAACGCACACCCTCGTCTTTACTTGATCTATATTCCTATTCCATCCAAAGGTTGCCTGGCAGATATCGCTTTTAGCGATAAGTCCGCCTCTTGTTACACGCTATAGTTATAATGTTTTTGTTATCTGTGTTACTTGTGCTCTTTGTGTTAACAATAAAGAATATCTATCTATCACACTAGTATCAGAGCTTTTGATCTAATTTAGTTAATTAATAGTAGTTTATGCAACTGTCATATAATGAAGGGTATTAAAACACGAGTGTGAGTTTATGAAACGAGCGCAGCGAGTTTCATAATAGTAACGAGTGTTTTAATACCCGTGTTATATGCAGTTGCATACACTACTTTATCTTCACTAATAAAAATAAAAATAAAACATATTGCGAAACATTAAATTCACGCGTACGTGTATTGTCACAGTGAACTTGGCGCCATTAAAATCTAACCAATGAGAGCGCAGCTGCGCGCGCAGGGCCAATCAGAAGCGAGCGCGCGATGTTATAATGAGATTTTACGATATCGATGTGGATATTATAACATCATGTGAAATTTCTTAAATTGAGTGTTTTGTTGTCTGCGCTATAACAGTAGTCATTATAAGTCAAGTATTGGAAACATAAGTAGAATGTTACAACATTAGTGTAGATAAAACAACATTCCTACATCTGTATGATCTCCAGACGCCCCCACTCAGATCTTGCATCATTACAAAGCAGAAAACTCCCCTAGGACATAAATAAATGACACTTTGTATCTTCTTAATTAGAGTTTCCTCCACGTGACGAGTAGCTGTCCTCCCGACTTGTTCCGCGGAATGTCTCGTCATTAATCACTAGGTAGGTACCATAAAACTCGCCGTTCGTTAGTTACTCATTCTACATTTTTTGCATTTGTTATTGCGTTAGATGAATCGACAACACAGTATTTTTAACACGCTTTTATTAGGTCAACATATGTAACTAACATGTAATGGAATCTAGGGTAACTAATTTAACCATCTTTCAAGGATCGTAGCGTAATGAAAATTGGCAGCTGTATGTAGTTCTGATTACAATACAATATTATGTCACTGTCGAACTGATCTGATTATGGAGCCGTAAGATATGAACTAGAACTTCATGATGGAAAATCGTATCATAGCTGTTTTGGATTTCTTAGAAAAGTCTTGTAATGAACTTTGACCACGATTAGGTTTCAAGGTTTGATGAGAGTGTTTTTTAGTTTTTTAACTAAATTTAAATTTATTCATATGTTACAAGCTTTTATTTAACTTGCAATGGATATACCTACCTATTTATATGAGTAGGTACCTATGCAGGTTCGGGTGGAATCTTGCAGTAAAATTTGACCAACTTCACGGTTTCCGATTGAGCTGGCATTTTGCACGCATATGTATATCGCGTGACAGTGCAATAATATGGTACCACGGAGCTGATCTGATGATGGAGTCGGAAGTACCTAGGCCATATGGACTCCTGTACTGAACAAGATAATATACCCGTCGTGTTTGGGCTCGTTGTACTTGTCTTGGCTAACACTCTGCTGCTACATGATATCTAGGATCTCAAAAGCTTGTGTTGTATTTTATGTCATATTTTATATTTTTTTTAAATCACTAGCGGACCTAGCAATCGTAGTTTTGCCACATAGAAATGATTATGGGGCAGGCCAGCCATACACCTAAGAGTGTTAAAAGTAGCTTATGAACTATTTTCAGACATACGAATGCACACAAAAAAATCACAATAATTATTTTTCGCATAAAATGGCAAAACCACCTTCCATCGTGTACAAAATTCGAACATTTCGCTCGATTGCTTACATTATTGTTAACGGCCAAGCCGATTTCTGTGAAATTTAAATAGGACCAGCTTGGGAGTATACCCTTTCGAATTAAATTTTTTTTCGATTCAGTTCTCAATTGGCGAAACTATCGATGAACATACACAAAAAAAAATACATACACACGAACATAAAACCTCCTTTTTTTTGGAAATCGATTGAAAATCGGTCAAGCGTTTCCGAATTCGATAACAAACTTATTCTGTGACACGAGATTTTTATATATTAGAAGAATGCTAAATAATAATAAGTGGAAAAAGGTAAACAAAAATTGGTCAAGCATGAGTCTGACTCGCGCACGGAGGGTTCCGTACTGTATGGGAATATAAATATTTTAAATAAAATCCCCTTAAATATTTATTTTATTTTAAGTTTATTATTAATTATTGAAGTGAATATACAACTTAATAAACTAAAAATTTCAAGCATCTATCTGTTACCATTATAAATATCGATAATATTAAATAAATATTAATTATATTCTGTTTTTAGTATTTGTTGTTATAGCGGCAACAGAAATGCATCATCTGTGAAAATTTCAGCTTTCTAGCTATAACGGTTCATGAGATACAGCCTGGTGACAGACAGACGGAAGGACAGCGGAGTCTTAGTAATAGGGTCCCGTTTTAACCCTTTGGGTACGGAACCCTAAAAAGTAATGCGTTACACATAAAAAATTACGCGTCAAATTGAGTACCTCCTCAGTTTCGTCGGTCAAAAAAAAGGTAACAAAACCGGGAGAGGAATCTGCACAGGGATATAGGGAATGTGACCGTGGCACTCGTGGCCGCGATTCGCTCGGTTGGCTTCCGGCCACGCGTGAGCTTTTGACGTCAAATGTCCATGCACATTGGCGCGCGGAGTCAAACATGTTTGGATAATCCTTACAACTCTTTCAGATTCCGATTATTTAATTGTTCTAACATCGTGAGTTAACAAATTAATACCTACCTACTAAATATTATAAATGTGAATGTAAGTTCGTTTGTTACGCTTTCACGCAGCAACCGAGCAACGGATAGACTTGGTTTTTGACATGGATATAGTTCAAAGGTTGGAAAGTGCCATAGAGTACTTTGTATGCCGAAAAAATATAAGGTTCCTGTGGGATAGCATAAAAATCAAAAAAATGCGGGCGAAGCCTAATGCACATAATGTTATTTTTAAACTTTCATGATTTGGGCATATTATTCTTATACAAAGGGACTTATGAACATAATGTCAACTATAACACATAATGCTGATAAGTCTCTTAGTATACTAATTTCTCGCCAACTTCACTGGTTCATTTAGGCACTGAAATTAATTACTCGTATCAGCATTTAAAAATAAAAGTTTTTTTAAATATTTACCTATCTTTAAAAATTATTCTTTCACTGCTTCTTTTTAGATATTTCCAAAACGTCCTCATTGAAGTGAAACTTCTAATGCGACTTCCAACGAGGTTGTGTTAAACGTTTAACTAAAAATTTCAAGCATCTACCTGTTACCATTATAAACATCGATAATATTAATTAATATTAATTATATTCTGTTTTTAGTATTTGTCGTTATAGCGGCAACAGGAGCTACCATGGAGCGGGTAGGAAAGCACTGTTGCGTCAAAGTTTCACTTCTTCCGCGCGGAGGGACTCCACTTGCATATTTTTTTATTAGTAATTATAACAATAAGCTTACTTTTAACCCGTACATAGCCCATCTACGAATTCCGCATAACCTCCTACAAACATATTTTCCAAAACCACGTAAAATCCAGGAACAAAAAGCGTAGCACTGTTTACACGACGATATGATGAAATTTAAGCGCACATTCGCTCGTATGCTGGATCCAATAACAAGTTGTTTGACAGCTCAGCCGTGAATAACTGGCGCAGGAGAAAGAACTACGACACTGAGGTATTACACCTGGAGCTTGGCGCTGATTAAAAACACCTGGAGCCGAAAATGCATTGACTGGTAGTTTTTAGGGTTCCGTACCCAAAAGGTAAAAACGAGACTCTATTACTACGACTCCGCTGTCCGTCCGTCTGTCTGTTTGTCACCAGGCTGTATAGTCTCATGAACCGTTATAGCTACGCAGATGACATTCTCACAGATGATTTGTATTTCTGTTGCCGCTATAACAACAAATACTAAAAATTATTAACATTTGAGGGGGGCTCCCGTACAACAAACGTGATTTTTGGTCGATTTTTGCTTGATATTAAAAACGGCAATTGGTAAAAGCTTGTATTATTTGTGGTATTTAGTATTTATTTATTTCTTGCGTTATGTACAGAACGGTACACCACGTTCCCACAAAGTACGGAACCCTTCGTTCGCGAGTTCGACTCGCACTTAGCTGATTTTTATTTGCCATTAATGTCTGGTATATCCAGTTGCTACTTTTAGCTAGGAGTTAAGACAAGATCAATGTAACTGTACATTTCTAGTGACTAACACTAAACTTATCTCCTACCACAGTTGCGTTGCGTTTGGATTAAGTACATTGACTAGCTCAAGCTTATTACGAGTAGGACTAAAAATAATTGGTCGCGTTACTCTCTTAAGTGACTTTCTTTTCCTTATCTGGTAGCGTGACACTAAAAAAAGCCTGCTTCAAGCCTTCTGTGTCGGCTTTTTGCTGTAGTACATAGGCTATCCACGAAGTGCTATGCATATAAAATTTCTTCATTTCCATTTAGCACATCCGCTGATTTGTATAATTCGACCTATAGCTATTCCTATCCTTATCTAATATTATAAATTCTAAACTTGTGACTTTAATGGTTTGTCGGTTTATCTGTTTTCATTACGCTAGCCCAGTGCGATTAACGTATTCAAGTTTATCGAATTTCTTCTACAGTCGGTATGAAGGGTGTCTCCCAAAGTTTCCCTTCATAAAAACCCATTGGTACGTAAATCATCTTTGTTTACAAACCAAAGCACACTTCTGGGATTTTTTTAGCCTGATTTCATTGACTTTTACGCAAAAAAAAATTGTAAGAGAAAGTTTTGAACGGGAAAACCCCTTAATGAAAATCTGAACTGACATCCCAAGAACTGCTAAGAATATCTACGACGATGCTCGCCAAAAGATTCAACTTTTGAAATATTAAAGCAGGATTTCTTTTAGATGAACTTTAGCTAATTTATGTAATTTATTTTAGCAGAACTTGAGACTGAGATTAATTGCATGAAGTTAAAAAGAACTTTCATTTTTCTATTAGACCGGTAAAGAGACGGTGGGCCGCAAGCGCCCTCTTTAGTATTTGAGAAAGTGAGTGGGCAGAAGAGGGATGGATATAAATAGTTGACCTAATATTTTCCCTTCATTAAATTAGGCTTCCTATAACAATCTTTATTTAGGTGTTTAACTGAGTCCAATTTTCTATCCCGCACCTTTGTAAGCTGGAAAATTAAACGATAAATTATTCATTTCAATATCATAATACGAAACTTTATGAAACGAATTGTACCTACTCGTACGTGTAAATATATTTCTACGGATATTTGTCCAAGTTCTATACCATTGTTAAAAGCCTAGAGATACTTAGTTGCTCTTCTTGGGTTTTGGTCCAAAAAGGCATATTTTTAATACTCGTAATGTGTGGTTTTTGAACGAACACGAAAGTTCGAAAGCCATAGTCAACCACATACTTTACAAAAAGTACCTAAATGCAGCAGGAAACGAGCTGTGATTGGCTATTAAGTCGTAAAAATTAATAAATAAATTTAAAAAGAATTCATGGTCAGAAACTCGGATGGGTTTGGAAGACCATTCTGGTCGAGCCGTCGGAGCTAAGAACAAGTCTAGATTAGTTATTTTTAAAGCTTAAAGAACTCTGTATTGGAAGAAATAAATCTACAAACTATTATTGTAATAATGGTGTTTCTACTGCATCGAGTCCTCGGTTTTCCCAACACTCTTGTATTATACAGTTATGTGCTTAAACGAAATTATTATTTAACCAAATAGTTCACTCATAATTTCTTTAATTGTCTACTTTTCTTGGGCTTCTATGGGTGCAACTGAAATCTTCCAATTCAATTGCGAGCGTGAAACAACAGCGTCATACAATGTTTTGATCATTTGACTTTTATTGATTTTTTGCCTGTAATAAAACATGGTTGTGATACTGAATGCAGCGATATTTTAATACTCACATATGTCAGTAATTTAAATTTTCAAAACGTTGCCTTAATGGTATCTTTGTATTCATTTAAAATGATCTTATAAATAAATACATAAGTACTGCTGTTACCTATACATTCATAAAAGTAATGCATTGGCCTCATCAATCAAAATAATTGCCTTAATAGTATTTAGGTACATTTATAAGTAATGAAATTTATTGTGCAAAATAGTGCATTATCCGCGGAATTCGCTAAGTTATTCAAGTGGCGTGACACGTCTCCGAGATTGATCGCGAGTAAGCGTGACACTCCACATTGCGACACGATTCTATAGGTGGTCTCAAATCGATTCTCATAATTTATTACTCACGAAATCATTATCGATCACTGCATTACCATAGTTATCTGCCCACCTGTACAGTGGTACTTATAGTGTGCACTTTTTATTAAAATTACAAACCTATAAATAATAAATTCAGAAAGTGGAGCTGTAAAATGTCTCTTAATTTTTTATCAATAGGAAAATTTAACAGCAGCTAGTGCCTTTTTTTCATAATTTTATAAAAGTAGAACTGTAAAGTAAAAAGAAAAGTTTTGAAAACATGAAATAATAATGGTTATTTATTATCATTTCACACTAAGCAAAAAATAGGTACTTCTAGTCAATATCAGTTGACAGAAATTTAAACTTACTACCTTTAAAATTAGTCTATCTTCGTCAAACATTTCTTTGTACTCTAGATTTCTCTTCTTTTATAGTTACTTAGAGAAATTGCTCTAAGCGATAAGGCCGCTAGTAAAAAACCTAAATATGACATGTTGTTCGTGTACGTTTTTAGGGTTCCGTACCCAAAGGGATCTTTCGACTTCGATGTCCGTCTGTCTGTCTGTTCGTCTGTCCGTCTGTCCGTCTGTCCGTCTGTCTGTCACCGGGCTGTATCTCATGAACCATTATAGCTAGGTAGCTGAAATTTTTATAGATGATGTATTTCTGTTGCCGCTATAACAACAAATACTAAAAACAAAATAAAATAAATATTTAAGGGGGGCTCCCATACAACAAATCTGAATTTTTAGACGTTTATCGCTCTATATTAATAATGGTAATAGGTAGATGCTTGAAATTTTCACAGAATATTTAGTTTTATATTCGCTTCAATAGCAAATAATAAAATGAAAACAAAATCAATATTTAAGGGGGGCTCCCATCCAGTACGGAACCCTTCGTGTGCGAGTCCTACTCGTATTTGGCCGATTTTTAATATTTTTGAAGTAACACTTCTAATGCGACTTCTAATATGGTTGCGTTAAACGTTTAAAGCTACCATGGAGGGGGTATGAAAGCACTGTTGCGTCGAAGTTTCACCTCTTCCGCGCGAAGGGACTCTCCACTTGATTTTTTTCTAAAGTAGTTTTTAGTTGTTGTTTTTTATGTGTTTTTTATTTATCTATCTCCTTTTAAAACATTTTCAACCACATTTTTATGAGAAGTCTCTAGAAGAAAATAAATTATAAGAAAAGAAATTATGAAACTCAATATCTTAACATTACTGCAGGTACTTTGTTAAACTACTTACGACGGACGGCTTTAGTCTTCGCGAGAAGAAACTTCTATTTACAAGTTAAAGAGTTTTATTAACAAGTTAGATGTCGATAGGCAGTCGTGAGTTAAGTATAGTGTATTTATTTTTATAAAATGGATATTACATTTTGGTGTAAAAACGCGGTCTTGTCTTGTACTGTAGTCGTATAGTACCAGCCTTTATTACAAGCTTTTATTTAACTTGCAATGGATGTACCTATGTATGTATGTAAGTTCAAGCGGAACCTTGCAAGTTAAATTTGACTCATTTTCCGGGTTCCGATTGAGCTGAAATTTTGCACGCATATGTATATCGCGTGACAATGCAATAATATACTCGTAGTACCATGGAGCTGATTTGATGATGGAGTGGGAAGGTGGCCACAGGAACTCTTGTACCAAACTCTCTACTGCTACATGATATCCAGGAACTAAAAAGCTTGTTTTTTAAAAACTTCTTATTTAATAATAATTTATTATATTCTACTGTAGAAGATAGACCTTTTCGTGTAGGTTAATTGGGCCATATCAAATATTTACATGAAAAAACCGGATACACTCATGATAATATTTGAAACGGCCGAGCCGCTATGCGCCGACTGGTTTCGAAGTAGTTAGTACTTCTTCATCAGGGAATACACTACTTCGAAACCGGCCGGCGCATAGCGGCTCGGCCGTTTCAAATATTATCGTGAGTGTATCCGGTTTTTTCATATAAAAATTCAATAATGAATCCTCACGCTAGTTTCAATGAAGTAATTGGGCCATATTCAACACACAAAACTGTGCGAGTATATAGGATTTACATGCGCCATCGAATTTCTTCTACAGACATTTAAATATGTAAGTTTCCTTGCCACAGTTTCCTTCACGGAAAAGCCAGTGGTGTTAAAACTGTATATTCAGTTCCAAAGAGCTCATTGGTACGGAACGGGATTTTACCTTAGGGACATAACTATATCATCCACACATTTGCATCTTTGAATTCAAAAAGTCATCAGAACTTTTTTTGGTGGGTGCTCTATTTAACTAACGGTGTTAAAAAATTAAAATAAGAACTTGTTTTTTTTTTGCATGCAATAAAAGTGTTTTTTTACATCTTAGAATATATGAATCGTACCTTTTTTTTATTGTACTTTCTATCCTACAACTTGAATAATGTAATAGCGAAAGTGAAAATACATTTTATGCCAAAAACGATAGACCAAATTTTATCCTGGAAAAATAACAACGATGAAGACTTACAAGTAAGTTTCAATAACTCTGACACCAGGGCTTGCCACCCGGCCTATACGAACTTACTTACTTAGTTTCAATAGTTATAAAAAAAATGGTATAATTATAATATAATTATACCATTTAATTAAAACAAAACAAAATTATATTTACTGTCAGTCAAATTCCTTTATGCGCCAGTTTACCAAAAAGCACTCTAATAAACATTTGAAAAAAAATTGGTTGCCTGTAAAGTCGGTATACGGGCGAAAGTTTTACGTGACAACGACTTTGAGACGAATAGTGCCTCTCACTCGCTCTCATTGTGAGCGCATGAAGTGTGAGCGGGGAGCGTAACGCAGTTTCTTGAAGTGTCACCCGGCAAACCAATTTATAAGACGTTGTCACGTCAAAAAGTCACGGTCAATATCATGTACAACTGCAACGTACGTAGCAACAGCGTGAAAAGAAATCAAATAACTCTCAATATAGCAAATATCTTAAACTTTCAATGTAGCTAAAGAAAACGACATAAATCACATGTCACAAATGTACGTGAAATGATGAATAGACGCAGTAGGATGTGAACTCGGCGGGAGTCCAACGAGAGCCAATGTAGAGTTTAATGTATTGGTCGGGTTCTTCTATTTATTCGCGATAATTGTTGCGAAAAATCTACTTTACCAATAAAGATGTATAAAGAGCCATTCAAAAATTTAACTGTGTTTAAAAAATGCTAACAAAATGATATAACAGCATTCTGTTATGTCATCATTAAACATAGCATTTAATATTAGCATTTATTTATTCCAGACTTGTGTGATGACACAAGACTGGAATATTTAATGTAACATTGTCTAGGACCCGTCATTTGCAAAATCGTCGCGATATTTTTGGTGTTTCAGATTACTCAAAACCGTAAAAAGTGAATGAATGAATGACACCTTCCATGGCCAACTTTGAAGATAATTAAAGTTTTGTAATCTTAATAAAATTTCTTACCACGTAAATGCACAAGTATACATGCAGAAAAATAATATAATCAAAGAAATATTTAATAATTTTCTTTAAATACAATTGTAAAGTACTGTACTGTACCAGCCTTTTCAAAAGTCCACTGAAGGACGTAGGCCTACCCACGAAGGGTGATTGGGCCATATCCACCACACTGGCCAAATGCGGTTTGGTGGATTCACATTGCAGGTTGCCTCACGATGTTTTCCTTCGCCGAAAAGCCAGTGATGTGGAATTCTGTACATAAATTCCAAAGAACTCATTGGTACAGGATCGGGATTTGAACCCACGACCTCACGATCGCAAGGCGGGTGTTACTACCTCTAGGCCACCACGGCTACAATTGTATAGTAAATTTCGCTAATTCATCGTTGATTATATTAATTTGGTCATGTGTAGGATGGTTCTGATATTTAACTAGTTTGATTTTCTGGAATCGATATTTTCTAGACCACCAAGAAGACATAGGTAGTATCGAGGTGTAATTGTTTTCAGCTATGTCATTGCCAGGGAAGCGAGGGGTCGTCATCAGGTGGCCTTCGATATAAATAGCAGTGAGCATCCGAGATCAAACGAATTGTGTGCCCTGGGCCGTAAGCGGCCCGTCCACATGACAGCGTCAGCCTCCCTCCGCCCTTGGTCCGCCCCTGTGTCTCCTTGCGTCAACTTACTGTGATTGCCATCATATGGGATGTAAATACACTTTATTGATGACTTTGCTAATATTTGCGATGGTAAAAATAAAACGAAAATCAAAAGCGCGTACCGAAACGCAGATTGCCATAACATAGGATTCCAAGATGCTAGGCAGTTCTTCAGTAGGTATTGTCATTTAATAGGTAAGATTTGTCTGTATCATTATTTTTATTTCGTCACTAATAAAGCAATCGAACGAGTTTTAATTTAATGTACTAAATAGACGTAAAATTAGGTTTTGTTTCTTTGTAATTTATTCTGTGCACTGTAATATACTTCAAAACAAAATGTAATAGATATCCAATACGTTTATTTACTTTTAATGTCTGTCTGACCCAAACTTTACTAGCTGATCTGACCAAATATTAAAAAAAGCTTAAGTATCAATTCAAGGACATTGAAACAATACAAAACACTTATATGGCTCTGAAATTTTCAGCACAAGTGTGAAACCTTGAAATTTGAGATATTAAAACTTTTTTCATTGTTTCAGATACTAAACAACCCGTTGGCCGCGAAAAGTATGCCAGCGAAACATGTGCCAGCAATTGGAGTACTGGAACACAATGCCTGCCAAGAACGTTATTTCGAAATGGCTGCGGGCGAAACAAGGGAAGCATAAACACTCACCATGGCGCTAGTGTGCGAATAACCATCGGAAAAATATGAACGGGACCGAAACGGACCTACTGGTGGCAAAGAGCCAAGTTGACATCATCTACAGGGGCCCCGAATATTCACT
Organism: Hypomecis atomaria; assembly: GCA_964007245.1. Taxonomy (NCBI): domain Eukaryota; kingdom Metazoa; phylum Arthropoda; class Insecta; order Lepidoptera; family Geometridae; genus Hypomecis; species Hypomecis atomaria. The sequence continues at coordinate 11,043,549 of OZ023294.1, read as the reverse complement.
AGATACCGCCGGTACCGCCTACAACTCTTCCATAGAATTCAATGTCACTTTCGATAATACCTCCATATACAACTTCACAGACATCACAGAACACTGGAATATTTACATCAACCTTCTCCAAGAAAGAGCTCTACTCGTTTGTTTTCTGCTTCTCTTCTCGCTGACGACAGTCTTTGGCAACATGCTGGTAATACTTGCTGTCGTTCGAGAACGCTACCTCCATACTTCGACAAATTACTTCGTGACATCGCTAGCAGTGGCCGATTGTCTGGTCGGCCTCGTGGTGATGCCCTTCTCGGCGCTTTATGAAGTTCTGGAGCACACGTGGTTTTTCGGAGTGGACTGGTGTGATGTGTGGCGGTCGCTTGACGTCCTGTTCAGTACAGCATCGATACTGAACCTATGCGTGATATCTCTGGATCGCTATTGGGCTATCACGGACCCCATAACGTACCCGATGCGTATGAGCGGTCGCAAAGCCGCTTTTCTCATCGCGGCCGTCTGGGTGTGCTCCGGGGCGATATCCTTTCCAGCAATCGCGTGGTGGCGGGCCGTCCGCATCGAAGAAGTACCCGATTATAAGTGTCCGTTCACGGAAAACTTAGAGTATATCATATTCTCATCGACAATATCTTTTTACTTACCTCTTTTTGTGATGGTGTTCACATATTATCGCATATACCGCGCAGCGACTATACAGACGCGGTCGTTAAAGATAGGGACTAAGCAAGTGATGAGGCCGAGTGGGGAGTTGGAGTTGACTCTGAGGATACATAGAGGGGGGACAGTGAGACAGAGGAGTGACGTGTGTCAAGGGGTGTGTACGCCTGAGGAAGCTGATCAAGAGCCATTGACAGCTTTGCAGAACAACGGATTGTCGCGATCGTCGACGCGGTTGACGAACGTGGCGCATGCAAAGAACTTGCCGAAGAACTTTTCGTTGTCGCGCAAGTTGGCAAAATTTGCGAAGGAAAAGAAAGCGGCGAAGACTTTAGGGATAGTGATGGGGGTATTCATTGTGTGCTGGCTGCCGTTCTTTGTGGTGAACCTGCTGTCAGGGATCTGCTCGGCGTGCATCGCGCACGAAGAGATTGTGAGCATGGTGGTCACGTGGCTGGGCTGGGTCAACTCCTCTATGAACCCGGTCATCTACGCCTGTTGGAGCAGAGATTTTAGAAGGTGAGAAATCTTTTATTTTACTAGCGTGTCTTAGAATTGACAAAAATGAGATGTCACTTCCATTTCCAAGTCAAAATCAAAGAACATTTATTGTTGGACTATTTATTTTAGTACATACAAATAACAACAATTTGGAATCAATAGTTAAGGTCAATGTGACCATTCAGTAATTATTAAAACACAAAAAATCATAATATCATTATTAATAAATTAAATTCCTGTAATATGCAATTCATCATCATATGTCTAATTTGTGTACTTATTTATATACATTAACATATGTCTAATTACTTTAAGTTTATCGTTTAATCAAAAGTTGTGATTATTGCCATACTTATCTTCTAGGGAACAGAATTTCTAAATATTATCACACCCGTAATATTTAAACCATTAACAGTATCCTCGTCAAGAAAAAATATTTCGCCACCAGTTCAGTTCCAGTTCAATAGTGTGAAAAACAAGTTTCCAATCAAAAATAAGATTCATTTTTCTATCACACTAAAAAATCACGTAAAAAATGTTAAGCATTTTTTGAGAGGCAAAATATTGTAGGAAAAATAATTTTAACCTACTTAGTAATCACCTTATGATTTTTTTTTTTTTTGTACTCTACATGGAGCTTATAAGCTGCCAAAAGTTCATACATAGAAACAAGAAAAGCTTCGGTCTAAATACTGATTTTAGGCATTAGTTATATCGATATCTAGATACGTCTGAAAATATAATGATATATCCTTCATCCTAAGTGAATTGTACATATCGCCCAAAGGAACTCTGATTTTATTTACAACATGCTTTTAAACTGAGAGCGAGGACGGCTGCCTGTTAACCAATGTGTGCGTATTTAATTCGATTTATTTACGATCGAGTGCTGTATCGATACATTGATACCTACATTCGATTTACATCAGGAAATTTCAAGTAGCAGCCTTGAGTAAAGCACACACTCTGACAAAACGAAGCGGAGCGGACATTATGCGGAGATGGGCAAGGCAGTTTGTAAGTCCAAAACATAAATGCATTGATTTAGAATACTACACATTAATTGTCATCTCCCACAACGGCCCGAAAAATGAGCCACTAAGTAAAAGGATTGTAGCAATTTTGAATGAAGCCTCAAACAATTTTTGTATTTAATAACTACGCATGGAATTATGATTAATACTAGGCCCACTTTTCAATGTAATTTTGTGTGAGACCATGACTCTTATATACCTATAGTTGGAATGTCCATGTATGAACGCCATATTAGTGAACACAACGTGCGCCGAGCGAGTGGAGAAAATAAGGCATATGTGCTTCACGGGAAGCATGGCAAAGGGACAAATTGTCTTTCCACCATTACATCCCCTCAAAGAGGAAATAAAGTATAGATTGACAATGACAACTGACATTAAAAGTGGATAAAATGGATATATCTCTTTGACGTGCTACCCAGGCTACAGTTTACAGGCTACTTTCTCTAATAGACCTGTGGTCTACAGTTACTCTTTGCCTAGTTTTGTACGTTTCGACTTTGCTCCATTTTGGTGGAATCCAGTAGACTCCACCTAACATTATAAGTACTTCCGCCATGTTGGAAATTTTCATCAGCGTATCTGTTATTATATGAAGACTTATGTCTTCATATAATAACAGTACAAGCACGCTCTAGTACACGATAAAAATGGTTTAATAATTCATTTTGCTTATGATTTTTTTTTATTTCATATACCTATCAACCTCTCAATAATAAATACTTGATAAATATTTGGGGACATCTTATACACGGCCTCTGACCCCAAACTAAGCAAAGCTTGTGATATGGCTGCCAGAGACTAATAAACCACTTTTAAATATTTTCAAATACCTACATACTTACATAGATAGTAACTAAATAACACCCAGACACAGAGCAAACCCTATGTTCGTCACATACTCGTAAATACTTGTCCTGGGCGGGGATCGAACCTACGCCTATTTGGCTCAATAGTTAGGGTCACTAACGAGTCACGAGGCAGTCAAATTAGATGAAGATTTAAGTGTGAACGAAAAAGAATTTACTTATTGCATATTGTTAATTATAACGCTCGTTTAAAACTACAACGTATCACAGTGGCATAACTCGGTTTTGTGTTATTAACACCATTTTATTCACCGTACCCGAATCTATTTAGTGCAAAAACGTGGTATAATTTAAGCCAATACTGACAAAAGTATGAGGAAAAGAGAGGACATGTCACGATGTAGCGCTGTCCCGTTCGGCAGCTAAGCTTATTACTACACCGCTCCACCTCAGTGTGACAGTGCAGCGCGCGAGAGTATTTGCTCGCGGTTTAAGACAATAACGTGTCACGACCTGCATGACACCTTATTGGAGTAAAGGTAAGTTATTTTATTACTTATTTATTTTATTCTATAATGTGTCACACATATTATGTAGCATTTTAGTATTAAAAAAAATAATTGATCGTACTTGCTCATCACATTAATAACACGTTGTTCCTTTGAAAATTACGAAAATAAAATAGCTTGTGTTAGCATATCACGTTGTATGCAATTAACTTTTATACTTATTTAAATTCACGCTTCGTTTATAACAGGATGTCGCGGTACATCTTTGAAACATTGTTATTAAATTAAGAAGTTCATCGTTTTGTCACATTGTTTATAATAATATTTTACTAATAAAGCTTTTTTTTTCTTTCAAGATGGGGTCACGATCAAGAAGAATGATAGAAATGGCGAAATTATCATCCAGCAAAGCGTCGGCGTAGTTAGTAATTCTTCTAGCTCCAGCTCATCTAGAAGCTCAGGTGAGGAATCCTTCATCGAAGATAGCGACGATTCCGTTAGAGACCCGAATTTCACCGTCAACAATGTAGGTAATTGAAGAAAGTTCAGAATATGATGAAGAGACTTACACCTTGACAACACTGACTACAGTACCTTTAAACGAATTGTCACAAGACTTAATAAATAGTGCAGGAATAGAAAATTGTGTTTCCAGCACTAAAGACCAATTCATAGCTACATCTGAAGATCCTGTTGTTGCGGATTTAATATGCGATCAGGAAGAAAATGCAAACACACCACAGGATGAGGCTCGTGAAGATGACGTGGCAAAGAATACTGAAAATAAAACAAATGAAATTACTCCGACAAAGAAGGGGAAGAAGAAACAAAGACGAGAAGAAAAGTGGAAGAAAATTATCGCGAAAGAACTAAGAAAAACCGGAAAATCCTACACTTCCATCAGGACTACGAAAGTTGTGCCAGAACGTCAAATGAAGGAGCCTTGCAAAGATAACTGTTCATTCAAATATCAAATTAATTTTACCGTAGAACAGCGAAAACAATTATATGAAGATTACTGGAATTTGGGTGGTATTGAAAAACAATGGACGTTTGTTGTTTTGTGAGACTGATACTGTAATTAAGGGACTTCCCTTAGTATCAGTCTCAAAATTAACTTTAGAAGTAGGTAGGTCATCTTATTTTAAAAATATGCATGATTTTGTCATGCATGAATTTCTATTTTAGAAAGTACTTATCATAAACATTAGATATTAATCTAAGTACCTAGTTTAGATTAATATTAGTACCTAGTTCTGTTCCTCAAAAAAGATTAATTGTGACATTTCCTAGATATTTTATAGGTTCGCAAATAGTCAATATACCTAAGTCATTATGGTTTTTGTAAAAGAAGTACCTGTCTAATTATAAGTATAAACTATGCACAGAAGCTGCCTTTATAAACAACATGTTTTATAATTAAATAAGTATTATAAAAATAGTTAACGTTACCTAAGTACCTTGTGATACTTTAGCAGTACTTTTCCTTTTAAACCTTTCTTTTGCTACAAATTTTGCCATATACGACACTATAATTAATCTTTCTATAATTCATGACACCAGTTTAAATTATTATTTTTAGACGTAGGATTATTTAGACTGATAAATTAAGGTTTCAATTTAGGTATAAAAGACGCTACTTACTTATTTTTGTATTATTGTTTGTTTGATACTGATTATAAAACTTGTAAGTTACACTTTAACTAGTTGTTTTTTGCTATAAATACTCTTATTATAATTTCAACACAGTGTTATTATTCTGTACTACATTCTAAAATATCTTCATTTTATTACCTATAACGTGATATAACCCTATGTCAGTCAGTAAGTTCATTATTTTTAGAGAAAGAACGTGACATGTAGGGACTATTTTTATAAAACTACAATTTTACAAAAAAGATATGCATAAATCAATGACATTTTCACTGAAATTGATAGTTTATTAGTGAAATTTAAAACGGGCATAAAAATCTTTTTTGTAGCTATCTTACTTTAAAAGTTATAAGAATAAAAAAGTTTCAAAGTCGTTTTCCCAAAATTCCAGTTTTTCGTTGTGCCACGTTGTAGTTTTAAATGAGCGATAAGAATATTATGTTTTTGTTATTTAAGCTGTTTTCTTGGTGTACAATAAAGTTATATTGTATTGTATTGTATTGTATTGTTATTGGTTCCAGAACTTAATCGATTTACATAATTGAACAACATTTAAAACCAAATTCACACAGTACACGTATATTATGTACTTTCAATAAAATCAGTAACAGTTGGAAGTCGCTTGTATCTAACGCATTTCTGCGATCTATTTAATGGGCATCAGTTGTTGTAACCGTTTAGCCATGTCAGTAGCCTTTAGGCGGCTTCAAAACTCTGACACCAGTGTGTTTAGCATACAAGACCACGACAAGAGTTTATCGACGTGTGCAAAGGTGACAGATATATGCTTCATCATAACTCTGTCACGTTCTGACACGTCGATAGTATAATTGTATGGTCCTTATGCTAAGCCCGCTGGACTAGTTATTTAGTCTACCAGTCAAAATTGGTATCATAAAAAAATAATTTAGTATTATTTTATTGAAATCGCGAAAGAAAAAACAACAAATTTAATTATAAAATTAATCGTACAGGCTTGCTTTCGAAAAATCATAAAAGAAATATTATTATAAAAGTTAATGATAAAATAGTCATGAACACTTTTTGATTGGCAAGATATGATAGGCGTGTTTAAAAATAAATTATAATTGATAAAAAATACGTCTCATCTGGTTGTCACGTCGGTGAAGGTCGATCATCCATGGCTCTTAGACCAAAACCTTTACGGCCCCATGTCTCTATATATCTTTGTACATGTAGGTGTCACTAACACAGCTAAACTATGTCACAGCTGCCTGATTAAGCCTTTCCTGATCCTACCACAGCGCACGATGTTAAATTGTTGGTCACAGGCTGTCAATTAAGGAGCTTCGGGCGATCCACGCACGTCCCGTCCCGTCCCGTCCCTCCCAAGGCCTAGGATTCTCATTGCCTAAGCGTGGTTGCGTTGGACTTCGCGATTTATTATTCTCATATTACGGGACTTACCTATAGCGCTACGAACTTATTTTTATGGCGCAATAAGCCAGGCAGAATGTAGTCAATCGCAAACATCGTGAAATAAAACGAATGCGCGTGAATCGCAATTTATAAATAACATTAGTGATTAATTCTGCTCATACCAATAGTTGGCTTAGTCCATCGGATTATAAAAATGAAGTATTTTTTTCTTATGCCAATCAACCAAGCAATGGCAAAGGTAAAGTGCTTCAAGACGTCAATTCTATTTATAAACAGTATCAACAGTACACATGATAATTTGTTCAATCGGCAAACGAAGTAATAAGTGTGTAAAATTTTTTGGCAATCAAACGGATTAATTATATTTTTCCACCTTATTAAACGTCTATCCTATGCAAAAAAGCGAACTCCATTCCGCTTAGCCAATACGGCACGGCGGCGTGTGTTCGAGCGTGACCGGAATACCAACGTCACCATAAATCAAATAAAAAAGATTTTTCCGTTGATAATATGGCGGTAAATCAGTGACGGTTTTGCAAAACGCCCGATTGATTGTAGCCGTTTTTTTTTTGGAGTTTTGGTGTAAATCGCTGATGAAAAATTTGCCTCTTTAGGAGTATAAATGTTGAGCTTATTAAATAAAAGTTCTATTTCTGTACCAAATTTAACCAAAATCATTTAAACCATTTCCGAACTTAAAACTTTTTACTAAAAAATGTTGGATGCTTAAGCATTACAATTTCCTGTTTAAGGTATTAGCTATGTACTAGATGCTGTTATTATATAGTAAGCAGTATAATACTGTCATAAAGGTTCTAATCATAGAGATCTAGAGATAAATCTTCTCATTGCCCGACGACTCAGACACTTTTATGTAGCAAAAATCATACACCGCAAAATACTTTACGAAACACATAGACATAACAGAATGCAGTTTTGACGCATTGAAATATCTTTGTTATTGCGCTCTTTATGTAATAATCCGGCAAACATTGTTTTGCCAAAATAAATCTAATCTGGAGACCTGAGGGTATAAAAAACAGCCTACGACCTATTTATAATCAGATATAAATTTCATAAAAATTGGTCAAGCCGTTTCCGAGGAGATTGATAACAAATATTTTGATATGAGATTACTACGAACAAGATTTAATTTTTTAAGCATACTTTTGATTTTAAGCAGAGAGTATCGTTTGAAATCGACGAGATGACATGTCCCATCTCGTGATATCTGTTGTTTTTTATTGTTTTGTTTTCAATGTTGTGGAAATTCATTACTTTTTAAGAGTAAAACTACTAAGTAATTCCACTTTGTCCTATCAAGTCACTAAAAATGGGGCAAAGTGGAATAATTATTTTTGTCGCTTTGCCTTAGTTTATTTTACAAATACACTCTGCACTACACTCACTGGTACAAATTACACTCATATATTTTTCTTAGCTTAGTGGTCTCTGTTCCACCATAGCTGCCGCAATATGTTGTAATTTTGCAATGGGGAAATGGTATGAAATAAAGTCCAGATTTCGTAGCATACAACGTGCTGCATACTAGACTGTACGGCTCACTAATCAACTATGACTATGATTGCGCGTTTTGCACATCTCTAGTACAACACAAACAGCGTGGGGCTTGTGAATAGGAGCAAATATTACAGCACACTGACACAGTATACCCCCCTCAAAGGAGTTCTCAAAATCGACTTTAGCAGAAGTTTTACTTCTGAAGCGCGAGATCTGCTACTCTAAGTCGTATATAGCTACATCGTAGCTCTCTACGCCGTAGCTTCCTACGCCGTAGCAGATTACAACTATAATAATTTTACTTAAGCGCTACTCGCTTTGGCTACTCCAAAACTACATACTTTCATTAACAAAATCAAATTAAAAATTTAAGCCTAATGTACTAAAAATTTTATACTTTAATCCTCTCCTTCCCATTAACTCCAATTTTTATTAATCGCTAAATTACGTTTTTACAACTAAAACCTGAATTAACTATTCTAGGTACAACAAAAATCAAGCATTAAAATCTCGTTAACGCGGCGCTGGCTAGCTTACATAAATTAATAAAATAAATAAATAAAAATAAAATTCATTTATTTCAGGCATGTAGGGCCCATATTAGCAACAATATAAAATTACACATCATAAGTCATCATAACAAAAATTCGAATTTTAATACAGCAATCAATGTCAGAAAAATTAAAAAATAATAGTCATTCAATGTCAGTAACAGTCAACAATAACAACACAAACATAGAGTCAAGGCATGTGTACCTAACTATTTATATGTACCTTCTATTCGGCACTGGTACTGCAACATGTCTGTTGGAGCAATGCCGAAGAAAAGGACAGTCATATCTGGTAGCGATCATCGCCAGGACGGCGTTGGAGCTGGCCCGTACCCTGCGCACCAGGGAAGCGGCTCGCTTGCGCATGGTCGCGTGGAAGCAGTCGGTTCGCGCTTCCGCGAACATGCCCGAGGCGCTGCAGAACCGGGGCAGCCCCATCACCGCCCTGAAAGCGTTGTTGTACTGGACGCGGAGGGCGCTGTAACACTTATCTGCGTAATTAGCCCACAGGCTGCATGTGTAGAGCGATGTGCAGTACGCTCTAAAGAGCGTGACTTTTACCTCATTTGAGCATCGTACGAACCTGCGAGCTATCATATTTGCTCTGACGGACAAAGCCCTCCGCTCCCGCTCCATGTCAACATGATCCCTGAGATCAGCCGTAACAATATGTCCCAGGTATTTGAATTGATTCACCCTCTCTAGGGGAACACCGTCTATTAGCACGGGTGGAATGCTCTGCGGGCATCTTGCACGGCTGGTCTCAAAGACCATAAATTGACTCTTTTTAACATTATACTTAAGCCCATGACCACAAGCGTATTTCTCACAGATCTGCAACAATTTCCGTAGACCACATACCGACGCGCTCAGCAGTACCATGTCGTCTGCATAACTAAAATTGTTGACACAAATACCGTCAATATGGCAGCCGACATGTTGACTGCTGAGCTCAACGATCAGCCTATTGATGTATAGGTTAAACAGGGTCGGCGAGGTTAAGCCGCCCTGCCGAACTCCGCACTCCAGGTGGTACGACTCAGACATTGCGCCCGCCCACCGCACACTGTTACTCTGGTGTGTATACCAGTACTGGAAAATCCCTACGAACTCCTGAGGCATATTTAAGCTCTTTAGTTCCCTCCATAAAAGGTCATACGACACCAGGTCAAAGGCACTGGATAAGTCGAGGAAGCACGCAAAAACGGGGGTTTTCCGGTCTGTATAGTACCTGACGGTGTTCTTAAGGCACAGTATCGCACTTTCAGTGGACAGCCGAGGACGGAACCCAAACTGGTTGTCATGTAGTGAAACATATGTATTTAACTGTGCGTTAAGAAGACCGTCAAATACCTTAGCTGTTATAGTAGCTAAGGATATAGGCCTGTAGTTACTTTTATCGGAAAGGTCACCCGTTTTATTTTTCACTACAGGCACTACTATAGTTTTCATAAAATCGGCCGGTAGGTAAGAATGACTCACGCACAGTGAATAGAACATAGCCAGCACTCTCGTAATGTGGGGTCCGGCGTGTTGAAGATGCTCAATACTGAGTCCGTCATGTCCAGGTGATTTTCCACGCGAAATAAGCTTTATAGCTTGACCCACTTCCTTCGCTAGGAAAACCGTTGTTACACTTTGCTTGTTCATATCAACATTGAGCATCTCACTCGCCGGGCCTAGCGGAGATTTCACTGAAAAATGGCTCCTGAACACATTTGCTATTTCCGCAGGGTCATTGACACCATCAACGCTCACAGGTAGACCAGGCCTTATATTCAGCTTTTTAGTAGCCTGCCAGAAACCACGGAAGTTGCCTTTGGCATGCTTTTGAGCGAGAGCGTCCATCTTTATCTGGTCCTGATGATTTTGACACCATTTTAATCGTGATTTGAAGACTCTTCTGCTCTCGCTCATTTCCAAATATACAGAGCCCGTTTTAGGCCTACCACATAGTACCCATTCTCTAAATTTAGACCTAGCTTCCCTGTGCGCTTCGCCAACGTGTTTATTCCATCCCGCAATGCGCGGGCCACTCACCCCCTTCTTTGTGCCACCCCGACTAGCCACGGCTGCATCACGAAGGGCGTTCACAATGTCCGAATACAACCTGTCCAAAACACGCCCGTGATCTGGATCACTACAGTAATAATCAGCACAGTTTGTACATTCAGAAGGAAAATCAATTTGCCTTAGATTTTTATGACATTCTCTTGTATATAAAGCAGTCTGATCCTCATCTTTCACACCCCAATATACATCACTATTTACTATAATTTTCGGCGATGTTTTTGGTATTATTAAGTCAAGGTTACATTGTACTACAAGTGGGTAATGATCAGACCACATAGTATCATACAACACACGCGCATCTACCACAGTGTGCTTAGCCGCGTGAGTTACTATACAGTGGTCCAGCCAGCTGCTAGTCCCGTGCGCCTCACTAACAAAAGTATAGGTACCCGAGTCCAGCCCCAGCATATCTACATCAATACATGACCATTCCTGCTCAATGCACAGACTTGACAGCTCACTGTAGAATAACTCACCCGGGTTTGCATTGTAGTCTCCCATCAAAAATACGTTTTCAATCCCATGTTCATCAATAATGGCGCTCACTGCACATAAACAGTCCGTGAATTCCGGTAAGTTAGCATACGAGTTAGTTGGTAAATAAACACTCATAATTATCACTGCGCTGTCGCGCGTTGCTAGTTTTATACCACAAATACGCGGATTATCGCACTTCAGCACGGACACACGCTGAAACGCCTGATACCGATATAATAACGCAACTCCGCCGAACGGACGTCCACACATGATCCGTGAGTCATCCATCGCCGATGTCGCGGTATATCCGAAGTCGCCGTCGATTGTACCTACGTACGGTATGTCATGAGGCGCCAACCACGTCTCCTGAAGGCATACTACATCACACGTGCGGCATAATTTCCTCACGTCATCAATAGATCTTTTCACGTTTTTACAATTAAAAGTGGCTAATCGCAAAGGCCGACTATCCATTGTTTGATTCGGTTAGGCCGCCAGCAGGCATCCCGCCACTTATTCCCTTCTGCTTATAGTGTTCAAAACGTCGAAATATAACACCCGCAGGCCACAGATTTTCATCCAAGTACATAGGCAGCTTGGTTTCAGCTATGAAAAACTTATACGCCTTGTGGCCTCTGTTTATTTTCATTTTTATTTTCTCCAGTGAAACCGTTTCCTGTGTTTTAGTTTTAATATATTTTACTATATCGCTCTCAGCCGTATCACTATGCACGTTTGTAATAAACATAGGGATTTTCTTTTCCGCCGCCTTAAAAGTGCACTCCGAATCTCTGGCTATACCCGACTTCCCTAAAAAGCGATATTTCGATTGTTTCTTTTGACGTAATACTTTCTGCCAAGGTAAGCTTTTATTTGGAGTATTTTCCGCCGACGAAGATTCGCGCACACTATGTGTTTGCATACATTGTCCGGTGCCGGTTTTACCTTTACCGGTAGCCTTATCAGTGGCCGCCAGCTGATTTACAACCGGTCGTGGAGGTATAGGTATATTTGCCGTTATCGATTCGCTCACTGCATCGGTTAGCTGGCACGGCGCAGGCTGAGTCACCGGCGCAAGCGGCGAGTGTCCGCCCCTCTCACCGATACCGCCACCCTCGCCGGCCTGTCCGTGCTCCGTCGACCGCCGTGACTCACATAATTTTTGCTGTGCTACGTTCTCATCTACCCTTATTTTTCTGTATTGATTCGTAGACAGGTCAAGGTTACATGAACCGTCCATCGTAGAATTAAGGTAATCCTGTGAGAGTCCCACTGGACCACTATCCAACCAAGCTCCCCGTCTCATGTTCACTTTAAACGCCGACGTCGGTGGCAAGGAATCGTGTCTTAAACGAACAAATTCCATTTTTAACTGCTCCACTTCCTCAGCAGTCGCATACGTCGACTTAATATTTTCTATATCCGCTTTCAAGCTTGTCATATCTTTTAGGAGCTTGGAGCAATCTAGATGATCTATTAAAATCGGCGGTAATTTGTCCAGCTGTCGGGCAACAAAAACTGGCAGGATGTCTGGCTCCGTTGACTTGAACAGGTTGATGATATCCGACAGATCACGCTCCTCCTTGCCCTTGTTTTTCCTATCTATTTTACGCTTGTCCGTTGGAATTGATTCAAATAGAAGCGATTTTGACCGCTTAATCTCTTCGGCGGAAAACGTAGCAACACAAATTCTCACTAGGGATTCTTCATCTACCACTGATAGTTTGTTTTGGATGTATGATAACATCTCATCGATTATAATGTTACACGTATTGCACTTCACGATATTCATTTTGTTACGATATGCGTGACACACGCACAGAGTTCAAAACACGCCCTTCCCCGAGGGATGCGCGCGCGCGACTGAACTTAATAAAGATTTTACTTCTCTATCAACCCTTAATTGGTTAACTGAAGCTTATTATGTTTGCAAAATCATAATTATGAATAAATTTCAGTGAGATTAAATGGAGATTATATGGCGAAAGGGTTACAGGGGCATTACAACTGACCCAGTTTTAATGAATACCAGGAAAGCAAACGCTGTACTCGTCACGGTAGGGCACTTAAATTACCTGGCAAGCTGAAACCTCAGTGAATGAAACGAAGTAAAAAAAACTTTCAAAATAAAATCCTTTTCATGAAACGGTTTTTTTTTTTTTTTTTTTAACTTCACTTGCCCGTTTTTTGGGTCAAATCTAGTAATTGAAATTTGACCCTCGTCCCATGGACAGATTGATATGATATTTGATACACAGCTTAAGTTTTGATGACAATACATTTTTTCGTATTCAGTTTTGACTTATATAGAAGATGGCCATCGTCCCAACTTGGAGGATTACATTTCTTTTCTTGCCTGGACCAGGGAAATTGCCGTCGTAGGGGGTAACCCCTTTCAATATGGGTGTCAAATGAAAGGGGTTTTTTTTATGTAGAACACAGTTGACAAACTGTGTTCTACATAAAAACTACTCACATCTACATAACAAACATCTAGGAACCTTTTATTTTTTCTGAATATAAAATTGCCCATGTCACTTTCCGATCTTTGAACTATTTCCTGCGAAAAATCAAGTAAATCCGTTGCTCCGTTGCCACGTGAAAGAGGAACTAACCAACAAACCAACAAACACACTTTCGGATTTAAAACATTAGTAAGGATTATTTGTCGTCAAACCATTTGTCTGTGTACCGCAGTTAACTCAGTTAAATAATAAATTTTAAAGTTAAATTCCCAGTGGGTATAATCACCAACACAACAGTCTTAACTATAATTACAAGAAAATGTTTTCGGAAGTTGTTGAATTTTGTTTTAAAAAAGGAAGTGATCTAAAATTGGCAACATAAATTGAGTATTTCGTCGTCAAATCACCAGTTTGACAAATTTTAACCGTAACTTCTCCGGAAAGTTAAATTCCCAGTGGAGATATTCATAACCCAGCAGTCCTTTTTTTGTGAACGAATAAAATGTAGCATAAAAAAGTCTTTAAGTTTTGAATATTTATTTGTCACCCAACATTCTTAATCAATTTGGTTCCAACGTGATAAAATTGTATCTTGGCGGCACCTTCAATTGGAACATTTCGTCGTCAAACCCATCAGTTTAACAAATTATCCGTAATTTATCGGCATACCACTGCTAACTCAGTTTCTGTAAAGTTTTTAACATTAAATTCCCAGTATAAATAACTACCTACATAAATATTATAAAATATTGTAAAAGATTTTTTTTTTTAAATTTTGTTCCGACATTGAAATGGTTTAATCTTGGCAACGTCAAAGTCAAAATTTTTATTGCAGTTTGCATGTTACATTGGTGGTATAAATACATAATGATGGCTCAATACAAACTTGCCTATTCAAGGCGTGCAACGTTACTGGCAGCTCAATTTATTATTATCAAATCGAATTAATATTACAAAAATAGATGTCTAAGATTATGTTTAAATTGATTACAATAGATTGATTACAATGTCAAGGATTAGTGTAAGTATTATGTTAGTAAATTACAATGTCATAGATTGATTAGTCAATAATAGTATTCCAATTAATTTTTTTATCAGTCATAAAGTCGCTAACAGTGTAGTAACACTTAGTCAGGAGGACCTTCTTTAGTTTTGCCTTGAACAGAGTGTGGCTGAGTTTTTTCAACGAGTTCGGTATTTTGTTGTAGATTACAGGTCCCATACAGAAAATACTTTCACTTGTTATCTTTTTTTTACGCTGATCTATATTAAGATTGTATTTGTTACGTCCATTAAGAATTACTAAATCGTTTGAGAGGGGAAAATAGTGTTGGTTAGTTTTTACAAAGTAAGCCACTTCCAAGATATTGACAAACAAATTGAATGTATCGTCGTCAGACCATCAGTTTAACAAATTAACCGTAATTTCTGCGCATATCACTGTTAATCCAGTTTCTGTAAATTTTAAAGTTGAATTCCCAGAGGGAATAATCAAGTCGGCAGTCCAACAAAATACAATAACGGCGAGCTATGATTGCATTGCTTCTTATTCGTAGCATTAACGAAGTTTGCTGACTTACCCTGTTATTTTGTAGAACAATTTCAACAGTAGTCAAAGTTCTTTTGCTAGAATGAATCAATTGTTTTCGCACAATATTGAGTTTTGTCAAATTCAATGATAAATGATGAGAAGAGAGATTCTCATCACACCTAAAGGGCTCCGATATGGCTAAATGGTTAAAACAATCGGGACCTACAATATAGCGTGTCATCCGAGCCCCGGGAGTGCTCTTTTATAAATGCTACCTAAATGTCATTTAACATAATATAGGTAAATTATAATTACAAATTAATAAAATAAAATATCATCTAAAAAATTCGTTAATTTTTACAGACGTTCAAAAAGTAGGAGGTACCCACGAGTACTATGTTCGTTTATATGTTTTTTTATGTATGTTTGACTGCCTCGGTGGCTCAGTGGTTAGTGACCTTAGCTTCTGGGTCAAAAAGGCATGGGTTTGATCCCCATGTGATGAACATAAGTGTTTGCTCTGTGTCTGGGTGTTATTTAGTTAATAACTTTATAAATATGTATTTAAAAATTAGTATTTGTAGTATATCAGTTTCTCGCAGCCATATCACAAGCTTTGCTTAGTTTGGGGTCAGAGACCGTGTGTAAGATGTCCCCTAATATTTATTTATTTATGTTCATCGATATTTTCGACAATTGGGAACAATTCGAATTTTGTACACGGTGGAAGTCGGTGTTGCGATTTTTTGCGAAAAATAATTAATTACTTATGTTGAAAATTAAACAGTAGTCCTAGATTTTTGTTGAGAATAGAACAGCTGTTTAGATGAGATATTGAGTGTTAGATTAGATATTAAATAATGAGTAGGGAACTATTAAGACACCAAAAGGCATTCGACATAATTAAACGGTTAAAACAGCCGGGACCTGCAATATAGCGTGTCATCCGAGCCACATCAGCGCTCTCACAGTCACTTGTTTGTGTTTCAACTTCAGTGATCGCTAAGAAGCACCTATTCAAACTACTCTATGAGCGCTACTATAAACGCTATTACTACAAACGCTACTATGAGTTCTAGAGTCAATTGTTTTCCCATATTTATACCAACACCTTAAGCAATTTATATCAGACTAGCTTAAAACCCGCGGCTTCGCCCGCGTTTTCTTAGTAGACAGGTACTGGCTTATGAAAATAGCCCGTGGTTTGACCCGCGTTTGTCTTATTACTTGCATAAAATTATAAAAGGCTGCCGGTTGGCTTGCGTTGTCTTGGCACTTCCTTAAAATAATAATAGGTCGTGGTTTAGCAAAGCATTATCGTATAACGTATTACTTGCAAGGATAATGCCTATGGTTTGGCCTGAATTGTCTTAGTATTTGGCTAAAATGATAATAGGTCGCGGTTTGGCCTGCGTATTCTTAGTACTCGCTTAAGATGGTAATTTATAGCACGCAGCTTAGCCTGCGTTGTCTTAATACGTCCTCAAAATTGTAATAGCCTACCGTTTGGCACGCGTTGCCGTATTACTTGCAATGATAATAGCACACGGTCTGGCCGCTTTGTTCGAGTAACTGCTTAAAATGAAAATAAGCCACAGTTTGACCCGCGTTGTCTTGGCACTTGCTTAAAATAATAATACTTCGTGGTTTCGCCTGCATTGTCGTATAACGTATTACTTGAAAATATAATGCTTAGTAGGCATTATCTTTTCAAGTAATAGGCATTGCCTACGGTTTGGCCTTAATTGTCCCAGTGTGTAGCTAGAATGATAATAGGTCGCGGTTTGGCCTGCGCATTCTTAGTACTTGCTTAATATGGTAATTTATAGTACGTAGCTTGGCTCGCGTTGTCTAAGTACTTGCTTAAAATTACAATAGCCTGCCGTATGGCTTGCGTTGTCGTATTGCTTGCAATGATAATAGCCCATGGTCTGGCCCGCGTCGTTATAGTATTTGCTTAAAATGATAATGGCGCGCGGTTTGGTCCGCATTTTCTTAGTACTTACTTTAAATGGTAATTTCCCACAGTTTGGCCCGCGTTGTCTTAGTACTTTTTTTGCTTAAAATAATAGCTCTTGGTTTAGCCCACGTTGTCGTATTACTTGCAAGGATAATAATTAGCCCACGGATTGGCCTGCTTTGTCTCAGTATTTGCTTAAATTTACTTGTATCTAAAGCTTATTATGGAGTACGACAATTTTTAGATGATAAATTGCAAAATATTCGAATTAAATTTAATAATAATGATTGTATAATTTTTTCACGTTCTAATGATTATTTTATGGCCATATTGGACTTAACTGATAATTCAATATTTTTGTGATTAGTAGTAAGATCTCAATGTAACACAGTTCAACAATAAATGGTCTTTGACTTTAATAGCCCACGGTTTGGACCGCGTTATTTTATAACTTGTCATAAAATAAATACTTAATAAAGTTCTATTTTAATATACCTACTGATTTTTTTTATAGCGAGAAAAGAATATTTTTCGATTTATGATGAGATATATGACGATCATGAGTTGAGCCATGTAGTTTCCCACTCGTATACCAAATTTTATCCAACTCCATTCGCACGTCATGGTCGGCCAAGTGCGAGTCGGACTCGCGCACGCAGGGTTCCGTACCGTATGGGAGCCCATTCCTCTTGCCGTTATTAATAGCGAGCAAAAATCTCCTAAAAATCACGTTTGTTGTATGTCCCTTATATATTTATTTTATTCTATTTTTAGTATTTTTTGTTATAGCGACAACAGAAATACATCATTTGTGAATATTTCAGCTGCCCAACTATTACTGTACCTACGGTGACAGACAGACAGACGGACATCGAAGTCTTAGTAATAGGGTCCCGTTGTTACCCTTTGGGTACGGAACCCTAAAAAAGGCCAGTACAGGTATTCATCATGTTTCATTAAGTCATTAGAAATTTAATTTCGTTTATTCTGAACCCAATGACAATCTCGCCCATAGCCGTTTACGCGGTCAAAAGTGATCGAGACACTTGTAGGACTTTCAGACATTCTCTGACTAAGTACAGACGAAAAAGTAGCACACAAGAAGGTACATTTTATTTGAAAAATACATAGCGCACCTACATCTAGACGACAGGCATGTTCTAGGATTCCATTATACTCATCATTTGACTAACTTTTACTATGGTACCAACCCAGAAATCACGTAAATAAAATTAGCTGTTCAACACAAAAAATTCATCGACCCGCGACAAAATGTAAAGAATAGGTAATTTTCGCTTTATCAGGGTAGTTCCGATAGTAAAGTAAGTAGTTATTGATCCGTATGTACCCTAAGTTCAAGTCTATTGGCTCACAAAATAAAATCGTTCATAAACTATTAGGGGCCCATTTTGCCCCCATTGAAGGATCTAAATTATCTCAATTGAATTCTAGATATTTCAATACGTTTAAAAAAAAACGCGATCAAGTTATTTTTCACGCTTATATAGGATGTTTGGTCTAGCGTTAGACAAGGAATCCGGGACTTTTCCCAGGACGTTAATAGTCATATATTAGTTAAAAGGGTGAGCTATTTTCAAACAATATTGCATCGGTTTTCGAACAGTCATTTAGTACTTTTTTAGGAAATTGATATCCTGAAGGACCCACTGAAATTTTCCGGGATAGCAGTACCCCAAGTGGTAATTTGTGTTATTGTCTAGCATCGTACCAAATTTCGTTAGAATTCATTTACCCCTTTTATCTTAGCTTTATAATTGATTATTTTGGCTATTGCTAAGAAACCCAATAGATTTTCCGGGATAAAATAGTTACTGTATTGAAACATGTTGTGTGCTTTCTACATACCTACCAGATTTCATTTATAACCGTTCAGCTCGTCTGATGTAATTATTGATGCTTTTTTCACCAACTTTGGGGACTTATCAGACCCCTTAGATAAGGAAAATTCGGAAAAACAGGAAGAAACGTAACTTTTATTTTATTTGTAAAGCATATATACAAAGTTTTAAGTCAATCGGTAAAGGTAAAAAAAATTTAATGCAAACAAAAAGGGCCCGTTTTACCCCGTTAGAGGTTGATTTTTTGAAATTTTCGTCTTTTGTGCTTCATTACGTTGTACATTGTACCTATGTTCGAAATTTCAAGTCTCTATCTTTAGTGGATTGGGTTGTAGCCTAAACTGATTAATTTTGGCTATCCCTAAGGATCCCCATAGAATTTCCGGGATAATAATAGTTCATGTGTTGAAACATGTTGTGTGCTTCCTCCATACCAGATTTCATCCATAACCGTTCAGCTCGTTGGATGTAATAGACGCTTTTTTCACCAACTTTGGGACCCAATTTGACCCCTTAGATAAGGAATATTCGGAAAAACAGGAACAAACATAACTTTTATTTTGTTTGAGTAGCATGTATACAAAGTTTCAAGTCAATCGGTAAAGGGAATAAAAAGTTACATACAAACGAAAAGGGCCCGTTTTACCCCTTTAGAGGTTGATTTTTCAAAATTCCGTTCTTAGTGCTCCATTACGTGGTCCAATGTATCTTTGTTCCAAATTTCATGTTCGTATCTTTAGCGGTTTGGGCTGTAGGCTGTCTGTCAGTCAGTCACTCAGCGAAGCCTTTTATATAATAGATCACCAGCACGGATTCCTTAAGAAGAGATCCACTTGTACAAACTTAATTACTTTTGTGGAAACTCTTGCTGAAGCGGTGGACAAAAACAAGCAAGTCGACGTAGTATATACCGACTTTAGCAGGGCGTTCGACAAAATTTCGCACAGCGTGCTTTTTTTTAAGCTTTCTGCATATGGTCTTTCCGGCACTATGCTGAATTGGAAACGTTCTTATCTATGCAATCGTAACTTTTACGTCGTGGCAGCGGGTTTCGAGTCCACCATCCAACCAATAATAAATTCAGGAGTTCCTCAAGGATCTCATTTTGCTCCAATCTTATTTAATTATCTGATAAATGATCTTCCAAATTGTTTAACCCACTGCACGCCTTTTATGTTTGCTGACGACCTTAAAATTTTAAAAGTAATAGATACAGTTCAGGATTGTCACAAACTGCAAGCTGATCTAAATAGTTTAAATGACTGGTGTCAATTGAATGGAATGACGTTAAATACCGAGAAGTGTTATCAAATAACGTTTAGTAGGAAAGTTTCTAACATCAAGGTCAACTACAAAATTGGTTCATCTATTTTAAAATCTGTTAAATCCATAAAGGACTTAGGTGTCACGTTCGATGAAAAACTGACTTTTATTCCCCACATAGATAATATTGCTAAAAAAGCCTCGAAAATGTTAGGATTTTTAATTCGAAATACAAAAGAGTTTCATAGACCTAGCACCAAGATTCTACTCTACAACTGCCTAGTCCGTAGTGTACTCGAATATTGTTGTCCAGTCTGGAGACCACATTACGCAGTACATTCTCTAAGACTTGAAAGAGTACAAAAACGATTCTTGTGGCATTTGGCTTACTCTACAAGGAAGGCAAAGGTATTAAAATCTTATAAAAAGAGACTAGCTCATTTTAATATGTCAACGCTATCAGATCGTCGCGATAAACTAGATATTACCTTTCTTTATAATCTAATCCACAACTACATAGACTGTCCAAGCCTACTAATGAAATTTAAATTTCCATTCAGATATCCTCGCATGCCAATAACGCCATTTGCCCCAGTGTTTCGCAGAACCGTACTAGGTTCAAATTCACCTGTCCCCAGACTAAGTAGACTAATAAATAAATACCAGAAACATATTTTCTTCGATGTTTTTGGAGACACAGTAAGGAAGTTCAAAATTAACTTACACTCAATTATGGCAGAAAGTGCCAACCCTGTTCTCTAACTCTTCTTACAGCACACAATTAATAATTTAACTAATAATATCTAATAATTTGTACAACTGTAATTTTAAGTTAGCTTATAAATATTTTTGCTACTTTGTATAATTATTGCATGTGGTGCTTCCTTAGAAAGATGACGCATTGGTTCTTAGTTAACACGTTCTTTAACGTCAAATACAAACGAATTTGACCCTATAAGAGTAAGTATAGCAAAGTTATTATTTACATTGATATGGCTCTTTGTTAGATAAATGTTTACCAAATTATAATTTAGTAATCATATATTATATCTGTGTAAATAGATAATTGTCATTTCAAAATTAACATAATAAAAAATGATGTATGTAAAGTCGGTTTACGGAAGACGGTTTAACGTGACAACGTCATAACAAAACATTGATGAAATGGAACGCTCAACCCGATCGTGCCTTTCACTCGCTCGTGTGGTTAGCGTAATGGGACAATGGTCGCAATTCGGCGACACGCATTTAAGTTAAGTTCTCTCTAAAATAGGTTTAGTCCTGTCAAACTAGGCTTTGGTATTCGGATGTCTACACGATTAAACTAGTTTTAGGTCGAGTCGACTAAATCGATTTTAGTTACTCAATTTGGTCGAAATGCATTCGGCGGCCCACATTTTAGAGTGATTTACGTCTAAAATTTAGTTGTCAAATGTCAAACTAGTCGTCAAGAAAAACATGGCGATTAAAACTAGTTTGGAGAATTTGATGTGTTATATCGAGGTTTTATTGTCGAATTAATCCTGAAATATGGAATATTTCATTGTGGCAGCAACTGTTGATCTATTGGAAGGGTAAGTAAAAAGCCAAAAACCTGTTTTTGCTTGATTCACTAAACAAGTGAGAGTTCATGTGTGGTTCATCTAGTTCCAAATTATTGCAGCGTTTGAATTCGAATTATAATATTAGGGACGTTTCAGACCCTTTTCAGATAGAAGAGGAAAAATTTAGAAATCTGTAGGTATCTATAGAGTTCCAAAGTCTGGAGCTCAACAGTTAATAAATGATCTTAGGTAATTTGAGAAAGCACATCACTATAAGATATCCCAAAACATATAGAGGTTGTATGCTATGGTCTTCCATTCAGCATGTGGCCAAAACAATTTCTTGGGCTTAAGCCAGCCAACCGTCAGCAGATGTCTTGACGCCACAGTCAAGTCTCACAACTGGGCCCTAAAATCATCAAATTCCCAATGACGCCAGCTGACAAACAAACCGCATTGACAGAGAACTTTAATTATTCAAAGCAATTAAACTCCTTAATTAATTATCCAACAGTTAGATACTTACAATAAGAAACTCATAGATGAAGGATTGGTCTTCGCTCCTCTAGCAGAGCCATCCTTCATCTATGAGAAAAGATAAGAGACCTATAAAGATTGATATCTGTTAATTATATTATTCTATATCACATTGCAGATAACAATGAGGTACTGAAGACAAACTGCAACAATTAATTCTTGGTGCGATAGAAGTGTGACTGATATGATGAAGATAAAGATTTCCGGTCAGAAGCGAGATTGATATGCCAAAATTGAAGTAAGTTCTAGATTTTTTTATTAATAAAAACATCAAAATAAAATAATCGGCCAAGTACGAGTTGGACTCACGCACAGAGGGTTCCGTACTGTATGGGAGCCCATATCCCCCTTATTAAGGGCCCCCCTTAAATATTTATTTATTTTTAATTTATCATTTAATTGTATCTACAACTAAACATTCTGTGATTATTTAAGCATCTATCTGTTACCATTATTAATATCGAGCGAAAAAATAGCTAAATTATTAATTTAATTCAGTTTTTAGTATTTGTTGTTATAGCAGCGACAGAAATACATCATCTGTGAAAATTTCAGCTTTCTAGCATAATGGTTCATGAGATACAGCCTGGAGACAGACGGACAGCGGAGTCTTAGAAATAGGGTCCCGTTTTTACCCTTTGGGTACGAAACGCTAAAAATGTACTTATATGGTTTATTATTTGTTCCAACAAAAATTAATAAAATAAAATAAAAATAGCCTTTATTCTCTAGTATATTAAATCCTTATGAAACATTTTTCTTATTGCTACATATTTCACTAGGTTGTCCACCCTGAACATAGGCCTCTAGAAGTTGCCAGTGCTCCTTATCTCTGGCTTTCCTATGCGTTTTCCTACAAACAAACAGTAATTATTGTTTATATTATCATGTTGCAGATAACAATGTGGTACTGAAAACTGCAAGAAGCTGCAGCAAATTCAACCAAGTCTTGGTGCAACAGAAGAGACAGAATAGAATGAAGATCAAGATTTCCCATCGCAAGCGAGATATGCCCAAATTTAATTACTAGATTTTTTTTAAAATAAAATCATAAAAATATACATAAATCGTTTATTATTTGTGTCAACAAAAATTAATCAGTAATATTATTCTAAATAAAAATAATTTGGCGAATTCCACTCTGCTCAACAAGCCCTTTCATTTGATTGAGGCTGCATTTGTTCTTGGCCAACTGGATCTATGACGACGAGGCAGAGGCTGCCTTCCACTTGGTTGAGGCAGATCAGAATGCAGGCACGCTGTGGGCTGGCTTTGTGCAGGCTGGTACGCTGTGGGCTGGCTTTGTGTTGACTGACACGCTGTGGGCTGGCTATGTGCGGACTGGCATGCTATAGGCTGGCTTGTTGAATGCGGAAGTGCAGGTTGGCTTCCTGATGGAGGTTGTATGGGTACCTCGATATAATATATTTCTGGGAGATCATCCTAGAAAGATCCCACAATCCCTGCTTTGTCTGCTCAGATGGTAATGGCAGTATACCCTGTAAAACAAAATATTTTATTACAAAATTAAATTTAAATAGTAGTACCTATACCTACATAGTACATAAGTATAATAGTAGTTAACATATTTCTTTTATTAATAAGGATTATTCAAGTTACTTGCTTTATTTATTGACTGTAAAATAAGGTAAAAATAAATAAATTACCAGTTCTATGCTGTTGTGGCCAAAGACCAATGAAGACCCGATTTCTTCCAAAATCTTTATTTCTGTATCGTCTAGGTCTGCGTCTCTTCCAGTAGTATGTATAGACCGTCTGATCTTTCTCGCTTTCATTTTTGTCTAGGTCCATACATTCCAAACCTATGGACAATTTTTATCAAATTAAAACCTTATCATGATAGGTATTCATTTAGTTGGTACCTACACAAGAGTTACAAGAATTGTTTTTGAAGATATCACAAGACAAGCAAAAGAGGTACAAGTAGCGGCCAGGACATTGAGTTCACTGGCCAGATTTTCGGAACACGACAGCTTGAGTAGTTGCTTGATTTACCAAAAAGAGATCTACTTAAAAGACAATTAGAATTGCTTACCTACCTTTCACATAATGTACTCCTATGTCTCTCAGTATCGTGATGTTGGCGTGGAGAGGACATCTCCCTTTGCTTTTTATTGGCATTATTCATTGTAAAAGTCTTAGTGATAGTCGTAGTGATATTGCAATTCAATTCAATTCTTGTTTATGGCTTCTGTGAAGGTGTTTCACAATTTTGCCAATGTCTTGTATTTCACTGCCACCAAACGTAGAGAATTTGAACGATTCCAATATGATGTACTGTATTCATTACTCTAGTTTTTGGATTTTACACCTTTTACCTCTGAAAATTGCAAAGATTTACGAAGTTTTTGTGAAATGTGAACTGACTGAAAACAAATGTAAACAAAAGTGTTGCCAAAGTAATTTAGCTAAAGTTACGATAAAAGCCAACGAGTTGTATTTTACTTCCAACCTTTTAATCAAATCATAGATATAAAACCTAGTGCATTCCACGGAAATAAAATAATGTAAAAGTCTTTCCAAAATAAAGCGTGTTGCACCGTTTTTGGAGTAAAATCGATTGTGATAATCCGTAACAGATATAGTAAGTATTTCTTGAGACTTAAAATAGAAAAGAACATAATTGTAACTTTGTTATTGATATGGTAACAAATTGGGAACAGCCCGAGGATTTTCTATGTTTACGTAATATATCCATGGATCAGCCACAGATAAAATAACAACCATAATTAATATTTGTGCCATCTAGTGGGCTTTTTCGAACTAATTTGCTACTCACCACTAGATGGCGTAAGTGGCGTTACTCAATTTAATTCTTCATGGCGGACGACTAAAATCACTTTAAATTTAGTTCGAAGAAAACACCGAATAGCCTTTCGCTAGTTTTGCACTAAACTAAAATTTTTAGTGCGACTAGTTATAGTTTAATGCGAATGTCGCCGAATCGCTACCATTGAGTCATGCTTTTTCGTGCGTGCAGCCAGCGTTCATCCATTACAAAATTAGTCAATTTTAAATTGGCGCGGTTGGCCACAGCAAAAACAGGAAAATTAGGAGAGATAAGGACGCTATTATTTCTATCTAGTTTTACTATCTTTAACTACGAGTATACCATACATACTATCACTATAACATCTGTTACAACCATCCATGCGGAAGCATAAACTGTTTACCATAAATAAAATTACTTCCTACTGCTCGCGCAAGTTTCCGCTCTACATTCACTGTGGTTATTGGGTTTATTCCGTCGTTCACCGAACTTTGTTCCCGTTTGATGAAATTTCTGAAAAGTTTGTTTTATTGGGTACTAATGCGACTTTGAGGATTACGCTGATTTTTAAAGGGTCAGTAGGGACCTCAAAGAGGTTTTGATGGGTGTGTTTGTAAAGAACTTGATAAAAGGTTTTAAAAAAGGTCGTAATGCGATGGGCTGGGGTTCAAATGAAAGCACGGATTGTAATGATAATAAAGATAAGACTTTTATAGGGTTTTAACCAGCTTTGGGTATTGGAGATTTTTGATAAAAGATGCTAAATAATCCATTAATGAATACCCACTCACGTTAGAACAAGAATGTTTAAGTTTAAGAAGTTGAGAAAATATTTTTTGTACAAGCAAGAGGCAAATTCTGTTTATTTAGCAAGTTGAAACTCAAAGGCAGTTCAGAACTATTTTTGGAAAGGCTCTGTACATATTATGTGAAGTTATAGCTACGAGTACTTACTGTTCGCAGTTGCAGCACAGTTTGTTTGGGAAATATTATTTTATGGATGTTTTTTATACTTTTACATGCAATCCAAAAATTTTCATGTGACGAGTTAAACAAGTAGTTCTCTTTGCTTTGAGCACTTTAATATTATTCAAAAAAATTAACTCCAAAAAAGTACTGAAGGGAAATGCTCTACATTTTTTTCCTTTTGAAGGACGGTTAAAATTTCTACAGTTATTTTAAAATTGGTTTTTACATCACATTACTTTACTGCTTTGTTGTACTCGTAGGCATGATTACAGTACCTACTTTTTCAAGCAACCAGTCTATCATACAAATTGATATTGATAACAAGTGCAACCGCAAGTAAACTGAACTGAATATTTGCACTGCGGTTCAATCAATTCATGCATCAGAGTATACTTTTTGAAGTCGAAAACATGTTGGAAATGACTTTATAAAACATAAAATAAACACCAAACAACTGTGTATTTGATTTTCCAGCAATCGGGATACGAGCACACACGTGTGAACGTGTTGTACCATATAATAGGTGTTTATTATAAGCGGGAGGTAGAAATAAAAGTCATCATTATCAGCCGTGGGACGTTCACCGCTGAACATAAACATCCCCTTTGGATTTCCGATAAGCACTGTTGGAAGCGGCTTGCATCCAGCGGCCTGCGTTCTTAATTACAATACATTGTCGATCCACCTAGTCGGTGGACGCCTTACGCTGCGCTTGCCGATGCGTGAGCTTATTCATAAGGCCTAGAGTGAAAGACTACGTTTCATCCCTACTAATATTATAAATGTGAATGAAAGTTTGTTTGTTACGCTTACACGCAGCAACGGAGCAACGGATAAACTTGATTTTTAGCACGGATAAGTTCAAAAGTCGGAAAGTGACATATGCTACTTTTCATCGCGAAAAAATAAGAAGTTCCGATGGGATAGCATAAAAATCATAATACGCGGGCGAAGCCGCGGGTAAAAGCTAGTTTCAAATAAAAATACCTAGCAAAAATTACACACTGAAACTAAACCAGCAAAAATTAAATGATATTCTACAAAACAGTAAATCTTAGCCAAAATAAACCTAAACGGCTTAAAATTATATTATCTTAATTTTATTTTAACTACCTTCCATCAAAATCTAACTCAATAACAAATTCATTTCAATGATTTGACCCTCCAATGCGAAAACAACGTTAGCCCGGCGACATTACTCCAAAGTGACAAGAAAAATCTTTTAACGAGGTAATGAAATTGTTTTGATTACGATCCGACCTGACCCGCCGCTCGGTCGATTGACATAGTTACATTTTAACAGATGAATAAGTTATGCTCTTGGGATATCATCAGCATTTCAGGACGGCCAAGGTAAAGGCAAGGTTGGTATGACGATAGATTCTGTCGGAAATGCACTGTTATTCATTTCATTTCATTTATTTATCATTAATTACACCTACCATTACAGTCAAAACCAATGCGATAGTATGAGAAAAAAAAAATTCAAAAAAATACACAGAAAATTATAAAATGTCAATTTGAATAATACAAATAATGTCGTAAAAATAAAATTAATTCATCATGTCAATTAACATTACTTATGTCAAAATACAAAGTACCGTCATATTAATAATCTAATTCGATCAAATAAATGTACTATCTAAATAACAGCGTCAAAATTTTATGCTACGTCTCTATAGCAAATCTCTATATCAAACAAAAGGAAGTTCAGGAAGGATGTACTGTACTGAAGGAAATATTGTACATTATTATGACTACTATAGAGCAAACCCGGAATTTGGGAAAAAAATCAGATGTTTCATTCATTTTGTCGATTCTGAGCTTCGAGGAAATATCTATAGAGCCACAATCGTGCAAAAAAGTGTCCAAGCCATAACCCTGCCCAAGCTACGTAGTGGGCAGGCTTTTTAGTTAGTCGTAAGGCAATTGCAAGCCGATTACAACGCCGCGCAACGCCAAAGTGCTCGGTTACAAGCACTTAATAGGTGACATAACATCGAGATTGGAGAAAACGGGTTATTGTGAATTATTGTATGTAAATATCTAAGTCGGTATGTATGGCGGCGCTCTGACATTTTTTTACTACTTTCACTTAGGGACTGTGGCTCTGTAGATATTTGCTCGAAAATTCCGAGATGCAATTTTATACAGGACAGCTGATTCATAATTATGCGGCTCTGTAGTACACTTTATTAAAATAACCCTGTATTTTCGGTGAGAAATTGGCTTGTTCGGCTTTTATTTACTTAGTGCGATTCTGCGAATCAGATTTTCTGCCTTCCAAGTGAGTGGACGTCCTTCGCTACGCTCCGCGTCGTTTCTATTTGCAGATTGCGTCTCCATGCTTGTCTAATAATTATAATAATGGTTTTTTGATGGTAATGGTAGGCAGCGCCGTTTATTAAGCGATGAAGGTCGTGGTGGATTAAGTAGAGTGATAACGTCTGTCGTAAGATCGTGGATTTTCAAACCATTCATATTTATAAGGTAAAGTGATATATTTTGGAGAAGGAAAACTTTGTGAGAAAACCTGCACTCTCGGACGTGCCAGCGTGATGACTATTACTAGTTCGTTCTTTAGTATCTAAGCTTTGAACGATTGTTCAACAGCGGCCTATTGGACTGAATACTTAAATACTCAACAGTCTGTGCCGTAAAAATCCAACGCGTTAAGAACGTCAAACGCTTAAATAGCATTTAAAGAAAATTATTTTTCGCAAAAAATCGGAACACCGACTGCCACCGTGTACAGAATTCTAATAATTTGCACGAATCGATGTGACATCCATGTGCATTTTTGTTGATTTATAAAAAACGACTTAGCCATTTTCGATAAAATTTAAATGGGACTACCTCGGAAGTATACTTTTTGAACATTTTTTTAAGTCGGTTCACAATTGGCGAAAACATCGATAAACATACACAAAAAAATACATACAGACGAACATAGTACCTCGTCTTTTTTGGAAGTCAGTAAAAAATAGCTTTTTATGTAGTAGTAGGGTGTCAAAAGCTTACAAAGTAGTTTTATATTTTGTTGTAGTTAATAAGGCACTTTCGCCCTTAATGGTGTCAATGGTAATCCTTGACTAGCTTCAGTTGTCAGGTCTAGCTCACATTGAAGATATTCATTACAATGTGGCTCACAAAACGAAATTTGTTTTTAACGACATGTTGCAGCAATACAATAATAGCCTGTATAATACGGTAGCAATAGACTACAACTTCATTGTACATATTTTTCCTTCCATCCATCCATTCATCAGCCATAAGAAGTCCACTGCTGGACATAGGCCTCCCCTATGGATCTCCAATAAGACCGGTTGCAAGCGGCTTGCATCCAGCGCGATCCTGCGGTCTTAATGAGGTCATCCGTCCACCTTGTGGGTGGTCGTCCTACGCTGCGCTTGCCGATACGTGGTCTCCACTCGAGAACTTTCCGACCCCATCGGTCATCAGTCCTCCGCGCTATGTGCCCTGCCCATTGCCATTTCAACTTGCCAATCCGTTGGGCTATGTCGGTAACTTTGGTTCTTCTACGGATCTCCTCATTTCTGATTCGATCTCGCAGAGAGACTCCGAGCATAGCCCTCTCCATAGCTCGTTGGGCTACTTGGAGCTTACTAATAAGGCCCATAGTGAGAGACCACGTTTCTGCACATTTTTCCTTCACCGGCTTCATTTATTTCAAACAAAAAGCTAACCTTAAGAATAGTACTGTAATCAGAAAAGAAAACGAGATCAAATCTAGATCGGGCAAACTATCGTACGTAAGTATCGCTGGTAACCTCGGCTGTGACTCGAGTGCCCCCGGCTTTCGAGGGTTAATGGCTTCGAGGGTTCTAGACTCTTTACCCCTTTGTCGGGATAAATGAGAGCTTTGATACCTAGCATTTCTCTGTAGCAGAATATCCTACAATAGAAAGTGGCCAGCTTAGCTAGGTACAAAAATTAACAATTCGCGTTTTTTCAGAAATAACGCATTGGAATAAACTTATAAGAAAGCTCTATCTGAATATCTATAGAGTTTCAACACAATCGTTAGAGCCGTTTCTGAGATCCGAATTTCGTACAAACAAATAACTTTATACCTGTAAGAGAGAATCGCTTTAAAAGTACATATAAGATAAGATATAATTAATTGGCGGAACCTACTTCTTTTAAGTCTTCTTTTAGTGGTAATTTTAAATTTATAAGCTTAATTTGCTAAAATTAAAAGCTAAATTAGCTCCCTATTAATAACGGCAAGAGGTTTGGGGCTAAGGGGGCTCTAACACGGTACGGAACCCTTCGTGCGCGAATACAACTCGCACTTTTCAATTTTGTTTGTTTGTAAAAACCTCGGCCAATAATATTATGCACGTTGTCGACCCAATGTCGATTTGGTTCGATTCGTCGAATACGGAATCTAAAGAAGTTAATGCTAAGGTAATCACAAGTTACATAACTACCCTTTAATGTTTATCGTCCTCCATTATCATGGCTATAACCTAATAGGCAGGGACGTGTAGTCAACAACTAAACACATAGAAACTCGTAATCTTTGATGTTGACATTGAGTGGTAGTTGACTAGAGGAATAACAACAAATATTTATTGTCATCGTGTTGCTATTTCATTAATCTAATGCCAAGAAATATTACTTCAGTATTCATTCTATATAAGTGGTGTCTTTGATAAATTAGGAAAGGATTTGGCTTGGCTACAGCTCACCCTGTGTTGCCCGTGTCTAATGGCTCCAACTCTATCAATTTTAAGTGACCAAAACACTTAAATTAAGTTTCTTATGAGCGAGTGAATAATTACCACCACTTTTATGATTTATTTACTCTAGGTATTTTCATGGATATATTAATAAGTGTTAGGTAAACATATTTTCACTTGTGTGAATCTGATGTCCCTTAATAGGTAATGTGTGATTGTAATGTACAGTAGATTGTCACAACTGCGGACATTTTATATTACGGCTTATAATCATAATCACTTTATTCATAAAAACCGTTTCAAATCAAATAAATACAGCTATAAATATCGCGTCTTTAATATTCTCCTAATACAATTCGTACTTTTTACTATATGAAAAGACAATTAATTATATTTAATTTGAATTATTACTGAATTACACAATCAACATGAATTATATTAAGAAAACCTTTTTTTTTATTTTAAAACAAGCTTTTACTGAACATGTACTCGCCAAGTGGCGTCGTTTCGTTACAGAGTTCCTATGACTACCTTCTAGCTCCATCATCAGACCCTGGTTACCATTATAAGACAAATTACTCGTCAAGACGATTCAAATGAGACGAAACTCGATGAAGTTGTGTCGTTTCATTGCGAAGTTCTTTTTGCCACCTTCCAGCTCCATCATCAGATCAACACCATGACATCATAATATTGCATTTTCACGTGATTTACATTTGTATGCAAAATTTCAGCTCAATCGGAAACAGGGAAGTGGATCAAATTTAACTTGCAAAATTTGACTACAGACAGACAACGGGACAGGTCAAACTAAATAAAAGCTTGTACAATGCAATAAAATACAATTACGTGAATATGATATGCAGCATAATACGTCCACTAGAATTGGACTTAATATAGATTTCACATCGAATTAATCGAAACGGCTTGCATTCTGCGCGTCTCTACGCACTTTACCAGATTTGTCCACCTTTTCGGTGATTTATTTAATGCGTGATCGGATTTAACAAATGACCTAATTTTCCCCCAGAATAGTTGCTTAAACATTCATCGTCATCGGCCTATTTAATATTTGTCCATCAAGGAACGTACCTAACCATAAAGCGTTACTCGTCATCTGCCCCTTGATACAGCCTTGTGCTATCCCATATATACATATATCCCTTTCTAAATCAACAAAGGCATTTCAGAAGGTACAGTATGTTTTGATAATAATTTAAGCGTCTCAAATTATTTAGAAAGCCCTAGGTATAAGTTAAAATGCCAGCAATTAGGATAAGTGAGTTCTCTGGAATCTAGTTCATCCTTTTAATTTAGTGGCCAAGTTTTAAGCACAGTAATTAACAGAGTAAGTTGAGAACATTCTAGACGGCATAATTCAATATCTGAAGATTAACTGCTCATGCTCGTGTAGTGGAAATATTTTTAAGCAACTTTCGGAGGGTGTTTAAATTTAATTAAAATTTTAGTGCTTGTAAATCTTTCACGATTACCTAAATTTTCAGAACTAATTTTAATAAATAATGTTTAATTTGTAATAGAATGAATGGCAATGGCTATACTTTTAATCATACATACTCCAGCCTCAGCAGATAATGGCAATAACAGCAGATACGGAAAACACTTTATCACTAACTAGCTGTCCGACCCGGCTTCGCCCGAGTACGGTTGGCATAATATAGCCTATGTTTACCGGGGATAGTATAGCTTCCCAACAGTGAAAGTTTTTTTTTTCAAATCGGTTCAGCAGTTTCGGAGCCTATTCAATGCAAACTCTTTCCTCCTTAAAATATTGGTATAGATAATCATTTCTCCCCTTTTTGAGAGAAACACTTCCATAATCGAAAATCACCACCTAAAAAAAAACGAATAATATATATAGAACCTCTCAACAAATTTTGTCAAAATTTGTTAAAAATGCGACATGTATAGGAGAAGCAAAATCGAAACTAGGTAACATCCGGACTGATGAAAGAAAACTTTGCGACCTAAAGCATAGAAGCATTGCTCGCTTGGTCAAATATATTTTAATAACATGTAATATATTTAAAAAAACCTTTTTTTAAACAAGCTTTTAGTGAACAAGTTCTCACGGAGACGAATCAAACGAGACGAGACTCCATAGGGTTGCGTCGTTTCATTACAGAGCTCCTATGACCATTCGTTTGTCGTTTCATTGCTAAATTCCTTTGGCCACCTTCCCGTTCCATCATCAGATCAGCACCATGTCATCATATTGCATTGCCACATTTGTCACGCGATTTACACATGTATGCAAAATTTCAACTCAATCGGTAACCGGGAAGTGGATCAAATTTAACTTGCAAGATTTTATTACAGACCGACAACGGTACAGGTGAAACTACGAGTAAATAAAGCTTGTAACAAATTAACGAACACATTTCATATAATATACCTAATTAAAAAACCCCCGACACAAAAACATTTGACAACAAACTTTCAATTGACAACCATTTTGGGCACATTTGTAGAATTTTGGTTCTTCCATCCCCACTTTAACCCACCATAACTCTTAAACGGCTCAATCGATTTTTATAAAACATAGCTAAGAACACTCTCGATTAAGTCTCCTTTCATCCAAAAAAAACTAAACTGAAATCGGTTCAGTGGTTCGGGCGCTATGATGCCACAGACAGACAGACACACAGACAAACAGACACGTCAAACTTATAACACCCCTCTTTTTCGTCGGGGGTTAAAAATAAAAGAGCTGTTAACGTAGACTTTGGTTTCACCGCCCTTCAAATTTCCGGTCTGGTCTCAAAAGTCATAGATTTATAAAGAGGCGTATTTCCATAATACACAATCCAAAAGAAGATTAAGGCAAATTATAATGAACAGAAGCTTGACTTAATAACGTAGTCTGTATAAATAGAAGTAAAAACGAGATTTCATTTATCAAACAATCAGCAGACGTATTTATTCGAAGCTGGGTCAGATTATAAATAATTCTTCAGAAACAGTTACAAATCGTGGCAGAAATGGAAGTTTGACCTCCTTCTTGATTAGAGTACCTTTTTAACCGACTTCCAAAAAGGAGGAGGTTAGATGTTCGTGTGTATGTTTTTTTTTGTGTATGTTCATCGATAATTTCGCCAATTGTGAACCGATTCGAATTTTATTTTTTTAGTTCGAAAGGGTATACTGGTGGTCCCAATTAAATTTTACAGAAATTGGCTGAGCCGTTTTTGATAAATCAACAATAATGTAAACAATTCGAGCGAAATACTCGTATTCGATTTTGTACACGATGGAAGGCGGTTTTGCCGTTTTTCGCGAAAAAGCTGCATTTTGGGGTTTGACATATTCTAAAATATTATTTAAATACGACTAGCTTTATCTGTAGATCCTCTAATCCTTACTAATATTATAAATGCGAAAGTAACTCTGTCTGTCTGTCTGTCTGTCTGTCGCGCTTTCACGCTAAAACGACTGCACCGATTTGAATGAAATTTGGTACACAGATAGTCTAGAGCCTGAGAAAGGACATAGGCTACTTTTTGATTCGAAAAAATAGTTTTAAAGGGTTGAAAAGGGGGGATGAAAACGCATTGGCTAGAATCTTAGAAGAAAAAACTTATTTTCTACCATGACAAATGGTAATTTGCATCTTGACTTAACAAATTACATTCTCTATGCCCAATGCCCATTCAAGGCTGCTCAAGTTGCAAATGTCAAAGTCAATCAATCTTTTCCTGTAAAATTTAGAGAAGGTTACATGTATTTTTTCAGTTTAATTACGTAGTTTTCATTCTAATAGGTATGCCTACAAAACGCAAATCGAATCTAGAGCGTAGTTCTAGCGGAGCTCGCGTAAAGAAAATTGCTAGAAGCCAAGAGTCTGAAGAGCACACTTAAACACGTTTGACATTAGATGCCGAGCGCCACGCATCTCAAAGAGCTGCTGAGACTCAAGAGCAAAACCAAGCGCGTCGAATTTTAGATACTGAGCGTCACGCAGCTCAGAGAGCTGCTGAGACTGAAGTTGAAAGTCAAGCGCGGCGACTTTTAGATGCTGAGCATCACGCAGCGCAAAGAACTGCTGAGACTCAAGAGCAAAAAACCAAGCGCGTCGAATTTTAGATGCTGAGCGTCACGCAGCTCAGAGAGCTGCTGAGACTTAAGGAGAAAGTCAAGCGCGGCAACTTTTAGATGCCGAGCATCACGCAGCGCAAAGAACTGCTGAGACTCAAGAGCAAAACCAAGCGCGTCGAATTTTAGATGCGTTAGACGTTAAGCAAAAAAATTGCATAGTTCCTGTAGGACAGGACAAAAACTATCGAAAGCAAAACTGTCGCCACTATCACAAAGACGCTAAGTGATTAATTCCTCTATGACACTTAACGAAACGTCACAGCGAAACGTAATTAGATGACAGGTGACATTGTCTGCAGACTTTTATAAATCACAGGTAGCATTGCAAGGGGACAAATTGTTTTTCCACCATTATATCCCCTTGAAGAGAAAAAGAGTATGGATTGAAAATGACAACTGACATTAAAATTGGATAAAATGTTTTTTTCCCTCTGCATGCCACATGTTACTATGACGTTTAATACCAGGCCGTCATTTTGTCTGCCATTAAAAATATTTTTAAATCATTAGAGGTTTAACATGTTTCTTTATTCTACCTTTATGGTACAGAATCATCATACCTACTTTAATATTATCAATCCGAAAAGTTTGTTGGTTTGTTCCTCTTTTACGCAGCAACGGAGCAAAAGATTGACTTGATTTTTGGTATGGATACCTATGGTTTAAAAGACAGAAAGTCATAGTAGGATACTTTTTTATCCCGAGAAAATTCGTGATTCCCATGGGTTAGGACAATAACTGTTTCTCAGCAATGGAGCAACGGATTGACTTGATTTTTGGGGTGGGCATAGTTTGGAAGACGGAAAGTGACATAGAATACTTTCCATTTCGAAAAAATTGCGGTTCCCGTAGGATAAGACTATAACTTTTTCTCAGCAACGGAGCAACGGATTGCCTTGACTTATTGCATGAATATAGTTTGAAAGACGAAAAGTGACAAAAGACACTTTTTATCCCAAAAACTTTAACAGTTCCCGTAGGATAGGATGAAAAGTAAGCGAGCGGGCTGCGGTAGCAGCCGTCTAAGCGCCAGAAATAACCTGTCATTTCAAGTTTAGGACGTTCCTACATTTTTCGCACTCCTTCGCGGCACTCAACAGCGCTAGCCCAGACTCGGGCTCCATAACGGAGCTTGCGCTCCCGCCATAATGACGGTGTGTTTCGGAGCACAAGACACATCGTCATCCACCACTCGGGACTAACCAGCACTGAGCGTCGGACAGCATTCCAACGCCCTGATCCCAGTGCAACGGGTTAGTTATAGTAGCCCAGCGCCTGTCTCTTCAACTGCAGAGGGCAGTGAGAACGGCCATCGCGATACCAACACTTCTCTTCCACTGCAGCCCCACTGCGTCTGCCGACAGGTTAACGGCCTAGCGGAAGGTAGGGTAGGTGGCGGCACCCACACAACCAGTTCCATCCCACCGCAGCCCCTAATCCTCGGCTGCAGCGTCGCAAGAGCGGCACTGCAGCCCGCCTCAGAAGCAACACTCCTCATAAGGCAGGCAACCTACCGGCCATCCACTCAGCTGCTTTAGTTAAAAGCGGCTGAACAACGAGTGCCGGCCTCTAAGCTGCCTTGGGGGAAAGACCCAAAGAAGAGGGAGACTTCGAGCGCCGCCTTTTCAGCTGCCTTAGACCTCCCCCGCCACAACAAGGCGGGAATACACAGGGGGGTTGTATATACACTCCAACCGTAACTTAACCAACAAAAGCATTCGTCTAAGGTATTTTGATGTTTGTCGCTTAGGTTAGGTTTCGCAGCCGACATAAACATTAGCCAAAATCAAAATATAACGCGGGCGAAGCCGCGGGTAAAAGCTAGTAGCTCATAAATGACGAAAAATAATCAGCATCAATAAATAAAATCAGCGTTCTACACTATCGACCGATCAAAAAGATAACCTTTGACAACATGTTGGAAACAGGTAATTATTTCGTGCTACACCCTAGACCGCATATCTGCTCAACATCAGGCAGTATGTAGTCAAACACAAACCTATACGGAATAAAAAAAATTGCGAGTTTAGTTTCATAGTAAAAGTCGGTCATAATGATAAGTAAAATGATGTCATAGAATATAAAGTATGCCTTTATATTAACTAAGCTAATATAATCTAAGAAATAAGCTAAGAGTTGAATTGCCCAAACCAACCTACCAAAACCCCCAGTAAACTAAATTTAGACTTAGGTATTTTATTTATATAGCCTACTAAGGTAGATTTAGGCTTACTACGATATGGCTTATTTTAATAAAGAACTCCTTAATCTCTATATAACTCTACCTTGATCTATCGAAAAATTAGACCACACAGAAAAGATCTAATAGAGGCTATTCAATTCTCTCCAGTGAAGTGTGTCTTTTCTGTTAAAATAATCGGCCAAGTGCGAGTCGGACTCGCGCATGGAGGGTTCCGTACTGTATGGGAACCCCCTTAAATGTTTATTTTTATTTTATTTTATTTTTAACTATTGAAGATAATATACAACTAAATATTATGTGAAAATTTCAAGCGTCTACCTATAACCATTATAAATATCGAGCGAAAAACGGCTAAAAATCAGGTTTATTGTGTGGGGAGCCCCCATTATTTTTTTTTCTGTTTTTAGTATTTGTTGTTATAGCGGCAACAGATATACATCATCTGTGAAAATTTCAGTTTTCTAGCTATAACGGTTCATGAGATACAGCCTGGTGACAAACAGACACACGGACGGAGTCTTAGTAATAGGGTCCAGTTTTTACCCTTTGGGTACGGAACCCTAAAAAGGCTTTTTTTTACAAAACTGTAAACTTGTTTTGTCCTGTACTCTGGTTTGGCTCTGACTTCTTAATGATATTAAAACAAGTCTCACGGTCGGTTAAAAGACTGAGTACTGAAATATACGGTAAGACTCTCAGATATAAATTGTTTCAATCCTGGAATTATTCAAATGGACACGAAATAATGAAATCACACGAGGAACCGAGGTATTTTGGTTCTTATTTACATTAAGCGTAGGTTTATTAAGAGCTTATTGAAGGTTTATTTCAAAAAGGTATGGTGATTAGCGGAGGGTAATTAGGTTTCAAGCTCATATTACATTGATTGTGTTACAGAATTAGGGGGTGGGTCTAAGGGCTGCTTAGGGTTAGTAGTAAAGATAACGTTTATTTAGTGGGCTAACTTTTGCGTTAAGACGCGGTTGGAGCAGTAGAATAATATGGAGTCGATTTATTCCATTGACCCTATTTAATACATCTATTCAGCCTGTTCCGCCCACTGCTAAGTATAGGCCTTCTCTCATTCTCGTCATTCTTTCCAGTCCTGTACTAGCCTCACACATTGCCTCCCGACAAGTAAATAAGTCAATGTTACATTGACATTTACTTGTCGGCTCGACTCCAATCAACATTTCAGTTTTGGTCCCGTCTGGGTTGATGGTAATAAACGCGAAAGTTTGTATGTATGGATGTTTGTGTTAGAAAATTACTTTATACTACACCCACTCGGAAAGTGTCTTATTTACTCGTTCATAAACGGGTTACAAAGTTCGTAATTTCTCCCTTAAAAATGTGCGGCGGGAAAAGTTGTATGGAATTTCATTTCTGCCCTCCGTAGCAGGGCAGGATTGTTGTATGAAAATCCATTTCTGCCCGGCTAGCTTTCTTTTGTTTTTTAGCAGCGAACACAAAAAAAAATACAAACTTCAAAACGTCAAAAAGTTTTTGTATGAAATAATTAGAAAAAAAGGCGGGAAATAGATAAACCTCAAATCTCAAAAAGATTTTATAAAATAATTAAAGAAAAGAGGCGGATTTTGCTTTGTTTTACCTATTTTTAATGAAATGAGGATGGCAACCTTATTCTGCAATGCGAAAAAAAAGCGCGGCAATTTATTTCTTTGCGTTAAATTATCGTCATGGGTATCGTTTTCGAGGTTTTTGGGGGTGTAGATTTCGAAAATGGCATTCATTTTGAAATTAAAGATGGCGGATGTCACTTTTTTGAAAAAGTCATCATGGGTATCCTTTTCGAGGTTTTTGGGGGTATAGATTTCAAAAATGGCGTCCATTTTGAAATTAAAGATGGCGGACGTCACTTTTTTGAAAAAGTTGCCATGGGTATCGTTTTCGGGGTTTTTGGGGGTATAGATTTCAAAAATGGCGTCCATTTTGAAATTAAAGATGGCGGATGTCACTTTTTTGAAAAAGTTCATGGGTATCGTTTTCGAATTTTTCGGAGGTGTTGATTTCAAAAATGGCGTCCATTTTGAAATTAAAGATGGCGGACGTCAAGGTTCTATAAGTTTAAGCCATTGTAACCATTTTAATATAAACTTTAATTCAAGCAATATTGTATTTTATTTTCCTCGTAGGTGTAGTATAAAGCACTATGTATCACTCGGGAGAAAGTTCTATTTCTGTTCTCGAGTTTCCTTTAAGATCGTTTTCTCCCCTCGATGTACAATGTACTATTAGTCTGTTAGTCGATTAATAGTTAAGTGGTAACATCCCTAGCTGTAAGACAGAGACGGAAATAAATGTATCTCCTCCCTCCTCTCCTCCTCTTCCGTAATGGCACGATCGACAATTAGACGTAGATAAAAATTGTGTGATTAAAATAAAAGTTTAAATACATAAAAGGCTAATTATTAACAAAGATCCACTCCAGTTTTCATAGTTTGTTCTTCTTTCACGCACTAACGGCTAAACTGATTTGGATGGTAGGTATAGAGGTAGCTTAGACCTTGGATTAATACACAGGCTACTTTTTTATCTTGGGCTAACGCGGGTAACAAGGTGGGGCGTAGCTAGTTATTATATGCATTATTTAATTCTCAATGTCCTTCCGTGTACATAATATATTTTTACCAGGAAAACATAAACTGACAGAGGAACCTATTCTGTGTATCCACTCGTACCTCACAAAAAAAGACATCTTAAAGTAAGATTTTGTCTACAATTTATAACAGGTACCGTCTACTCACCAGAGTGTTTCATCTTTGTATCAGAAGTGCCATCTTGGCATTTTAAAGAACACTAGAACTATTGTTTGTGAAGAGGAAGCCAGCCTACTTTCTTTGTAGATTGCCTAAGCCACAACTACAGAATAAAGAATGTATCTAAGTATGAGCAGACTTCGAGCTCAATTTATGAAACGTTACAAAATGACTTTTATGATCTTATGCTATCCCGTTCGCACTAACATATCAGCTCACTCAGTTTTCAGATGTGTAACCGTGGGTGGCATTTACAACTGAGCGCTACCGTGGCTCGGATGACACGTTGAATTTGTAGGCACCGGTTATATTAACCGTTTAGCCATGTCTGAGGCCTTCAGGCGGCTTAAAAACTCTGACTCGGCTCGCTACCCAGCCAATATGAACATCTTACTTATTTTCATAGATTTTTAAACTATGTGCTCCTTTTTTCTTTCGGTCTAGAGACCATTTACGCAAACGTCTTAGCGAGCTACCAGTTTGAAAATGCAACCCTTGGTTTGAAGCAAAAGATATGAATTTAGTCAATAACTCTTGAGCTTAATTTAAGAGTTGTAAAAAATAACGACATTCCATCGTGCATCGGTTCAAAATCGGTCATCAACACCATTTCAGCGTATGGATGTGGTCCATAGTGCCAAAGCCTTTCCGGAACCCGGCTTGTTCGGAAGGCTGGAAGTCATCAAGCCTGTGCTTGAGACGATTCGTAATGACTCTTGAAAACAATTTATAAACATGGCTCAGAAGCGAGATGGGTCTGTAATTCTTCAATAAGGTGTTGTCATCTTTTTTAAAGAATAGCATCTCCACGCTTCTGTTTCATGCTTCTAGCGTTATGCTCTCGAGGACGACGGTGTTGTAAAATTACTATAGTATGTAATATTCTTACAAAAAGACAATCAAGAAAGACGTCTTGAATTTTGTGCTCCAACCACAAATTGAAACAAGTCAATAATAACATGATACTAAATAACCAAATATAATTCGTTGGCGCATCTTATATACGCCCTTTAGCTTTATAGCAAACAATATCTTTAAAGCCTACGTCTTTTTATTAAGAAATCTCATTTTACGAAGGTATAAAATAGACAGGATTTACTTTAACAAACTTTTTCTGTCAACATAACTGTGCAAAACATGTGGCAGGTGGCGAGAACAGCGTTATTAAATTATCCTATGCATAAATCCTGCGAAAACATTTTTGGGCCTAGAGGGTCGCGTACTCAAGGGCGAAAAAGGAGTCACTTTACATTTTTACTCGGGTTGTAAGCCTACAAATAAAAAAGCGGTCCGCGATGTCAGTAAAAGCAGTATTTTGACTTCACAAAACTTACGGCACTTACACAGAAGGACTCAACACAAAGGAGTCCACCCACCATCTCGTACCATGCCAAGACAGTGATAGAAACGTATCAGGTAATAAATTATTATAAAATATAACTCTTTTAAAATACAAGCTTTTGAGACCCATCATGTATCAGCAGAGTGCTAGCCAAGACAAGTACGACTGTAAGTACGACTGCCTCGGTGGCTCAGTGGTTAGTGACCCTGACTTCTGGGTCAAAGAGGCGTAGGTTCGATCCCCACCCAGGGCAAACATTTGTGTGATGAACACAGGTGTTTGCTCTGTGTCTGGGTGTTAATTAGGTACTATCTATATAAGTATGTATTTAAAATATGTATATGTAGTATATCAGTCTCTGGCAGCCATATCACAAGCTATGCTTAGTTTGGAGTCAGAGACCGTGTGTAAGATGTCCCCTAAAATTTATTTATTTATTTATTCACTTATCTTGTTTAGCACCTACAAGAGTTCCTATGGCCACCTTCCGACTCCCTCATCAGATCAACACCATGGTACCATATTATTGCATCGTCACGCGATATTCATATGCGTGCAAAATTTCAGCTCAATTGGAAACCGGGAAGTTGGTCAAATTTAGCTTGCAAGATTCCACCCGAACTTACATACATAGAAAAATGACCAGTTTTTTCTATGGGTACATCCATTGCAGGTTAAATATAAGCTTGTAATAAAAATAATCTTTGAATCGAAAAGTACCTGTCATTGTAGGCTGATTGTACTGCTAGACTACTACCGTAACTTTACTAGGTTCTTTTGCCAATATTCAAGTATGTATTGTACTTACGTTTGTTTTAAATATTCTTTTTAGGGTTCCGTACCTCAAAAGGAAAAAACGGAACCCTTATAGGATCACTTTGTTGTCCGTCTGTCCGTCTGTCAAGACCCTTTTTCTCAGGAACGCGTGGAGGTATGAAGCTGAAATTTATATCAATTACTCAGGTCTACTGTCCCTTGAAGCTGTGAAAAAATCAAACTTCTAAGCCAACGCAATCAAAAGATACAGCCGTTTATGCCGCAAATTTTGAAACTCGCAAGTACTCGCAAGGGAATCAAAACCTAAAGGGTACTTCCAGTCGACCTAGAATCTTGAAATTTGGCATGAAGCAACGTTTTATAGCACACATAAAGGAAAAATTCCGAAAACCTTAAATTTTTAGTTATATTACAAAATATATATTTTTTAATAAATATAAACTTATTACTTTTTTGTCGTAATGAACGAACTTTGTAAACCTTGCAGGTTTGTACGGAACCCTCGGTGCGCGAGTCCGACTCGCACTTGGCCGGTTTTTTTCGTAAGAATAATAATCGCTTATTGTCAAATTTTGTATTTAGTCAGGATGGTAAAAATGTTACATTATCTAAACAGCTGTAATATTTGCATTAGCACAGCATTAAAACTGCCCACCCCGGCTTTGCCCGGGTATCATTTGCTAAAGACAGATTTTATAAATAATGTATCTATATACCTACCACGTAATGTAGGTATGAGAGTTTTAGTAATGATCCCTATTTTTTTTTAAATGTAATATGGCCTATGTCATCAGCAGATAGTGTAGCTTTCCAATAGTAAAATAATTTTTCAAATCGGTTCAGTAGTTTCGGAGCCTATTCAATGCAAACAAACAATGAAATCTTTCCTCTTTATAATATTGGTAAAGAGGTTTAGATGTGCATACAATGCTATTTTGAACTGAACTATTCATTTCAAAGTCAAAATCAATTCAATAGATTCCTTAATCCGTCACAATTTGTCAGATAAAGATAAGCAAAAACGAATATTTCGCCATGAATGTCCAAACTATTACTGTGTTTATTATTTATTTTTTGTATTAATGTGTCTAAGTATGTAAATCTATAACAGGCACAATGTTTTTGTGAAGATCTCAGATACTGTTTCAAAGTATTTGTGCCGCCCTTCCGTCGCCGGAAACGTAGGCGTCCCAGAGGCAAACGGTGGCATTTTGTCATCTCACAAAACCACAAATTGTCACGTGTTCCGGAAAAAGCCTTTCCTTCAACTTTTACTATTCTTTGCTTTGTTTTACTTTATTTATCGTGTTTTAGTTTAACAAAGTAAGGGATTCTGCTGGGACCAAAAATATGTATTTCTATGTATGGCTTCATACAGTTAAAAGGGTTGTTTGCATTTAAATAAACAACAGTCATCTTAACTTTGGTTACATTAACCTCTTATGATTATACTCGTATTATTGCCGTTACTATATTAATAATTAATAACTGACACAGTGTATCGTAAAATGTGTAATTTTGGAGTTATATAAAATATTTTTAACTAAAAACTTTAGTCTTATTTGTATGTAGTCCAATATTTCTATTTATTCGACGATGACCAATTTAAAGTTTCTCTGTCTTGAGTTGGTAACTTAAACTAAAGAACCGTTTATTATTTAGTAATACTTTCGGTAGAGTTTCCAAACTGACTCCACACGAACATTAAAAACAAAAGTTTGACAGTTTGTTCCATATTTTCGTTGAACACACACCTTGATTCTCACTCCACAATACACATATCAATAAGAACATACACTTCAGTATAAAATAAATGTCTCCTACCAAAGTTGAGATAGTTTTTTTTTTCTGTCCAAGCCGTTACTGAAAAGATTTACACTAATGCGAAAGTTTTTAAATAAAGACGTATTTTAAAATCAATTTATTCAATTCAACTTTTGCGGAGTTCTTCCAAAAAAAGTTATCATTTAGTAGAAGGTACTTAAGATACGCATTCTATTCATATTATCCAATAAGGACCCTTCTACAGCAATTCGTCACAAGCCCCAAATTACAAAATATAAAAGTTTGTCCAAGAAGTGTGAACAAGTTCTAGCGCTAACTGGTTCTAGACAAATATTTTCATACCTTTACCAAGTATTTTTTTTTTAAATCTTTATTAAAGTGCTTTTTCGCATAGCGAAAATGTCGCACTAGTAGGGAAAACAATTACATCTTAAATATTATAATAAATTAGTCCTATTAGCTAGACCTGCTTTCACCATGGCTAGTATCTTCTTTGTCTCATCAGATGTAGGTTGAGCTAAATACAAATTACATAAACCAATGGAACTGTCCTGGAATAACAGGCGTCTGGGCGCCTCGTTCCGGACGCATTCCATGAAAATATGGTAGGTATCTTCTATTCTCAAGCAGTCGCAACAGAGCGGCGAATCGGTCTTGCGTATGAGGTGGGCAAACATATTCAATGGAATGTGTCCGGAACGAAGCCGTAATAATAAGACT
The DNA here is from genome assembly GCA_964007245.1 of Hypomecis atomaria. Classification (NCBI taxonomy): domain Eukaryota; kingdom Metazoa; phylum Arthropoda; class Insecta; order Lepidoptera; family Geometridae; genus Hypomecis; species Hypomecis atomaria. The sequence continues at coordinate 10,999,012 of OZ023294.1, read as the reverse complement.
AGGTCCTGCCTACAGAGCCGACAGTTATCTATCCACGACGAAGTATATTTTTTTTATCGTATCATCTATATCACAAAAGATACCTAAGCAATTTGTTTAAATGCGTCGTTATAAAGACCATTGTTTTTAAATATAAAATCCAATATTGCTCCCTTATTTATCTTCATAACTGAGCTCTTGCAAAATATTTATAGTAAGCGGAGTACTTTGGGTATTTTACGTTTATATGGAAAACGATATTGGTTTAAATCTGAATTTTCCACATGAAAGAATTAATTCAACAGTGTTGAAAGCGAGCGTGTTTATACAGAGGTACCACGAATGCGTTACCTTCACTGCCACATTCGTGTTGACGTTATAATCGTAGGCAGTAGACATAATAATATGTATATTTAAATAGCGAACTCATTTCAATCAGACCTTATTTTAGCAAAACATACTACTGAGTGCTCTGATTCAATAACATTAAATACCTATCTCAAATATCAGTAAATTCGTATAGGCTACATGACTGGCCCTGCTGCCAGGTTATAACTTCCAAAAAGGAGGAGGTTCTATCTATATGTTCATCGATAATTTTGCCAATTGTGAACCGAACGAAATTTTTTTTATTTCGAAATGGTATAGTCTCGAGATGGTCCTATTTAATTTTTGAGCAAATCGGCTGAGCCGTTTCTGAAAAATCAACAATAATGTAAACAATTCGAGCGAAATATTCGAATTTTGTACACGATAGAAGGCGGTTATGCCATTTTTTGCGAAAATTATTTATTTTACGGGCAAAAGTCTTTATTAAAAATCATTATTATGCATAATAATGATTGAGCTGAGCTGAGCTGAGAGAGTCTTGAGCTGACATGTCAGCTCAAGACCGCTGACATGGCTAAGCGGTTAAACAATTTCTTACTAACGAGTGTTGACACACACTTTAAAATATTTGATTTTTAAAGTATTTGAATTGCCTTCTCTGTGTGACTGAACCTTTATTTTACCACATCAAGCAAATGAATCGAAAACTTCGTAGAAAGACAACTCCGCTAAGGTATACTATCGAAAATGCCAACAACAAAGTGCCTTTATTAAAGTAAGCTCGAAAACATTGTTTGTTTGAAGTTGTGTTAGGTTTCATTTTTGTTTGTGGTCGCGGGAACTGTCGATTAATCCCTTCGGAGCATTTCATAAAGCTATATAATGGTGCGTGGTGTACAATTGCTTTGTTTTTCTCAACCTATTCTGATTACGCTACTAAGGAATATCTGGGGTACGGAAGTGCCCCCAGGCTCAGATGAAACGAACACGAAGGGCGCTCAGTACCTACAGTTTCTATAAACGTTTTGTCCGGTTTTTGAAACTTTAGTATTTCAATCTGAACGATGCTACATTTCTTGAGTGGAGATCACGCACCTGCAAGCGCAGCGTAGGTCGTCCACCTACCACGTGGACAGACGACAACTTCTCAAGACCGCAGCATTGCGCTGGATGCAAGCCGATACAAACCGATCTTATTGGAGATTTTCTATCTCCCCTGTGGAGGAAAAGGTCTTTGTCGACAATTTTCACAACTACGACTACGATGTTAAAGTCCAAATTAGGATATATGGGCTTTGTAAGTATAAGGTACTCATAATAATTATTTTTCGCAATAATGGCAAAACCACCTTCCATCGTGTACAAAATTCAATTTCTCTCGAATTGTTTAAGTACTTGTTTAAGTTATTATTGTTTTTTTTTAATAACGGTTCTGCTGATTTCTGTAAAATTTAAATAGGACTACCTTGGAAGTATACCCTTTCGAACTAAATAATAATTTTTCGATTTGGTTCTAAATCGGCGAAATTATCGATAAACATACACAAAAAAGTACATACAGACGAACAAAGAACCTCCTCCTTTTTGGAAGTCGTTTAAAAACTAGTGTTTTTCATATTTTTGTAAGTTTGGATAAAGCCGTCAACTCCGTATTAATATGTGAGAAAAATGGTACTAAAACAATGTAGAATAGCATAGTCTGACAGTGCCAGACATGAGCAGTCGTTTTTACTCATAGAAGTTAATAGCCACAGTAATGGTTTGTACAACCATTAATCCTCCAACTACGCCACCCGTCTGTACACGAAATCGACGTAAGAATATGGTTCCTAGATACAGTACCTAGGATATTACTTGGCACGTCCGAAATAAATGGAAAGTAATAACTAAGTAATAGTAAGTATTGTAATGTATTGTGGTTTTTGGATTCATAAATGGCATCGAATTTCTACTATCAGGCGCATGCAGGTTTCCTCACGATGTTTCCCTTCATCGAAAAGCTGGATCGGGGCGTCCCTTACAGATAGCAAATAAAATCGGTGGAAGCGAGTTGCGTCCAGTGCGATCTTGCAGTTTTATTGAATTCATCATATCTGTCCACCTTGTAGATGGACGTCCTATGTTATGCTTGCCTAATGTGCTCTCTCTACATTCGAGAACTTTACGACCCCAAAGATCATGAGACCTATTGCTATTGCCATTTCAACATGCCAAACCGCTGGGCTTTGTCGGTAACTTTGGTTCTTCTATGGATCAAGTCCAAATATCAGGTACGAATGGTGATATTTTTTCTACAGCGACCAACAACAGACGTGCCAACTAAAAGCCCTATCTTGTACCATCTTTATCTGTCAAGTACAATCATATTATTTTATCATTGATTGCTTACTAAGGTACTTATAATTAATAATTTACTTAAAACTTACTTTTCGTAAATCTTCACTGGTGATCTTCAGCGTCAGATATTTAATTATGTATGCACTAGTAGTAGGAATACGTGGGAATATGTAGTTTTCTTATTATTGTGTTATAAAAGGGTTTGCCCGAAAAACAACGTTTCTTAACCAAACCAGTCCAATTTAGTGTTGTTTTAATGGGCATAATTCTAGGAATATAACGTAAGTTAGGTATTATATCTAGTAAGCGTGTACAAAGTTAATTTCCTTTTGCTCAGCAACGTACTCTGAAATGCATTATTCGAAGGCAATTCAGTTAGTTTCTAACGCCAGAGTCAAGACAGCGTCGCAACGCGCAGCACGGAGCGAGCTGCTGCAGATTCATTTATACTTCTGATTTAACAATTAATCAAGCGACGTAGGAATAGTAGAGACACAGTGATATAAGGTACAATTGTTCACCATTATCACAAGTAAGTCTCAGACTTTTTCAAAGCAGAGCGAAAAGGCAAGAAATGATGTGTCCGGAACTTGGTAGAGCATTTTAGTCCGTAAGCCCATTGTTGAAATGCCATATTTGCTTATCAATAGAACAAAAAAATCGTCTCTGCTCACAATTAACGACTCACTAAACAAAAAAGAATAATTTGTTGTTCAAAAAAGGGGTTTGATTTTTTTTTAAGTTTCCGCCCACGAGGTCAGTAGTATATATGAGTAGGGGACACTTATACACACAATAAATATTCCGCACTATGATATCCTAAAGTGTCACGTTCTCGAGATATTTGGAACGTAAAGCTTTAGTAGGGTATCATAGTACTGAACATCTATTGTTTGTAAAAGTATCCCCTACCCATATATACTTTTTTTTTTATTTGAATTGTTACACTCCACAGACTCCAGGGTCTGTGCTTTTTAAGATTTAAATATTTTTTTAAATTACATTTGAACAGTATTGCTTATATCTAAAGGCTTTACAAGAGGACTCTACACTAAAATACGAGTAAATCTAAATATAATTATTTTTTTTCTGTCTAAAATACGATTTTAAACAACGATTAAATTATTTGTTTAAAAGAAAAAATAAATATATATATACATATACTACTTTAATTGTGCGCAGAAACTTTAAAAAAAAAATCGGCCAAGTACGAGTCGGACTCGCGCACGGAGGGTTCCGTACTTTATGGGACCTTAAATATTTATTTTATTTTAGTTTTATTATTTATTATTGAAGGGAATATAAAACTAAATATTCTGTGAAAATTTCAAGCATCTGCCTGGTACCATTATTAACATAGAGCGAAAACCGTCTAAAATTCAGATTTGTTGTATGGGAGAAATCCCCCCCTCAAAATAATATTAAATTTATTCTGTTTTTAGTATTAGCGGCAACAGAAATACAACATCTGTGAAAATTTCAGCTTTATAGCTGTAACGGTTCATGAGATACAGCCTGGTGACAGACAGACAGACAGACGGACGGACAGCCGAGTCTTAGTAATAGGGTCCCGTTTTTACCCTTTGGGTACGGAACCCTAAAAACAATTAGCAGCATTTTATTCATAAAATTTACTAAATTATTATGATGAGGCGCTGCAGAGCTAGGTACTAAAATAAAATCAAAATGTGTTTTCACAGAACTATCAATGTCTATTTCTGACTACCAGCTTTTATAAAATAGCGCTTTGAAATCTTTGAATGCGGAAGGATTCCAGCTGACACTTTCTGAGACAATAGACCGGTTGTAGATGACATGGTGTCTTACAATGGCATTGTGGCGCGACAGTCGTTGTTGCAGCCATTGTTGCGCTGGACAAATGGGTACAAATCTATTTCGAAACTATCGAAGCTGCCCATTGGGAAGCGACTTTGTTTAATACTAATACACATTCAGTATAGGTAGGTTGATGCTGAAATGATAATGATATGCAACAAGCACCCTCCTAATTATCATGTCGCTTCCATTCCAATATTAAAACCGTAACCTAAATAGGGCGTGCATTCCACTATAATATATTTTATGGCGCATTACTTGTAGTGGCACACGGAATGCATATCGCTGTGCAAGTTTTTACAACTGAACATAAACTATATGGTTCCCACACTTCCCACTTTCAGGCTGGTTTAATTATTAGTAAATGGTTAAATGGAAATGAGTTGGTTATATCTAAACGACATAATTGCCAGTAGTAACGATTTGATGTTATTCAGGCGCAATTGGTAGCGTATCTGTCTGAACGTAAGATTATTGAGATCTGAACACGTGGTCTTTAATTGAATTTATTAAAGATTTGTGTAAAAAAATTTTGAAGTGCTGTGAGTCTTTTCACTTTTACTAAAAAAATATTTGTGACTATTTTTTTACTTATTTGTTTATTCAGATATCTACATAAATTTCATTAAATGATTTAAAAAAAACTCGCTATTATACCTAGATTAAGTTTAACGGAGTAGGTATCAGTGTGCCCTATTTTCATTTTATCTTTTTGGATAATAACACTAACTATCCACCAACCCGCTCTGAATCAGCTTGGTGTATATGGCCAAATGAGAGCGATAGAAGGCTTATTTTCAGTAGTAGTCTATTAAAAGAGCGGTACAGTACAGCACTATACAGCTTATTAGTTGCATAGCGGCAACTTATATCTCTTCTAAACAATCAAAGACTCGTACTATAATAGTTGTTATCTTTTGTTATGAGCAGCAATTTTCCCTGAAATATTGCCATAATAATGTCCACAAAATATGATCAAGTGGCATTTATCATCTATCTATTTACTATGAAAATTTAACAGAAAAACCACCATATTATAACAACAGACAGGATAAATCCATGACTCGTAAATTAAGGAATTAAAGTGACATTATTATTGAAAATGCATTTAGCGTGATACCATTAATTTGGAACCATAACCAACTTCAAACTCTCGACAACTTTCTCTGAATAGCAATAAAGCTTGATTCACTTTACACCGTATTCCACCCGACCCTGGCCTAGTATGTAACTTTAATTCTCATGTTCTAGGTTCTTCAAATTATTTGTAACAATTGTAACAATTTCGAGTTGGTTCACTATTGGTGAAATTGTCGATGAACACACACAAAATAGAACCTCCTCCTCCTTTTTGGAAGTTGTTGAAATATTAGTTGTTCCATCGTTTGTATTACATTGTATCGTTGAGTGACACAAAAGCTAAAAAAAATGTTTCAGGATTTGTGGCCCACTCAAAATTTTACTAACGCTGAACTGCTCAAGTTGCCCACCTCCAAATGTTTAGCAGCATTGGGCTCTATTTCCAAACCATGCAGCATACTGCTGGGAAAGCAGCATACTGCAGTAACACAGTCCTACACTGGAGTCTCGCTTCCGCTTCCGGTTGGCAAGTGGAACTACAGTTGCCGGAACTGGCAAGTTTGCCGCAGTACTGCCAACATTAGGTGCATTGTCGAAGTTGGTAAATGTTTTTGTTAGTATTATTCTGTTGTTGTAAAATCTGTACAGAGTTACAGACGTACACAGACATATACGCTAAATATACAGTACATATACAAGGTTGTTTCTAATCAATTATCATCCTTTTAGGAGCTTATTATGTACATCAAAACTATCAACTTTTGCTCTGCGACTTGACAAAACTAAAAAAGAATATTGTTATTATTTTTTTGTGAAGATTTTGTAAATCTGAAAATTTGTAGGATATTTGTATATCTCAATGTTATTAGGATCTCCAACTCTTCTATATGAAAAAAACAAGGTTTCCGAGTCCGTCAGTAAGATGTATAAAATAGTAGTATTTCCCATTTACATAATAAATTAATATTTAATTGCTGTATAAGTAGAGTTCCAGATATCAAAAATACATTATTATACTGTTGCGTAAATTAATTCCAGTACCAAAACACGCATACATAATTGATAAATGACCGCAACCAGTGATATATCATACTCTCTATCAACTTACTCTACCAAAAGTACTGTGATGGCCTAGTAGAACATTTGCCTTAGACCTCTGGCACACTAGGCACTTAAGCTATAGATGCAAAACAGATTGGAGATTTTAACCCACGACCTCGTGACTCTAAGGCTTTTCCCCCTAGGCGGAAATTCTGTAGCGTAAAATCCGTTGCAGGACGCTATGATGATGAGCCATTTTTGAAAAATCAGCAATAATGTGAAGAATGTAACATCGATCCGTGCGTAATATTTGCGAATCCTGTACACGGGTAAAGTCGGTCATGCTATTTTTGCTAGTACAGACAATAATCACGGAACTGTTTATGCGAATACTGTCACGATCTGATCAATCATGGTTAAATTTTTGGAGTCGGGAAATGCGAATAAAAAAATTAAACCCCTTAGCTACTTTGTGTTATATTTTTGTGTTGTTTGTTTCGAGTTCGGTTTTATAAAGGGTAAAACTTAATAAATCTCGATTTTCATTTGAACTCAGTCATGACAATCAAACTCTAGAATATTACTGTACTCTATCTTACGAAAACATTCGCAAAAAATAGCATGACCGACTTCAACCGTGTACTGATTTCGCGAATATTTCGCACTGATCGATGTAGCATTTTTCACATTATTACTGATTTTTCAAAAATGGCTCATCTGATTTCAATAAAATTTAAACGGAACCAATTTTGAAGTATATTCTTTCCAATAAAAAATAATTATCAAAATCGGACCACTAAGTAAAAAGTAATGCATGTTTATGCATAAAAAAAAAAAATGTACGCGTCGAATCGAGTACCTCCTGCGTTTCGTCGGTCAAAAATTAGAAACAAAATTTCTGTAGTAACATTTCAATTAGTAAATTTATACTGAGCTAAGTTTACCTAAATAAATCTGTCTTTTAAAGTGTACATTTTTATGTTATTAATGACTACCCTAACAGTTCTGCCTTTGAACGATTACATTGAAATTTTTTACGGAAAAGCTGTTATTACTTCAATTTCAAGTTGATCCCATCAATTTAATTTCATGACTTTACGGTTGATTCCATAACGACTGCACCAAGCATCTTTTGATTTGAGTAATTCCAAAATTTGAACGCTGCCGTATAATCGATAGTGCCTACTTACCAGTTAGATATTGGCACCACAAGCTTCCTCAACCTCCGAGGCTCAGAGTAACTTGTGCCGAAATTGTACAAATACAAATATCTACCTTATCGAACGCGTTCGACAGATTGCATAAGGATTTCGTTGACGTTGGCATATCATAATGTATTTTCTGTGCCATTAGTTTCGCTTTTCAGCTGACATCAGCTCGATATCTTCCGTAAAATGAAGATGAACGAGTGATACTTCAATCAGCCTTATTCCACTAGTTGTTTTCCGAACAAATTGTACTTTTTAGGGTTCCGTACCCAAAGGGAAAAACGGGACCCTATTACTAAGACTTCGATGTCCGTCTGTCCGTCTGTCTGTCTGTCTGTCACCGGGCTGTATCATGAACCATGATAGCTAGGCAGCTGAAATTTTCACAGATGATGTATTTCTGTTGCCGCTATAACAACAAATACTAAAAAGAGAATTAAATAAATATTTAAGGGGGGCTCCCATACAACAAACCTGAAGATGCTTGAAATTTTCACAGAATATTTAGTTTTATATTCACTTCAATAATAAATAATACAATTAAAAATTAAATAAATATTGAAGGGGGGCTCCCATACAGTACGGAACCCTCCGTATTTGGCCGATTATTTGTCTTGTCCTGTCTGTCTTAACTATGTACTAAATATCTTGACTTTTTTGGGAATTGAACCTTTGACTTTCATTGCTGTCTTCGTCCCAAGCTCCACACACAAGTAAATGCTCTTTTACCTCAACACATCTGAGGTACTTAAATAATAAATTTATAACAGCGTGTTTACTTATGTAGGACTCTCAACCAACACGGCGAGTCACCTTCATTAGGCTGAATAAAGAAACACTTGTGAAGATAATTTTATCTCCCGAAACAGGTGCTTACCTAAATTTAGAATAACTTATTTTTACTCTTTATGTATGCATGGGATTACGCTGAACATCTGCAAAGAACGAAAGATTTTAAGAAATAGTTTGTAAACACCTGTAGAATGTCAAAATTTAGAAAACTAATTATTGTCACCAAGGAATTAAATAAAGTATAAATTATTCTAATTTTACTAAATCGCGAAAAAGTAAAAGCATACATACGTACTCGTATATTACTATACAATACTTACGTAAGTTTAGATTTTAAACATAGGTACGAGTATTACGAGTATATTAATGTGTCGGGAAAAATAGATCGAAATATTTAAGCTGCACGGATTTAACATTAATAAACGAAAAACATATTATGCCTGATTCCTAAACCGCAGTATTATGTTGGAAGCAAAGCCGCTCATTATCGAAATGCTATGCCTTTGCTAGGCAAAGATCTCCCCTTCAACAATTAATCGCGATTTCCCGCAACCTACTGCCAACTATTGTTGAATGAGTAAAGAGCTCGTCACGCCAGCGTTTCTTAGGTTTCCCAGGGTTCTATCAAAGGTTTCGAATTATTGTTAAAAAGATCTTGCAAAGTAGTGTCAGATTTAGTACAATAGCTCACAAAACTTTAAAATATGTAACCAAATTCACAGAAAAAACAACGCCATTTAATGCTTAATTCCAATGGAATTTCGTATTTTATCCTTTGATTTTTATTGAAGGCTGCCATCACGCCGCCATATTTTACAAGCAATGTCAAAAGATATTAAGATCCGAATATATGAAATTCCTTTAAATTGTGATTTTTGTTAAAGAAAATAATAGAAAAATCATTTCAAAAACAAACAAAGCCAATAATTAAATACTGTACCAGGTAATGGCCTAAGCTGGATATATTTTTGCATTATCTCTTTTACGTTCATTCGCGTCTTTGAATTACTAAATAAGTAGGTAATACTAAGGTATATTATGAATTTAATAGGACCCTAGTATTTACCTTGTAATCTCATAAAATTGTCAAGGAGGAAAAGCTTTCTACTCATTTATTTTCCGGTCCGAAAATTTTAAGCCCGTATTTTCAACTTCCGGTTCATCTCGCCGGATTAAGGTAGAAAAATAATTGCTAAATTAGAAACGTTTATTTTGAACCTTCCGTTATTTTCTAAGTGCTCTGCAAAATCTTTATCTAAAATGATGGAGTTGATTCCCTTCCCGAATTGATTTTTCAATATTGTAACAGTGGAATAATATTTAGTCTGCAAAATAGAATAAGATAAATCTGAGGAGTTAGTTTAAACTTTCCGTACTGCAAAAGCGTAAAGCGTTCTGTAGACAGTTGCGGCCTAGAGATAAACCAATCACTAGTCTCGATGCAACCATTTCCACCTCTGTGATAAGTCGAAAACTGGACCGCAGCTGTCTGCACAACGCTTTACTCTATAATAGAAAAAAATATTGTAAAGTTCTTAGTTAGAATTTGAATGTCTATACATTTTTCTATCGTAACGTTACGTGTAGGTAGTATACTGAGTAGATACGTAAAGATTATGGTACCCCACAAGCATATTAAAAATACCGGCATAGTAAGTTAGCAAGCACTGCAAACTGAGTACAATGAATTAGGGCGCAATGACACTCAAATAGAGACCAGTCAGTGTAGCGTAATATAAAATTGGTTATTTTACAATTCTGTAGTAGGTAACAGACTTCAACGGACATTTTAAAAATGAGGTTATGATCATGATTACCTACGTATATAAAAAGAATAAAAATGTCACTACTTACTCCAATTATTAACCGACTTCCAAAAAGGAGGAGGTTTTATGATCGTCTGTATGTTTTTTTTGTGTATGTTCCGCCGAGGTGGTCCATTTAAATTTTACAGAAATCGGCTGAGCCGTTTTAAAAAAATTAACATTAATGTTAATAAATTCGAGCGAAATATTAAAATTTTGTACACGATGGAAGGTGCTTTTGCCATTTTTTGCGAAAAACAATTACAACAATAAGTACATATATCAATTAACATCTAATCTATAAAATATAAAATCTAAAGGTTCTATAAAATTATTTTATCTCCCAAAATAATTAATAAGGTTCTTTCAAGTCTAACAGGGTAAAGTTTATTAAAACTTCGGACTGAGTTAAGCTTTAAAAAAGGATATAATCTAAATTTTAATGTTACCAAATCCTGACAAAAGGGGAAACTTTTACAATTGAACAATCAATTTTATTTGACAGCTAAGTACCTAATTGTATTGAATATTCATTTCATTTCATTTCATTTATTTCTCAACATAGATACAATTATGTATACTTGTGAATGTCCAACAAAATACATTAAATATTACAATTGAAATTAAAACTTATAGTTAATTATAAAATTACATTGAAATAGGAATTAAAAAATGTGAGAATATAAGTACAAAAACAAATGTCCAATTACAATTGAATTTAGAAATAAATGTCAAAATACAATTAAAAACTTAAATTAAAAAAAAAAAAATCTTTTGAATAGGTACCTACATTAAACCGAGTAGGAGTGCCGAGAGATTTCAAATTATCTACTGTGAATATTTTATGCAAAAATGTAGTAGGTAAGTCATACTTGCATGGGTTTAACCATTGAAACGCGCTGCTGACACCTAAGTAATAAAAAGTTGATACAAACAACAAATAAGAAAAAATCGTCCATTTCTAAACTCTACAAACTCAATCACATGAACAATTCATGAAACTGTACTAGTTCGTTCCGACATTAATTTTCATTTGTGTGATAAATTCTTTTAAATAAAACAAAAAACGCATACAAAATATGGTACCGCAAACAAAGCGCCAAAACGAAGTTATACTATCCTGACCTTAGTCTAAGATATACAGGGTTATTTTTAATCAATTAGCATCTTTTTAGGGGGCTATTCTGTACATCAAAACTAACAACTTATATTCTGCGACTTTTGTCAAAACTCAAAAAAAAAATCAGCCGTTCCATACATTTTGTCGAGAGTGAACGATATTTTTCTATGGAACAACAACTTGTTTTTTGAGAATTTATAAAAGTCGTAGTTCAAAAGTTGTTAGTTTTGATGTACAGAATAAGTCCCTAGAAGGATGCTAATTGGTTAGAAATAACCCTGTATAATAGGCTCTCACCCAATGTCTCCGATGTGCTCTTTTGAAATAATTTAGTTAAAACAAAATTTATAACAGGCATGGACCCATAATTTCATAATATCCGTAGAGCAATAACTTTAAAAAATTAAAAACAAAAGCCCGACTAACACCCTGTTTTTCCTTATTCTGAGCTAACACCTAATAAAAAATGATGTACCAAAATGCAATAAAAGCACAGCAGCGAATAAAAAACATACAATTCTAAAAACTCAATCACAACAAAAACAATTCAAAACTGTACAAGTTAAAGTTGTATCTTTCGCTCATTAAAGAAATCCACCGCGAAAGCAAATCGAGTTACCCGAGGCTGTTGAGGCGAGAAACTGAATTACAATGCTAATGAACCCTTGGCAGCGGCCGACCGACATCGATTTTCATCTCGATGATAATTTCTAATTAATTCGATAACAACGCACTCTTTTGTTTCTTTTAACCCGCTCCTTTGCTAGGAAATTGAGTTCTTTGACATCTTTAGACTAAGGTTCGGCTCTCATTACGATACGCATGCGACTCACAAGCTCATTTTACTTCCAAAAAGGAGGAGGATCTATGTTCGTGTGTGTGTTTTTTTTGTGTATGTTCATCGATAATTTCGCCAATTGTGAACCAAATGGAAAAATTCTTTTTTAGTTTGAAAGGGTATGTACTCCCGAAGTGGTCCCATTTAAATTCTACAGAAATCGGCTAAGTCGTTTTTGAAAAATATAAGCAATTCGAGCGAAATATCCGAATTTTGTACTGAACATCGATAATTTCGCCAATTATGAACCGAATCGAAAAATTCTTTTTTAGTTCGAAAGGGTATACTCCCAGGGTAGTTTCATTTAAATTTTACAGAAATCTGCTTAGCCGTTTTCGATAAATCAAGAATAATGGAAGCAATTCGATCGAAATATTCGAATTTTGTACACGATGGAAGGCGGTTTTGCCATTTTTGCGAATTATAATTATTTACCCACGCTTTTGCTAGGAAATTGAGTTCTTTGACATCTTTAGACCAAGGTTCGGCTCTCATTACGATACGCATGCGACTCAGAAGCTCAATTTTTAACCAATACGATAAGATAACGTTTATTTAAAGTAGTGTTAGTATGCACTCAGATTAAATTTACAGATTTCCAGGTTGGAACCCTAAATCTCACACTAGGGTGGTCTTGTGTTGTGAGATTTAGTCTCTTCCGCTTTTAAATAAGACGATAGAAACAAATCGTGTTGGTACTTGGGAACCATACTTCGTGATTAATCTGATAACAACGCACTCTTTTAACCGACTGTCAAAAAGGAGGAGGCACTATGTTCGTGTGTATGTTTTTGTAATATTTTTTTTTTATTTTTTAGTTCAAAAGAATATACTCCTGAGGTGGACCCATTTAAATTTTACCAAAATCAGCTGAGCCGTTTTTGATAAAACAACAATAATGTAGATGGATGTCACATCGATTCGTGCAAACTATTCGAATTCTGTACAAGGTGGAAGTCGGTGTTGCGATTTTTTGCGAAAAATAATTATTTTCAGAATTGCCCTGTACAAGTAACCTACACTTATCACACGTTAGGCAAAAATAATCGGCCAAGTACGAGTCGGACTCGAGCACGGAGGGTTCCGTACAGTATGGGAGCCCCCCTTAAATATTTATTTTATTTTAATTTTAATATTTATTATTAAAGTGAATATAAAACTAAATATGCTGTGAAAATTCCAAGCATCTACCTGTTACCATTATTAAAATAGAGCGAAACACGTCTAAAATTTAAGGTTTGTTGCATGGGAGCCCCCCTTAAATATTTATTTTATTTTGTTTTTAGTATTTGTTGTCATAGCGGCAACAGAAATACATCTGTGAAAATTTCAGCTTTCTAACTATAACGATTTATGAGATACAGCCCGGTGACAGACAGACAGACAGACGGACAGACGGACATCGAAGTCTTAGTAATAGGGTCCCGTTTTTCCCTTTGGGTACGGAACCCTAAAAAACAAAAGCGTTTAAGGTAGGTAAGGCCTATATCTAAATCTCTTAACTGACTACATAATAAAAAGGCCATTATCCACATTGTAAGGTTTATGACACGTCGTCAAGTACAATGTAAATTAATCGAGTAGAAAGCGTTCGGGATGTTTCACTTTAATTATCTAAATACGAGCTCATCGCGACGACCTCTGAACCGCAAACAGCTTACCAACGATCTAAGTTGCGTACCGTTATATTGCAGTATGGGCTTCGAGCAAATATCTATAGAGTCTCAATCGTCCAAAAAAGGTGTCCGAGCCAAAACCATGCCCAAGCTACGTAGAATGCAGGCTTTTTAGGGTTCCGTACCCAAAGGGAAAAACGGGACCCTATTACTAAGACTTCGATGTCCGTCTGTCTGTCTCCGGGCTGTATCTCATGAACCATGATAGCTAGGCAGCTGAAATTTTCACAGATGATGTATTTGCAACAAAAACAAAATAAATAAATATTTAAGGCTCCCATACAACAAACCTGAATTTTTAGACGTTTTTCGCTCTATATTAATAATGGTACCAGGTAGATGCTTGTAATTTTCACAGAATATTTAGTTTTATATTCTCTTTAATGATAAATAATAAAATAAATATTTAAGGGGGGCTCCCATACAGTACGGAACCCTCCGTGCGCGAATCCGACTCGTACTTGCCCGATTATTAGTTAGTCATAAGGCGATTGCAAACCGACTACAACGCCGCGCGATTTTATAGTGTTCGGTTACAAGCACTAATTAGGTAACATCACGTTAAGATTAGAGAAAACGGGTAGTTGTGAATAATTTAATGTAAATATATCTAAATCGATATGTATGACGGCGCTCGTAAATTTTTATACTACTTTCACTTAGGGGCTGTGGCTCTGTAGATATTTGCTTGATGAGTATGGGCCAGTTAGTTTCATTTTAATTTCAAGTAAAAGCTAGGGCAAACGCTTACGCCCACTATGTTAGCTGCGTGCCTAGCATGCTGGCAGCATTACTACGTTGAATGGCAATTCTAATTTTAAACCCCTGTCAGAAGCATTTATTTTTGCTACAGACCATATTTTCAAATGGGTACAAATGCTGTTAGCAGCTACTTGGCGATTACAGTATACAAGTAGGTAACTACACTTATTTTTAAAAGACAACTACAAGTATCTTGATTTAGTCACATTTCTAAGAAAAAATCTAAAAAAGACAACGGGTTGCACTCCGGGAGTACCGGCAGAAGTGGAAACTTGCTCCCTCCGTCTTACGAGTTTTCTATTAGGTCTAGTAATGTCCTGACGCTCGTTTATTTTTTTTTACTCAGCCCAAAAATTGCATACCTAATGCTGCTAAAAAAGTTTCCGCTTCAAAAAAGTAGTTTGACTAGGTGTTTGTTAACGATCACCGAAATTAAGAAACGTTCCGCACGGTAGTATTTAGATGGGTGACCGCGGGTGGCATTTTACAATTGAGGGATACCGTGGCTGATGACACGTTAAATTGTAGGTCACGGTTGTTTTAACAGTTTAGCTATGTCAGAGGCCTTCAGACGGCCTAAAAACTCTGAACCAGGGCTAGCCGGCCTAACTTACTTACTTTTGCTTCAAAAAAAACATTTATCACCTTGGAAACCGATTTGTGGACGAATACACCTACGTCAAAGTTAATTTATATCAGTTCCAATTTGGAGCTTCTTAAAATAACCGATGTTACGATACTGAACTTCTGTAAGTTATGAAATAGTTCCTGTAGAATTTAGTAGTTATAATTCAGTCTCAGAAGCAGTTTGTGTTGTACTTTACCCGCAAACTGACGACAAGCAAATATTTTGAAAGGGATGACCGCAACTGACCGTTACCACGATCTGAATGGAGCACAAAACACTGAAAGTACAGAAGAGAAGTTTCATACAATTCACAGCAATCAACATCGCTCAATGCACAACATCGCTCACGGACACGAATTTGAGACCCACTCTGAACGAAATATATTCACGAACATTTGTTAAAAATTAACATCAGAAATATTAATTTTGAACCGAAAAACATAAAAACATATAGGTAGATATATATGTAGATAGATATACATATAGATGAACAAATAATTTCTTTTTCACATAAGATATACAACAAATAACAAGACAAAAAGAACTTAAAAGCTCGCGGTAACAACAGGCAGTCATCACTAACAGCGATTTCTTCGAAGCAACATTAGTTATTACTTTATCATAAAACCACTGCACAAAAATTAACCATATAGATGGACACAATGTATTGTGCTGCCTACAATCGTCAGCCTAACGACTTGAAACATTGATGTAGTATATTACTATCATGTTTCATATTCCCTCCTCAGTTCAATTGCGAGAGCGAGAAGGTAATTTCGTGTCCACGAGCGATGTTTTATGTGCGTTGCTTGATCGCCCATTGTGTGAAGCTTGAATTCTATACTCTTTGTGTTTTTTCAAAAATTCAGCTTTTAAAAAGGACTTAATTTTTTTAACGCTTACCGCTTATGAAACTCGCTGCGCTCGTTTCATAAACTCACACTCGTGTTTTAATACCCGTGTTATATGCAGTTGCATACACTACTTTATCTTCGCTAATAAAAATAAAAATAAAAAAAAACATATTGCGAAACATTAAATTCACGCGTACGTGTATTGTCACAGTGAACTTGGCGCCATTAAAATCTAACCAATGAGAGCGCAGCTGCGCGCGCAGGGCCAATCAGGAGCGAGCGCGCGATGTTATAATGAGATTTTACGATATCGATGTGGATATTATAACATCATGTGAAATTGCTTAAATTGAGTGTTTTGTTGTCTGCGCTATAACAGTAGTCATTATAAGTCAAGTATTGGAAACATAAGTAGAATGTTACAACATTAGTGTAGATAAAGGTTATTATAATAAACTAACACTTCAGTAATCACCAAGATTTCTCTTTAATTCATAAATAGTGGAATATTTTTATTGATCTTGCTGAAATCTATCTGAAATGAGGAGATCCGCAGACGAACCAAAGTTACCGACATAGCCCATCAGTGGCAAAGGGTGGGGCACATAGTTCAAAGAACGGATAGCCGATGGGGCCGTACAGTTCTCGAATGGAGACCACGGACTAGCAATCGCAGCTTAGGACGTCTACCGATAAGGTGGACTCACGATGTAATAAAGATCGCAGGAACGCGCTGAATGCAGGCCGCGTCCAACCGGCCTTATTGGAAATGGGATCAATACTTGTTGAAATTTAGGAAACGTTCAATGGGAAAATACTCATATCACTGAAAGGGTTACTAGGTACATCAAAAATCTATTTTATTCACATGTTCATGACTTCTTGCTTGGACAATGGTACCTAGTAATATTTCGTAATTCTAATCAACGATGGGACACAATGTGTCTGTTCGGTGGCACATCCCAAAATGTACTGTACCAGACGTCCACTGCTAGTCCACTGCTAAACAAGCAAGCCTACCCAAGAAGAGCTATTGAGCCATATCCACCACGCTAGCTCAGTGTTGGTTGGTAGATTCACATACGTCATCAAATTACTTCTAAAGGCGTTGCTTGCATCAGGTTGCTTCATGATGTTTTCCTGCAATGAAAAGACATTGATGTGTTAATTCGTTAATAATATCCAAAGAATTCATTAGTACGATACCGAGTTTCAACACACGCTTCAATTTTGTTAGGCGAGTCCTACCACCACTTGCTTTGTTATGTTGAGCGGTTTATAGAGTTATCATAATAATAATGTTTATCTACACTAATGTTGTAACATTCTACTTATGTTTCCAATACTTGACTTATAATGACTATTGTTATAGCGCAGACATCAAAACACTCAATTTAAGCAATTTCACATGATGTTATAATATCCACATCGATATCGTAAAATCTCATTATAATATCGCGCGCTCGCTCCTGATTGGCCCTGCGCGCGCAGCTGCGCTCTCATTGGTTAGATTTTAATGGCGCCAAGTTCACTGTGACAATACACGTACGCGTGAATTTAATGTTTCGCAATATGTTTTTTTTTTATTTTTTTTTTTTATTAGTGAAGATAAAGTAGTGTATGCAACTGCATATAACACGGGTATTAAAACACGAGTGTGAGTTTATGAAACGAGCGCAGCGAGTTTCATAATAGTAACGAGTGTTCTTAACTTATTTAAGTTAACTTATTTAAGTTCGTAACTTCATTATATGACAGTTGCATAAACTTCTATTATCTGATACGTGGACACTAAGCAAATTATGGCAGCTGTCTGCGTTCACGCCGGCAGCTGAAAAAGGTGTCCTTCCTTGAAAAGCTCACTTCAACAGTTCACTTATTTAGTTAAGTATTTAAATTGTTTCAGGGCCTTCCTGAGAATCCTGTGCGTGTGTTGCCCGAGGAAGTTACGGAGGAAGTATAAACCACAACTTAGATTCAATAAACAGTCTCAGGTGAGTACCAACTGTAATGTTTAACTATATTATATCTATGTATCTTTGGCCGTAGTTTGAACGTACTAATTAAAGTTAATGTTGAGTTTAACTAGTTCTGGTTGTGTTCTTGCTGCAGGTATATTAAGATGATTAAATTACTTGCATGTTTGTAT
The DNA here is from genome assembly GCA_964007245.1 of Hypomecis atomaria. NCBI lineage: Eukaryota > Metazoa > Arthropoda > Insecta > Lepidoptera > Geometridae > Hypomecis > Hypomecis atomaria. Next base: position 10,980,577 of record OZ023294.1, on the reverse strand, counting down.
TTCGAGTAGCAATGATGGTGTGTGGCAATACTGACAGATGGCGCCATCGACACTTAGATGTAGCAACGATTCGATAATTTTGAAGATCAATATCGAAACGGTTATAGCTCGGGGGCTAGAGCGTGGAGAACTTATCGATGTTTTATTGGCAGGCAGGTTCGAATCCTGCTGCTTGCAAAATTTTCTTATTGTCTACAAATTTAAAATAGTCATTGTTCTATTTATAGCTTGATATTGAAATAGAAAAGAATTGTAAAAAAATGATACATATCATGTATCATATTGGTGGATATCGGTTTTCTTAAAAGAAAAACAATATCATATCATCATCATTTTCATTTTAATTTAGATAAAAGCTCTAACGCAAATTTCTTTTGGTTGCGTTTAAACTAAACAGCTTTTTAAATAGATTTTGTATATTTTCTTTAATTTCAGTTGCGTACAACACGGCGTTATTACTCGGCGAGCGAACTGCAACTGCAGGGCATACAGCAGATTAGACATAATTCCTGCGAGCAAACATATATATAGCAAAACCGCTATTGTACAACTCCGATTTCCTATCCAAGTGCCTTCTCAAAATCTCAAACTCTTCCAAAATTCAAATGCTCAAAAATAATCAAGCGAACTTATTTACTTTACTTACTTGAAGTGAAGTTCGATCTCAACTATCTTATCCCATGAGGAGATTTAAATTAACCACGCCGAATCCACCTATTAAGTCGAGATATACCTAGTTCTAGTTACCACCATAAAGTCTTCATGCAGAATTAGAATATAAATAGAGAGGTACGTGTCGAATGTATTTTTAATACGCACGTGCTGCACTGTTTGGTGTGCCATTTCTCGTGCGCTACTGCAATCACCTGAAGAAATTTCTTCCAAGCAGCTTGATCCCTTCTTTATATGTCTTAAGTGTAATAAATAGCATGGTTTGTCTAACGCGATCCCCGTGTATCTGTTCGCTCAATTCGCCGATGATGTTTCGTACTTTTATATCTTCCACATGTGTTGTCAACAGAATCAAAAACGGTCATCATACGATTAATAAATCGTCATTTTGCATGATTCGGCAACCACATCCATTAATTGTTCAAAAATGTTTGCGTCTGTTCGTCTCCCTGAATGTTTACCATCTGATGTGTACCACGCAAGCAACGCACGCTACCTCCGCTTCTTACTTACTGACACTGTTCCGCAAACTAAATAAAATACTCGATCCCGAACGTGAATTTCCATTCCATTTGTGGTAATCTTCATTTTCCAATAGATTCCAGTTCCAAGTGTAACTCTCAAAAGCAATCGAGATCGGGACCGTCTATCTCTTGATTTCATTCGCGCTGTATTGATTTAGGTTCGCCGTTTTTGGAACTTTCATTATAATTTCGAGATTAGTCTTGTCCATTTCGATTGTTTTGAGAACTTTGGGGAAGTTGAAAGATAAATTGGGTATATTGTTATGTAAACTTTAAAGTTTTTATTTTGTGTTACAGTATCCAGTGTCGACGATGATGTATTCGTCGGTATCGCAGCACGAGATGTGTCGGTTGTGACAGCAGGCCCGCGCAGGTACGCTGCGTGGTCCGCGCGGTCGCTGCTCTTGATGCAAGGAGCGTCGCTCGCTCCGCTCCAGGCGAGCCGGCACGAGCGGCGCGTCTGCCTCCGAACGCGACACATTCCGAATGAGAAGCATGGAACACTCCTTCGACGAGCCCCTCCCTTGCGTCGACAGACACCTCTGCTGCCAAGACTCGGAATCCATCAGCGAAATCAGCCTCGACAGCGACAGCAGAAACCCCTCCATCAAACAGAAACCAAAAACCAAGAAAAAAGTTACTTACCAAACCAAAGCGGACGTGATCTCAAATTAGAATTAGTCTTTAATCTAGTCATGTTCATGATAACGTTTCAATCAGGAGCTGTGATTTAAAGTAGCTTGTACATATTAGTTTGTACCTATGTTGTAAATATGTATTTCCGTGCGTTAGATGCTTTCCTAGTTTTGGTGTAGTATTGTACATATAAAAGGGAAGAAATGCGCTTCAAACGTAAAGCTACTGTTGTAAATAATTCGAATAATGTATAATTAAAATTATTTGTGTAATTTAGTGATGAAAAATCAAGTTTATGACCACCAAAATCTCGTGTTAGGTACACATGATAATACAAGATATTAATTGTTGTCGTTAAATCTATATATTTATGTTTATGTATTATTAAATATATGATAATGATATGATAAAATAGTTATATTATATGTACATAATTATACATTATTGAGTATTTTCAAGTGTCTTCAAGATAAAATGTGTGACGAAACCATATATTTTTTGCCATGAATACTACCTACAATCCAATTAAAATGTTGTATGTTTAAATTTATTATAATGTGTTACGAGGCAGCGTGTCTAGCCAAGGCAAAGTAAAAGGCGACGCAGCAGCCGTGTGTTATATTACACGAACCATTTCGAGCCACTTTGGAGCCCTTTTATGACTCGAAAACTTAGCCGAAATATTTTAAATTTAGCATATTTATTAAAATTCTTTAGCTTGTCTAGAATACAAAATTTCATTAATTTTGCTCCAACAGTTAATGATATATTAACGTTTAAAAACTGGGGTTTCATTGACTTATTCACTCACTCATAGATCAAACACCTAACCCTGTAGAGTTTGTAGAGTAAGGACTTGTAGGGTTGGAAGCCATTGACAAAAGCTTTTAATACAAAATTAACATCTTTATTTTTTGTGATGAACAAATACATTTTAAAACCTACTTAAAATGAAAACGGAATTTTCGGACACTAGTTTTGCGTTCATAATTGCCCTCAGTGCCCGTTAAGGTACTTTTTAACTCATAATACAATCGACTTTGTATGATACTAAATAAAAGAGAGACCTTCAGCAATGGGGAAATCTCTCACTACAATAACAATATACTGTCATGAAATGTACTTTGCATTATTCCTTATTTCGAATTAAATTCCATAATTCACTATACTTTTTCATTCGTAAGTATTTGTTTGATCTGCAGCTATCAACTTTGTATTGGCTAGACTGTGGAATAGCGTAGACTAAAGACCTGTAAACACTTTGATTAGTGATTAGTGCAAGTGATAAGTGATGAGTAGTCAGTCACACACTCGCGCTAATAATCGGAGTCCACGTGTGTTACACTAATCACTCAACACTTGCACTTATCAGTAATCAAAGTGTAAATAGACCATAATATTGACGTAACGTGGGCGAAGTCGCATCAGCGAGGCCCCTTATCTTTCGTTCCCAAGATCTACTCAATAAATGTATCTTACCAAACATACTTTAACACAACATACATAGCATGATAGTGAAAAATATAAACGAAAAAAAAAACATTGAAAAGCTTATGTACTGATTTGAAAAAATATTAATTCAAAACGTCGAGGCTCCGCCGTGCGCAAAACGCAAATCCCCACTTTACGCCACGGATGCAAGTATCAAGTAGCATTCTTCTGAAAAGTGCGTATAGGTAAGTCATATTAACATTAAAATATAATGTACTCGTAAATGTAAAAATGTTATGTAAGTATTTTCTACGTAATCATGCCATGTAATGTTACTATGATACTCTAAACTAAATATTATCTTGACTGATACCTTATTTTAGCAAATAAGAATAGGTACCTAATAATGAACAGAATAAAATCATGAGATTTATGTGGAACTCTTGGTGTATCTATGTTTATATATTTATGTGTTTTATACCTCATTATTGATAATTGTAAACATTGTGACTTTTGTGGTAAATGGCAGGCATTATTATTCCTAACCATAGTCATTACAAATTTTTAAGGAAATACAAGTATAAGTAAAAAAAATCGCGATTAAAACACTACACTATTATTTACTCATAAGTGCTTTGACCTTCTTGAGATAGATGTAACCAATGTTACAAAAACAATGTCATGAAAATCCTTGATTTTTCCTTTGATAAATTTTGAAAATATTTCTGAATAATAAATGTTTTATTTTTCTGTTATTATTCTGATATGAATTTCATATTTTTTGCCAATACGACAATCAATTTAAAAAAGGTACACATTGTATAGTTTTGAAGTAAGTACAAGATATGAACTAAATTTTAATTATTGTCTTTGTTATCAGTAAAAATTGTTCTTCATCCAAAGTGACGGTTAGTCCAATGATACAAGTTGATCACCGAAATGAGTACAATACAATCTTTTCCTAGAATACGTCTAGTTTACTGGAAACAAAAGATGTTAAATTTGATTCTGTACAATAATGTTCTCCATGACTTTTGCCCTGAAGTACGTGGTTTCGGAGATATCGGCCAAAAACATTTTTCAAGATGGTGTTTGAAGCTCGACCTGGATCTGTCAGCATTTTGTGATTTTATACTCAGTAGGTGTCCACCCAGCCTCCAATCTACCTTAATGGGGTGGCACTAGAATATGTGCAATCCTATATATACTTAGGAAAACAAATATCATTCGACCAAAACAACAACAAATTAGAAATAGAGAGACGCATAAACAAAACATGGAATAGATACTGGTCTCTAAAGGAAATCTTCAAAAGCAGCATCCCAATGCGCCTGAAAAAGATAGCTATGGACTCTTGCCTACTACCATGCCTCACTTACGGGGCACAGACATGGGTATACACTGAAAACACACAACAGAAAATAAAAACATGCCAAAGAGCCATGGAAAGAAGTATAATGAGGTTAAAACTACAAGATAGAGTCCGTGCTACAGACATAAGAGCAGAAACAAAGGTAATTGATTTCCTACAGCATGCGCTTAAACTAAAGTGGCGATGGGCAGGCCACATGGCCAGACTGACAGACCATAGATGGACATTTACAACAACCAAATGGCGAGGACCAAAAGGTAAGAGAAGGAAAGGTAGACCAGTAACAAGATGGGCTGATAGCATCAACAAGGTGGCCGGCACTTCCTGGCTGAAGAAAGCAGCAGACAGAGACGAATGGAAAGCTCTAGAGGAGGCCTATACCCATCAGGGGTTCTCATCAAATAATCAATAAATCATAACATTTAAATATTACAATCTTTGACATAGTAAAACAATGAGTAATAAATTCTATATTGACAAATGTAATAATCTCTTAAAATGAATCATGACTTAACTTATATGTAACACAACATTTTTTGACAAAATTATCAGTTGTAAAATTCACTAATGAAAAATGTAGGTACCTATTATTGCTGTAAATGAATCATAACTGAAAATATAATTATTGTGTTGACTAAAGTACTGATTACTATTAATAACTCCAATTGACAAATATAATAATGCAATATTAAACATAACCATAAATATTTAACTATTTTATAAAATGTAATGGAAATAAAAGACAAATTAATATTATTTATGAATTGTACTATTGGAATGATGAGAAATAAAAGGCTTTTTTATTTTTATTTATTATTTTATTAGGTGTTCTTAAACCATATAAAAAAAATTGGATCGGAAATTTAGTGCAAAGTTAAATTCTATTTTTTTTTTGTCGTCTAGAGAAACTCCCAAATCCCAATACATTCGCCGTCTTATCAAAGAATTCGTCTGATTATATTTCCAGTAGTAAATCAATCCAGTTTTTCCAAGAAACGAACATAGAGCGCCGAGTCTAGGCTGTATCTTGGGCTCCGAATAATTGATGATGTACCTATTCGTTGACTTAGGTCGGTATTCCTCTTACCCTGAATTGAGGACCACACTGTGAAGTAAGTAATTCCTAGAAAGCGTCTTTTAAAAGACTATGCCTCCGTTAGCCTCCGTTTAATGTCAGTTAAGGGCAGCTAGCAAAAAAATGTTCTTGTATTTTTTGCCATTTAGAATTCTTGCTCTTCGTGAGTTGACGAAATCTACGAGTATTACCTTAGTTTTTAGTTCGTGTACACTTGGTAATGGTTGTATATATTCACATAATCATGTTTTTTTTTAATAATGCTACGTATTCATGGCCGCAAAAACTAGTTTTTGTAAACTTTGTACTATTGTAAATGACAAAAAACTCAAGACCTGTCGGGCTAGTATGCGTGCCACGAATTGTTTCGTTCGTAGTGTCAAAACGAGACAGCGTTGTGGCAAAGTATAAAACTGTCACTTTTTCACACGTCGAAATGAGTTCTTTTCGTCGCTTTTCGTGGCCGCATGCTTTATAGTCAGAATTTCGCGTGAAGACCACGAAATTAAAATATTGCTTAATGTAATCCACGAAATTGAATGAATTAAAATGTTTGAATTTCATTGGCTAACCTTTTACATAGCTTACTAGTTACTCGCTTTAATGTATTTTATCCATGAAAGCACAGCACCCTTCAAAATATTGATCTTTGTTTTATTTTTTAGGGTTCCGTACCTAAAGGGAAAAACGGGACCCTATTACTAAGACTTCGATGTCCGTCTGTCTGTCTGTCTGTCTGTCTGTCTGTCTGTCACCGGGCTGTATCTCATAAACCATGATAGCTAGGCAGCTGAAATTTTCACAGATGATGTATTTCTGTTGCCGCTACAACAACAAATGCTAAAAATAGAATAAAATAAATATTAAAGGGGGGCTCCCATAACCTGATTTTTTAGACGTTTTTTCGATCTATATTTATAATGGTAACAGGTACATGCTTGAAATTTTCACACAAGAAGTACGGTACGGAACCCTCCGTGCGCGAGTCCGACTCGTACTTGGCCGATTTTTTATTATTACGCTTAAAACATGTTCAACCCTTCAATATAAACTATATCTGTCTATTCATCTACTCGCAGAGATATATCTATAAAACGAGGTATCCTGACCTACATACTTGTTATGATAGTTTATATTTTAGTGTATTTATATTGTACTAGCGGACACGGCGAACTTCGTACCGCGACAGTTAGGTAATGAATATAGCTAAACTTAATTTTTATTTGTGGTTTTGATGACGAAATGTACCTATAGATCACGTTGGGCTAGTTAATAATATTCATAACATTTTAATCTCATCCGCAATGTAAAATCTTTGAGCTCTTTCATTTTGTAAAGACATTCAAGGCATTAAAGACACACAAGTCGATGTTTGAGGAGATACACCACTTTTAAGATTGACAGCTGTCATTCAAAATGTAGATCTCGTTGAGCCATCTCACTTTCGTGAAGACAGCAATGGTCTGAAGTTAACAGTTACGTAGATTGACTTTTAAATTAAACAGCTGTCATCCAAAATGTAGATCTCGTTGAGCTCTCTCACTTTTGTCAAGACAGCTATGGTCTAAAGTAAACATTTACGTCGATAAACCAATTTTAAGTTTGACAGCTGTCATCCAAAATGTAGATCTCGTTGAGCATTTTATAATTTTTACAACTGTCAAAGCAAAGTTCGTGCAAACGGATCGGCAGATAAAAAGTAAGAGTATAAAAAAATATAACGGGATAAAAAGTATCCTATGTCCTTTTCCCGGTTCTAAGCTATTGCCTCAACATTTTCAGCCAAATCGGTTAAGCTGTTCTTGAGTTTTAATAAGTGTAACTAACACGACTTTCTTTTATTTATATGTGCATAGATTTATTTAAATAATCAATAATTCCATTCCGATAGAATTACGTTTGTAAATAAATAAATAATTGTAATAATGTACCTAACCTACCTACGTAATTGTAAAAAAAATAACTTAAAATGGGTTGTCGTATCAATTTATATTAAAAAATATTTTTTCTATAAAATTGTTTCATTTCTGGTACCTATATGTAGAGTATGAGTATCTACCTTTGCTTTGGTCTGATCTACGTGGTCTTCCCCTTCCTCTCTTGCAATGTAATGACTTAAAGTCTTAGCATGGTTTGACCAAGTACCTAGGCTTTTCTTACCGATCATGAAAATGACCGGTAAGTACCTAATGCTGTGGTTCGGACGACACGTTGCATTTTACGGTGTAGGCCCTGGTTGTATTTAACCGTTTAGCTATGTCAGAGGTCTTAAGAACTCTGAAACCAAGGTTCGCCACCCGGCCTATTACGACCTTACTGTTATTAATAGTAGTTTATGCAACTGTCATATAATGAAGTGAAGATAAAGTAGTGTATGCAACTGCATATAACACGGGTATTATTAAGTATGAAATTACGGGCTATGGAATACAGTTTTCTAAGCGTGAAACTCGCAGATCAAATCATAGTACCAATACTTCTTTCAAATAGCCGTTGTGGCTAAAAATGCCAGTTAAACTGGGGCCCAGCTGAACATGTCTGCCGCATGTTAGATGGTCATTGGGGTAAAAAGACGTGGGTGTGCAATCCAAAAGGACTATGCGGCTGACCCAGGAAGTGAAGGCACGAGCTGGACTGACATCACAAGAAGCAAATCGGAGCTCTGGACGGAGATGATAGAAATAGGAAAAGAATGACTGCCCAGCATTGGGACAAAATGCTCTTGAAAATAATGGTAAAATCAGCCCCAACCACTAGTAGTTTGGGCCCCACTACCTTGGAACTTGAAGTTTAGGGTTGCTGTGATATTTATATTTGTTTTACACACTTAATTAAAAATCTTTTGCTATAAAATCTAACATATACATTAACTAGCTGCGCCCCGCGGTGTTAGCCCGAAATAAAAAGTAACCCATGTGTTAATCCAAGATCTAAGCTACCTTCATACCGAATTTTATCCAAATCGGTTCATCCATTTGTGCGTGAAAGAGTAACAAACATTCATGCATACTCACAATCTTTCGCGTTTATAATATTAGTAGGATGATAATACTGAAGTTAGTTTAGGCTAGGTGGCTTGCCCTGGTGTCAAATATTTTAAGCTGCCGGAAGGCCTCTGACGTGGCTAAACAGTTACAAAAACCGGAACCTACAATGCCACGGTACCTCTCATGTGGAAAATGCCATCTGCGGTAACCCATCGAAAAAGAAACCGTGCCGAACTGTGATGAGCTTTGGTGATTGCTAAAACACACCCAGTTAACGGTAACGTTCACTACGATGATAATAGGTACTAATAATGTAGAAAAGAGAGTAATATAGGTTTATTAGGCTCCATCGAGCCGTCCAAAAAACAGGGTCTCTGTTCAATCAGATAAGCGAATACGAGTACGTCCTACATTACGATTTCTTTGGCAGGCATGAGATGTGAGAGCCTGATAACGTGTACAGTCGCCTGCAAAACTAAGTAAGTAAAATACTCAAATACTCATTTATTTGTACAAACATGTATATGTCAATTATAACAATAATAAATATGCAATTTGAACACATTAATATATGTATACTACGCGCACTAAAATTACGAGATAAATGAATACCTCATCATCCCTACGTTTCGACCGAGTTGCATCGATCGTGGTCACGGGACTTAATAAAATGATGAGGTATTTATTTATCTCGTAATTTTATTCCGCGATTTGTCCCGTATTATATAATAATAATAATAATATAGCCTGTGAATTCATTCGAATAAAGAGTTATAATATCCAATTTAAATTTCACATGTAATGTACCTAAATAAAAAAAAAATGGCAAACAAATGCTCTAAATGTGAATTTTAGGCCATACAACTCTAAAATTGTTGTGGAAATAATTATTGTCTAAATTTTCATTGAGCCGCAGATGGAGAAACGTACATATATTTCGTACAAACGGGTGTGAATTTTAGCAACCTATATATTATGTATGCAGATTTGAAAACTGTTTTTTTTTTCTGGTATGTAGAAACCCGTTCTTGCGATCGAGCCATTTCTACCACGGCATGATTACCTGAATGCACAGGGCGGATTGGTAAATTCACATACGCCATCAAATTTCTTCTCGATTTGTTCGCAAGATTTTTTCACCAATAAGCCAGTGCTTTTCAGTGTAACCAGAAATAAAACAAAGTGTAAGTAGTTACCATTATGGGCATCGTATAACTGTACCTGTGATATCTGTTCAAAATTCAATTTCAAATTTAACTAGCAAGATTCCATTTGAACTTACAAACATATGTACATAGGTACATCCATTGCAAGTTAAATAAAAGCTTGTAAAATAAATATTACTTGGCAAAATGCAAGCAAAATGATCTTAATGTGAATTTTAGGCCATATACCTCTCAAATAGTTATGGAAATAATTATTGTCTTTGAATGAGCTGCAGATGGAGAAACGTGCATATATTTCGTACTTACGGTTGTGTGAAGTTTAGCGACCTATATATTTATTATGTATGCAGATTTGAAAAATGTTACGATTTTTTTTTCCTGGTACGAAGAAACCCGTTCTTGCGATCGAGCCATTTCTACAACGGCATGATTACCAGAATGCACAGGGCGGATTGGTGAATTCACATACGCCATCTTCTTCACGATATGTACGCAAGTTTCTTTTACTAAAAAGCCAGTGCTTTTCAGTGAAACCAGAAATAAAACAAAGTATAAGTACCTAGTTATATTATTATGGGCATCATATAACTGTATCTCTGTGATATCTGTCCATAAGTCAGTTATTTGCCACACTGAGTGTATTTTAATCCCTACAGGGGAAGTAAGTAAATCAGTCTTCTGAATAATTCAAGAAACCTGAATCAGACAACACACCCTATTCGAAGGCATCGTCGGAAAACTCTATTTCTTTCATTGATGCCTCGTGACGGCCTTTAGTGAAGGAGATAAGATCACTTCATGAATACGGAATTCGACCTCTGTTTTTGGACCACTAGACTATGAAGAGATGATACTCGTTTAGTTGTTCTTTTTATTCATTTTGACTATGTGATTTAATTTATAAAGTCTAAGTGGTTAATTTTAGACTATGAAGGAAGTATCGGTAGGTACATATAGTCGTTTCTCATTATAATTTGGATTTTTTTAGAAAACATCGAATTTAAATTTTTACTTTACTTCATGAATATGGAATTCAACCTCAGTTATTACCGACTTCCAAAAAGGAGGACCTTCTCCTCTACATATAGGTATACACTCTATTTCTGTTTGTTTTCTAGGGTTACGTACCCAAAGGGAAAAACGGGACCCTATTACTAAGACTTCGATGTCCGTCTGTCCGTCTGTCTGTCACCGGGCTGTATCTCATGAACCATGATAGCTAGGCGGCTGAAATTTTCACAGATGATGTATTTCTGTTGCCGCTATAACAACAAATACTAAAAACAAAATAAAATAAATATTTAAGGGGGCTCTCATGCAACATACCTGAATTTTTAGACGTTTTTCGCTCTATATTTATAATGGTAACAGGTAGATGCTTGAAATTTTCACAGAATATTTAGTTTCATATTCACTTTAATAGTAAATAATAAAATTCAAATGATAAAATAAATATTTAAGGGGGGCTCCCATACAGTACAGAACCCTGCGTGCGCGAGTCCGACTCGTACTTGGCCGATTATTTTGTGTATGTTCATCGATGTTTTCGTCTATAGTGAACAGATTTGAAAATATCTTTTTTAGGTCGTAAAACTATACTTCCGAAGTAGTCATATTTAAATTTTTTGATTTCGTGATTCATCGAAATCGGCTTTTGAAACATTTTCGCGACAAAACTAAAAAAATATATTCAATTTTCCCAAACAAAATGTTCCTATGTATATGTAAGAGTTGCCATATCTGATTGTTGTGGCTCTAAAAGCCATCGAAATTAGTGTGACAAATGAAGGTGATGACATATCATCAGTTTACTGGCTCAGCTAGTATTGAAAGAAGAGCTGCAGATAATTGTACTGCACTGACTCATTATTGAACCCACCACAAATCGATGTCATTGTGATCGAACTCGGTCATGTACGTGGTCATGAACTCGGTGTGTGTACTCGTACATATTCCCAATTGTGTCCCGTCGTGTAATGAACACATTATTGCTCCAGCTATTAATATGGTAATTTGGAGCTATTGTGGCTCTTGCAATGACTTATTCACGATGGCTAGCTGGATAACAGCTTTAACTAGCGAGATGTGGTCAGCAAAATACTATTTAATGAATGTAGACCACATGGTGCTGCTTTGGGAAGTGCAGTGATTTAAAAAAAATTAATTATAAATTTAAAGGGAGCTCATCTTGTTTTCAAAAGTTTCTGAACGTCTGGTGGACGCGACGCGTGCCCTAAATGCTGGTGTTTATTTGGCTCAACGTATAAGCATTACCATTCAGCGTGGCAATGCTTCCAGCATGCTGGGCACGCTGCCAACAAGCAGTGGGTGTAAGCATTTGAATTATCTTTAGACCTTCAAGGGTCTGTGGATGATCCAATTGCTTTTCTAAGTAATAGTAGTTTACGTAGTTTTGTATTTAGTGGTAGTTAATAAAGGCACTTGTCCTATTAAAAAAAAATGAATAACGTCAGCAAAATCACGACTTTCCTCTGTTCGGATATAAATAATATTTCATATATGCCAAAAAATGCAAAATGTGATAGTGTTTATTTACACAATAATTAGATATTCTTCCTGAGAAATGCTTTATGACAAGATGCTGAAAAAGTATTGTTAAAAAAAATCAAGGCAATTTTTTTCTGCTAACCATTTAAATTCAACCATTATTTACGAGTATCTAGAACACAGTAGGTATAATGCATAATTATACGAGCATGCATTAAGTGGCAATGCTACGTAGCCTAAATAAGAGATAGACGAGTGAATAATTCTACTTTGGTCATCGAAGCTGCCCTACTCATGGGGTTCAGAGGAAATATTGCCGTTGAATATACCTTACTTGTCTCGCTGGCTTCAATTGACGTACGTGGCTCACAGTTTGTTTTGGTGGGGTTTATAAGCTCTCATATTTTCAGGTAGGCTTACTTACGCTGTTAGTTTAGTTCTATTATAAGTAAAGAAATAAAAATGCTAAATAAACTACTTAGCACTATTTAATTAAAATTTAATTTTAGTAATAGATGACAGACATTATTGCAAATAATGTCTGTCATCTGGTGGTCATCTGTGTAGCAGAATCAAGGATGTTTTATCCAAATGTTGTTTTTGTTTATGTAATACATACATCCATGAGCAGAATCTTTAGATTCTGCTACATAGATGACATACATAGTCCAGAAACTTTTTTTAGCCAGGGAAAATCCTTTATGGATACCACCCCACCCATGGTGAGGCAGGGTAGTTATAAGGGAATCCCACCTGCGGCGGTCTACCCGCTAAAATCTTGGGGTATTCCTTCTCTGCGCATCTGCGTCCGTATTGCAGGAACTCTAGTGCACACTTCCGCTACACCTAGTCCAGAAACTTAATCCAACTGACGGATCAAATCAAACTTCGTGAAGCGCATTTGAAATCAACACTTATTGACAAAACAACCCACTAAATATATAGGTACATCACATTTCGATCGAGAAACAGTAGCAATAAAAATCCTGTTACTTATTATTAGTTTGTTATGAAGCTGCCGAATCACTAGTAATAAAATCCAAGTTCACCAATAAAATCCGGTGCCCAGTAAAGGTAACCTTCAAAAGGGATGGGAAACTTTTTATGACATCCTAAAAGTGTTATCTTCAAGCTCTATTAGTTCAGAGGCCTAAAAGTCGTCTTTTGGGACTACGCATGTAAGTAATCCCCATTCAGGTTTTCCATGAAGGGAGGACTATTTTTCTTAGTTATAGTACCTCATCTAGTAACTGTAATGAGTTTGTCGTGATAGAGTAATTACGGCAAGGTAAGTATGTCTATTTGAGATCTTTGAGGAAATATTACTACGTAGTAACGTAGTAATATAGCTCGATGTTTGAGATACAATTTTACTTGACATTAAAATAACAAATAGGATTTTCTTGATTTTATCTTATCTAGCTAAGTGAGTAACGTATCCCTGCAAAATAATCATGGTAGACATGACCTATTTGAGATATATTTAGTTTTATGTGGCTTTTATTTTTGATTCTATTACATAGATTATGTTCATAATGAGTATGTATGCTAATACTTTAGAAGTTAAGAGCATGAGCGTAATTATTATGTTCAGTGTTTGAGCTAAACAGGTATTTTTTTGTATTTAACTACTTACTAATAAGTTTATTAATGTGCGATTCATTGAGTAACTTCAGAATTATATTTTAATAGATAAATAATCTATTTTTCTTCACTTTCTTGCCCGGTAATCAAAAACATATGAAACTATTTGTTCTTAGCACATACTTATTTGAGGTAAAGGAAACCCCTACTCTACAGGATTAGCACTAAGAAAAGAAAAAACAAGAAAGTAATCAAGAAAATTAAATTAGTCGATGAAAGTCATTAAAGTAAGGAGCCTTCGTTCTCAAGACGAATAAAGTCGTGTTTGGCTGGGGTTACCATAATTCAGCTCAAGATTAACTCATAAAAAATGAAAACCTTGTTGCTGAAACCGCTGGCAAGGTAAAAAATATAAGTTAAAGTCACGAAGCGTCATGACAAAAATCACGTTATAACCACAGAGGATAATGATGTAAGTTTTTTGACTAAGCAATTTGAATTAGGTAATATTTGCACACTACTTCTTGGGAGTGAATAATCTGGCAAGGTTGTAGTCATCGTGATGCATGGGCCTAATAATACAACCGCCTTTTGCCGTTATTCATAATCATCATATTAGACATAGGACACTGGACATCCAATACTAGATAGGCCTTCCTTACACAATAGAATTCCTGTAGACCTATTGGATACTGGTAGCATTCAGCGGGATTATGTGGTCTTAATTAAGTCCGTCTAGCCGGTGGATAATCTTTGCTGCGCTCACCGGTACATGGTTTCCCTTTCAAAACTTTGCGACCTAATCAGCTATTACTCTGCTCACTGCAACTTTAACTTGCTAATCCATTGTGTTTATCCAAGAAAAATAAAAGAAATGGTTGTTCTGCTCTCGGTTGACTTTAGAAGCGCTCGATTATGAAGAACGAGACGGTAAATAAAAACAAAATAAAAGCCAACTTTGCCCCTCAAAGTGGTGAGGGCTTTTAACGTAGGTCGAAGAGAAAAGTTGTTGGTTTCGAGGCGGCTACTTAAATGAATACAAATAAAATTGAGAGCGGGGGAAAGAAATCGAAATTAAAGGATATATAATAGATATATCTATCAATTGGCTAGGTCACTTGAATATGAATTCTAACAAACCATTTCGCTGGACAGACCGAAGTATAATTTAAATCTGTTTTGAATAAATATTTAGTGTATATCCGCTATGTTGTTGTAGGCAAATAATTCAATACATTAAAAATCATTTCAACAAATCAATAAGGTTAAAAAAAAAATTAATTCACCATATTGATTTGTTAGAATTGCATTGAATAGAGTCCTTAAACTTATTTGCCTACAACAACATAGCGGAAATACGGATAAATTTCCGCAAAGTAACGCCTGATTTAATTAACGAAGTATAATGAGCAATGTGTAGCCATTTTCGTCTGACAGCATCGAGCGAGAACTGCTCTCAGTACTTAATAGTACCTATGTGCGTTGTGTGGGTTGCGTTACATTATTTTTAAGTACTACGGAACCATGGCAACGAAGGATAATTGAGTCATATCTACAGCACGGGTACTCGTAGATAAATATAATTGGGGTGGTGGACATCATCACATAGGTACAACATCAAATTTCATCTACAAAGGGGTACGATGGTCTACGATGTTTTCTTTTACCAAAAAACCAGTGCTGTACAAATATGGCGTAAAAAAACAAATATTATTATGAACCACTGCCTTTTTAGAAGTTGAAAATATATTAGCTACAAAGGAGCTAATATTTATTCGCCCCATAACGATTCACATTCGTTTAAGTGAAGCAACGCTTTGAATTCACTGAAAAGCCTCGCTGATTTAAATAATCTTAAGATTCGAGTTAATTGTGAGTTGACTTAAGATTCCGGGTGAATATTTGGTGGGATGAGAAGGGATAATCTTTTGGGATCTCAAAGGACCGACTGGAGCTCGAAAATCTATCTCATAATCTACGGCCGTATCTTGATGTAAGGGTGACTTAAGACCCCGTAGTACTGTAAGTGGTTAAACATACGGGGATTTATAAGTACCTATTAACCTACATGGGATGTTTCTATAGACGACAAAAATATTCAAGGATTTCCTTAAATAGTAGGTGTTTCGAGTTACAGAAATTATTTTTCGCTAAAAAATTGAAAAACCGCCTTTTCGCTAAAAAATATTGAAAAACCGCCTTCCATCGTGTACAAAATTCGCAATATTTTGTTTACATTAGTATTGATTTTTTTTAAATGGCTTAGCCAATTTCTGTAAAATTTAAATGGGACCACCTCGGGAGTATACCCTTTCGAACTAAAGAATAATTTTTCGATTCGGTTCACAATTAGCAGATTTATCGATGAACATACACAAAAAAACATACAGACGAACATAGAACCTTCTCCATTTTGTAAGTCGGTTAAAAATGTAACATAATAAATACCTATTGTTTGTGTCGATGTCAAAGTTTGAAAATATTTTCAAAAACATTATTTTAACTTAAAATTTTCCACACAAGGTGGCCAAAAATGGCGCTACTTACATCAATTTGTCCAACTACAGTTGCAATGGCGAAATTAAAATGTAAAATGAACAAAGTCAAATGTTCTTTGAGTTTTAAACTTTACTTCCGTAAATGTAACAACCTTGTTAATAGTTCACTACAGAGTCCTACCGAAAGATGATTGGGCCATATCGACTACGGAAATATGAATTAATGTAAGGGACATTTTGGTGATTTTGAGTTATATACATCGTTGGATTCAGAATTCCAAGCTCTATCAAATGGTATATATAACTTTTTAATATCTTGAAAAAAATGTCGCTTACCACAAAAAAAAGTGAGCAAAAATATCAAAAATAAGGGGTAAAAAGTACGTTAACAGACATAAAAAATGCAAAATGCCTCATACGTTAAGTTTATCATCCTATTAACCAATTGATTTCCCTTACGCTATTCCATCCATCCATCCATCAGCCATAAGAAGTCCACTGCTGGACATAGGCCTCCCCTATGGATCTCCAATAAGACCGGTTGGAAGCGGCTTGCATCCAGCGTGACCCTGCGGTCTTAACGAGGTCATCCGTCCACCTTGTGGGTGGACGTCCTACGCTGCGCTTGCCGATACGTGGTCTCCACTCGAGAACTTTCCGACCCCATCGGTCATCAGTCCTCCGCGCTATGTGCCCTGCCCATTGCCATTTCAACTTGCCAATCCGTTGGGCTAAGTCGGTAACTTTGGTTCTTCTACGGATCTCCTCATTTCTGATTCGATCGCGTAGAGAAACTCCGAGCATAGCCCTCTCCATAGCTCGTTGGGCTACTTGGAGCTTACTAATAAGGCCCATAGTGAGAGACCACGTTTCTGTGCCATAAGTCATCACTGGCAACACACACTGGTCGAAAACTTTCGACTTGAGGCACTGAGGTATGTCGGACGAGAAGACGCTACGCAATTTTCCGAACGCTGCCCAGCCGAGTTGGATTCGGCGATTGGCCTCTTTCTTGAAGTCGGACCTACCTAACTGGACTACTTGTCCTAGGTAGACGTACGAGCCAACGACTTCAAGAACCGAGTTCCCAACAGAGATCGGGGTGGGTACAACATGGGAATTACACATGACTTTCGTCTTGTCCATGTTCATCTTAAGACCCACCTGTTGAGAAACCCGATTGAGGCCTTCGAGCATCGTGCTGAGCTCTTCCATCGATTTTGCCATGACTACTATATCGTCGGCAAACCGAAGATGAGTGAGGTATTCGCCATTGACATTGATGCCGAATCCTTTCCATTCCAGGAGCTTGAAGGCGTTCTCCAAAGTAGCCGTAAACAGTTTCGGAGAAATTACGTCTCCCTGTCTTACGCCTCTTTTTAAAGGGATCGCCTTGGAGCTCTCTTCCTGTACTCGGACCGACATAGTGGCGTTATTATACAAGCACTTCAACACTTCGATGTACCGATAGTCAATACGGCATCGTTGGAGAGACTCGAGCACAGCCCAAGTCTCGACCGAATCAAAGGCTTTCTCATAGTCCACAAACGCTAAGCAAAGAGGCAAGTTATACTCTTCGGTCTTCTGTATAACCTGCCGCAGCGTATGAATGTGGTCCATGGTGCTAAAGCCCTTTCGGAAACCGGCTTGTTCGGAAGGCTGGAAGTCATCAAGCCTGCGCTCGAGACGGTTCGTAATGACCCTTGAAAACAGCTTATAAACATGGCTCAGAAGCGAGATGGGTCTGTAGTTCTTCAATAAGGTGTTGTCACCTTTCTTGAAAAACAACACCACCACGCTTCTGTTATATGCTTCTGGCGTGATGCCCTCGAGGACGACGGTGTTGAAAAGCTTCTGGAGGACTTTTAGTACCGGTGTTCCACCCGCTCTCAGAAGCTCTGATGTGATACCGTCATCACCCGGCGCCTTGTTGTTCTTAAGCTGATTCAGGGCCATTCTAATCTCGTACAGGCTGATGTCCGGGATATCTTCGGTGAAGTGTCGGGTCAGCTTGGCTCTTGGATCTTTGGCCGCGCTGCTAACAGGCTTAGCGACCGAAGCGTATAGCTGTCCATAGAACCTTTCGATCTCCTCCAATACCTCTGCCTTGGTCGACGCTATACTTCCATCTTCTCTCTTCAGCTTTGACAATTGGCTTTGCCCAATAGACAAATCTCTTGCGAACACTTTGGAGCCTTTGTTCCGCTCTATTGTCTTTTTAATATGATTAGTATTAAAAAGACGGATGTCGTGCCGCAAGGATTTCGAAATTTGTCTATTGAGCCGCCTATATGACTTTGCATCATCGGAAGACTGCAATCTTAGCGAGCGTCGTTCGGCCATGAGATTTACAGTGTGATCGGAGAATTTCTGCGGTTTATTTGAACGGCGGGGTCTAAAGAACTTAGCACCCACCGTTTGGACAGTTTCCACGAGCCCGTTGTTGATCTCGTCCACCGACGCAAGGTTCTCTAGGCAAGCAAAACGATTCGAGAGCTCGAGCTGGAAGTCATCGGTGTTTTGGATATGTTCACGAGTAGGTCGGAGCGTGGACTTCATCAAGCGGGACCTTTCGAGCTTAACATTAATATCTAATGTGCCTCGTACAATTCTGTGATCGCTGCCGGTTTTCACCCTGTGGATCACGGAGACATCATTAAATATTCGTCTCTCGGTGGTCATGATGAAGTCTATCTCGTTTCTCGTGGAACCATCAGGGCTCATCCAGGTCCATTTCCTGTGAGGCGGCTTCTGGAAGAAAGAGTTCATCATAAAGAGTTCCTCTCTCTCCAGAAAGTCAGCCAGCCTCTGGCCCCTAGGGTTCCGTTGCCCATATCCAAATTGCCCCACCCTCAGCTCATCATCGTTTTTTCTGCCCAACTTTGCGTTGAAGTCCCCCATAACAACAGTGAAGTGGGTCTTAGACATATGAATGGCCCGACTTACGTCCTCATACATAGTCTCCACTTCATCATCTGGGTGTGACGATGTCGGTGCGTATACCTGAATGACCTTCAGCGAATACCTCTTGGATATTCTGAGTATTAGGTATACCACCCTGTTCGACACACTTTCGATGGTAATAATGTTGTTGGTGAGGGACTTGTGAACGAGAAAGCCAACACCACCTTGGGACCGTTGGTCACCTTCCCGGTAGTAAAGCAGGTTGCCGGATTTCAAGGTTATCGTGTCCTCCCCCTCTCTACGGACTTCAGACAACCCCACAATATCCCAACGCAATCTACTCAACTCTTCTTCCAACTCAGCAATCTTCTCGTCAGTCCTCAACGTGCGCACGTTGTGTGTTACCAGGGCCAGTCGTCGTTTGCGGGAGTGGTAGCCGGGCGTCTGCCAGCGATTCTTAGCACCCCCTTCTCCGCCGTTACCGGGGCCGCTACCGTAGCCCCGGGCTAGCGGAGCTGCTGGGGACTGGGGGCCTGGTCTATTTGTACTTTCCATATTGGGGTTTTTGCCCATAATCGCCGCGCTGGGCAGGCGTGGTGGCGATCGCAGAAACGTAGCTTCGCGACAGGGATGCTGCTCCCCATCCCTGCCCTGTGCCATTTTAGCTACGTTTTATTTGAATGGTTATACCGCCATTGGTCGGTTCCGCTGTACCTCAGTCGGCTCTTACGACACCTGGTACTAGAGGGGGGTGCTATTCTACTCTGCCGGCACCCCACGGCCAAATTACATTTATTACAAAAAATAAATTCTTTGTGAATGAAAAAGGAAGCGTTCAATAAAAATACATACTGTATTTTTGGATGTTTTTAGGGTTCCGTATTAAAACGAGGAACCCTAAAAACGTAAATCGCACGCTTACTAGTTACAAATCCACACGTTCGCTCGTCATTACGGCGCGGCGCGACTGACTGGCATACCGAGAGCATACCGAACTCAGGTGCGTAAGTATGATTCGCGTTCGGACTGTTTGTATGGAGACGGAATACTGTTAGATATAAATACCGTAGCTGTAGGCAGTTGCGCAGCCATGAGTTTTTAACCTTGTGGCTAATCAGGGTCAATCACTGTGTTGTTTAAGTATTAGTGGTCTGGTATCCATGGATGACTGGTCTGCCCCTTCATGTATGGTAATGTCCCGCTCCGTGCGGTAGCGGGCGGCGGCTCGAGTGCGCCGCTCGTCAGTTGAACAGGTCGGCGGGGAACGAGTTTACTTCCGTCTGCTCCAGGACTGGGGAGCCGTCCACGTTGTACGACACTCGTATCCGCAGTCGCAGCGGGTTTCTGGATGGGTTGTTGATTTTGAGTAGTTGCGTGATTTCACCCTGCGGGGACAGCGTGGTGCCCGACGGGGACATCATGTCCAGTTGTAGAGTCCGGGGCACGGCACATTGGAAGAGGAAATCAGTGAGGCTCCGCTGGCTGGTGGCGCGCATGGTAAGCGTCACGGTCTCGCCGCCGCGCGCAATGTTGAATATCACTCGAACACCGTTCTTATCCAGGGCGGTTACTGATGGCAGATCTACGCTATTACAAGTTACGTTTTTCAAGTCCGATGTGCCTCTTACATCAATTTACAAAAACATACACTGGCCCTTACGCAGACAAACAAATATTAATTGAAAATCAAACAAACTTAAACAGACAGAGGTTTTTATAGGAAAGTGGTTTGATTACAGATTTATAATTTTTGCAGCCTCTACGGGACATGTCATATAATAGTTGGCCTCTTACATTAATATTCGACTACGGAAATATGAATTAATGTAAGGGACAAAAGGCCATTTTTCAGGAGAGCCAAAAAAACGATCGCAACTTTTTTATTATTTTTTATATCTTTTTTGTTTCTTGTCTGATTTAAATTACTTCTAGGGCGAAATTGCATACAATTTTGAACTGTTTATGTTAAAGATATCATTATTTGAGATATCCCAGTAGTTTAGGAATTGACATGTCCCTTACATTATTTTTTTTCTGTTTAAATGACCAAATTTTAAAAAAAAAGTTAAGTTAACGTACATCTCATAATCAAATACGAGGTAAAATTGCAGTGAAGGACATCGCTTCAATAGGTTTTTTTTAATAAATAGCCCCAAAAGTTTATCATAATCGTTAATTTTCAGTGTAATTATATTTAAATTGTGTCACTGACGCTAAGTTAAAAAAAAACAACACAAACAACTTCTTATGTAATTAAAATTCTTAAGCAATACTTTTAAGTAAGTAATATCACAATAAAATGCGTTAGAAAACTTTTTAAATAATGAAAAACTAACGTTCATTATCTTAAAAAGACCGTATAGGAACTTTTATATTCAGTCTTCCATAATATAACAATAAAAGCTTCCAAAAAAAGTTAAACTACGTATAAATCTTTGTAAATTAATCAAAATCATAATATAGTTCTTCATAGTTCCACAAATAATTAAAACAACTGTTGCCATAAAAGAATCCAATTTAATTTTTATAAGTACTATTCTTGTTACATGGTTCAGTACTATATTATGATTTTGTTTAATTTACAAAGATTTATACGTAGTTTAACTTTTTTTGGAAGCTTTTATTGTTATATTATGGAAGACTGAATAAAAAAGTTCCTACACGGTCTTTTTATGATAATGAACGTTAGCTTTTCATTATTTAAAAAGTTTTCTAAGGCATTTTATTGTGATATTACTTACTTAAAAGTATTGCTTAAGACTTTTAATTACATAAGAAGTTGTTTATGTTGTTTTTTTTTTTAACTTAGCGTCAGTGACACATTTTTAAATATAATTACATTGAAAATAAATGATTATGATAAACTTTTGGGGCTATTTATTTAAAAAAACCTTTAGAAGCGATTTCCTTCACTGCAATTTTACCTCGTATTTGATTATGAGATGTACGTTACCTTAACTTTTTTTTTAAATTTCGGTCATTTTAACAGAAAAAAATAATGTAAGGGACATGTCAATTCCTAAACTACTGGGATATCTCAAATAATGATATCTTTAACATAAACAGTTCAAAATTTTATGTAATTTCGCCCTAGAAGTCATTTAAATCAGACAAGAAACAAAAAAGATATAAAGAAATAAAAAAAATTGCGATCGTTTTTTGGCTCTCCTGAAAAATGGTCTTTTGTCCCTTACATTAATTCATATTTCCGTAGTCGATATATACCACGCTGGCCCAGTACCCAGGTTGTTAAAATTTACTACACCGATCACTAATTTTCCTAGTCAAAAAAATCTAGCCATTACCAAACCTGCAAAAAAAAAACAACTTCAACAACAAACAAAAACAGTCAAAGTTAATCATATCGCTGTATACCTTGTACCTGGGTCTGTCTTCCCGCTAAAGTACAACGTGGGCGTCTTCAAATCCCTATTAAATAGGTATCTATATAAGTATGTATTTAAAAATATGTCTATGTAGTATATCAGTCTCTGGCAGCCATATCACAAGATTTGCTTAGTTTGGGATCAGAGACCGTGTGTAAGATGTCCTCCAATATTTATTTATCTTCTAGGTAAGCGTGCTACAACCTAGACCGCTTACTTATCTGCTCAACATCAGGCAGTATGTGGTCAAACGCAAACTTATTCAGAATAAAAAAAAAATTAAGCGAATACTTTATTTTTATTTCAGTAAGTTGTAAGCTGTATGTAGAAACCCATTGTTAAGACGCACTCAAGACTTCGCCACTAGTTGAAGAGCCGCACGCTCTTGTAGATCTTTCTCGTTGGTCCTAGGCCCAGATCTCTAATGATGGACCATGACACCGCACTGTATCAAGGCTCTAATTCTTGCAAGAAACTCTTGGCCTATAATTATTTTTCGCAAAAAACAGCACGACCGACTTCACCCGTGTACAGAATTCGCGAATATTTCGCACGGATCTATGTAACATTTTCCACATTATTGTTGATTTATCAAAAACAGCTCAGCCGATTTCGATAAAATTTAAATGGGACCAATTTACACAATGTACACTTTATCTATTAAAAAAAGAATTATTGAAATCAGACTACTAGGAAAAAAGTTATGCGTGGTTATACATCAAATAAATGTATATTTACGTGTCGAATTGAGTACCTCCTCCGGTGGTTCGTCGGTCAAAAATTCGAATATTTTGCTCAACAATTTTGACATAATTGTTGATAGTTGGAAAACTGTTATATCTGTTCTTAGGACATATTGTGAAAACCTTACCGACCAATGGGACAGATCGATTGACATTGTAGAGATTCATGATGATTATTGAAGTTTGACATTTTATAATTTTAAACCATTTATGTTGACATTTTATAATTTTATGTGGTATGTATTTGATTATTTTTAATTTTAGTTTCCATTGACTTCTTAATTAATTTAATGACTTGTAATTGTATTTGTTTTTTAATCTGGTCTAATTAATGTGAGATGAATGTAAATGTTTTTGAAGGCGTTTTTATCTCAATAAAATAATTTAATTTAATTTAATTAATCATGGGCGTATGCGTAACTCTTATCATTAGGCAAGCATACAACTCATCCCGTCGCTCAGTAGAAAATAATAGTATTAGTGACAGAGACAGCATAACAAATCACGTATTAAAATGAGGTGTATGTTTTGTCCATTCGGGCCATAATTTTGAATTAAAAAATGTTGAATTTGCATAATGCCAAAAACCCAAAATGTTGAGTTTGTAAAATTATGAATTTAAAATAATCCTGTGTAATGTGTTAAATCCTGAAATGCAGAGGTTGCAAAAAAATGATTTTAAAAACTAATCCTGTTGTAACTATGTTTTTTTGAAAACATGCATTTTGCATTATATACCTAAGAGACGCAAGCACATAACTACTTATAAGTATTGTTATGTGGCAAATGCGCGTTGAGTAGGAAGGTCTCTCTAGACACGGTAATAGATATCATTACCGTGCTCTAGATCTCCATGGTCCTAGTGTTTGCCAGTGCCTAAATCCAAGCTAAGCCGGGATAGTGCGGCTTACAGCCTCGCCTGGGGGAAATCAAAAGTGCGGAATGTCTTCGAGGTAAGACTTGTGTTAAAACTTTAGGGAAACAAGCACAGTTGAGTGTGGAGACGCCATCTTGTATTCTGTCTGAATGCTGGTATACTGGTGTCGTATTTTTATGTTGTCTTAGAAATAATAGCGCCAGATGATCGCGCTGTTTTGTTTTAGTTTGAGACCACTTTTTAGGGTTCCGTACCCAAAGGGAAAAACGGGACCCTATTACTAAGACTTCGATATCCATCTGTCTGTCTGTCTGTCTGTCACCGGGCTGTATCTCATGAACCAAGATAGCTAAGCAGCTGAAATTTTCACAGATGATGTATTTCTGTTGCCGCTATAACAACAAATACTAAAAACAAAATAAAATAAATATTTATGAGGGGCTCCCATACAACAAACCTGAAATTTTAGACGTTTTTCGCTCTTTACTAATAATGGTAACAGGTAGATGCTTGAAATTTTCACAGAATATTTAGTTTTATATTCACTTCAATAGTAAATAATAAAAATAAAATAAAAATTTAAGGGGGGCTCCCATCAGTACGGAACTCTCCGTGCGCGAGTCCGACTCGTACTTGGCACATTATTAAACTATGTATTACTATATACCTACTACTTTTTCTATTTTTTCACTAATTTAAGATGAGTGTGAGGTGGACAACTTGGTCATACAATAAAAATGGTAAAAAACTTTTTTAAATTAAACGTTTTTATGTTCTAAAAGCTAAAAAATAATAACTCAAAAATAAAATCATGGGGCCTTCGCCTGGAAGATTTTATTAAGTAGATATGTTGCACCCAACGATTTTTGAGTTATTATTTTTTAGCTTTTAGTGAGGTTGGTTGCTCGCAATTTTTACCGACTTCCAAAAAGGAGGAAGTACTATGTTCGTCTGTATGTATTTTTTTTTTTGTGTCTGTTCATCGATATTTTCGCCAAGTGTGAACAGATTTAAAAAAACTTTTTTAGTCCTAATGAGTATATTAAGGTTCCCAAGGTGGTATCCCAAGGTGGTCCTATTTTAATTTTATCGAAATTGGCTGAGCCGTTTTAGATATATCAACAATAATGTACATGGATGTCACATCGATTCGCGCAAACTATTCGAACTTTGTACACGGTGGAAGTCGGTGTTGCGATTTTTTGCGAACAATAATTAAAAGACTAAATAATTCCATAGTCAAGTTGCTTATTATGATGAGTACTCGTACAACGATGCCCTATAACATATCAATAATTCAAAGATTCATCCCAAGATAAATCCAATATAATTAGAGTAGATTTTTCTCTGAAAATAAATACAAATAAACTACAGAGCTTTTAAAATCTTACCTAAGAACCGTTTCATTCCCATCAAACAAACAGAAAAACTGAATCATAACAAGCCATAATTTTAAAAATCGGCCAAGTACGAGTCGGACTCGCGCACGGAGGGTTCCGTACTGTATGGGAGCCCCCCTTAAATATTTATTTTATTTCATTTTTATTATTTATTATTGAAGGGAATATAAAACTAAATATTCTGTGAAAATTTCAAGCATCTACCTGGTACCATTATTAATATAGAGCGAAAAACGTCTAAAAATTCAGGTTTATAGTATGGGAGCCCCCCTTAAATATTTATTTTATTTTGTGTTTAGTATTTGATGTTATAGCGGCAACCGAAATACATTATCTGTGAAAATTTCAGCTGACTAGCTATCATGGTTTATGAAATACAGCCCAGTGACAGACAGACAGAAGGACAGACGGACATCGAAGTCTTAGTAATAGGGTCCCGTTTTTCTCTTTGGGTACGGGACCCTAAAAACTAAGTATGACGCCACAACCAGACAAAAATGCACTCGTCAAAACCTCATTTTTGCGTCCAGAGCTAAAAACCATTACCGTTTGAAGAAAATAATGAGGGTAATGGATCACTTACTCCGTCTAATTACTACCACCGAACAAATATTTAACCCCCAAATAACACTCTTATTCGGTTCACGGAGCATAATATTAGGCTTGCTGCCACTAACCGACTGAGTTTCCCCGCAACCATTAATTGTTCTGCGAGCTTACACTAGGGTTGGGTCACAAAACAGTTCTAGTGCAGAAGGTCAGTTTCGTACTATTAACGCTCGAGCACACATAAATCTGGGGCACTGTTTTTGAACCCAACAGAACGTGTGCGTAAATGGCCATGCGACTTAATAAGAGCAGCAGCAGCGAGCATTGAACATCTTTGTAGTGCAAATAGAATAACGTAACATGCGTTTAAAAAATCATATTCTGACGTTCTTAAATTAGTTTCATATAAAAGCCAGATCCGTGACGCGCATAACTTTTTGGGTTACATTTTTCATACCAGAATTAAAATTTTGGTTGTGCCGCTGCGCCCACAAAGAATGTAACGCGGGTGTTGTTTTGCAAGGAACAGGAATTTGAGAAGGTAAATACTCGTTATTGCAAACAACTTCTGCTGTAAGACCAGTACCAAAACCGCGAAAAAGAAATAAATTGTTTCTACAACAAGTTTATACTCTAGACTAGACAAAATGTTTTTTGTTCACAATAAGTGTTGGTGTCTTATTAAAACATTGGTAATACTTAATGATGAGTTTCAATATCTCTTGGAACTTTTGCGCTTTGCAAATCAATATTCTGTACCAAAATTTAGTAGTTACAAACTTGAATTTTACCTCTGTACGTTCAGTGTTTTGTGGTAGGGTATAGATTAATTTGGGGTAAGATAACTCGTGACAGAGGCTGATATTTGCTACCTTTGGCAATATATTGGCTATCAAGCATCGGCACTGTAATATCAGATAGACATAGCTCTTGTCTTTCTGGGGTTTTGTCTTTGTGATCTAGGATTTATGAAATATGCACGATATGGAACCGACTTGATAGATAATAATATCTTTAGCTGTAAATGTTTTATAGACATACTTGTTCTTGCTAAGCTTGTTTTTCGTAGAGTTTTTCGAACTGCTCTCGAGTGAGGAACACGGCGACAAAGTTCAGAGTTATAAAAAATCAGCCAAGTGCGAGTCGGACTCGCGCACGACGGGTTCCGTACCGCATGGGAGCCCAATTCCTCTTGCCGTTATTAATAGCAAGCAAAAAACTCCTGAAAATCACCTTTTTTTGTATGGGAGCCACCCTCAAATATTTATTTTATTCTGTTTTTAGTATTTGTTGTTATAGCGGCAATAGAAATACATCATCAGTGAAAATGTCAGCTGCCTTGCTATCACGGCTCATGAGATACAGCCCGGTAACAGACAGACAGACGGACAGACGGACATCGAAGTCTTAGTAATAGGGTTCCGTACCCAAAGGGTAAAAAC
This sequence comes from Hypomecis atomaria, assembly GCA_964007245.1. Classification (NCBI taxonomy): domain Eukaryota; kingdom Metazoa; phylum Arthropoda; class Insecta; order Lepidoptera; family Geometridae; genus Hypomecis; species Hypomecis atomaria. The sequence goes on along the minus strand of OZ023294.1, from coordinate 10,952,823 downwards.
GGGACGCTATTACTAAGACTCCGATGTCCGTCTATCCGTCTGTCTGTCTGTCACCGGGCTGTATCTCATGAACCGTGATAGCTAGATAGCTGAAATTTTCACAGATGATGTATTTCTGTTGCCGCTATAACAACACATACTAAAAACAGAATAAAATAAATATTAATGGGGGGCTCCCATACAACAAACGAGATTTTTCAGGAGTTTTTTGCTCCCTATTAACAACGGCGGGAGAAATGGGGTTAAGGGGGCTCCGAAACGGTACGGAACCCTTCGTGCGCGAGTCTGACTCGCACTTGGCCAATTATTACTCTTTGGGTACGGAACCCTAAAAAACAAATCTAATAAGGCGTATTCTTAATGTTTTTATATTTTCTGAGAGAAGAGGCACTAAGCATCCTAGGAGGAGTAGTAAGAAGCTAGTACAAAATACCACTATGTAGAGCTAATATTGCATCTAAGTACATACAATACATACATCCATAAAATAACTTCAAACACAATTAAATAACTCCTTAAATATATTACTAAATTCGATGCATTTACACTACTAAACGGCAACCAACTAACGTCTATTTATTCAGATTTAGTTATTCGGAGTTTCATACAACATTATTGCACTGCGCCTGCCATAGCCCTCGAGATTGTGTTAAGATAATAATGACTTCTTTTACATTGAGATTGAATGACATATAAATAATTGGTCATTTTTGAGCAGGTGGTATGAAAAGATAATAATCTACCTCCATAAACTACTCCCTAAATTCCTTACCCCTACTCTGTAGTAAAAGAAATAAAATCCACATTTCCGAAAATAGGGTAGGGTTCCGAAATATAGCCACTGCTGTCCTACAAAATGTACTACTAAAAATACAATAGTAACGCTATAAAAGACCCTTTCACCAAGTTTTTCCTTCCATTCTTCCGGCAAATATATCGCCAGCTACGGAAACATAATCGTAATAAAAAGGTTGTAAGTCCGAGGTTTGATATGAAGTATTCTGACCCAGTAGCTCGTCGACCCTTCACAAAGGTTTATAAATTACTGGGCTTGACTGTAATATTTGCCTATTTACATAATATTGTAAGGCAAAGGACTTGTCACATATTGTGTGGATACGAGACATTAACTTTTTGTGCTGGGTAGTGGTATTAAACGTGTTTATTGAAGCTTAGTTTCTATCTATGAGCTCGGATATCTTTAAATAATCGGCCAAGTACGAGTAGAAGTACCGCACGCAGTAGCACGCAGGGTTCCGTACTGTATCGGAGCCCCCTTAAATATTTATTTTATTTTAATTTAATTATTTATTATTGAATCGTATATACAACTAAACATTCTGTGAATATTTCAAGTATCTACCTTTTACCATTATCTATATAATATCGAGCGAAAAATGGTTAAAAATGCAGGTTTGTTGTATGGGAGCCCTCCTAAAATGAATTTTATTCTGTTTTTAGTATTTGTTGTTAAAGCTGCAACAGAAATACATCATTTGTGAAAATTTCAGCTTTCTAGCTATAACAGTTTATGAGATACAGCCTGGTGACAGACAGACAGACGGACAACGGAGTCTTAGTAATACACTCAAAAAAAAAATGGCCGTTAAAGGTGATAAATTCCTTTGTCGTTTTTTTTTTGTGCCTGCGACACAGCTTTTAAATCGTGCGTTTCAGTTAGTTTGAACGCAGCAACAGAGTTTTTTTAAACGGAAGTCATTTAGTCAATTCGACCATGCTCATTTTAACGCAGTGTTAGAAGGCATACAATCCGTTATCGCAAAAATCTGTGCTTTGACGTAGGCACCATGGGAAAGTTAACGAAGACACAGAATTAAATTTCACAAAGGCCTTTGTCCTTTTTTTTACATACGATCCGTCAATGCTGAAGTATCTAATCATATGCAGGCACAAATGCAAATTGACGAAGTCACAGAACTGAAATTGACAAAGGCCTTTGTCCTTATTTCATATACGATCCGTCAATGCAAAAATCTGTGCTTTGACGTAGGCACCATGGGAAAGTTAACGAAGACACAGAATTAAATTTTACAAAGGCCTTTGTCCTTTTTTTTACATACGATCCGTCAATGCTGAAGTATCTAATCATATGCAGGCACAAATGCAAATTGACGAAGTCACAGAACTGAAATTGACAAAGGCCTTTGTCCTTATTTCATATACGATCCGTCAATGCAAAAATCTGTGCTTTGACGTAGGCACCATGGGAAAGTTAACGAAGACACAGAATTAAATTTCACAAAGGCCTTTGTCCTTTTTTTTATATACGATCCGTCAATGCTGAAGTATCTAATCATATGCAGGCACAAATGCAAATTGACGAAGTCACAGAACTGAAATTGACAAAGGCCTTTGTCCTTATTTCATATACGATCCGTCAATGCAAAAATCTGTGCTTTGACGTAGGCACCATGGGAAAGTTAACGAAGACACATAATTAAATTTCACAAAGGCCTTTGTCCTTTTTTTTACATACGATCCGTCAATGCTGAAGTATCTAATCATATGCAGGCACAAATGCAAATTGACGAAGTCACAGAACTGAAATTGACAAAGGCCTTTGTCCTTATTTCATATACGATCCGTCAATGCAAAAATCTGTGCTTTGACGTAGGCACCATGGGAAAGTTAACGAAGACACAGAATTAAATTTCACAAAGGCCTTTGTCCTTTTTTTTATATACGATCCGTCAATGCTGAAGTATCTAATCATATGCAGGCACAAATGCAAATTGACGAAGTCACAGAACTGAAATTGACAAAGGCCTTTGTCCTTATTTCATATACGATCCGTCAATGCAAAAATCTGTGCTTTGACGTAGGCACCATGGGAAAGTTAACGAAGACACATAATTAAATTTCACAAAGGCCTTTGTCCTTTTTTTTACATACGATCCGTCAATGCTGAAGTATCTAATCATATGCAGGCACAAATGCAAATTGACGAAGTCACAGAACTGAAATTGACAAAGGCCTTTGTCCTTATTTCATATACGATGCGTCAATGCAAAAATCTGTGCTTTGACGTAGGCACCATGGGAAAGGTAATGAAGACACAGTTTAAATTATGCACAACGGCCTTCGTCCTTTTTTCACATACGATCCGTCAATGCAGAAGTATGTATGTATGTATCATACATATGCAGGTACAAAATGCAAATTGACGCAGTCACAGAACTGAAATAACAAAGGCCTTTGTCCATAATTCATATATACGATCCGTCAATGCAACAATATATGCAAGTACAAAGGCAAATTGACGAAGTCACAGAACTTAATTCGACAAAGGCCTTTGTCCTTTTTCATTATACGTACCGTCAAATCGAAAATGAGCAATAAACAATTCATTAAAGTTAAATTAAACGCCGCGTGTAATGCGTATACGCTGCGTCTATTGCCGTAGACGCTTGCACAAAGTACCCTGTCCCCCGCATCCCACTTCGTCGGCGGCATGGCAGCTCAGCGGCGTCGGTCGAGCCAGTCGAGTCCTTCACCAGTCCGCAACCGCATGCGTTCGTTCGGTTCGGGTGCTAGTTTCTAGAATGTTCTGGAGCCGGTTTATCTGGAGTTCGGTATTTTGGTAGAAATTTTCTTTGTACGCTAGTTTATTTAATACCGAAGTTGACTCTCCGACCAATATTCTGGAGTTGACCGTGTTTTTTAAAAGTGAGAACTCGAAATGGATTTATCTGAGTGGTTGGAAGAGGCCGGACTAGGCCATCTGGCTGATAATCTAATTGGTAAGTGTTTTTCCCCCTTTCCCTTTCGTTTTTTAGACGGATCACGGAGGTTAGACGCTTCAGTCTGGCATCAGTTCCGCTGCGTCAATGTATACAAAAGGGGGCTTTTTGTGTGCCCCCTCACTGAGCATATAATACACTCCTGGCCCCCTTTTAGTCACTCTAACCATAGAGTACATTAAACCGATCTTCCAGACTGATGGATCAAACTGACGCCAAACTGATCGTCTAACCTCCATAGCAGGTCCGTAGCTTCGGTATTCTTTCTTTTTGCAAAGTTTTCGTAGTGAGCGGAGTCGGCCGCCTGTTTATTTATCCACACGGCTCAGTAGTCCAATTTGACAGATTTCAGTTGCCAACTGCCTTCTATTCAGTCCGTTTGCTGGAAGATGGCTTCTTGACTTATTCTTGATACTCCCATCTTTTGCAGACCAAGGGATGACATTGAATTATTTATCAAAAGCTTCCACAGAAGAAATCAAAGAGTTGTGTCCACGGATGGTGGATAGGATAAAGTTGAGACTAAAACTAGATGCTTATAGACAGGTTTGTTATTCATATTCATTTATTTGCACCATGCGTGTGTCCATGATCCGTTTTATATCTGAGATCTTGCAAGTACAAATATACCTACTTACAGAGGGTTGATAGTAAAACATAGTGATTGTAAGCTCAGTGGTTGATAGGAACATTTTTATACTTTATACCTATTTTTTTGAATTAGTAAATTCAAAGATATGTTTTGTTTTACGTTCTGGATAATGACACAGATTTAACTGTGAGTTGAATACCTATGTTTTCTTATGGTCCCATCATTTTAGGTATGTATTGTTTTTCAGATCAATAGTGAGGCGCCCACACCCACACTCCCGTCCCAGGATCCACTGCAGTTGGATGAAGTATTAGAAGTATTAGAAGGGGACGCCACAGAGTCCTTGAAGGTTAGCTTAATGGTTTTACACTATTTATTCTGTACCGAGCCTTGACAACTGTAGTTGTTTAACATCAGTAGGTAGGTAGGTAGGTACCTAGGTACTCGAGTAATGATTAGCCTGCTACTATCATAACAATATTATGCTATAGTTTGTAAGTTTGTTTGTTATACAAGTAAACGGCTGAAGGATTTGGATGAAATTAGGCACAAAAGTAGGCTACTACCCGTAAAAGGACATTACAATAATGAAGCCTTTACTACTGTATTTTTATCTTCAAAGTAATCAGTACATAAACTACTTCATTTTTATATCTAGCATCTACAACAAGTAATATGAGATATTACTTACATAGTAAGTTTTTCAGCAGCCCTTGTCAGCAGATTTCCACACATCTCATGCCTACCGTGATCCATATTTTCCTGTGGTTTATTTCTAATACAAAACCTATTTCTGTTTCCATCCTTAGAGGGTTGTGGTCTCCTATGCTCTCAAATTATACAAATGAATATTGTTTTTCAGGTCAGAAGCAATCCGCCACCCACACCAGATTTCAAAAGTACTGAGACGCCACCCACACGGGAGTCCCAGGATCCACTGAACGAACTAGAAGTTACTGTCGGGGACGCCACAGAGTCGTTGAAGGTTAGCTTAATGGTTTTACACTATTTATTCTGTACTGAGCCTTGACAACTGTAGTTGTTTCACATCAGTAGGTAGGTAGGTAGGTCTGTTGGGGCTGAGCTGTAGGCTACCAACGGGGTCCATAGGTATAGTGTAAAGGCTGTTAGACCAATCGGATTACGAACCTTTCAGGACAAAAACAAACAGGCCATAGATACAGGAAAACAGGCAGTACCAGCAGCGCCCTCAACCCAGTCACCTCAACTCATCGTGATTAGTGGTGGATTAAAAAATTCCTTGACGGTGAGTTAGCATCTACACTTATTCCCCTCAGGCCCCTCACCTCTCAGACACCTCATCCCCCTCACACCTATGATTTACTTTTTTTTAGGAGTTTGCAGATGAACAATGGGAGTTCGTGCAGGAAATTGGCACGTTACAAGATAAAAAGCCGCTGCAGGAGCTACTTGGACACACAACATTTGGAAAGAAATTGCTGGAGAAAAATAAACGCTCTGAGCCCCTCACTCCCAAGGATCGAAAATCACTTGTTGTGTTAGTAGTAGAGCATCAACTGAAAATTTTACCAAGTGTCAGAGACACAGTTCGCCAAGAAGTGTGGAGTAGCTGGGCAAATGAAATTTGCTCTTTGTTTCCTGGAGAGCAAGCGGATGTGTACTACGTCCCTTACCGAGTTAATGAGCGTCAGGCTTTACCGGCCTCCGGTCTGTTACACAACAGACTCATCACTCATCGCCGTTATTTGAATCGGGGAGAAAAAACGACGAAAAAACGCAAATGCAGTGATAGTAGTGCTAGTACAAGCAGCAGTGACTGTCAAGATACTAATTTGAAAAGAGTACGGCCTCTTCCATCTGTCTGTATTTGCGAGTCAGCCAGTGAGTCTGCCAGTGATTCTGAAGGAAACATAAAATGGCTTGAGGCATCCTCCTCGCCATTTGATAAAGTTGTCGAGAAATGGTCGCAGACATTCAAGTTGAGACAAGAACTACTGAAAGAGAAGTCCATTGCAGATTATTTTCAACAATTTCCTGCTTTACTGTCACCGAGCGGTCACAGGCTGGTATGTAAAAAATCATCGATTGATATTTAATATTGCACCTACATACATAATCTGTGTTTTTACAACCTTTTTATTGTTTCATTTCAGTTGGAAAACGATTTTGATCAAGCATATCCATCACATTCGGATTTGTTCAACGAAAACTTTCCAATAATTAAAACACGCCTGTTGGAGCTGCTAGTGGAGAAAGGCTCAGACGTCCGGGCAGAGCCAGCAATTACCAATCTGTTGGAATTAGCTACTGGTAAGTTTTTAGTGTTCCTTTATCGAAGGTAAAAAAGCGGGACCCTATTACTGACCCCATGATGTCTGTCCGTCTGTCTGTATGTCACACCCCGTTTTCTCAGCCGTTTGAAGAGCTAGAGCGTTTTTACGCCTAAACGACTGAACTGATTTCGATGGAATTTGGTTTTATATATAGTTTATTATATATAGTTATGTTATATAGTTATGTTATATAGTTATGTTAGGTTATATATAGTTATGTTATGAAGTAGGGCTGAAAAGAGTCAGCCATTTTTGATAAAGGCTCTAAATAATTAAAAAAATATATTTTAATAGGTGGAGAAGAGCAAGCCAGCATCGCTGCACTGAAAAGTATTCCTTATCTTCTCAAACAAGTTGCCCCCATATCTACAAAGATCAAAGGCAAGAAGAAGTGGAAGCCTTCACGCACAGAAGTGGCCACATCATTCATCGCCTATGTATCGTCGCCGAGTGACATCGAGAGATGCATCAGTGATCGTGTCACACTCACTGAAAAAAAAGGTATATCGTTTGGGCCTTTCATTATTGCAGTGGGACCATCATGGGATAAAATCCAACAATATGAAGTAGTAGTGTATAAAACACTAAGGTATCAATACGCCGATATTAAATCAGCTTTGACATCTGCTTTCAAAATTTATTTTGCCTTGGATATGCAGCCGATGCTGCACCTTGTTGGATGCTAGTGCAGCGGACAATGTTCAAAATCACAACCAAATTTGACTCCCTGTACGAAAAAAGTGTAACACTGAGAGAATTGATCAAAGACTGCTTGAAACATTGATTTAAAAAACTAGTTATCAAATTTGGTTGGTGACTATTTTTTCTACAGTATAATTTAATTATCACGAAGGTAATTTCTTATTTAAGTTTGAGGCAAAACCTCACTATATCTGTCGTACCTATAATCATTAATTTTGTATAATTGTTTTTGACATTCGATCTCTTTGACTTTTAACTGTAATTAAAATGGAGGTACCTTGCGCGCTATGCAGCCTTGTTTTCGATACTTTTAGGCATCTTAAGTTTCACATGCACAATCGTCACACTTCGGTAGACATATATTCCTGTGCAAGCCCAGGGTGCCTTAGGTCCTTCAGTTTGTTTGCATCATATCGACGTCATTACATGACAAATCATCTCAATCCCCAAAACCAATCTAATGAAATAGAACTTCCTGTCACTTATAGCTCGAATTCCCAAAGTTCCATTCTACAGAACGTTACTAATGATGGTCTCGTTAATAATGATGGTGAAAGTTCAAACTCAGTCAGTTTTCAGAACATTAATAATAATTCTCCACCTACGGTAAATGTTACATCATTCCATAAACATTTGGCCGAGATAGGATCAAAACTTTATGCAAACCCTCAAGTGCCACAAACAGTTGTTGATGAAGTTTATGATGATGTTTCAAAATTGCTTAATCATGTACTGCCATGCTTACCTTTGGAACAGTCAGAGAGGATAAAAAATGTTATTACTTCGCTTGACACGCAATACAAAAGACTTAAATATTATGAAGAAATCGGGACATATATTAAACCTCAGGCGTATTCTGTTGGTACAAGATTTGAGTATGCTAAGCGTAATGGTAGGAGAGTGTATGAAGGGGTTGAATGTGAAGCACATTTTATTCCACTTCGGGATGTTCTAAAGCATTTCTTTTCTTTGAGGAATATTTTAGATGAAACCTTGCAGTACATAAATACATTAACGAACAACACAAGTGACTTCGTTCAGCATTTCTTACAAGGTTCTTTTTGGCAGTCACGCAGAGAACTGCACGGAGATAAATTGGTTTTACCTCTTTTTCTTCAGGTCGATGATTACGAACCACTGAACGCGTTAGGCAGCCACAGTAGCATTCATAAATTGGGTGCAGCCTACGTATCTTTGCCTTGCTTACCACCACGCTATTCGTCACAGTTAGTTAACATATTTTTGGTTTTACTATATCATTCCTCAGACAGAGTTCAATTTGGAAATCGCATCGTATTCAAACCCTTAATTGATGAATTCAACTACTTGATTACAAACGGAATTGTATTTGATATGCCTCATTTTAAAGGGACTATCTATTTTGAATTGGCACTGATTCTTGGTGATAACTTGGGAATACATTCTATAATGGGTTTTAACGAAAGTTTCTCGAGTAATTTTCCTTGTCGAATGTGCAAAATTAACAAAAGAGACATGGTTAAGCAATTTTACGAAGACGATTGCCTGTTAAGAAATATAGATAATTACAGAGCAGATTTAAATTTAGATAACCCATCTCTTACTGGAATAAAGGAAAAATGTGTTTGGCTAAATATTGATAATTTCAATCTTTTTAATCAAATGGGCTATGACGTCATGCACGATTGGTCCGAAGGGGTGCTTAAATACATTATGAGTTCACTTGTTGTTGCTCTAATTGATAAATGTCACTGTTTTACAATAGACCTCGTAAACAACAAAATAAGTGCTTTTGATTACGGACCAGATAAAGCCGATGCACCAGTAACTTTGTCAATGGACCACTTACGTAAAGGTAATTTGCGTTTATCGGCCTCGGAAACGATGACATTTTGTAGGTACTTTGGAATTATGTTTGGTGACTTAGTTCCCCGAAATAACCAATACTGGGCTATCTACACTCAGCTGATGCTTGTCCTGGATATTGTGTTATCTGAATCATTTTCTGCCAGAAAATTACAATACTGTAAATACATGATAGCAACACTTTGCCAAATGTACACCAACTTGTTTGAGAAAACTATCACTCCTAAATTTCACAATTTAGTCCATTACCCGTCTGCAATGTTACGATTAGGCCCATTGAAACACCTGTCGTCAATGCGATTTGAAGCGAAGCACCGACCTAATAAGTTAGCTTCGAAATCTTCAAACAATAGGCGTAATATGACGTTGACAACAGCGAGGAGACATCAGCTCAAACTGAATGACATATTTCTTAGAAACCAAATTAGCAGCAATTTATCTTGTGGTGTTTCAACTAATGTCAGGGAGACTGAGGCACATGTACTTGCACAGGAATTAGGCTGGAGTGATATTAGCAAAATAAAACAAGTTTCATGGGCGTCAGCATCTTCAGCTTGGTATGGAGAAAACTCTGTCATTGTAAATAAAGTTGATTCAGATACTGTACACTTTGCATTGATACGCACTGTATACATGTACGATAATTCAAAGATAGCCTTTAAGGCCCAACTACTGGAGACTGTTGTGTTTGATGATCATTTCTATGCATACCAGGTTAACGTTCCTTATCATATTGATTCAGACTTATCAGTCTATATTAAGTACGAGGATCTTCAGCATCCTCATCCTTGTAACTTGGTGGTGGTGGGATATCAGAATCCTCCTGAAAGTTACGTGGTTTTGACAAATCCACTTTAAAAATCGACGCTCAGCGAGAGTGCGAGAGCTTAAGACGGAAAAAAGAGAAACACAAAATCGAAATCGGTTCAGTGGTTTAAGGGCCGACCCACAGCTAACTAGCGCCACCACAAGTTTTAAATTAATATCTCGCAATCTACAACACTTATCGGCTTTTCAAATGTACCGATTGTAGACCTACTCAAGGAGTATTTTTGGGTATCAGTAGTAGTTTAAAATACTTCACCATTTAGTTATTGATATAATAACTGCTAAAAGTGGTCACTTTTAGCATTTATTGTATCAATAACTAAACAACGAAAGCTTTGGTGGTTCTAATTAGGTCTATAAATACTACATAGTTAGGTCTACAATCGGTACATTTGAAAAGTCGATTAGTGTTGTAGATTACGAGATATTAATTTAAATTTAGTGGTGGCGCTAGTTATAGGTTCGTTTTTCACATCCATCCATGTTGTGTGTTAAAGTAGCTCCTGCAGCGGCTTTTTATGTTGTGAAATGAGACATCTAGTGAGAGCTGTAACTTTTGTTGCTCCTTTTTCCGTCTTAAGGTGAACCCTTACTTAATTATAGTTTGTTTTGTTTTTTATATGTAATTTTTTCTTTTACTTTAGATGTGTGTTATAGTATGATAGTATAATATGATAGTGTAATTATTATAGTATCTTAATTATAAGGTAAGCAAAGGAGGACCCCAAATTTGCCACTTTGTCATGTCAGTTCGCCCGCAGCACAGTGTCCTACGTATAAATAACCCCAAAATCAGACATTCTTTTTTATGACTTAGGATTTATGAAAAACTAAGCATCAGAATTCCGTCGATACCCGGCTACCAAAATATCTCCGGTTGAAAATAAGGCTATTTCAGGATATTTTCTAATCCTTAGTTGTAAAACAAAAATAAAGCTCACCATATTGTGCTCTGTATCCAAATGCACCTTTTTATATAGTATGAAGTGTTGTAAGTGGTCTGGTTTTTTCACCACATTTAAAATCGGTTTTACAAAACCAGACCACTTACAACACTTCATACCATATAAAAAGGTGCATTTGGATACAGAGCACAATATGGTGAGCTTTATTTTTGTTTTACAACTAAGGATTAGAAAATATCCTGAAATAACCTTATTTTCAACCGCAGATATTTTGGTTATTTTGGGTAGTTGGGCATCGAACTCTATAAAGCCTTAAAAACCCACCTCTACATAGGTGTTAGAGTATTATTATGTATTAAGTTGACGCACTTGAGCCGCTTAGTATGTGAGCACTCCACTAAACGCGGTACCACTAAACGTTGAGCATCGGTTGACCGCACTATTTTCAGTGATTTGTGCATTTTTGAACATTGCTCACATGCTAAGCGACACAAGTCCGTACGCACCTTTACAAACTTAATAAAATAGTTGCATTTTTAGTCACTACCACAATTCATCTGTGTCACTACAGAGCTATTGATTATAATGTGATGGTGGCGCTAGTTGGCTGGAATGATACCCTCAAGCTAAGGGCAAGACGATGGGAAAAGGAGAAACACAAAATGACAGCTGTCGCTAGATGTCGCATTTCACAAATTCATGAAAAATCCTAAATTTATGAATGAAGTACTTGCGAAGTCAGCACAGTTTTGATTTCACGATAAGCCTACATTATTACCTAGCTTATAGATGCGTTTTTAGATCTAGATCTGAATGAATCCTAGATATGTAAAAATATTGCACATTTTTAATTTTCAAGGATGCATTCATTTCTGGATGTGAAAACACACCAATGAGGATTTGGAAAGCTGGATAATAATGTTAGCTTCCCGTGAAATCAAAGCTGTGCTGATCTTTCAAGTACTTCATTCATAAATTTAAGATTTTTCATGAATTTGTGAAATGCGACATCTAGCGAATGCTGTCATTTTGTGTTTCTCCTATATCCATCTTAAGGCGATGAGTACAGTTTACCACCGATACACTAGCGCCGCCAAGTTTACGAGAGTTATTGCTTCAAAAATGTAACAGTAATTTTTTGCATTCACAAATAAATATTTAATAAAAATAATTTCACTTGTTTTCATTTACAGGTCTGCGATGCCTGAACTTTCGTGGCGTTGCGTCAGCGTGAGCAGAACCCCGTTACAATCCTCTGCGACTTGTGCAGGGTGAAGTGGCCGTCTCAGCTTAATATGTCCCTTTCTCAAAATGTCCTTTTCTCAAAATGTCCTTTCTCAGAATGTCCTTTTCTCAAAATGTCCTTTTTTAAAATGTTCTTTTCTCGAAATGTCCCTTCTCGGAGTGTCTGTCCGCAATATGTCCGTTTCACGGATTTTACAATACTAGGTTTTTGCCCGCGACTTCGTCCGCGTGGAATAGTTATTTTGGCCAGGTTAGGTTAGGTTTGACATTGTCCGTGTGGAATCATCAACAGCAAACCTAACCTAACCTGGTCAAAATAACTGTTCCACGCGGACGAAGTCGCGGGCAAAAACCTAGTATTGCATAATCCGAGAAACGGACATATTGCGAACAAGATACTTAGTCCGAGAAGGGACATTTTGAGACAGGACATTTTGAGAAAAGGACATTCTGAGAAAGGGACATTTTGAGAAAAGGGCATTTTGAGAAAGGGAAATTTTGAGCTGAGACGGCACGTTCATCCTGCACAACTCGCAGAGGATTGTAACGGGGTTTCTGTTCCGCAAACGCCATGACAGTTCAGGCGAAAACGCAGCGTTAAAACACATTTTGATAGGGACATACGCAGCGACAAGGCACCTTGTGATAGGGACATGCGGAGCGTCAAAGTGTAGATAAACGTAGTGACAATGCACCTTGTTACAGGGACATAGTCTGGGTAAACGCAGCGACAAAGCACCTTGTGACAGGGACATATCAGCTTTGGCGTTAGAACAAGGGGCTAAAGTGTAGATAAACGTAGCGACAATGCACCTTGTTATAGGGACATAGTCTGGTTAAACGCAGCGACAAAGCACCTTGTGACGGGGTCATATCAGCTTTGGCGTTAGAACAAGGGGCTAAAGTGTAGATAAACGTAGCGACAATGCACCTTGTTACAGGGTCATAGTCTGGGTAAACGCAGCGCCAAAGCACCTTGTGACGGGGGGACATATGCTTTGGCGCTAGAACAAGGGGCTACGTGACATTAGACGTGGGGTTAATGCAGTTCAGCAACACACACAGTAGACGTAGGGACAAGGTAACATTGTCAAAAGAACACACCAACGTAGACATGGGGACAAAAAGAGGGTTAGGCGGAATGTTCTTACATAGTAAACGTAGAATCAAAGTACATAATACGAGGCGACATAATACTTTGTACAAGGTGGGATCTGCATGTTCTCTCACAGTAAATGTAGAATCAAAGTGCATAATACGAGGCGACATAATACTTTGTACAGGGTGGGATCTGCATGCGTTTAAATTTGCTCTGTCACAGTGTGTAGGTTCTTTAGACGACTCCCCAGTGTTAACGGATTTTGAACGCCGAGTTCATAAATTTTTTTGAGTGTAGGGTCCCGTTTTTACCCTTTGGGTACAGAACACTAAAAACGTAGAAAACTGATTGAAATTGTAATAAGTTGTATTCAGATAGTAGGTAATATTGACTATTACTCCTCTAAATATATTATCGACGCATATGTATTTTTAACCGACTTCCAAAAAGGAGGTGGTTCTATGTTCGACTTTTTTTTTCGTCGTTTCGTTTTTTTTTTGCATTTGTTCATCGATAATTTTGCCAATTATGAACCGAATCGAAAAATTACTTTTTAGTTCGAAAATACTCTTTACAGAAATCAGTTGAGCCGTTTTTGAAAAATCAACAGTAATTTAAACAAATCGAGCGAAATATTCGAATTTTGGACAAGATGGAAGGTGATTTAACCATTTTTTTTGCGAAAAATAAGTATACCTAATATCATTTCTCTTTGCTAGTCAGTCTGTTTGGCACTTTATTACACAAAAATAATGTTGAAGCTTTACCAAAGGCTATTGTTACATGTTGTATCTTACACAGAACCGACACGTAAACTCGTTACATTGTCGCAAAGTCTATCTACGGCAAGTTGGCAATAATAGAATTCTTTGTAAGGCTCAGACCCACCAAAGTGAAACAAAGGGGATATGTCCTGACCTAGCCAGAGTAAGTAAGTAATTAGTTTCTTGAGGTTACGGCTAATCGGTTAAAACGACAGTTTGAGAATAAGCATGCTTACTGGGTATAACAACAAGTATTGTATTTTTTTTTTAAAAAAACAAGCTTTTTCTAAACAAGTACTCGTCAATACGAATCAAACGAACCGAAACTCGATGGGTTTGCGTCGTTTTGTTACAGAGTTCCTAGGACCACCTTCCAGCTCCATCATCAGACCCTGGTTACCATTGAAAGACAAACTACTCGTCAAGACAATTCAAATGATCCTAAACTCGATTGTGTCGTTTCATTGCAAAGTTCCTTTGGCCACCTTTTAGCTCCATCATCAGATCAGCACAATGTCATCATACGAGTAATTATATGTATTGCATTGTCACACAATTTACACATGTATGCAAAATGTCAGCTCAATCGGAAACCGGGAAGTGGATCAAATGTAACTTGCAAGATTTTGATTACAGGCAGACAACGGGACAGGTGAAAGTAAATAAAAGCTTGTAAAAATCATTATAATTAGACCGTTAGTTAGATTATTAAAAAAATGTCGGACCCGTATTTTTTCTTTTGTCAATCAAAAAATTATTTTTTGCAAAAAAATAGCATGACCGACTTCACCCGTGTAAAGAATTCGCGAATATTTCGCACGGATCGATGTAGCATTTTTCGCATTATTGTTGATTTATCAAAAATGGCTAAGCCGATTTCAATAAAATTTTAATCGGACCAATTTCAAAGTACATACTTTCCAATAAAAAAAAGAATTATTGAAATCGGACCACTATGAAAAAAGTTATGCGTGGTTATACTTAAAAAAAATTGAGTACCTCCTCCGGTTCGGTTCGTCGGTCAATAATTAATGAAAAAGATAAACCTGAGAGTCAAAATTTGAGAGTAAGGGCTCATAACGTCAGTATTTGGTACATTTGTAGTAGGTTAGTGACGTCACGCGGAACTTTAAAGGGCTATATCTTCATAAATTTTTGTTAATTGAAAATATAAAATATACATGTCTAATATTTTTTGATAGTCTATTGGCATACGCATACTCGCAAGTGAATATGTGTTTTCGCCGCTTGGCGTCGAAACTTTTGGTCCGTGGGGTCCATCCCTAAAAAAAATATTTCATACAGTTTCGCCAAAACTTGTTGACGCTGCTGGTGACAAGAGAGCTGGCTCATTCTTCGCACAGAGAATCTCTCTAGCCGTTCAGCGTGGGAATGCAGCCAGCGATCTTGGCACCCTACCACACGGACACAGTATTTGTTTCGATTTTTAGCCTCTGTTTATTTATTTATTTTATTCTGTATATAGGTAGGTTTCATATTTTTGGCGCATTTGTATATATTAGGTAGTTTAGAATTATATTTCAATGTTTTTTAAGTTAGAAAAATAAACGATTTTATCTTTTAAATCCTAAAAACATAAGTTGGATTTGTTAGCTATAAAATGAATTACACATGTTTTGTCTATTGGCGGACTTATTATATTTTTTTTAGTAAACAAGCCTATTGTAAGACCATTGCCGAAGTGCATTATCACTAAACAAACATAAGTGATTAACTAAACACAAACGTGAAGTGAGGCAAGTTTTTGGTTTATTTTTCAATAGGACCTCGCTGGCTAGGATCGCGCTGGTTACAGATCAATTGCAGGCAGTTTACGACTGATAATATCCTATTGGAAATGGACAGGAGATGCGTCCACTAGTAGACACCCTGTTTTTTTTTTAATAAGTACTAGGCGACATCTTGCTTACGATCTCTGACCCCAAACTAAGCAGAGCTTGTGATATGGCTGCCAGAGACTGATATACTACATATACATATTTTAAATACATACTTATATAGATAGTAGGTACCTTAATAACCCCCAGACACAGAGCAAACACCTATGTTCATCACATAAATGTTTGCCCTGGTTGGGGATCGAACCCACGCCTCTTTGATCCAGAAGTCAGGGTCACTAACCACTGAGCCACCGAGGCAGTGTTTGATAATGTCATGATGATAGTTATTATTATTTAACAACGGTTTTCAATGCTCTGCCTCTCAGACCATCGTTCCACTCCGTTTTGATGGAGTTTGGAACTAAATCCCGGCAGGTAATAAACTTGGCTTCGATGTCGTCCGTCAGGCCAGAGGCCTTAGACAATGTAACAAATGGAATCGATAGCATTAGCGAATCGAAGGTTCGAATCGTTAAAAATGTATGGGATTGACATAAGTCACGTGAGCAAATCGATTCCATCACAAATGGTAGCCAATGTAACATTCGACTAGTCGATTCCATCAAAACATATCGACAGTCGTGACGAATTCAGTGGGCATTGCTCACCGAATCGAGATCTTTTTAATATCTCTTGCTAACTCGTGCCTTATTATATCAATGCATCTCTTTCGGATAATCTCGACCGAATAAAATATCCCTTTGGGATCTTCGTGTCAAATCTATTTTTTTTTTGAATGATCATGGAAACTAAGTCTTTTAGTCAGAGTCTCCATTTTATCCTAATTTACATTGTGTCTGTTTATGGCCGAATCAAACTTTTTGGCGTCACCGACGCCAGTCATTGCGCAGTTGCGAATTCGTTAAGTCAGTTTCGCGGGGAGTAAGGATGTGTAAAGTGTGAGTGGTCAAGTCAAGTGAAAATCTTTGCATGACTCCGACTAAAGGCAGGTATGATTCTGATAATAAAAAAAAACGTTTGACGTTTTTACATTGACAAATGATTGACAGTGACATATTTCGAATAATAAAAATTCTGTGTTAAATAAACAGTGTTGCCGCCTTAGCCCTTTCGGAGCTAGATCTAGCAAAAATGTTGTTGTAATTCAAATAAAATAATACATAACTGAAATTAGGAATTTCAATTATAAAAAGTGATGAGGGTATGAAATGACATTAGGAAAGGTGTTTTTTATTCTTTTTTTTTTGCTGCAAGTCTTTTCTTGATAGTTTTTGCTCCATCTAGCTATTTTTACGGCTTCTTCAACAGCCCCAATTACTAAAACTAAGGTGGCAACACTGAATTTGCATTACCCTTGAAATCTTTCGCTTTCGTTTTGAATGTTGTTTCTTGTTTGATTTGTATATTTACAGGCGTTTTGTTAATTTGTAAATCACATTCACGCCTAAATCAAGACAGCAAAATTATGAAAGAGCCACAGAACAAGCCATTGAACAGTAAAAAGAAAAAAGATTTATCTAGCTTACAAACATGGTAGGTACAATATTTTTTGAATAAATTACTACGAGAAAAAACGAGGAAATCCTATATTATAAATTATGCTTTCATTCAAATGAAAGTTATAGCATGATATCCACTTACTTTTTACAATAGAAAAGAGTTCGAAACTATGACATTACAAGATTCATATGCAGTTAAGGTATATCTAATAACTGCTACAGTTTGGCTGAGCTAAACTTACTTTTGTGTATGTGTGTTCTAAGTGCCCTAATGGACATGCAACTTTTGGCTCCGTTAGTCAAGCAAATTGAAATTTGTAGATAACTTTTTAGCTACTCAAAAAATTAATCATTTATCGAGTCTGTGTAAAGTTAAAAGGAACTATTCATACAAGAATCAATGTAGAAAAATGTTTTGTTAAGTCAAATTACAGACAATACTTATAAGTGATAATGTTATAAGCTGAGGCCGATCGTGTCTCTCTATCGCTTGTTCCGTGCTCTCACTTGCATGCTCGACTCAGGTGGGACATGACACTTTTTCATACGTGTAACTGATGTTCATCGATTTATAGGTGCTATCACATCTAAAACAACAGGCATGTAGTTGTAAATATAAAACATAGATATGTTATCATATTATAATGAACACTTAATTCATGTTTCAGGTTCAAACGGGTACTTCTTCAGGATTCAAGAATATTTATTGAGATATCTATGGCACCATTGTGATGCCATCGGCACGGAATTGGTTAAGAGAAATTTCAGCAAGTATTTACAAGAAGATTACAAACCAATTTGAGCTCTGCTTATGTTGAATCAAATACCACAAGAAAAGTCCTATAATTTGCTCACATAACGACCCGCAACCCGGTTGAATGTGCATTGGTGTGTGGAGGCAACGGTTCCAGTGCCAATTGGAGGAGTTGACAACTAAATACTTATCGAGAGGCAATGTATCATGTTCTCGTGTCAATAAGCACCAGTGGCAGTCGTTAGGTCTTAAAAAAATGTTGGTATGAATGTCTCCCCACTACAATTTTATTTAGAATAATGTTTTTTACGTCAATTATTAAGTTAAATAAAAGAAAACATCACAGCCCACTCTGTCGTGGTTGCCTGCAGGAGAAAGAAACGGTGGAGCATGTTTTGTGGCATTGCAAGGCCACGGCAGAAACTAAAATCGCTTGCGGGTTGCATGACGCTACTATTGCTTTGTCATCTGCATCAACATCATCATCCTCATCGCTATCTGGTACACTATCCAAGCCACTGGAGCAGTTATGCCAGCGGCCCAGAGCCACGCTCCGTTATTTTAAGGAGCTGGGCTGGCTCGGGTAGACGCTGGATGGGGAAATGCACAAAACACCCCATGCGGGACGTCAGTGCAGGACTTATCGCCTCTACGTCGAATAATAATAAGAAAAGAAAACATATCCTAGGAATTCTTAGTAAAAGTAGGAATTCTGCAAACTGGGTGTATCTTTGTGGACGGACAGTCGTAAGCAGTATGTAGTCAAACGGAAACCATATTATTTTAAATAAAATAGAAAACTTCATAACTAACGCAAAAACTCCAAACGAAATTTTAGTGGGGAAACTTTAAGACCAATATTTTTAAGGACCCAATGTCCCTCAGTAGTGGCAGTTTTAGTAGAAGTAAACCAATAAATGCTTGTGATGGGAATCAAATCCACACCAGTTTGATCCAGAAGTCAGGATCACTAACCACTGGGCCACCGAGGCAAGATAGAATACTATACATACATTTTATTATATAATTTTTAAATACATATTTGGGGTTAACAACTAAAAATTGTGTTTTATTGACAGTAAGTATTTTAAAAACTTTTATCACTTACAACAAGATACCACGGAGTATAAGGGAATTAAATACAAATCAAGACAAAAAATACTGTAAGATTTATTTACTGCTAAATGGTATCATAGGATAAATGACTTCCTATGTGATAAATAACTCTGACATTACTATTAAGATTTTTTCACTACAGAACGCTATTTACTAAGTAAATGTCTTCCTGTGTAATTCTGACATGAATATTTAATAATTATTATTCTGCTGGATTGAATAAATCTCGACATTTGACAGTTTTGTACTTCAACCTGTTTTATTGCTTACTTCTAGAAGAAACCTCTGCCCAAGCTGTTGAGCCTAGGAAAAACATAAAAAATGTAGGTATTAATTATGGTTTAGGCGAGGAATGCCCAATTGTAACAATAGCTAATTCTAAGAATGTCCAATTCTCAAATTGGCAAAATAACTTAAATTGAGAATATTATTAAAAATATCATACATTTTATATACAAGGTCCATCTACTTTTACCATGGGGCCAACCAACCCAAATTCTGCAAAAAAATGTACTGTCATTTAGTTGATAATCACGAATTTGGTTTTGGTTGGTCCCATGGTTAAATTCATTCTTCTGAATGTACTAAACTCGCCCTTAAGAGGTTGTTACCGTTAGGTACCGGTCACCCTATGTATAGAAAGTTTAGTAAACTTATTTTTATGTTATTTTTTCTTAATTTATTTTGCCATTCTGAGAAATAGGCATTCCTAGATTTAGCTAATCAAATAAGTCAGAATTTTGCATTTCTGGACTACTTGAGCACTATGAGAATTGGGCATTTCTCGATGTGCAGAAGAATATTATTGTGAGACAACTGTATACCATATAAAATATTCAATGGCATTTATGTAAATCCACCAACCTGCAGTGGACCAGTGTGGTGGATTTTTCCCTATCATCCTTCAAGTTTAGGTCTGTGTTCAGCAGCGGACTATTAAAAATATTGGTATGGTCTGAAACTACAGAGTGCAGCTAAACAAACTATGCCAATGAACCATAACTTAGCTAAGCCGGGTAGGTACAGACTTCTAAATGTTCTGCTGAAGCAAATTCCTATCTATACACATAATAATATATAATATATACCTTATAAGTGAAGCAGAGCAGGAAAATTGTTAATATCATTATCTTATATTCATTAGTGCAAACAAGATATCATATAGGTGTACCTTCTTCCACCTGTCCGCAGTTTTGTTTTCACCACCACCGATTGAGTTTAAAGTATGGGTCAACACCTGCCACAAGCAATTAACCTCAATGCGCCCACGGAATACCAGACAGAAGATCAGCAGCATCTTTCCTTAAATCCCCACAGGGTTGAAAGCTGTTCCGCACTGCCTTGTGGTCTCAAATCCATTTTTAGGGTTCCGTACCCAAAGGGTTAAAACGGGACCCTATTACATTATTATATATTCTTTGCTATTACCTACTAAGACTTTCGCTGTCCGTCAGTCTGTCTGTTACCAGGCTGTATCTCATGAACTGTGATAGGTAGCTAGGAAGCTGAAATTTTCACAGATGATGTATTTCTGTTGCCGCTATAACAACAACTACTAAAAACAGAATAAAATAAATATTCAAGGGGGGCTCCATACCTCAAACGTATTTTTTTGCCGTTTTTTGCTTCATATTAATAACGGCAACAGGTAGACGCTTGAAATGGGGCTAAG
Organism: Hypomecis atomaria; assembly: GCA_964007245.1. Taxonomy (NCBI): domain Eukaryota; kingdom Metazoa; phylum Arthropoda; class Insecta; order Lepidoptera; family Geometridae; genus Hypomecis; species Hypomecis atomaria. Next base: position 10,931,864 of record OZ023294.1, on the reverse strand, counting down.
GGGGTTCCCATAGGGTACGGAACTCTTCTTAACCGCTCGCTTGCCCAAGGGGGGTCCGCGCGCAACGTGCCTTTGCCCCGGGCCCTCAGCGCGTGCCCACCTCAAATGTCCCACGAAAAAAACATGACGACCCTACTTTGCCCCGCCATTTTTTGCGCCATCGGCGCGCGGGTGGGTTTCACAAAATCGTTTCTTGTGACTCAATTTGTTTAAAAAGTGTCAAGTGTTATATATATTTATGTTTATTATGAAACTAGCTAAACAATGTGATTTGTTTATCAAATTACGACTTTGGTGCAGAGTTATGCTGTGCTGAACTTAGAAGTAGGGCGTTTTGCTCGACTTGTATTCAAAAGCTCATACCTCATAAATAAAAGCCATGACATATGGTTCTTATTCTTTGATTATGTTGTCAATATAATAAATAATAGAATAAGAAAAAAAATTATCACTTGTTGATAGATATTAATCAAGAAATGTATTTTTATGAATCAAGCATGAATCGAACTGGAGTGAAACGGTACGTTTTAATTTATTTTTTTGACTTTTGTCTATGGCTTGGATGCTTGACTGGGGTTGTGTGGAGGGGAAATTTCACGAAGAAACGGAAAAAAAAATACAAATTAGGCCCTGGAGTGATAAAGACGGGTAGAATCAGCTTTTTCGACGGCGAGAGCGATGTTAACTACAGGTAGACATGGTCATAGCTGAGTGAAATGCAACGTCAACTACCAGTTAACACGGGCAAAGCTGACTTCAAGGTTATGTTAACTATTACTTGACATGGTCAATTCTAAATTCTCGATTTGTTAACTACCAGTTGACACGGGCAAGCAAGCGGGTACGCGAGTCCAATTCGCACTTGGCCAATTATTAAAGCAAACATTTTAAAATTCATGACTGATGTCTATGTGCAAAACGCACCATTAATTTCATGTTTTATAAGTTATAACACTTTACGGCTTATATTAAATAACACTATTTACATGAACTCCTCAATTTTGAAAAAACTTACCAAATTCATTACATACATTAAATAGCTCTTCAAGTTTTTAAAGTCGTGAATGTTAGTGCTACCTACCACTTACCACTTTAAAATCGAAGTTAATCGAATGATAAATAAATTGCTGAATGCTTATTTTGTTGTAAAATGTTTACTATTTAGTTAAAAAGTGTTCTCGCCGTCCATTTTTACACCTTACAAATATTTGTATACATCAATAATCGAGAAATATTCTGTTTATTACGATATTTTTAAGCCTTGCTCAGCTTTCTACAGCATTTTTGTCTTCGCTAGATTTTCGTTCAAACGAATAAATTAGCGAACTTAAGCGAACGAAAACAACTGTCAAAAGTGCAACTTGGCTACGGTTTAGCGAAAATTCGACGACGATTCCATTAGATGGAATGGAAAGAATTTCTATCTCTTTTTTGCGTGGGCGCTGATATATGCATTGGTCTCGCTTACTCTACGTGACAGTTCCTTTCGACGTCGACGTTTGTTAACGAATCGACATAACGATTCTATTCGAATCGTTAGAACCGAGTGTCGCGTTGTCTAGCCCTCGCTCCACGTGCATCGGCCCACGGCAGCTTTAATAATAAACAAGACCTATGGCTGTTTCAACTACAGGCTTTTATTAAATAGGCATTCTGATTTCACGTTCACCAGGTGAATAGACGACTTATTTGAAACCTCGGGAACGCGTGGATTTATTCTTATTGAAGCGCATCGTATTGGAGATCAATAATGAAGACCCAGGTCCAGCACGGGACATGCTATGGCTGATAATATGATGATGATATTTTACGTCACGCTGAGGTAACTACTTTTCTGAAACTATCCATTGTGGGACCTGGCACACTTTTTCTGGGGTTTCAACATCATTCTATAAGGATTCCCATGTATATAAATGAAACGAAAATTTCGTCGTCGTTAACGTTTGCTATCTAAGATCAGTGATCATAGTACGGACAAGGAACAACTGGGCAGTTGTATGATTTTCAAAGAGTTATCCTTGTGATAATAATTTCAAAAATTTTGTATAAACTGGGCACTTCGATCAGGAAACTGGGCAGTTTATACGAGCTCGGAATAAAATCGCCACAGCATGATGTGAGCTAACAAAGACTATACCAAAAATCGAGGTGAATAGATTTACCGCTAAAACAAATTTGTATTTTATGATAATTTCCCACAATTGTAGTCAGATTTTTTAAGCAGTTATGTATTTTGTGTATGTTTAATCACACAGTCACAGTCACAAAAGTGCATTTTGCCCTGACATGTTTACAATGCACACCTACTTTGCATTATACTAGTGACTATCAATAAGATATCGATGAATTTATTTTAATCTGAGTAATGTTTTAGTTATCAATTTTGTGACTTTATTTTTTGGAAATTATCATTAAATTGTTTAAATCTGTTATCATGACTGACCGTTGACTTAACATTGGCCTTTGAGCGCTTGCGGAGTCTATCACGATATAAATGTCCTTGGATTCATCCTTGTAGGCGCGAATGCAACAACGGTCTTTTAGTGCCTGTTTCCCTAGTACATATTTTCATCATCATCATTTTATCAGCCGTAGGAACTATCGAACTTATGCCTTTGCCCGCACCCCACACCGCTTTTTTTACATACTTACATCATACACTTATCGTAAGTATATGGTATTTTGTTGAGATTAAAATTACAAAAAAAATTAGAAACAATTCAATTTACGCATTAAAATTACAATTAAATTTAGAAAATAATTCGAATTAAGTACGTTCGTATTGTTTGAAAAATTCGATGGCGTATGTGAATCCACCAACCCGCACTGGGCCAGCGTGATGGATATGGCCCAATCACCCTTCGTGGGTAGGCCTACGTCCTGCACTGGACTATTAAAAACGCTGGTACAGTATTGATTGTGTCTCTTACAAAGGCTACTAAACGAGGCTACAATAATTTAAAGTGTCACCAAGCCACGGCAGTGGTCAGTTATAAATGCCACCCATGGCTACCCATCCAAAGACCGACTCGGCCGAACGTTGTGTTTTAGGGTTCCGTACCCAAAGGGAAAAACGGGACCCTATTACTAAGACTTCGATGTCCGTCTGTCCGTCTGTCTGTCTGTCCGTCTGTCACCGGGCTGTATCTCATGAACCATGATAGCTAGGCAGCTGAAATTTTCACAGATGATGTATTTCTGTTGCCGCTATAACAACAAATACTAAAAACAAAATAAAATAAATATTTAAAGGGGGCTCCCATTCAAAAAACCTGGATTTTTAGACGTTTTTCGCTCTATATTAATAATGGTAATAGGTAGATGCTTGAAATTTTCACAGAATGTTTAGTTTTATATTCACTTCAATAATAAATAATAAAAAAAAAAAAAATATTTGAGGGGGGCTCTCATACAGTACGGAACCCTTCGTGCGCGAGTCCTACTCGAACTTGGCCGATTATTTCAATAGATACCTGTAACGTTCTTGATTCATCCAATCTACGATATTTATATGAGACACATGTGTTCTAATTCTAATACAAGCCTCGCGCAACACTTTTCATAATGATAATTATTATGCACTATGTGTTTTATGCAAACAAAACCAATTATTTTTCTACCCAGTCATTATAAGGTAACTATTGTGTTTTCTTCAAGTGTATTTTCACGTAGTTCAGAATAAATACCTGCCACAAGTTTTGGAAAACACGCTGATGCTGTTTCCGTGTCATTTATCTAACAATTGTTTTTCAGACGTAGAAAACGCCAACGTAGACATTTTTTAGGGTTCCGTACCCAAAGGGAAGAACGGGGGTCCCGTTCTTCCCTTTGGGTTCTTCCCTTCCCTTATTACTAAGACTTCGATGTCCGTCTGTCTGTCTGTCTGTCTGTCACCAGGCTGTATCTCATGAACCGTGACAGCTAGAATGTTGAAATTTTCACAGATGACGTATTTCTGTTGCCGCTATAACAACAAATACTGTAAACATAATAAAATAAATATTTAAGGGGGGGCTCCCATACAACAAACCTGATATTTTGCCGCCGTTTTTAGGGTTCCGTAGCCAAAGGGTAAAAACGACCCATTACCAAGACTTCGATGTCCGTCTGTCCGTCTGTCTGTCTGGCTGTATCTTGTGAACCGTGATAGCTAGGCAGCTGAAATTTTCACAGATGATGTTGAAATTGTCACAGATGATGTTAACAACAAATACCAAAAAAGACTAAAATAAAAAATTTAAGGGGGCTCCCATACGACAAATGTGATTTTTAAGAGTTTTTTGCTCGCTATTAATAACGGCAAGAGGAATGGGGAATACCATACAATACGGAACCCTTCGTGCGCGAATCTGACTCGCACTTGGCCGATTATTTAGTATTTATAATCCTATGTAAGTAGCTATTATCCTACCGCTTAACTTAGCTGGTACTATTTCAGAAAACATTGATACAAGACTGAGATTTGTACTCCCATTTGAACACCACGGCTTTATTCTAAAGCTGATTCATTGGGCATCAACAATGATCATCGTAAAACCAAATACAATCTGTTTACTATTAAAATCTACCTAAAGGTGTAAAAGAGGTTAAATATATTTCGTTAAAGTGACGAAATTAAATGCCTTTTAATTTCTAAAACCCCTCACGAAACTTTCAAATTGTTAGTGGGCACAATAAATTAAATCGAGCAACATAATTTAACTACTCAGCAGCATTACTGTGGACCTATTTACATATTATTTCGGTTAAAATGACAAAGGCCGATCGGATAAAAGGCGTAGGACGAAAACCCACAGAACGATTAGAAAATTATAGGATCACAAAAGATCTGCGGTTCCTACTGATGGCATTACACAATAGTAATAATAAGGAATTTTAGGGTTCCGTAGCAATGAGGAATAGTTTACTTTGCTCAAAAGTTGTGTAGTTATCAAAGGGTTTAGATGGCGTCAATTTGAAAATTAGAGCTTGATGGAAAACTATTTTGTTCCAAAAACTTTTACAAATCAGAGTTTCCACTATAATCTACAGGGTTATAGGTAACAAATAAAATAAAATAAAAAACTTTAAAGCGAATTTAAGAGAAAGATGTCCGCAGGGTCGACTCAATGCAAGCCGCATTCAACCGGCCTTGTTGGGTAATTTATACTTGGGTATGATTCCCAACAGCGGATATCCTACGACTGGTATGATGATGAAGAAATAGATCACTGGATAATACTATCATATAGAATTGGTGAATAGCTGTAGCGCTTGCTACCCTAAGGCGGCTTATAACATCCGGTAAGTAACGCTCAGTTATAAATACCACCACCGGTCACCAATCGGATAGTAAAATATAATATCATAATTGACAACCTAATTTATTTATAACTGTAGGTACGTGATGACTTAGTAACGACACATTTTATTCGTGGACTTTTTTCCAGTTGGACAAATCAGTTAGACCATCAAGTTTGACTATCCGGAAGAACCCAGTTTGATTAGGTCGGCACGGTCAATTGTCGGATGTATCATATATAATGCGGTTCAACAGCTAAATAAAGCTACGTGCACTGTGCAGTGAGTTTGCAGCCTAATCCGCGCCCGCTTAAGGACCAACCCCATGAATACTTCCTGTTTACCACAAAGTGGCTACTGCGTATTTAATCCCTAGATTCCCTTCGAGATTAACTTTTACAAATGGAGGAAAATACGCAGTTCGTTTATTTTATGGGCGAGCAGATCAACGAATTTGAATTAAGGGATTTGTGGTGGTAGTAAAACTATCTTATACGTCATTATTTACATTGCCTTTTTTATTTCGTATGTTAAATTATACGAGGTGACTGCAAATTCATTACCAAAACTCTAGTATGTAGTTGTGCTCGTCGCTATAACTTTTACAATGGGATCAACTCCGAAATGACAAAAAAACAGTTATTGAATTCGCAGGCACCCCGCCCCCCGCAGGTACCCCTTATAGAAATAACTAAGGTGTACTTGGACTCATATTTTATGGTTTTAAACTCGGACATAAGGCCCGATTACAGTGGCGCCAGCGTAAATTTAATAGCGACGTAAAAAGCGTTCTCTCTATCGAATGCCTAAAGTGAAAAAGAAACAGAACTATGCTATTTAGTTATTATAATAACGATGGCGCCTCTGTAATCGGGCTTGTTGTGTACTTAGTCTCAAAAGAATTAAATACATTTTAAATTTATCTGTGAAGCTCTGAACAAATGCAACATTTGTTTACATCTGTACTATACGGATTGTGTTCAAAGTAAAACATAAAAGATAAAGTATGAGTCTCATAGAAAAGCATTTTTTTTACTAGCCTATGGAAGAATTTGTACAGTAAGGGTATCTCTCGTTACTATACCTATACAAATTCCTCCTTATTTCCATATTTTTTTGTCCTAAAGATATTGTTAAATGAAGCTCGTGAATAATCACGTATTATTTTTGAGCGAAAGAGTCAAAGAGAGAGAGAAAGAGCACATTGTAGGTAGGTAGGTAACATTTTTGGGCAAACAAGCAGTTGATATACAGTCAAACCTGGCTAACTGAGAACTGGATAAGTGAGAAACCTCTATAAGTGAGAGTAATTGCCAGGTCCCGTCATTTTACCCCTCAAATACCTCTATAAGTGAGAGACCAAAACCTCTATAAGAGAGAGTTGTTTTTCCCTCATGGACCTCTATAACTGAGAGTACTACTTGTCTGAACCTCTATAAGCGAGAGTTGAGGGTAATGAAACATCTGCACTTTATGATCCATTCTTAAATTTCGTGGAACTAACTACCGTTGGTTTCGGTTCGTGTTCTATTCAAACATTATTTTTTTTGTATTTTGTGGAAATAAGTAACATTGTTTTTGTATCGCATTTTTTTTTTTTGGAATGGCCACACGTGCGTCTAAACTATCCTGTTTGTTGAAATAGTGTTCTATTTAAAATTATTTTGTGGTTTTCTTTAATCTACCTAACATTATTTTTGTATCACATTCTTTTAGAACACGTACGTTTACACTATCTTATTGGTCAAACTTACTCCAGTTGATAAGTATTAATTGAGGAGAAAGTTCGGTGTTAGTAAATAAATCTTTAGGAATAAATAAATAAGTCGTTAAGCGATAAGCTTAAGATAGCTAGGTATTGTATGCATTCAAAGGTGGAAAATCTCGAAACGAAATACGCAATGAATTTGACTTAGCAGAATCACTTTTATAAAATTATAAAATCAAAAGATAAACTGTCCCTATAAGGTCTCAGTGCTCTAAAGGGTATGGAAATATTTAAAAAAGTCGTTTTTTTATTTTCCCGATATTTAAATGTGTATTTTAGAATGAATAAAACAAACTATCATCTATGTTCAATTCTAATCAACACAACCCAAACAGTTAGTACCTATGTACTATTTATAAAGATATTTATCATTCTTTACGCATGTAGATACCTACATGCAAATTAGACGTATTTTTTAACCTCTATAAGAGAGAGTTGCCACTTCCGAAACTGGATAAGTGAGAAACCTGGATAAGTGAAAAACCTCTATAAGCGAGAATGAGATGGCGGTCCCTTCAACTCTCTCTTATCCAGGTTTCACTGTATATAAAAAAATTACAAGTAGATAACTACAGAACCATAAAAATAGAATGAGCTGTATATACTAGCTTTATAAAGTTATGGCTGAATAAAACCATGCTTCTTATTTACGTCTTCAGTAATAGGGTTGTATGAATGGGGACACGTCACAGCATTCTTATGGGTTGCTGTATTCAGACCGGAGCAAGGGGGGATTGGATTGTAAATAAAAATACAACTTGTGATCTGAGCCATAGAAACCATAAACAAATAAAAAATCGGCCAAGTGCGAGTCGGACTGACGCACGAAGGGTACAGTGTTGGAGCCCCCTTAGCCCCATTCCTCTTGGTATTATTAGTAGCGAGCAAAAAAACTCCATAAAAATCACGTTTGTTGTATGGAAGCCCCCCTTTCATATTTATTTTATTCAGTTTTTGGTATTGATTTATTATTAATAAAAAAAACAACCTAATAATAAAAAAACGGTAACAAAAATACGTCATCTGTGAAAATTTCAGCTTTCTAGCTATCAAGGTTCATGAGATACAGCCTGGTGACAGACAGACAGACGGACATCTGAGTCTTAGTAATATGGTCCCGTTTTTACCCTTTGGGTATCGTTTTTACCCTAAAAAAATGACAAGTCGATGATGGCAACACTGGCGTGGGTTGGAACTGTTTAACTATGGGTGGCCCGTGGGCACCCATGGTAAAACAGGGTAGCGTAACTAGGGTCACGTATACTAATTCTTAGGTATTTCTCACACCGTAAAACTAAAACTTACGCTAGTGATTTTTGTGACTCCTTTCAAGTGGGGTATATTTTTCACTGCGCTGCGCTGTAGAAGACGTCATTGGCAGAAACAAACTCGTCGAACGAGGTGTAGCTCAGTATCTAAATTGCGCTTATCAAGCAATGAAAAGTTTAGGTACAGATTACAAAAAGTACAATTGTAGGTATTTACACCAAAATAAGCGGCCAAGTACGAGTAGGACTCGCGCACGAAGGGTTCCGTACTGTTTGGGAGCCCCCCTTAAATATTTATTTTATTATTTATTATTGAAGAGAATATAAAACTAAATATTCTGTGAACATTTCAAGCATCTACCTATTACCATTATTAAAATAGAGCGAAAAACGTCTCAAAATTCAGGTTTGTTGTATGGGAGCCCCCTTAGATATTTATTTTATTTTGTTTTTAGTATTTGTTGTTATAGCGGCAACAGAAATACATTATCTGTAAAAATTTCAGCTGCCTAGCTATCATGATTCATGAGATACAGCCCGGTGGTTTTTCCCTTTGGGTACGAAACCCTAATAAAAACAAAAAAATAATAATTACACTTTCCACTATGTCTAAAATTAAATAACCTACTTCAACAAAAAAGAAAAGAAAATTAATACTAAAACTTACTTATATTAAAAAAAACACAAAATAAAATTTAACCTAGTCTAAAAGTCCCTCGGCAGAAGGTAACGTGGCCAGAATGGCACTGGCAGCATTGCCTTGCTGAATAGCAAAAAAAAAAACTATTTTGTTGCCAGCATTCTGTTCACATGCTACCTCAACCGAACGCCTGGCCAGATCTTTGTATAAAATATACAAAACAATTAACTGTATTGTGTGTTACTCGATGCGCAACTTAATCCTATAGATAAGTCCATCCATTAATTCGTTGTTAACGTTCGTTCGTTTGGCGGATTTTAAACTAAACTTACGATTAATTAGTAGATTTCTAGCTTTTGCCCGCAGCTTTGCCCACGTTTTATTTTTATGCTATCCCACAGGAACCTTTATTTTTTTCGGAATTAAAATAGTCTGTGTTACTTTCAAACTTTTGAACCATATCCATGCCAAAAATCACTTCTATCCGTTGCTTTGTTGCTGCGTGAAAGTGTAACAAACAAACTTACATACACATTAAAACATTAAAGTTACTTTCAGTTTAAAGTTAGATCATGTTACTTTCAGAAGCATAAATCAGTGTTGGTGATTATCTAATTGCCTACGACTCCGCGCCTTCAAAAACCTCACTAGTAACTAAATAAGAATTTTTCTGTCGTTTCTTTTTCTTTTCAAATGCATGTTCGAAGGCTACGCCAATAGTTGCCCCCTGATACAAACCTTGAGTACCTACACTCCCCACATTCTAGTGATTTGCGTAGGCTGTAAATATCAGTGAATGAACGTAGGCGAGAGCGAGAAAGCTTTGTCCTTTATATTTTTACTGCGGAAATAACCCACAGGACAAACTCGGAAACTTGATCGACATCATCTGATATCAGTAATTAAACGCCTTGGACGAATTCATTTTCTTCTGAGAATAAAGCCTGATCCACAAAATTAAAGGATGTGTACTGAAGGACTAACTACATAATAATTGACCAAGTGCGAGTCGGACTCGCGCACGAAGGGTTCCGTACAGTGTGGAAGCGCCCCTTAATATAATATAATCATTTATTTTTGAAGGCGGTATACAACTTAATATTCTGTAAATGTTTCATGCATCTTTCTTTTGCCGTTATCAATATCGAGCTAAAAAATCAGGTTTTTTGTATGAGAGCCCTCCTTAAATATTTATTTTATTTTAATTTAGCAATATTTTTAGGAATTTCAATATGAAGCCAAAATATTTCATGCAAAAGTTTCAATATGAGATCTAAAATAGTTCATGCAAAATTAATGACGACCTATAGGTATTAGGTATTTCAACCTACTTCTATTCAGAACGCGGGAATTATTTTCTGAATAGATAGCTCCCACACGTGGATCCACTAGGTCCGTTAAGCTAATCTAGGACTCGTGTAGGTCTAAAGGGAAATTATTAGGTATAATGAACGTAGGTATTAAACTTGAGATTAATTGTAATTTGTACTAGGTTAATATTAAATTACTCTAGTTATACTAACCTATAATTATTTCTAGCTTCTAGGTACAAACTGGATTTCCTGCGCAAGTCTAATAGCTTAGTTAATTTTACTAAACCCACTAAATTTTTTAACTCTCCTTGAAGTTTTGGAATAAGACGTATAAGTACCTAACTTATTGTTTCATCAACTATACATAGTAATTCAGAAAGGGCATGATTATGGACAACTTTTACTGTGGAGCATAGGTACCTATAATTCGGGGAAAAAATCAGGTATTCCATACAATATTTAGTGCCGGTCCATGTTGTTCTAAGCAGTTCCGTAAAAAAACAGCTGTTCCGTAAAAAATCTGCTGTTCCATACAGAGTGGTTCAGAAAAGTGGTGAAGAAGCCGAAAGGCGGTGATTCAGTCTAGAATTCAAGAACAAAAACAATAATTTCGGACATTCTCTCTCAAGGTTCAGAAATGCAATTATTTATGGGATAGCTGATTTTTTTCTCGCATTTTGATGGTAACGATAATCTGAATTTTTAACAACCTTTTTTTTGCTTAATGAGCCTTTGTGAATAACTCTGTAGGTATTTAAATGAAACCTGCATGCAATCTATTTTTTCCACTACTTATGTCGTAGAGGTTTTCATACCTCTTAATAGGATCGTGAATCGACCAATGTTTTCGCGTTTTCTGTAGAACATCAGGAAAATTTGCGGTACATTTTATAAAATTTACGTTCCGGGAGAAAGCTCTTTACACTTTTTAAATTGTAAAAAATGTCATGTTTTTAGTGTCAATCGTAGTTAGAAATATTGCACTTAATATTTTAAGTTTTTTTAGTTAATGGAAAAATATGACTTTTTAATGGCTTTAAACTTTAAGTTCATTTAAGAAACTGTAAAAACTAAGACGTATAAGCCCAGCGATTTAAGTGCTGATTACATGAAAATAAAAATCACTTAAATCGGATAATATTTAGAATAACAGCTTATAGTTTTTGTATGGACAAGTTAGCAACTCACAATCGTCTTAAATAGAGTTTATAAAGTATAACGCTTGTGTGTTCTCACAGTCGAGTTCACTGAAACGTTGAATGCGTTCATGTCCCGCCAAATGAATCATAAATAATTTTCCGATGGACCCGAACTTTGCCAAAACTATCTACGTGAAATGAGCTTTCAACCGCGAGATATGGGTTGCCTGCCAAACTCAATTCGTATGTAAATTTTTATTCAGTAATATTAGTAGCGGTAGAGCTCAATATACCTACGATTGATAAAATATTTGAGCGTAAACTTGTGGTAGGTGTATTATTATATTTACTAAGTTACTTGGAAAACTGGAACTTTTTCTTTTCCATTTTTTTTTCCGAGCAAAACTCCGATGCTTCCTAGTAAATATTACCACATATCTACCTTTCCGCTACCACAGATTGAGCACAAACTGGCTTTAGTTATTGTTCTCAGATCCAAACTAACACAATCTAAAATTTCCTGAAGCGATAAAGTACTATTCCGTATTTTACTTATAAACTGTTAGGTACTTAAATATCCTTGTCTATAATTATACCTATCATCCCAACAATAGCTAAAATTAGGTAAATAACCCTTGATCCGGCCAATCTAAAGGGTAACACTAGAAACGTGTCCCAAAACATTATTGTGGTTCCGATACAAATGAGTCGATTCCCACCTACATGATACTTAAATGATCGTATAGTGCTTTAAATTACAGGTCTCCAATGTTAGGTTAAGCCTAATAATCGTTAGGCTAAGGGATTTAAATTTAAATTATGGCTTCAGTGTGGTTGCCATTATGGCCCACTGAAACGTGACCTTTAGCCCCTTGGGTCGTCTGAACGGGGGGAAAACCTACTCTTATATCTGAAAGAAGACTATTTGACCGAAGCAAACCGAAAGTATTCAAGGCTTTAACTCGACGATTTTGCTTTCGTCTGTTGATGTTGATGTCCTCTTCAGGTCGCATTTCAGATGTTGATGTCCTCTTCAGGTCGCATTTTTCAACAGGTCTCAACAAAACTTGGTACATAGGTTCTCTAAATAATAATAGGTCGTTACATACGAGTATTACAGAAAAGATTTTTAAAAAAATTGTCGTGGCCCTCCCTATTTCTCTCAAAAAAGGGGTATTTCTCTCATGGCGTGATTGCTTAGTATCTAAACTCTCACAATATTTGCGAGTATGAACACATTCGGTCAAGAGAGAGTCGAGACATAGGCTTAGCCGAATGCGTCGCGGTTATCAGTAAGTTAAAATAAGTTTTTTCTTGAGTGAGTGAGGCTTTACAAACCAGTATAGTGTACTTATAGTTTTTAATGGGGGTGAGTACCCTCTCAGGATCATGAGATTATGGGATAGCCTACCGTGTGCTACCGTACTATCAATATTGTACAATAACTTGCATCATTGTGGAGAAGTTGCCTCAATTAGAATAAAATGTACCTGTTATTTAAAAAAAATATCACTAACACGAGTGAATCTACCATTTTTTTACTGTACAACTCGTTTAAAGCCTCGTTATCGCCCGAAGTTATCAAACTAAAGAGCTCTTAATTTCGTCTCTCTTTAACTGAGAGCTTTTACTTAGGCTAACAGCCAAATTTTACTTTATTTTTAAAAATATAACTACCAAAGCCGCGGTAATATCGCAATAATGACCTCAACTTTTAAGAGGCTAATAAAATACAAGATGGCCGCGTCACAAAATGAATATTCTTTATAACAGCCTTAAAGTTGTTTCCCCCATCTGTCGCCGCTATGAATAAGTTACAACATGCTCACAAACAAGGCTTCTTTGCAAACAAGTTTGTGGTGGACCGGTAGAAGATAAGTGAATGAAACCCTTAAGAAAGCTACAAGTATGTACAGGGGTTATATTTGAATAACCTACGGAATAAATAAAACTCGAGCGCGGCCGTTCCAAAAGTTCTTGTTCATACTATTTTTATTGATATTTTATTGCTATAAATACCGTTTAAATGTTTGAGGTTCCAAGCTGCTTTCAAAGATATTTTAAAGCCTTATTTTGTGAATTGAAAGATTTATGTCAAGCTTTCTTATACCCAGTGAAAGCACCACAGCTATGATCTGTACCTACGAGTATGATCTGTGAAACTGCAAATACAACAAATTTATACATGGGAAAATCAAAATGAAAATTACGACGGGGTGCAATATAGAACAAGTGTTTTATTTAAAAAAAACCTTTTTTTTTTAAACAAGCTTTTACTGAACAAGTACTCGCCAAGACGAATCAAACGAGCGGAAACTCGATAGGGCTGCCTCGTTTCATTACAGAGTTTCTATGACCACCTTCCAGCTCCATCATCAGACCCTGGATACCATTGAAAGACAACCTACTCGCCATGACTATTCAAATGAACCCAAACTCGATGAGGTTGTGTCGTTTCATTGCTAAGTTCCTTTGGCCACCTTTCAGCTCCATTATCAGATCAGCACCATGTCATCATAACATTGCATTGTCACACGATTTACGCATGTATGCAAAATTTCACTAACTGAAACTAAATAATGTCTCTAAAAATATTTACCAGCAACTAAAAATTGTCTGCCTTTAATCTTTGAAGCGTCCTCTACTGGTATTTATTTTCCTGAAATCTGCCCATTTCGTCTAAGAGACCATAGTTTCTGTTTAAATACGATTCTGTTCGAATATCGCAACCCTTACGCTATCCAAATGTTGTGATAGTTAACACAACTTAGCGAAAGCCTAGCTTTCAGTAGATTTATCTAGCGTAACCTTGAAATGCTTGGCTCTGCTCCAAAATCTCCTAATCCATGAGCGACAAACGCCATAAATTGACGTTAATTAATATATTGTTTTCGGACTAGTTTCCGGTACTCTAATGCCGCTATCCCTTTGCCATCGTTAGACTTTGAGCCCTCAAAATCCCTTATGATTATCCCCTTTAAGACTCCCAAATAAAATACTTATCCTAGTACGCACTAGGATAGACATTAAGTTAAGTAGATAATGTGCCTATTGCATAGAAATCTAACTCTAGATGTGGTGACCGAATAATTCTTTTTCGCAATAAATAGCGTGACCGACTTCACCCGTGTACAGAATTCGCGAATATTTCGCACGGATCGATGTTACATTTTTCACATAATTGTTGATTTATCAAAAATGGCTGAGCCGATTTCAATAAAATTTTAATGGGACTAATTTCGAAGTAAACTCTTTCCAATAAAAAAAGAATTATTGAAATCGAACTACTACGATAAAATTTATGCATGCACATAATATAAATACGCGTCGAATTGAGTACCTCCTCCGGTTTGATTCGTCGGTCAAAAATGTCAACTTTGATATCTTTGCATTTATTAGTTTAGTTATATCAGACTGTTTAGTTTATAAGGATATTATTAGAACCGGAGTGCCAAAACAATATGAGGTATATTAGAGTGATTCTCGTCAGTAATATGTAATTATACAGTACATTACATAAGTTTAGTATTTGGTACCTACTTATGAATCGTTACCGTCGTTTTTTACATTTAAAACAACGTTTAAAATTGTAGAGGATTAAGGTTTTTTTAATATTAAACCACTTAAATTTTCTACAATTTTAAATATTCTGTAGCCCAGTCCTAACAAAATAAAATACGATATTATTATTATGTCAATGTCCCATCTACCAGCGAGTAGGTCGGAAGCAAATAATAAGACAATTTGAAGCGAAGCGTGGGCAATCAAATCTTACGCGGTTTAGACCAATCTCGGGGGGAATTCGTGTGTCGTGATTCCAATCACGTTTATTTTTATCCTAGAAAATCGTATTTCTCCATTAGACTTTCGAGAAGATTTTTCTACCTTCTACTACATTGGAAATGTCTAAATATAATTATTTTTTGCAAAAAAAAATGGCAAAAACGCCTTTCATCGTGAACAAAATTCGAAATTTTCGCTCGAATTTATAAATTTACTTATTTGAATTTTCTTAAGGCCATGTACAGAAATAGGTACAGTTATACAGTTTTACAGTATACATATAACTAATAGGTAAACTTATTATGCTACATACATTGAGTCCGTGGACTGTACACACTTGTAGGTGAACCCTAGATCCCTAGATAATAGGTGAACACGAGGAAAATTCCTGTGTTGTAGGATTTAGTGCCTTCCGTATTAATAGTGATTAAAATTAATGGTGGCGTTTAGCCTAAATTAACCGTATACGTTTCGTAAATAAAGAATAATATGTATACTGTTACTATACTTATATCTATATACATAGTTTCTGTTTAAATACAATTCCTTTCGAATGTCGCAACCCTTACGCTATCCAAATGTTGTGATAGTTAACACAACTTAGCGAAAGCCTAGCTTTCAGTAGATTTATCTAAAATCTTTTATCAAAATTTTTAATCCATGAGCGACAAACGCCATAAATTGACGTTATTTAATATATTGTTTTCGGACTAGTTTCCGGTACTCTAATGCCGCTATCCCTTTGCCTGTACCTGGTGTATGAATGTACCTTATATTAATGTATTTGTTTATGCTTGTCGAAAGGTAAAATCATGTAGAAGTGTGCAGGCAACGATTACTCAAAGATTGTGGTCACAGGTCGTGTTTATGTACGTTTCACAGGTAGAAAGTCAAATGTGTGAGTACGACAGGGGTCCGATTCCTGAGGAATCGGCCTTTTTAATAGTCCACTGCAGGACATAGGCCTTCCCACGAAGGTTGGTTGGGCCATATCCACCACGCTGGCCCAGTGCCATCACATAAAGTTCCATTAATGCGCCATTAATTCCCTTAGTTTAAAATATTGTCGCCTTAGTGTGTCTCTACCTATTGCTTTATAGCAGTCCACCGCAGAACGTAGGCCAAACCACGAGGGGTGATACACGACCATATCCACCACACTGGCCCAGTTTGGGTTGATGGATTCACATACGCCATCGAATTTCTTCTACAGACGTATGCCATGGAGAGGCAACGTGCATACATCTATGGATGTTTTGGTTTACGTTTTCCTTCGCCGAAAATCCAGGGTGTGAAATTTCTAATATAAACTCATTGGCACGGGACTTTATGACTTCACGACCGTAAAGCGGTGTAACCTACTACCACTAAATTACCACGACTAAAATATACTAAACAGAGTAAACCTTACTCACCTAAATGGGGCCAATTTAATCTAGATTTGAAGAAAACTGTACCTCATCCAAGTTTAGTATGAAGCTATAGAAGCTTATCGGCTATAGTGGCCATTACGGGCCTCTTGAACAGATTGTTTGAACGTGAAATCGCTTTCGAAATTTCATTACAGCTTCGGCTAGTGAGGGGGAAAAGGTTTAGATTTATTTGACGCAAACGGCGGACCTAATCGGTTTCCCTTTTCCTATTATACTGGCGTGCAATACTTCACTATAACTCTCGACTTTAGTACTTTTTAGTAAAGATTATAGTTTTCATACAACTGACTTTTACTAGAGCTCAGATAAAATTAAATTTTAGATCCCGTTTTGTTTTACTACGGCTTGTTATTATAAATTGGAAACTGCCTTGTTGGTTTGTTTGTAACTCTTCGACGCTACAACGGAGCGACGTTTCGACTAGATATCAAGCGTGCGAAGCTGCGGGAAAAAGCTAGCATACAATTATTGTTCCCAAAAAATGACAAAACCCCCTTCCATCGTGTACAAAATTAGAATATTTCGCTCGAATTGTTTACATAGTATATAGCCACATACACATTATATATACCTTCGTGATATACCTAATAAGCCGCTATATTGGTCAATCCATAATATCTCACACTGTAAACACGACATAAAATAAAATTAGCATACATTTGTACCGCGGTTGGACTTTTCGGGTTCGAGTTAGTTTATCAATGCATCGTAACCAACAGGGACCGCTAGTGTGTTAAGGTAACTTGGAAATCATAAAATGTATTTGCGTTTATCACATCAGTTGTTATGGGAATAGTTTGGTGACATTTTTGGACCTTCTCATCCCCCGAGTCCGATTTACTGTGCAGATATTCAAAAGACGAATTCCAAGGCTTTTCAACAGAATATAAAAATATGATTATCAAAATACAAATATCTCTCTCACACCTTTGCAAGTACAAGAGAGTACATCAACTTAGAATTTATTTTATACTAGATTTTGCCCGCGGCTTTGCCCGCATGATATTTCGAAATCGATATTTTGATTACCTTACCACCCTTAATAAAGGAGGTGGAAAATAAAAAAACAAAAAAAAATGATTTGACATTTGTTCGATTCGACAGTTCTGTTTTGACATATCTTGGAGCGCACGCTAGAATAGCTCGTAGATGGCAGAACTTTTCCTACTTACTTAACACTTATTGTTATAGTATGGAAAACTTACGCAATATCATTATAATTTATAGCCTATGTGTAATTCTGATATATAAGCTTTATAATTGCAAAGTTTCATCTCCATCCGTTCAGTAGTTTTTGCGTGAAAGAGTAACAAACATCCATACATCCATCCATCCACCCATCCATCCATCCTTACAAACTTTCACGTTTATAATTTTAGTAGGATTTCTAGGAAAAAACTTTCGTTTTTAGAGTTTCGTACCCAAAGGATAAAAACAAGACCCTATTACTAAGACTCCGCTGTCCGTCTGTCCGTCTGTCTATCTGTCACCAGGCTGTATCGCATGAACTGTTATAGGTAGATAGCTGAAATTTTTACAGATGATCTATTTCTGTTGCCGCTGTAAAAAATACAAAATAAAATTAATATATAAGGCCCCATACAACAAACCTGAATTTTTGCTGTTTTTCGCTCGATATTAATAATGGTAACAGGTAGATGCTTGAAATATTCACATAATATTTACAATACCTATACTTATTCACTTCAATCATAAATAATCAAATTAAAATATAATAAATATTTAAGGAGGGCTTTAATTTAACATTTACAAGTGTGCAAAATAACGTCTTTATAAACGTGCCTATAATTTAAAATTCAAATCATTTCTTTTACTGACTAACAATATGACTAAAAGTTTTCTCTAAAAAGCTAAAATATAAATAGAGACAGGTATAAATAACCTTCACACCTACGCTATGCTTCCGAATAATTTAATTTTCCATTAAAACGTTAAAAACATTCGGATCAAACTCGATCAAACGGTAATTTGAAATCAAAGTTGGTATAATCCAACAAGCACCAAAGTTGAGCGTGACTCGCCACACTTCCTCGATACCTACATACTTCATCCTTCAAATAATTTTTTGACGCACCTTGATTTTTAAACATAGAAGAAAGTTTATAGACACTAAATACTTACAAATTAGGGCGCATGACTGAGAGAACTCAATATGGCCGCCATTACACAGTCAACCTAAAAAGCAATAAAAATTGAGCGTGACAAATCCCCGATACTTCGTGCTTAAATAAGTCCACTTTTTGACACACTTTAATTTTTATCATAAACATAATTATAAGCAACACACGAAATACCTACAAACATGCACCATGCACTTATACCTTATGCAAATGTGATTTTCGCATTTCCTCAGGTAAATGAGCGCTGCCAGTCACTATTAAATCAATTATTTTCAAGGTAAAAATGATGAATTTACCAAAGAGTTATAGGAACAAATTATGGAGAAAGTGTTGGCGGCAAAATGACAAGATAAGTTCATAGATAAAAAAACCGTGGCCGCCTCCTCTTTTTCTTAGTTCCTTGTGAACTTTTTGAGTGCGACGTTAATTGACGTACGATGTATTACAATCCTGAGTTTGTAAAACTGAATTCTGTCATAATTACAAGAAACGAAGAACGTATTATATATTATACACCTCACAGGAAGGGACTAAATAGAATTTTGTGTTAAATTTAGAGTTAGTACCATTTCATTTTCTTCACAATCCACGAATTTTCCTTGTTAGATTTATTATGAAATAATAATTCAAGACAGGGATTATTGGCGAAATAGGGAGGGGGCTTATGCCCCGCAGTGGGCGGATGATAATAATTACGATGATATTATGAAAACAAAATGTACAAAAATTCGCCAAGTGCAAGTTGGACTCGCGCACGAAGGGTTCCGTACCGTGTTGGAGCCCTTATAGCCTTATTTCTCGTGCCATTATTAATAGCGAGCAAAAAACCTCTTAAAAATCGCGTTTGTTGTATGGGAGACCCTTAAATACTTATTTTATTCTGTTGTTAGTATTTGTTGTGCGGCAACAGAAATACATCTGTGAAAATTTCAGCGGTCTATCATGGTTCATGAAATACAGCCTGGAGACAGACAGACGGATATCGGAGACTTAGTAATTAAAAGAGTAGTAAAAAGAGCTTATGTAATATTTTAGTATGCAAACATCCATGACACGACAATAAAGTTAACAATAGATATTCATTCATTCATAATTTCTCGTAAACTTAACTCCAGAACTTCCTAAATTTATTTTTAAGAGAAACGTCAAAAGCTGGCTTGAAAAAATATCTTACAAGGAGACTGAGAGCCTCATTCATAGCGTTTACAGTGAGAGACGGACTTGAATAGTTGTATTTCTTCAAGCGCAAATTTGCCGATGTACGCCGATGATGATATTTAAAAAACAAAAAGATGTATATGTTTCAAAAAGCTTGGCATTTTTTCTATGAATAATCATTTACTTACTCATTAATTTTATAATTTGTTTAATGCATGCAATGCAACGCAACTTTTGTCGAACAAATTTTTTAAAAAAACTTCGCACTCGAGCTCCAAAATACAAGCATTCAGCTTAGTTTGGGGCTCACTGCAATATTTTTATCATCTAGAATACAAAATCTAGGTAACTTAGGTATATAATATATTGTTAGATGTAATTGATGTATTCTAGAGTTGTAACGTATTTAAGTATTATTGTGAAATAAATCTTTGAAATCTTTAAAAAAAAAAAAAAAAAAAAAAAAAACAATGTTACTAGATTTCTCATAATTCATAAGATCTCGGCTCTTGTCGGTGGAGAAACTTCCACTACTCCCAGTCCTCGGCCAGTGTTTTCACCTTCCTGTACGACATGACATCTACCTTCTTCTTATAAAAGTGCCTTTATTAACTACAACCAAACTACACTAGTACTACATAAAAAGCACCTTCTTCTTAATTTGATCTACGAATACTCCGTGGAACTTTCCCTTCCCATTTGACTGCCTCGGTAGCTCAGTGGTTAGTAACCCTACCTTCCGGGTCAAGGAGGCGTGGGTTCGATGTAGTACAAGTACAGGACAAGTACTTATGTGATGGACATCGGTGTTTGCTGTGTTTGGGTGTTATTTAGTTACTATCTATAAGTATTTTTTTTTTAATAGGTATAATGTAGTTTATCAGTCTCTGGCAGCCATATCACAAGCTTTGCTTATTAAGGTGGGCATACACGATGCGATGATTTGATCAAATTTTCGCTTCATTCCAACTGGGAGCTCATTCAATTAATTCAAAGGTCCTCAATAACTACTAACCAGCTATAGTTAACTACCTATATTTGGCCTCCACTGGACTGATCTGATGAATTGATGCGATCATCGCGTTCTGTGCGCCCAGTTTCAGGTAGTAGTACAAATCGTTAACTACCAATTCCTACCTTTGAATTAACTGAATGAGCTCCCAGTTGGCATGAAGCGAAAATTTGATCAAATCATCGCATCGTGTATGTCAAACTTTAGTTTGAGGTCAGAGGCCGTGTGTATGATTTCCCTAAATATAAAAAAAATCTAAATATTTTCCGTTCCCCTTCTCTTTCCTTCTATTTTTTTTTATTTTGTATGGGCTTGCGTTTGACTACACACTGCCTTCATAAGAAAGCCATGACGTTCAAGGTGGCCAAACATCTTTCCTCTTCTTTTGTCGACTGTTGTTAGTAGTTTTATTTTCTTCATTATGATGTTCAACACCTCTTAGTTCAATTTCTTTTCTGTCCAGCTGATTTTCCATTTTTTACAGCACCAGATTTTATATAAGTTTTAAGAACGAATTAAATAAATATTATCGTCACTGTTACATTCTTAGCATCGTATAGCTTTTATTTAGTATCTCACCTATCCCGCTGTCTGTCTATTGGTCTGTAATTAAATTTTGCAAATTCAATTTGATCCATTTTCCGGTTACCGATTGAACTGAAAGTACGCATATGTATATTACGAGACAATACAATAATATGGTACCATGGTGCTGATCCGATGATGGAGTCGGAAACTGGCCATAGGAACTCCTGTACTAAACAAGATAGACCCCTCGTTTTACTTGACTTGGCTAGTATTCTGCTGCTACATAATATCTAGGATCTAAAAAGCTCGTATTTTTAGGGTTCCGTACCTAAAGGGTAAAAACGGGACCCTATTACTAAGACATCGATGTCTGTCTGTCTGTCTGTCTGTCACCGGGCTGTATCTCATAAACCATGATAGCTAGGCAGCTGAAATTTTCACAGATGATGTATTTCTGTTGCCGCTATAACAACAAATACTAAAAACAGAATAAAATAAATATTTAAGGCATCCCATACAACAAACGTGATTTTTAGGAGTTTTTTGCTCGCTATTAATAACGGCAAGAGGAATGGGTCTCCTATACGGTACGGAACCCTTCGTGCGCGAGTCAGACTCGCGCTTGGCCGATTTTTTAAAAGTTTTTATAATAATTTATTTTTCTGTAAGTATTTATAAATTTTGTAGAACAACACGTCTACAAAAGCATTTTTTTTTTTTTTGCCAACAATGCTAGCAAGCAAACTATTTGTTGGATATTATGGAAAGCTTGGAGAACTTTTACCGATTAAAACTCCCACAGCTAACACATTAATGAACCATTAGTATACAGGGTTATTTCTAATCAATTAGAATCCTCTTAGGGGCTTATTCTGTACATCAAAACGAACAAGTTTAGTTCTGCGACTTTTGTCTAAACTCAAAAAAATCAGCTGTTCCATACATTTTGTCGAGGGTGAACGATATTTTTCTATGGAACAAGAACTTTTTTTTGAGAATTTTTAAAAGTCGTAGAACAAAAGTTGTTATTTTTGAGGTACAGAATAAGCCCCTAAAAGGATGCTAATTGATTAGAAATAACCCTATATATATATATATATATATATATATATATATATATATATATATACATATATATATACACTATAAGTAAATAAGTGAAAAAATGTTAAACCGGACGAGTATCTTAATGAATCAATATTATGCAATATTTTTGTAATGTTAGGTTCTATTAATATCAATAAAGTTATCTTATCTTATCTTATCATTTTGTACTTATAGCTAAATGACAGCTATGATTTTAAATTTATTCGCATCGACGGTGATTAGTAGCATGAATTTTATGTCCGATGTTTCCGCCTTGGGGCTCTAGGCAGAAAATCTCCAATCCATCACCCCCGAGGGAGATATTTTACGTGATAAATGGAACAAGCCCATTAATTTGAGCTACTATATCAGATTTCCGTAATTTGATGTACTTGGTAGTAATAAAATGGCTACACTAAAGCACTTGTTTTCCTTGGTGCAGTTGGGTAGTACAGTTGACCGGACCACGTTTAAACAAAATTAACAGTCGTACAGTTAGCCGGACTAGGCTTTGTTTTCTATTAACCGTGGTACAGTTAACTGGACCACGGAAAACAGTATTAATCTATTATCTCACCTCCTTGAAAAGTAATTTCAGTTCGGAGATTTTATATTAGCTGATTATTGTGAAGAAGAAAACAGAATTATAATTTTTACTCAAAAGAAGCCAAAAAAATAATTCCTAAGATATTTTTTTTTTTTTTGACGCAAATTACAAAAGCTTTTTCCACCATTTACACAGTTATTCACTATTCACGGTGATATTGGTAGTTCGGCCGAAACTACAAATGTAATTCCCCTACTATATGTATTAATGTGCGATAAAAAAGAAACTAGTTATAATTTAAGTAATATTTTATTTGATTAAAACAATAGCAAAATGGAATCCCTCAAAATTGCATTGTGACTAAACTCAGTTAGAAGAATATTCCCGGAAGTAGTAGTGATCGGGTGCTATTACCATTGGTCACGATGTGTATGGCGAAAGGCCAAGAGTCTAGGACACACTAAAATGAGAGTGGAGAGGCGAATTATTTCTTTGTGTGCTGCTTTACCACTTTTGCCGAAGGAGACCATAACCGAGGCATGGCAATATATTAAAGGAGAAGCCCTGTCCGATATGGATAAATTCTTTAATTATTACTTTGAAAAGTACTGGATATATGGTAAATTATGCGAATTTATTAGTGTGTTTAGTGAACGCCACCGGACCAATAATACAGTCGAGGGGTGGAATTCGAAGTTAAATCGCACACTAAATAAGAATTCAGTTAATATATTGCGACTACTAAACTTTTAACATGTTATTGACAAAGAAATGCAAATAAGAGTTGCAAAATTCCAAATTAAAAAAATATCTCGGAAACTTCAACTAGAGCACATAATGAGAGATGTTGCCATAAGACAGGTTCAGTTACAACTCATAAACAGAGAAATCACATTGGGCCATGCCTTGAAAAAACTTCGCTAGTAATTGATGGATTTATTTTTATTTTTTGTAATTTCGTGGATTGAAAGTGTTAAGTTTTTTTTTTGAACAAGTACAAAATACAAAATACGAAAATCCTTTCAATGATGTGTTGATTTGAGTCTCCTTATAAGGCTCGAAAGCTGTGGTCCAGTTAACTGTACCACGGTTAATAGAAAACAAAGCCTAGTCCGGCTAACTGTACGACTGTTAATTTTGTTTAAACGTGGTCCGGTCAACTGTACTACCCAACTGCACCAAGGAAAACAAGTGACACTAAAGACAGTCCTCAAAATCTGAAGACGTTCGTTGTGTTTAACCGGAAAAGCAAATTCCACTAAAAACACTTTCATGTAAAATGTTGCCAATACGAGATCAGTATCAAAAAGTTATCAGATTTCTTGTAGAGCCAAGCATCTAACTCTACACTCCTTAACTCTACAAGCCCTTTCACACACTCTACAAGTCTATACTTTAGTCAATAAATGGTATTTTGGTCACATGTAGATTTGTACTATACTAGCGACTCGCCCCGACTTCGCACAGGAGTATTATACATATAAACCTTTCTCTTGAATTACTCAATCTATTTAAAAAACCGCATCAAAATCCGTTGTGTAGTTTTAAAGATACAAGCATACATGGGGACAGACAGCGGGAAGCGACTTTTTTATACTATGAAGTGAAGTGATAGTGATAACATACAAATTCCTACATACCTGACTCGTCTTACTTACAATTATTTTAACTTATCTTAGAGAACTCCTCCCTTACAACCATTGTTAATCGCACAAAGGAAACACACGTAAGGAGCAAAACTCACAATGCCTTGCACAGGTGGCTTTATCTGGTATATTTTATAGCTATACCGGGGTTACGATCGCAGATGTCGTATTCAGCCTTTGGATGGGTGCCTCTTTTTGGTATTTATAACTAACTGAGACAGTAGTTCATAGGATAAATGAAATTGATGGTTAGAATAATTTATTAATCTAAGTACTAAAAATGCCTCTTTATAGCCGCTTTGGGTTAGTGTATTTATTTTTATAAGTGATTATTTTTCTTTAACATTGGTAAGTGTTTGTTTTATTTTCTATACCAAAAATAAATAAAATCCAGCTTTTTCAGATGACTGAAAGTCATCACGTTCGAGTACTGTTTTTTTGAGAACCCATTGTTCAAAATAGCCCTATTTTGAGTCAAAACGAAAGTCGATTTGGCCCTTTCCCACCACGTTGCCGCGTTGCGTTGGCCCAATGCGAAAACTTGAAATACAACTATTTCAACTTAATATAGGGCAAACCTGCGGATATTCATATTGCCTCTAACTGCAAGCGCACTATAATTCACTACGAAAATATTAACAAATAGTTGGCCAAGTGCGAGTTGGACTCGCGCACGAAGGGTTCCGGACCCTATGGGTTCCCATAGGGTACGGAACCCTTCGTCCCATAGGGTACGGAACCATTCGTGCGCGAGTCCAACTCGCACTTGGCCAATTATTCCCCATTTCAAGCGTCTACCTGTTACCGTTATAATATGGTTTTATACGTTTGTTGTTTGGGAGCCCCCAACTATTTATTTTATTCTGTTTTTAGTATTTGTTCTTGTAGCGACAACAGAAATACATCATTTGTGAAAATTTCAGCTACCTAGCTATAACGGTTGATGAGATACAGCCTGGTGACAGACAGACAGACGGACGGACAGCGGAGTCTTAGTAATAGGGTCCCGTTTTTACCCTTTGGGTAAGAAACCCTAAAAATGTATCTAGATTCCGTAACATCGACTAGCACACAATTCCTGTATTTTCGTGTAACTCATGAAACGTTGTATTTTCAAGGATCTAGAATTTTCATTGTTTGCACAAAAAACACTTTTTAATAAAAGACACTGCATAAAACACAAATTAAAAAGTAAGTCAGTTCGTATAGGTCGGGTGGCTAGCCCTGGTGTCAGAGTTTTTGAGCCGCCTGAAGGCCTCTGACTTGGCTAAACGGTTAAAACAACCGGGCCCTACAATTTAACGTGTCATCCGAGCAACGGTAGCGCTCAGTTGGAAAATACCACCCGCGGTCACCCATCCAAATACTGACCGTGCGGAACGTTGCTTAATTTCGGTGATCGCTGACAAACACCTAATCAAACTACGCTAAGAGTGATACTAAAAAGCGTTGTTTTTAGGGTTCCGTACCCAGAGGGTAAAAACGGGACCCCATTACTTAGACTCCGCTGTCCGTCTGTCCGTCTCCAGGCTGTATCTCATGAACCGTTATAGCTAGAAAGCTGAAATTTTCACAGATGATGTATTTCTGTTGCCGCTATAACAACAAATACTTACTCAAAACAAAACAAAAATTATTGCCGCTATAACAACAAATACTAAAAACAGAACAAAATTAATGATTAAGGGGGGCTCCCATACATCAAACCTGATTTTTTAGCCGTTTTTCGCTCAATATGATTTTTAGCCGTTTTTCGCTCAATGGTAACATGCTTGAAAAAATCACAGAATGTTTAGTTGTATATTCACTTCAATAATAAATATTTAAATTAAAATAAAACAATATAAGGGGGGCTCCCATACAGTAAGTACGGAACCCTTCGTACGCGAGTCCGACTCGTACTTGGCCGATTATTAAAAACCTCACGTGACCAAAAGGAGGAGTATGTATGGGCATTCCCTTTCAGCGTGCGAAGGTAATGCAGAGTAATGCTGCCAGCATGCCGAGCACGCTGCCAAGTGGCAGTGGTCTCGAGTATTTGGATTGGCTAGAAAGCTGAAATGTTCACAGATGATGTGTTTCTGTTGCCGCTATAACAACAAACACTGAAAACAGAATAAAATTAATATTAAATGGGAGGCTCCCATACAACAAACCTAAATTATTCGTCGTTTTTCGCTCGATATTAATAATGGTAACAAGTGGATGCTTGAAATATTCACAGAATATTGAAAGGTATATTTACTTCACTATTTCATAATTTAAAAAAAATATACATTAGGGGGGCTCCCATACAGTACGGAACCCTTCGAGCGCGAGTCGGACTCGTACTTGGCCGATTATTATGTTGTTGTAGTAGACAAGCGTAGTGGATTTAGATGAAAATCGTAAGTCAAACAAAGCGGTCGACCGCGGCCAGCAAAATGCGGTCCCGACAGATAAGTCACTAAGCCCCGCTGAGCCACTTCATTACACGAGCCAGAAATAACGTAATGTTGGCTTCTAATAGCATTTTGTTGCATAGGGAGTTTGCAACATCAACGTGAAATTGTAAGCCATATCACTATCACTACATGGTATAAAACAAAGTCGCTTCCCGCTGTCTGTCCTCATGTATGCTTATATCTTTAAAACTACGCATCGGATTTTGATGCGAATTTTTTTAATAGATAGAGTGATTCAAGAGGAAGGTTTACATGTATGATAACCTGTGCGAAGCACGCCGGGTTGCTAGTTTAGTATGTACAAAAAGAAGGCCCCATCCGTGGGTTGAAATAAGATGATGATAATGACAGGAACATTACATGCTCCAAACTTACTTACTCATGTATCTACCGCTTGATTGCGGAGCACGTTATGTATGTACTGTACTATACCAGCCTTTTTAATAGTTCAATGCAGGACGTAGGCCTACCCACAAAGGGTGATTGAAATTCACCTCGCTGGCCCAGTGCGGGTTGGTGGATTCACATACGCCATCGAGTTTCTTCTACGGATGTATGCAGGTTGCCTCACGATGTAAATATGTACCTACTAATATGGCCGAGGTGTCAAGGCAAGTTCAAGGGGCCGCGGAGGAGTGCGGTATCTTGCCCGTAGCCCCGACACCAAGCGCTGTGGTGGAACACCAGTCGCCTACCCTTGAGGTTTAGTGGTATCCATAGAGAATTTTCCTTGGTAAATAATTATTTTTCGCAAAAAATGGCAAAACCGCCTTACATCATGTACAAAATTCGAATATTTTGCTCGAATTGTTTACATTATTGTTGATTTATCAAAAACGGCTCAGCCGATTGCTGTAAAATTTCAATATGACTACCTTGGGAGTTTACACTTTCGAACTAAAAAATAATTTTTCGATTCGGTTCACAGTTGGCGAAATTATCGATGTTCATCGTGTACAACATTTGGATTTGTCGCTCGATTTGTTTATATTATTGTTGTTTTTTTCAAAAACGGCTCAGCTCATTTCTGTAAAATTTTCATGAAACCGCCTTGGGAGTATACTCTTTCAAACTGAAAAAAATTTTTTGATTCGCTTCACAATTGGCGAAATTATCGATGAACATACACAAAAAAAACATACATACGAACATTGAACTTCCTCCTTTTTGGAATTAAAGTTAAAAAGCAAGTTTAAACGCGTTCTTATTCGCGAATAAAAAGTAACTCATAGGTATTTATAAATAGTGACCCTAGCCCAGATTATTCAGCCTAAGCGCCTACTGTGAAATTATCAAGGTATTATTTTTCTAAGTAATTCCGCTTTCGGTGGGTTCAGTTAATAAATTAGAACGGATTAACCCTGAGCCGGGATCGCATTGCGAAGTAATTTGTTACCGGCATTGTGGGGTGACGTATGAATATGGATTACCTATTATAGAGCCCTGGCGGTAGAGAACAATTATAAAGCAAATTTGTCTAGTTGCATTATATTTTTGATTACAATTTGTAAAGGTCCTTATAAAGGCGGGGTGGCTACCCCTGATGTCAGAGTTTTAAAGGCGCTTAAAAGCTTCTTACTTGGCTAAACAGTTAACCGTCAACTGTAAACTGGGAACCACGTTTTAACGTGTCATCGGAGCCACGCTAGCTAGGTAAGTTCTAAATGCCAGGCGCAGTCACCCAACCAAAGACTGACCGTGACGAAACTTGGTGATATAGCATGGCTATGGCACACCTAATCAAACTACGTTACTAATAATTATAATTTTTCGCAAAAACTGGCAAAACCGCCTTCCATCGTGAACAAAATTCTAAAATTTCGCTCGAATTGTTTACATTATTTTTGATTTTTCAAAAACGGCTCAGCCGATTTCTGTAAACTTTAAATGGGACCACTTCGGAAGTATACTATTTCGAACTAAAAAAGAATTTTTCGTTCGGTTCATGTTTGGCGAAATTATCGATGAACATACACAAAAAAATACATACATACGAACATAGAACCTCCTCCTTTTTGGAAGTTGGACGCAGAGAGCAAACGAGCTTCGCTCAATGCAAACAACAAAGAAATAAATTGAAATTCGCGTTTCTCGAAAATATTAGGAATTCACCGCCTTACCACAAAAGATTTAAACACACACTTTAAACACTGTCTAACCGTGCTATTTGTACTGTTAAACATTGTCTAAACAGTGCGTAAAACTTTTGTGGTAAGACAGTCAATGTCTATGAACTCAAACTTGCAAATGAGCAACTGAGACACCTGTGGCCAATACCGCCAATCAAAAAGCCAGTTAGTATTATGACCAAATTTTAGCTAAAAAAATAAGGTACACGATATAATCAGTTATCTCGTCAAGGAACACATTGAGATTGCAATATTGACTTTCGTATAAAAATGCTTGAGTAGACGCACCAACGAATAGAGCTCGCTACGCTCAATATGCCCGTACGAGTATACCTTTTTTATCCTAAATCCATAGGCAGTTTTCCTATCGCTGCTTTTGATCCAATATTTAGTACGAGCTCCATCGCGCGTTGATCTCATCTGATGCCAATACACTGCCCGGAAAACGACTAGGAGGCTCTACGGTGAATACCGTTTCGATAGTTATGATAGGCATTTTTCACTTTAGGTTCACAGGGTTTCGTAGTACAATAATACGTAAGTATATATAAAATTTAGATTTAATTAAGCATATTTAGTTTATTATTTTATAGGCGTTTTCTTTGTTAATCTCTAGTTAAGGCCACTATTTCTTGTTCTTGTCAGTTCATATTCGTGCAAGGTTGACTGGAAGAAATTGCCATGGGTGATAAGGCCGTCACTTTATATTTATATATTTTGTCGTATATGTCTAAATAATGTTTATTTTTAAATTGTGGTTGTAAATAAAGAGTTTTTTTGTCTGTCTGTCTGTATGTCTGTCTGTCTGTAATACGCGTAGACACACACTTTCATAACACTACATTAAGGAACATGTAACAGAAATGAAAACACAAACATTGATCTTGTCCCTGAGAGCGAACGCCTTGTAGTGGCTTTAAATATGGGGTCTCGTAGTTCAGTTTTCAGTTTAAGTGGCTTCCAAGTTTTGTTTTCAAGTATTTCACGTGAAATATCCACTACGCTGGCCCAGCGTGACTTAGTGAATTTACATACGCCATCAAATTTCTTCTACAGAAGTTTCAGGTTCACTCGCGATGTTTTCTTTCGTTTGCGACAACGGGATGGAAACTTACAACATTTTTGCATCGAGTTTTTACTTTCTTATAAAGACAAGCTTATATTAAAAAGTCCATTCATTCGTAATGAATGGAAATGGTTACCCTTACAATGAACGAACGAATATGGAACTGCTGATCTACAAAATATAATAGGGTTAATAGATGGCTTTTGTGCCCATTTTGTATTGTATGAATATGAATGAACCGTGTAAATTATTCTTGAATACCGTATGTGCACAATGCATTCATGTAATATTACATTGAAATACGGTAGTTGTATTAGTGTAATAGCTTACGATTACGAAACTATACTACATACTCGTACTTTCAATAATTATTTTTCGCAAAATATGGCAAAACTGCCTTCCATCGTGTACAAAATTCGAATATTTCGCTCGAATTGTTTACATTATTATTGATTTATCAAAAACGGCTCAGCCGATTTCTGTAAATTTTAAATGGAACCATCTTGGAAGCATAGCCTTTTGAACCAAAAAAGAATTTTTCGATTCGGTTCACAATTGTCGAAATTAGCGATATTCATAGCGTACAAAATTCGGAAATTTCGCTCGATTTGCTTACATTATTGTTCGTTTTTTCAAAAACGGCTAAGCCAATTTCTGTAAAATTTTAATGGGACCATCTCAGGAGTATATTCCTTTTGAACTAAAAAAGATTTTTTTGATTCGGTTCACAATTGGCGGAATTATCGATGAACATACACAAAAAAAATACATATAATACACGAACATAGAACCTCCTACTTTTTGGAAGTCGGTTAAAAATAATAAGTGATCATCAAAATTTGAATGTATACATTTGGAATTATACCCATATTTATACTTTAGCTTTTTATTCAGAGCTTGAGGACTTGAGTTATTTCTTGGTGATTGAAATATATTTGTCTAAAGTAATTGCTTTGTTATACGTCTGTTTTAATATTAGATATCTGTGTCTGTTTATCAGCCCTATGCGTTGTGCTCCATTGCCGAGTAAATTAAAGTAAGACCACCACATCAGGCTGATGAAATGCAAGCTACCAGATTTCTACATGTTTGAGAACCCAAAGGACTCTTCAAAATGCAATTTAATACAGTAACAATATAATACAACATTTTTGACGCCACAATAAAGAACCTAAATAACAGAGAACAAAGCGCTAAGTAATGGCCGTCTTATCGCTAAGAGATAACTTTTCTAGACTATCACATATAGGTGTCACGATATTTTCAGTCTTTGATGGAAGGGTCCAGTAGCGGCATCAATATAGACGTAATTTCCATAAAAAATGCGTGAGTTGCGTGTCTTAAGTTGGAAATTCGCAACTCACTCCGACTTAGAAACCCTATAATCATGTCTAACCTAACCTAACTGTTACACAATATTTTATATTTACTAGTGAAATCATCTGCCAGTCATCCTATATCCGGAATATTTTTTTGTCAATTTCATCATCAGGTTATTTTATCTATTTAGGAAAAATCTAAATTCCTCAAGTCCTTATTCCCTCAGGGAGACTGAAAATTAGATAAATTTCGTCAAACCCATTTCACACTGAGCGTTTTACTTACTTACCGCAAAAATTTGCATTTAGGTATATCCCTGTACCGTTCAATTTCAGGTAAATGTGCCGTGTGGGAAATGTATGAGCCAATATGTCTTATCTCGCTGCTCCGCCGTATATCGGCGACTTTATCACTTCCAAACTCCAGCTAGCTGTGGGCTTATGCTCATTATTTATTATAGAAAAATGGCTTGCATTTTTCCTCTTATGTGATTTGGTTGTTCTTTGATGGGAGTGCGTTGATTGAGACAGGTCATTACTGAAACCATGGGTGAATAGCGATTCATAAACTTATGTTCGAGACGTAGGAACTAGGAGAATATATACACAGGTAAGGGAAACAAGAACCCAGACCCAGGACTGATATTCTTACATTCAGAGTTTATTGAGAAAAGGTATAGCTACTAACCGAAAGAGGATGCATCAGGTCATCATTATGAATAACTTTTACAATGAGGCGAAACCCGGATCTTGGGATAAAATCAGCTTCATACATTTTGCCGGTTCCTTTCTTTGAGTCAGTTGACTTTATTTTATCGAATTTCAGTTTGGTCCTATAATAAAACTAAGTTCAAAATGATTATCTCAATTATTATTATTTCGGATTAGTACTCTCTCTTTGAATAACCTTTTAAATAGAACCACCTACCGCTGGAAATTGCCTTGAATGGCAGAAATAAGGTTCTTGTGTTAAGCAAAGGATACTCTAGAATCATTATCATGACCCTTTTAACTGAAGAACGTCTTTATAAGGAATTAGGTCCCTCCCATACTCAGCTTTCCAAAAAGACTAATTGAAAAGCGTCCAATTCTACGTTTCTCAATTCATCATTGGTTACTATAGGATTAAGTACTATCTGCATTAGCAAATTGAAGTGGAAGTAGCACTAAGAAAATACGCATTACTTGAGATAGATTAATAAAATTGTTTAAACGGATTCTGATAGTTGATAACTCTGGTTGAAGATAAAAAAAATACCCCATGACAAAAATGACATGCAGGCATGAAATCTGTAAGTACCGGCTAATCTACCAGATCCATCAATATTTCAAGGAACGTCTTTATACTCAGCTTACCGGATTTTCGCCCCTGGCATCGAAGATTTAACAGCTAAGTAGGCATAGCACAGGCACTTATATCAAACTTTTATGGTAAACCGGGGAATTTGTATTAATCGAGGGCCTTAACGTGCCTCAACTTTCAATTTCCGTCCCTAAGGTGTTTATTGGTATGCAGGTACAAGGTTTTTTATACGGAGAGGAACGATATTGCCAGCTAGGATGATTTCCTCATCTCAAGTTCAATATGCGGGCCGAAGCCTCTGACCTTTAGCGGTATAGCATACTTGAAAATGTATTATGTAGGTACAAAAAGTGTAGGGATATTGAGGGACGTTGATGAAATAGGTAAACGATATTGGTAGCTACCGGTTTGCGAGAAATTCAAATGGGATGTTAATTAAAAGACCGGCTGTCATTCAGTGCTGATTATGGTGACACAGTGATTAAATTTGCTGATCAAATAGATATTACCTGCACGGAGTTATTGGTAACTTGCGTACATTTTAGTACATTAAATTGAATGAATTTTACTATAAGATCAACCGCAAAAAATATCATTTGTTTCATAAAAAATATGTCACGAGGCCAAAAGGAAAGAACAGTATTTCTTTTTACACTTTTTCAGGTACCTGTGGTTCCCATTTCAAAAGTTACAACTTTTCATGTTAATTATTGGAAAGCTTAAGTTGAAAAGAGGTGATTAAGACCATAATTAATAATATTTTTTCACAAAAAATGGCCGCCTTCCATCGTGTACAAAATTCGAATTTTTCGCTCGAATTGTTTACTTTATTGTTTATTTTTAAAAAACGGCTCAGCCGATTTATTTAAAATTTAAATGGAACCACCTCGATCACCTTTCGAACTAAAAAGTAATTTTTCGATTCGGTTCACAATTGGCGAAATTATTTACATTCCAAAAAAATACATACAGGCGAACATAGAACCTCCTTCTTTTTGGAAGTCGGTTAAAAACAATAAAAATGCCAAGTCGATGATAATTATGAACAACTTTCACTATGGGGCCAACCCGGAATTCTAGAAAAAAATAGCTGTTCTATACAAAATTGCAGCTCGGAATCGACAAAATGTATGAATCAGCTGATTAATTTCTCAAATTCTGGGTTGGCTGCATAAAAAAAGTCGTCCATAATCATGATTTAATCGCCGCCTCTTTCGCCCTAATTCGCCATGTATATCGGATATTTCTTTAGATGACAGACGTCTAAAGAAACATCCAATATATCAGTAAAATCATTCTCTGGAACTCAGATAAAAATCACAGATCAGCCCGAAATACGAATGCTTACAGATTAAAATACGGAAAGCGTATCAGCCAGCCAGCTGAATATTAAATAATCAGGGAGGTAAGTGCAGTGCTGTGTCTGTGTCGCTCTTGAACACTGCATACCTATATTTAGCGAACGGATCCTAGATTGAAATAAATTTCCTTGGGTTCCACGAGTACACTGTTTTCTCGGATCTAACGCTCGGATTTACAACCTAAGGTAGATAAAATTTGGATTGAGCAAATACTGGGATACTTTCTAGCACTCGTGTTACCTGTCTTGAAGCTGAGAAGATTTGACTAAACTAGGGGTGCTGATTTTCCTAAAGCTAGGTAGGTATCAGTGTTGAAATAAAATCACTAATTTAATTAAATATTCGTTATCATGAACATGAATGTTATAATGAACACTATCCTCCTCTTCTATTTTAAATTAGAAAACGGTGCCCAACGAGGTTTAATAATTATTCCTGTTACCATAATTTTTACTACCTATTCTTAAAAGATAAATGTAAATTGAGAAAATGTTTGGTTGTTTGTTGTCAGGTTGTTGCTTTAGGCTTTCAATAGTTTCAACTGCTTTAAATCATCGGCAGTTTTCTCTTTGTGTCGGTTTTTCACTTGCAGTGTCATTTTCATTGGTCTTATACAAAACTCCATTCATTAATTCTCCATTATCTAGTTTTCCATTCCAGTTTAACTTATAATTAAGTCACAGAAAAGTGTTATTTAAAACGACTATTAGCAATTTAAAGTAGCCGTAGTGGCTTAAGTGGGAGTAGTATAACGTTCGTCTTACAATAGTGAAGGTTCAAACCTAGTCCCGGATTAATAAGTATTTTGAAAATTATCAAAGATTTCAAAGATTTATTTCATAATGCTTAAATACGTTACAACTCTAGAATACATAAATTACATCTAACTATATATTATATACCTAAGTTACCTAGATTTTGTATTCTAGATGATAAAAATACTGCAGTGAGCCCCAAACTAAGCTGAATGCTTGTATTTTGGAGCTCGAGTGCGAAGTTTTTAAAAATGTTTAAATAATTATGTATTATATGTTTTACTAGCGACCCGCCCCGGCTTCGCACAGGTGTACCTATTATACATATAAACCTTCCTCTTGAATCACTATCTATTAAGAAAAAACCGCATCAAAATCCATTGCGTTGTTTTAAAGATATAAGCATACCTACATGGGGACAGACAGCGGGAAGCGATTTTGTTTTATACTATGTAAGTAGTGATAGCGAGTGATATTACGATTATTTTATACGATTTTATGTACCATTTCCCTTACAATTTAGCATTCAGGGATGGAAAACATCGTGAAACAACCGGCATAGCTTATATGGAAACTAAACCTTCACACAACTCTCATGACGTCAGAGTCGGGTATATTTTCAAAACCAGTAAACTAAAATCATTTCAATAAAGCGTACCTTTATCTAACATTTGTGACGTCACTGTCGCGTGTTGATATCGGGTATACATTGAGATTTAGTATACGCCCCGCGTATTTTAAAACATACCCGACCGCAACGAAGCCATCGTTCGGTACGCCGCGCAGCAGCGGCCGGCGAAGTGCCAGAAGCAATCCGCCTTGATAGATTAGGTGTGAAACAAAATATAGGTTAGGTTAGGTTAGAACATGACAAACAACGCACGAGCCGAGCGAGCGAAGCGAGCGTGCCGCGGCAGCGGCCGGCGAAGTGCCCGAAGCGAACCGCCTTGATAGATTAGGTGTGAAACAAAACAAAAAATAAATAAACCTAACCTAACCTACAAAATACACGTCCCTTTATCTGATACCTACCCCAAACGGATGTTGCGGTCGGGTATATTTTGAAATCTTTAACACGACGGTTCATATTTTTAAAGTATCCCCAAAACGAATGTTGCAGTCAGGTATATTTTAAAATCCTCAACAAGGCGGTACATATTTTTATGGTATACCCGAACTCAACACTATAGAGCGTTGAGTAAAGGTATAGATTCCATATAAGCACCGGCATAAGTCGGAGAAAAAAGTCAGCGATCTATCCACCAACCCGCACTGGGTCAACGTGGTGGATGTAGCATACTTTCCAAAGGTAGACATATATTCAGCAGTGGACTATTATCTATAGCACATTGCCAATCTAACATGTAAACTCATCTCGCTCGACACTGCCACTATATCGCGATTTCCCAAAGTTTTCAGATAAAGTACAAAAGTAAGTATTTAAATAAAGTTATTTGTTTCTAGGTAGATCAAAGTTATTTTATAGCCCCCAATAAAGCCGTTTAGCTCCAGAACATTAAAAGTTCTTGGTGTTGGAATAAAAAAGTTTCTTTCCGAAAAACGTGCGGGAATTTTCCCTACACAAGGTCGTTCAAGTTCAAGGCTCCGCGAAATGGTGTTTTTTCATGGTGCTCGTTCACACTTGCGAAGTTATGTTCTGCGATATATCAAAACAACTAAGCTAAGGACTTAGTTACACAACACTGTAAATAGTAGCCGGTATATGGTGCTATTTTCGTGCCAGTAACAAGTTTAAGGGCGTTAGATAAACAGAGCCTTATTCTGGCGAATGAATAAAAGAAAAATACGATCTAAAATGATATAGCGTTCCTCTCTGTTCAGCTTCGTAATATTAGAATTAGGTTTAAGCAAGTTAGGTATGCACTACGTGGGATGCAGATAAAATTAAAATAGTACTTACGATTATGTTTTACAAAGTTCTTATAAAACATGTTTCGATTAAATTTAAAAGTTCTACGCAAAGTTTCGTTTCAAAGACAACATACGGTAATCGGACCTTTGTGTGAATTGGTGGGAAATTAATTTTGTACTTAACTCGGCTTTGTCCTAGGTCCGCGATTTTACTCTAATCTAATCTCTAATAATCTACATCTGACGATATGCTCCATCCATAGCCAGTTTAAACCAATGCTGATATCTTGTTTCAGTAGATACTCGTAAGTTTCATTGAGGGATCGCTAACCACTAAAGTTGCAAGTGAAAATTAGCCCTAAAGTAAATTTATCTAACTTTTGTTATTCTATAACTGCGAAACTAAACCCATTATAATTGTAAACTTAAGCACAAAATGTGCTCTTTCAAGTAGAGTGAACTTTATGTTATTATGAATTTGCTTGTCTTAAATTCTTGCTTAGGTGTGTTGTAGGTACAGCACATTCATATTTTAACTCATACGCCTCACACACTAACCTAACATTGGGGACCATTTTGGTTATATTTATTCATTACCTACTATGTAAATATATTTACGGTATGGGCGCAGCGTAAGACGTCCAGTGTCAACCCTCAAAATAGACAGACGATATATATAATTAGAACAAGAATTGCGTTGAATACAAGCCGCATAGGTCTAGCTGGTTCTACCGGGCATGTATTGAGGAGACCTATGTTCAGCATTGGAAGTTATTATCATGCTGTTAAAACTGTTCGTATCTAATAGTGTTACCCTACTAATATTATAAACGCGAAAGTTTGTGAGTATGTATAGATGTTTGTTCCTCTTTCACGCAAAACTACTAAACGGATTAAGATGAAACTTTGCAATAATAATGCTTATACATCAGAATAACACACAGGCTATAATTTATAAATATATTGCGGGGAACAAAGTTCACCTGGTCAGCTTGTTCTTAATATTTTTGCAACTGCTCTTCAATATTCCAAACTCTATATAAATAAATATATTTTGCAAAAAATAGCATGACCGACTTCACCCGTGTACAGAATTCGCGAATATTTCGCACGGATCGATGCAGCATTTTCCACATTATTGATGATTTATCAAAAATGTCTCAGCCGATTTCGATAAAATTTAAAATGGGACCGATTTCGAAGTATACTCTATTCAATAAAAAAGAGTTATTGAAATCGGACTACGGTGAATAAAGTTAAGCGTGGTTACACAAAAAAAAAATATACGCGTCGAATTGAGTACGAGTAGTACCTCCTCCGGTGGTTCGTCAGTCAAAAACGTATCTAAGTAAAGATATCTTTTGGTTTATTCTAATTTTATGATAATGCCAGTTAAACGTACCCTTTACTTCAAAGAAACCTGTAAGTACGATACGATCGCATTGTCCTTTGTGACTGCTAAGATTAAAAAACTTTTACGATTAGTATTCTACCGTTCCGCCATCCACTTTTTCCATTGCCATAATTTTTCGGTTCTTTTAAACAGGTTTTTTAGATATTCATCTGTATTTCTCTTGTATTTCTTATAACATTACAAACTCTGCCGATTTGTCAGATAATTAGGGTTCCGTACCCAAAGGTAATCGGGACCCTATTACTAAGACTTCGATGTCCGTCTGTCTGTCTGTCTGTCACCAGGCTGAATCTCATGAACCGTGATAGGCAGCTGAAATTTTCACAGATGGTGTTTTTCTGTTGCTGCTATAACAACAAGTACTAAAATAAAAAGAGAATACAGTGAATATTTAAGGGGGGCTCCCATACAACAAACGTGATTTTTAGCAGTTTTTTGCTCACTATTAATAATGGCAAGAGGGATGAGGCTCTCGTACGGTACGGAACCCTCCGTGCGCGAGTCAAAATCGCACTTGGCCGATTTTTTTCACATCAGATTTGTCATCGTGAATCCACTGAGATAGTAACAATCATACTGGAAGTAATATATCCCCGGAAATATCAATACCACCTTCCTAAACATTCGTAAAAATCCAGACCTTTACAGATTGAGCTGTGTCTAGAGAAAAAATAGGTGCAATCCAGTAAAGTGAGGTTTTCAATCACACCAAGAGGTGCGTGCTCCCCGAGCAAATCCTGAGATTACTCCGGCTCTCCGGAATAAATCGGTTTATAGACGATCAAATGAAGGAGCCTATTTTTCGGAAATCTGACAAATCGCCTTACGATAGGCACTCGTAGATATTTGATGAAGTGCTTACCTGGTGAGTACTCTCTAAGTACACTTTATCGTATTATTATA
Source organism: Hypomecis atomaria (assembly GCA_964007245.1). Classification (NCBI taxonomy): domain Eukaryota; kingdom Metazoa; phylum Arthropoda; class Insecta; order Lepidoptera; family Geometridae; genus Hypomecis; species Hypomecis atomaria. The sequence continues at coordinate 10,892,556 of OZ023294.1, read as the reverse complement.
GGGCAAGTGCCTTTATTAATTACCACTAAATACAAGACTTACATAATCTAAAACTACATAAACTACTACATAACAAGCAATTGGATCATCCACAGACCCTTGAAAGTCCACTGCCAGTTGGCAGCATTGCCACGCTGAATGCCAATGCTTTAATAACATTGACATGGCACATGTTGTTTTCTGATTTTTATTCTGGTACAAGGTACTTTCAAATTAGCTGATTCAGCTGTTCAATAGTAATGCTGTAGATGCAAATAGTTTCACATAATAGCTATAGCTTTATTTTTGTCAGACTAAAAAAAAGTATTTATGGCGAAAATCCTACCTAACATCCTGTACGCCTCAGAAACCTGGTGTTTGTACCGGCGGCACATTCGCACCCTTAACAAACTCCACCTTAAATGTCTTCGAGACATCTTGAACGTCAAATGGTCTGACCGTATCAGAAATACAGACGTATTAAGGCGTGCGAATGTGTGCGGCATGGAAGCATACTTATTGCGACGCCAGCTGAGATGGAGTGGGCACGTATCCCGCATGCCCAATGTAAGGTTAGCTCAGCGCATCTTTAACTCGGAACTTCAGAATGGTAAGCGGAAAGGTGGAGGCCAGTTCTTGAGGTTAAAGATGAAGCCGGCAATCGTTCTGAATGGAGACAGTCAATTCACAAAAAGATTTACGCATTTGAAGACCAACGAAGGCGCGATCTAGATGCGAAAAAAGAACAACATAAAAACAGACCGCCTGCAAACATACTTTACCATTACGTTGATTGGTGTCCTCACATGTAGCACCTGTTCTCGAACTTTCACCGCTAAAATTGGTTACTTCAGTCATAATCAAGTAATCTAAGAAGATACGCAGTCGCCGTGGCCGAAAACGGCCTGGAAAGCATCATCATCATCATAGCTTTATTGTATATTCCATTGCCATTCGATATTTTCATCAGTCGAATAAACGCACGACAGCAGCGTTGCAGTTACGAGAGTAGCTATGGGGCACGGGTATGCGGTGAAGTTTCTTCCCACACTTGGAGTTCCTTTATCCACAAAAATAGGCACTTTTAATAATTATTTTTCTCAAAAAGTGTCATGACCGACTTCAACCAAGTACAGAATTTGCGAATATTTCGCACGGATCAATGTAGCATTTTTACATCATTGTTGATTTATCATTTATCAAAAATCGCTGAGCCGATTTCGATAAAATTTAAACTAGATTGGTCCAGTTTACATTTTATCGAAATCGGCTCTTTCGAATTATACTCTTTTCAATAAAAAAAAGAATTATCGAAATATATAAATCGGACTACTATGTAAAAATTATGCGTGGTTATACATAAAAAAATATACGCGTCGCATTTAGTACCTCCTCCGTTTCATCGGTCAAAAATGGACACCTGCTACAACTGCCTCCTCCTAGAGAAACTCTCTAACTACGTCAATGGTACAGCAGCGAATACTTTTAGATTATTTATCTACCTATGTACTTGTACACAGAATTTAAAGCTATAATTATGAAGTGATCTTTTCTACTCACCTATCCACTCGTATTATAATACCTCACGGTGCACAGGTAAAAGCAGGTACATAATAAATTACGCACAAAGTTACGCTGTATCTACTTCATACCAAGTTTGCCCTCTGACCTTCTCATACTGAATCCAATATCTCACGTGTAACGAATTAATAAAATTATCGTTCATAAAGATTTATCAACTTATTAAGTTGAGTACCCTATTCATAATGAGGCGAAAACATCACCAGAGTGGCGCTACATTTACGTGGGCTGACATTCATTGACATGAACCCTTTTTAACCGACTTCTAAAAAGGAGGAGGTTCTATATTATGTTCGCATGTATTACATGTATTTTTGTGTGTATGTTCAATTGTTCATCGATAATTCCGCCAATTGTGAACCGAATCGAAAAATTCTTTTTTAGTTCGAAAGGGCATATACCTACTCTCGAGGTGGTGCCATTAAAATTTTACAGAAATCGGCGGAGCCGTTTTTGAAAAATCAACAATAATGTAAACGATTCGAGCGAAATATTCGAATTTTGTACACGATGGAAGGCGGTTTTACCATTTTTTGCAAAAAATAATTATTAGTTTCATAAAGCTGAACGCTTATTATTATGCACCGCAAGAGCCACACGAGGCGCAGTCATCAATATTAAATCTGATTTTTTTCTGAAGATATGCTCACTTCAGCCTGCCTAATGTTGAGTAGAGATGTGGTCAAGGAAGTCGCGCTCTTACCTAGAAGGTATTTGTTTACTTTCAACGTAAAAAAATTAAAAGATCGGTCACCTATCCTCGCCACAGATCCCTCTTTTTTGTCAAATACTGTAAGCGTTTGAAGTTTCCAGCGCAGTTTTGCTCCTGCAGCACTGATGAGCGTGCAGCATAAGTAATGTACCTTTTTTTTTTTTTTTTTTACTAGGGGAAATCTTTTATAGATACCACCGCACCTCGAGGGCAGGCGGGTGGTTGTGTGGGAGTCCTGCCGACTGGACAGTATACCCACCAAAACCCCTGGGTGTTCCGCCACTGCGCTTGGTGTCGAGGCTACGGGCACGCTTGCGCACTCCTCCGCGGCACCCGACAGCGCTGGCCCAACTCGGGCCCCACCACGGAGCTTCGGCTTCCGCCAGAATGACGATGTGCCGAACACCAGACACATCGTCATCCACCACCTGGGACCAACCAGCACTGGGCGTCAGACAGCACCCGTGTCCGACAGCCCTGGTCCCGATGCAACGGGTCAATTAAAGTGGCCCCGCGCCTGCCACTACGGCTGCAGAGGATAGGGAGAACGGCCGTCGCGATACCGACACTCCTCTTCCCCCGCAGCCCCACCGCCTCCGCCAACACGTTGGCGGCACCCGTTAGTGCCGCTGGCAGGAAGGATAGACAGCGGCACACTCGCCGCCCGTCCATCCCGTCGCCGCCCCCGCCTCGATGGGCTCGGCCGCGGTATCGCGACGAGCGCGACACCGCAGTCCACTTCAGTCGACTTGCGACCTACTGGCCAGCCTCCACACGGGCTTGTCTGGGCCCAAGACCTGGAGAGGCCGGCCCCACCTCGGGTTCCTCTTCGTTCACCAGGCTGGCGAGACCTGGCTACTAAGCCCCCCCGCCACGACAAGGCGGGAACCCACTCGGTGGGGATAAGTAATGTACCTAAGTAAGTCTACTTAGATAGTCAAGTGCCCTCGACGGCGATGGCAACGACTGTGTAACTCTGTATCTACATACCATGTGCGGTTTATTTATTTATTCATAAACACTGAGTAGAGCGAATTAACCACAGAGTTACTTTGTGGAATTAACGATTACTCCGGGCCTCTAAATCAAATAGGTTCTGTCACTCCAAATAAATAGTAAAAAAATTGCATGACCAATAATTGTGGAGATATTTTTTTGCGTTTTTCCCAAAAGCTTATCATTGTCTTGGCCACAATAGGTCCTCGAAACCTATCACACTTCTACCGTATCACCACAAAATTTTTACGTGTAAGACAATGTTTACAGTACAAATTGCACGGTTAAACAGAGTTTAAAGCATGTTTAAATCTTTTGTGGTAAGGCGGCTAGAGTCCATCTCAACGCGCTAGACATTACTTTTCTCACCCTCACTCCCAAGTCAATTCCAACAAGTAAGACAGTGACCAGTATTATCTACTGCACGCCACAATAGAGCTTCTGTGCGACGCGTAGATGAGCAAAGTTTTTATTAGATCACTCTAGTTTCAAACCCTAATAAAATTTAAATTTTCTTTTTCTAAATATAACTTTTCTAGATGAGATTCAATTACATTGCTTAAGTTACACACTTATTAAACTTTATCTCGGATTAATCTTCATCATCATCATTTCAGCCATAGAAATAGCATGTCCATCTTCTGCTTGGCATAAGTCTGCTGTCCATTAGCTTCTTAGCTCTTTAAGTTAATGGGCTATTTGACAAATGTCTTAATGAGAATATCTTATCCAAGGAGAAAATATTGTACCTAAACAAAATTTATGTAATCATCATTATTTTTCAACTGACTTCCAATAAGGAGGTTGTCAATTTGTCGGTTTTTAGGGTTCCATACCCTAAAAACGGGACCCTATTACTAAGACTCCGTTTCCGTCCGTCTGTCCGTCTGTCACCGGGATGTATCTACACCTAGATCTGTCAGCATTTTGTGATTTTATGCTCAGAAAGTGATACTAAACCTTTTAAAAAATTGGATGGGAAATTTAATGCAAAGTTGACAAAAAAACGTCTATTTTTACTGAGGTACAATAGTAGGATCGAAAATTTATTGCAAAGTTAAATTCTATTTTTACTGACTTATTAGTAAAATAGATCAAAACTTGAACCTTTCCTGATAAACTAATAAGCAGAAGTTGTCGAAGATTCTTAATAAGCCCTCCCACATCGATCACACTTTACTGGTCCCACCAACTTTGCCTAACTCTTGACAGCTTAACCAATTTGCACACCTACGCTAGAGTTAGTGCAAAAAGAGAACCGTCGTGGCGTTACGGTGAACTAACAATAAGATTTTAATCAGCAGTTTCGAGGAAATATAAATAGAGTCACAATCGTGCAAAAAAAGTGTCCGAGCCAAAACCTTGCCCAAGCTACGTAGTGGGCAGGCTTTTCATTTAGTCGTAACTGTCGTAAGCCGCGCGTTGCCAAAGTGCCCGGTTACAAGCACTAATTGGGTGACATAACGTCGAGATTCGAGAAAACGGGTCATTGTTAATTATTTAATGTCTAAGTCAGTATACAATGACGGCGCTCGGACATTGATTTACTACTTTCATCTATCAAGTATCAAACACTTAGTTCTACTAGCAATGACAGAGCAGTGTTGTCAAAGTAAGAAAATTAGTGAAATAGCACACGAGCGACCTCACCTGCGACGCTTCTCTTTTTGCACAAACTCTATCACAAATTGTGCAGCGAGGGAACAAAGTTAGGCACTCGAGTATAAAGTAGGTATGAAGTTGCAAGTGCTTCAAAATTTTTAGGGAGGTACGGGGTTAGTTCGGCGGTAGCTTCAGTAAAGAAATAGATTATTTTCCCGGGTATTCATTACTCCAGCAAAATGCAACTATCAGAACAATATGCGTTGCGTTGCGGGTAATAACATCACAATGCATCCAGGACCACAGCTGACTGAGCCACAGATTAAACAATAGCTACTAGTCTTGGCACTCTCCTGCCTCCTAGCCTGATTATATACGTACTATCTTTTAACCAACTTCCAAAAATGAGGAAGTTCTATGTTCGTCTGAATGTAAGTATATTTTTTTGTGTTTGTTCATCAATATTTTCGCCAATTATGAACCGAATCAAAAAAGTCTAGTTCAAAAGGTATACTCTCCCATTTTAATTTTATCGATATCGGCTGAGCCGCTTTTGAACTAAAAAAATTTTTGATTCGGTTCACAATTGGCGAAATTATCGATGTTCATCGTGTACAAAATTCGGATATTTCGCTCGAACGGTTTAGATTATTGTTGGTTTTTTCAAAAACGGCTCAGCCGATTTCTGTAAAATTTAAATGGGCCCACCTCGGAAGTATACCCTTTTGAACTAAAAAAGATTTTTTCGATTCGGTTCACAATTGGCGAAATTATCGATGAACATACACAAAAAATAATACATACACACGAACATAGAACCTCCTCCTTTTTGGAAGTCGTTTAAAAATACATACACACGAACATAGAATACTAAACGCCACACAAAACGGCGAATGGGAAGTTATGCGCAGATCGCTGCGCAATAGCCGAAATATAGGTATGCGCGGGAGCCAGAAAGACGCGACCGCGGGGCACATCCGCCCGCCAACCTCATGCCTCCCGCGCGCTCCCTACGCCCGTGCTCACCACTACGACACGCGGCGTCGAAATTGTGCACACAATATGCGCAATAATTAGCGAATCACGGCGAAGTGTCATCTGCGGCTAACTTCTCATCCGCCGATTTGTGTGGCGCTTAGTATACCTTCTCCTTTTTGGAAGTCGGTAAAAATATAATTATCGCTGTCGATTATAAGTTTTTATTCGACGATGTAAACAATCGACAAAAATGTTTTTTGATGTTCTCTATAATGTAGTCGCTTGCATACCACGACAGAAGACAGTGTATAGGTAGGTACAAGCATGTGTCGCAAACTACGAGACGCTACTAAGACACGCCTACGGAATATACGAGTATATCATAGAAATACAAATATAAACCAGTAGCATCGAGTAATACCGTTGTTAACAAAACTTATCACTTAGTGAGTAGGTCATTTCTAGACACAAACAACGGAATCACTTCATCAGCGTATTTTTCCACAGAACTTTTAATTAAACAACTATGCAGCGGAGTCGGATTGTTCTACCACTATCTCTAATGGAAAGTTTTATCATAGTCTTTATTAAAACAATAATAGAAATAAAACAGAGGAATAGTTAAGCCCGTGGACGGAGTGTCGGACACGGCGCCCAATCTAAAATGCAGATGCAATCTACGAACCAAAATTGCAAATAACAGAGTCGAATGACGAGAAATATTTGAACTTGCTGGGTATAGAAATTTGGAGACAGAAAACCTCCTCAAAATAGCACCTTTTGATCTCAGGTAGTAAGTACCTATCATTCCCTCTATTTATAAATTTTTCGCAAAAAATGGAACCACCGCCTTCCACCGTGTACAGAATTCGAATAGTTTGCACGGATCGATGCAACATCCATGTACATTATTGTTAATATATCAAAAATGGCTTGGCCGATTTCGATAAAATTTAAATGGGACCACTTCGGGAGTACATATACCATTTCGAAATAAAAAAGACTTTTTTAAATCGGTGTTAATTGGCGAAAATATCGATGAACATACACAAAAAAAACTGCAAGTGGAGTCCCTCCGCGCGGAAGAAGTGAAACTTCAACAGTGCTTTCATACCCCTTCCATGGTAGCGATAAACGTTTATCGCAACCTTGTTGAAAGTCCCATTAGAAGTTTCACTTCAATACATACAGACCAACATAGTAAGTACCTACCTCCTTCTTTTTGGGAGTCGGTTATTAGAAGATAAGTCATCATCGCCGTTATCGGTTTTCTATATTTATGGATTATTTATTTATTTATTACTAGCAGCGCCCCGCGGTTTTACCCGCGTCGTGCCCGTTCCCATGGGAATTTCGGGAATTTTTATACATATAAACCTTCCTCTTGAATCACTCTATCCATTAAAAAAATCCGCATCAAAATCCGTTGCGTAGTTTTAAAGATTTAAGCATACAGACAAACAAATAAACAAACGAAAATAGCGACTTTATTTTATACTATGTAAGGATAAGGATTAACAATCAGAGACAAATTATTTGTCTCTGTTATTCACAATTTTGGATAGAAAACCGATAACGGCGAAGATGACTTATTTATGAGAAATATTGGTCGAATCAAACTTCTGAATTCAAACGGCTGTGACGTTAGCTGCAAGCAACGCAAAACCACAATCCTGTCTGGAGCTCTGAACTGCTGCGCGAGCAGTAGATTTTGAGCAGCTTGTAGCTAACTTCAGAGCCACCAAGAAGTATGATTCTATACTACCTACAGCAATCTATATACATAATTATTTTTCGCAAAAAAATGATAAAACCGCCTTCCATCGTTAACAAAATTCGAATATTTCGCTCGAACAGTTCACATTATTGTTGATTTTTCAAAAACGGCTCAGCCGATTTCTGTATAAATTAAATGATACCACCTCGAGAGTACCTATACCCTTAAAAACTAAAAAAAAATTCGATTCGGTTCACAGTTGGCGAAATTATCGATGAACATAAACAAAAAAAAATACATACATAACATAGAACCTCCTCCTTTTTGGAAGTCGGTTAAAATTATTATTAACCGACTTCCAAAACTGATGTTTTTCTTTCGCAACGTGGTATAAGTAGGTACCTACCATTTCTAGTCATCAGTCATCATCGTTTTGAATTAAATGTAGGTATCCCATTGGATAAGGATAGTTTAGCACAGACTTTTCACTATAGGAAAGAATATAAGCCATAGTTACACAGCTCTGGCAAATGCGAATTGATATTCTTGTCATATTTTCGAGCACTATGATAACTCTCATACATGCAGCTTATTTTGGATTTTTATAATCAGTAAATACTTACTCACATACTTAAGTAGATATAGCTTATTAAAGTATAACTATGCTCACATTTGAAAAATTAGGTAAGGGAGTATGTAGATAAGTATTTAAGCACCATTGACTTTATCGACTCAAGTGTGTCGAATTTGATATCTTCTACAAATCCCATAGCTATCCTTACAGTACCTTAGTAAAATCACAACGCAACTTTTTATAATAATAGGAGGATAAATTAAATACATATTTCGTACAGGTGATAATACCTCAGTCATAATGTTACTGAAGTTTTAATCATGCCAAATGTCACGAGAAGCATACTTAAAAGGGCTTTATCTACCCCTATAAATTGGCTACGCCACATGGTGAGGTCTGAATAGTCTTTATCCACAGACCTAGCGAGATGTGACATGTCGTTTCGATCAAACGGGGACCTAATTTCACAAGACATCCTCAATCACGCGTACCTAACAATAAAATTACCTACACAATTTATTACTTCCGGAGCACAACAAATAATTTATTCATTATGCGCTTACACAACACTGCATTTTGTAATTTAAGTTTCGTAAATAGGTATGTATTTTGCGGTGTATGAGTATTGGGTAAGTCTTTGTTTTGAATTTCAGTAAATTTCAGCTCTGTTCTAATAAATCACAACAAAGTAAAATGAGTGGAAATGTCCAATTCTATGATGATGGGTATATAACTATTTGCCTCATAAAAATATCTCACGCACCGGGTAAAAAGAAAGCTACTCTACAGATCTCTATGGCTTCCCTAAATGAATTTTACTGAGGAGTAATCGGTTTTCCAAGACCTAAGCTTCAAATCGACCCTCTATTACAACTGTCACATAAGTTTTTATGCGATCCAATTTAATTAAATATCTTTGGTGAAGTTTAAACGGGAATTTGGGTGTTTCACGGGTGTTTGAGGGTTTTCGGAATGTCTCTCGGTATCTTTGCGGTAAGTGACAGCTGTATGTTGGTACAGTGTAACAATTTTAATAGCATGAGAGTATTTTTGGGGTTGAAAAGTTCGTTGAGTGTTCTTGAGATGAGACTTTTAACCATACGTCTAAGGTGGATAGGTGACCGCAGGATTACGTTAGATGCAAGCCGCTTCCAACCTTATTGGTTTTTAACCGACTTCCAAAAAGGAGGAGAAGGTATGTATTTTTTTGTGTATGTTTATCGATAATTTCGCCAATTGTGTACTGAATCGAAAAATTCTTTTCGAAAAATTAAAAATTTCGGCTAAGTAATTTTTGAAAAATCAACAATAATGTTAACAATTCGGGCGAAATATTCTAATTTTGTACACGATGTACGGCAGTTTTATCATTTTTTGCGAAATATATTTACTGGTTTAGTTACAAATCTATAGCATACAAGCTTTTGCGACTTCGCCCGCGTGATGCCGCGTGATTTATTTTTCCCGGAACAAAAAGTAGCCTGTATTACTTTGTCACCTTTGGACTATACCTATGCCAAAAATCAAGACTGTACGTTGCTCTGATGCTGCGCGAGAGAGTAGCAAACCAACCATCGACTTAGCTTTTTAGGGTTCCGTACCCAAAGGGTAAAAACGGGACCCTATTACTAAGACTCCGCTGTCCGTCTGTCTGTCTGTCTGTCTGTCTGTCACGAGGCTGTCTCTCATGAACAGTGATATCTAGAGAGCTGAAATTTTCACAGATGATGTATTTCTGTTGCCGCTATTACAACAAATATTAAAAACAGAATAAAATATATAATTAATGGGGGCTCCCATACATCAAACATGAATTTTTAGCCATTTTTTTCTCGATATTATAGCAGTAACAGGTAAAAGCTTGAAATATACACAGAATATTCACATCAAAAATAAAAAATTAAAATATATTAAGGGGGGCTACTATATGGTACGGAACCCTTCGTGCGCGAGTCCGACTCGCACTTGGCCAATTATTTATATGAAACCAACAAACACTCTTTCGGATTTATAATATTAGTAAAGATTATGGATATTATGTCCCAGCAGTGGACGACCTATGACTGAAATGATGATGATTTTGAAAATGCGCTAGACTTATTTCTTCATTTAGACCCACATCCGGTAGGTATTTAAGTTTTAAAGCGGTAAATGCTTGACTGGGAGCTTTTCCGGAGTTTAGTAAACTGCACGAGAAGAACTTTCGCCATTTAGTACAATTTGTTTGAGCTAGTGCTCACTAACAAGCACTTTTTTTCAAATATATCAAGTGAAAAGTGGATCAATACCAAAAATTGTACGTGGTATTTGCTATTCATGAGTCTTATTAGTAATAATTGAATAGTAATTAGTATGTAACGATCTAGGTATACTTTAATGATGGCTATGCTTTTAGATGTTATGTCCACATCGTATTCGATGAGACCCATAGGCCCATAGGTAAACTATCAATAGATGTATGCAGCCCACTTGATCACCAGATCAGCCGTGGGGCGTCTACTTACTGTGGGACAAATCACATAGGCCTCCTTTAGAATTTATATCATAGACTGGCTAAGAGCGGCTTGAAACAAACTTGTCTCTGCAGTCTTTTTCAAATTTTCTATCTTATCGGCAGAAGTCCTACGCTGTACTATACTGTACTAGCCTTTTTAATATTCCACTGCTGGACGAAGGCCTACCCAAGAAAGGTGATTGGGCCATATCCACCACGCTGGCCCAGTGTGGGTTGGTGGATTCACATACGCCATGGAATTTCTTCCTTGGACAAATGCAGGTTGCCTCACGATGTTTTCCTTCACCGAAAAACCAGTGGTGTGAAAATGTCCTACGCTGTATGTAGTTTCCATTCGAGAATTTTACAACCCCACGGAGACAGACACGGCTGATTATCAAGATGTAGAGATTGATATTAGTAAATTGATGAGTGCGTCTATGCATCTGCAAAGGAACAAAACAAGACATGACTGAAATACCTACTAGCCCTTCATTAACCATAGATTCAGCTCACAAAGAAACGACATAAAGGGATCATGTATTCCAAGCGACAAGGTATCGTAAAATATGTGTTTGCTGGAGCAAAAACACGGCAGTTACCTGAGGCTGAAATAGAGACGTTTTTGTTCAATTTATCTATGTTTATGAAGCGGTGAATCGGTTTTGTGCGAGCTCCCGAGTGGGAAACTTTTTATGTTTGTAAAATACAAACTGATTACTATCTACCGAGCTGGCTGCTCTGTGATATGCTACAATTGTCAGAAATCTGCCCTTACCAAAGGGTTCGTTTGTTGGTAACATAGAAGTGAACTGAATTTATACGTAGGTGAGAGGGGTGAGACGTGCGCTCTCTGCTCCGCGTACCCCTGTCACCCACCCGGTAACATCTCCCCCCGCTCCCTTCTTACCCCGCGGGCGTTCCGCGAGTTAAATGGTTTGCCTATAGATACTAAATACCTAGGATTTGGTAGGTATAGTAATTGGCTAGCACTTGGAACATAGTGGCTAAATGTTCCAAGTGTCAGCCACTACATATTTGAAATACTTGTACACCTTGTGTGCTTGTGTGCATCTTGTCTATTTTATTGTAAATCACATCTTTAAAATATGGTACAAATTATTTATTGTGAAATATGTACCTAGGTAGGTACATATTTTTAATTGGACTAATCTCAATCTTATTTTTAGAGATTTAACAAAAATTAAGTCTCGTATCCTTCCTTCCTTCCTTTCAGCCATAGGACGTCCACTGCTGAACATAGGCCTCCCCTAAAGATCTCCAATAAGACCGGGTGGTAGCGGCTTGCATCCAGCGCGATCCTGCGGTCTTAATGAGGTCGTCCGTCCACCTTGTGGGTGGACGTCCTACGCTGCGCTTGCCGGTACGTGGTCTCCACTCGAGGACTTTTCGACCCCATCGGTCATCAGTCCTCCGCGCTATGTGCCCTGCCCATTGCCACTTCAACCTGCCAATCCGCTGGGCTATGTCGGTAACCTTGGTTCTTCTACGGATCTCCTCATTTCTGATTCGATCGCGCAGAGAAACTCCGAGCATAGCCCTCTCCATGGCTCGTTGGGCTACTTGAAGCTTACTAATAAGGCCCATAGTGAGAGACCACGTTTCTGTGCCGTAAGTCATCACTGGCAACACACACTGGTCGAAAACTTTCGACTTGAGGCACTGAGGTATGTCGGACGAGAAAACGTTACGCAATTTCCCGAACGCTGCCCAGCCGAGTTGGATTCGGCGATTGGCCTCTTTCTTGAAGTCGGACCTACCTAACTGGACCACTTGTCCTAGGTAGACGTACGAGTCGACGACTTCAAGAACCGAGTTCCCAACTGAAATAGGGGTGGGTACAACATGAGAATTACACATGACCTTTGTCTTGTCCATGTTCATTTTAAGACCCACCTGTTGAGATACTCGATTGAGGCCTTCGAGCATCGTACTGAGTTGCTCCATCGACTTTGCCATGACTACGATATCGTCGGCAAACCGAAGGTGAGTGAGGTATTCGCCATTGATGTTGATGCCGAATCCTTTCCATTCCAGGAGCTTAAAGGCGTTCTCCAGAGTAGCAGTAAACAGTTTCGGAGATATAACATCTCCCTGTCTTACGCCTCTCTTCAAAGGGATCGCCTTGGAGCTCTCTTCCTGTACTCGGACCGACATAGTGGCGTTATTATACAAACACTTCAACACTTCGATATACCGATAGTCAATACGGCAATTTACGGCATCGTTGAAGAGACTCAAGCACAGCCCATGTCTCGACCGAATCAAAGGCTTTCTCATAGTCCACAAACGCTAAGCAGAGTGGCTGGTTATACTCCTCAGTCTTCTGTATAACCTGCCGCAGCGTATGTATGTGGTCCATGGTACTAAAGCCTTTTCGGAATCCGGCTTGTTCGGAAGGCTGGAAGTCATCAAGCCTGCGTTCGAGACGATTCGTAATGACTCTTGAAAACAACTTATAAACATGGCTCAGAATCGAGATGGGTCTGTAATTCTTCAATAAGGTGTTGTCACCTTTTTTAAAGAATGACAAAGCCCCGTATATACCTATCTCGAAGTCTCGTATATACCTATGTAAATAAGTGGTTTTTAGGGTTCCGTACCCAAAGGGTAAAAACGGGACTCTATTACTGAGACTCTGATGTCCGTCTGTCCGTCTGTCTGTCTGTCACCAGGCTGTATCTCATGAACCATGACAGCTAGACAGCTGAAATTTTCACAGATGATGTACTTACCTATTTCTGTTGCCGCTATAACAACAAATACTAAAAATAGAATAAAATTAATATTTAAGGAGGCAACAAACGTACAACATACAACAAACGTGATTTTTAGGGTTTTTTTTTGCTCGCTATTAATAATAGCAAGAGAAACGGGGCTAAAGGAGCTCCAACACGATACCCTTATAACCCTTCGTGCGTGAGTCCGACTCGCACTTGCCCGATTTTAATAATATTTTTTTGTTAATAAATGCAAAGATCATAAACCTTGTAATAACTTTATTTGTTTTCAAGCTTCTTAAGTACTAAAATCCTGTTACCTATATCAGTTATCAAAAATTTTAAAACTTGCAGACTGTGTTTCTGTACTGAAGAATTCTCAGCATAGAGTTTAAACCTTGTCCGAACACACGAACCTATGAATTATCAAAATTATTACCTACCGATAATAAATATTGTAAATAAACTATCAAGATGACATCCTGTAGGCAGGTCTGTAAACCACTTTGTACCTAATGGTCTAGACTTTGAAGGAGCGCAAAAATTCCAAAGATGACCAAGTTTTGAGCCCTACATAGGGTTTCATGGAAGCTTGAACTGGGCGTGCAAAGGGACTATAGACTCGACATAGTCTATGGCTTTCAAAACATTCTATATCCTTCCTCGGCTGGCGGAAAACAAATAATAAACTGTAATCGACCCTATCTTATAAAAAAGGTTAACAACGGTTTCTTGGCTAGTATAGTTATATGATTCTCAGTAAATTATAACGAACTCCAATAAGCCCTGCTCATAGCTACGCATTGGAGACAAAGAAAGCATAACTATACACCCCTAAGCGTCTTATCGCTTAGTTGAATCGCTTGGCATTTGTCCAGAAGGGAGATTTCAGTGTCAATGTCTCGTATATTGCTCTGTTTGTGATTTTCTATGAAACAATTTTGGATCTACTCGTCGATCTCAGTAATGTCGCCGCCACAGGAGTTTATAGAGATACGGAGTTGTTGCTGTCGTTGTTTGTAGGTTTTAATGATTAGCCATAGGCAATAAGTTTTGTTGTAATAAAACTCAATGGCCATTGGTATCGAACTGGTTGGTACCTATAATACTTGGTATTTTAAGGCTCTGTTCGGAAAGGGTAAAAACTAGATTACGAGACCCTATTGCTGAAACTCCGCTATCCGTGTATCTGTCTGTCCGACTATCTGTATGTCACCCAGCTGTATCTCATGAACCATAGCTAGAACGTTGGAAATTTTCACAGATGACCAATTTTTGTTACCGCTATTACAGCAAATACTAAAAACATTAAAAAAAAATATTTAAGCGGGGCTTACATATAAATATAAAATTTTAGCCATTTTTCGCTCGATATTAATAAAGGTGACAGGTAGATGCTTGAAATATTCCCATTATATTTAGTTCAATATTGACATATATGTGTATAAAATATATTAAGGGGGCTTCCATATGGTACGCAACCCTTTGTGCGCGAGTCCGATTCGCACTTTGCAGATTATTTGCGTAGGTACTGAGCATTACTTAAGTAAAATCAATGAAAAATTTTATATTTATGGTCCAGCGGATTAACTAGCTAAAATGGCAGTGGATAGCACGCAGAACTGATGGCTGATGGAGCCGTACAGTTCTCGGGTGGAAACCACACACGTACCTAAGCGCACTGTTGGACGTCGACTCACACGTTCACGTTCACTCTCACTGCCAACCTGTTTCACTGAAATTGGTAGGCATATGTCCAACAGTGGCGTGATATAGGTGAAAATAGTGCTGATGAAATAATAAGAAGCGAATTCTCCATGTGCATAGTGAAGAAAACTATACAAGTACAGTATCCTCCAAAGTCACTCTTTTACAGCAGAACTAGCGACCCATTGCTTTGCGCTCCTGGTACCATTATGTAAACCTCTACAAAAAAAAATGTAACTAATGGCCAAAACAGCATTAAAATCCGTTGCATAGTTTAAATAAGATATAAGCTTTCAAAAGCTTGGATGGGAGTTTGTTTCGTACTATTGTACTTATATAGCGATTTATAGATACACAAAGGTTGAAGTTATAAATCAAAAATATCATCAATTCACTCAAACCGGCAAAAGTCGGTTATTGTTGTACTCAAAATAAGTTAATCAAGTTAACGTCTTGTTCGTTTACCAATCTACGCGCACAATAAATTTTGAAGCTAAGTCAGTGTCTCCATGAATTACCTTGTTTCCGGACAATCGTTCTGAAAACAACGAGGGAAAAATATGCAGAAGTCTCATTTATATTGTTAGACACTTGGTCGCTGTCCACTTTTTTCATAATTTTTAACCGACTTCCAAAAAGGAAGAAGGTTCTGTGTTCATCTGTATGTATTTTTTTGTGTATGTTCATCGATAATTTCGCCAACTGTGAACCAAATCGAAAAATTCTGGAAGTGTATACTCCCGAGGTGGTCCAATTTAAAATACAAAGAAATCGGCTGAGTGTTTTTGAAAAATCAACAATACTTAATGTAAGGCGGTTTTGTCATTTTTGTGAAAAATAATTATTGTTCCCGAGCAGAGACAACGATCGATATTAAATTGACTATTTTTACTTTGGAAACCCTAAAAATATAATTGTGGAAACTGAAATTACTTTGAAGATAATATGGGAAAACCTCGCTCATATTTACTTTAAAATAATCGCGGCTTAGTAGAGCTGGCTGGATGAGTTTGTTTATCAAATGAAGTGCGGAAATTACATTTCCATCGTACACTTAGGTATTATAATTTTATTATATTTCGTAGGTATGCTTGAAGATGCATTTTAGGTAAGTTAATAATGTCATTATGCCATAGCAACATTGTGAGACAGTAGCTGTCGTGATGTGGTACTTACTTACATTTAGCTCCGAACTTGTAGACATTTCAAGTAGATTCTGTACTAAGTAATATTTATATGTCTAAGTTTGGAACTAGGAACTTAAACGTTTGCTTATCGAATATTAAATAGACTAAATTGTGTTAAACGGTCTCATTGATATTTAGAGTTCGTATTGAAATATTGGAACACGTCCCACCGAGATGAACGGTGGAATACAAAAATAACAGATTTAATGCCCTAGGCCAGGGGTCGGCAAGTATTTTTAGGTGGGGTCCGAATACTGTGAGAAAATTTTAACGAGGTCCAGAAAAAAAACAACTGATAATAATTAAGTGCTATTTATTTATTGTTTTTGCTTAAAATATAATTCAGATTAATTAAAACACAAGAAGATTAATGTGCAAAATTACACCGACGGTCTTGAGCCAGTTTTCTATACCTCGGTTCTCGAGAGGAACAGCAAATACGAAGTGTGTCTTCTAGGTGGGCGTCCCTTAACCTCGAACGATATTTGTTTTAAAAAAAAATCATCTTCGAGAAAGATGTTTCACATATGTATGTCGAGCCAAACATAGTGGCTAAATTGATAGCTAGTTTTTTAATTTGTATATATTTTTTTGGTACATGTTTGACCCATAATTCTTCAGTGGATACCGTTTTATATATTTGCAAAGATACATCTTCTTGGAAATCAATTATCTCCATTTGAAGTGATGCTTTTGACAGATTAAACAACTTGGCAGCCACATCTGTCCATTCTGCCGCTGGATCAACTTCAAATGGCGATTTAAGAAACGGAGTTAGCTTGCCCACCTCTGCAAAGTCTTGGAATCTTGTAGCAAATTCGTTCCTAAGATCGGCCAGAAATTTCACAAACACTTCAATGTCTTCTTCAGAGGTCTCCTTTTTGTATTCAAGAATTGTCGGAAAATTAATAAATTCTTGTCTTGCAATATCTTTTTCAAAGATATCCAGCTTGCGACGAAAGGCAGACACGCTTTGTATCAGGTCACATATTAACTTTCCATTTCCTTGTAACTCTGTGTTGAGCTCATTTAAATATTTCAAAAATGTCTTTAAGGAAAGCCACAACCAGCATATTACGCTCGTTTGTTATGAACTCAAAGTGCTTTCTGGCTCCCTGCGCATCTGAGTTTTGCAAGAAAGAGGTTACTTGTTCTTTTATTAGCCAGAAACGTTCAATAACTTGACCTTTACTTAGCCAACGAACATTGTTGTGTTGCAGTAAGTCAGAATACGCTGAATCACATTCAGAAAGAAACTCCTTGAAATGTCGGTGT
This sequence comes from Hypomecis atomaria, assembly GCA_964007245.1. NCBI lineage: Eukaryota > Metazoa > Arthropoda > Insecta > Lepidoptera > Geometridae > Hypomecis > Hypomecis atomaria. The sequence goes on along the minus strand of OZ023294.1, from coordinate 10,875,013 downwards.
TGAAGAGCAGAATGAGATCTAATAAAATTAATCAACTTGACCAAGCCGTCCATCACTTCTTTTAATGGCCAAGCGCCCTGTGAATTTACATATTGCAATAACTGTACAACACATTATAATATTTGGCGGTCCTAGGTTCGGCCTTTCGCGGTCCGCAAACGGACCGCGGTCCGCCTGTTGCCGACCGTTGCCCTAGGCCATAGAAGAAATGACAGTAAATATAGCTAATTACATAAGGATTCTAAAAAAATAGATTAATTTTTAATTTTAAGACTGTCTAGTGGGTGTCCGCTTGACTTACAAGCATGAAGCGTGAATTCAAACACGATCCCGTATGAATTGCATCTTTGGAATTTAAATTTATAGCCACGAATTTGCGTATAAAGCCCCTGATCAACGTATTAAAAATCTTCGACTTTAATGTATGTAATAAAAATCGGTTTTAATGGGTTCCGTTCACCATCAGTCCAAATGGATGACATCCAAATGAATGTGGCAGATTCGGTTATAAAATCGACGACTTTATGACGTTCCATTTGACGCTTTATGGTACTATAGCGTTGCGTAAAATTGATGATTTTAATTATATTTGAAACAATTATTTTTTTCACGCAATTCTTTAGTACCTACCGGACACGGCTATTTTAAAAGAAAAGGTAAACTGAAAAACCGGAATGCGTCAAATGGAACGTCAAAAAGTCGTCGACCTTAAAATCGAGTTTTACAGGTCGCGGCATATTATAAGTCTAGCGCTGAGCGAAGTGTGGAGGAGTTGGCTGCACATGAGCTTAGTATGGCGGCCAACATGCTCAGCCATCCCCTCCATAGTACCCTCAGCGCTAGACTTACGTGCCGTTACTTGTAAAGTTGTAACCGAATTTATAACGTCGAAGTTTTTTGTACGTCGATCATGGGCTATAGAAAAAGAAATAATATTATTTCACTCAATTTTTTTGTAAACAAATCTTTACTGGGTCTCGTAACGCACGTGTTTTCATAGAGAATAACCCTGCAGGAGTGAAACACCCACCGGAAAATGATAGTATTGTACGAGTATTGTCCTATTTTTTTTCGCATGATGGTGACTCACCGGTGAAGGGAAAAGCAAGACAATCAGGGCTAAAAGCGCCATTGTGGCCGTTAATGAAACCCAAGCTTTGTTAGATATCAACTTTGTTTTAGCCCATTGTCGTAGGCGGGTGACAACGCCATGTTTTTTGGGTTCAAAGTTCAGAACAACTTCTAAATAAGGGAAGAATTGATTTAGCGCGTTTATTTAATTAATTAAGAATAGAGTTAATAGGTTTCAAAGTGTTGATAAGTTGGATTAGTTGACTTATTGGCTTGAAGATTGTGCAGAATGAAATAGATTGCTCTGCAAAAATTATTTCAATAATTTAAAGAGTTAAAACTGTAGCGTTTTGACGTAGGAAGTTTACCTGAACGTTTGTAACTGGTCACCGAAGTCACACACCGGGACATTGATACTAACTCTTCCAAGACCGAAGTGAAGCAATGTTTAGTACGATCAGTCTTCGGATGGGTGATCGCGGGTGGCATTTATAACTGAGTCTTTCTTTATAAAAAAAGTTAGGGGGGTAGGGTACCTAGTAGGTATACTATCGTTTCTCAGATAACAAGAAATAAACTTATTATTTATCTCTTGTTATCTCGGCTGTTCCCAGCCATGTCCGTCTTCGAACGGCAAAACACCCGTCCTATGAGGCATAGAGGACATTATATCTATGGGATACAAGTACTTAGTGCCTACGTAAGTACCTACCTTACTTACATGGTACCTATATAGGTATAAATAAAATAAATAAATAAATAATTTATTTAGTTACCAAAACATATATACATCTGCTAACATAATAAAACTTTAACAATTTTGAAATAAAATCTTAATAATCTTGAATGAGGTATATTTATTAAAAACTCTTAACCTACCTACGTTTCTACCAATAATTTATTAATTTATACAATCAAAAAAAACATAAAATATAGGTACCTAAACACACTAAAGGATCTTATAATTTCTATTACAGTGTGCATATTGAAAGCCCAATTTTTTTTTACTAAAATTATATCAACAATAAAAAGAAAGTCGCTTCTCTAAAGGTAAGGGATAAGATTGTGCTCACAAGTAGTATTATTGTATATTCTTTGCGTAGTATTATTATATATTCTTTGCTCACAATACAATTGTTATAAAGTCAGTGACAGACGTGCCGCCTTCGAACTTCAGTGAATTTAGTGATTGTGTAGCACTATAGCAACGTGCTACAGAGAGGCTATGGATTACTCCAAGGGAGTTTTGGCGGGAATACGAAAAAAACATTTTGCCTTGTAAAGTACTTTGTAAAACTTCGCATATTAGTGAAAGTATCAGAATAGTAAGATAGATTTTATTAGTATGAGAAGAAAGTAAAAGATGTACAAGAAAACTATCGTAAGATTTTTATTATTTAAGAAAAGTATTTAAGACTTAGTATCCAGTTGCCTACAGTAGCAATTTATTTAGAAAAAAAAACGTTATCTTCATTCTGTCATTCTTCACAGAGTTACTTAAAGTGACATTAGTGACATTAATTTGTTTTTGTTTTGATAAGTGAATTTGTTTGTGGTGAATTTAGTTGATTTGATTAGTAATCTGTTTCTTCTAGATAATTTTGGTACAGTTGACAATGATTTCATTCATCGTATTCATTATCGTTGAGTTATGTAATTTACGAAGTTAAACGTAGAGTATTGTCGTTCGTTACCAAATAATATTCTTTAATCATGTCGATTCCAACTCTTTCTGAAGAATACATCAAAGAAATAATAGTTCAAATTGCTTTTAATTTAAAACTAAAAAAGTGGAGTTATGACGTGCAAAAGTTCGAAAGTATCGGCCAAAATTATTTCGGTGTTCTCATACCGATAACCTTATCTGCTGAAGGCAATGGAAGTTCACGAAATTATCAAGTGGTTTTAAAACTAGCACCGACTGACGAACGGTTTAGGGTCAGCGGCGCGGTCACCATAATGTTCAATAGAGAGGTTTTTGTTTACTCCAAACTGCTGAAAAAGTACCAAGAACTGCAAGCTGTAACCTCTCTACGGTATTGCATTCCTACACTGTATTTTGCCCGAGATGAATACTGCAAAGAAGTCATTGCAATGAGAGATATGAGGGAAGAAGGCTTCAAGCCATACTCCCACCAAGTGTTCTTAGATCTTGACCATGCAACAGTTGCATTACAGTCACTCGCTCAACTTCATGCTTTGTCTTTTATTCTGAAAAAACAAGACTGTAAACTTTATGATGAAGTTTCAAAGATCTGTATGCCAACAACAGAGGCCTCGAACAAAAGATTTATGGAAATTTTAATAGATAGATTAGAAAAAGCTTTGAATAAGTTCAACGAGACACAGTACCAGCACTTACTAGAAAATTTAAAATTAAACTGTGTGAATTTATTTGATGAAGCAATTGCTATGGCAAGACGCACTTGTATATGCCATGGAGATATATGGAAAGAAAATATACTGTTTAAGTATGAGGTAAGTTGCCAACAAAGGCCTAAAACTATCAAACTCCTCCTCAGCCTCAACCATCAAACTGCAACTACTAGCTAACTAACTATAAAAATTTTTTTTTGGAAATAAAAAATCTATTTCTTGTACAAATAGTAATCTCTATGTAGTGTCTTATGTATGGTATATTTTTATCTATTTCTATTCAGAAATGATTAAGTATAAAAAAAGTAAGTAAGTTTGTTTTCCAACTGAGCGCTACCATGGCACAGATGACACATTAAATTGTAGGTCCCGGCTGTTTTAACTGTTTAGCCATGTCAGAAATGATTCTGAAAATATAAAAGAAAATGTCTAATATTATTATTTTCTTTTCCAGGGTGTTAAGCCAGTGCAAGCCTGCATTATAGACTATCAAACTATGAGAATCTCTAGTCCGGCATTTGATACATTATATCTGATAATTAGTAGTACAGATTCAGAACTGAGAAGTAAATACTACCATCATTTACTGGACACATACTACAAATCGTTCCAGCAATCTCTTCAAGCTTTTGAACTAGACTGTGACGTCATTTACTCGAAGGAAATGTTTGAGAAAGATCTGAAACTTGTCGCTCCAGCTTGCTTTATAACAGCTAATACAGCATTTTGGCTGTCTAATGGCTTGCAAGAAGTAGGACATGTAAGGAGCAAGCATGTATGGAAGACTCCGGAAGAAAAAACAGCGGCTGTGGAGACTTACAAGTCAATAGTGAAAGGCATTATAGATGACTTATGTAGCTATGGATATAGGTATTAAGAAGTTAGTGTCTCATTAGTATAGAACGAGCAAGTTTTACCATACAGATTACCAGATTACATTCAGTGTTATAATTTGTGCCAGTTTTAAATATTTTCTGAACTGTAGAATAAATACTTTATACATAATGTCGACAGCAACATTTTCTGAAGAATACGTTAGTAAAATTTTTATAGTTTAACAAGCTTCTAATTAGAAATTACAAAAGTGGAGTCATAACTTTGAAAAGTTCGAATTTATGGGACAAAACTTTGCTAGTGTTCTCATGCCCATAACTTTAACTGGTAATGAAGACAACGGAAATTTATGCGGCTACCAAGCTTTATTAAAACTGGCATCTGTAATTTTCATCCAATGAATGAAAATTACAGGATTGGTTTAGTGACCATCAGATTTCAAAGAGAGATTTTAGTAAACAGAACCACGAGAAGAAGTAAATATGCCTGTGTACTACATTCCTGCTCTGTATTTTACTCGAGAAGATGACTGTAAAGAGGTCATTGCCATGAGAGATATGACTGCTGATGCCTTTAAGCCGTACCTACCCATAAAAAAGACCTTGGATTTCGAGCATATTACAATTGCATGGAGCATCACGTAGCATAGAGGACTGACGACCGACGGATGGAAAAAATCTCGAATGGAGACCACACACCGGCAACCGCAGCGTGGGACGTCAATCCACAAGGTGGATGACCTCATTAAGGTCATCTATCCACCAGGTGGATGGATTTCCGTAGTTCTGACGGTCGGCTCCTCCTTTTCTCCTGCTCGCGCCAGCTACTAGCGCCACGAAAGCGAGCGGGAGGGAAAGTGAAGCCGAACGCCGGAATGAATAAACAATACCGGCCGGTCTTAATGGAGATTCAAAGTAGAAGCCTATGTCCAGCAGTGGCTGAAAAGATGACGACGAATTAGTTGTCTGTTGTTAACTTCATATATTATACTATTAAATAATTTTCTTTTATTCTAGGATGGCAAGCCAGTGCAAGTTGGTTTGGTAGAATACCAAAGAATAAAAATCTCCACCCCTGCATTTGACATTTTATATCTTATGATGACCAGCACATACACAGAACTGAGGAACAAAACTACTACAATTTACTAGATACATATACTACAAATCGCTACAGCAATGTCTGCAAGCTTTCGGGTTACAAGATGATTATACGAGAGAGATGTTAGACATTGATCTGAAGTAGGTATGCCTCTCCAACACTATGGGACCTTTATCTATTACGCCGCCGACGACATCGAAAATGATGCCATCAGTAGATTCGTGAGGCGCGCATCGTCTGCGTCATCAGAGACCATCTATTATCCACTCTTTACTGAACATCCTGATGTGTATATATATTTTTAAGAAATAAGCATTGCGTGCATGTCTCAAGCATTCAGCTCGCCATCGAAGGCTCCTTCTTGTGGCGGCTTCATGTGTCGGGTCGTTCTCCTCTCTCAAATATGGTCGAGGGGAGCGGTGGCTGGCACATGTGTTACCCTCGTGATCGGGTGCCGCTTGCAGGTCACCGGTCTGCTCTGCTCGTGGCATTCACGCAGTGCATCGACTAACTTAAGCTAAGATTTCAAGTACCTACTAACTCTCTTTGTACATTATAATCAAATAATTATAAATTTTAGTTAACAAAGGGCACAGACGATAGAATCTGAGGTTAGTAATTTTTTATTCAAAAAAAGTATGCCTCTCCGGCTTGTCTCATAATTGCTAATGCAGCTTTGTAATACCTATATTTTATGTATATTTTATTTTAGGTATAGTATACATATATCTTAAGATTAATGTATATAAATTATTACCCGTCACGTTGTTTATCCGTGATGGACTCCTAAACCACTTAACCGATTTCAACCTAATTCTGCACACTTGTGCAGTTTGATACAACTTGAGAGATAGGTTAGTTTATATCTCAATTTATAATTGCATTTGTTCATTATATACTTTTAAAATCTGTCCGTACCGGGGCGAAGCCATGATGGACAGCTAGTTGTGTAATATAACTAACATCAGATGTTACTCGCCATAGTCTATTTAATATTATCGAATCAAAGAATTTATCCTGTGATGCTTTTTAAATGTTATTTTTTATTATTAAATATTTGCAGTAAAAATCGTTATTTCGAAATATTTCTCATACCTATTTACCTTATTTAATCGGTACTTTAGTGTTAATAGCTTCACAGTCACTTCACTTAAACCATTATTTTATTTTGTTTTTTTTTGCATATTTGTAAAAAAACTTTTTATTTTAAAATATCTTACCGAAACTGCGCTAGGTGCATAGAAAAGTGTACTCATCAACCAACAATTTTTAACTTATTTATTTATTTAAAATATCTAATATTTAAAATATTTAGCTCTTGGTCAGCGCGAAATTTTTTTTTGGTTTTTACCATCATCACTACTAAGTATAAAGCAAAACCATTATTTCTGTGTGTGTGTCTGTGTATCCGCTTATATCTTCCAAACTACATATAACTACCTAAAAACTACAATAGTAGCCATTTTATGCACAAAAGTGCATCAAGGTGACTAAGGTGAAAAAAATTATCAGTTGATGCACTTTTGTGCATATACTGGCCACGAATTTGGATTTCAGATGACTTCGTAATTACACTACCTATTATATTAGCCGCTAAATGAGTTTTAGTCATAGTCATTTATTTACTGCGGATATGGGTCAGTTTACAGACGGTACAAAACAACAAAATATACCTAGATCGCCATATCCTGTCTTGCACATGCAATGAGCCAAGGTAAAGTACAAAAATATATCACAAATATACCTGTCATAAACACAATTTTTCAAGACAAGTAGAAAAACAATACATCAAACACTACACCAAATAAAACAAAACTTGGCAAACAGTTGAAAACAAAACAAAAAACAACTTCAATGATTAGTTTATCTGTAAATGGAAAAAGACCCAAAATAATTATTTTTCCCAAAAAATGGCAAAACCGCCTTCCATCGTGTACAAAATTCGAATATTTCGCTCGAATCGTTTACATTATTGTTGATTTATCAAAAACGGCTCAGCCGATTTCTGTAAAATTTAAATGGGACCACCTTGGGAGTATACTCTTTCGAACTAAAAAATAATTTCACGATTCGGTTCACAATTTGCGTAATTATCGATGTTCATCGTGTACAAAATTCGGATATTTCACTCGAACTGCTCATATTATTGTTAGTTTTTTCAAAAACGGCTCAGCCGATTTCTGTAAAATTTAAATGGGACCACCTCGGGAGTATACCCTTTTGAACGAAAAAAGAATTTTTCGATTCGGTTCACAATTGGCGAAATTATCGATGAACATACACAAAAAAAATACATACACACGAACATAGAACCTCCTCCTTTTTGGAAGTCGGTTGGAAAATGAATTTCGCGCGCTGGCCGAGAGCACCTACTACATAAGTACCTACTGCTACACTACCCTCCTTGTTTCGAGAAAACATTAGAACGAGTCACGTAGACAGAATTTAGTAAGTGTAGCTATTTCCCGAGTATCGGCGCCGAACGGAAATAGTCTGGAGCTGGGGCCGCGTCGCGGGATCGAGTGGGGTGCGCGCCGAATGCTAACTAAATTAACCAGGGTACCTACTTATACCCCTGTCACACTAACACACTATATTATTGAAGTGAAACTTTTAATGCGACATGTTGGAGGTTGCGTTAAACGTTTAACGCTACCATGGAGGGGGTATGAAAGCACTGTTGCGTCGAAGTTTCAATTCTTCTGCGCGGAGGGACTCCACTTGCAATTTTTTTCTTATAATACGGGACTGAAAATAGGAGATAAATAATAGGCCCAATTATGAAGGCGCCATCGTGATTACAATAGCGAATTAGCATATTTCTGTTTCTTTTTAGGCATTCTCTAAAGAGAACACTTTTAAGTTGCTATTGAATTTACGATGGCGTCTTCATAATTGGGCCTATTACCTCATCCAGATGTTTCGACCGAGCTGCATCGATCGAGGTCACGTCTAAATGAACTCGGTCGACACGTCGTCAGGATTGGATATTTATCTCGTATTTTCAGTAGGTACGCGATTCCGCATTTTTTACATTATTTGTATATTACGCAACCCCGTAACATACATATCTTACTTTTCTCTTTTACGATTCCGAAGACTGCATACGGCAGCATGCAGTTTTCGGAATCGTAAAAGTTGTTATAATGCACTTAGGTACCAGTACAATTTTAAAGACTGAATCAAACATTTTGGCGGATTGAAGTTAACTACAAGCTGCGTGAAACCTAATTGAGCCTTCAGTCAGGATTGCACAGCTTGTAGCTAACTTCAGAGCCGTCAAGATTTTTGATTCGACTTAAATCTGGGTAACATAACATGCAAATCATCCGCCAGTCGTCGCTCAAAGTGAAATCTGGAAAGTAGGTATGTGAAATTTAAATTTGACCACAGAAATTACTAGACAAGAAAGATAAACACAATGTTTATCTTTTCTTGTTTAGTAATTTCTCAGGGCATAATACCTAGTCAGGAATATACTTACAAAATAAACAGGAACAAGGTGTGAGCCAGACCGATAATCAAATAAATAACACTCCAGCGATCACAAGTAGGGATTCATTTAACTTGAAACTGCGAGACCTTTCAGAGTTTTAAAATCTTATAAGGACGTATTGTAGGTATCACAATATCACCATTTCTCACTAAGACAAACACAAGCTTATCAAAATAATACAATGAGGCATCATGATTTTTCCGCGTTTCCGCCAAAACTCGCGGGAAAAAATTAAACAGTTTTTCTATGCGCGAGCAATAGCAATCGGCCATAGACTAAAAGAATGAGGTTTTATAAGTACATTAATTTATTTGTACCACAGAGCTATTACAACTAAAGAGATAGCGCTGTTTTCGCTTGAGGCAATTCTCATCCACAATTAAATAAAATCTTTATTAAAGTGCTTTTTCGCATAGCGAAAATATCGATGTATATCCACAATGTATTATATTTAAATGTATGGAAAATCTGGCTCAGAGCTGTCAAATATGTACGGGAATTTGACACTACTGACAGAAAAACACGGCAACTAGCCACTCAATCGAGATATTTTTCATGTCTCTTTCTAACTCATGCCATCTTAAATAAATATTTGGGGACATCTTACACACGGTCTCTGACCCCAAACTAAGCAAAGCTTGTGATATGGCTGCCAGAGACTGATATACTACATATACATATTTTAGGCGTGGGTTCGATCCCCACCCAGGGCAAGTGGGTATTTATGTGATGAACATAGGTGTTTGCTCTGTGTCTGGGTGTAATTTAGTTACTATCTATATAAGTATGTATTTAAAAATATGTCTATGTAGTATATCAGTCTCTGGCAGCCATATCACAAGCTTTGCTTAGTTTGGGGTCAGAGGCCATGTGTAAGATGTCCTTAAATATTTTTTATATATAATTTTTTTAAATACATATTTATGTAGATAGTAACTAAATAACACCAGTAAATCATTGCATCTCATTCTTTCTTTTCTCGATCGACCAAATTATCCCTCTGGTATCTGTGATTTTTACTTACAATGAACACGATCTTTTTTGTATCGAAACTTTTTTTAAGAACAAAGCAACTCAACCCATAAAACTAAAAAAAACTCACTTGTGAAAAATAGTAATGAAAAAGTCACAGTTTGATTACAGGGGGGCGATTCTGTTAACCGATCTCGTTGCTGAGGTGATACGTTCCTGAACCTCTCTCGTTTTTATGACAGTCGGAATTGTCAAAAAAACGGTAGAGCTTCGATCTATGACGTAATAACGTGTGACTTTACTGAGTTATAACTAACGTGATACTCATCCGTTGCTCTGCCGTTCGAAAGCCGCCGCGAAACGTCAAAGATACAATTGATGACGTGAAAAGCGAGCGATGTTGAACCTTGATGTCAAAAGCAAATGACGTCACTAAGTGATACATTTTGTAGGTACTTAGGGCATTGATAGGGGGGGGGGGGCTGGGGGGGGAAGGTTCTTCGTCAAATTAGAGTTAGCTCAAAGAATCAAAATACTAAAGGTAGGTACTCTAGACATTTTTATCTTGCGATATCAAATCTACATGTCATTATGTAATAATCACATCGCAAGAAAATTAAAGTACTAACATTTTGAAAAACTTAACTTAAAAAAAATGTGATGGATTTTTGTTTCAATTTTGATAAAGCTAATTAAACCCTATTAAAAGCTTTTATACAAAAAATATTCGTATCATTTATTTATTCCTTTGGAGACTGCGCAGGGCCCACATGGCACAGATATTACACAAACACGTGTGGGGACTGAAGAGAGTTAAAATGTGCCTACTTATTGCCCATACACCACTGGCTTTTCAGTGAAGAAAAACATACAACAGAGGCGATCCGTGTTTAACAGTAGGTAGGAGATGTGTATTGTGAAGTCGTGATGGCCTAATCGCACATTTTATAGTCTTAATCTATTCCTATTCCCCCTCAGCCTCGATCTTTGCTTCTTCATTTTTTTAAGGGCTTAATTGACCTTCATGGATAGGCTATGTTCAACAATGGACTACTTCTAGAGGCCACAACGGAGCAAAAAGCCCGTTTGCAGTTCTTCCTCACTACACCTCTGATTCATTTGACAAACGAATGATGTATGTAAAAAAGCGGGGAAAGTGAAATACCTAAGTCAATACCACCACATTTAATGTTGTCAAATGCAAACCTATACTGTATAAAAAAAACCACTGAAAGAAACGTAGTTCTGAAATATAAACTTTGATCACAGACTTATCGTCTCATCCTTTTTATTAAATTGCAACTTTTAAAATGCCGAAATCTATGTTTTTTTACTTTAGCATGCAATAAAATGTGATGCCTGTTATATTTTTGTTAGTTTGATTACAATTTATCAGCAACATTGATTCGGGCATGGTATAAACCAAAATTGGTTTCCAGTTGTTTTTAAATCACTCTAATACTGCTTATCTAGTTTAGATACTTAGTGTAATGTGATCTTCGCATTTTATTCATATCAGCTAAATCAAAAGCATTAAACCGTAGGTTTACCTAATAATATGTACGATTTTGGAGAAAATCTAACAAGAAACATGTTTTTCTGACACATTTTTCATTTTAAAAAGGTTTTAGTAGTACTATAATTGTACTATTAATATATTTATGTAAAATAACAAATATTTTAAAATTTAGTTAATTTTATTAAACCACTAACTAAAATAGTTTTTTCGAAAATTCATCAAAATGATCAAGTGCCAATACTATCCAATTCTCCCCATAGTAAAAGCTAATTAATACGCTTGATTTTAAAATGGCAGAATTGTCAAGTGACAATCAATTGTAATGAATGACAATCATATGACAATCTCCTAACTACTAAAAGTAGCCGAAGTATAACCGAAGTATAGTCGAAGAACACCGAAATAGAAACCGGTGCAATAACGATCGCAACTCGGCTCGGCTACATTATTATAATTCTCCATGTGAATGACATGCTACACAAATGACCCCACGTGGTCTTGTGGATATCTTGTGGCTACGACCCAAGAGTGTTTTTAAGTGGAAGCTAGAAACACTCAGGACCGTCTGCAGAGTTTCTGGCGGGAGCCAGAAACGCACCGGTGCTCCCAGCACTTTGTGTGCCTACTCGCCTGGCAGTAGGGCCAGGCTTGTGCGGTCCTTTATGACAGCGTTGCCAGATACGCTGTTGTCCTCCTCGGGCCCGCTTGAGCTCGTAATACATACTCGTAGTATCGTAATTTTCATCATAAGTCCTAACTAGGGAAAACATACAACGACGTCTAAATCATAATTAGACCTACAATCACAATAAGACTCCTTACTAATTTTCTCTATTTTCAGCTTATTTTAGGTCGTCAAACGTTTAAACGTCAATGTCAATGTTCGTATTCATTTTTATGTGTTTTTATGACATATTAAATGTTTGGAGTATTTGAAGGTTGGTCCGGTGCGTTCAGACTACGCTACATTCTTTCTTAACCTATTTTAGAAAAAAGAGGATGTTATTAACTCTATTTCTTGTATTCCGTATATCACATATAGTTTTCATAATTAAATATTAAAAACAATCAGCAACCAGGCAGTCAGCTGCTATGAATAGGGCAAAGGGTACACTTATTCTTAATCACACTAAGGCTGCGTTTTCAAAAACGACACGCGAGGATGAAGTTACTTCCGATTTTTTTCTCAAAAACGCATCGGTCGCTTTGGAGAAATCTCGTGGCTACTCAATTTGAATTCAAGGCATTTTGACGTGACAACGTCTTATAAATTGGTTTGCCGGGTGACACTTCAAGAAACTGCGTTACGCTCCGCTCACGTTATGCGCTCACAATGAGAGCGAGTGAGAGGCACGCGTCCCTTCCACTCGGGCATGGTTAGCCCGCCTAAGAGCGAGAGAGACAGACATAAAGTCGTTGTCACGTAAAACTTTCGCCCGTATACCGACTTTACAGGCAACCAATTTTTTCTCTAGGTAATGTTTTAAGATTACCTTTGATAGGGTAGGCTCATTAAGGCTTGAAACTCCCTCCAATATCTACTGATCTACGCCTGTGAATTAGGTACGAGTATAACATTGAAATAGAAACAACCAAACCGTTTTCAAGTCATTTATTTATACTAGAGCAATTTTGTTTACAATAAAATATCTAAATCCACAGTCAAATGTATCAAATATTCTCTTACACAAGCAAAAAAAAATCCAGTAGAGTACGTCTATCGGATACGGTCTAATATTGTAGCATAGTCTGAATGATCTGTTGTACAAAACGAGTCAGCAACGATGCAGAAACGTTTCAGAAACGATACAGTATCACGTCACCTACACAAACAAACATATTGTATACACACTTATGTCGCTTAGGTCATTGACAATTTTGAATAACAAATGGAAACGAAGACTATCTCTATTTTCTCGCCTTTCAATTTTGTTTTCTTAAACTCCAACCATCTATCCAACTACAATTTGATCTGACTTCTTTTTTGAATTGAATAATTTCGTCGCAAATCTGTAAAAATATGAAATAATAAGATTAAAATAATAAAGCAAGAAAAAATCTGACATATCAGACTTAAGTCAAAACCAATATTTATTCAATGTGTGCGTTATTACTTTTTTTTCTGATGTTTGATTGCAACAAATAAGGTTTTGCTCACAAAAAGAGTTTATTAATTATTTAAACTGTATTTTTTATCCTCACCTGCTTTTTCTTTAACCCAAATAAGTCCGCCTTTGACCACCAACTCGCCTGATGGTAAGCGACGTTGTGGTCGAAGATGAAGCACGCAGACCTAGAAGATACCTATTCACTCTGACCTTGAAAAGCCATACATTATATCTCTTAGGAAATAGGAAAGCAGGAAGATGCCTGCTTGTTTTTTGGCTAAATCTAGTTATTGATATTTGATTCGCTTTCTGTGGATAGATTAATCTGATGATTGGGTTGCACAGATAATTGGTTGAGACACCTTTAATTCCGATAATAATACAATTTCATCTAATTCATTACAATACAATTTTATACTTTTTAGGGTTCCGTACCCAAAGGGAAAAACGGGACCCTATTACTAAGACTTCGATGTCCGTCTGTCCGTCTGTCCTTCAGTCTGCCTGTCTGTCTGTCACAGGGCTGTATCTCATGAACCATGATAGCTAGGCAGCTGAAATTTTCACAGATGATGTATTTCTGTTGCCGCTATAACAACAAATACTAAAAAGAGAATTAAATAAATATTTAAGGGGGGCTCCCATACAACAAACCTGATTTTTTAGATGTTTTTCGCTCTATATTAATAATGGTAACAGGTAGATGCTTGAAATTTTCACAGGATATTTAGTTTTATTTTCACTTCAATAATAAATAATAAAATTAAAATAAAATAAATATTTAAGGGGGGATCCCATACAGTACGGAACCCTCCGTGCGCGAGTCCGACTCGTACTTGGCCGATTATTTCCTGTATCAAATACCTACTCATTCTTAACTGACTGGCAATAAATAGTACCTCCTTATTCAAAACCCTTATTTAAAATTCTGTTAGCTTGTCAAAAGATCAAAATCACAGAGTAGGTACTTTGTTATTTACAGAAAATCAAAATTTTCTCCAATTTCAGCCGAATTTCATCAGGTTATTAAAAATGATGGTCATTAGCTAGCTTGCGCTTGAATATCGGCCACTTTAACTGAGCATTGCGTGCAATCAGCTTCGCGACCATCAACGGATGTCCTCTTGTCCACGGGCCAACTCTCAAACAACTACTGGGGCCTCTGCAGTGATCTTTCCAGTTCCCCGTGGTATCTACTTCTACGGAGCAGAATCCGGCGGCTCTCCTGTGATGGACGGGCCAGCTCTCCGTGACATCTACTATCACTTGGATTCTTCTGCAATGTCCATCCTAGCTCCTTGTGGTATCAACTACCACGGGGCATTCTTCGGCGGCTCTCCAGTGATCGACGAGCCATTTACCTGTACCACCTGCTACGAGATCTATTGCAATGGTCGTTGACTTTTTTGTTAGGGTAGCTCGCGGAGTGCGTACGTTAAAGTTTGGAGATATTTAGGTACACTACAGAAATAAATAAATAATAGGGGACATCTTACACACGATCAATATTACGATTACGTATTTTTTGAAATAAAATAATAACGTATTGCCTAATTTTGTTGGTTTAAATCATTTATCCTCGAAGCAGGTAACGAAACCCAAGTCCAACCTATGGGTTGCTACACACATATTGGTTCAGCACAATTGCCACTGTAGTAAAATCGAATCTGTGTTGATGAATCATTCGGTTCGGCAAATACCGATCGTGCCGAATGGAATTTAGCGAGGCGGGACGGATTGGATTTCGTGATTTACGTTTGGACTTGCGTAATTTGGAAGGTTTTTCTGTCTAGACGATACTGATAAATATTATGATTTATTTGAGATAACTCTTATTAGACGACGCCCCAACATCAATGCCCTGCCTGAATACGTACACTTAAGTTACGTCATTTCATTATGACATCGATCGTTATGTATTACGTCACACGATTTTGACGTCATCAATTTTATCTTCGACGTTTCGTGTCAGCTTTCAAACGTCGGAGCAACGGATTAGTTCACGAAAGTTTCGATTCAGTAACGTCACACTTACGTCACACGTTTTTACGTCATCAATCGAAGCTCTATCGTTTTTTTGAACGAGAGAGGTTCTAGAACGTATCACCTCAGCAACGAGATCGGTTAACAGAATCGCCCCCCAGGTCTTATTATGTGCCTAAAAGCTTCAGTAATCTATGACTGGTGGACTGAATGTCCCCCGGGTAGCACGGTGTAACAAACCTAGCCTATCCTGACGCCGAAATGTAACAATCCCTAGCCTAGCCTGCCTAAATAACCTCGTTTATAAACCTAAGAAAAGTAGAAACTATTTTATGAAACCTGCCTGAATAAAATGTCAGATAAAATGATTGAAGAAACTTCATTTGCCTTCAATGAATCCTAGCTTTATGTCAAACTAGCTATGCGTCCTATTTCCACCTGATTGTGATGAAATTATGAAATGAACCTCATGAAAGAAATATCCTAAGATGTTAAGAATGCATTAAATATCGATACAGACATTAAATATGAACCTAGCTTACATTTCATAATGATAAATAACAAGAAATACAAAAAACGTAACTATGAACCTCGCAGGTTCAAGGAAGAATTATACTCCTAACGCCTTCTGCTTGATAAAAGACAGTCTACATATTGATACTAGTATTCAGCAGTGCGATTCCTAATTTATTTACCTATTTATACGTGTGTTTGGCCAGTGTTCGTTTAGTAGTGGATCCTGCGTTATAGACCGCATAAACCCTAGGTAAAGGTGATTCAAAATTCCTACCTGTCTAATAGATTACCTAAGTTCAGAACGAAAATCCTATGTTTTACCTATTTTGAGCTTCTATGAACCTGAAAGTATATTACTAATCTCAGAGTGAAAGGAGTATCTAACTAATGTCTCAAGAGCTATTTAAAATTAATGATTCTAGAGCTTCTCTGTTTTACAAGGAGTTATTTAGAATATTTTTGAATTAAATAAATAAGCTTTAATAAAGCTAGGTATAAAATATTGTTCAAGTTACATAAGAAAATATTAGACATGAGATGAGAAGGAAATTCCATTAGACTAGTAGGTACTTTAGAACAAAGAAACTCTATTGTTGAACTAATATTATTATCAAACTACGAATATAATAAAAGATATAAATGCCAGAAAGAATAGTATTGATTTATTTCTGACAGTTAGTTAATTTCAATATTTTAAATTTATTCAATTTTATTTAGGTATCAGAGATTTATTTTATTTTATGTTTACCTCTGATTATTTAGTCATGGCGCTCGAGAGAGCTGAAAACCATGAAAATGACTCTACTCTGCTTTCGTAAATCTAACGCCATCCTGGAAAAAGAAAGCAGGAAAGAAAAAACCAGGAGTCGCGAGTGTGTCTGTCTAAGATCAGTCAACTTATCTACATCACTTCATAAAGTCAGGAAAATCATAAATCTTGCATGAATTCCAGAGTGTTCTCAAGAAAAGCTCCAAGATTACTATAGGTAAAGGTTCGAGAATCGACTTCGCCTTATAAAATAATATTCAAATCAATAAGCTTTCAATAGCTTTATTTCAAAGTGATCAGAATTTACACTCTTATACGGACACGGGAAATCCCTCCATTTCGGAAATGAGAAACACTGGCCCAAGCTCTATCTGGCTTCAAGAGTTCTGCACACTAATGAAAATAGGGGAACTGGGGGCATGATGGGGTAGCGAGGTAAGATGGGGTCACGCACACATACAAGAAACGAAACGTCTCCGCGAGGCACCGGATTAGCCAATCACAAGCCGCTTTCGAACGATAATCAGTGCGGCCATGACAGTCGGCGAGAGTGCGCACGTTCTTTGTTTATGAATAAATTTCTGTTAAAGTGCATAATTGATGTAATATTGTGTGTTTTTTAACGTCTTCAGACACAGGTAAGAAAAGGGGTGAAACTGTTGCATTTACTTGCCTTTTTTTTAAAGTTTTCCTTACTGTTGATAGGCACATTCAAAATTACATTAGTCCCAAACATGTATTTTATAAATTTTATTTTTTTTAAACACGGTGTTCGGGGCAAGACGGTTTAAGTCATACGGGGCATAATGGGGTACCTAAAATCAACTGAAAATTGGGTAAAATGTCAACTCTGTGAGCGGTGGGCTCATACTGCATGTGCTGGGGTGGATGATGAAGACTTAAAGGAAGTACTGATATGCTTGTTCTGTGAAGAAGAATAAGAATCCCATCTTGCCCCAAGACCCCATCATGCCCCATTTATCACGCCCCATCATGCCCCACATACGGGGTAAGATGGTTTTTTCACGTGTTCCTAAAAAAAATATTATTATTAGAAATTTATGATAAATGTTCGTCCAAAGATTATGCCAGTTAATAGTTAATTAAATAATTAAAGTGCCATAAATAAATGAAAACACTATATTGATTATTACTGTGTCTTTTTGTTGCTTTCCCTTAGCGTCCCCATCATGCCCCTAGTTCCCCTACAGCATTGATCGAGTAGCACTTACGGCTAGTATTAAAATAATGAGATGTAGCAATAATAAGATATAGCAATAGTCGACTCTTCAATCCCCATAATATAAATAAATGACATTTTATCTATGAACACTCTGTCCTTCGCAAATTGTACGAGTAGGTAAAGCACGTCATGTCTGGAAATTTCTCAATTTCTGGAGATTCTCAATCCGCATAGAATATAATATCTTAAGATTTTATGTTCACAAATAGTCGAAGCTGAAAAAGACAAATAATTAAAACATTTGTAATTCATACATAGAATCATAAAGGGCGAGAGTTAGAAGCTTCTATCTTCTACTCGTGAGTAAATGCTCAATGAAGGATAGTTTCGTCAGTAACATACGAGTACTTCTATAGAGTAGGAAACATCGTAAGTCAACTTATGCAAGACCGCCATAGGAACCTGAAGATGTATGCGTATTTATCAACCCGCAACAGGTCAGAGTAGATAATATTGCCTTGTTTCTGTGGTGTAGCGTAGCGTCGTAAGCAACTCGTTCATACTCATAAAAGAATAGATACGTGTGAGAATCCTCCATACCGCATCGTTTCAGTAAGGCGGATATAGGCCTATCTCCATATGATAGACCTCCTCTTTTCATCTGATGTCCATTTGTACATTAATACAACAGTAAATCATCCAAAAGTCCAATGCAGTACTGATCTGGCCGACTCGCAGGAACATCATCTGCTGAACAATTCTATACCTACTATGATATATCTATTTAAAAAGTGATACGATTATACGAAACCAAATCCTCTAGGAACATCCTCGTCCTTCGATCGAAAACAACTTTCTTCCAACTTCCACTTTTTAGACCAGGAACAAAATTCTCCTAGTTAGTAAACTCTTCTCTGCTCTTCCTTTCTCTGAATCTTGCGGCACAAAACTAAAAATATCCTAAAAAATGAAATATTCCAACATTTTCCTATAATTTTCTCAAGTGAAGTCCCTGCTGTCCGTCCCGTCAAATTCCCTGTTCTTTTTTTTCTCTTATTTTAAATTCTCAAATTCTGCAAAGAGTTTTCACACCTAGATTGAAGAACTGTTGCTTTTTTAAAATGTTTTATTTGAATGGAAAGTTTCTTTAGATAATATTAGAAAGAATGTAAGAGACTTCTGATCTACAACAATGCCTTCCTCCTATGCCTAATTACTCAGATGTGGACGATCAAACCATCTGAGGTTTGTTACAACGGCAAGGGGAGAAAACCATTTTGTCCACTCTTTAATGTCAGATCATCCATACTTTATTTCCTCTTCGACGGGACATAATGGTGGAAAGACTATTAGTCCCTTTGCCATGCTTCCCGGGGCAGCTCTGCATCACCGTTCCTCGAAACCTTGTCTTCTCATCTCACAGCAATCTACAGCGGTGGAGCCAGATGAGAACTGAAGTGACGCCAATTACGGCGTAGAACCGGCTCGGCATGCCGTAACGAACCGATCGCTAATTCAACCTAGGGTTACCATATCTTAGGATATGTCCTAACATCTTATCATTTCATCTTCTTAAAATCGAGGCCGGACTTCGGCAATCTCCAGATTTTTTAAAGTAGCGAATAATAATTTATTTAATCAGGCTCTACTCAGAAATTTCTAACCTTATTGTGTGATCGCTTCCAAAAAAGAGGCTGCTTTGAGCAATTCATCGATCTAACAATCATTCTACGAATTCTTGACAAATATTTTTGTCTTCTTCTTTTCAGTCACAGAATGTCCAGTTGTCCACTGCTAGTTTTAAGCAAAAATAAATTACGATAAAAAATACCGTTTTAAAAATACAAGATTTTGAGATCCTGGATATCATGAAGCAGCAGAGTGCTAGCCAAGACAAGTAAAACGAGCCCGAACACGACGACGGGTCTATCTTGTTTAGTAAAGAAGTTGCTATGGCCGTCTTCCGACTCCATCATCAGATCAGCTCCATGGTACCTACCATAATTATTATTGCATTGTCACGCGATATAGGTACATATGCGTGCCAAAAGCCAATGCCGGTTTTTGTATGGAAGGTGAAGCTCTTTTTTTTCGCGCGGCTATCAACCAAACCTTGTTTTTATAGTTTATTTATTTATTTAACACTTTATTGCACACCATTTGTACAAAAGGAGGACTTAACGCTAAATAGCATTATCTACCAGTCAACCTATAGGTAGAAAACATTGGATTGTAGGCATGAATAAACAAACAAAGAGATACATTAACTAAAATCAACAAAAATCTAAACTAAAAAATGATATAACTATACGAAATATTAATACAATTTCAATATAAATAAAATGCATAAACTTACATAAACTATTATAATACATGATAAGATGATATCTGGTAAAAGATAAAATAGCTTATCCTATGTGTTTGAGGTTTTGGACAACTCTAAGTAATGCTCCCGCACAAGACGCTTAAAGACCGCCTTCGAAGGCGCTTGCCGAATAATGGATGGAAGCTTATTCCAAAGGCGCACGGCTACAACACGGAAAGAGTCATGCACAAAAGACGTACTGTGCCTCGGGGTGCTGAGAAGAAGAATATTGCAGGACCTCGGTGGCCTAGTGACAACGTCAGTTAGATAGTTCAGTATAGTGTAACAAATGATGATTATGAAATGCTGCAGCTGTAGTTTCAGTCCAAAAAGAGTTATAAGACTTAGAAGTTGGTTTTGATTTATTCGTTTTTAAGGTTATTTTTATTACCTAGGCGCATGTTACGAGCAGAGCTGACATAAATAAAAGCTGTTCAATGCTTTTAAAATTGTCAGGAGTGAGGTTGCACCAACTATCTCGTCTTCTGCAAACTTCATCCACATATTATCTGTTTTGGTCTGTAATGTGATAATTGACTAATTACTTGAAAGATGTCATGGTGATGGAAGAAATCGCTTCAATAAGGCCGCCATTGTACTTATACATACTATAATGTTATGTCTTTGTGTGTAATGAAGTGTTTCATTCTTTCATTCCTTTATTTAATCGTGTATAATAAGTACATACCGCGTAATATATCTGTTGTCTACGATAACACTAGAGATTTATAATCATAGCAGTGCTAGATAGATATATTTTGTGGTACATATTAAAAACACACAGACTAACATTTGGTATTCAATCAAACTACGAACTAATTATATTGCATTTATTAGAAATTACGATGTGTTCTGTACTTATATATACTGTAATGTTGCAAACGGGGAAGCCGTTTGCAGCACCACAAGTTAAAAGAGAAATTAGAGAGGAACCCGTAATGTTGCAAGCGGGGGAGCCGGTTGCAGCACCACAGGTTAAGAGTCTTCAGAGAACCTAACCAAAGAGTCCTACCTAGTGGATAGGATCCCTAACGGTTCGGAGAGAGGAGATTAAAACAGAAAACTAACCTTAGTATTTACACATTTATTTACACTAACACACACTGCACTTATCGTCTATTAAATCTTGAAGAAACGGAGAGAGAGAGAGAGAGAATTTTGAAGGAGTCCTTGGAAAGTTAGCCAAAAAGGGAGAGGGTAGCACTCGTAGAACCACGCTGGAGGCTGGCCGAGGATTTTCAATAGCCTGAGCTGGACCCGCCGATAGTGTGGCGCCAGCAAGGTAGCGCTAAGCGAGCGCTAGCGTGGAGACATCTGTCGACTGAGGTGGAGGCGCCGGCCCAAACCGGCCGACAGGCGCCGGCCCAAACTGGCCGACAGGGTTCGAAGTCAGCGCCAGCCCAGTGCTCCAGGTTAGGGGTCAGTGGCCCCAAAACAAGAGATCCACCTGGAATCAAAGTCAAAGGGACCGGAGCCTCTCACCCTGCCTTTTTTTTTTTTTTTTTTGAATGACTTATAGCTGTTGGCCACTGAGGCCTCTACAGCTTACCGGACATGGGCGAGCGCGGATGGCGGCTGAGCCCTAAGATTAGGTTATAGGGTGACTAGCGCAAGGGCACCTGAGAAGGTACGGACCTCGGCTTGGGCCGTCACCCGGCGGGGGAGATCAGACTTGCCCGGGCACCCCAGATGGGGTGTGCCCTGTGGCCCTAATGGGTTGAGCTGGTTGACTATTTGGAGAGAATCTAACCGATCTTCTGACAGATCCGGAGGGTCCTCGACCTCGCCGGCGAGGTCGGTGTGTGACTGTGTGCCTATGGTAACCGGCGCCTATACCAAAGACGGAATACTTCCTGTTGCAGGGAGCTGTCGGATCGGGCACCCTGCCTGTTACTCGACGCTCATGCCGTTTACAGGACTCGTCCACGCAAACTCAAATTCACATCTTTACATTTTTATAAAAAAAAAAAGGTGTCTTCCAGATCACTTCCAACTCAAGACTGCCCGAATTTTACCAAACAAGGATCGCTGATCCTGTCAGAGATAAACATTTCAAAAATTTAAATAATTTCACAATTAGAATTGTAAGTTGGCAGTGTTATCGTTGAAAGAGTCTGAATGTAGAGAAGCTAACAAAAAGGTTAGTTTCTCTACATTTCCCCCAAAACCCCAGAAAAATTTTCACTCATTGAAAATTTTGCAGGTTAAGAACAAGACCTTGACCATCCAGACAGATTCACACACATCTTCCATACTCCCTCGCACGCACACTCAATCATAAGTTGGGGTTATGGTTCACAATCCATGATGACCATACTCCACAAGGAATTATTCGATTATAACGAAGGCTTATTTTTTTTAGATTTAGGTGTCGTAACCCGCACCTTTTCGAGAACCCTATAAAAGTCAAAATAAAAAATATTTACAAGTTACACATATTAAGCCCAAGGAAGCCTTAATACTTTTCAGAGATATGAATAGAAAAAAGTAATTTTCTATTCAAATTTTAAAGTTAATATTTAAATTGCAACGTGTGCAATTTGAAATATCAAAAGATAAAAGCACAATATAGGCTTTATTGGTAACTTAACCATTGTGCAAGCCTTTTATTAAAAAAAAAAAATCAAGGGTATTACAAAAAATAAGCCAAAGGGTTTAGATTCTTTGTGAAGCATTAACAGGTAGTACTTTTATACGTAAAAAAGAATTACATGAATACAAAATCATAACATTATTAGTACTCATTATACACCAAACAAAACGAAAACTATTAGGTACAACCTTCTTAAGAAAACAAAAACATAGATTAAAACTAGTTTAAAAAAGAAAAATCATTATAATATATATAATACAATAATATAATACAAGTTAGCATTTAATTTCTTTAACATGCCATCTACCTCTCGAACCGTTAGGGTCCTCCAAGTCAAAGACCAAAGAAATGACTGAAGACGTATGAGAGCAGAGAGAGACTCGCGGAATAATTTACACGTAATACCAGGTAGTAATAGAATATAATTTATATATGAGGCCCAGTGTTGATATGTACTACTATGTACTACGAAGAGTGTTCAGCTGTAAGTTAGGTAACTTACAAACTGTATGTGACGTACACTGAGAGGATACTCTCCTCCAGCTCGTCGTATAGTCTCCCAAACCCCAACTTGAAGGTGACCGTTAGGTTTTAACACCGCCAAGCGAAGAATGGGTGTAAGTTACAGAGGTAACCAGGTAGTAAGTGACTGTATGTAGGGGTGCGGTATTTATGTAGCCTGTGTACTGTAAAGTCAAGTATAGAGTAATGTATGGAGAATCGGAGTATGATAACCAAAAGAGAACCAAAATACCTAACGTGTAAGCGATGGGTGGATACTTGTGGAAGTATCGGTTTAGAATTTAGGAAAAAAAGAAAACAAGTAACAGTAAAATAAGAAAATATAAGTAGTCAGGGGTGGATAAGTAAAAAGGTCGGGCGCCAAACTGTAATGTTGCAAACGGGGAAGCCGTTTGCAGCACCACAAGTTAAAAGAGAAATTAGAGAGGAACCCGTAATGTTGCAAGCGGGGGAGCCGGTTGCAGCACCACAGGTTAAGAGTCTTCAGAGAACCTAACCAAAGAGTCCTACCTAGTGGATAGGATCCCTAACGGTTCGGAGAGAGGAGATTAAAACAGAAAACTAACCTTAGTATTTACACATTTATTTACACTAACACACACTGCACTTATCGTCTATTAAATCTTGAAGAAACGGAGAGAGAGAGAGAGAGAATTTTGAAGGAGTCCTTGGAAAGTTAGCCAAAAAGGGAGAGGGTAGCACTCGTAGAACCACGCTGGAGGCTGGCCGAGGATTTTCAATAGCCTGAGCTGGACCCGCCGATAGTGTGGCGCCAGCAAGGTAGCGCTAAGCGAGCGCTAGCGTGGAGACATCTGTCGACTGAGGTGGAGGCGCCGGCCCAAACCGGCCGACAGGCGCCGGCCCAAACTGGCCGACAGGGTTCGAAGTCAGCGCCAGCCCAGTGCTCCAGGGTAGGGGTCAGTGGCCCCAAAACAAGAGATCCACCTGGAATCAAAGTCAAAGGGACCGGAGCCTCTCACCCTGCCTGTTACTCGACGCTCTTGCCGTTTACAGGACTCGTCCACGCAAACTCAAATTCACATCTTTACATTTTTATAAAAAAAAAGGTGTCTTCCAGATCACTTCCAACTCAAGACTGTCCGAATTTTACCAAACAAGGATCGCTGATCCTGTCAGAGATAAACATTTCAAAAATTTAAATAATTTCACAATTAGAATTGTAAGTTGGCAGTGTTATCGTTGAAAGAGTCTGAATGTAGAGAAGCTAACAAAAAGGTTAGTTTCTCTACATATTGTAGTAATAATAATGTAGCTGGGTACCGATAGTAGGTACCGATCTAACGATTATTTGAATGTTTTAAAGGATCTATTATGCAGTATCTTTACAAAAAGTTGATGAATACCTACAAACTTCTAACTCGCATATCTTATTTCGGACTGAGGATACAATTTTTTTGTTTAATAAACGTCGTTTATAACATCTTATTGTACTAAAAAAACAAGGTTTGGTTGATGGCCGTGCTAAATTTTTCTTTTTTTAAAAGGAGCCACTTTCAGTCATTGGCTTTTCAGCTCAATCGGAAACCGGGAAGTTGGTCAAATGTACTCGTAACTTGCGAGATTCCACCCGAACTTACACATACATAGGTAGCATTACAAGTTAATACAGCCATTGCAAGTTAAGTAAAAGCTTGTAAAAATGCTGCTGGCCGATGTGACCAGCAGTCATCGACTCTACTACTATTGACATAACTCTCTAATAGGATAACTTTTTGATCCATCGATCATCAGTCCTCCGTGCTTTGCTCTACCCACTGCCATTTCAACTTACCAACCACTAGCATGTGTCGAAATAAATTTAACGAACAATGATTTCTCAATATGTGGCAATTATACAGGCATGTGACAAGTGGATGTTTTAAACTCGCTAGCCTTTCTTTGTTTATTACGGGTGCAGAACGCAACAGGACTTTTCAATCCTATATCTGGTAACCCTAATGCCACCCGCCATCACGTCGGTAATTAAACACAGCTGAGGTGAGAATGTGGCTTCGAGATAAACGTATCAACTTAGTTATAGACGCTCTAATTCCTATGCAAACGTGAGTAAAGTGGATATTATAGCGCACGTTACTTTTTAGGGTTCCGTACCCAAAGGGAAAAACGGGACCCTATTACTAAGACTTCGATGTCCGTCTGTCCGTCTGTCTGTCTGTCTGTCACCGGGCTGTATCTCATGAACCATGATAGCTAGGCAGCTGAAATTTTCACAGATGATGTATTTCTGTTGCCGCTATAACAACAAATACTAAAAAGAGAATTAAATAAATATTTAAGGGGGGCTCCCATACAACAAACCTGAATTTTTAGACATTTTTCGCTCTATATTAATAATGGTAACAGGTAAATGTTTGAAATTTTCACAGAATATTTAGTTTTATATTTTCTTCAATAATAAATAATAAAACTAAAATAAAATAAATATTTAAGGGGGGCTCCCATACAGTACAGAACCCTCCGACTCGTACTTGGCCGATTATTTCAAGTATATGAGAGCCTTTAATCTACAGCGAGTACTTGTTCTACTCGGCTCAGCCGATTTCTTCAAATTTCAAATGAGACCACCTCGGGAGTATACCCTTTCGAACTTTCGAATTTTTCGATTCGGTTCACAATTGGCGACATTATCGATGAGCATAATATATATACGCAAAAAAAAATACATACAGACGAACATAGAACGTCCTTCTGTTTGGAAGTCGGTTAAAAAATATGAAATGAAGTACTATCTACCTACTTAATTTATGATGATGGTTGCGCCTCGTTTGGCTCTTACGGCGCGGACATGACCACCTTCAGGTTTAAGCCGGAGACACTTTGACGAGTCACAGGTTCTCACTCTGACACATTTATTTTACTTACTTTTTAAAACAGTAGAAACTAAAAATATCAACTCGCACAAATACTTTCTCCAAACCTATCAATAAAATCACGCGATCCTCGAAAGCCTGAAGTGGCCCAACCTTTGTTACCTACCGATCCCAAAGGTCCCAAAGGCCCCAAGACAATGTTTCTAGCGCCACAAATCACAAGACGGAACAGTGACCGCTGATAAGCCCCTTGGGACTGATAACAAACCGACCTCTGAAAAAATAACACCTAAAACGAAAAGGTTGTACATTGTTTTTGTTCGTTGAGGGTCAAGAACTTTTCCGATTTACATATTTTTCAGTTTAATGACTTTTTAGGCGTTATAATATCTGTTTTTGGGTCGAGATCCTGATCTGCATAATCCACTGAAGTTTGAACTGAAAAACCTTGGATAGAAAGGGTTTTGTTTTCTACCGCCCTGTCATGGAGCGCTCGATATTGCCAATTGCTGCCTTGTAATCTTCTACAATATTGACATCTTGCTCATAAATTAACTTATTACCTAAAGAAATATGAAAGATGATATTTTCCCTTCTTGAGAATAGATGAAATCACTTCTAATCTTTACATGATTCATGATTGACTGCCTCGGTGGCTCAGTTGTTACTGACCCTGACTCCTGTGTCAAAGAGGCTTTGGTTCGATTTCCACCCAGGGATAAAACGTTTATGTGATAAACATAAGTGTTTGCTCTGTGTCTGGTTGTTATTTAGATATTATCTATAAAAGTATGTATTTAAAAATATGTATATGTAGTATATCAGTCTCTAGCAGCCATATCACAAGCTTGGTTTAGGGGATCAAAAACCGTGTGCAAGATGTCCCCTAATACTTACTTTTTATTTATTCATTTTTAGTAATAAAATATGATTGAAATATAGTTTAATTAACCGACTTCCAAAAAGGAGGAGATTCTATGTTCGTCTGTATGTATTTTTTTTGTGTATGTTCAACAATAATGTAAACAATTCTAGGGAAATATTCGAATTTTGCACACGATGGAAGGTGCTTTTACCATTTTTTGCGAAAAATAATGATCATACATACTTTTGCCACCTACAATCTACATTGAATAGGTAAACTAACTTTTATGTATTGACATAATCAGATAAACACATGTAGGTACTGTGAGTATGTTTATTTAACGCACTTTAGGTAATATATCTTCTATTAATACGACTTGTATATAAGTAAGTAGTTCCCCGTGGTAGATCCATAGATTTGTCGGTATATTACACGGTCTGTAATTCCATAACTGCGAAAACGTATGACTATGGAGATCTAGAGAGAGGCTTTTGTCTTTACCCGACACGACAGATGAATATGTAATAAGTAGCAAATACTCATATCATTTATCAAAATGCATGCTCACAAAATATAATATTGCCGAATGCAGTGGTGGTAAAGTTTAAGGGCCCTATTGAATAAATTAGTTTAATATCTAAATCAATCAATATTATACAGAAATACAGAAATTTTTATTTGCAACAAAAATAAGAGGTACAATACATAACGACAAAAGAAATGATAAACACAAAAAACAACAGTATTTTACCTAGTATTTCTGTCACAAAACTGGTCCATTAATATTACATAAAGTAATTAAAAAAAAAACCGGTAAAAATTTAACAACTGTAATAATTATATTTTTTTTAAATATTGTCTTCGCAAAATATACAAGTAGACAAGAAATAGGTTTCGCTCCCAAACTTACAGTTTTCATCTCAGACAGCATATCTGGTCGTAGTCGAACACCCAAGTCGAACGAATTGTCGTTCGACTTGGGTGTTACGATTCTTTCTCCTATCCAACGACGTCAGGAGTCAGTCAAGGGTCATCCTTGGGTCCGATGCTATTTTCAGCAATTATAAATGATTTAGAGAAATGCCTTCAATACTGTAAATGTCTCATATATGCAGATGATGCTAAATTAGTGGCTATTATTAAATCTCTTAACGATATCAGTACAGTGCAAAAAGACCTAGATGCAATAGAGCAGTGGTGTGAAAAAAACAAACTGTACCTAAATATAGACAAATGCCAGTTTATGAGCTTTACCAGATCTGCGCACACCATCGGACTACAATATAGTATTAACAAAAAACATTTGACTAGAACCCTATCCGTAAAAGACCTCGGCGTTATATTTGACTCGAAACTTACCTTCCACAATCATATCTACAATCTCACCATAGACTGCTTCAAACGACTGGGCTTTGTTACAAGAAATTGTAAGGAGTTTAAAAATGATAAAGCCGTCGTTCTCCTGTACAACGCTCTCATTAGATCCAAACTGGAAGCTAGTTCTATTGTTTGGAGCCCTTATGAAAAGACATACGCACACATGTTAGAAAAAGTTCAAAAACGCTTCCTCCGTTTCTTATTTAAGAAAAAATACGTTTATTACCCGTACATATATCCAACTAGCTACCTACATTAGGGTAGACATTAGGTTTCAATTCACTAGAAACATGAAGATTATACGACAACCTACAAACGGTCCACAGAATTCAAAACTAGACTGCCCTGACTTACTCTGCGAAGTCACTCGCATAAATGTGCCCGAACAGCGAGCCAAATTTCGGAACGGAACTCACGCAGTGCTCGGTGCGCGTCTTCCTCTATTCTCACCGGCACCCGCGCACACTGTCGCGCGCCAGCAGTCCCCCTTCTGTCGTGCACACCACCATCTTAACGCCCTCAGCGCCTCCCGCTAGTAGATATCTTTGCCGACGAATGGACAACTATTGCTAAAAATATTCTTTCATATTGCGAAGAAGTCAAATTATGATCTCAAATTTTATTCCTAACATTTAACGGTAGGTAAGTATAGTTAGCGTAAAAATTTATAAAAATTATAATAATACGTTGTTATTCCTATTAATTTTATTTCATGTTTGTATATTATATTCTATTTTTATGTAACATTTTTATTCGTAGTCTTTAAGCATAAAAAATGTAACGCCTAGTATTAAGTGATGTAAGTTACATTTTTTGTAAATAAACGAATTGAATTGAATTGAATTGAAGACATGTCTCGCGATATCTGCGGTAATTCCATATATCTACGAAAGCGTACGACAATCTGGCGGCATATTGAAATCTCGTCGGAGAGCCGTCGAGTGGAACGTCAGACGCACTCGGTCCCGGCAAATACATCCATGGTCCCGGCCCACATAGATATTACTTCATAATTTACCTATTAGGTGCCTCTTGTAGTGCAACTTGGGATTGTTTATCGACTATTCGCGAAAATGTTGCTTAGCAAGCCAAAAACATTGGAAAATAATCAGCTTCTCGCGCACGAACTTTCCGCACCGTATGGGAGTGCACCCTTAATATATTTTATTTTTTGAAGTTAATATACCTACATATATGAATTTTGGGTCTAGCGGAGCGAGACCCATAATTAAAACTGAATCTTCTGTCATTATTTCAAGCATCTCTACATGTTGCCGCCATTATTAATATCAAGCAAAAAAATCACGTTTCTTGTATGGGAGCCCCCCTTAAATATTTATTTTATTTTAATTTAACTTTTTATTTTTCAAGTGAATATACAATTGAATATTCTGTGAATAATTCAAGCGTCTTCCTGTTACCATTATTATATCGGGCGAAAAACGGCTAAAAATTCAGGATTGCTGTATGGGAGCCCTCCTTTAATATTTATTTTATTCTGTTTCTAGTATGTACCTATTTGTTGTCACAGCGGCAACAGAAATTTATCATCTGTGAAAATTTCAGCGTTCTAGCTATCACGGTTCATGAGATGCCTGGTGATAGACAGATGGACATCGAGCGCCATCCTGCAGTATGCCCACCTTGTGAGTAGACGTCCTACGCTGCGCTTGTCAGTAGGTAGGTATGTGGAGAGAACTTTGAAACCCCATTGGCAGTCAGTCCTGCGCACTATACCTATCCCTGTCTACTGCCATTACAACTCGCAATAAACATTGTACCAGCATTTTTAATAGTCCACTGCAGGACGTTGGCCTACCCACGAAGGATGATTGGGCCATATCCACCACGCTGGCCCAGTGCGGTTTGGTGGATTCAGATACGTCATTGAATTTATTTTACGGACATATGCAGGTTGCCTCACGATGTTTTCCTTCACCGAAATGCCAGTGGTGTGAAATTCCGTACATAAGTTCCAAAGAAACTCATTGGTACGAGACCGGGATTGAACCCACGACCTCAATAATGACAGGCCAGCGCTACAACCACTAGACCAACATGGCTATTATAAACATATTCGGACGCAAATTACGGATCCCTTAGCTCGCACAGCTTAGTTCCTAGAGCATCTTTAGACAGTCTACGAGCATCCTTCCTAGATAGCGCCATTACCGTTCCAAGAACTAATTTGCACATAAAGTGCCATTCAGTTACGCAGATCGTCATTAAGCTGCGACCACACTGGACAGCGTCAGCTAACAATAACAACGTAAGCAGAAATCACATAGAAGTGCTATCCTAGACGTATAACCCCGGGGGAGCAATCGAGAAGAAAGGTTGCCCCTCAGGGGTTTCCTAAGCTTCGCACAATCAAATTTAGCTGCACCGCGGCAGGGTTAATCGAGGATTA
Organism: Hypomecis atomaria; assembly: GCA_964007245.1. Classification (NCBI taxonomy): domain Eukaryota; kingdom Metazoa; phylum Arthropoda; class Insecta; order Lepidoptera; family Geometridae; genus Hypomecis; species Hypomecis atomaria. The sequence goes on along the minus strand of OZ023294.1, from coordinate 10,844,122 downwards.
GGTAAATTGGACCCGTAACAAGAGGAAAGTTGGGGAAAACAGTAACGCCACTCGCGTGATACTAATAATGTATAGGTAACTAACTATCTCATTTTTTGCTTGGCTATAGAAAGGGAAACGACCATTATTTTTCGCAAAAAATGACAAAACCGCCTTCCACCGTGTACAAGATTCGATTTTTACGCTCGAATTGTTTACAGTATTGTTGATTTTTCAAAAACAGCTCAGCCGATTTCTGTAGAATTTAAATGGGATCAACTCGGGAGCATACTCTTTCGAACTAAAAAATAATTTTTCGATTCGGTTCACAATTGGCGAAATTATCGATGGACATACACAATAAAAAACTCCTTCTTTTTGGAAGTCGGTTAAAAAGTAACGTAGGTAATACAGGGTTACTAGCACAGGGTATATTAAACTGCATGAAAGGGGTTTAAATTTCTAATTAAGAACAACTTTTACTACGTGTGGTTCCATAGTAACTAACCTGGAATTCTAGAAAATAAAACAAAATTCTGGGTTGCGGTTTTGTACGGGACAGCTCCCATTACAAAACGCAACTCAGAATCGACAAATTATATGAAACAGTTGAGGAAACGCCTGATGGAAATCGAAGTTTTGGCCGAAGCTTATTATCGATTTTATTATTAAAGACATAGAAAATAAATATAACAACCGTTAAGTAAGGCACTAGAGAAATGGGAAACGTATGGGGAGCATACATAACAATTTTCTCATGAACCTAGTAGAAAATGAAAAGCACAGTGAAATTTTAAAAATACCTACCAATACCGGTAAATAGATGTCTTCTATAAAATTTACTTTGAATACGGCTGCTGATTCACATAAGGGTCGAAGGATAAACAAACATCGATCCAAGTTAGATTGCGCAAAGATTAAAGTAAACATTTTCCCCTAAACAAAACGTGTGATTGATCCTTGTGCTTCTGATTTGCAGCCGATTTCAAAAAAATCAGCCAAGTACGAGTCGGACTCGCGCACGAAGGGTTCCGTACTGTTTGGAAGCCCCCCTTAAACATTTATTTTAATTTAATTATTTATTATTGAAGTAAGTTACTTACTTTATTATTGAAGTGAATATACAACTAAATAATCTGTGAATATTTGAAGCTTCTACCTGTTGCCAATATTAATAAAGAGCTAAAAAATTTAGATTTGTTGTATGGGAGCCCCCCTTAAATGTTTTTTTATTTAGTATATTTTGTTGCTCGGCAACATATACTCGTACATCAACGGAGAAAATTTCAACTTTCTAGATATCATGGTTCATGAGATACAGCATGGTGACAGATAGACAGACAGACGCACGAACAGCGGAGTCTTAGTAATAGGGTCCCGTTTTTACCCTTTGGGTACGGAACCCTAAAAAGGTAATGGTTCAATAGAAATTGACCGAGGGAACAAGGTGAGAATCTCAGTTTTGACTTGACAATTTTCGCTTTCGTCTGCCCGAATGTTGATTCATATTCATATTCGTTTATTTAATAAAATTAATTAACATGTCAACGTTATTCTCCTCTATAGTTCACAGTTTTTAGGGTTCCGTACCCAAAGGGTAAAAACGGGACCCTATTACTAAGACTGCGATGTCCATCTGTCCGTCTGTCTGTCTGTCTGTCTGTCACCGGGCTGTATCTCATGAACCATGATAGCTAGGCAGCTGAAATTTTTACAGATGATGTATTTCTGTTGCCGCTGTAACAACAAATACTAAAAACAGAATAAAATAAATATTTAAGGGGGGCTCCCATACAACAAACGTGATTTTATGAGTTTTTTGCTCGGCATTAATAACTGCAAGGGGAATGGGGCTTCCATGCGGTACGGAACTCTTCGTGCGCGAGTCCGACTCGCACTTGGCCGATTTTTTTTCACATCTTGTTTAAATTTGGTAGATACTCAGATTCTATATTATATTTGAACTTTTTTATCGTCAGCGATTAGGCATGATGACTAAAAAAATGTAATTATAGTCTGACCGTTTAACTGAGTCCACGCCTGCGCGGTACAGGGGCGCGGGGGTAGACGACAAAGTGGGATTGACGGTCAGACTATAGACTGTTAGATAGACCTCAGAAGAATTACAAGTAATAGAAGTATTGCTCAAATAAAAACTACGTTACAGCTGTCTTATTCATATCTGACAGCATACGCGAGAGTGAATAGAACAAAAAAAACGCAATGTAAATACGTCAAAATCACCAGTTTGAACGTCAAAATGGTTAAAATTTGGTTAGAATTAGGTCATTTGTCTTTTTCGATGGGATACACTCATTTTACCTTCCTACTTTTTACCTTTTTGAATTTGGACTCCCGAGCTAGCTCAATGCTAGTTTGTGAAACCTTTCGAAATTACGTAAGTTCGGGTGTGTGTGCATCTTTATCTAACACCTTTTAAATTTCATATTTAAAAATAAAGCTATTTAAGAAAAAATACGTGACCTATATTTTTTGATAACTCACGGACTAATTACTAATAATAATGATTTATTTACCCAGTCATCATGCCTATTGGTGTTTCCTCAAAAAGGGAGAACATTTGCTGTAACACTGTTTATCAGCCGATATTGATATTATTTGCCAATAATGGCATAGGTGATACCCATGTAAGACTGTTCACTGGTTGCGTCTCCACTGGAGCTTTTACACCGATGGGGTGACCTCGGCGACGCGATTCACTTATAAACTCATTAGCCCTCGGTAAATAATTCGAAGGTGAGATTTTCTGACGGTTAATCGGTTTTTTCGAGTGTGAAGCTCAGCGAAGAAAACCTTAAGGGAAAATATTACCGCATCTTAAATTCAAAATATAATTTAGTTTGGCTAAGTACAGCTGTTCCTATGGGATCACCGAAGGTATGGCACGCTCAGACTTGGAATGGGTGACCGCGGGCAGAATAGCCACGATGATTAAAAATATATAGCTAGTCCGTCAGATCGACTATCAAAAAATATTAGACACAAATGTTTTTTCATTTATCAATTAAACAGAAATTGAGGAAGTTATAGCCCGTTAAAGTTCCGCGCGACGTCACGCTTTACAAATGTACCTACAGACTACGTCGCACTAGTGACGTCACGAGCCCCTACTCCTAAACTTTGACAAAGGTTTATCTCCGTCGTTTATTGTTTGGTTGTCATAAGAAAAAATACGTGCCCATTTTTTTTAGTAAGATAACTGACTAATAATCACTTTTTTACCTAGTCATCATACGTATTTAAGCGCTGCTGCCATGGCTCGGAGAACAAGCCGTTTAGCCAACTCATAGGTTTTTTTTATTTTTTATTTTTAGCCTTTATTCTGAGTGAGTTTTGGTCAAATGTATTGTGGTTAATATTGCTATAAAATGTCTCTCAGCTCAGTGTGCCTTTTGGCATAGGCCTCCTCCAACTGTCTCCACTGTGGTCTGTCTTCAGCGACTCTTGTCCAGTACGGTCCCAAGGTTAGTCTGAAATCATCGTCCCATCTTCGGATCGGACGTCCTTGTCTTCTAGACTAGTGCCATCTCTTGGGTACCATAGTGTGACCAGTAGGGCAATTCTGTTAACCGATCTCGTTGCTGAGGTGACGCGTTCTTGAGCTTCTCTCGTTTTTTTGACAGCTTTGAGCTATCAAAACTGTCAGAAAAGCGAGAAGGGTTCGGGAGCGTATCACTTCGGTGACGAGATTGGTTGACAGAATTGCCCCGCAGTTTACTCCATTTATTTGCTTTGCAACGCAACATGTGTCCTGTCCAGCCACATGTTCTGATGATCTATACGAGCAAGTTCATCAGCGACTTTGGTTTTTTGTCATAAGGTTGAGCTTGGAATTTTATCTTTTAAGTTTATTCCCAACATGCTCCTTTCCATTGCTCGTTCGCACTTGGCTAGTTTTTGCCTGTGATTTTCCGTAAGTGACCAAGTTTCGCAACCATATTTCCTCGCCGTTTACAGGCACAATAATTACACACACTAACACGTACCTACAGTTATCTGCTTGCCCTGTACTAAACAGAAAGGGCATTAAGGTCATCGTTATGAACAACTTTTACTATGGAGCCAACCCAGAATTTAAAGAAAAAATCAGTTGTTCCATACAAAATTACAACTCATACTCGACAAAAGTTTTTTTTGTCTTTTACTGTAGAACTTTTACTGTAGAGCCAACTTCGGTTTGGCTCTACTGTAAAAGTTGTTCATAATGATGGTCTGAATCACCTCCTTTCGGCTTAGTACACCAGTTCTGGAACTTCTATATATCATATCATATGGACATAATTATTTTTTGCAAAAAATAGCATGACCGACATCACCCGTGTACAGAATTCGCGTATATTTCGCACGGTTCGATGTAGCATTTTTCACATTAATGTTGATTTATTAAAAATGGCTCAGCCGATTTCGATAAAATTTAAATGGGACCAATTTTGAAGTATACTATTACTAATAAAAAAAGGATTATTGAAATCGGACCACTACGTGAATAGTTATGCGTGGTTATTATGTACATAAAAAAAAAGAAAAAAAAATATAAACGTCGAATTGAGTACCTCCTCCGGTGGTTCGTCGGTCAAAAAGTTATTGTTTCTGCCTGTGATGCGTGTCACGTCCACATGTGACAAGAATGAATTTCCCATAAAAGGAAAGAGAAAAGTTTACTTCCCGAAACCAATTTCTTTTACCCTATGAACGAGCCAATAAAATATGATATGGGAGTTAATACTTTATGTACAATATCTATTGTGTGCATTAGTTCATTTCATCCAAACTTTGGTCATTTAGATTAGATTTTTATGATAGTTTTACTTGAGTTAAACAAAGGCAGTTTATCTCAGCAACATCATACGTATTTTATCTACCCAATAGTAGCGTCTGACGATTTCGTCTGGGTAGAATGTTTTATAATTATCGCCATCAAAAATAATGTAGGTATCCTACAATACCTACTTACAATAGGTACCTACTGGCAAAAGTGACTTTAATAACCACAACAAAACTACACTACTAGGTACTACATAAAAAGCATTGGATCATCTACAGACCTTTGAAGGTCAAAGATAGGTACAATCATTATCCGTCTTAGGACGTCCACTGCTGGACCCAGGCCTCCCCTGTGGATTTCCAATAAGATCGATTGAAAGCGGCTTGCATTCTTTGATTTGGCAGATCGTAAAAAGAATTTCGCAAATTGGCTTAGTATAATAGTTAGGTACCGAAGATGTGAAAATAAAAATCATACACACGCATTGAGAACCTCTTATTTGGAAATCGATTAAAAATATTCCTACTATTTTTTCCAACCTCCAGAATGCAATTTAAACATTGCCCTATAAAGTATAAGTATGTAGGTACGACTTACAATTCTTTTAAATGGCTGCAAGTAGCAAAATACACCTTAGATACCTATGTCTAAAAGCATAACATCATCCATCCATCGGTCATAGGACGCTCACTGCTGGACATATTTGTCCCGATATCATCCCCTTATCAGCTACGGGAACAAAAATAGTCAACGACCGATTCTCAGCCCTTCCAAATGAACAGAAAACAAGAATTATTATCTATACTCGTACTTACTAAAAAAACCTTTTTTTTAAACAAGCTTTTTCTGATCAAGTACCAAGTCACCAAACACGATTCAAACGATCCGAAACTCGATGGCGTTGCGTCGGTTCTTTACAGAGTTCCTATGACCTAAGACGATTCAAATGAGCCCAAACTCGATGAGGTTGTGTCGTTTCATTGCGAAATTCCTTTGGACACCTTCCAGCTCCATAATCAGATCAGCACCTTGTCTTCATAATATTGTATTATCACGCTTTTTACACACCTACATGTGTATGCAAAATTCCAGCTCAAGACAGGCATCGGACAGGTGAAACTAAATAAAAGCTTGTAAAAAATCAAACAAAAAAAAATATTAGGGGACATCTGACCCCAAACTAAGCAAGGCTTGTGATATGGCTGCCAGAGACTGATATACTAAGCACATACACATATTTTTAAATACATATACAGGGTTATTTCTAATCAATTAGCATCCTTTTAGGGGCTTATTCTGCACATCAAAACTAACAACTTTTGTTCTGCGACTTTTGTCAAAACTCAAAAAAAAATCAGCTGTTCCATACATTTTGTCGCGGGTGAACGATAATTTTCTATGGAACTACAAAAATTTTTTTTGAGTTTTGTTAAAAGTCGCAGAACAAAAGTTGTTAGTTTGGATGCACAGAATAAGCCCCTGAAAGGATACTAATTGATTAGAAGTAACCCTGTATAGATAATACCTAAATAACACCCAGACACAGAACAAACACCTATGTTCATCACATAAATATTTGACCTGGGTGGGAATGGAACCCACGCCTCTTTGACCCAGGAGACAGGGTCACTAACCACTGAACCACCGAAGCAGTGAAATTGGTCAAGCAAGATAACCACTTCACACTCAATTCAAAGGTAGGTAAGATCCATGTATTTCACAGGACTTGACTTTATGGCTGTATCGTCTGGTCACTACAGGGAAACACTTTTCAGTTTTATTTATTGCGTACCTAAAGCTTTATGAACCATAAAATGGAATTTCCCAGCGTTCATTTGTACAAGTATTTAATGCTATCGTCTGTCCAGAAACTCTGCCGACGTTGATAGCAGCGCTGCTAGAGTATGTGCAAAAATAGAACCGTCGTGGCGTTAGGGTGAACTAACAATGAGATTTTAATCAGCAGCCAAGGTACCGACTATACTTGGTAGACGCGAGTACTGATGAAAACCGAATTGGTGTCTACCAACGTCGTACTTGTAGTAAAAGTACTTACCTACCTACTTGTTACGCCGTGGTGTTCTAGTAGTAGTGACACCAGCCTTACACTCGTGAGGTCATGGGTTCAAATCCCGGTCGCGTATCAATCAGTTCTTTAGAATTTATGAACGGAATTCCACATCACTGGCTTTTCGGTGAAGGGAAACATCGTGAGGCAACGTGCATACGTCCGTAGAAGAAATTCGATGGCGTATGTGAATCCATCAACCCGCACTGGGCCAGCGTGGTTGATATGGCCCAATCACCCCGTGGGTAGGCCTACACCCTGCAGTGGACTATTAAAAAAGACTGCTACAGAACAGAAAGTATCAAAAACTTTTAGTTGTACTAGCAATGAGAGAGCAGTGTTGTCAACGTAAACGTAACAAAATTAGTAAAATGGCACAGGGGCGACCTCACCTACGACGCCTCTCTTTTCGCACAAATTCTATCACATTTTCAGAGGATAGTTCTATTTTTATAGCGACCGCTTTTACTTCCCGTTTTCGCCGCGTCGGTTTAGTGTTGACCACCCTGCTCCATAGTTTATGTATGGTCCACCAGGTGCTATAAACGTCATAACTTTATTTCCACATCTTGCTCGTAAAGCTTTAATAAGCTTCTTTCTACATCGTGTCCACCTTCATCCCTTTATTATTTAGTTTTATTGCTTAGTCATTAGTTGTTATACAACCCCGTGGAGCTATAACTCCTATAATCACGGTCAACTTTTTGTTTGTTTGTAATAAACTAGACTATACTTTTAGACAATAGGCCCAATTATAAAGGCGCCATCGTAATTCTAATAGCTATTTAGAATATTTTTCTTTCTTTTTAGGCTTTCGATAGAGATAACACTCTTTACGTTGCTATTAAATTTACGATGGCGCCTTCATAATTGGGCCTAATGTCTAATTTCCTGCCTAATTACCTAGTAAAAAGCAAAGTAAGTTCGTAGGTATAGGCCGGGTGGCTAGCCCTGGTGTCAGTAGTTTTTAAGACGCCTGAAGGTCTCTGACATGTCTAAGCGGTTTAAACAACCGGGACCTAGAATTTAACGTGTCATCCGAGCCACGGTAGCACTCAGTTGTAAAATGCCACAATGACACCGGCGATCACTCATCCGAAGACTGATCGTGCTGGACCTTTGATGATCGCTAACGAACACCTAGTCAAACTCTATCACGTGTATAGGTAATTTAGCAAAACCACACTCAGGCAATAACTTATGTACGGTACCTACTACGGTACGGTAAGTTCTTCACCAAACGTTTTCTATAGCATATCAGCAGTCTTAGCATACAAGACCACGACAAGAGTTTACCGACGTGTGCAAAGGTGACAGATATATACTTCATCATAACTCTGTCACGCTCTGACACGTCGATAGGGTTATTTTATGGTCCTTATGCTAAGCCCGCTGGTGAGCTTACATAACGAAATATGAATGAGACCTCCTAACCAAGGATTTCAAGGTGAAGAGCGTAATGAAAATTTAAACACAAGGACGCCAAAACGCTTACGTGGCCGCAATCAACCTGTCACCCTGTGAAATATTATTACGTACCCTCCTTCTAAGTCGTTAGGCTTCCTTCGACAAAACATCAGTCGACGTCCTGCAGCAAAACTGTTTAGACTCAATCAGCGGACAAAAGAAAGATGTCGTTCTACACAAGCAATAGTTTTTTTCCAAACACTTTACCCATTTCGAATGGCTTTGCCGGTCAAATGTTGGACAAGCCAAAGAACAAAACAATCTTCCTTGATGTGACACCCGCTCGAACGCCTGTCATGAGAGCCGCAGCACCAAATGCTGTAGAACCTATGAGGAATAATCTTGTCAACCCTGTCATATACAAAGACGTAGTTTACGAGAACGTCAAGCCAGTTTTCACCATCTTGAGAGTGATGGGCGTTCTTCCGATATCAAGACCATCCCCTGGTGTAAACAAATTCTCGATCGCATCATCTTCTATGGCATATTCTCTCGTAGTGTTCTTTTCCCTCATCGGCTATGTGTTGTATCTTTCGCTGAACAAAGTCCAGATCCTGAAAACGTCCGAAGGGAAATTTGAAGAAGCTGTCATTGAATACCTTTTCACAGTGTATTTGTTTCCAATGCTCATCATTCCGATAATGTGGTATGAGACTCGAAAGATTGCGGGCGTTCTAAACGCTTGGGTGGACTTTGAGGTAAGCTCTCTTCTAACGTGCGATATCTTGTTAATATCTTAAAAATATCTTGTCAATATCGTTCAATATTGTTCAAATCATTTTAAAAAAAATAATATTATTATTAACAAAAGAAATAATCGGCCAAGTACGAGTCGGACTCGCGCACGGAGGGTTCCTTACTGTATGGGAGCCTTAAATATTTATTTTATTTTAATTTTATTATTTATTGTCAAAGTGAATATAAAACTTATTTAGTTTTATATTCTCTTCTGTGAAAATTTCAAGCATCTACGTGTTACCATTATTAATATAGAGCGAAAAGTCTAAAAATTCAGGTTTGTTGTATGAGAGCCCCCCCTTAAATATTTATTTTATTTTGTTTTTAGTATTTGTTGTTATAGCGGCAACAAAAATGCATCATCTGTGAAAATTTCAGCAGCCTAGCTATCATGGTTCATGAGATACAGCCCGGTGACAGACAGACGGACAGACGGACATCGAAGTCTTAGTAATAGGGTCCCGTTTTTCCCTTTGGGTACGGAACCCTAAAAATACGTGTTGAATATTTTTTTGATAATCTAACTCACGGCCTAATTTTAATAACTGACTGCCTCGGTGGCTCAGTGGTTAGTGATCCTAACTTCTGGGTGAGAGAGGCGTGGGTTCGATCCCCACCCAGGGCAAATATTTACGTGATGAACACAAGTGTTTGCTCTGTGTCTGGGTGTTATTTAGTTACTATTTATATAAGTAATAAGTATGTATTTAAAAATAAGTATATGTAGTATATCAGTCTCTGGCAGCCATATCACAAGCTATGCTTAGTTTGGGGTCAGAGGACGTGTGTAAGATGTCCCCAAAATAACGATTTTTTGACCCAATCATCATGCCTTGCCTATTACTGTTATTAATTAACGTTTTTCCCACAGGTTGCGTATAGGCAACTATCTGGACGTCCCATACCAATTAGGCTATACAAGAAATCTCTCATAATCGCCGTTGTGATTCCATTCCTGTCGATGACTTCTGTCATCATAACTCACGTAACGATGGTACATTTCAAAGCAAACCAGTTGGTGCCTTACGTTTTCTTGGAAATACTGACGTATATTCTTGGAGGCTACTGGTATCTCCTCTGTGAAATGCTCGGCATTTGTGCTAGTTTCTTGGCTGAAGATTTCCAACAGGTAAGCTCCAATTCATAAACTTATTTTTACCTAATCCTTTAATTTCTCACTTTTTGATTTCATTATCGGCCGTATGACATCTACTGCTGGACACAGGCCTCCGCTGTGGATTTCCAATAAGCCTGGTTGGAAGCGGCCTTCCATCCAGCGCGTTCTTGCGATCGTAATTATATCTTCGGTACACTTGGTTGATGGACGTCTTACGCTGGGCTTGCCGTTGCGTGGTCTCCATTCGAGAACTTGCTTGATTCATGACTTCGTCAGATCAAATAAAAAAATAAAGACAATAATATAGTGAACAAACAAGTGAGGCCGGCAAAACTATGCCTTGCCGTATACAGACACAATTACACACATACACGTACAACGAAACTACGCCTTGGTTTTTCAGTTGAACTACGGCGGCGCAACACCGACGCATTCACCACATGTACCTATAAAAACCGGCCTCACTTGTCTATACACGACTTTCTGTCTTGATTTTAGGGTTCCGTATCCAAGGGTAAAAACGGGACCCTATTACTAAGACTTCGATGTCCGTCTGTACGTCTGTCCGTCTGTCAGTCTGTCTGTCTGTCACCGGGCTGTATCTCATGAACCGTGATAGCTAGGCAGCTGAAATTTTCACAGTTGATGTATTTCTGTTGCCGTTATAACAACAAATACTAATAATCGGCCAAGCACGAGTAGGACTCGTGCACGCAGGGTTCCGTACCTACTGTATAGGAGCCCCCCCCCTTAAATATTTTATTTGAATTAAATTATTTATTAGTAAATTTTAATTTATATTATGTAATTTATATTATGTTCTGATCATGTATATGACGTTCAAAAGTGTACTTCTCTGTACCCACTTGATGAATAAATGATTGAAAAAATACAAATAAACATTCTGTGAATATTTCAAGCATCTACCTGTTACCATTATTAATATCGAGCGAAAAACGGTTAAAATACAGGTTTGTTTTATGGGAGCCCCCCTCAAATATTAATTTTATTCTGTTTTTAGTATTTTTTGTTATAGCGGCAACAAAAAATACATCATCTGTGAAAATTTCAGCTTTCTAGCTATAACGGTTTTCGAGATACAGCCTGATGACAGACAGACAGACAGACAGCGGAGTCTTAGTAATAGGGTCCCGTTTTTACCCTTTGTGTACGGAACCCTAAAAATAGAATAAAATAAATATTTAAGGAGTGCTCCCATACAACAAACGTGATTTTTCAGCAGTTTTTTGCTCACTATTAATAATGGCAAGAAGATTTTGGCCCCATACGGTACGGAACTCTTCGTGCGCGAGTCCGACTCGCACTTGGCCGATTTTTTTATTTTATTTGGTCTGAGATGATCAAAGCTCACATATTCTTAGAGCCAAACCACACTACGTATGCTCGGTAGGTGTGAACATCTGCTTGTTTCAAATTGTCTTCAAAAGTTCATTTTTGACTGACGAATCGGAGGAGGTACTCAATTCGACGCGTAATTTTTTTAACCACGTATAACTTTTTACATAGTGGTCCGATTTCGATAATTATTTTTTCATTGGAAAGAGTATACTTCGAAGTTGGTCCCATTTATTGAAATCGGCTGAGCCATTTTTGATAGATCAATAATAATGTGAAAAATGCTACATCGATCCGTGTGAAATATTCGCGAATTCTGTACACGGTAGAAGTCGGTCATGCCATTTTTTGCTAAAAATATTTTTTGCAGGCTCTTCGCCACGTGGGGCCTGCTGGCAAAGTCGCGGAGTACCGAGCTCTTTGGCTGCGCCTCAGCAAACTCGCCCGCGACACAGGCATTGCCAACTGCTACACATTCACATTCGTCAATCTTTACCTGTTCCTCATCATCACCCTCTCCATCTACGGACTCCTCAGCCAGATATCTGAAGGCTTCGGGATTAAGGATATCGGATTGGCGCTAACAGCCACTTGCAGCATCTTCTTGCTCTTTTTCATTTGTGATGAAGCTCACTACGCCTCTCATAACGTAAGTATGTATAGGGTAGCTATACAGTGGTTGTGGCCATCCTAGTTGAATTTTAATGATTGTGTAGATAATTTTAGTTTACACACTTTGACATTCACACAAACATTATTTTAAGTAATTACATTGTTTATAATCTATTAAAATAATAATAGGCCCAATTTTAGAGGCGCCATTGTAATTATAATAGCAATTTAGAGTAGTCCTGTTTCTTTTTCACAATACATATTTATGCATTTGATAGAGAGAACACTATTTTACGTTGTTATTAAATTTACCACGGCTCCTCAATATTCAATAGTCAATCGTTTATTGCAACATATGTTACGTTTACATACAGGTCTTAAATAACATGTTCAGTCTAAGTTACACATAAATGACTCTATTATGGTATAGCAATATTTTGCGGAGCTATTAATTTTGCGATTTTCCTTTCAAATTGGGCCTAATGTTGACATCAAATGGTTAAAATTGGTGCATTTACTATATCGTATTCTTATTCAATCAAGAAACTACGAGTACATTTATGTATGCCTCTATTAGGTTTTGATTTGGATTTTTCACGTTCTATCACCCAAACAATAGCACCCTCCCATCATAATGATGGCTCAATCGTATAGGCCGAATCATGTATCTTGGCGTATGTGATGTTAGAAGCTGCGGATGGGACGGCTAAACTAGTGCATGTCACCGCTCCCGAAGTTTACAACCGGCCGCCACTAGACATCAGGGACGCTCCTTCTAGGGAATCATTTAAACATAAATTAAAGAAATGGCTTGTGGAAGAGGCATTCTACAGTTTCGATCAATTTATTAAAATTAAAATTGTATAATGGTAGTTCTCTTACCTACATGTTTTGTAAGTAAGTATTTATTATTATTTTTGTTTAATTATTTATTATCATTTTACAATTATTTCAATTATTTTGTGACATGTAATATTATTATTACGAATAAATGACTATGACTAATCGAATCATCGCACATGTTACGTGAGCATCAGTCAGGATTGTGCTATCCGCAACATCACAGACACCAAGATATTTGATTAAATAATAAATAAATAATAAGTTTATTTGTTCCATAACTTGCTTAGGCTAGTTAAGTACGCTGCACTCAGCACTAGGTCTCCTAAGAGCCTGTGTTGCAGGGTACAGTTTCCTTTGTTTGACACTTAAGTGCAATTTTTAACCCACAATTTATAGAAAATGTTCTTTTTGTGATACATTTAGGATTTGAACCTGCATCACAATATTTATAACAATGAATAATTATTTTTCACAAAAAATGGCAAAGCGCCTTCCATCGTGTACAAAATTCGAATATTTCGCTCGAATTGTTTACATTATTGTTGATTTATCGAAAACGGCTCAGCCGATTTCTGAAAAATTTAAATGGGACCACCTTAAAAGTACTTATACTCTTTCGAACTAAAAAAGATTTATTCGATTCGGTTCACAATTGGCGAAATTATCAATGTTCCTCGTGTACAAAATTCGGATATTTCGCTCGAATTGCTTATATTATTGTAGGTGTTTTCAAAAACGGCTCAGCCGATTTCTATAAAATTTAAATGGAATCACCTCGGAAGTATACCTTTTCGAACTAAAAAATATTTTTTCGATTCGGTTCACAATTAAATGCGAAATTATCAATGAGCATACACAAAAAAATACATACGAACATAGAACCTCCTTTTTGGAAGTCGGTTAAAAAGAACATTTTCCATAAACCTAGTGTGTGAAGCACGATAAACATCACTACATTTTATACACTAAGTATTAAATATTTTATGTTTCGGTTACCTATTATATATGATTCGCCCTATAAGAAAAAAACTAAATAGGCATTATGGTATGATCAGGTGCGAACCAATTTCCAAAAGAAGCTGCTGATGGTGGAGCTCTCGTGGATGAACACGGACGCGCAGACCGAAGTGAACATGTTCCTGCGCGCCACGGAGATGAACCCCTCACAGATCAGCCTGGGGGGCTTCTTCGACGTCAACCGCACGCTTTTCAAATCGGTAATAATTATATGTATAGGGCGCGCCACACAATTTGGCGGATGTAAAGTTGGCTACAAGCTGCGCAATATTCAATCAAGGCACAGCTCTATTTGAGCTTAAGTCGGGATTGAATATTCCGCAGCATATGGCTAACTTCACATCCGTCCGTATGACTTGTATGATCGTCCGGCCTATACCTACCGGACCGGGATTCGAACCATGTTACTACCACTAGATCACCAAGGTAAGGACGATACAAAGACAAGACAATCCATAAGCCGTAAGACGTCCACTGCAAAACATCGGCATAGGCCTCATGGGAAGCAGCTTGTATCCATCGCAATCTTGCTGTTGTACCTAATTATAATATCGTCAGTTCACCGGTGGACGTCCTACGCTGCGCTTACTGGTAAGTGGTCTGCGTTCGAGAACTTCGAAGTCTCCATTCGAGAAACGACCCAGACCTTATGTACCTAGGTAAAAAATCGGCCAAGTGCGAGTCGGACTCACGCACGAAGGGTTCCGTACTGAATGGGAGCGAAAAAATCAGGTTTGTTGTATGGGAGCCCGCCTAAAATTTTTTTTTCTGTTTTTAGTATTTGTTGTTATAGGCGGCAACATAAATACATCATCTGTGAAAATTTCAACTTTCTAGCTATCACGGTTCATGAGATAGGTACAGCCTGGTGACAGACTGACAGACGGACAGCGGAGTCTTAGTAATAGGGTCCCGTTTTTACCCTTTGGGTACGGAACCCTAAAAAGTACCTACCTAAAGTAAAAGTTTATTGCAAAAACTGTGTGAAATAGTTGTAGGTACACTTCCTAACAAATTATTTTCGTTGCAGCTGTTAGCTACAATGGTGACATATCTCGTGGTGCTGTTGCAATTCCAAATCAGCATTCCAGATGACAGCCAGAACAACATGTACGATGAAGAACCTGCAAACATTACTGCTGCATCTACCGAAGCAGTGACCACCCCTACCACGGTTCTTACAACCATCCTCACGACCTTAGCTAAAAAGAAGAAAAAGAATTAGAGCTCTGCATTTTTTCGAGAAATACAACTTTAGTTAAGTTTCTGTCATACCTACTCAATCGATCGATCCTCTTGAATTAAATTGTTGAAAAGTTGAAATAAATTGACCACCAGCACGGTAATGATATCTAATTACCGTAATATTACTGCTATAAAGTTTCTATACCTACTATAATACACGCTGTCACGCCAAAAAATGAATTTCCCGCGCTGATTTAATGAGTTCACCGCAAGGAAGGTACATACGCTCGTATGTAACTTCCTTGATTCACCGTAATGAAGTGAGTGAACTAGACATAACCAATTTGAATTTGGTCGTGGATCTTTCGAATGGCTGCGGAAAATATTTATTTCATAAATGAATATATGGGAGAAAAAAATACCGAAAAATAAAAGTATAGATTTAGTTTCCAGTTACCAACCGTATTAACAAAAAAAAAGCTCAATTGTGCATTCAAATTCAATTCAATTCAATTCAATTCAATTCTTTATTTCCTTAATAAATAACATTACGGTTTCCACCAATACGTTACTTATTTTACTCTTAATAATTATAAAAAATTTGGTGTACAAAAATGTGACATTGCTAAATTAATTTACTCACTTAAATAACTAATACATAAGTTGGTATAACACATTTTAAATCTTATTAGATACAGAAAACTGAATGATGTATGATAATACCTATGGAAATTATTCTAAAACAGAGTGCTTTTCACTGTACAGTAAAGAGCTATTAACAAATATGGACCATTTGTCGGCGAATACATCAATCTGTGGCTGTGTGGACACCAGCGCATTGAGGTGTCAACTTCATTCATTCTTTAGCCCCACAGATATATTATACAACTGTAACTTCCTTGTTATGGACCGGCCACACATTCGCCCTACGGCGAAGTTATCGTCACTGGGGATCATTCATCTAATTCAAACGGTAGTAATTGGTTGTTCACGATTTGAACTACTACCTGAAGCTGGGCACATACGCTGCGATGATCGCATCTATTCATCAGATCAGTCCAGCGAGGTCCTAATATAGTTACATTGCCGGTAGGTAGTTATTGAGGAATCAAAATGACACCCCTATTTTAATCGAAAAATATTGATTTAACAAAAAAATTATTGGCATCAAAGTTGTAGAAAATCAAATTTTAAACAACTTTTGTTCCCTTAACTTCTGCTGAAAAATTGAAATAACACAAGTTATTGAAGAAATGAAATGGCACAACCGGCTATTTGAAAAAAATATCGATCCTACAAAAAGTTAATGGGAACAAAAGTTGTAGAAAATCAAATTTTAACCATTTTTTGTTCCCATAACTTCTGCTGGAAAATTGAAATAACACAAGTTATTGAAGAAATGAAATGGCACAACCGGCTATTTGAAAAAAATATCGATCCTACAAAAAGTTAATGGGAACTAAAGTTGTAGAAAATCAAATTTCAAACAACTTTTGTTCCCATAACTTCTGCTGGAAAATTGAAATAACACAAGTTATTGAAGAAATGAAATGGCACAACCGGCTATTTGAAAAAAATATCGATCCTACAAAAAGTTAATGGGAACTAAAGTTGTAGAAAATCAAATTTCAAACAACTTTTGTTCCTATAACTTCTGCTGAAAAATTGAAATAACACAAGTTATTGAAGAAACAAAATGGTACAACCAACTATTTAAAAAAAATATCGATCCTTCAAAAAGTTGATGGGAATCAAAGTTGTAGAAAATCAAATTTTAAACAACTTTTGTTCCCATAACTTCTGCTGTAAAATTGAAATAATACAAGTTATTGAAGAAATTAAATGGTACAACCAACTACTTAAAAAATTATCGATCCTGCAAAAAGTTTATGGGAATCAAAGTTGTAGAAAATCAAATTTTAAACAACTTTTATTCCGATAATTTCTGCTGAAAAATTGAAATAACACAAGTTATTGAAGAAACAAAATGGTACAACTAACTATTTAAAAAAAGATCGACCCTACAAAAAGTTGATGGGAACAAAAGTTGTTTAAAATTTGATTTTCTACAACTTTGATTCCCATCAACTTTTTGTAGGATCGATATTTTTTTAAATAGTTGGTTGTACCATTTCATTTCTTCAATAACTTGTGTTATTTCAATTTTTCAGCAGAAGTTATAGGAACAAAAGTTGTTTAAAATTTGATTTTCTACAACTTTGATGCCAATTTTTTTTTGTTAAATCAATATTTTTCGATTAAAACAGGGGTGTCATTTTGATTCCTCAATAACTACCTACTGGCAATGCAACTATATTAGGACCTCGCTGGACTGATCTGATGAATAGATGCGATCATCGCAGCGTGTGTGCCCAGCTTCAGGTAGTAGTTCAAATCGTGAACAACCAATTACTACCGTTTGAATTAGATGAATGAGCCCCCAGTGACGAAAACTTCGCCGTAGGGCGCAGATGTGGCCATAGCATTACAACTATACTGCTGATGCTTGATCTCTGCGACAGTGACATTGACATAGAAGATTGACATTTTTAGAGTTTGGATAGTGGTGGAAAAAAATCGATTATCAATGTTGTAATGAAATCAAATGAGTAGTTGTAGGTGAGAAATAGGATTTTATTTACTAACTATTATTTAAGATCAAGCATAATATACACATGTAAATAATGTGATGATATTTATTAAATAAATTATAATAAAATATAATAACGTAACGATAGTATTTATCGACGTTTTTCACTATTATCGATGCTAATGTAACATATAATTGGGTTTAATTTAATTACAAACGTTACTATAGTCGCACCGTTTATCTGAGACGTCGCCTGCGCGGTACAGGGGCGCCGGGGGAGACGACACAGGGGACTGAGACCGGTGCGGGCGGCGGGTCCCTGCCGCCCGCACCGGTCTCAGTCCCCCTTTGTCGTCTACCCGCGCGCCCCTGTACCCGCGCAGGCGACGTCTCAGATAAACGGTGCGACTATAAATTAAAGGAATATTTTAATAAAAATTACATTTATTCTCAAGGAGTACATACCCCAAATCCACATCTGAAGACAAGTCCAAGGATTGTAATACATCCATGGACAAGATTTTCTCCGGAACAGTGTGACCGCTTTTAGCAGATTGTCTACTGTTTTAGAAAATTTTTGATGTTTTGGTAGTGCGGTAGATTTCCTGTAGCTTTTGATAAATCAGTAGAATTCATTTATGTGATTTTCACGCTGAGACCACCCCTAGGATTGCAATTTTGGAGGACGGCAAAGTAGTTTTGCTGATGGCAGAGGCTTCGCGTTGGGTTGTTGTCGTCTAGATTTACTATTTTGCTGGCAGATGACGGCTGAGGATGGCTGAACGGCTTTGCAGGCTCTGTGCTGTAGAATCTGTAGATTTAAAATGAAAAGATAGAAAATAAGAGACGCGAAACGTCGTCGCGTCAGTAGAATTCAGTAGAAAGAAAAGTAAGTTAGGTACGTTTAGTTGTTTACAAGGTTTTGAAAACGGTCACACTGCTCCGAAATTCTCTGTTTTTCGGTACGTTTCTGGAAATTGTAATTTTAACCGTAAAATAATTGAGAAACTCGTATTTTTCGTGTCATTCGTGTGAAACATTGTGTTCTATTAAATACAATGGTTGACTACAGCAAGTGGAAAGACATAGAGGTTAGTATCTGCCGAAACGATACGTTATTGACTTTGTTTTCCCGTTTGGACTTCTTAGATGACCCGTTTGTTGGTTTTCTAGATATCTGACGATGAAGACGAGACGCATCCTAACATCGACACTCCCTCGCTTTTCCGCTGGAGGCACCAGGCGCGTGTGGAGCGTATGGAAGAAAGGCGTCGCGAGCGGGAAGAGCACAAACAAAAAAAGAATGAAAACTTTAGACAGTTGGCAGAAACTAGGAGAAAAATAGCCGAAGCTGCGCCTGGCAGTCCTGATCTCGAGTCTCTAAAGAAGGCCTTAGCTGAATTAGAAGAAGAAGAGAAGAAAATACAGAAGAAAGATGATGAATTAAACAAGAAGGAAAAACAAACACCATGGAATGTTGACACAATTAGTGAGCCTGGTTTTAATAAAACCGTCATCAATACGAAGGCAGGCCGTCCTAAAGACGAGAACTTGACCGAGGAAGAGAAAGAGGCCAAAATGAAAAAGTTTATCAAAGAAAATGAAAAATTGTTGAAACAGTTTGGTATGTTGCGGAAATATGATGACTCGAAACAGTTTCTACTTCAGCATAATCAGCTAGCGTGCGAGGAAACTGCCAATTACCTCGTCATCTGGTGCATCAATTTGGAAATGGAAGAGGTAACTTCCTTCAGTAAATAATATAATGTAATTGAAATCAGGTTATGTACAAGTAGCGGCACATAAGTCTAGCGCTGAGGGTACTGTGGAGAGGATGGCTGCACATGTTGACCGCCATACTAAACTCAGCGGCAGCCACCCCCTCCACATTTCGCTCAGCGCTAGACATATGTCGCAACCTGTAATTAACAATTCAAAAATTTTCAATGACCCCAGAAAAGCATAATTATACAGTTAACACCAATTAACTAAAACTAATATGACACATTGTATGCAGCTGTGGAGCAATATGTGCAGTAAACAAACAACAACACTTTATTAGACAACCACATTACATAAAAAAACAGATTATAAGGACAAAAACAAAACAATAGATCTCTATAATTATCAGTAATTATTGCTCAGCTTAAATAATTTAACATCTTCAATGATAATTAAAATCGACTGTGGTGTAACTCTAACATATAGCACATATCTAACAGTAGTGTGACTCGGTCCTGTCCCTAAGATATATATCTATGACGTCATGTGGCCGCGCAGACCGTATCACACGGTAGGGCTGCCCGCCTTCAGTATTTTAATTTCATCTACTTACTCTTTACCTACTTGAGTTTCTTTCTAGTTTTGTGTATTAAATTATACAATTGTATTGTATCATATCATGTTGTAGGTATATTATTATGTAAGTAGCTAAGTACATTAGTAAGTAGAATTATTTAGCCTTGGAAACTTTTTTATCGCGACGTATGTCACTAAGGTAAGACAAGTCACTTTCGTACCGTGTTCTCGTGTGTCACTTTCTTTCACCTTATCCACTTATTTATTTATCAAAAAGTAATATGGTATGTATAGGCCGGGTGGCTAGCCCAGGTGAAAGAGTAATTAAATAAAATTTTTAGGCACCTGAATTCCCCTGTCAAGGCTAAACAGTTAAAGTAACTGGGGCTTACAATTTAACGTGTCATCCGAGCCACGGTAGCCCTCAGTTGTAATTAGGTATTTTACTCTGTGGAAAAAGTGAAATCTATTAAAAGAAACAAATTACGCATAAAAACTATTTTATAGTCTTACCTTTCGGCTTTTCAAAATTAATCTCTGGATTCACTATTGAAGAATACAAACAACCATAAACAGCACAATCTACCATTTTCCCATATATCTAAAAGTCACTACGGCGCGCCGCGGCTGACTGGTATACTTAAGAACATACTAAGCTTGAGGCGCGTAGGTATGATTCGCGTTCCGGCCGTTTGTATGAAGACGGAATACTGTTAGATATCATTACCGTGCCTGTAGCAACAATCTTCAGTAATGGCCTTTTACAGAATTTTATTGATTAATTTATTTCAAATCATATTTACTATTAGTATAGTCGGCGCATGAGAAGTTAGCCGCAAATGACACTTCGCCGTGATTCGCTTATTATTGCGCATGTGTGCACAATACCGACGCAAGTGGCCAAGTGGTGAGCACGGGCGTAGGGAGCGCGCGGGAGGCATGAGGTTGGCTGGCGAGCGTGCCCGGTGTCTCGTCCCTCTGGCTCCCGCGCACACCTATATTTAGCCTTTTGCGCAGCGTTCCGCGCATAACTTCCCATCCGCCGCGCGCCGACTTGTGTGGCGCGAACTGAATATAGTAACTAATCCTATTCATATTTCTACCTATTGCATTGTATCAATGTGTATGACTCCGACCATGTAGATATTTAACATAAATAAAAATGGTTTTCAGAAACATGACCTAATGGCGCATGTAGCACATCAGACCATCTGCATGCAGTACATCCTGGAGCTCTCGAGACAACTGGATGTGGACCCCAGGGCCTGTATCGGATCCTTCTTTGCTAAGTAATTATTATTACTATTTTTTCTTCTTAGACCAAAGACTGCTCAGCAATAGGATACTGAACATTTTTATTACAGTAGAACGCCGATTATCCGAATGCAGAATAACTGTTTCGCCAATTATCCGAATCGGTCCTCCGAAGGGGAAGAGGCACAAGACCAGTGTACCATCTCACAGCGAGGCGTTTATGTGCTTCGATAACGAAGTGGATGGAGGGGCAACCCGGATGCGACGGTGTACAACTTCTTGCCGTCCGGCGCCTATTATTCTGTGTGACAGTTTGTTTTTAGGGTTCCGTACCCAAAGGGTAAAAAACAGGACCCTATTACTAAGACTCCGCTATCCGTCTGTCTGTCTGTCACCAGGTTTATTACTAAGACTCGGATGTCCTTCTGTCTGTCATGAACCGTGATAGCTAGACAGCTGAAATTTTCACTGATAATGCATTTCTGTTGCCGCTATAACAAAAACTAAAAACAGAATAAAAGAAATATTTAAGGGGGCTCCCATACAACAAACGTGATTTTAGGAGTTTTTTTGCTCGCTATTAATAATGGCAAGAGAAATGAGGCTAAGGGGGCTCCAACACGGTACGGAACCCTTCGTGCGCACGTCTGACTCGCACTTGGCCGATTTTCTTTATTACCATTATTTTAATACTCCCTCCCCCCTTGTCAGAAAAAGTGAGCAAAGCTCTTACCCCTACCCCCCATTCTTACGTAAACGTTGGTACCTGTATGCATTTTTCTTTTTTAATTGATTCATGAGCTGCAGATTTAATTCTAGAAATAAGAATATAGTTTTAAGATAGTGGACTTTAACACACTTATGCATAAAAAAAATAACTATTGCTGACGTTATCACCATCTAGACCACCCCACCCCCCATTTCATCAAAAATAAGCAAAGGAGAAACCCCCCTGCCCCCATACAGTGCTTACGTAATACTTGAACTGCCCCTCATACATAAACAGTAACAGGTTTTTTCATCTTGCAGACTGAAACAAATGTAGCAATCTAAATCTTTACATGGCCATAAGTGCCATATCAAAAGTCAAGTCACATTTTGTGTATTGAGTCCTTTTTATCTACACTACGTCCAAATAGTTAAAATATTAATGAATTATATTATCCAACAGAATCCAAGTTGCCGAGAAAACCTACAAAGACTCATTTGATGATGAGCTGGAACAGTTCAAAGCTCGCATTAGGAAGCGCGCGGCAGAGAAGATCCAGGAGGCTATCAAGGAACAGGAGGACGAGGAGAGGGAAGCCAGGCTCGGCCCGGGCGGCTTGGACCCTATTGAAGTCTACGAGGAGTTGCCTGATGTAAGTACCCTTTGTCTTAAAGTTGCCACACACATATTCTGTTCGGCAATTGCCAGGTGAAACTGAACGCAGACCGCATTATGTATGATCAACGTTGTCGGTCAGCGAACCGGGGGATGCGGGCAGGGCAAACCTTGCGTTCCATCCGCGTAACCGGACGGTAAGATCGCATATCTATACAAAATATACATAGACCGACATAATTGTTCAAACATAATGCGGGCTGCGTGCAATTTGACCTGCCCGCTGACCGCAGTCAGTGTGCCAAATCCCTTTTTTTAAGCCGAACCAGTGAAGTAGTAGCTATTTCGGGGTAACTTTGCCATTCGACAAATCCTGCCGAACCGAATGTATTAAGTCCAAATAATTCAGATAACCATGATACTTACGATACTTTTCCGAACACAGATTACGAAATAAATAGAAATTAAAATGACCATAGGCCGAATATAACTTAATGGCGTCTGTGAAGTTTAAAAGAGACACCTGACAACGAATTTGCTACTGCGCCAATGATGCACACTACTGCAATAAAATTTGATTAAGCCTATATCTATGACTGTTCATTTTCTTTTCATTCATTTGGTCATTAGTTTTACGTGCTTTGTGCCGTCCACTGCCTAAATTAGACACATTACATATTTTTTCGGGCAACCTACCAAAAACAAGAGCATGTAGGTATGTGGTGTGGGTCGGCGGTAGGTTGCGTCGTCAAATAACAACTGCACTATTACGTATTTATTATCACGTATTTATTGTCAGCATAGCACACCATACACATATATTATAAGATAATAGATAGAAGGAGTAGGCGAGTGACATAAAAGTTCGTGGTAAACAAATATCGGTAAGTAGAATAAGTCGGACGGCGCGCGAGCGCAATTCAGTGTGGATGTTTCTCGACTGCCGGCAGAGGGCGCGTGAAGGTCGGCGCGGCTTGCTCGCTCCTAGCCGGCCCAGCGCCGGGCTGCCGTAGAAACTACGCGGCATGCTGTGGCCGCTTGCAAAATCAATCGCGCGTTTCCAATGATTCCGAATCCTTATAAAAAGTATGAAATAAATATCGTTCGGAATGAATTTATAATTACGTAAATAAATATATAAAATGAATTTGGAATGGTTTAGTATGTCTGTCTGTATGTGTAAATAATTTATAATATGAATAAATGTCTTGTGTTATGTATATAATATTTTATGTTTATATTAATGTAGTTCAATATTATGTTTTATAAAAGTATTATAAATATATGTGAAATATATGTTATGTAGGTGAGTATGTGTATACGTATGACGAGTAGCCTACAAGCATACAAAATATTTTTGCAACTTTTATTTCGTATAGGTTTGCGTTTGACTACGTACTGCCTGATGTCAAGCAGATACGAGTATGTGGTCTAGGGTGTAGCACATTTACCAAGCAGATACCTATTTTCTCGGGATTTGAAGACATTCACGATATACTTTAGTGGGGAGACGGACTCTGGCAAAGCATTCCACATTCTGGCTGTTCGTATGAGGAATGTGGCGAAACGCTTGGTTCTAACCCGCGGAATGTCCACAATAAAAGGATGGCGCTTTGGTCTCGTCACTAAACCATATCAGACAGAACACAAAGAACAACTTTTCACACATCTAATGGCCATCGCCTATAATAAAGCATTGGCCGTCTTCTCTGTTATAGGAACTGAAAAAGTGTTTCGACGCGCAAGACGTGCCCATGCTCCAAGCGACCATCGCCAAAATGCCGGAACAGGACGCCATTTACTTCATGAACAGATGCGTTGCGTCCGGTCTCTGGGTGCCCGGGAAAAACGACGACGAACCAACCATGAGGGAAAACGCTAGCGGCAGCGGGGAGGCACCACCCGCGCCTGCGCCCGCCACCAGCACTGAAGAAGTCGACTGAAACGCGATCCCAACCATTCGCTACTTCCTCATACACAGATTGAACTTGAAGTCATCTATATCATGTCAAATTCAGTTTAGATTAAGAAATAAAACGTATTTTGAGTTAGTCGTTTTTGACGGCATAATAGCGTATTTTGTTTATCAGTTATCGCATTTATTTTAATTTTATTTCTTTCATTTACAAAGATGAGTCGTATAGTGGCAAAAACTACCTGAGATTTGTAATATACTATAAGTTCCCATATTAGCGTGGTTTCATTTGTGTACAACCATTCATCCTATATTAGACTTGGTTCAAATATAATCGGGCCGGCCTCGAGTTAGCACTACTGGGCGGTACTATCCCAACCAGAGGAGATAGCTCGGTAGAGATAAGTGAACTACACAAATGGCCAGTCCACCTATCTCTACTGTTAGAACGAAATCTACAAAAAGTGCACTTATCCCTACCAGGGGGTATAGCTCGGTTGGGATAAGTGCACCAGCCGGTGTAATCACGTTCGAAAGAAAAAGCCGATCGGCTTTCGCTAGGCTGGACGGCCGCGAACCGGCACGAACGGAAATATCGAATTAAAAAATTGTATTCCGTGCGAGATGCGTTAAATGAAAACCGAATGCGCTGATTGGACACGATCGACTCAAGCCGAGTGGTGTCGCCTTTGTCGTTCGACAAATTGTGCCGGCCCGAATATATGTGTAGCAACTAGCAAGCAGTATTTCTTGTATCGGACTTTTGTTCTTTCAGTCTATGATACGTCTATGCAGCCTGCGTGAGCGTAGCTAGGTTGTGGCACGGTGAACTGTGTGCACTCTAGAAACAGTGCCGGATTAACCCTATCAGGGGCCCCTAGGTAGGGCATTTCTCGGGGCCCTATTACAGAACCTTTACTGATTTGTACGGAACCATTGGTAGGAAAGCTTGACTCACACTTCTCTAGTTCTTTTGCGTTCACAGGGCCCCCGTGCCCGTGCCTAGGGGCTCCTAGTCTATGCGGGGGCAATTGCCTAATTTGCCTTAGGACTAATCCGGCACTGCCTAAAACGCTCATCCCAGAATTATCTTTTCTACAGAGATGTTCATATAAAAAGTCGCTGTATTTAAGTATACTTTTTAAAATTAAGAAATGTTTGTTCAAACGAGTATCATAAACTTCCGAAGTTTATTTGCCGAACTGTTGCTACTAAAGCGGTATCGATAGTTCGGTGCTTAGTTGAAACCGAACTATTGCAACTGAAAAGTTTCAGTAGTTTCAGCCGCTTCTGTCAATCGTACTACTGCTACTATATAGAGGCAGAAAACTTGAAAGTCATTTTCTATTTTCTGGGGTGGGCAAAAGGGGCTACTACACGTCCACCCACTGGTGTAGGGGGTAACAATTGACTATTCGAACTATTTTTCATGTTAAAATTACCGACAAAATGAATCGATATTTTTATAATTAATTCCAACCTTGACGCAGTGGGTACACGGGTAAATAGTAATTACCCCTACACCCACCAGTGGGTGAAGCCAGTGGGTGGACGGGTAGCGGCCCAGCAAAAGTAGGCAGCTATAGCCCGGCAATCTCGTGCGCATGTCCCACGGGGTGACAGACGGTGGCGGGGACGAGGTACCCAAGATGTCAGCGGGTAGCGGGGAAGGGCAAAGAATGCTAGAATTACGCGTAGTTACTACTACTACCTCGTGCCCGCCACCGTCTGTCGCGCACGAGATTGCCGGGCTGTAGAGACCCTCCTAGAGAAAATTCGAGCTACGTCAGTGGGGCTCTGAACTGAGCGCCGAGTGGGAATTTTGCAAATCAAATCGAATTACTTTTACGTTACGTCGACCGAATTCGTCGACCACATTGACACACGAGTTAACCAATCACAAATGTTACCACGCTAGTGTTCGATCCGTTTGACGCTCATTATCGTAAAAAACTCACAATTAGCAATTCAGTTTTCTCTACGTGACAAGATGGCGCTGTGACACGTTCATAGAAATCACATCAAACGTACAGTCCGTTTAGTTATTTTACCTCAATCATTTGACGCTTTATCTGTCTATTCATCACCCACTATTACAGGTTAGACAGAGACACAGCGGCAAATTTCAGAAGTAAAATAACTGAAAGCGGGCGATAAACGTAATCGAATAGAGTGTCAAGTGGGAGTTTTGCAAGTCAAATCGAATTACTTTTACGTCGCTTTGACCGAGCACACACGCGAGCACATTGACACACACGCTTGAGTTAGCCAATTCACTGACGTTGCCGCGCTTGTGTTGGATCGGTTTGGCGCTCGTTACATTACCGTAAAAAATACTCATACTTAGATATTCAGTTTTCTGTACGTGACACAAGATGGGCTGTGCCATTTCCAAAGAAATCTCATCAAACGTTAACGCGATCGAGTTCGAGCGTGAAACTCCCACTTAGCCCTCAGGTTTCGAACAAAAAAATGTAGTTACACAGCTCCCACTCGGCACTCTGGCTCGTGCAGGATTCCAAATGAAAGAGTTTACGTTAAACTTGTACTTTTTATATAACAAAACTACAATAGAGTGAGAGAGGGCGGTGCGGGGCTACGTGAGCACGTGCGGCGGCAGCTGCGGTCGGCCCTCCAGCTTGCTGTAGTCTAGATGGAATTCTTTCGCCACCTGGAAACACACATCATTGTTGTATAAATCTTGTGCTTTTTAAAGGATCCTTCAAGGATAATCATATGACTGCCTCGGTGGCTCAGTGGTTAGTGACCCTAACTACTGGTTCAAAGAGGCGTGTGGGTTCGATCTCCACCCAGGCCAAGTATTTATGTGATGAACATAGGTGTTTGCTCTGTGTCTGGGTGTTATTTAGTTACTATCGATATAAGTATTTATTTAAAAATATATATAAGTAGTATATCAGTCTCTGGCAGCCATATCGCAAGCATTGCTTAGTTTGGGGTCAGAGGTCGTGTATAAGATGTCCCCAAATATTTATTTATCATATATATTCAACAGTGGAAAACGCGGATGCAGACCTTGAAAAATGTTATGATCATCTAAAATTCGACCAAGAGAGACTCGAACCATACCGTAGAAAAGAATCGTATTGAGAGGAGTGACATCTGGTGTCAAGACCGCCTTTGCACTAATCCGCTTGAATTTAAGCATCAACTTGAAAATAAATAATTTCCGATTTTCCTGCGACCGAAGCCTGAGCAAACTGTCAATCACCGGTCTTGATTTTGTTTTCGCTGAGATGCAGCGATATGACTGGTATAGTCCTCGCCCCACAAGTCGGCGGATGAGAAGTTAGCCGCAGATGACACTTCGCCTTAATTCGCTAATTATTGCGCATGTGTGGACAATGCCGACGCAAGTGGCGTAGTGGTGAGCACGGGCGTAAGGAGCGCCTCATTATAAACCATACACCATCGCGAATCCGGTGAAAAAGCGGTCCGTTGTCCGATCAAAATAGCGGCCGTATAAAGTGCACGTAGATAGCTACGCCACGGCCATAGGCTGAGATAATCGCAAAGCATAATTTCGCGAGATAATTTTTAGGGTTCCGTACCCAAAGGGTAAAAACGGGACCCTATTACTAAGACTTCGATGTCCGTCTGTCTGTCTGTCTGTCGCTGTGCTGTATCTCATGAACCATGATAGCTAGGCAGCTGAAATTTTCATAGATGATATATTTCTGTTGCCGCTATAACAACAAATACTAAAAACAAAATAAAATAAATATTTAAGGGCAACCCCATACAACAAACCTGATTTTTTAGACGTTTTTCGCTCTATTTTAATAATGATAACAGGTAGATGCTTGAAATTTTCACAGAATATTTAGTTTTATATTTCCTTCAATAATAAATAATAAAATTAAAATAAAATAAATATTTAAGGGGGGCTCCCATACAGTACGGAACCCTCCGTGCGCGATTCCGACTCTTACTTGGCCGATTATTCTAGATTTATGATGACGTGTCTTAGGGTCCTATCAGTGCCCATCAGATGAGACATAGCGGACACGCGGTCCACGATCGCGTTTAGCGTTTATAATGCTTTCTGTGTTATAGGAACCTCAGGGTAAATCCGAATAGAATACGACGCATGCGTACAATTCTGAAGATAGCTTTTTAAAATAGGTATAGACCGCGCCACACATGTTGGCGGATGTGAAGCTGCGCAATATCCAATCCTGACTGAAGCTCACATAAAGCCGCACGCTGACGTTAACATGTTCAAGTGTATTAGAATTAGGTACTTTAGCGGTCAAAGAACCAATAAAAAATGGTACCCTGCTATACAGGCTCTTCGAGACCTAGTCCAAATATTTTAAAGGTACTTTTGCGACATTCTACCGCACCTTATTTTTAAGATTATTATTTGTAAGTACCTCCACTTTTTGTAATACCTAATACATAATTGTTTTTTTTTTTTTAACTATTGCGCAGCTTGTAGCTAACTTCACATCCGCCAACTTTTGTGGCGCTGCCTTTATAGTTAGTTTAGTTACCTTGCGCCAATTGTGCGCGTCAAAGAAGTAGTAGGTGCCGCGCTCGTAGGTGGAGGTTTTCTCCACCATGGGCATGCCGGGCGCTTGAGAGATCCACACCTTCTCCTCCATGTGATACCGCCACTCGCGGTTATATCTGCAAACACATAACAACACGTCACATTTCTATTTCACAAACAGCATTAATAAATATCGGCTATGTACGAGTTGGACTCGTGCATGAAGGGTTCCGTACCGTAAGGGAGCCCCTTGGCAAAAAAAAATCAATTGTTTGGGAGCCCCCCTTTAAACATTTATTTTATTCAGTTTTTAGTATTTGTTGTTATAGCGGCAATCGAAATACCTTATCTGTGAAATTTTCAACTCCTAGCTATTACGGTTCATGAGATACAGCCTGGTGACAGACAGACAGACGGACAGCGGGTAATAGGGTCCCGTTTTTTCCTTTGGGTACGGAACCCTAAAAATTAGCTTAGTATAAATGTAGTTTTTGTATGTTGCTGTAAGAGTGGTTGTATGTTGTTTTATTTTGTTTTAGCACGATAAAAAAGGTCTATTGTTTGTTTATTATTGTCACGCGGTAGGCCCGCAACAACCACGACGAGTTGTTTACATCTAAAGCGCGAGTAGTAACTATGACATCATCAGTCGCGAGTCGCTCGACTCTTATCGTATTAGTTTTTTTTGGTGTTTTTTTATTGAAGAACAATAGGATTTTCTAGAACTTTCACTTGTTTATTTGTCAATCACAATGGCATCGATAATTCTAGATATTTCGAGGCAACTTTTATTCAGATATAAATAGAGCAACATGGCTTTTGTTAGACTGTTTTCGTGTTTTCTATCAGAGCGGAAGCATCTCGTGTTCAGTGCAGTATCGGTGATTGTTAAGTGTTTTCAGTGACTAATTTGTGTGAATATCAGTGCTAGTGTGAAGTGTTTGTGCGAACCAGTTGTGTCGTGTGTTTTGTGATTTTGTGAAGTGATTGTGTGCAATAAGTGCAAAGTGAATAATCGGCGTTTTAACTGATTATCCAAGAACGCATCTCGTAACATTATTCAGCATGGAGGCGATAGTTCCTACACCGACGTCCCGCATGGGGTGTTTTTTGCATATCTCTAGCGTCTACCCGACTCAGCACATGTAAGTCATTAACGGAACGTGGCTGTAGGTTGCTGGCACAACTGTTCCAATGGCTTTGGATGACGCATGAGATGACGATAATGATGCATAATGAACACATTTATGACACATTTTTTGGCGTGTGAGAGGTTTAAACCTTTATCATGTTATTAAGACTCATTTTCAGTTAACATACTGAACCTAAAGTTCAGTACTCGCGTATCAACTTGCGATCAAGAATTTCGATGGCTTATGTGAATCCATCAGCCCGCACTGGACCAGCGTGGCGTTGGACTACTTAAAGGCCAATGCAATAATAATATAGGCAATGCCAAAAGATAAAAAAAAAGTGTACTCACAACTCGGCGGCCGCCGCAATTTGAAGCACGTCACCGACGAAACAGTAAAACAAATAAAACAATAGGTCTTCCTTATATCGACTCAGTCGTAACGGCGCCAGCTTTTCTCTGATCGAGCCGTTGATGAGGTACTCGGGCGGCACGTGGTAGTCCATGTCTTGTGGTCTGAAAACACACATGCACTTTATGTCACACAACAATCAAATCAGATAGGAAAAGTACCGTAGAAATGCCATTGAATCTTCTGATGTGTGTAACGTTTCAGCGTCTCTGCTTAGGGTGCCGTGAAAATAAAATGCAAGTTGCCCGTGATAATAAATAGTTGTGAATCATCTATCATCGTCTACATCTACAAAGCTCGTCCGCCCATAGTCCCGCGAATGTGCAATATAAAGGTCCTTGTTTCAGGACGCTATTATGAACTGAGTGAATCGTCTATAAAATGTATTCTCTCTGAATCCACCGAAAATGAGACATAGACTGTATCGTATATAATGTACAAGTGTATGATGTCTGACTTATGAGGCGTGTCCGCCCAGAGTTCCGCGAATGTGAGGTAGGTGTTGTCTGGCGAGATCAGTTTAGAGTCCGAGCGCCCTAAATTCCTACTCCATCGTCAGCGATACTAGGCTGGTATGAACTTCAGAAGCCCCACGTATAAATGTTGCATGCGTGAATCGTCTCACCTACAAGGCGTGTCCGCCTAGAGAAAGAGGTTGTCTGGCGAGTTGAGGTTGAGTCCGATCGCTGTAAATACCTGCGAGCTTGTTATCCCAGCGCTAAATATACCAGGCTCGCAGGAACGTCAGGAGTGTTGTATGAGAGAGTCGTCTCACCTACAAGGCGTGTCCGCCCAGGGTCCCGCGAAGGTGAGATAGAGGTTGTCTGGCGAGTTGAGGTTGAGCCCGAGCGCCGTGAGATCCTGCCCCAGCGCTAGAGATACCAGGCTCGCAGGAACGTCAGGAGTGTTGTAAGAGAGAGTCGTCTCACCTACAAGGCGTGTCCGCCCAGGGTCCCGCGAAGGTGAGATAGAGGTTGTCTGGCGAGTTGAGGTTGTGCCTGAGCGCCGTGAGATCCTGCCCCAGCGCTAGAGATACCAGGCTCGCAGGAACGTCAGGAGTGTTGTAAGAGAGAGTCGTCTCACCTACAAGGCGTGTCCGCCCAGGGTCCCGCGAAGGTGAGATAGAGGTTGTCTGGCGAGTTGAGGTTGAGCCCGAGCGCCGTGAGATCCTGCCCCAGCGCTAGAGATACCAGGCTCGCAGGAACGTCAGGAGTGTTGTAAGAGAGAGTCGTCTCACCTACAAGGCGTGTCCGCCCAGGGTCCCGCGAAGGTGAGATAGAGGTTGTCTGGCGAGTTGAGGTTGAGCCCGAGCGCCGTGAGATCCTGCCCCAGCGCTTGAGATACCAGGCTCGCAGGAACGTCAGGAGTGTTGTAAGAGAGAGTCGTCTCACCTAAAAGGCGTGTCCGCCCAGGGTCCCGCGAAGGTGAGATAGAGGTTGTCTGGCGAGTTGAGGTTGTGCCTGAGCGCCGTGAGATCCTGCCCCAGCGCTAGAGATACCAGGCTCGCAGGAACGTCAGGAGTGTTGTAAGAGAGAGTCGTCTCACCTACAAGGCGTGTCCGCCCAGGGTCCCGCGAAGGTGAGATAGAGGTTGTCTGGCGAGTTGAGGTTGAGCCCGAGCGCCGTGAGATCCTGCCCCAGCGCTAGAGATACCAGGCTCGCAGGAACGTCAGGAGTGTTGTAAGAGAGAGTCGTCTCACCTACAAGGCGTGTCCGCCCAGGGTCCCGCGAAGGTGAGATAGAGGTAGTCTGGCGAGTTGAGGTTGAGCCCGAGCGCCGTGAGATCCTGCCCCAGCGCTTGAGATACCAGGCTCGCAGGAACGTCAGGAGTGTTGTAAGAGAGAGTCGTCTCACCTAAAAGGCGTGTCCGCCCAGGGTCCCGCGAAGGTGAGATAGAGGTTGTCTGGCGAGTTGAGGTTGAGCCCGAGCGCCGTGAGATCCTGCCCCAGCGCTTGAGATACCAGGCTCGCAGGAACGTCAGGAGTGTTGTAAGAGAGAGTCGTCTCACCTAAAAGGCGTGTCCGCCCAGGGTCCCGCGAAGGTGAGATAGAGGTTGTCTGGCGAGTTGAGGTTGAGCCCGAGCGCCGTGAGATCCTGCCCCAGCGTTAGAGATACCAGGCTCGCAGGAACGTCAGGAGTGTTGTATGAGAGAGTCGTCTCACCTACAAGGCGTGTCCGCCCAGGGTCCCGCGAAGGTGAGATAGAGGTTGTCTGGCGAATTGAGGTTGAGCCCGAGCGCCGTGAGATCCTGCCCCAGCGCTAGCGACACGAGGCTGGGGTCCGACTCCGCGGCTCGAATGAACGTCAGAAGCCCCACGATGCCGAACTGGTTCGGTATCATTGTTTCGGGGATATTCGTCACTTTGCCTATGGACATGGTATAGTTTAACATCTTCGCTTGTGATTGGTGGGGTATACGTGGTGACTCGTTAGATGGTGGATATTTTCATTTTGTTTTTAACAACATTTATAATAGGACTAACCCTGAGTCGCGAGATAAGTGAAAATAATCGACCAAGTACGAGTCGGACTCGCGCACGGAGGGTTCCGTACTATATGGGAGCCCCCCTTAAATATTTGTTTTATTTTAATTTTATTATTGAAGGGAATATAAAACTAAATATTCTATGAAAATTTCAAGCATCTACCTGGTACTATTATTAATATAGAGCGAAAAACGTCTAAAAATTCAGGTTTGTTGTATGGGAGCCCCCTTATATATTTATTTTATTTTGTTTTTAGTATCTGTTATTATAGCGGCAACCGAAATACATCATCTGTGATAATTTCAGCTGCCTAGCTATCATGGTTCATGAGATACAGCCCGGTGACAGACAGACAGTAGACAGACGGACATCGAAGTCTTAGTAATAGGGTCCCGTTTTTCCTTTTGGGTACGGAACCCTAAAAAAGCTATTGTTAAGTACGATTGATCATAGAGATAAGTAAATATTAGCCTGGAATATATCCACTATCTAAAAATAACCAACATAAAAAGACCACTTTGCTTTTTTTATCAAAAAACTATCTGAAAAATGTATTGCAAATACCGCAACATATCAATAAATAATTTACCCATATTATATATATTACACTGCACACTATTATTTTGCTTTCTATTTAACGATCTTTACAATAACCAAATACTTACTTTGATGATACCATCGTCATTGTATTAGTATTAACTAAATCAATACTTATCAATGATCAGATATAAATAGACAAAAATGGCGCAGAAATGAGATATATTTTATACAATCAAGATTGCTTTAGCTAGAATTTAAATTATCGCGCTACTTTTGCACTCTGTCAAGATTATCAAGCAATAAGTGGCCCAAAAACATTATCTCTCTTTTAGGTAATCGGGCAAAACGGAAAAAAGTTGATATCGCGGTTCCATTTACAATCTGCAAGCGTAATCAGTTGTTACACACTATCAGCTAAACTCTACCTCCTACAAACATGTGTAAAATTAAAAGTGGGGAAACCCATCACAAAAAAAATTGAAATAGAATGTAGCTAGTAACAAAAACAAACATCTCGACCATATTAAGTTTAAAACATTAAAAATAACCGTCATAATGTGTATCTGTAAAACTGTCTGTAGCATCAGACCAACCATTCATTTGGGCACTTCTCTTTTTTATCTGTGTACATAGACATATAAATCTCTAATAAGACCAGTTGTTGACTTGCATCCAGCGCAATTGTGTGGTTTTAATCAGGACATAGTACGTCCACCACACGGGTACACGTTCTACGCCATGGCACGTGACAATTAAAAGCAACAAATAAACTTTATAAAGGTAGTTTTAAACCATTTTAATGTTTCTAGGTATTGATTTTGTACCCACCATAGTATTCCTTCGGAGGGGCAGTGACTTAGGGACAAAAATTACAAACGTGAGTAAATTTGCACATAGGTGCTACAGCAACTAAACCTATGGTGACACATTCAATTGTAAAAAGCACTAAAAACAACTTTTTTTCGAGCAGTCAGAATATAGAATCGGATATTTAATTTTATTGGGTTGCCACATATGAAGAGACAAACAAACATAAATACGTGCATATTAATTTAAAAATTCGCAAAATATAGCGCTTTTGCATATATTTAATTTTACTGTCATGAAGTATGAATGAACAAGTCCACTAACGTTAGTTATTTAGCCACACCTAAACAGAGATCATTCCAGGAGGGCAAGGGAATGATTAAATAAAATTATATGTAACAGGAGCAATACATTGCATGAATTTTATGATACTGTAAGGTGTGTTATGAAGGTACAGACTGGAGCCCATTGGCCGAACCCTGCTTGCGCAGCTTTATAAGCTGCAGCTGCCGGACGTCTGCAGACAGTTTTAGACGTCAACATCAAGATCTGGCGTAAGACGAATGATAACGTGACTTTAGTAAGTGACAGATATAGCTAGTGTGGCTCGTGTGATGTATGTATATGTAGGTGTAAGGTATAAGGGCGTGTGAATACAGCTATTGTCTCGTGTCATGTATTATATGTACCGTCTGGCGTCAAGGAGTTGTGGATGCCTTTGCGCGGCTTGTGTATATTTAGTGACAGATACAGCTAGTGTAGTGTGTCTCGTGTGATGTATATGTACCGTCAGGCGTCAAGGAGGTGTGGATGCCCTTGCGCGGCTTGTGTATATTTAGTGACAGATACAGCTAGTGTAGTGTGTCTCGTGTGATGTATAAGTACCGTCAGGCGTCAAGGAGGTGTGGATGCCCTTGCGCGGCTTGTGTATATTTAGTGACAGATACAGCTAGTGTAGTGTGTCTCGTGTGATGTATATGTACCGTCAGGCGTCAAGGAGGTGTGGATGCCCTTGCGCGGCTTGTGTATATTTAGTGACAGATACAGCTAGTGTAGTGTGTCTCGTGTGATGTATATGTACCGTCAGGCGTCAAGGAGGTGTGGATGCCCTTGCGCGGCTTGTGTATATTTAGTGACAGATACAGCTAGTGTAGTGTGTCTCGTGTGATGTATATGTACCGTCAGGCGTCAAGGAGGTGTGGATGCCTTTGCGCGGCTTGTGTATATTTAGTGACAGATACAGCTAGTGTAGTGTGTCTCGTGTGATGTATATGTACCGTCAGGCGTCAAGGAGGTGTGGATGCCCTTGCGCGGCTTGTCACCGGCGAGCGGGCAGTCGGCGGGCTGCGGCGCGGGCTGCGGCGGCGCGCCTCCCGCCGACGTGCCCGGCAGCGCGGGGAAGTCTTCCGACGACATCGTGAACTCGCACTGCTCTGATGTAGGCTGCTTCACCATACCCACTACAACCACAAACATACTTTTCTCAAACATGCTTGGAAATGTGAACATTACTTTGATAACCTTCTTCGAGGTAAATAAACATTGCAGTAGTGGCCAAATACATGCGAGCAGCGGCCGGCAAAAATGTATGAAAATCCATTGCTGGCGTGTTAAGAAAAGATTTAAATAATGCACAAAATAATGCGGGCCGGCATCAATTGTTTCGACTTATTTTATTTTCTTTTGTGAATTTGTTGTAATATGTTATTTGTTTTGTTTGACATTGTTAAGTGTTCGCTGGTCGCCTGCCCCCCGCGCCGTCAGCGACGGGAACTCGCTGAGGTCCAGTACTGGAGGCAGTACCGCCGCGGTGGAGGTACTCACCGTAAGGTTTAGAGCCAGGCGGCGGCGGCGCGGCGGCGGGCGCCTGGTCGCCTGCCCCCAGCGCCGTCAGCGACGGGAACTCGCTGAGGTCCAGTACTGGAGGCAGTACCGCCGCGGTGGAGGTACTCACCGTAAGGTTTAGAGCCAGGCGGCGGCGGCGCGGCGGCGGGCGCCTGGTCGCCTGCCCCCAGCGCCGTCAGCGACGGGAACTCGCTGAGGTCCAGTACTGGAGGCAGTACCGCCGCGGTGGAGGTACTCACCGTAAGGTTTAGAGCCAGGCGGCGGCGGCGCGGCGGCGGGCGCCTGGTCGCCTGCCCCCAGCGCCGTCAGCGACGGGAACTCGCTGAGGTCCAGTACTGGAGGCAGTACCGCCGCGGTGGAGGTACTCACCGTAAGGTTTAGAGCCAGGCGGCGGCGGCGCGGCGGCGGGCGCCTGGTTGCCTGCCCCCAGCGCCGTCAGCGACGGGAACTCGCTGAGGTCCAGTACTGGAGGCAGTACCGCCGCGGTGGAGGTACTCACCGTAAGGTTTAGAGCCAGGCGGCGGCGGCGCGGCGGCGGGCGCCTGGTCGCCTGCCCCCAGCGCCGTCAGCGACGGGAACTCGCTGAGGTCCAGTACTGGAGGCAGTACCGCCGCGGTGGAGGTACTCACCGTAAGGTTTAGAGCCAGGCGGCGGCGGCGCGGCGGCGGGCGCCTGGTCGCCTGCCCCCCGCGCCGTCAGCGACGGGAACTCGCTGAGGTCCAGTACTGGAGGCAGTACCGCCGCGGTGGAGGTACTCACCGTAAGGTTTAGAGCCAGGCGGCGGCGGCGCGGCGGCGGGCGCCTGGTCGCCTGCCCCCCGCGCCGTCAGCGATGGGAACTCGCTGAGATCCAGTACTGGAGGCAGTACCGCCGCGGTGGAGGTACTCACCGTAAGGTTTAGAGCCAGGCGGCGGCGGCGCGGCGGCGGGCGCCTGGTCGCCTGCCCCCCGCGCCGTCAGCGACGGGAACTCGCTGAGGTCCAGTACTGGAGGCAGTACCGCCGCGGTGGAGGTACTCACCGTAAGGTTTAGAGCCAGGCGGCGGCGGCGCGGCGGCGGGCGCCTGGTCGCCTGCCCCCCGCGCCGTCAGCGACGGGAACTCGCTGAGGTCCAGTACTGGAGGCAGTACCGCCGCGGTGGAGGTACTCACCGTAAGGTTTAGAGCCAGGCGGCGGCGGCGCGGCGGCGGGCGCCTGGTCGCCTGCCCCCCGCGCCGTCAGCGACGGGAACTCGCTGAGGTCCAGTAACGGCGGCGTCGACGTGTCGCCGCCCTCACCGAACACCGAGTGATAGTTGCTGCCCGCGTTGAACCGCGACAGGTTGCCCATACTCGACTGCAACAAACAACAACATCATTTTTCAATTTTCTCCAAAACAAAACAAGATTTTGAAAAGATAATTATACCGATAAGCTTTTTGAATCATTGCGCTTCTGTGTACATCTAGCGGTTGCCGATTTTTTTTGCATATCGAAGATAACAAATACTTTTGTTGTGACGTAACATTACGATATATGCCTAAACGTTTAATAACCAAGTAGGTAATATTGTACCTAAATAATTATAGTAAGACATTTTTGAAAAGAGCTTTTCTCTAGATCACGCGCGTAGCGTTCATAGCGTAGTTTGACTAGGTGTTTGTCAGCGATCACCGAAATTAAGCAACGTTCCGCACGGTCAGTATTTGGATGGATGACCGCGGGCGACATTTTACAGTTGAGCGCTACCGTTGCTCGGATGACACGTTAAATTGTAGATCCCGGTTGTTTTAACCGTTTAGCCATGTTAGAGGCCTTCAGGCTGCCTAAAAGCTCTGACACCAGGGCTAGCCACCCGGCCTGTTCGTATAGGCTAGTTACTTTTCTAGATCACGGAAATATTCTAGAATATCGTTGTTATGTGTAGTTATAATCGACTTTTGGATCGACACTGAAATCACGAAACAATACTAATGTTTGTGTTTGCCCCCACAGCCTAAAATAAAAGTTCCCTTATATTGAAGTTATTTACAGGGGAAGAGATTAGTACCTTTTTAATCCGAGACATGACAATCAATTACGACGTGCGATCGCTGAATCTGATGGAAGACCGAAACGACTAGGATAAATACATATTTTTGGATATATTTTTACATATTTACAGCTTTACTGCTAAGTCACAGGCTTGTGTGCCAAAAACGTTGAAAACTACAACTAACCACTGACAATCTATTCTAACGTCGTATAAATTAACGTATTTACAGTTTTAGTTTATTTTCTACAAATACACCACTGAAGAAGATGATTCCACACAATATTCACACAGTTTACACAGGAAAACTATTTAATTGTTTATTTTTGCAATTATCAGCGAACTAGTTTCACAAAAACTACTTATTACCATTTGTAGTGAGCAAATCAGGTAGTTTAAAAAGTTTAAAAAGACCCCTGTTACATTAGTGACAGATGACAATTCATTATTTAAAAAAATGTGGGTAGTTGATAAATTAAATACTATTTACTCAAAAACTGTCCTACTATTGTACAACTCGGAAAATAAGACGCGATTCGATTTGAACACAATGAAATACTAATAAATCTTTGTTGAACTAAAATATTTTATGCTTAGGTCAATAATAAATATCTTTGTTTGTATCTTTATAAAAATGCACGAAGCCCAAAAGAATGCACTGATAAAGCACGTACTTGCGTTATGATTCAAAAGTTGACCTGAATCTCGCAACGTTTATTTGTAAACCAAAACAGTACGTCGCCGACGGTTAGTATCTCCTTGTACCAACTTTGTTTCAGATTCAGAGAAAAATAGGGTAAAGTAAGATTTTGATCTTACTAATAAATTATTTTATTTTTTGTATGAGCAAAGAGCGATTGCCGAGCAAGCATCGGTTTATAACTGACTTCCAAATAGGAGGAGGTTCTATGTTCGTCTGTATGATTTTATTTTGTGCATGTTCATCGATATTTTCTTCAATAAATTGTGAACCGATTTTAAAAAATCACTTTAGTTAGAAAGACACATAGTCCCAAGATGGCCCCAAGTTGGTGGATTGATGGTTAAATTTTATC
Source organism: Hypomecis atomaria (assembly GCA_964007245.1). Classification (NCBI taxonomy): domain Eukaryota; kingdom Metazoa; phylum Arthropoda; class Insecta; order Lepidoptera; family Geometridae; genus Hypomecis; species Hypomecis atomaria. Next base: position 10,804,773 of record OZ023294.1, on the reverse strand, counting down.
GAAATCGGCTTAGCCGTTTTTGAAAAATAAACAATAATGTAAAGATTGTATTCATCGATTCAGCGAACTAATCGATTTTTGTACACGATTGGAATCGGCTGTGCCATTTTTTGTGAAAATAATTATTGAGGTCATTGTTTCTATCGAACAATCTACAAACCAGAGAAAAGTATCCGTTTCATAATTCGTATTTCTAAAAAACAAAACTTAACTTAGAGCACGTACAGGTGGCGGCACGTAAGTGTAGCGCTGAGGGTACTTTGGAGGGAAGGCTGCGCATGACGACCGCCATACTAAAACCATGCGCAGCCATCCCCTCCACACTTTGCTCAGCGCTACAATTATATGCCGCGACTTGTAATGTGCACATTCATACAGAATCATGCTACTGTGGTGGTTACAATTATGTGGCACATGTGAAACGAATACTTTTCGCTGCCTTGTAGATTGTTCCCCTTGTTACGCAGTTCACGCCAAGAGAATTGAAGGTTTACAAAAAAAGTTTTTCTATCACCTCTCGTATGCCAACAATAAATGCCGCAGTCTTAAAAGTTACGATTCCAGACTCGTCCACTATAGAGCCACTTCACTTAGTCATCGGCGTAAAGCAGGTGATGTTGCTTTTCTCTACAAAATCATACACGGTAAATTGGACAGCCCGGACTTTATACAAAATATCAATTTTTCTGTACCCCGCGAAGTTAGTTCACGCCGAGAAATTAAGACTTTTTCTCTGCCTATTTGTCGAACCAATTATGCTCAAAATTCACCCATAAATCGCTTGTGTCGTACTTACAACAGTGTGTGTCATGATGTTGACATTTTCAACACGTCGGTCAACAAAATCAAAAAATACTTTTTTTGATAATCTTAAGTTGGTATAATATGTATTGTAATTTTTTTTTTTAGATTCTTTATTGTTGTAATTATTTGTTTCTCATATTCATTACTTTATTATTATTTTTTTCTTACTTGCCAAACTTCTAGCGCTCCATTTTTAAGCATGCTGTTTGCACCTAGAAGGTTGGACAGCCTAACATGTTCTATTGTTTTGTATCACTTAATTATTTTGACTGTATAAACCAGTTTGCAAACCATTAATTAAAAAAAAAAAAAAAAAAAAAAAACGACGATCTAAAAACAGCACTAAAACAGGGTACTAACAGCAATTAGTTATGTATGCTTTTGCTCACCGCTACACTTAAAAAATCGGCCAATTACGAGTTGGACTCGCGCTTGAAGGGTTCCGTACCTTCACGTTTAAAAATCACGTTTGTTGTATGGGAGCCACCCTTGAGTATTTGTTTTATTTTGTTTTTAGTATTTGTTGTTATAGCGAAATACATCATCTGTGAAAATTTCAAGTCTTTAGCTCTTAAGGTTCATGAGAAACAGCCTGGTGACAGACAGACAGACGGACAGCAAAGTCTTAGTAATAGGGTCCCATTTTTACTCTTTGGGTATGGAACCCTAAAAACATAGCATTGATAGGTAAATAGTGTGTGTGAGGTGATAAATATGTATAATAAAGTGAATGGTCATCCATGTTTACTGCATTAATCTATGTCCACCCATCCAAAAACTGACCGTGCCCAACCATTACGTAACTTCAGTGATCGCTATGGAACCCTAAAAACATAGCATTGATAGGTAAATAGTGTGTGTGAGGTGATAAATATAATAAAGTGAATGGTCATCCATGTTTACTGCATTAATCTATGTCCACCCATCCAAATACTGACCGTGCCCAAAACTACTTAACTTCGGTGATCGCCAAAATCTAGTCAAACTACGCTATGAGCGCTACTTGAGTATAGGCCGAATCATACAAGTCGGCGGATGTGAAATTAGCTGCAAGGTGCGCAATATCCAATCCTAACTGAAGCTCACAATAAAGCTGCGCATTGATTGGATATCGCGCAGCTTGTATAGGCCGCGCCACACAAGTTGGCGGATGTGAAGTTATAACAAGCTGCGCAATAGCCAATCAACGTGCGGCTTTATGTGAGCTTCAGTAAGGACTGGATATTGCGCAGCTTGTAGCTAACTTCACATCCGCCAACTTGGGCGGCGCGGCCTATAGCTAACTTCACATCCGCCGACTTGTTTAATGTTGCCCACCATTGAAGCTCTCTCTGTCAGCGAAGTTGGTCGTAAATTGTATAATATGCTTATAGGTCGTGTGCGAAGTTAGCTTCAAGCTAAGAAAATCCCCTTTCGTTGCGCCACTGACATATGAATACCTGAATATATTGGTACGGCGCAAACACTCGTGGTCCCTCACCTCGTGTTCATAGACGGCATTTAGTTTGTTTCGGCCTATGGCCTAACCAGACATTCTCAAAGTGTGTTCTGCAAAGCTTTTGTAAGGGCTCCACGAGAATACTGAATTTATGAGAAAAAATATAAACAAAAATAATATTCGATTTTAATTTTTTTAAGAATTTGGCCATTATTACTGGACTGAACTTAATTGTGGATTCTACGAATATACATTTTACCGAAGAACTGAATACGAAATATTTTTTTTGTGTCTTTTAAGGTTCCGACTAATATTTCAATTTTCAAAAGGGTTGTCACCAAAAAAAAAGTTTGAGTACCACTGTCATATACTATACCTCAAAATTAGAATTTGGTTGCGACAGGGCGCAAGACATAGATCCTGTCGACGAATGCTGATCTAGCTAGGTGGTAAACTCACCATACGATTAGAATTAGGTTGTAATAATGCGGTTGACAAAGTTCAAACATATTATAATTAAAGCACTTTTTCAGTGGACTACAATGTTTTGCACTCACGCAGTTCTGCCCACCTCTGTTCTGCTTTTCTTTATGCACCCACCCCCCTACTGTCAGTGAAGACTGTTATTATATTGAAATATGGTCACTATAGAATTAGGTTAGGACAAATTGGTCGGCAAGGATCTCTGCTCTGCTTTTGTAACCTTACACACCCTTTCAGAATTTTTATTGACCTTATAACTATGTTGTGTTATGTTAGGTAAATCGGGTCTTTTCAATGAAGACTGTTATGACAGTGAGATATCCTCACCATTAAAGACGTAGGACCTAGTACACTAAGCGCCACACAAATCGGCGGATGGGAAGTTATGCGTAGAACGCTGCGCAAAAGCCGAAATATAGGTAAACGCGGGAGCCAGAGAGACGAGACGCCGGGGCACACCCGCCCGCCAACCTCATGCCTCCCGCGCGCTCCCTACGCATTGTGCGCACATGCTCAATAATTAGCGAATCACGGCGAAGTGTCATCTGCGGCTAACTTCTCATCCGTCGATTTGTGAGGCGCTCAGTATAAGTGGATGTCACCGACTAGGTGAACTAATGATACAATAAAGATCGCAGGAACGCGCTGGATGCAGCCCGCTTCCAACTGGTCTTATTGGAAATCCATAGTGGAGGCCTATGACCAGCAGTAGACGTCTTTCGGCTAATGGATGGATTCTCACCATAGAATTAGAATTGGATTGCGACAAGGTGGCCGGCATGGGTACCTTCCTATCGGCGAAGGCGCGCTGTCCGAGGAGCGTGGCGCGCGAGCCCATGTTATAGAGAAATATTCTCACCATAGAATTAGAATTGGATTGCGACAAGGTGGCCGGCATGGGTACCCTCCGGTCGGCGAAGGCGCGCTGTCCGAAGAGCGTGGCGCGCGAGGCCATGGAGGGCGGCGCGCTCGGCATGGCCGCGCTGCTCCTGCTAGGCGACAGCGCGCCGCCGAACGTGGGCGTCACATGGCCAGACACGCCGCCCACCAGGCCCGAGCTCACGCGACCTCCCACGCCGCCGCTCGCTAGGCTTCTCGGCGCTTGCTGGAAGTTCAAGTTTGCCATAACCTGCAAGTGTGCAAACATACTGTTATTGTACTGGGAACTCGAGGACTCTTTATTTGTCAGCTGGGTGAGGAGTGGAATTTTGAGCAGCTCTTAGCTAACTTAACTTCATTTAGTTTGAATCGACTTATATGTATGTTAGGTGAGGAGTGGAGTTAGATGCTGCTTAACTTTACTAATTTTGATTCAACTTATAAAATAGGTATTACCAGAAGTATAATGCAAAAACATCAATTTAGGTAGGTACAATGTGGTTGATCAAGATTATTCTACAAGAGATGCATTGATTTAATTTGATAAAAATAAAAAAAGCATGGTGTTATAGTCTGACCGTTTAACTGAGTCCTCGCCTGCGCGGGTACAGGGGCGCGGGGGTAGACGACAAAGGGGGACTGAGACAGGTGCGGGCGGTGGGGACCCGACGTCAGACTATAGTTTCTCATCCTGATGAGAAATCCTGATGGCAGTAGGTATGCTATGTAATGGTTTTTCTTCTGAGGATACAATCTTGATAACAATAGGTATTAAAGAAATATATTCGTTTTATGGTAATTAACATACAATAATTTTTTTTAGACTAAAATACTACCACACTAGTTTTACACTCAGTTCAATTTGGTTTGTTGCTGATATGGAGAATGCAAGAAACACTGAAATACTATTGGATAAAAGACTTCTTGCACACATGATCAGTCAGTACAGAAAACAAATTATACAGCATTTAATTTATACTTTTTTGTACCTGAGGATGAATTGAACTGTAACATTTTTTTTTATTTTTGCTACAGGAAGATATTTATCAGTGACAAATAAATGATAAGGACAATAATATTATTATGTACACAGTATTTATTTGCAAAATATGACTTATCTAGACTTTAGATTACAGATAAATGAATAATCACCAGAATGCTTGGTTGTAACTTGTAAATAACATTAGTATTGTGGGAACTGTACAAAAAGTTCCATTGTTTTCAGTCTTTAAGGAGCCAATTAGAGAAAAGGATTTTACTTCTGCCAGCAAAATAATAGGATGAGAGAATGAATGATATAAAAGTTTAAAAGATTTATTGTAAACTAAATCAAATTTCTTGTCAACTGTGATGTTATATAGCTACAGGCTGCAAATAACCCAATCCTGACTTAAGTTCCCTTAACAGCTGTGCAAGGATTGGGTTTTGCACAGCTTGTAGCTGACTTCCCAGCCACCAACAAGATTCGGCCTATACAGCTAAATATATTACAGCAACATTACGGTAGCCAATGAAAATTCTTTAAGTCAAGTAATTTTAACACTATAGGTACAATTCACTCATAAATTAACAGTATGCTTCACACCGACCTTAGCTTCTTAGTTCTAAATCCTGATTTGTATGATTTGGCTTTAGGTGTGTATCTAGGTTGATTCAAGCACCTGGCTTTTCAGATTTAGGTACCTTAACATAACTCACTATATTTTTCAGAGAATCGCAGGTCAATTAAAAATTAGAAGTGCAAGTTCCATCAATTTTTCAGCTTTTTAGGTAGTAATGTACATATTAAGCCCGATTACAGAGGCGCCAGCATAAATTTAATAGCATCGTAACAAGCGTTCTCTCTATCGAATGCCTCAAGTAAAAAAGAAACAGAACTATGCTATTTAGCTAATATAATTACGATGGCGCCTCTGTAATCGGGCTTATTGTCATGATTAAATATTTATATCATAAAACATTAAGTATATTTAATACAATAAAACATCTAATCTACATAAGTAGAGAGTAAAATAAATAAAAAATTGTAAAATTGTAGGTCCCGGTTGATTTCACTGTTTAGCCATGTCAGAGGCCTTCAGGGGGCCTAAAAACCAGGGCTAGACACCTGGTCTATACGAACTTACTTACTTGAGAGTTGTACAGAATTGTAATAGCCCCTTTTTTGTTTAACCTGTTAATTTGCTGAATAATGAAAATTACGAGGCAGGATTTTTTGTTACTTTGTGAAACTAGATACCTTTTTCTATATGCATATATGAAATAAGAAATAATGAGGTTTTTTTTAGTAGATACAAACATTTCAAATACTACATTTTAAGCATTACTTTTATTCAGTACTTACTGCCCATCTTGGCTTTGCCTGGTTATGTATAAATTATAGCCATACTAAAGAGTTTTGTCTGTCTGTCTGTCTGTCTATGGCATTTCAGAATGAATATTCTAAAAGATAGTGAAAACTGCATTGCAATCATTATAGTTTAAAATATCTCAAACAGACATAAAAATACTATTTTGATTTACAATATGCAGTGATAGTGATGTGCAATGCCAGATGAAGAGTTTGCTCTGTTTGATAAACAAAATTATGCATGTTCTCATGTGCTATGTCGGCACAGGTGCTGTGTTTTTGATTGACTAAGCATAAGTTATAACAAAAAAGGTAACATTGTAAGAAATTTTTGACCATGGTTTCTAAGAGCTGTAACTAAATTATATTTCTATTCTTTGGTTGAGCTCCAGGTTACTTAGTTGACAACAAGGATTATAGTGAATTAGTCTTGTGAGCAAAACTAGAGTGTTTCGCCAAATTAGCAAAGAGCGAGTCACCAGGCTCATAGGCCATGCTTTGTGTCAAATTTAGATGCCGAAAGAATATGAAAAGCAACAATAGGTAATTCAAGTATTTTACTGGCAGTACTTACCTCTTAATAGAACTTCAAAGTGTTTTATGAGTCAACAATTAGAACCACAAGTAGTCGAGTATGTATAATGAAAATAATTCAGATGAAAATACACACTTTAGTGTGACAGTTTAGCTAAGAGTGACCTCTATTTTACTGACATTACATGACAAGATTGTATGACAACGAAAGTATGACCTACATACACGCAAATTCGCATAGCAACAGAACAAATAGAGATGATATTCTATTTGATAACTTTGATACAGTTACCAAGCACTTCACTTTCTATACATTTACAAAGAACTATTGTTGTGTATAATAACTCTCTTTCTCTACATGTCATGACTCACTGAAATGAGAGACTAGACTACATACTAACATTTCACAGAGGAAATCAACCAAATGCTTCTGTAACGGAGTTCCACTTTCAAAGTCTGATACGATTCTGATAGCTTGATTGGACATTAGTACAATGCATCGAATAATGCAATGCATTTGCGTGCTGTGATACAAAATAACAAAGAGTTAGTATCCTTTTGTAATATGTGCCTGAGCATTGCTCAAGGCGAAATATTTCAAAAGCACTGATAAGTTAGAAATTACAAACAAGCCTTCAGGTTTCTCATGTTCGGTGTTACAATTATTTCAAAATAGACGGTAATGACTGTGAATGCTTGCAGCATTACGGTAAAATTGGCAACATCTTGACTGCTGCAGATTTGAGTTCCAACTCATGACAGAAAAGTGTGAGAGTCACTGGTGCTTAGACATTTGCGCATCAAGCTGTTCAAAGTCTTGTTAACATAAGGAGATAACGTTTGTTATTAACAACAGATAGAGTACCTATAGTTACTTTATCAGTGTTTTACGATGGTTTAGTAGAGTCCTGTCAAACAATGGCGACCCTGGATAAATCATTCTTTTGGAAAATAAATACATATATTTACCTAATGTGTCGACGTCAGTCCTTGTGCCACAATTTCAGTTCAGATATAGATGGTTCATAATCGAGTATTCTCTGCAGAAATAAATAAATCCACTCCAGTGAAATAAACAAAAGTTTGTTGACTGTCCAATTTTGACGACGATTTATGTGCATCCAAAATTTTATACACCAGCTCAAAATGTGTCTGAAAGTGTCTAAGCATGAAACACTGCTATAAAACGCTGAAAACTTGATACATCTTTACGTCACTAATAAATGTTTTAACAATTTCACTCAGTTTCGTCGAACGCCACATTACCATAAACAACTGGCGGCCATATTGTTGAAAGCGAGCGGAAATTGATAGCAATATTTAGCTACAAGTCTATTAAATGTATTTACACAAATCTGGTACATAAAGTTTGATTAATTTTTATAAGATAACTTTTTATCCTTTTTATATTCAATGTATTTTATTTGTTTTATTAAAAAATATGACATAATAAATTAAAAGGTAATAGTATGACAGGATATTAGTACTAATTTTCTTCAAAATATTACCTGGTAGAAAAAATACTATCATAGAAAAAAAAACACTTTGATCTATGTTTTAAGCTCCAAATCTACAGATTAAAAATAATCTAAGGTAGTGTTTTTTTGCTGATGGTACATTGTTTTTTTTAGACCTCTTGCAGCCTTTCGACAAGATAAAGATCGCGGCATATAAAGTCTAGCACTGAGCGAAGTGTGGAAGGGGTGGCTGAATGACGTTGCAACAAGAACTGTTTGTATAACAGAATTAATGAATTAATCTTCACTTTACGCCCATGCGCAGTTACCGAAATAGCCAAGTCGCATATATTGACTAAGATGTAGAGTTTGTGAACCAAGGACTTGTAGAGTAAGGCGTGTAGAGTTAGAAGCTTGGCTTTACATGAAATCTGACAACTTTTTGATAGTGGGAACTGAGATTTAGACTTGGCTTCATTTCACATGAAAATTTTTTTTTGGATTTCACTTCTTTTTGTAGTTTACTACAAGGAGTAATTTTATCGATTTTCACATCTCTAGCTTCAAAACTTGCGGATGTCTCATACCAACTTTTAACCCCTAGCAAAGAATATCCCCTAGGGGGGATTTACTAAAAATCTTAAAATACGTGTTTTATTATATTTGTAATCAAGAGTCCCTTTATCAATTTTTGGACATCTAGCATCAAACTTTGCAAAAGTGTCATACAAACTTTCATCCCTCAGTTTTATGGTTTGGGGGGTGGTTTATTAAGAATCCTGAAATTTTGTATTATTATCTATTACAACGAGTTCGTATATCCATTTTCTGACTTCTGCACGGGAAGCATGGCAAAGGGACAAATTGTCTTTCCACCATTATATCCCCTCGAAGAGGAAACAAAGTATGGATTGACAATGACAACTGACATTTAAAGTGGATAAAATGGTTTTCTCCCTTTGCCGTGCTACCCGGGCTGGCATCAAAAGTTTCGAAAGTGACATACAAATTTTCATCCCCCAATTTTAGGGGTTGGGGGCTGATTTATTAAAAATCCTGAAATATGTGTATAATTCTATCTAACAGGGAGTCTTTATATCAATTTTTAGACTTATATCATGAAAATTTGTCGAAGTCTCACACAAGCTTTCATCCCCTATTATATAGGGTTGGGAGGTAAAAGTTCAAAGTTTTAGATTTTTTCCTTTGTATAATTATGCCTGATAGTCTACCTTGATGCCGAATATCAAGTTTCTAGGTCATCTGGAAGTGGGTTAGGTTTTTGATCTATAAGTCAGTGAGTGAATCAGTCAATGAAATCCCGGTTTTTAAACGTTAATACTTCAATAACCGTCAGAGCAAATTTAATGAAATTTTGTATTGTAGATAAGCTAAAGAACTTTATTCATAAATATAGGTTAAATAGTTTTCGAGTTAAATATGAAGGGGTCAAAAGTGGCTCGAAATGAATCGTGTAATATTACACACGTCGCGTCGCCAGTTCCTTTTTTTAGACTTGGCTAGATCTACATGGTGCAGCTAACATTCAGTTTTCGTTTTAATGCAATCATAATAGATTTTCTTTCCAGTACGTAATGAGGAAACCGAAGCTTAGTAGCATCTATGTTTTATGATACACGAGGACACGCCCCAAATACACGAGGGGTCCTGACGGACCCCCAAGGCCCCCAGGCCATTGGGACCAAATTGGGACTAGCGATGAGCGTTGCCCAACATAGATAGTTATAAAACTATCTATCACGTCAAATAACGATCACTCGTTGACTACGCAAATCAAAACTATCTATTTTCAAAACGATTTGTCTCCCAACCGTATGTAACGAAACTAAATTCAAGTTATTGTCACAACGCTCTATAATCACGCAAACTATAACGTACTTGACGTTATCTACTTAGCAGGTTGAAGCGAGTAAACAAGATAGAGAGTTAGCGTGCGTGCGAGTGAGATAGCTTAAGCGCTCTTGGCTGATGTGTGCGTAGAATGTTGCGAAATTGTGACTTATTCTTGATGCACTTAGGACGATTATTATTATTGAAACGTAAAACTTTGTATTGAACCTTGACCTTGGCTCTCAATTAGTGAAATTTCTCTTTCGAATTTCTTTGTTTGAAATAATTTTATCGTGCGTAATCACGTCATTCACTGCAATTTCTACTGCATAAATATCTGGAGTGCACTTGAATACTTTACTCATATTTGAACTTTTTGTTGTAATATTTAGTGTTTATAATATAATACAATATAATATATAGAACCTATATAAAATAAATACAATAATAATATTTATTATATTAGTAATTAATCATATTTAGCGTAAGTTATTTAATAGAGCGATAAACGGTTGGGCTACTCGGTAAATGCGTTTGAGGTAAATTGTAACGAATCATATGCCGAAAAAATGAAAATAGATAGTTGTGGCAAATAGATAGTTTTGATAACGTTATTTGGCAACGATTAACGATAACGTCGCGTTATTTGAAAAACCCATAACGACGCATTACTAATTGGGACCCATGTACTAGTATGCCTATTTTTTGTTCATTTAGTTGTCTCTGCCCAAATGACGTGACTTTTAAATTTCTATGGCAACACCAAGATCATATGATTGTTCAATGAAGGAGCACGTCTGATAGGCGTCGTCTTACTTCTTCGGGCCAGTTTTTAATTTTCTGGCTATAAATCGGTTGTTTTTCGTGTTAGTGGTGCTAAATAATAACTAACAACCATGGCGCTCAGCGACGCAGATGTTCAAAAGCAGGTACGTTTGTGGAATTGGTAAAAATTAGCGATCTAAGTATGCCCATCGACACGATCTTGTCGAGATAATTGATCGGAGATTCGGCGCCTGCAGTGACGACCTAATTGCTTTTTCTTCATCATGAATACGTTAATCATGCTCTATCTGCCGAAATGTAAAGTTTCCTGACAAAAGACATGTTTTATGGTAACAGATCAAGCACATGATGGCCTTCATCGAACAAGAGGCCAATGAAAAGGCTGAAGAAATCGATGCAAAGGCGGAAGAGGAGTTCAACATTGAGAAGGGTCGTCTGGTACAGCAGCAGCGACTCAAGATCATGGAATACTATGAGAAGAAAGAAAAACAAGTTGAACTGCAGAAAAAGATGTAGGTCACTCTACACATATTCTAGAATAAGTGACCAGTTTAGCACCAGATTTAGGTCTCAAATCTTATTATTTTGGTGAACATCAGCTATGGAATGCATGTAGGTCTAGAGTTTGTTTTTATGGTAAAAATAGGTGTACGCAAGTTATGTATAATGGCAGTTTTCCAAAATTGAGCTAATCACATGTTCCAAATCAGAAAAGGCATAATCGGCAAACTTTTTACCCATATCTAAGTCAATATTTTATATCTTGTTATATGAATAGAGTAATTGTTCTTAAATCTCGACTAGAGATGCATTCCAGTTACACTATGACAAAACTATGTAGCTCAGCATATTAATGGAAAATTGCATGCAAATCTAATTTCATTCAAAGTCAATAAAATTCTTGCCAATTGATCAAAGCTATTCTACAACCCAGCTAAATTCCTTATTAGTTATCTTTAGGGAAGGAAAATATCCAGCAGCAGATGACTTGTGGCTTTGATGATGATGATATACAATCTAATAACCAAGTTCAAATGGGCCGCACACTTGTATTGTTATGCAGGTTGCAATTATTATATTTATAAGCCCCCCACTGCAACAGAATCTATAGAATCATCTTGCATGGCAGCACGCAAGATGATTCTTTAGTTGAGCAAAAAAGCACAGTTTACTTTTCTTGCAGCCATTCAGGCCACTTTCATCCCCCTGTAAATCTGTAACTTTGTCGTGGATAAAGCTAGTCATTGGAATTTTTAATAAATATTTTACGAACATTCTTGACCATCTGACTGAACATGTGGTCACTTTGATTTATGATAGATAGATAAACTCTTTATTGTGATGAACACACACACATAAAACAGAAAAATAGAGAGAATTAGATGCTACAATATGTGAAGCAACTGGCGGCCTTATCACTGAAAGTGATTTCTGATTTCTTATGGTGACTGCAATGTAGCTTATATGTGTTTGTGGTCATGTGACAACAAGATGTATAAGTGTACTAAGTGATATGAAGTGCTAATTTCAAATGGTTTGAAATTTAACACGATACTGACTCTTAATATGTATATACTAAATTTTTTCTTTGAGCTACGAATCAATTTTTTTAATTGAGTATGATGTTAGAGGCAGAGTCATACAAGTTGGCAGATGTGAAGTTAGCTACAATCTGCGCAATATCCAATAACACCTAGCTTTATGTGAGCTTCAGTCAGGATTGGATATTACGCAGCTTGTAGCTAACTTCACATCCACCGACTTGTATGATTCGGCCTATACTGAACTAACCTTTGATTTGGTCATAACTCTTGGGTCCAATTATTTTAAATGGTAGTGTATTTGAAGACATGCCTACAGTTACAACTAGCTCTCAAGGAAATACTTCAAATATCACCTATGAAAATGTGCCCACTTGTGGACAGGCCTTTTTTAAATTATTTCTTTTGGATCAATTTCAGCTTTTCCCTACTTATACCAGAACAGACAGATGCAGACAAAATATACCTATTTGAACTAAATTTTGCCACATCTTTGCCATGCTGAGGTATGAATGGTGTGATAAAACTGATTACACAAGAGTTATCTTGAGAGATAAGGAATGAAATCAGAAAAATACTCTACCTTACTACATTTTACTCAGGCTATGCCTCATCATCATAATTTCAGCCACTGTTGGACATAGGCCTACCCAATAGGTTTCCAATAAGACCAGTAGGAAATGGCTTGCCGATACTTTTATTTACTTTTATTTTTTATTCCGATACTTTTCTGTGGTCTTTATCAGATTGTCTGTTAAGTCCACTGTTGGACATTCTTTGCTGTGCTTTCTAGCACATGGTCTGCATTTGATAATGGTGTCATTAACCGTCCATTCTATGAACTATATGCCATATCCACTGCCACTTCTACTTCTACTTACTAACCCGGGGTTATCTATAATATGTGAAAAGCTTTGGGCAGTCTATCGATGTTCTCATTCGTGATTCGATCTTGCAGAGATATGAACAGCCCTCACCATAGGAAACATAGACATACTATGTGACCTGTTCTATGTATGTTCAGGGGTATTAAGATAATGTGAGAAATAATAATCGTTTTTCTGGGCTTTTTTAATATACCATGTGTGGACCCATGGGGGTTCAAAAGTTGTAAAAAAATGGGTTACATAGTATGGCCATGTCTCGTATATGTCATAGCTTGTTATGCTATTTTAAGCTTGTTTATAAGGCCAAAAGGCTGAAAGGCGACCACAGGCGACACGCGGTGCGGAGCTTAACTACGCGTACCTCTCTCACCCACCCGGTAACATCTCCCCCGCTCCCTTCTTCCGCGCAGGCGATACGCGCGTTAAGCGGTCGGCCTATAGTAAAATAGGTTAGAATTTCTTAAATAACCCTATATATCTAAGACCCGAATTCACCAATGCTTGTTTAAGTTAAATTGTGTTAGTTAATTCATGTGATTATTATATGTAAATAACGGTTAGTGCTTGGTAAACAGCAAAATTTCGTTAACAATCTGACGGTTTGTAAATTAAACATCTGTTGAATTCGGGTCTAAGATTCGAGTTTAGCCATTGTTTAAGAACAGTAATCACATGTTTAACTTAAACAAGTGTTGATGAACTCAGCCCTTAGTCATAGCACCTGACGTAATGTAATATTGTATTGTGCTTCACAGCCAATCATCGAACATGCTGAACCAAGCGCGTCTGAAGGTGCTCAAAGTGCGTGAAGACCACGTACGTAACGTACTGGACGCGGCTCGCCTGCGCCTGGCCGAGGTGCCCAAGAACGAGAAGCTGTACGCCGACCTGCTGATCACACTCATAGTGCAGGCTCTCTTCCAGGTATTAACTCTTACACGTTACTTGTTGATGTGGGCCTTTTCTAAAACTGAGCCCTCCATGGGCCCATTTTGTGTGGTAACCCGGCTGCAGCTAGTTCAGCCACCCGGTGTCCTCTAGGAAGTCCAGCAGCACGCCAACGCCGGCGCAGGCCTCCTGGCCAGTGTCCTCAGTGCCCCGAGGAATTTCTTGCGTTTTTCCGCCACACTGCTGCTTTCAAGCAGCATATGCGCGGTTGCGCGGTTATAAGCGGTTGTTTGTTCTACCTCCATGCAACCACTGCATAGTGGGCTGTCTGTAACACCAATTTTAAACAGCGCATTCCTGCGATCTTTATTATATCATCAGTCCACCTGGTCGATGAATTTATACAGATGATTTTTTTATTCTCGAATTCCGGGTTGACCCCATAGTAAAAGTTGTTCATAATGATGGTCTGAATCACCTCCTTTCGGCTTAGTACATCAGTTCTGGATAACCTTGTAAAGTACCAGTTGGTCGAATGATGAGTTCGTCACTTCTCTAACTCTGATTCATAATAAGCGACCAATCAACAAAATAACATCAGCTATGAAAGACCAAATCTTCGCTTACCATCAGGCGAGACGGAGGTCAAATATAGACTTTTCGCATTCTAAAAAGATTACCTAGAAATATTCCTTGGAGACATTTTTCAGTCACTGCATTAGTTTCAGATTAGTCCTTTGTTGTTTGTTTGTTCTTTAAACCTTATTTAATTACTCTTTAGCTGATGGAGCCCACAGTGACGCTGCGCGTGCGTCAAGAGGACAAGAAAATCATAGACTCCATCTTGGGCCGCGCCGCCGCCGACTACAAGGAAAAGATCAAGAAGGACGTCCAACTGAAGGTCGACACCGAGAACTGGCTGTCGCCCGACACCTGCGGCGGGGTGGAGCTGGTCGCTGCTAGAGGACGCATCAAGGTAACCTATTACAGAATATAAGGAGGACGTCCTACTGAAGGTCGACACCGAGAACTGGCTGTCGCCCGACACTTGCCACCGGTCCATAAAAAAGATAATTATTATTTAAGAGTATGTAGGAAGACTGATGTTCGATAAGGTCGAAAAAAAAATGAGACATCACACCCACAAGGTGGACTGACGAACTCATTGACACTGCAAAATCTTGCTAGACTGGTATGATGATAAAGAGTATACAATACACGTACAGAATGGGTACCGCCAATATTATTATTTCACAACCACGAAATGCTACGGGCTATGTAAAGAGTAGCATTCTGATTTCTGATACTTGTAGATTGTCGAAGAAGTATCTGACACTATTTTGTCACTATGCTTATATCACGCGAGTGATGTCATGAAGTTTTGCATCCTTGTATTGAGATTATAAAATATAAATATGAATATTAGGGGACATCTTACACAAGGTCTCTGACCCCAAACTAAGCCAAGCTTGTGATATGGCTGCCAGAGACTGATATACGTACATAAATAACATTTAAATACTAAAATAACATCCATATACAGATAATATCTACATTCAGGGATGCTCATGTCTGAATGAAAAGTGGTTCGACGAGCGACGACGGCTGGACGAGCTACACATCATATCCTAGATGCTAAAGTAATGTTTACTTTCAGATCAACAACACCCTGGAGGCGCGGCTGGAGTTGATCGCGCAGCAGCTGCTGCCCGAGATCCGTACCGCGCTCTTCGGCCGCAACCCTAACCGTAAATTCACCGATTAGGCCCCCACAGCCCACACTTGTTATCTAACAATATAATCTTAACTCTCCTTATAATATGTAGAACTTATGTAATAAGTGTTTCCTTTGCCTAATTAATAATTATTATATCGTACAATATATCGCTGTTCAGTCTATGAGGATCGTTAAAGTCGCCAGAAATGTAAAACTCCGGCCGCGTCTTCCTGATTCCTGGATTGTACTCGTAGCTACTTGACTGTACGTTAGTTTCGCCTTAGCTATATCGACAGTGCTACCGATATTTGATTACTACAATTCATTCACGTAGCACTCGTATTTTAGACGTAGTTTATAGGCTTTGGAAACTGTTTTAATTAAGATGTTACCAGTAAATAGGTCATGCATAGCGACGCGACAAAGTCGCACGTAGACGTCTACGCAGTATTAAAGCACAATACCACAGCTTTCTACCACATCTCGATGTTTATCGTGTTCTATGTGTATTCCTAGATGTTGTATGTATGTTTTCTGCTATTTCATTATGGTCAGGTTCGGTAATGTTGCAAGTTTTGGTCGAGACGGCAGCATCCTACGCTATGCTCACTCAAATCGATGCAAAGATTTGGCTGGTCGCAGTGTAGTGTCTCGAGTAAAATTTGCAACTGAATCGAGTCGCCTTGTTCTGTATATTTATCCTGGCAATATAACATTTCGGCTTGCTTTCTGCAGTGGTTCAGAGAGCACCATAGCTATTGTTTATGGTACAATGTATAATTCCCGTATGGCACTGTTAAATTTCTTGTGTAAATATATAGATGTGTTTAATTAGTGTTTTATTTTCGTTGACAATACATCCTTGTCTTATTTTAGAATATATAGAAAATAGTATGTTAAAAGTTTTAGCTTTTTGTGAAATATCAAGGTTTATTTTGATTAGTTTAAGAGAGAAAATTTTTAATATAAATTTTCCGTAAATTAACGATGTTAGAGTAATAGACCATGTAAATAAATCATATTTTATTGCATCTGTAACTCACAACTAATTCAATAATATCACAAAAATAACAATTGTATATAGTTGGCACACGTTTGTGTAAAAATATTGCTAACTCATTAGAATACACTGTAGAATGCTGGACTCTGAAGTAACTTTTGTTAAACATTTCGAACGAAATAACAATGTAACTTCGACATATATTTAATTCTTTTGTGCTTTAAATTCATATTAGTCGGGACACATTCTATACTAAAGTCAAGATTGAGCCAATAACATCAAAAAATATCTTCAAAGTGATTAGTGCCTGCGCATATTTTCCTTACATTAGTCACAGCTAGAATGGTGTTTGAACTACAATTAGGTTTTCACGGCCTTACCCTGTCCTCCCAACTACCGTATACGTAACATGACATTAGGCGCGTTACGTCACAACTACACAAATATTTATTATTAACAGACGATTTGACACATTCATAAAATATGAGGACGAATGAAGTGAAACTTATACTCCTTACGAGCAATTCCGACAATCATGTGCAGCACAATTTCATGAGCAATTCAGCAGTGAAGCTTTCATAGAACTCACAAAGCTTGCCTTATAGAGCACATTTGTGTTTACTTGTGTGCTCAGCGAAATAGACTTTTGCTGTTGTAGTGTCGCATAGTGCAGCACTCTCGTGGAATTACATCTTTACACTACCAAATGTGAAACGTCGGGAGTGTAGGCAGGGAGGTAACGCGGAACCCTCGGCTCGTCGCGTCGCCGCGCGCCTCGCTCCACTGCCAGACTGATGCTCCCGGCTTCCTTCACTCCGTTCGACTTGGCCCTCCTCTGCGACGGCAGCAACGAAGCACGCAGCGTCTTACGCTTCTGAAACATCATTCCCCACACCATAAGAGCCAAAACGTCAAGTTACAACCAAACAACTACTTACAACATTGAAATTAAGTACTACCCGTGTCCAGCAAGATGAGTGGTGATCCACGAAACAAAAGCGGCGGGGACAACTCGTGATTGAAATAATCTAAATGAACGTGAAAACTTTATTCGATTAAATATTGGTCATTAACAATAGTTTAAAGCCTACATCGGGGATGGCGAACCTATCGTGCACCAGTCTTAGGAACACTACTAGTAATAATTGCAAAAAGACAGTCCTAGAAAATCTAGTCTAGTTAAATCGCTCATAAAATATGGGAAGGGTCTCTAAAATTTTGATAAACGGTTCGCTATCCCTGAGCTACATTAAAGCGTGTGCGTCGTCATCAGCAGGGCAATCTCAATATCACAAGTCGTTCATATTTTGCTCTCAATGTGGTGTTTGAAGTTGTTGTAGAGGCTGGCGTCCGTGGCCTCGGCCTTGGCTCTGTTTACCTCGACTGCGCCGCGCCAGCGGTCGGCCGCGTGTCGCGCTATCTCCATCCGCTTCTGCTTTTTGATCTGATGTCGTTTGTACACCACCTCGATCACTATCAGCACTATTCCTCCGATAATACCGGCCAACACGAGTATGAACACTCCGGCCATATTCTTTAGCCCTAAAGTGTTCGGTGTCTTTTCGTTCTCTTCGCAGTTGAGCATGTTATTTCGCAGAATCCATTGATTATCTAAAGACTCCATTATACCACCTGCGAAAAAACGTTTCCAATAAATTGATATTCTTTCGCTGCCTTATAATTGCAGACTTCAAACATCCTAATTAAGCTTACTTTCATGGAAGTCCAATATGGCTAAAGTCACCAAATCTGCCCATGGAGATCCTTTTTGCAAACCGACTCCATAACCAGATCTTCCGAACAGCTCTCCCGCAGTCACCAGCTCGCAATCCTGGGCTGCCTCAAACTCCAGTCTCGAAGAGTCCCAAATAAAAGCCATTAGTTTCCTGAAATATTCAAAGCCTTCTTCGTCAAAGTTCTTTCTTCAATTAAGTAAGTTTTTGATATATTACCCATGTTTGACGTCTTGGATAGCAAGTTCTGCGTTATCGTAATTGTTTGCTTCCATGGTTCGGTACATGTTGGACAGTTCCACTTGTCTTCGGAAGTACATGTCTACAGCAGAGCCTTTTACCGTAGCGCAGGTCAAATTTTCCATTGTATTTCTCAACTGAAAAAAGTTTTAAAATATCAAACAGTTGTTCCTAATTTAACTCAACCTTATGGTACCTACAGTTTACGTACTCTTGCGTCGTTAATTCCTGTGAGCTTGGTTTTAGGACGCTCCAACACGAGAAAAGCAGCCAAGTTGGCAGTGTATGAGGCTACGATGATCATCGCAAATCCGGCCCAGACCATGCCAAGTACCCTCGCAGAAAAACTTCGAGGAGTTCCTGAAATCATTTAACAGTTTACTAAATAATTCTATCTGTGATCTCGTTAGAAAGCACGTCATGAGAAGCACTTACCTTCACCGATACCACTGTTGAGCAGAACGCCCCAAGCAAACCAAATGGCGCTAGAAAGATTCAAAGCGTCTTCTTCTGTACCATCAATGTTTGCCAATTTGAACCTTCCGAATGGCGAAAAACGATCAAGAAGATATAGAACCAGCGCCACCACGTGTACTGACACCATCACCAATATCCAGAGGGTATTGGAGAATGGTTGCAAGAACGATACCAGGGTTGAAGAACGAGACGGCTGGAATCATCAAGCAAAGGGTAAGTTTCTTGCATGTATTTTATAGACTGTTTATGTTTGGAATTAATTTCACCTTTTTCTCTAGAATAGTGATACCCTGATACTTGAAAGGCTTGCTGAATTCAATAAATTCGGCTCGTTCTGGATTGATGGTTAGTGGAGCCACGATCATATCAGCACGTTCGTACACCAATTCCCCTGCAAATATATTATGTTCGTTCGAATGACTTACATAATCTAAAACTACAAAAACTACTACTATATAACAAGCAATTGGATCATCCACAGACCCTTGAATGTCTAAAGATAATCCAAATGCTCAAGCCCACTGCGTTCGAATTAGATGCGTTGTTTGTCATAAAAGAATATAGGCAATCGTAAAACTTACCGATAAGTCCTGTCCATTCCTTTTTAGCTCCGGGCATAGAATAATTTTTAATGATATAGTGCCCAAACTGGCCATCCGGTGACAAAGCCAAGGAGTAGGTGAAGTTGATTGATTTTGAGAGATATTTCAACAAATCCATGCAGAATCCTTTACAGCAATACAGTTGATCTGAAAAAATAGTCATGAACACCCTAAAGTCTGTGCCAAATAAAAAACCGTTAATGAAAAAGCAGTATTGCGAATATTTAAAAATCTTTAACATGTTTTTTCTTACCAGTAGCATCACTAGCATTGTAATGAGGACAGGGAATTTCTTCAACTGAACATTCACTGCCGTCATCAATACGTCGAGCGTATACAAAAGGTTTCTCTTCTATCGTTAACACCTGTAAAAAACAGTCATGCATCAAATATTGCTCAATTTACTTCTTTTGCAGTATCGACAAATAATTTGATACCTTTAAATGCGTCGGTATCATGAAACCCTCCGGTTTAGAAGGGCTACGACCCATCCATATAATTTCCTGTTCTTTCAACTCCAGTCTCATTTTCTGCATTTCCTGATAAGTAGAAAAAGAAACGATTGTGTGGATTTAAGAAACCACGGTAAAAGTGAAACTTTTGCTGTGTCTATACACTATACGGTCAGCTGATGCGAACCATAGGCGCCGCCATATTGGCCTCGGCTGCTCTGTCGAGCACCTTTTACTTTACCCCTACTCCGCGGCCGACCGTCACGCGACATGCAATAGATGGACGAAAAAGTTTGAGGTGATGTAATAAAAGTTTCCCTTTAGTAAAATATTTTAGATCCAACATTACAAAATATAAAATAAGCTCGTGAGAAGTTTCTCCAACCTTTGAATAGAAATATTTTCCGACAGCTACGTGCTCTCCTTGAGCCCTCACGTTGACCATGTCATACTCCGCGTGCACTCTATCTCCATGGTCATCAAATGCTACGTATCCAGTTTCACCGTTCTCCAATTTCTGCTTCCGAATATAATCGAAAAGCAAGCGCCCTGTGGTCCAAATCGATCCTGAGTTATCGCAATCAGAAGGTGGTGCATGGATCTCTTCAGAGGTATTCATGTCTCGGATGGCTGATGCTAGAACATAGCTGAAATAAAAAAGAAATCTTTAACCAGCTAGCCGGTATGGTCTAGTGGTAATGACACCGGTCTTACAATCGTGAGGTCGTGGGTTCAAATCCTAGCCTCGTACCAATGTGTTCTTCAGAATTTAGGAAGGAAAACATCGTGAGGCAACCTGCGTAGACGAAATTCGATGGCGTATGTGAATCCACCAACCCGCATTGGGCCAGCGTGGTGGAAATGGTCCAATCACTCTTCGTGGGTAGGCCTACGTCCTGCAGTGGACTGTTAAAAAAAGGCTGGTACAAATTAGTTTGCAAATGGATAAAACATAATTATATTATATGGAACTTAATTTGTGAATCTCCGAAATCTGAAAGTGGCTAAAGTTAATTTGTTAATCTGTTTTTGTTAACTTTTGTTAATCATTGTAACTCAAAAGATCCAAAATGTGGAACTTACATAGAATCTTGGATGTGGGCTCTCTCATTAGTAGCGTTGACAAGTCGTAAGCCGAGTAAGCCTTCAGGCGCGTTAGCTGCATCGAGAGCTTGTTCCGTTACCATCCAGACATATCCAGCTGTCGTCATATTCAGAAACGTTGCATCTCGGAATATAATTTCAGCGTCTTGTTTACTAAAAAGTGAAAAGGCACTTAGACTCAGTAAGATCATCTAACAAAAGATGTTGTAGATCGAGAAAGAGCTTACTTGGCATACATAAGGAAAACTCTTGCCTGAGCACTTTTAACATCACTCAGTCTATCGCTAAAAGAATCCAATCCTGGTTCAAATTCAATCACTTGCTCTACCACAACTTTGCGATCTACATCTTCGTCAATGCTTTGGGATGTTGTTTGAAAGCTGAAAATAAAGACTTACATAAGGAAACTTAAATAGGACACTATAATAAACCATTTCAATCCCAGAACAAAAGCGTACCGTCCAAGGATAGCTCTACCGTCGGTATCGGAGCTATGGATTACGATAACCTTCATGTAATTGAAGTGTTTCAACACATCCACCCAGACGTCAGCTTGGTGAGAATATGGTGGAACAGTCCGTAAAAATGATACGTGAATATTCTTGTCAGAGAATGCAGAATCTCTGGAAGATATTCCTATGACTGGGATGTGGTAGAAGCCGCACGTGTAAGAGACGGCGGCTGGAGACAAATCTCCTGTAAGTGGATGGGACACCACAACGGCGTACACCTAAAATTATGAAGAGAATATTATTCATTCATCATTGACAGAATAATTTGGATACTTATGGCAAAAAAGTCACAACCGACAACAAAATTCGAATAGTTCACTCGAATCGAGGAATGATATTTCAAAAACGGCTCAGCCGATTCGATAAAAATTAAATGGGACCACCTCGGTAGTATACCCTTTCGAACTAAAAAGACTTTTAAATCGGATCATATCGCTGAACATACGTACACAAAAAAATACATAGAGACGAACATAGAACGTCATCCTTTTTGGAAGTCGGTTAAAAATTAAAAATATGTAGCTCACTTTTGCAAGAAGCTTTCGTAACGTGTACTAGATAGGTACAACTTACCCTATGAGCAATGAGATCCTTACAAACATTGAGCGCAGTTTTTATCGGATTTGGGTCCATCAATATGGAATAGTCATGATATGTCACTCCACGGGGTACATAATTTGAATTAAAGTTGAGACTCTAAAAAATAAAACAAAAATTAAGAATTAAGTAACCGTCTCAGGATCTTAACTCGTTGTACCTAGTTACTCAATAAGTTTCAATTAAGTTGCCTTTCAATTGCCAACAGTTACTTGTCTGGCTTCAGTTGTGAAGAAAAGTTAGAAACGTGACGAAATCAGAACTTAGGTAAATACGTAACCCGACGATTATGTTCAGTTGTGATTTGGTTTTATACAAATAATTCACAATGACCAGTTTTCTCGAATCTCGACGTTATGTCACCTAATAAGTGCTTGTAACCCTGCACTTTGGCATCGCGCGGCGTTATAGTCGGCTTGCAGTCGAAAATTGAGGCCTGTGCAAGCCTAAAATACCTAAAGTTCTCAGAAAGCCTCGCCCTTAATATGCAAATAAAATCTGATAGAATATTGATTTTCTACGCCTATTTCGTCTACGGCTACCAACTATTTCCTGCATATGACAGACATGGCTCACATACCTAGTTTTAGCACTGTATGTCCTAGGACAGTAGTTGCATGTGAGGATTCCATTTATGTAGTTGTATAATTGATTTGGTCCATTCTCAAAACTGTTTTTCATGAAGGAAGAAATATCATTAGTGGAGATCGTACCGAAATAGTGTCCTTGAAGAATGCGATAGACTCATTGCTCGAGAGGACTCCTCCGACGTTGTAATAGGTTGGGTTAGAGAAGTTCCTCCTGCGTTTGTCTCCATTTTTATCATCATCTGCTCGAGCTAAGCTGCCACTGCACAACAGTGTAACCAGCAAGAGGTGGAAAAGCCACCACTTCACCTAAAAGTTAAACAGGAAAAGACAAACTTTAAAAATTTATTAAATCAGAGCCTTAGGTACAGTTTATTCATGCTGGTTTTTTCGTGCCTTCTATTATATAGGTGGTACAATGATTTGATAAGCCATATTCCACATTTTAGACCCCATTAAAACTACCGTAACATAATAAGGTCGAGCCCCAAATGTGACACCGTAAAGGCCCAACTTTTGATTAAACTTGAATTATTTAGGCACACCCTTCTGTAATAGAATACTTAATACCCTCAACTCACTGAAATATTGTGCACATCTTACCTTAGACATCTTAGCTCTTAACAATTCATCGTGTATTTGTAATCAAACAATAATAGAACATTTTACGTAATAGAAACAGGTGAGAGATGCTGGGACTAGGAAGATGGGCGCATCTCGTGTTGCCTTGACAACGCGCAGGCGTTAAGTTTCGCCAACCAATCGATGGAACATAAAAGTATTGGGAACATGCATTTGGGAAGAGCAATAAAAAGTTTGTTCATATCCAAATTATCCAATTTATTGTAACTAAAAGCACATACAGTCGTATTATAGACAAAAAAGCGTATAGGTACACAAATTCACAAATCAAAGACCTTAAATTAACAACTAGCGACCCGCCCCGGCTTCGCACATGTGTATCATACATATAAACAGTGCCGTAAATAGGGCGGTGCCACCGGGGCCCAGGCACAGGGCGTAGATTCTGGGGGGGCGTAAGAATGGCCAGACCAGGCAGTACTATTATTTTTCGGTTTGCTCCGTATAAGATTCCATTACGCCCCTCGAGGGGAAAAATTTCCAGGGGAAGGGGCATGGGGGTGGGGGTCGATGTCGATCTTTTAGGTATCTTCATTTTCTTCGCTTAAAATCGGTTCTTTGTCGAAAATTAAACGGATTTTTTTTCGCGCTTTTGAATGCAAGAGTGAGTAGTCAGGGCGAACATCCGCACTTGCTACTCTTGCACTTGAAAAGTTTTCGCGCTCGCTACGCTCGCGCAAGGGCGCAGTTATGAAAGCTTGCACAGGGCGCAGAAAAGACTATTTACGGCACTGCATATAAACCTTCCTCTTGAATCAGTGCTATCTATAAAAAAATAACGCATCAAAAGCCGTTGCGTAGTTTTAAAGATATAAGCATACATGGGGACAGACAACGGGAAGCGATTTTGTTTTATACTATGTAGAGATTAAAAGTAAATCCTAAACTATTTTACAGGAACTTAAAAGATCAATATGTAGGTCCTAAAGAAATCCAAGTCCTAAAAGATTCCTATCACGGGTAGATACAAAACAAATTCAATTAACAAAGTTGATTAATTAGGTACTTACTCTATTGCGCTCATTTACTTGGCATTTTTTCATTGCGCTAATATTATTTTCTTCTTTACGTAACTGCGCTGAGAATAAAACCATTGGTTTTCATTAATTGAGTTTTAGAGATGGTAATTGAATCGGTAACGTTGTGATAGACAAATACTTTCTTACTTACCTAAATTGTACCTTATTCTATTTTTATGGTAGGTAAGTATTGATATTAATAAGGATGGTTTTATAGGAGAAGATCAAATAATCACTATTTGAAAATGCGTGAAGTTAGAGAATTAAGCCCAAGCCCAGGGTCCGGGGGCGGGTGCCCAAGGCGCGAACTTAGGCCAGTCGAGAGGCGAGGGTCGAAGCGCCGCGGCAGCAGCGGTGGCCGCGTGGTGCGCCGCTCCAGCCGCTCCCGCCGCGCCAGTGCTCTGGATCACTGACAGTTTAAGGGCTTCTATATCTGGAACAGAAATACTCGTTGAGATTTCGCAAACATTATTTTGGGAGAACATTATTTTGGGAGAACATATTCGAAATTTGTAAACGATGGAAGGCGGTTTTGCCATTTTTTGCGAAATATAATTACTTCGGATGTTATTCAATCTACCAGTGACTGCGAGCATTATCCAATTCGTTAACAAATACCTAAAACAACTAAACTCAGAAGAATTAATTTAATTAATCATGCCTGAAGAACTTCTTAAAGAAAATATAGAAATCGTTTTAGGTCATAGCGAGTGGAATATAGCCTAAATCTTACCAGCGTTCTGCAGCCTGGCGGCCTGGTTATGCGCAGCACGCTGGATCGCCTTGGCCGCAGCGGCCTCCCTTGCTGCGGCCACCTTCTGCGCGACGGCCGCGCGGGCGCGGGCCGCGGCCAGCTGCGCCTGCGCCTGCACCGCGGCTTGTGCTGCCTCCAAGGCGTGCGCTCTGGCCAAGCGTGATGCCTCTTCACTGTTGATATAAAGTGCATTCTGACCTTCGAGCAAATATCTACAGAGCCACAGTCCCTAAGTGAAAGTAGTAAAAAATGTCCGAGCGCCGTTAAACACACCGACTTAGATATTTACATTAAATAATTCACAATGACCCGTTTTCTTGAATCTCGACGTTTTGTCACCTAATACTTAGTACTTGTAACCGATCACTTTGGCATCGCGCGGCGTTGTAGTCGGCTTGCAATCGCCTTACGACTAACTAAAAAGCCTTTCCACTTCGTAGCTTGGGCAGGGTTTTGGATTGGACACTTTTTTTGCACGATTGTGAATTTGTGACTCTATAGATATTTGCTCGAAAATTCTGACATAAAGACGTCATGGGTCTGCTGGGCTGAAAAACGTGTCGCCAAATAGGAATTTGTTACAGTCTGGTTGTAGACCGGTCTGGTTTACGGTCATCAACATCGTAGAATGTTAGCTGTGTGACTTATAAATAGCTAAACTTTTCCTGAAGGTAATAGTAGGCTAAACCTGTAACTGGTAAACTGCGTCGACTGTAGGTACATTTTAATACCAAACGGTAGCTTCATAAAGGGACAAGCCACACCACACGTTAGTAAATAGATATATCATCTACCTACTGACTTCATACACACACAGCGTATTTTGACCGAAGAACGGAGAGAGCCTCTAGCCGGTTACCGGTAATGACAGCGTATGATGTCCACCCAAAGAACGCGGGATGCAAACTGCTTCCTACCGGTTCATTAAAAATTTAGGGAGACGCAATTACGTCGAGCTGAGGCGTCCGATAGCTAAAATTATGATGACAACCCTATGTGCAGCCTTCGCAGACACCACTCCTATAATGCTGGCAGTGCTCTGTGGTTCCAACGCTTGTGCTTGGCTGCAGCCACGTCATGCTGTGCAGACATTACAGCGACTGCGACAGCTCCCCGTTTGCGCTTAGATCTATCTGGCTTCCAACCGAATCATTGGAAAGCTATAAGAAAAGCCTACGCTCAGTCCATCCATCCATCTATCAACCTTAGGACGTCCACTGCTGGACATAGGCCTCCCCTGTGGATCTCCAATGAGATCGGTTGGAAGCTGCTTGCATTCTGCGGTCTTAATGAGGTCATCCGTCCACCTTGTGGGTGGACGTCCTACGCTGCGCTTGCCGGTACATGGTCTTCACCCGAGAACTTTTCAACCCCATCGGTCAACAGTCCTCCGCGCTTTGTGCCCTGCCCATTGCCATTTAAACTTGCCAATCCGCTGGGCTATGTCGGTAAATTTGGTTCTTCTGCGAATCTCATTCCTGATTCGATCTCGCAGAGAGACTCCGAGCATAGCCCTCTCTATAGCTCGGTGGGCTACTAGGAGCTTATTAATAAGGCCCAAAGTAATAGACCACGTTTCAGTGCCATAAGTCATCACTGGCAAGTCTGGCAACACACTCTGATCGATCATTTTAAATTTAAAAAGACGCCATGCACGTCTGCGCTTAGATCCGGCAACCAACCAAACCAACTCATTGGAAGGCTATAAGAGGAGAGGCATACCCCCAGTATTTACCGTCCTATAGCTAAGTAAGTTCGTATAGGCCGGGTGGCTAGCTCTGGTGTCCTACAGCTTTAATGATGACCAACCTGTTATGTGCAGCCTTCGCAGCCTCCACTCCCTTAACACTGGCAGCGCTCTGTTGCTCCAACGCTATGTGCTTGGCTGCTGCTACGTCGTTCTGCGCGGACATTACAGCGACTGCAGCAGCTTTGGCCGCTGCCACTGCACCCGCCACGTCTGCACTTAGATCTGGTGAACGAAGCAAGTATAAAAACATAAAATATTATTTGTTGAGATATAAACGCACAATCACATCTCAGCAAAATAAAAATCGGCCAAGTGCGAGTCGGATTCGTGCACGAAGGGTTCCGTACCGTGTTGGAGCCCCTTTAGCCCCATATCTCTTACCATTATTATTAGCGAGCAAAAAAACTCCCAAAAAAAATCACGTTTTTTGTATGGGAGCTCGCTTAAATATCTGTATTATTCTGTTTTTAGTATTTGTTGTTATAGCGGTACCAGAAATACATCATCTGTGAAAATTTCAGCTGTTCTAGCTATCTTGGTTCATGAGATACAGCCTGGTGACAGACAGACAGACGGACATCGGAGTCTTAGTAATAGCAAAGAATATATAATAATACTACGTAATAGGGTCCCTTTTATACCCTTTGGGTACGGAACCCTGAAAAGTACTTTCTACCTACATACTAGGCAAAAGGACTTAAGTAAACTACAAGGACCGACCCACCGAAATCAAAGGTCACGCAGTACAAGTAGGTACGTCATTGAAACTCAAAACGGCCCGGCCGCTGTCGCAAGCATGAAGCTAAACCGGTTTTATTATAATTGTTACAAAAGGCTAGCTGTAACTCAAGAAGAGGTGTACAATATACCATTTCCACCGATAGGTTGAGGCCAGGCCGGCGGCGCGGGCCAGTTCACAGGCTCCCAGCCACCGGGCAGGCTCCTCTTGTCAGGCTGGCTGCTGTAGACAGCAGCGATCAGACATGTGGCCACCATCTAAATAAGAAATAGGTAATTATTAAGTATACAAGGTTAAACTTAATCAGCCGTGGTGGTCTATTGGTAGTGACACCCGCCTTACAATCGTTAGGCGTAAGGTCGTGGGTTCAAATCCCGGTCCAGTACTAATGAGTGTAACAAACCTCAGATGGTTTGATCGTCCACATCTGAGTAATTAGGCATAGGAATAAGGCATTCTTGTAGGTCAAGAGTATCTCGCATGAGGTTATAATTCTTTCTAATGTTATCTAAAGAAACTTTCCATTCAAATGATTTACAAACAAGCAGGAAAATAAATACATTTTAGAAAAGCAACAGAACTTCAATCTAGGTATGAAAACTCTTTGCAGAAATTGAGAATTTAAAATAAGAGAAAAAAAAAGAAAGAACAGAGAATTTGACGGGACTGACAGGAGGGACTTCACTTGAGAAAATTTGGAGTTTTTATTTTTCAGTTATTACAGCTATAATTGAGTTATTTAGCTTATGAAGCGATATAAAACCAATAATCGCGCGCAGAAAAGGAATGGAGGTTGCTTTCCAGCTAAAACCTTGGGAAAAACAGTTCCAGACCTTAGAATCTCAAGTTGGAAGAAAGTTGTTTTCGATCGAAGGACGAGGATTTTCCTAAAGGATTTGGTTTCGTATAATTGTATCTCTTTTTAAATAGATAAGACTCAATGTAGATATAGAATATGTTTTGCGGTTAAAATTCGTCCTGATCAGCACTGCATTAGTCTTCTGGATGATTTACTGTTGAATTAATGTACAAATGGACTTCAGAGGAAAAGAGGAGGTCTTTCATAGGAAGATAGGCCTATATCCGTTTTACTGAAACGAAGCGGTATGGAGGATTCTCACACGTATCTATTCTTTTATGAGTATGAACGAGTTGCTTACGACGCTACGCTACACCACAGAAACAAGGCAATATTATCTACTCTGACCTGTTGCGGGTTGATAAATACGCATACATCTTCAGGTTCCTATGGCGGTCTTGCATAAGTTGACTTACGATGTTTCCTACTCTATAGAAGTACTCGTATGTTACTGACGAAACTATCCTTCATTGAGCATTTACTCACGAGTAGAAGATAGAAGCTTCTAACTCTCGCCCTTTATGATTCTATGTATGAATTACAAATGTTTTAATTATTTGTCTTTTTCAGCTTCGACTATTTGTGAACATAAAATCTTAAGATATTATATTCTATGCGGATAGACAATCTCCAGAAATTGAGAAATTTCCAGACATGACGTGCTTTACCTACTCGTACAATTTGCGAAGGACAGAGTGTTCATAGATAAAATGTCATTTATTTATATTATGGGGATTGAAGAGTCGACTATTGCTATATCTTATTATTGCTACATCTCATTATTTTAATACTAGCCGTAAGTGCTATTCGATCAATGCTGTATTTTCATTAGTGTGCAGAACTCTTGAAGCCAGATAGAGCTTGGGCCAGTGATTCTCATTTCCGAAATGGAGGGATATCCCGTGTCCGTATTAAGAGTGTAAATTCTGATCACTTTGAAATAAAGCTATTGAAAGCTTATTGATTTTAATATTATTTTACAAGGCGAAGTCGATTCTCGAATCTTTATCTATAGTAATCTTGGAGCTTTTCTTGAGAACACTCTGGATTTCATGCAAGTTTTATGATTTTCCAGACTTTATGAAGTGATGTAGATAAGATGACTACTGACACACTCGCGACTCCTGGTTTTCTTTCCTGCTTTCTTTTTCCCAGGATGGCGTTAGATTTACGAAAGCAGAGTAGAGTCATTTTCATGGTTTTCAGCTCTCTCGAGCGCCATGACTAAATAATCAGAGATAAACATAAAATAAAATAAATCTCTGATACCTAAATAAAATTGAATAAATTTAAAATATTGAAATTAACTAACTGTCAGAAATAAATCAATACTATTCTTTCTGGCATTCATATCTTTTATTATATTCGTAGTTTGATAATAATATTAGTTCAACAATAGAGTTTCTTTGTTCTAAAGTACTAGTTTAATGATTTTCATTCTCATCTCATGTCTAATATTTTCTTATGCAACTAAATCAATATTTTATACCTAGCTTTATTGAAGCTTATTAATATTCAAAAATATTCTAAATAAACTCCATATAAAACAGAGAAGCTCTAGAATCATTATTTCTAAGTAGCTCTTGAGGCATTAGTTAGGTTCTTTATTTCACTCTGAGATTAGTAATATACTTGCAGGATCATAGAAACTCAAAATAGGTAAAACATAGGGTTTTCGTTCTGAACTTAGGTAATCTATTAGGCAGGTATTTCGAATCACCTTTACCTAGGGTTTATGCGGTCTATAACGCAGGGTCTATCACAAAACGAACACTGGCCAAACTAACGTATAAATAGGTACATAGATTAGATAATTATGATAGGAATTTCACTGCAGAATACTTGTATCAAAATGTAGGCTCAAGAGATCCGGAAGCAGATGGCGCTAGGAGTAAGTATTAGAATTTGAACCTGAGAGGTTCACATTTTAGAATTCACATTTCTTATTATTTATCAATACAATTAATAAACTGTGATCTTATTGAATATCTGTATCAATATTTAATGTATTCTTAATATTTTAGGATATTTCTTTCATGAGGTTCAACTTATAATTTGTTGACAATCAAGTGGAATCAGGATGCATAGCTAGTTTGACATAAAGCTAGGATTCATTGAAAGCAAATCAAGGTTCTATAATCATTTTCTCTGACATTTTATTTTAGACAGGGTTCTTAAAATTCGACTCTTCTTAGGTTTATAAATGAGGTTAATTAGGCAGGTTAGGCTAGGCTTGTTACATTTGGCGTCCGTGACTAGGATAGGATGTTACATTTTGGTTTCGCGACCAGGATCGTTACAATTTTTGGCCGTGACCAGGATTAGCAATAGAAACGATTCGTTTTATCATAAAAATAGATTTAAAATATTTTCGCGATAATAAAATATAGTCGGAACTCAAAAATATTAGATTTGATAGTTTTACTTTGTTTAGACAAGTCAATTCAGGTTATTATAGGACTGTGTTCAGTAGTCAGACTATCTGAACACAATTTGTTGCTGTGAAATGGAGACGATGGTGATTCGAAATTTATAGGTTAGTGATAACTAGGTTTACGTAATAATTTCAATCGCGAGTTCATTAGACAAGGTACCGAATATCTCATCAATTTTCAGATTAATCGTTGTCTTAGGGTATTAACAGATTAAAACGTTGGGGGGTGATTTGTTTAAAAAAAAGACTGCAAACATAAGCAAGCACTTAGTTTCATGGGTAATTATTTCGTTCAGGTTACAAAAAAGGGGTCTAGCCAAGGTTCATTCGTCACTCATGTAATGTGTTTGTAGTAGACATGGTACAGTAGTTTAGTGTTTTTAATATAATTTATTGCTTATGTATAGGTATGGCTTGAATAATTGTAGATAGTAAATATTTTCAATTTATAATAAAAGATATGATGAGTAATTATACAGACAAAGAAAGTATATTATTAATATTTTAAAATAGGAAACGCAGGGAGTTGATTCGGTTTTATAATTTTATTGCAAACAAGAAAACTGGGGATAGAGTATAGTTAACAATCTTTCGACGTTGTAAATCAAAGTAATAAAATTTTAAATATTTTTCATTGATAGAGATTTGTTTTAGTAGGTTACGGGATGACTTTGATTTGTTTGACATTTTTGTATTTTACTCCTTTTACTACAGAAAGTTAGCAAGTAGATCAATTTAATAATTCAATCTAACAAACAGTCTGTTAAACAAAATTCCATATAAATTGCATACGGGAAAATTAGAGATGGGAATATGGTATAAAATAAACATAGGGTTAATCTTCATTGTGTACTTAAATTAATTGAGATTGAATGCATAGGTACTGAGACGTCTATATCGTTTACATCAAAATTATATCGAAGTAGTTTAACAGTGAAAGAAAAGTGTAAAAATGTATTTTTGTTGAAAATCTATCGGTTTCAGGTTGAGGTAACGATAAATTGAGTTATTATTTCAAAATAATTCAACTGTTAAATAATTTTACTTAAAATAAGATAATTTGGGAAAATAGATAATTTGTCAGAGTAGTATCTGGAAAGGTGTAAAGAAGGGAAAATTATTTTAGTTGTTTAAATATGTAGAGTAATATGGGTTTTCTAAACGGGAGGGTGTATTATCAAAAACATAATTATGCAGTTCAGAAAGAAGAGACAAGCTGGGTTTAGTAAATAATATTATTAAAATAAACTAAAACCTAGTAATACAATAGTTAGGCTAAAAACGTATAAATGGGGTTTGTAATTTATGTGAAAAGGTATCTATTTTCTAACTTTGCGTGCGCTTCATTTACAATGGCTTTTACTATCAGGAAAGTTGGTGGTCAAACGCAGACTTTTTGCGATTTTTTAAAAAAAAAGGGGACGAATAATTTGAGCAAATAAAAGATAGATTTATAAATTAAAGCAAGGAAATTCTAGTCAGGGGGGTGAAACATTTTCTCAATCTTTTCAGATAGTAGGTAAACCTTATTATTATCTTAGACATCAGTTATAATCAATGTAAATAGGTGTTAGCTAAATCTTCAGCGAATATTCAGTCTTAATAATCAGATAAACTGTAACAGTTAATGCACTTAAAATAAAAGTATATTGCTGGGTTATTAAATGGTCGATCATCAATCAAATCAACTTTTGTTTATTGTTAGTAGCAAACAATGATACTGTAAACTAAACTAAGTAAATAAACAAATAGTTTTCTTTATCTCAAATTAAATTAAAGTTCAGTTGTATACTTTTGCTTGATGTTTAGAAATCAATTACACCAAGATAAGAAACATGAATAATATTAGAAACAAATTAAGAACATTATTAAAAAAACTTGCAAAATAAAAATCAAGTTCAGGTAATATTGAAAAATTGATTTCAAATGTTCATTAAAGAATTTAAGTTGATTTGCTAGTTTGAAGGAAGTATGAGCTCGATAGATTGGCTGAACTTATGTTTCAAACTAATAATCATTATCAAAAATTATACGCGTGGAGATATGTCGGGATTCGAGTAGGTAGAACTCTCATGGCCAAGCAATGCCGCGCCAGGAATTGGTTTCTCTAACCATATGGAAGAGATCCTTTCCACTAGTAGAGTGTAAATTTTACTTACTTGGAAACTTGGGCATGTTGACACATTATTATCTAGTTCAATTTTGTTAGTGGGTAAAGCCATTCTAAAAGCTGAAGCTGTTATAACTAAAAAAAAAAAAATTTGGAAATTAATTTTCTTTAGTGAACATTTCGACATTTATTTGCACATCGTTAAATTAAATGAGAATACGTGAGAGTTTCTTAGGTAAATAAATGCAAATAGGAAAGTAAGCACAAGGTTGAATAAATAAAAATCAGGTTAAAATTATAACTAAAAATTAACCGAGGTTCAAAAAATAATTAATCTCTAACTTGTTAATATTTTAGTAAGGATAGTGAGGTAGAAGTTTATTACGAGGGTGTGGATGTATTTTAAATATTTTGCTATGGGGTGTAAAGGGAAATGTGCAAATATTGGCTCGCTTTGGGTTCAAAAGGTGATGCTACGTCGTGAAGTTGGCGTGAAGATAGTGAAAGGCGTTTTGCGAGAATTAGGGAAGACAAATGGTAAAAAAAAGAATATTGTTACGAATATGACTGACATTGACTGACAAATTTAAATCAGTACAAGAGGAACTAAACGACAATAGCATTGCTGGGATTCGATGCGGTTTGTCAGGGTTCGAGTTTTGGCAATCACTTGAACAAATAGATCTTTATGAAGGAGTGTGGTGTTAGGAGTAGGCCAGCGGGCAATCTATCAACATAAGTTGATTTCATAAAGATCTTTTACTCTACAAGGTAGGAAACTCTGAATTGATACACTGCACATGCTCCAGTTTATAGATAGTTGGAATTTAACCATTCACTTTTGGCGGGACATTGAAGCCATGCGGAATTATTTTCCTTTTTCATGGACAATTCGTGTAGTTTGGAAGGGGTGTGTTGGGAAAATCTCCGAACGAAAGATTGGTTCGCTGAGACTACTCAACATGCGACCATTCAGGTCGGTTCTACCTCAAAACAGAATTCCCTTACGAGGGCTCCGTTTCTGTCACCGAACCAGAACTTCCTTGCAGATTATAACAATTTAGTGGGGAAGGCGATTTTTCTTCATGGTAGATATGTAATCAAACTGAGAGTAGGAGGTTTTAAGACGATTATCTGTAGACTGGTATAAAAACATTTTCGCATATTGTAGTAGGGATACATTCACATTCGAAACATATAATTTCACTGTTGGAACTCGAATTTTGATAAATACAATTATGCACTTGATTAAATTTAAAGTTATTATAATTTTTTTAGGAAAATTTACTTCGATTTAGATGTTTACCAACATCTTTTCATCTGCGAAAATTTTGGGGGGTGCTGTAACAAACCTCAGATGGTTTGATCGTCCACATCTGAGTAATTAGGCATAGGAATAAGGCATTCTTGTAGGTCAAGAGTATCTCGCATGAGGTTATAATTCTTTCTAATGTTATCTAAAGAAACTTTCCATTCAAATGATTTACAAACAAGCAGGAAAATAAATACATTTTAGAAAAGCAACAGAACTTCAATCTAGGTATGAAAACTCTTTGCAGAAATTGAGAATTTAAAATAAGAGAAAAAAAAAGAAAGAACAGAGAATTTGACGGGACTGACAGGAGGGACTTCACTTGAGAAAATTTGGAGTTTTTATTTTTCAGTTATTACAGCTATAATTGAGTTATTTAGCTTATGAAGCGATATAAAACCAATAATCGCGCGCAGAAAAGGAATGGAGGTTGCTTTCCAGCTAAAACCTTGGGAAAAACAGTTCCAGACCTTAGAATCTCAAGTTGGAAGAAAGTTGTTTTCGATCGAAGGACGAGGATTTTCCTAAAGGATTTGGTTTCGTATAATTGTATCTCTTTTTAAATAGATAAGACTCAATGTAGATATAGAATATGTTTTGCGGTTAAAATTCGTCCTGATCAGCACTGCATTAGTCTTCTGGATGATTTACTGTTGAATTAATGTACAAATGGACTTCAGAGGAAAAGAGGAGGTCTTTCATAGGAAGATAGGCCTATATCCGTTTTACTGAAACGAAGCGGTATGGAGGATTCTCACACGTATCTATTCTTTTATGAGTATGAACGAGTTGCTTACGACGCTACGCTACACCACAGAAACAAGGCAATATTATCTACTCTGACCTGTTGCGGGTTGATAAATACGCATACATCTTCAGGTTCCTATGGCGGTCTTGCATAAGTTGACTTACGATGTTTCCTACTCTATAGAAGTACTCGTATGTTACTGACGAAACTATCCTTCATTGAGCATTTACTCACGAGTAGAAGATAGAAGCTTCTAACTCTCGCCCTTTATGATTCTATGTATGAATTACAAATGTTTTAATTATTTGTCTTTTTCAGCTTCGACTATTTGTGAACATAAAATCTTAAGATATTATATTCTATGCGGATAGACAATCTCCAGAAATTGAGAAATTTCCAGACATGACGTGCTTTACCTACTCGTACAATTTGCGAAGGACAGAGTGTTCATAGATAAAATGTCATTTATTTATATTATGGGGATTGAAGAGTCGACTATTGCTATATCTTATTATTGCTACATCTCATTATTTTAATACTAGCCGTAAGTGCTATTCGATCAATGCTGTATTTTCATTAGTGTGCAGAACTCTTGAAGCCAGATAGAGCTTGGGCCAGTGATTCTCATTTCCGAAATGGAGGGATATCCCGTGTCCGTATTAAGAGTGTAAATTCTGATCACTTTGAAATAAAGCTATTGAAAGCTTATTGATTTTAATATTATTTTACAAGGCGAAGTCGATTCTCGAATCTTTATCTATAGTAATCTTGGAGCTTTTCTTGAGAACACTCTGGATTTCATGCAAGTTTTATGATTTTCCAGACTTTATGAAGTGATGTAGATAAGATGACTACTGACACACTCGCGACTCCTGGTTTTCTTTCCTGCTTTCTTTTTCCCAGGATGGCGTTAGATTTACGAAAGCAGAGTAGAGTCATTTTCATGGTTTTCAGCTCTCTCGAGCGCCATGACTAAATAATCAGAGATAAACATAAAATAAAATAAATCTCTGATACCTAAATAAAATTGAATAAATTTAAAATATTGAAATTAACTAACTGTCAGAAATAAATCAATACTATTCTTTCTGGCATTCATATCTTTTATTATATTCGTAGTTTGATAATAATATTAGTTCAACAATAGAGTTTCTTTGTTCTAAAGTACTAGTTTAATGATTTTCATTCTCATCTCATGTCTAATATTTTCTTATGCAACTAAATCAATATTTTATACCTAGCTTTATTGAAGCTTATTAATATTCAAAAATATTCTAAATAAACTCCATATAAAACAGAGAAGCTCTAGAATCATTATTTCTAAGTAGCTCTTGAGGCATTAGTTAGGTTCTTTATTTCACTCTGAGATTAGTAATATACTTGCAGGATCATAGAAACTCAAAATAGGTAAAACATA
Source organism: Hypomecis atomaria (assembly GCA_964007245.1). NCBI lineage: Eukaryota > Metazoa > Arthropoda > Insecta > Lepidoptera > Geometridae > Hypomecis > Hypomecis atomaria. The sequence continues at coordinate 10,768,070 of OZ023294.1, read as the reverse complement.
GGGTTTTCGTTCTGAACTTAGGTAATCTATTAGGCAGGTATTTCGAATCACCTTTACCTAGGGTTTATGCGGTCTATAACGCAGGGTCTATCACAAAACGAACACTGGCCAAACTAACGTATAAATAGGTACATAGATTAGATAATTATGATAGGAATTTCACTGCAGAATACTTGTATCAAAATGTAGGCTCAAGAGATCCGGAAGCAGATGGCGCTAGGAGTAAGTATTAGAATTTGAACCTGAGAGGTTCACATTTTAGAATTCACATTTCTTATTATTTATCAATACAATTAATAAACTGTGATCTTATTGAATATCTGTATCAATATTTAATGTATTCTTAATATTTTAGGATATTTCTTTCATGAGGTTCAACTTATAATTTGTTGACAATCAAGTGGAATCAGGATGCATAGCTAGTTTGACATAAAGCTAGGATTCATTGAAAGCAAATCAAGGTTCTATAATCATTTTCTCTGACATTTTATTTTAGACAGGGTTCTTAAAATTCGACTCTTCTTAGGTTTATAAATGAGGTTAATTAGGCAGGTTAGGCTAGGCTTGTTACATTTGGCGTCCGTGACTAGGATAGGATGTTACATTTTGGTTTCGCGACCAGGATCGTTACATGAGTTCTTCGGAATGTATGTAAGGAATTTAACACCACTGGCTTTTCGGTGAAGGAAAACATCGTGAGGCAACCTGCATACGTCCGTACAAGAAATTCGATGGCGTATGTGAATCCACTAACCCGCACTGGGCCAGCATGGTGGATATGGCCCAATCACCCTTCGTGGGTAGGCCTACAACCTGCAGTGGACTATTAATAAGGCTGATAGAGTACAGTATACAAGGTTATCTGCTTCCCTTGTAATAAGCTAAAAGGGGGTATTTAAGATCATGCATTTTAAAGAACTTCTACCATGGTGCCAACCCAAAATTCGAGAAAAATTGTACTATACAAAACTGCAAATCGAAATCGACAAAATGTATAAAACAGCGGTTTTTTTTCTCGAATTCCGGGTTGGTCTCCTGGTAAAAGTTGCTCCTTATCACTGAAGCTGAATCACCTCCTTTCGACTTAGTACATAAGTTCTGAATAACCTTGTATTAGGTCAGGTAAGCCGTGGTGGTCTAGTGCTAGTACAATACCTAACAGTCGTGAGTTCAAATCCCGGTCTCGTACCAATGAGTTATTTGGAACTTTACAGAATTTCAGACAACTGGCTTGTCGGCGAAGGAAAACACCGTGACACAACATGCATACGTTGGTAATAGAAATTCGATGGATGGCGAAAGTGAATCCACCAACCCGCACTGGGCCAGCATGGTGGATTCCCCTTCACTCCAATCACCCTTCTTGGGTAACGGTGTACCTATGTGCGGCAGTGAAAAAGGGCCGTAGGTACAGTTAAGATTATGACATCGTACTTCCCTATCCTACTAATTAGTACTTACCTATAAACGCGAAAGTTTGTGAGTACTTATGTATGGTAGATAGATAGATATTCTTTATTGTTAACACAAAGAGCACAAGTTACATAGATAACAAAAACATAACTATAGCGTGTAACAAGAGGCGGCCTTATCGCTAAAAGCGATCTCTGCCAGGCAACCTTTGGATGGAATAAGAATATAGAACAAGTAAAGACGAGGGTGTGCGTTAACAAAAAATTCAACGGATGTATTGTATGGATGTTTGATACTCTTTCACGCAAATACTACTGAACAGCTTGAGATGAAACTTTGCAAAAATAATGTTTTTTCCTGTCAGAATAACACATAGGCTATAATTTATAAATATATTGCGTGAAACGAAGTTCGCCGGGTCAGCTAAGTATAGGTATATTTTATCTCTACTTACCAAAGTGTAGGAGCTCATGTTGTACGATGTTTTTCGTTCAAAAGTACAGAAAGTTGTAGTACTGAATTGGTGGACAACAGACATTTTATATAAATCGACACGGAAGAACACTGGCTTTGAAAAGTTTGAAAATTGCTTGGAAAGGGATAGTCCCGTAGGAGATAGGTAATTGTAGGGCTTGCGTAACTCTAGATTGATAACGTTTGATAGGTGTAATCATCCGAACCTTTGGCTACTTATTAGATAGATAATTGTGTAGGTTGGTACAGGCCGAGTCATACAAGTCGGCGGATGTGAAGTTAGCTACATGGTGCGCAATATCCAATCCTGACTGAAGCTCACAATACATATTGCGCGCAGCTCGTAGCTAACTTTACATCTCCCGACTTTTATGATTCGCCCTATAATATCATATGATACATGAGAGGCACGTAAGTCTAGCGCTGAAGGTAGTGTGGAGGGGATGACTGCGCATGGTGACTGCCATACTAAACTCATGCGCAGTTATCCCCTCCACACTTCGCTCAGCGCTAAACTTATAATATGCCGCGGCCTGTACATGGAACGTGTATTATTTTAGAAGATAGATTAGTACTAGGTACCTACAACTTAGAATAACAGAAGCTAGGCTGGAAGGCTAGCAGCTTAGCACTAATTCTGTTATTTTGGCGTTTGTCTTCATAAATGTACAATACTACATAATAAAAATAGTGAGACAAAAGTCATATTTAAAGTGTTACTACGTAATAACAATGATATTTGTATTAGTTCAATGAGTATTACTGTGGTAAAAAGGTTTTAAGAGTTTGTAGAACACATGACCGCCTATTTCAAAGCTATCACTCGTCGGTTGTAAGTAGGGTGGTGCGATTATAATTATCTGGAAATAATTTGGTAGATAAATGAAATCTAAGAGAATATACATAACAGTAGTTTTAAAATATTATAAAACGTCTAGCTAGCTATAGCTAGTTAGGTAGTTCACTGTTTAATTTTTAATCCCCGACGCAAAAGAGGGGTGTTATAAGTTTGACGTGTCTGTTTGTCTGTCTGTGTGTCTGTCTGTCTGTGGCATCATAGCGCCCAAACCACTGAACCGATTTCAGTTTAGTTTTTTTTTGGATATAAAGAGACTTAATCGAGAGTGTTCTTAGCTATGTTTTATAAAAATCGATTGAGCCGTTTAAGAGTTATGGTGGGTTAAAGTGGGGATGGAAGAACCAAAATTCTACAAATGTGCCCAAAATGGTTGTCAATGTGTCGGGGGTTTTTTAAATTTTTAATTTATATTAGTTATTTTAATTCGCGCCAAGTACCTATCACTGGTATTAGAATCAGCTGTCATTTTTCAACCTTGTGTCAATGACAAACCCTGTAAAAATGCTGCCATAATAAAAACCTTGTTGCTAGACTTAGCTAAAATCAACCGGCCCATTGACAATCTCACCAACATTTCTAATAGCGTCAGTTTGAACTATTTGAAGACTTCAATATTAAATCTGAATTGACATATTTCATTCACTAGGATAGCTAAGCGTTCGGCTTGTTTCAGTTGTTGATTCAACAATGTTTGTTTATGACGTTAGAGCTTCTAAAACAAAAAAAAAGTAGTGCGTGGAGTCCCTCCGCGGAGTCCCTCCGCGCGGAAGAAGTGAAACTTCGACGCAACAGTGCTTTCATAACCCCTCCATGGTAGCGTTAAACGTTTAACTCAACCTTGTTGGAAGTCGCATTAGAAGTTTCACTTCAAAAAAATTCTGGTACAAAAAATCCACACGCACATAATTTGCTGGCAGCACTGATTAGTCGATGTCAGTATTGTCAGTCTATCTGTCAACTTGACACTTCGCGCTCGACCGTCCGTCAGTCATTCTCATCAGCTGTTTGGGTTTGTGCATCTGTGTTCCTGGGAGGAAAATCCTCAACAAAAATCTGCAGAATATATCGATTAGCTATATCGGGCACAAGATCTCCTAAATTAAAGGTGCGTACAACTATCAACCATCTAAATTATCACATTAGTGTCAAACTTAAAACTTTAGGAAAGAAAAGCTTCGATAATCATTTGCCTTGGCAGCAGCGGACTGCTTCATTTTATCGATCCAATCTCGCAGTTGCAAAATCTTCTATTAATAAAGAAAGCATTAAAACGATAATATGCCCCACAAATAGCAGGTGCCACTTCGTCAACCGCTATGCTTTTAATTCTAAAGTATCTTGAACCTATGCGTTTTTTCTAATGCTTGTTATTTTGATTCAGGTCCAAGAAAAAAAGCCGACAACATGAGCCAAGCAAATAATGCGTCGCCTCCACCACAAAAATTCGCGTGAGTGTACCAACAAAATATTGCCATTTGTTGTAAAGCAACATAACATATTTTTGTAACCAGTGTAGTTTGTAACCGTTTAGCCATGTCAGAGGACTTCAGGCGGCCTAAAAACTCTGACACCAGGGCTAGCCACCCGGCCTATACGAACTTACTTACTTACCAGTGTAGTTTCTATAATTTTTAATTTCACACTTTTGTAGGTATATAATTCCAAGTTGTTACTGATACACCTATGTAGTTACCTACTAATCTAGAGAGATTATAAATAAAAAGCTATTTACTCAAACTCTCTTACAGCAATTTTTATTCCTGTTGCAATTCATGCCTATAAAAATGTCCTTCAACTCTCCCCTCCAGCACCAATCTATTCATATCACTCAATTTAACAATGTGGAGTTATGTGACCTAAATAATTATTTACTTTAGCAGTAAAGCTATTTTGCCATGAAAACATAACATTTTGGTTGCATAATATGTTGGGGTCAGGATATTTGAGGATGTTACTGTATTTTGTACAACTTTTACTAAATAACCTAAGAAGTTTGAGTTGTTTCACACAAAATATTACCTGTAACAATTGTTGATAAATTGATACTGATCCATAAAAAGAATAGCTCCCTATAAGAAATCTATGGCATATGTGAATGTAATAACCCGCATTGGGCAAGTGTGGTGGATATGGCCCAGTCCCCTATTATTGGTAGCCATAGATCTATCAGTGGACTATTTAATGGCTGGTACAGTACTAATATGTATACCTACATAGAGCTTTATTATGGCATTGTCTAAACTCTGTTGCCTTATTCCATCCATCAGCCATAAGACGTCCACTGCTGGACATAGGCCTCCCCTATGGATCTCCAATAAGACTGTTTGGTAAGCGGCTTGCATCCAGTGTGATCCTGCAGTCTTAATGAGGTCATTTGTTGCCTTATTAATAAATCTTAAATTCAATTGTTATTTTAACATGATTTTCACTATATCTCGTAATAGAAACTGCAATGCTAATGTTGTTATAACTAGTTATATCTACATAGAGTCAGAAAAATATAAATGTTAGAAAAGTATTGTATGTAGCAAATACACTAAAGAATAATGGTCTAAACAACTTTGAAACAATTTAAGAGCTCATTTCCATTACTGTATTGAAATATGGCCTTGGCAATAGTTTATTATACTTCTCTTACATGACAAATAATGTAGGATATTTTCTGTTTGGTAGCCGATTTTGAAGTGAAACTTCTAATGCGAATTCCAACATGGTTGTGCTACCATGGAAGGGGTATGAAAGCACTGTTGCGTCAAAGTTTCACTTCTTACGCGCGGAGGGATTCCACTTGCACTTTTTTAGGGTTCCGTACCCAAAGGGAAAAACGGGACCCTATTACTAAGACTTCGATGTCCGTCTGTCCGTCTGTCTGTCTGTCTGTCTGTCTGTCTGTCTGTCACCGGGCTTTATCTCATGAACCGTGATAGGTAGGCAGCTGAAATTTTCACACATGATGTATTTCTGTTGCCGCTATAACAACAAATACTAAAAATAGAATAAAATAAATATTTAAGGGGGCTCTCATACAACAAACGTGATTTTTAGCTTTTTTTGCTCACTATTAATAACGGCAAGAGGATTGGGGTTCCCATACGGTACGAAACCCTTCGTGCGCGAGTCCAACTCGCACTTGGCCGATTTTTTTTTTCCCGAATATCGGATTTGTCCGCTATTATAGGGCTTTGTGCTTCTTATTTCAATGTTTAGAGGAAGTTCGCAAGATTTGTGGTACTATAAAATATAAAAATGGGCCAAGTGCGAGTCGGACTCGCGCACGAAGGGTACCGTATTGGAGCCCCATACCTCGCAAAAAACTCCTAAAAATCATGTTTGTTGTATGGGAGCCCCCCTTAAATATTTATTTTATTCTGTTTTTAGTATTTGTTGTTATAGCGGCAACAGAAATACATATTCTGTGAAAGTTTCAGCTGCCTAGCTATCATGGTTTATGAGATACAGCCCGGTTACAGACAGACAGACGGACATCGAAGTCTTAGTAATAGAGTCCCGTTTTGACCCTTTGGGTACGGAACCCTAAAAAAATATTACTTTTTTCTGTAGTTGTTGTAAATTGCAATGCCTGTCAAAACTAATAGCAAAGATAATTTTTTTTATGATTCTCGTGAAGCGTAATTTCACAACAATATTTGAAATTCGCGTAAAAGGGAAAATTAATTTCCTTTATTTGTTAGGTACTAAACTAAATTAATCAACAGATTAAAGAAAATTCAACATGTAATTCACATTGTTATTACTCTGTTCCGTTATTAGTTAGAGTGGTACAGATAAAATTAACACCATGCTGTTTTTATAAAGTTTGACATGTCCATTTAACATAAGTACATGGCTTGTCTAACACCATTGGCTGGGACAATAGAAATGGCCTTGACATAACTTTGCTACAAATATACACCCAATGAAATTAGCTACGTTTTGAGCTAGTTTTGTGTTTACTATCAATTAGCTTTTGCCAAGTTTTAGTGATAGTTATGTTTGTACGACATTTGACATCAGAATTCTAATTACAATGTAAACATTATGTAGCTCAGAGGTTGGCGCGTGAGTCTTACATGTAGCCTTCGAGTAAATATCTATAGAATCACAATCGTGCAAAAAAAGTGTCCGAGCCAAAACTCTGCCCAAGCTACGTAGTTGCGTAACTTTTTAGTTAGTCGTAAGGCGATTGCAAGCCGACTACAACGCCGCGCGATGCTTATGTGCTCGGTTACAAGCACCAATTAGGTGACATTACGTCGAGATCCGAGAAAACGGGTCATTGTGAATTATTTAATGTAAATGTCTAAGTCACGACCATTACCATGTCTAAGTCTGTATGTATGACGGCGCTCGGACATTTTTTTACTACTGTCACTTAGGGACTGTGGCTCTGTAGATATTTGCTCGAAGCATGTAGCAGGACCTGTACAGGCAGTGTATGGTCAAACGCAAACCTAGGTATACGAATTAAAAAAATCTGGGTTCAAATCTCAATTAAGTATTTCTTCCGCGCAAATAGTGAATCTCTATTTTTTAGTTTTCTAATTTTTCATGAAAATCAGTACTTTTGTCGCTAAACTAGTAATATGTAATTGATAATTTTGATCGTAATTATTTCATTAATAGTAGTTTATGCAACTGTCATATAATGAAGGGTATTAAAACACGAGTGTGAGTTTATGAAACGAGCGCAGGGAGTTTCATAATAGTAACGAGTGTTTTAATACCCGTGTTATATGCAGTTGCATACACTACTTTATCTTCACTAATAAAAATTTAAAAAAAACATATTGCGAAACATTAAATTCACGCGTACGTGTATTGTCACAGTGAACTTGGCGCCATTAAAATCTAACCAATGAGAGCGCAGCTGCGCGCGCAGGGCCAATCAGGAGCGAGCGCGCGATGTTATAATGAGATTTTACGATATCGATGTGGATATTATAACATCAAGTGAAATTGCTTAAATTGAGTGTTTTGTTGTCTGCGCTATAACAGTAGTCATTATAAGTCAAGTATTGGAAACATAAGTAGAATGTTACAACATTAGTGTAGATAAAAGTTATTTATTATCGTAAAATCAGCGAACCCACGACAAATTATGAGCTGTAGGTAAATAAAAAGAAAACCTTAAATATACCTAACTAGCGACCCTCCCCGGCTTCGCACAGGTGTATAACACAATCATATAAACCTTCCTATTGAATCACTCTATCTATTAAAAAAAACGCATCAAAATCCGTTGCGTAGTTTTAAAGATATAAGCGTACATGGGGATAGACAGCGGGAAGCGACTTTGTTTTATACTATGTAGTGATAAATGATAATAGGTTTTCGATTTTGTTTGTCTATCAACGTCATGTTGCCATTCATAAAATGATAATATAATAGGTAAGATTTGAGATTATTCTAATACTCGTAAGCTTGTTTTCAAGATCGATTGTCTAATTAAGATAGTCTACTTTTATAAAGGCTGGCCTTGTATACGTATAGATTTTTTTTTGTTTCCATGTCATATGCCCTGAAATATAAGCCCATTAGCGGCAAGCGCAGCGTAGGACATCTACTGACAAGGTTACAGTAATAATCAAGAAAACAGAACATGCTGGATGCCAATTCCTTCCTACCTGTCTATTTAAAATCGATAAGGGAGGCCTGTGTCCAACAGTCGACTTCCTACGGTTGACCATGATGATTATGCTTTATGGAAAACAGTTTTGGTAAAGATTTCCATATCCTTACGTTATGTGTAAAAAATTTAATGTGGAATGAGTGAAATGGACAATAAGTAAGAAGTTTCGTATATACCGGGTGGCCAGCCCTGGTGTTAAAGTTTTTAGGCGCCTCTGACATGGCTTAACGGCTAAAACAACCGGGACCTACAATTTAACATGTTATCCGAGCCACGGTAGCGCTCAGTTGAAACATGCCACCCGTCTAAAAACTGACCATGCGGAACGTTGTTTAATTTCGGTGATCGCTTACAAACACCCAGTCAAACTACGCTACGAGCGCTACATCTAATCTAGACAATCAATGTATACGACTGTATTTTGAATATCGCCAATGCGTGGAGATACTTATGGCTAAGATTTTAGAACTAGAACTAGACTTTCTAGAAAGAAAGGAAAGAAAGAAAGTTCTAGTTCTGGCTAAGATTTTAGAACTAGAGATTTTTAATGGCTAAGATTTTAGTAGCACATCTAGTTCTGGCTAAGATTTTAGAACTAGAGATTTTTAATGGCTAAGATTTTAGAACAGATGTAGCAAAATCTCTAGTTCTAAAATCTTAGCCATTAAAAATCTCTAGTTCTAAAATCTTAGCCATTAAAAATAATTATGTACATATTAATGTACATAATTATTTTTCAGAAAAAAATGGCAAGACCGCCTTCCGTCGTTTACAAAATTCGAATATTTTGCTCGAATTATTTAGATTATTCTTGATTTATCAAAAACGACTCAGCCGATTTCTGTAAAATTTAAATGGGACTATCTCGGGAGTATACCCTTTCGAACTAAAAAATAATTTTTCGATTCGGTTCACAATTGGCGAAATTAGCGATGTTCATCGTGTACAAAATTCGGATATTTCGCTCGAATTGCTAACATTATTGTTGGTTTTTTCAAAAACGGCTCAGCCGATTTCTGTAAAATTTAAATGGGACCACTTCGGGAGTATACCCTTTCGAACTAAAAAATAATTTTTTGATTTGGTTCACAATTGGCGAAATTATCGATGAACATACACAAAAAAAATACATACACACGAACATAGAACCTCCTCCTTTTTGGAAGTCGGATAAAAAAGTATTTCGCGCTGTGAGAAAAATCTCTCTTAGTGACCCCTTACGTAAAGCCGTTTTTATCTGACAGACATTGCCAAGGAAAACTGACTAAGGACGTAAATAACGACACTGATAAGTATTATCTTTTAAGTGCTAAATCTTATTTACTCTACCACATGCATAGAGCTGTAAAATGTGACTTTGTTCGTGAATAACTTCCTTAATCTTACCGGCTGCTGTTTGAGATAATATATTATTTTAATCCGTTAATAGAAATGAAAAGAATTTTCTTCAGATAAATATTAAAATTTGTCCTAATTATTTTTTGCTAACCATTTTCTAAATCTTTATTTTGCTCAGAATTTTCTCCAACTGTTTATTTAGTTAGAGTGAATGTGAATTAGAATCCATATTCCAAAAAAAGAAAACTACATTTTTTTCGACTTTTTTGATTAGGGGCCGTTTGATGACTTGGGGGGTGGGGGGGTTTAGATGGTGATTACGTCAGCAATAGTTTTTAGGGTTCCGTACCCAAAGGGAAAAACGGGACCCTATTACTAAGACTTTGATGTCCGTCTGTCCGTCTGTCTGTCTGTCTGTCACCGGGCTGTATCTCATGAACCATGATAGCTAGGCAGCTGAAATTTCCACAGATGATGTATTTCGGTTGCCGCTATAATAACAAATACTAAAAACAAAATAAAATAAATATTTAAGGGGGGCTCCCATACAACAAACCTGAATATTTAGACGTTTTTCGTTCTATATTAATAATGGTAACAGGTAGATGCTTGAAATTTGCACAGAATATTTAGTTTTACATTCACTTTAATAATAAATTATACAATTAAAATAAATTAAATATTTAAGGAGGGCTCCCATACAGTACGGAACCCTCCGTGCGCGAGTCCAACTCGTACTTGGCCGATTATTATTTTTTTACGCATATGTGTGTTAAAGTCCACTATCCTAAATCTATTTTCTTATTTCTGAAATTAAGTCTGCTGCTCATGAATCAATAAAAGAAGAAAAATGCATACAGGTACCAATGTTTACGTAGGTAAGCATTTTGTAAGAGCTTTGCATACTTTTGCTGATAAGGGGGGAGGGGGTGTAAATATTTGCAATAAATCTGCTTACGTAATACTTGAACGGCCCCTTACTTATGAAATGAATGAATAAGAAATGATAAAAATTATCGATAGACAGGCTAAGGTTTTTCTACAGTAATTTCGAGTTAAAATGGTTTTACTTTATACGTACATGCATATGTACGTAATAGGCATGATGACTAAAAAAATACAATTAGTCCGTCAGATAGATTATCAAAAAATATTAGACACGTATTTTTTCTTTTGTCAATTAAACAAAAATTGACGAAGATATAGCCCGTTAAAGTTCCGCGTGACGTCACGAGTGCACTACAAATGTACAGACTACGTCGCACTAGTGACGTCACGAGCCCCCTCTCTCAAACTTTGACAAGGTTTATCTTTGTCATTTATTGATTTATAGACAAAAAAAATATTTGTCCAATGTTTTGTAATATTCTAACTAACGGTCTAATTATTATAAAAATGATTAGTAATTACTTAACGCCTATATTTTAGCGCTATTGCAGTATTTAACCTCACAATTATTTGTTACAGCCTCCTCCCAAAGATCATAAACGGGGGCATTGCGGGCATAGTGGGCGTGTCCGTGGTGTTCCCCTTAGATCTGGTCAAGACCCGCCTCCAGAACCAAACTGTGGGCCCGAGTGGCGAGAGACAGTACAAAAGCATGTGAGTACTTAGTAGAGCTATGACTGTTATGGTGACATGTGGAGATGCCAACTGCAACTGCCGACAGCATGTGCAGCAGCTGATACGAACTAGTACACTACTAGTCTGTAAAAGAGAACAACAGACAGACCGTCTGCAGACATATTTTACAATGACGTTATGGTGTCCTCACTCATAGCACCGGCTCTCGAATTTTCTAAAATTGGTTACTTCAGTCATGTGAGGTGAGGACCCATCTAGTAGGTATAGGCCGTGCCACACTGTTTAACCGTACAAATTGTACTGTTAGACATTGGCTAAAGCGTGTGTAAAACTTTTGTGGTAAGACGGAAAGAGTTCAGGTGAAGATGACGTAAATATTTTGAAATTTCTGATATTACCTGCCCTAAACGGTTGCTTTGCCGCTACCGGTTTTGAAAAGCGAGGTGTCATTGAATTCGTTTTTTTCCAAAGTAACATAATATTACGTTTTTTAGCAATATTTGTGTTCCAAACAACTTGAAATAAACTTAAGTCCAATGTATTATAAGGTTGGTTTAAAACGCCAAATAATTGTTTTTGCACAACACACATCGACACCGGCTTCAATCGCCTTGCTATCGAGTTGACATCTAAGATAAGCTATTTATCGTGATAAATCGAGATGATTACAGACCAGTACCAACCCGTCCATCCCGTATTTTTTGACCGACGAACCGGAGGAGGTACTCAATAAGAGTATACTTCGAAATTGAACCCATTTAAATTTTATCAAAATCGGCTGAGCCATTTTTGATAAATCAACAATAATGTGAAAAATGCTACATGGATTCGTGCGAAATATTCGCGAATTCTATACACGGCATGCCCGACTATATAAGAAAACTAGACGACCCGCCCCGGCTTCGCACAGGTGTATTATACATATAAACCTCCCTCTTGAATCACTCTATGCATTAAAAAAAACCGCATCAAAATCCGTTGCGTAGTTTTAAAAATTTAAGCATACAGACAAACAAACAAACGAAAATAGCGACTTTATTTTATACTATGTAAGGATAGCATGGCCGACTTCACAGTCGGTCATGCTATTTTTTCCTAAAATAATTATAAAAATCTTCAAGGTACCAATTTTTATAACCAACTTTTACTATGGGGCCAACCCTGAAATCGAGGAAAAAAAAAACAGTTGTGCTCTATGAACTTAATACGCGGTTCCTTACAATTCGAAGGTCATTGAATTTTTTTATGGAATAGCTGTTTTTCCCGCTGTAGTATCGGTTCTATAGTAAAATTTGTTCATAATGACGTACAATGATATCCTTAAAAATATCTAACGTCTTGAGTTCTACAGATACCTACACTGCGAATAAAGCAGGCCTAGATGCCAGCAGTGGTCTCTGAAACTGAATCAGTGATGAAACTTTATCATCTTGTGTCAACAAACTTAATCTCCTTGAACTCGGAGATAGACCGTGACGAAATTCTTATCAATAGTTTATTTATAGAGACGTAATTATAGTGATGTATGATTCAGTAATGAGTAGTTATATGGAATGAATCATTCATGATTTACAGACACCATGCTTATCTTTATGGGACGAAAATAATCAAATAAATATAAACATAATTCAATAGTATTGTTTACGATTTTATTATCTGGTGTGTAGGTAGTAAAACTATAATACTGATTATAACTCGTCAAAATATTGAAATGTATCTTTATCAAACCAAAAATGTCATAATTTTACTATTCATTAAGCAAAACTAATTATATAACTATGGTCATAATAAAAAAAACATTATGTCTGCATGAAATAGTAGATTATGTACCGAGAGAATAAAGCAGTCTTATAAATGGAGTCTGAGCGTAACGAGTACTTACTTAATTTAGAGTCCTCAGTGAAGTGAATGGTTCAAGCTGCCCAAGAAGAAGACAGGCTTTATTTCGCGATGCATACTCTACTTTTCATATCTGCTGGGTCTCCCCTATAAATCTCCCAATGAGACCGGTTAGAAGCAGCTTGCATCCAGTGCGATCTTGCGATCTTAAGAGCCCCGGTGGTCTGTAATTTTCCATACAAACGTATTACGCTGTTTTCTTCCTGGAAAATATTTATAGAGCTTCAATTTTTTGTCATAAAATTAAATTTAGCTATTTAGACGACTCTGTCTTTTCTATTTCTTGATAAGTTAATTATCAGGCAAAATATGACCCTTCAAAATCACAAAAAAAATCACCATTATTACCGACGTCTTTAGAGACCTACCAGAAGAGACTAAATAATATGTAACAAAATATAAAATGATAGAATCATGAACACATGTTTTTATTAAATTTTGACATAAAAAAATACTTGATAGATCTAGTTTTTGAAGAAGAAAACAGCGTAATACGAAACGTTGTCTCGCCATTTTTTTTGTAGGTATAAATCGCTCTGAGCTGCAATTGTCCCTATCGCACGATGCGGGGGTAGGGTCGAGGTGAGGGAGGTTCAAACCTATACGTATGTGGGCTACTTTCCCACACTATTATTTATTTACGTACAAATATCTACACAAATAAATATTTATATATTATATTATTATTTGTATACATAAATATATCTTAAAAGTACATACATTATTATCATAAATAATATTTATTATATATTTTACTTAGATTTACAACTGTAAACAATTGGACGAGCGATATCGGCTGGTGTTAGGTTATTTAACTTATCCCGTCCCTACTCGACCGCACTGCGCTATCCATACTATATCTATAGCTAGATGCGCAAACGCGCAGGTAAACCGGCGAGTCGAGTGCGGAACCAGTCAGCCAACACCTTTGCCGCGGAGCGCATGCCGCTGTTATCGATTTTAATACTGCGATATAATAATTGATTGCTCGTGCTCATTAAACCCACGGGGAAATAATCGTAAGTGTGGTTTTTATTTCATATTCACCCCTACCACACTTACACGTACACAAGCACTAGGGATGTAGTAATAGTCGATATTTTTGTCGATGTTCTAGTGATGTCCATCGATATCGATGTTTATTCAAAATATTAGTTATTTTTTCAAATCCTGTGATTTGACCGTTGTATGTTTGTTACTTTTGAAGAAAAGATTTTATGTTTGGAATATAGGCGTTTAGTTGCTGCGACATATTGCAGCGATTATACAGAATATTGTGCTGTATCCGCAGACATCTAAATGAGTTAGGCGCAGAATAACCAATTCTCATAATGCCCAAGTAATGCTCAATTCTACGAAAGCATAATTCTATGAATGCCCAATTCTCAAAGTGGCAACATAATTTTGATTAGGAATTTTCTAAAAAAAATACAATTTAAATACATGTAAGGGCTTACCGGTACCTAAAACAACCTCCGTTTGCGAGTTAAGGACATTATAACTTTTACTATGGGACCGACCAGAGCCGAATCCGCGAGAAATATCAACTATACCATGAAAAAAGTCCGTTGATGATCGACAAAGTGCATGGAACAGCTGGTTTTTTATCGCCAATGATATATAGATATTCTTTATTGTTAACACAAAGAGCACAAGTAACACAGATAACAAAAACATTATAAGTATAGCGTGTAACAAGAGGCGGCCTTATCGCTAAAATGCGGAGTTAATTGTTCTTTTCAAACCTATTACCTTTGCCCTAAAGAGGTTGTGCTTTCATTACCGGTGTTTTTTTTTTAAATGAAAATGTGTTTTTAGGGTTCCGTTCCCAAAGGGAAAAACGGGACTCTATTACTAACACTTCGATGTCCGTCTGTCCGTCTCTCTGTCACCGGGCTGTATCTCATGAACCATGATTGCTAGGCAGCTGAAATTTTCACAGATGATATGTTTCGGTTGCCGCTATAACAACAAATACTAAAAACAAAATAAAATAAATATTTAAGGGGGGCTCCCATACAACAAACCTGAACTTTTAGACGTTTTTCGCTCTATATTAATAACGGTACCAGGTTGCTTGAAATTTTCACAGAAAATTTAGTTTTATATTCCCTTCAATAGTAAATAATAAAATTAAAATAAAATAAATATTTAAGGGGGGGCTCCCATACAGTACGGAACACTCCGTGCGCGATTCTGACTCGATATAAATCTGAACAATGCTACAATATCAAAACTTAAAATGACAAAAATTGCATAGTTAATAAATTAACAAATATGAATTTGTAACAAAATATAGTAAACATAGTAAACTTTGTTCATAATAACGAACGTCTAGGTAGGTACACCTCTGAAACTTCCTTCACTTTGTAAAACAAGACCTTGTAAAGAGGTATCGTGTATCCACCAGTAGACGTCACGTGACAGAAATGATGATGATGAATTGAGAAACCTTTCATTTTGCCTGACCTACAAAAAGAAAGGGATTTGCAATTTGTGTATGTTCTGATTACTTCACATATTCGATTTTTCTGAGCCAATTCTCAAGTTTATTTTACAAGTTTTTGTTTAACTTGCAATGTATGTATGTAAATAATATATTTTTTTGGGTCAAATCATGCAACGCAATTTCGAAGCAGATATTGAAGCTATCTGTTATTTATTACGTACTTACCTAAATCTCTTGAAAGATTTTATACCCCAAAAATTGTGTAATATTCAAAATTTATAGGTTGAATTCATTTTAAAGTTTAGATTCTTCTTTTTGGACTATTTAATTTAAATAAAAGCTATTTAAACTTTGTTTATTGTCTGTTGAAGAATTATGTGCGTGTTTTCCTTAAAAAAAGTTATTTGGGATATCTTAAGTTAGGTATTTGGTAGAATTTTCAGTATGTATATTGCAGCGCCTACAGAAATCGATTAGTGAAATAGCTATTTTTGTTCGCAGCTTTTGGCTTGAGGTCAATTGTGTAAAGTTAGTTGGCTATATATAAAGGTTTTTTAAAAAAAAAAAAAAATTTTGAAAGAAAATTAAAATCAATATACTTCGCCTCTATGTGTAAAAAATAATGTAGCTTTCTAATTCGATAAAAAATATTCAGTATAAATGTTTTCGTTTGCCATGCGCTATCCCAAAAAACCGGAGCTTATGTACCTACCATATTTTGCTACAATTCAAAAGAATAAATCAGCCGGCAGCCTGAGCGTAGAGCGCGGGCAGGCGCGGGAAGGGCGCGGGCGGAGATGGTGCGCAGCACACACACACAAATACAATTGCATCACACCACACATAGAAGCTCCCTGTCTTGGGGGCATCGCGACAGCAATAGTTTAGTTCAAATACCTACTTCTCAAATTCCTTGGCGCTCAGCTACTCTCTTAATGAGGTCATTTGTCCGTCTTTTTCTGGGTTCAACGTTGCACTTGGACCAGGGCAACATAGGCCAACGTGTGGACACAAGAACTTTTCGACCCTTCGAGCAAATATCTACAGAACCACAGTCCATAAGTGAAAGTAGTAAAAAAATGTCTGAGCGCCGTCATGCTTACCGACTTAGATATCTACATTAAATAATTCACAATGACCCGTTTTTTCGAATCTCGACGAAATATCACCTAATTAGTGCTTGTAACCGAGCACTTTGGCATTGCGCGGCTAACTAATAAGTTGTAACTGCGTGTCGAGTCACGCGTATGATAGGCTTCCGTAGATGGTGGCGATGATTATGATGATGATAATAACCGATTTTATAATGGTTTGTCATAAGACGGTTGAGTGCTAGAAAAACATAACTGGCTAAAAAATAAATTTGTGAGATCAATGACCTCTGAGCTATGTGCAAGCTTAAGAAATTCAATTTATTTTTATAACTCAAAAAGTTATTATCCCACAGTGTTCAAAATAATTTTGAGATTAAGTTTTAAATATAGTCTATAATCTCAGAAAGTTTGAACATTCTATCTCGTATACTTTAGAAATTAAGGAGGTCGCCAAAGTTGAAAAAAAGTGTTCCCACTTTTTTTTCAACTTTGGCGACCTATATCTCACAAATGGTACATGTGACAAAAAATGGTTCAAGATACCTTACATTCATTTTAGAAACCATATTCAACGATACCCCACACGAGGGGGTAGGGTTGAAAAAAATGTTTCCTCCCCACTTTACGTGTATGGGAATAAACGATTTTGAATTTTTTAAGTATTTGAAATTGATTTCATCCAATTTGGTTCATAAATGTGGAAGTTATAAGGCTTTACAGCATGAGGACGGACGGATGGACACAACGAAGTTATAAGGGTTCCTCGTTTTACTACGGAACCCCCAAAAAGCCTGCCCACTACGTAGTTTGGGCAGAGTTTTAGCTCAGACATTTTTTTTGCACGATTGTGACTCTATAGATATTTGCTCGAACTTTTCGACCCCATCGGTCAACGATCCTCCTTGCTATGCTAATAGCAGCTAATTTTATAGGCTCGATTGTTTCAAGAAGACGTACGCGGCAGAAGGCTACTTCGGCATGTACCGCGGATCTGCGGTCAACATCCTCCTCATCACCCCGGAGAAGGCGATCAAACTCGCCGCCAACGACATGTTCCGACATTACCTCACTATGAAGGATGGGTAAGTCTGTTGCTTTACGTTCAACGTGGATTTGACGAATTTCTTTCATCTAGATAAGGGTTACCGTGGCAAAAATTTAAAAAAGGCCCTGTAGGTAGATACTACGAGTGTGGTATCGCAAGAACGTGCAGTATTCCGTATTCCTTAGGAGTCATATTTTTCTTTAATGCAGTATGTGTTCTAGTATAATACTATGTGGAACGAAAGAGTACTGCACTGAGAGCGAAAAAGATTAGTCTTGAACTACCAGTAGTTTGTCCCTATTATGAGTACATCCAGTTTTTTACGCGCCCGATAGAATTAGCGTAAACTTCAATTTTCTACGGACTTTATACCATTAGTTGGTATCAAATTGGTTAGGTTCCGTTTTATTTCCATAGAAACCTCCCAAACAATTGTTTAGATATGTAAAGCGTGCTACACATTTTTTTTCTTTATTTCAGGATTGGTCCTATAGTGACAATGGCTTAATGAAGAATGCGATGATAATATTATAATTACTCTAGCATGCAAATATTCCGCTTACCGTCAAGTCTTTCTAAGTCTTCTTCATCAGATTGCCCTGGCTTCGCACAGGGTCAAATTATGGTATTTTATTTACTTTTTTTGTAGTTGTTAGGGACTAGAGCCCGTCTGGAGGAAGTACCACACTTATGTCTGTTATTCAAACGCCATGCAGTAGTGCGATTACTATATTCCGGATTGAATGGGCAATGTTCCCAGTGAAATTTCTGGATAAAATGAGATTTAAGATCTTCATATCTCCAAGTGACGAGCACAGTGCTGTGCTGTGCAGGGTTTCGCATTGGTATAACTCAAAATTCTAGGTGGTGTAGACCTAACGTAACGCTTAACATCATGCAAGTTTATAGCACGTCTTGACACTTATAAAAAATACTTTCCGCACACACATCCTAAAATGTAGTTAAAACGTCACCTACTCGTAAATCCACTTCCTATTTTATAGACTATGGATTCAAGTGGGGCAGGAGACTCGATTCGACCAATGCGGTTTGAACGCCGAAACGGCACCGAACAAATGCGAGGTGTAGGCGTAAAATATGCAGTACCTTCTCCCGTGCGCTATGTCAAGATTCTTTCAATAAATCAGCTGCAGAATTACTAAGCGGATGAATAGTCTTTTTAGTGATGACGTTAATTTGTAGGTCGCTGCCAATATTCCGTCAAATGGTGGCGGGCGGGTTGGCGGGCGCGTGCCAGATCGTCATCACCACGCCCATGGAGCTGCTCAAGATCCAGATGCAGGACGCGGGCAGAGTAGCCGCTCAAGCCAAAGCTGGTCAGTGACACCATCATCATTATCAACAGCCCGTGATCGCCCACGTTTGAGCGTAGGCTTCTCTTTTTGTACGTCACCCCTTCCGGTTCTGTGCCAATATTGTCCAGGTTGAACCCGTGATTTTCAAAATATCGTCGACCCAGCAACGGGCTGGTGGGCTTCCCGCGTCCCTTTTTCCATTATTTTTTGTGCCAGCTTAATATGAATGGCATGACATAGCTATTCATTAAAAAATTATGTATTGTGGATGCCACGGAACAAACGACCTGAATGTGTAGGCACTATAAAATGGATCAGAAGTCGCTGCTCTTAGAAAAATGAGCTAAAGCTGCCTACCATTTTTAGGTAAGGAAGCAGTGACATTTAATATCGTTCAATAAAATGTCACATAAGTCAAATTATCTTGTTGATTTATAGTTTCTGTGTTGTGGGCGGGGCCGACGCCATTTTAGAAAACATTTTGGCTTCAGGTTATTCATCAATCGACGACCGACGCGATGACGTAGAGTAGCGTGCTTGAAAGGTGAAAAAAAAATTAGGGTGGGGGGAAGTTGAGTTGCCTTTCAGAAACCGAAACGTAGTAGGTAAGTATAGGCCGAGTCATACAACTTGGGGACTGTGATGTTAGCTACAAGCTCTGGATAACCCAATCCTTGCGCAGCTGCTAAGTGTACTTAAATCAGGATTGGGCAGCTTGTAGCGAACATCACGGCCGCTAAGTTGTATAATTCGGTCTATAGAATCAAACTGGTTTTCTGTACATATACCTAATCTTCATCGTCAACTAAAGAAAGAAAATATTATTTACCAGTGACTTAAATTACAATTCCAATAAAAGTTCATTTATAGCGATGCTGAACCTACCTTTACAATAAAATTTAGCTGTGGGCCCCAAACTCGGCTAGACCTATCTCTTGGGAGTAGGGAGCCCTTATAAAGAGTCCGTAGACAGGACAAGTAGACGGACGCCACATTACCACCCCTACACTGCCGATTTTCTTTCGATACGTACGAAGCGGTTTGACTCAACATTTCTGATTCGTACCGCCAGGGAATATAACAGTCTTCCTGCTTTCCTGTTTCCTAAGAGATAAAATCTAAAGCTTTTCAAGATCAGAGTGAACAGGTGTCTTCTAGGTCTGCGTGCATCATCTTCCACCACAACGTCGCTTACCATCAGGCGAGTTGGTAGTCAAGCGCGGACTTATTCGCGATAATAAAATAAGATAGTCTGATCGTTTTCGCGCTACAAGAAAGAGTTACAATAGTGAAATCGCTAACTGTTAAGCCGCCTTGGCACAATACTACTTGAAACGCAAATTAATCGTCACGCGCCTACTACGAGTAGTTCGGGAATTGTTTAGATAAAATTCTGCGTGAGAATTTGGCAGAAGGCCCATTTGACGAACGTAAACTGATTACAGCTAAAAATATAATACTGTCCACGATATTGTCTGGACATTGATCTTCCATTCAAGATTAAGGTTAATGTTAGAATAGCGTATTGATTATTGTGAGTTTTTTATGGCCATTGCTGCATTTTTGCTCTATTTTTACTGCCCTGGATTTTATGTAGATATATATTTATCTTTATCCACAGGAGATAATAGAGAATACATACATGCATTCGAGAGCTGAACGTTGTTAACCTCTTTCATTTTTATTGAAATAAAGAGAGACGCAATCCGTATCGAGCATTTTAGCTTCTGTTTGAAAGAGACGCAGTATGTTTGCGTATTCATAATAGACACACCCACACTATGTTACGAATATCTATGCACGTCACTTGTCATGTCAGTGTCATCAATTCCAAAGCAAAATGGCACTTTTTAGGGTTCCGTACCCAAAGGGAAAAACGGGACCCTATTACTAAGACTTCGATGTCCGTCTGTCCGTTTGTCCGTCTGTCTGTCTGTCACCGGGCTGTATCTCATGAACCATGATAGCTAGGCAGCTGAAATTTTCACAGATGATGTATTTCTGTTGCCGCTATAACATCAAATACTAAAAACAAAATAAAATAAATATTTAAGGGGGGCTCCCATACAACAAACCTGAATTTTTAGACGTTTTTCGATCTGTATTTATAATGGTAACAGGTAGATGCTTGAAATTTTCACAGAATATTTAGTTTTATATTCACTTCAATAATAAAATTAAAATAAATTAAATATTTAACGGGGGCTCCCATACAGTACGGAACCCTCCGTGCGCGAGTCCGACTCGTACTTGGCCGATTATTAGGTTAATGTTGGCTTAATATTAGGCCGAATTATGTAAAAACGTGTAGCTAACTGTTGTTTCAATATACAGGGAGATTCATATTTACTATAAGTAAGTTCGTATAGGGCGGGTTGCTAGCCTTGGTATTAGAGTTTTTAGGCCGCCTAAAGGCCTCTGACATGGCTAAACGGTTAAAACAACCGGTTCCTACAATTTAACGTGTCATCCGAGCCACGGTAGCGCTCAGCTGGAAACTGCCACCCGCAGTCACCCATCCAAATACTGTCCGTGCGGAACGTTGCTATTTCCTATGGAACCAACTGAGAGATCGCAAAAAAAAAAAAAACTGCTGCACCGTACCTACATTTTATATACATAAACACGAGAGTCTTTTCGTATTCGGAACAATTGTTTTTTTTCTCCATTTCGCAGTTGGTCCTATTCTAAAACTTCGGCCAGATTATCCTTTTTGTAACTTCTTGAAAACAAACTGTTTCAGAGGGTAAAACATTCGTAAGGACCACAGCACTAGAGCTCACAAAGAAGCTGCTACGGGAGCGAGGTATCTTCGGGCTGTATAAGGGCATCACGGCTACAGCGGCTCGGGATGTCTCGTTCAGTGTCGTTTACTTCCCTCTCTTCGCGACGCTCAACGACCTCGGACCGAAAGAACCCAACGGACACACGCCTTTTTGGTTAGTATTCAATGCTGTACGCGTGAATTAGTAATAAACATCGCCCTTTGGTAAGAGATAAATGACTAATTTCGGTTTCGTAAAACGTTATCTCAGTCTTACAAATCATCATAGTACAAACCAGCTACAAACGCCACCAAGAAAAAGCAGACTGGACATAGTTTTCTTTTTAATCCCCGAGGCAAACAGTGTTTGAAGAGTGTGGAGTAAATTGGAATCGATCAGCTTTCATAAACAACCGATGATTGTTATTTTTTGTGTAGGTACGTGATTTTATCTAGTACATTTTTGAACCACTAATCAGTGATTTGCATTTTTCATGTCCTACTAATACGTGGTTATCACAAAAATACCTGATCTGCCTGTGTATCGAAATGCCTGTGGCGTCGTATTTGTTGTTGATGTGTTTCTTTTTTAACCCCCGACGCAAAAGACGGGTGTTATAAGTTTGACGTGTCAGTTTGTCTGTCTGTCTGTCTGTGGCATCATAGCGCCCGAACCACTGAACCGATTTCAGTTTAGTTTTTTTTGGATGAAAGGAGACTTAATCGAGAGTGTTCTTAGCTATGTTTTATAAAAATCGATTGAGCCGTTTAAGAGTTATGGTGGGTTAAAGTGGGGATGGAAGAACCAAAATTCTACAAATGTGCCCAAAATGGTTGTCAATGTGTCGGGGGTTTTTTAAATTTTTAATTTTTATTAAGGTAAAACACCTAATGCCAGACACTGAACTAAAGGATGACACCTTCGAAAAAATCCTTCCTCCTAAGAATAATAAACCTTAAATCTATTTGACTACTGATCTTATAGACGCCTAGCATCATCTATGACACATGGTTAAAAACTTATAACACCTTTCCTAGCGAAATTTTATAATGGCCTTAGTTGCCAGCTAACAACGCGGAAAAGTAGACACATGCTCTGTGATTCTTGAACATTTTCGTAAGGAGGTTGACATTGGGCAGGTAAGATTTTGTTATACATATTTACGATTTTTGTGGATTTAGTGTTGATTTTAGAAATATGAAAGATTCATTAGTAAACAAGGGCTATTGTTTTCATGTTTAGTTTAGTTTTTATGACAATTGTTGCTGTGTCTACTATTAGGTACCAAAATATGAAAATACCTAAAAGATGACATAAGTGTCATCTAGTAGGTTGCATCAAAATGTTCAAAATTTGTACAAAAATAGCTTCTATTCCAAGTGTTTAAAATGCTGTATCAATTTTGTTACTTTTACTTTACTCTGCCCAATAGTAGACAGGATGTCAATTATTGGGTAAGGTATGTGTCTACTATTGGTTTCACCGATTTCAGATTTGGTCGAGCATGATGCAGCCCATAAAAAGTCAGATGTTTAGATACAGTGAAGCTAATAATATAATATGGAAGCTGCCATAGCAGAATGCAGAAGAGGTGTCGCAACAGCTACTGTAGCAAGAAAATAAATAGAGCCGAGAAAAAAAAATGAATTAGAAAAAGAAAAGAAGAATAGAGGAAATAAAAGAAAAAGAAAGAGCAAATTGAAGAGGAACGTAAACTAACGTAAAGACTGCTAATAAATTGGCTAAGAATACCATTAAGACTGTAAAAAAACTATTAAGACTGATGATTGTAGTAGCGACTCAAGTTCTGAAGAAGAGTGGCAAGATTTTGGAGATAGTTTGGATGATATATTTGACGAAATTGAAAACGATGTATTAGAAATGGGAAATGCTGAAGAAAATAACTTTGAGAAAAGCAAGATCAAGTAGGGTTTATGTGATTGTCAATTTTTCTGGTATTAAGAAATATCACAGGTATCTCTGTATTGTCCAAAATATTAGCCAAGATGGTGAAATTGAAGTTATGGCAATGGTAAGCTGTGATCAAACCAAGACTACTGTCAAGGAAAACGATAAAGATATTAGTATTATAAGAGAATGTCAAATCGCTGAAATCGTCGACGCGCCAAAAATGGTAATTGCTGGTGATAGAATTAAGTATAAATTTGATTTTGCGCTGCAGGTTGATGGATAAGCAGAAGTACTGACTAATAACTTCAAAATAATTATATAAATGACGATTGTATTACAATAGGTGATAAGTAAATATAGATAGATGGCCCAAAGATAGATTCTCTGTTTAAAGACAGAGTATTTCCTTAGTATTTTGATATGTAAACCTACTTTAAAAGTGATTTAAAGCCATGTCTAGTATTGGTGCTAAGTGCTGTCTATTATTAGTGGTAACGATTTTTTGAGATGTCATCTATTGGTTAATATGACAAAGTTTAAAAAAATACAAACTTATAATTGAAATATGTTAATAATTACAATGTTTTATGTGAAATAATAGATCTAAGTATTGCTTCAGTAGATTAAAAAAGTTTTAACTGCAATGTGGTAACTAAATATATTAATATTGAATACTGAAATGTGTGTTGTCCTTAATGTGTCTAGCATTAGGTGTTTTACCTTAGTTATGTTTGGAAGCTGATGTATCCAGATTCTCTTTAACCATACCAATCACATTACTATTCTTATCTGATTTTTGTTCATCCAAAGGTAGCCTGGCAGAAATCGCTCAAGACGATTAGGTTCTCCGCTAGGAGTAAATGTATTCTTTGATTAGCTTGCCCTTATACCACCTAATTTTAAGTTAATTGTAAATACTTTGTATTTTATTTACTACTTTTTGGAGTGCAATAAGGTAATATTGCCAAAGAGTTATTATTGTGATAAACATTTCAAAAATTTGTCGCGAACGCTGGACTTGAACCTGCCCTTTCGGATCACCAGCCCGGCGCTCTCCCAACTGAGCTAGCTATATCGTATTGTTTTATGTTATTTAGTTGTGTTATCATGGCAGGTGGTCGTTTGTATCGGGGTGCGCGGCGGGCTCGTCGGCCGCGCTAGCCGTGAACCCGATGGACGTGGTCAAGACGCGCATGCAGACGCTCACCAAGGGCAGCGGCGAGCGACAGTACACGTCCATCATGGACTGCGTCGTGTGAGTATCTCATCATCGTTTGTATCGGGGTGCGCGGCGGGCTCGTCGGCCGCGCTAGCCGTGAACCCGATGGACGTGGTCAAGACGCGCATGCAGACGCTCACCAAGGGCAGCGGCGAGCGACAGTACATAAAATTAAATATTTATTTAATGCTCTTTTTAGTATTTGTTGTTATAGCGGCAACAGAAATACATCATCTGTGAAAATTTCAGCTGCCTAGCTATCATGGTTCATGAGATACAGCCCGGTGACAGACGGACAGCGGAGTCTTAGTGATAGGGTCCCGTTTTTACCCTTTGGGTACGGAACACTAAAAATAGTGCGTGGAGTCCCTCCGCGCGGTAGAAGTGAAACTTCGACGCAACAGTGCTTTCATGCCCCCTCCATGGTAGCGTTAAACGTTTAACGCGACCTTGTTGGAAGTTGCTTTAGAAGTTTCACTTCAAAATACAGATAATTTGTTTCAGCCAAGTAATAATAGAATAATTATTTATTTACAGAACAACGATGAAGTACGAGGGTCCGACGGCGTTCTTCAAGGGCGGCGCGTGCCGTATGATCGTGATCGCGCCGCTGTTCGGTATCGCGCAAGCCGTCTACTACGTCGGCATCGCCGAGTACTTACTGGGAGTCAAGTAAAGGAAACACGTAGGAAGTTAAATGATGTGTTGTAAAGACAGGTGTAGCTTTTTGTTGTAATATGGCGCGGCGCATGTTGTAGAGTTTTACGGGACGTTTCTCTAGAGTACTCTAGACAATAACGGTAATATTCTGGGAAATCTAGGGGATATACAAGGTAACTCATAATCAATAAGCATCCTTTTAGGGGCTTATTCTGTACATCAAAACTAAAAACTTTTGTTCAGCGACTTTTGTCAAAACTAAAAAAAAACTGCTGTTCCATACATTTTGTAGAGGGTGAACGATATTTTTCTGTGGAACAGCATTTTTTTTTGAGATTTGATAAAAGTTGTTACGTTTTGATGTACAGAATAAGCCCCTAAACACGCTAATTGATTACCAGTAACCCTGAATATAGGGCTAACTGCTTGCCCTGTATAAGCTAAAAAGGGGTGATTAAGATCATCATTGTGTCTACTTTTATTACGGGACTAATCCAGAATTCGAGAAAAAAATCAGCTGTCCCGTTCAAAATCGCAACTTGGATCAACAAAATGTAATTTATGAATCAGCAGATTTTTTTTCGATTTCAGTTTTTGTTCTACAATAAAATTAAGCAGTGATGATAAATAATAAAGAATAGTGATGATTAAAATATCGTAGAATATGTCCTTCGTCTAGCTAGAGAAAGATCCAGTATAAGGTTACACGGAATAGTCCTGTAAAGTAAAAAAAAAGAGTTGAAAAGAGCAAAAGTGAACTCATAAAGAAGGAATAACTCATAAATCGTGTGAAAATGACATTTCAGTTTTATTTTAGTGAGGATCGCGTTTGACTATATCTAACTCTACAAATATAAACGTAAAATCTAACTCAACTGAAAGTCGAAATTCCATAGACAAATTTCGTCAGTGGTAGTTGTTGGTAATCAGGCATGAACAATATGTATTATGATTTCATTGCTTTAACCTTTTAACCGCCAACGTCACCTTTAATTGACCTGCATTTACTAAAAAAAACAGGCGTGGCGCTCAAAGGTTACTATAATTTTATTTACTCGTCGAGAATCATGACATTTTTTTCACAGATTTTTTAAAGATATTATTATATTACAACGAATAGAGGTACACAGATAAAAAGTTGCTCATAATGAGTGAGTGAAGTTTTTTGGATGTCTCCGTGTAACCTATTGTAGTAAAAGCAAAGTTGTCCTGATTGAAAGGAATGAAATAATTTATTTTTTAGTCTGTAATACTAAGTGGAAGTTTTAAATGCTAAGTGCCCTGTTATTTTAGATTGGACAAGGAAATGAATTAGTAATATTTTTGTTATTGCTTTTTTTTTTAGTTTAGGGTGTTAATATTTTTTATGCAGCTTTGATCAACCATATTGTTTAATCATGTCATTATTTTTGTCGACTTATTTTTTTATCGTTATTTTCTTGGTTTAATCTCATTTATAATAAAACCAGAGTTGACCTATTTACAGAGAAGATAGGTATGTACATTTTTTTCAGAGGGCACTTAATAACCGATTTATTTTTTTCATTTTTGTCTGTCGCTCGCCTAGACTTCATGGGAAAAAATTGTATTGGATGAAACCTGTATGAAAATTATGCGATGCATCATTTCTATTTTAAATCGCGGTTCCTAGTTCCGTCGTATGAAATATGTAGAGTTTGGAGAGCGGCCGGTCACGCTTACCAGTTATATTGAAATGTTAAATATATTGTTAAGTGTTTGAGCGAAAAGCAACGAAGTATTTCGGGATCGTATAGATAATGAAATGAATCCCCATGTACAAATCTGAACAAGAACTATGTGTCACTTTGGTGGAGACGCGACTGCAGAGCTGTCACTACAGATATAATTATGTCAAGTGATGATTTTATGTTATTGATAAAGAAATCCACAGATCCACTTCTCGTCTCCATATAAAAGACATAAATGTAACAAGAGAGGTTGCATACGTATTTTATGCACGTGAGACATGCACCTTATATACAAACTAATGGTACATTCTTATTAATGGTACGTTCAGTAATAGCGAATAAAGCACTGACATCAGCCTTTAAAAAAAGATAATGGGTTAGTTACGGTTTTAGATGGCTTCATATTTAACACGCCAATCATCATTGGACAAACCAGGGACAATTAGTTTTGACAAACGTCACGTATCTCGTTTATGACGTTTATGAGACAGAGATAACGCTCTACATAATCGAAATTAACCGATCTTCTCTTTCCAAAAGCCGATGTTTATTATTTATTCGCTCGGATTTATAATAGTAGGTATTCATGCTATTTTTTAATGTTGCAGATATCACTTAGGTAAAGTTATACAAAGTCTATGACATAATTAAAATGTGCGAAAAGTACGTTGGTTTCCAAAACAAACAAACATCCGTCCAGTTTTGTATTTTAACTAAACTGTACTTACTGAAATGTTTGATCCATGTATTATATTGTTTTTATTTTTACACCATAGCTTACATAATTGGAAGTACATCAACTTTTTGAAAGCCAAAGTCACCTATACTTAAATAGCATTTGCCGACAGGGTGCTAACGACGTCTATAGCCGACAAAAACCGGGCTACATACTCGTAACATGCATTAAAAAGAAGATCTTGCAAAATGGGCTCAAATTTTGTACAGTAGCCCAAAAAAAGCTTTAAAAGATGGAAAACAAATTGACAGATAAAAAACGGTATTACTTTTAAACTACAATGCAATTTCGTATTTTCTAATTATATAATTTTGTTCAAGGTCATCACGCCGCCATACTTTACAAGCAATGTCAAAAGATAATAAGATCCGAAAAAATGAAATTCCTTTAAATTGTGATTTTTATAAAAGAAATAATAGGAAAGTCATTTTTCAGAACAAATAAAGCAAATAATTAACTACTGTACCAGGTAATGGTCAAAGCTCGATATGTTTTTGCATTATCTCTTTTGTGACGTGGCGCTCACAAGGTTAATAATATAAATTAAAAATTAACATAGCTAAGAACACTCTCGATTAAGTCTCCTTTCATCCAAAAAAAAAACTAAAC
Organism: Hypomecis atomaria; assembly: GCA_964007245.1. Lineage (NCBI taxonomy): Eukaryota > Metazoa > Arthropoda > Insecta > Lepidoptera > Geometridae > Hypomecis > Hypomecis atomaria. Next base: position 10,739,361 of record OZ023294.1, on the reverse strand, counting down.
TGAAATCGGTTCAGTGGTTCGGGCGCTATGATGCCACAGACAGACAGACAGACACACAGACAAACAGACACGTCAAACTTATAACACCCCTCTTTTGCGTCGGGGGTTAAAAATGTCGTATGTGATCTCTCTAAAGATACGACACGATAAGTTATTAAGTATTACCTATTTTTATGTTATAATTAAAACAGTTTTATAATTTATTAGGTTTTTTAATTTTTGAGATGAACTTGCTATAATTTTTTTGAAGTATTTTGTTTATTTTTATAAAAATACATTCAGGTGTCGAGAAGCACTTAATGTAATAACTTATGAGTGATGCTTGAAACGGTTTGTTATTGGTGTTTAATGTTAGCTTATAAAGCGAACATAAGCTCAATTTAATTTTAATTATTTTGATAATGATTCAGTTTGAGTATTTCGAAGTGATATTACTTATTGTGTAGATAAATTTATTAGATTAATTTATTATTATTGCGATTGCTAATTTTGTTATTGTTGCCATGTTTTGCTATTATTTGTATTTTATAATGCGTATTATACATAGTAAGAAGTACAATATGAAATCAATCAATTTATTGTCTTCGTTTGGACATCAATTATTTATTTCACAATTTCCTTCCCTACTCTTGAAATTCTTAGAACAACGGATCCTCTATATTGTGATCGTGTATATTTAATTTGAATAATTATTTGTGAAATATTATATTGACAATAAATCGTAACCATTGCTATATGTAGTTAGAAAATGTAATGAATTTAATCAATATTATTTTATCGTCAATGGAAATGTCAATTTTGCAATATTATGAATGTACGAAGTAACTGCATGTTATTATCTTTTTCGTTTTTAGCTAAAACACAGGTAACAAACAATATTATGCTAATATTGAGATCAGAGATTTCAGTCGATAACAGAATTTTCAGTAAAATTACATAATTTTAGCGTATAAAATCAAATTTTAGTTTAGCAACGCTAGTCAATCATTGCTGTGAGCTACATAATTACAATTGTATATTCTGTCCTAAAAGGATTTTCTGATTGTTAACTTCATAACCCTGTACGCTTATTACTAAATTTTCTATACAGGGTTATATGAGACGATGGTATCAAGGTAATTTATTACATTTTCTTGTGGCAATCATTCAAAGTTTGTCTATGATAAAATAAGTTTTATAATTATCTTAATGGTATATCTCGTTTCATATAACTCTGTACAGTTATCAAATGTTATCTCTGTGTGCGTTTTCAGCATTTCAATGAATTTAATGTTATGATTATTATTAGCTAATGACATTATAATCAAGTGTTAAATGTTGAAATTCAATGTGTATTCTGTGTACTAAATATCTGTTCCATATGTTCTTAAAAATACTCGACCACTCGAATAATATTTTTAATTGGCCCATTTAATCAAAAATAATACTTTACACTCATAGTCTAGTCTAGCAGATTGATTGTCTATGAAAACGTGCGTGTTTTTATAGAGAATCGCACTGCAGAATGGAATTAACAACATTAAAAATATCATGTATTAATATCTAGCAGATATTTATTTCGTATTTCATATTTAACCTTTTGAGCGCCAAAGTCACCTGTATTCTTCGAATCTATCTATAGAGTCACAATGGTGCAAAAAAAGTGTCCGAGCCAAAACCCTGCCCAAGCCACGTGGTGGGCAGCCTTTTTAGTTAGTCGAAAGGCGATTGCAAGTCGACTACAACGCCGTGCGATGCCAAAGTGCTCGGTGACAAGCACTAATTAGGTGACATAACGTCGAGATTCGAGAAAACAGGTTATTGTGAATTATTTAATGTTAATATCTAAGTCGGTATGTATGACGGCGCTCGGACATTTTTCACTACTTTCACTTAGGGACTATGGCTCTGTAGATATTTGCTCGAAGGCTATACTTGACTAGTAAATTGCGGGCGCCAACGATGTCTATAGTAGACAAAAATCCGCGCCATAAAATATGAAATTAAAATAATTATATGTGTCATGGCGCTAAAAAGGTTAAATCTTTATTATTATTTTCATCCTATTAGGTACCAAATGTTAGTAGAAGCTACCATAGCTTCTACTAACATGGTGTGAAGTTTACAATAATATTATGAGATTTATGGGCTCTTTTTTAAAATAGTTTCTTGCTTGCAATAAATGTTTTATGACAATAAATATAATTGTTAGCTAAATGTAAATTGTTACAGATAATGTGTGTCGTTAATATCGTCAATTATTTGTAAATTGTAGATACATCACAAAGCATATTGAAAACATGAAAAAAAATCATGAATGCAGATTCTGTTGTACTATTTTCTAAAATAAAATGGGTATGTAACAGCTATAATGTTTATTGCAAAAAAGGTCTAACCCATTTCTGGGTATAGATCACATTATACAGGGTTACTGGTAATTAATTAGCATCCTATTAGGGGCTTTTTCTATACATCAAAACTAACAACTTTTATTGAACGACTTTTATCAAATCTAAAAAAAAATGATATTCCATAGAAAAATATCATTTACCCTTGACTGTATGTATGGAACAGCTGTTTTTTTTAAAGTTTTGATAGAAGTCGCAGAACAAAAGTTGTTAGTTTTGATGTACCTACAGAATAAGCCCCTAAAAGGATGCTAATTGATTACTAGTAACCCTGTACTATAACATCAATAAATGTCCTTTTCTGACATATTGATAAGAAAGAGATGCATCATCATCATCATCAGCCTGTATCGACCCACTGCTGGGTATAGGCCTCCTCTCCCTTGTGCCAGTTTTCCCTGTCTCGGGCTGATCTTATCCACGCGTGTCCCGCGATGGATCTGATGTCGTCGACCCATCGGGCTGGTGGTCTGCCTACGGAACGCCTGTCTGCTATTGGAAGCCACTCAGTCAAAGATGTACTCCACCTTCCATCATCACGTCTGGCCACGTGTCCTGCCCAGCGCCACTTGAGTCGCGCAATACGGCCTCCAACATCAGCAACCTTTGTCCGTCGTCGGATTTCCGTATTACGGACTCTGTCTCTTAAGCTAATGCCTAGCATGGCCCGCTCCATCGCCCTTTGTGCGACTCTCACTCTGTGCACAGTCTCTTTTGTCAGCGTCCATGTTTCAGCACCATAAGTCATTGTAGGCAGGACACATTGGTTAAAAAGCTTGGTTTTCAGGCATTGCGGTATTTTTCGATCCCTTAATACATCATCGAGTTTACCAAAGGCTGCCCAGCCAAGCTGTACGCGGCGTGAGATCTCCTTTTTGCGGAGTTCGGGATCAAAAGATAAACAGTGTCCAAGATAAATGTAATTGTCTACCAGCTCTATAGGCTCTCCCCCTACAGTAATCGTGGTAGGTGAAGAACCTGCTAGGCTGGTCATTATCTTCGTCTTGGACTTGTTCATCTTAAGACCAACTTTCACAGACGCATCCTAAAGTTCTTGTAGCATTTCTTGGAGAGAAGAAGATGCAGCATTATATAATTCTAGAATGAAGAAATCGTCTCGAGCAGTGTGCATTTTTTACGATTTTTGCCACAAAACAGAAGAATTAGTTTTTGGCACATTGCATCTATATTTATTTGTCAGTAGATCAATTTTTGTGCAATGTGTAGGCCGCGCTACATAAGTTGGCGGATGTGAACTTAGCTACAAGCTGCGCGAATAGACAATCTACGTGCGGCTTAATGTGAGCTTCAGTCAGGATTGGATATTGCGCAGCTTGTAGCTAACTTCACATCCGCCAACTTGTGTGGCGCGGCCTATAACTGTAATGTAAATTGTTTAAATGGAAGTTAATGATATCATAGCAATAAATGCATATACATATTAGGGTACGCCTACTATGTAAATAAATACATTGACAAGTTCGGCATCTCTTTCCTTTTCATTCTGTGAGAAAAGGATAGAAATAATTTTAGAGCTATGGAAACAAGCAAATCGTTTCTAAAGTTCAACAGTTTATACCTAGATGTTGTTTGAAAAAACTATTGAGATGTGTCATAATTAGTTCTAAACGTGGTTATGATAAATCAAAGAATGGAATAAACATGAAAATGAAGTGAGTAAAACAGTAATTGGCGATTTAGTTAGTGCGTCAGGAAAAAAGCGAGGTAGTTCAAGTATTAACTTCGCATCTTTATAGTTTAAAAAAGTAAAACAAATACAATTTTACGACTTAAAAACCGCTTCTGCTATTCAGTAAACTTTTAAAAAGCAACTAACGCGAGAGTCGATATTTATAGAACTCCTTCGATCTTCCTTCGATGGAGCTACGAGTAGCTAGACTGTTTCACTCACTGTGCAACAGCGACTGCATAATGCACACCCCCGCTGTTTGCATTGTAGTACAGTACTTGGGTTTACAGTTTATTTGGCGCGTTCATCCCCATAGGTACAAGTTACGTAGGTACCTACGTCCAAGTCGTAAAGAAGTAAAAAATAATGCTCCTATACGCATGTGTTAGAGTGAAAGAGTGTTATTAGGTACCTATCTCTCTTTCAGTTGACGTGCTAACTAAATCCGTTATGCTGAAAAAACTACATGTATGTATTCCTACATGTTAGTTTTTAAAATGTAGAGAATAAATGTTATTACGTATTTGCTGTTTTTTTTAAAATACCCTATTGTTTTTACTTTGAGGCCGACTTAACTCAAGCCTTCTCAAACCAAATTGCTTTAACAAGGAAAGCTTTTAGGCAAACGCAATTTCCATCAATTTTGTGGAGTCGCTAAACTAGAAAACCAAAACCAATTAAATTAAATGGGACCCTATAGATTGAAATAATCGGCCAAGTACGAGTCGGACTTGCGCACGAAGGGCTTCGTACTGTATGGGAAATGTTTATTTTTAATAAATAATTAAATTACAAATATTCAAATTAAATATTTATTTTATTTTAATTTAATTATTTTTTTATTGAAGTGAATATACAACTAAATATTCTGTGAATATTTCCAGCATCTACCTGTTACCAATACTAATATCGAGCGAAAAACGGCTAAAATTTCAGGTTTGTTGTATGGGAGCCCCCCTTAAATATTAACTTTATTCTATCTTTAGTATTTGTTGTTATAGCGGCAACAGAAAGGTGACAGACAGACAGACGGACAGCGGAGTCTTAATTAGTAATAGGGTCCCGTTTTTACCCTTTGGGTACGGAACCCTAATAAAAGGAGCACGAGAAATCGATCCATAGGTAGGTTTACGAGAAATCTGGTAACAATGGGTAACATTCTGTAACAGGACTAAAAATTACCTACATCTTACACGAACGAACTGAGAACCGGTACGTTCTCAGTATCTTTATTGGGAGTCCGTTGAAATTGACATTAGATCAGACTGTTTCAATTTATTTTCAGTCGAATTTATTCCACATAGCACCGTTTCTCATAGTCTGACCGGCGGGCGCGGCCCCATCGGCTTTGATTTACTATTGTTTTATTAACTGTACTATTTGTCTTAAAAAACAATTTGACCACCCGGCACCCGGATTCTTTTTCCTGTTGGACAAATCAGACCGTCGAGTTAGACCATAAGGAGGAACCCGGTTTTACGTCCTATGTGCCTTGTCCACTGCACTTAGTTCTCTTTCATTTCTGATTGGATTAACCTATGTTTTAACTAAGAAAGAAATAATTTAGAAAAAGTATGTAAGCCTTTATGAGTTACTTTCATAAGAGATTTAGATTTTCCCGCGACAAAATTCAAAAACTGAACTTCCGCTTCTTTGGGTTTCGTTCATTCATTCATTCGTTCCGTACTTTTTTGCTCCATGCAAAAATTCAAAGTTCCACCACTTTACACTAGATGGCAGCATACTGTATCGAGGTTTTCAGTTTCCAGTAGGACAAAAAAATAGGGCGTCACAAAAATAACGTGCCGTCACTGTCGGTGTCAAAAATTTCTAGATGTCAAATCCAAAGTACTGACTATCAATGGTGTCAACAAGAAAGCGAAGCGACGCCGTGTCTTGATTTAGAAAGAAATTAATACATACTAACGTTTTTGTGTTTTTTCTGTGGTTTTAGCCGTATTATTGATTGAAACATAACTTACCATGGCTACTATATGTCCTAAAAAGGACGGTGGACCTAATGTTGAGTACTTTCAATCGCCGGAGTGTCTAGCCCAATTTGACCAGATCCGTGTTTGGTTGCAGAAAAACTGCAAGAAGGTATGTGTAGTTCTATAGTTTTGGCTGAATACTTGCCTTTAATGCATATAAATAGCATGTATACTTTCATTTAGGGGCTTATACCAGTTAGACAAAGATAACTAAATAATAACTGTTTGACACAAACTAGGTACATAACCAAGCATTCATCAAACAATAAAAATAATATTTGCTTACAGCATGTTCAAACTGATCCGCCGACGAAAGAAGGGTTGGCGCAGCTGGTCATTCAGCTAATCCAGTATCAGGAGAACAAATTGGGAAAGAATGCTTCAGATCCTCCATTTCTGAGGCTTCCGGTAAGTGTTTTACTAAGCTTAAAAATTATCACATGTAAGCTACTCAATATGAAGCAGAACATTGCTACTTTGTTGGCTGTCAACTTAGGCCATTGTTATGGAAATAGATGTAATATTGATTGACTACGAGTAAGACTGGACATCTTGGGGTATTGTCAAGGGAAAAAATGAGTGCAGTTGCCTGTTTCTCCAGATAAAGCGTATTAAACCACATACCATCAGATTAATTATTTGTTTACTAATTGCTGTCTAATAAAAGTAAACCTGATTTAGTACACTTGCCTGAACAGTTGTGCAATGATAAATATTAATTTTAAGATCTTTATTGAAAGTAAAAAAAGTTTTTAGAAAAATCTGATCATAGAGTGTAACTCCAAAGTATTAGAATTTCTACCACATTAGGAAAGTTATAATATCCATTTTATCCCATGAAAACTTATAATTTTGACTAATCTATCAATCATCTTCAAACTTTATAGATTCATTGCTTAGTTATACCAGGTAAAAGAAAACAAATTATCTTTCATATAAGTGTATGATAAATTACAATAATACTACAAAATATATACTAATCTAATACTTAATAGTAAGCTGCATTAGGGAAATCAAACTGATTCTCAGGCAGTCCTTTAGAGCCAGTTCCGTCGATAGCAAACAAAGAGCCAGCCTCGGGCTGCAGCGCCAGCTCTGCCGAGGTCAGCCCGACTCTGCTGGTGGTCACAAACAACGTGGACAGGTCGTGGCCTCCAAACATCACTGATGTCACTTTGCTGGCAGGCAACTTGTGTTGCTCCAACAACTTTCCTGCTCTTGAATCTATTTTAATGACCTGAAATAACAGAATTGTTAGTTTCAAAAAGTTATATCTAAGAGAGGTTTTCAAAATTATTTTCATCATCATCCACAGCCTTCTTTATCCCAATGCTGGCTATAGGCATCTCTCTTATAGTGCCATCTGCCATCTGCCCTTGGTCCATTGTCAATTGTGTCCAAGTTCGACCCGCGATATTATTGACAATATCGTCGACCCACCTTGCTCCCAGACCACCCACGCTCTGCTTTACAAAAATTAAACTTAATAATAATTTAAATATTGTACTGTTTTATTTTGTAATATTGGTATTTGTGTGAACAATGTAGCGTTTATCTATCTTCATCATAATCCTGTTACAGTTTTTTGCCATAGGAACAATCCACAGTCCATGAATATCTATCCTATTTACGCCACCCCGTTTTACGCGAACTCGGATATACGCGGTTTCCTTTTAGACCGCGCGCATCGACGTGTTCAGTTTACGACAAATTCGAATACCAACCCCAATTCGACTTACGTGGCTATCGCTACCTATTGCGTATGTAGCAGCATATTATTTTAGTAATACCGGGTATTACTAAAATAAGGTATTACTAAAATAATATGCTAATTTACGACAAATTCGAATACCAACCCCAATTCGACTTACGTGGCTATCGCTACCTATTGCGTATGTAGCAGCATATTATTTTAGTAATACCGGGTATTACTAAAATAAGGTATTACTAAAATAATATGCTAATTTACGACAAATTCGAATACCAACCCCAATTCGACTTACGTGGCTATCGCTACCTATTGCGTATGTAGCAGCATTTTATTTTAGTAATACCTTATTTTAGTAATACCCTGGGTATTACTATACATTCTATTCAGTCTATACATTTGTATCGCACTTGTGATGTCACGCGGAACTTTGACGGGCTATATCTTCATCAATTTTTGTTTAATAGACCAAAGAAAAAGTATGTGTCTAATATTTTTTAACACTCTATCTGACGGACTAATTATATTTTTAAGTCATCATGCCTATTGGCACAGAACTTAACAGGACTGTCACAGGATGGTACCACAAGAGATATGTCTTATGTATGATAAGTCCAGCAGTGGGGTAAAGAAGGCTGCGGATGATGATTATACTATGAATGATACCCACCTTTCCTCCATTGAAACAGGCAACCCATAGATTGCCATCCGAGTCAATAGTCATGCCATCTGGCAGTCCTGTCACATTATTAGCTTGGAAACTGAACAGGGTTCTCCTATTACCTGAAATTTAGTTTTGCATAAGTTTAGCAATACGGTGATTTGTTTATTAAGGATTCGCTCATGTTTGAATTCCACATTTGGCTCTATAAAACTCTACAGTCTATACAAGGCGTATTTATTTTTCTTGGTCAGTCAGTGGTAGAGTACGCGTTTGCTTTCAAAGCACCTACAGGAATCGATTTTTAATCGACTTCCAAAAAGGAAGGTTCTATGTTCGTCTGGATGTTTTTTTTTTGTGTATGTTCATCTATAATTTCAAGTCGAAAAATTATTTTTTAGTTCGAAAGGGTATACCTACTCCTGAGGTGGTCCCATTTAAATTTTACAGAAATCGGCGAATCCGTTTTTGAAAAATCAACAATAATGTAAACGATTCGAGCGAATTATTCGAATTTAGTACATACACGATGGATGGTGGTTTTGCCATTTTTTGACCGACGAACCGGAGGAGGTACTCAATTCGACGCGTATATTTTTTTTTATGTATAACAACGCATAACTTTTTTCATAGTAGTCAGATTTCAATAATTCTTTTTTTATTGGAAAGAGTAGTAGAGTACTTCGAAATTCGTCATTCTTTCGTCATTTAAATTTTATTGAAATCGGCTTAGCCATTTTTGATAAATCAACAACAATGTGAAAAATGCTACATCGATCCGTGTGAAATATTCGCGAATTCTGTACACGGGTGAAGTCGGTTATGCTATTTTTTGCGAAAAATAATGATTGACTTAGCAGATGTTTAAATAATGAATTTAAAAACATATTTGTGATAGATATTCTAGTGAGAAGCTATGAATGTGAAGCTTTACTTATTAATTATTACAGTGTCTTGAACTCTATCCACTTCTTCATCCTCCTGTGACATCAGGAGTTACATGAGTAGAACACTTACCGTCTTACCACAAAAGTTTTACGCAAGCTTTAGACAATGTTTAACAGTACAAATTGCATGGCTAAACAGTGTTTAAAGCGTGTCTTTTGTGGTAAGACGGCTAATGTTTATCGAAGTTTATTTTGCTACTTACGGATGACACCTGTTTCGAGATCGAAGTCGAAAACGTCGATGTTTCTCGTAGGCGTGTCGATATAGAACATGAACTTGTTGTCAGCAGTCCACGCCAGGCCGTTGGAGACGGACACGGGCCGGACCTTGTCCTCCGGCTCCACGTGGTTGTCCTTGTCCATCATGTATAGCGTGCCTTGGTCCTTGTCCACCTCGTTGTCCACCTCTTTGCCCATAGTGCCTGAAAGAAACATTTGTGAAGATACCTGTTGATCTATATCAGCGTTTTTCAACCTTTTTCAATCAGCGGACCCCTAGAAAATTTAGCACAATTTCAAGGACCCTTTTACTAGTAGGTAGTTCTGCGAACATACCTCGCATCTGTTAAACTGAATATTTAGCCCATATCTCGACTCTCTCTTAACTGATTTGGTTCTTACTCACAAAACTTGTGTGTATGTTTATTGCAGGGGGTACAGGGGCACAGGGGTTTGATTGCGACTATTGCGAGACCTGCTGGCAATTATTTACTAATTCAAATGGTCATAGATAAGACGGCGGCAGACTCCCATACACGTACTCGCGGACCCCCAGTGGTCCGCGGACCACAGGTTAAGAAACGCTGATCTATATTCTAAGGAATTGTGTAGGTACTTAGGCTACCGATACCACAGCTCATTCTATCCACATCTAGCAAGACTTAATCTAATAAGAGAAATGTACTCTCGTAACCACTAAGTATTTCACAATCTATTGTCAAGTTGAGGAAGAGGTTGAAGTTTCATTCGAAGGCCAGAAAATAATACGCTAGGTACCGTACCGCAAAGCCATGCTAAGCACAATCGTATCTTATATGTTTAGCGTCGCCGGAATAAACGAAAAAAATCGCATGTGGCGTATGAGCACTTTTAATATTTAACCAAAAATAAAATAGTTACCACTTAAACCACTTTGCCTTCACGAAATTAGTAGGCGCTTGACCAAAATGATTAATTTAGAACAGCAGCTGTACCAGCAATATGAGACTTATAAGTGATTACCAAACCAAAGCTGGCCTGACCTGACCACAGGAAGGTTCCTGTCATTGCAGCGATTGTCTGGGCGTCCAAGTCGACGACGCTGAATAGCCTTAGAGTCACCCTCCGATACGTCCTAGTTGAGCTGCAATACCTTCGAGTGCACCGTTATCGCCAATAGCCTAAGATCGTCCCTGATATTCAGCAGCGATATAACAAGTGCTTACCAAACCAAAGGCGGCCCTTTCCGTCCACTTTCCCGTCGTTGCAGCGGTTGTCCGGTCGCCCCAAGTCGACAACGCTTAGGAGCCTGAGGGCGGAGTCGCCTTCCGGCGCATCCCAGTTGAGCAGATACACCTCTGACCGCACCGTTATTGCCACTAGCCTGGGATTGTCCTTGACGGTCACCACCAGCGACACGGGACCATAGCCTGAAAATGTTGGTTTAGTCGTTGTAGCTTTTGTAACGATTATTATAACCGTTTTATTGTTGTGCAGTACCGAGATAGTCACCGCAATTTATACCCACTTATTTTCTTTTTCGAGTGTCTTAGGTTCCATTAATACTCCATATACATTAACCATACTATATCAGATACGGCAACCTAGCTCGAAGATCTCCGAATGGAGAAATCCAAATTTCCGATCAATCACATTTTTTAACCGACTTTCAAAAAGGAGGAGGTTCTAAATGTATTTTTTTGTGTATGTTCATCGATAATTTCGCCAATTGTGAACCGAAACGAAAAACTCTTTTTTAATTCAAAAGGGTATACACCCGAGATAGTCCCATTAAAATTTTACAGAAATCGGCTAAGCCGTTTTTGAAAAATCAACAATAATATAAACGATTCACGAAAAAACGAAAAAATAATTATTTAGAATTTGATTTTGTCTTTTGGGACTGAAACCCAGAACCTCCAAATAGGTTTTTGGAGCTAGACTAATGACGTCCGATAGAACCAATTTAATTGTGGCATTCTCTCTTATACTTCTTTGGCATTTTTGCTACTTACCGATGTACCTAGAGGTGATATTCCCGCTGTCGACGTCATATCGCAGCACCTTCTGTCCCATGATGTCGACCCAATACAGCGCGTTCTCGCCGCCGGCCCAGTGCGGACCTTCGAAGTGGGTCCCATCTCGCACCACCTGGACCACACGAGTTTGTTTAAAAAACTTGGGACAGACTGACAGACATTCCTTTTCAATTCTTTATTTTTAGGAAACGAAGTAAGTTAACAGCTTACACTAGTTAATTAAGTAGTCCACTACTGAATAGAGGTCTGTCCACGGAAGGCGATTGGGGCATATCCACCACATTAGTAGATTAATCGTTAATTCAAATATTACTACATAGTATAAAACAAAGTCGATTCCCGCTGTCTGTCCCCATGTATGCTTATATCTTAAAACTACGCAACGGATTTTGATGCAGTTTTTTTTAATAGATATAGTGATTCAAAAGGAAGGTTTGTATTAAGTATGTATAATACACCTATGCGAAGCCGGGGCGGATCGCTAGTAAAATTTATAAATTTAATAATACAACAATTTTATTATAGAAACTGACGTGGTTTTCGCACATTTTACTTTACTCATGAATATATTAACGTATAATAACTTCAAATAATCGGCCAAGTACGAGTCGGACTCGCGCACGGAGGGTTCCGTACTGTATGGGAGCCCCCCTTAAATATTTATTTTATTCTCTTTTTAGTATTTGTTGTTATAGCGGTAACAGAAATACATCATCTGTGAAAATTTCAGCTGCCTAGCTATCATGGTTCATGAGATACAGCCCGGTGACAGACAGACAGACGGACATCGAAGTCTTAGTAATAGGGTCCCGTTTTTCCCTTTGGGTACGGAACCCTAAAAACGAATCTTTTGAGTAGGCACCACTATCGATTCAATAAATTAAGATTAGTATCGAAAAGAAGACCAAAGATTCGAGTTTCGTGATACCTAACCCGAGGCCGATGACCCAGCTGTATGCTGTGCGAAGTTGTTGGCAACAACTCTAAATAATCGGCCAAGTACGAGTCGGACTCGCGCACGGAGGGTTCCGTACTGTATGGGAGCCCCCCTTAAATATTTATTTTATTTTAATTTTATTATTTATTATTGAAGTGAATATAAAACTAAATATTCTGTGAAAATTTCAAGCATCTACCTTTTACCATTATTAAAACGGAGCGAAAAACGTCTAAAAAATCAGGTTTGTTGTATGGGAGCCCCCCTTAAATATTTATTTTATTCTCTTTTTAGTATTTGTTGTTATAGCGGCAACACAAATACATCATCTGTGACAATTTCAGCTGCCTAGCTATCATGGTTAATGAGATACAGCCCGGTGACAGACGGACAGACAGACAGACAGACGGACATCGAAGTCTTAGTAATAGGGTCCCGTTTTTCCCTTTGGGTACGGAACCCTAAAAACATACTGTTTCGTAAATTTATAAGCACTACGCGCCCACGTAACAAAATAGCCAAGCACATTTGTATTTTCTTATGATTTTGACTATTAAATTAATTGTTTATTGTGAGCAGTGCCCATGGACATTCAATTTTTTTTTCAATTCTTTATTATTCTTATCTTAATTTAAGTAGGTACGTACACTACACCATGTAATATTGTCTGAGTCTTGTCTTACGGAAGGGTCTAAATTAATCTTTTGATTTCTTTGGCCATACAAAATATTCTGTAGGCTATTAAAAAAAAACAATTACATGGTAGACAAACAAACGGTCTGAAAAGTCTCAAACAAACATTCAAAACGAGTTCCCTTCATAAAAACTACTTAAAACAAATACGTACGTTTTTTATAAGCGGCGCTGCCGGTCTGTAACCACTGATGCTGGCCACTAACAAACATAACACAAATACTGGTCCTTGCATTTTGACGAATTAGATAAAGTAGGATATACACTAAACAGGTAGGTACTTAATTTGCAATTGTTTTTGTTAAATAAAGTGACTTTAAGGTCTAAGGAAGTATCACGCACCACGCGCGAAATGTGACTGGTCAATGTTACGCCTCTCAGGCTCTGTCGACTGGTGATTGTGCTTAGTTCCATGTCCCACTAATGTATATTGAATCCGTAGTATCTGTGTGCTGGCAAATACATGTTGGTGTATATAGTGGTGTACTAGTTATATTCGTCACGCGGAAGGCAGTTTGAAAGCTTACTTATGGGTTGCGTAAAGCTGAATTGAGTGCGTTTCTTTTATCTCATAGACAAGATTTCTATATCTTTAGCTGGGGTAAAAGAAATAGAGAAAATTTTTGAATTGGAGATATTGTGATCAGCACTTTTATTGCTTTTTTTTTCGATCTGTACTGAGCTCTAGTACTGGAACAGGTCAGTTAGTCGCTTCCTTCCACACGTTTCGTTCCATGAACTTTTTCTGCCATCTCTCCCGCACTCATCATCATCATCACCATTTTCAGTCTGTCCTCGTCCACTGCTGAGCATAGGCCTCCCTTCTTGTACGCCATTCATTTTGGTCTTGTGCCAATCTCCTATGCATGTACCAAAAAATAAAATATTCGCATAGTTAAGTATGTAGGCTATGTAAATATTTTAACGGAGGTAACATTAACGTGCATTAATCTTCAATAATATTTCATGTTAAAATAAAATACGTAGTTAGTAGCATAAAAAGAGAATAATAAATTATCTTAAAGTACCAACCTAAGATAATTATGTATATTTTAATTATTTTAAGATTCACTAAGACAGTGACCTTGCAACTAACTACGAATATGTGCGTGCACAATGTAATGTCTAATGTTGTTTATTTCTTTGCTTAATTGACTGCACTAATCTCTAAGTGACGAGCCCAGTACTGTGACGCGCTAGAATTTTGCACTGCACCTGTGCCATCCTTTTTAATTAGTCCACTGCAGGACGTAGGCCTACTCACGAAGGGTGACCCAAAGGGTTTAGCACTGGTACCTACAGTTCAAAATTCTGGGTGGAGTAATGCTTGGGCATGCCTAAAGCTTACCATCAGGCGAACGTCTCTCGATCATTCGAGCATAGGTAATTATGTAAAAGAGTATAATGTGTTCCTCATTAATTTATTGGACGTCTTTCTTTTTATCTATCGAAGGTCGTAGATGCCGGTTACCAACATCCTGGTTACGATACGGTAGATAGGTCGCGGATCCGCGGAAGTCGGCTGACCAAGGTCTTTCATTATGACATCTTTTAGGAAATGTAGTCTGTGCCTTTTGTGATTTTGTGTTCTAATTGATGAAACACTGATAATTGATCTAATTGATGTCTTATCTTTTACACTATAAGATTAAAGTCCTGTCCGTATAGTCCTGGTATAAGACTATTAAGGCCACCTGGGTCCTGGCATGGCTAAAGAGAAACTAACTGAGACCTACAATTTATCGTGTAACGGCAGTGCTCATAGCGTAGTTTAACTAGGTATTTATTAGCGATCACCGAAGTTAAGCAACGTTCGGCACGGTCAGTTTTAGGATGCGAGGTGGCATTTACTTTATTTATTTATTTATTTAAGTATACATTGCCTTATAATATTTAGTTACAATTATAATTAAAGAGGTAGATGTGTAATTAATATGATTGAGGATTTAATACTCTCGTTATCGTGTGAAATTTGGGTCTTCTTAACTATCTATAAACCTAATTAAGTCTATGCCTGTAATAAAACTTTAATTATATTTTTTCATCTATCTAGTTTGATCAAATGAATTAAACTTCCACGACTTCCAAAAAGGAGGAGGTTCTATGTTCGTCTGTAAGTATCTTTTTTTTGTGTATGTACATCGATAATTCCGCCAATTGTGAACCGAATCGAAAAATTCTTTTTTAGTTCAATAGGGTATACTCTCGAGCCGATTTTTGTAAAATTTAAATGGGACCACATTTAAATTTTACAAAAATCGGCTAATCCGATTTTGAAAAATCAACAACAACGCAAACAATGCGCGCGAAATATTAGAATTTTGCACACGATGGAAGGCGGTTTTGCCATTTTTTGCGAGAAATAATTATTTTCATTCAATTTGCGTATAACCTAAAGTAGACACGGAACACATTGACACATATTGCCCTGAATTGAAGTGCGTGAACATGATAATACTGTAATTATAGAATAATAATGTTATCACTCAGGCCTCAAGCTGTAATTTAACTCCATTAACTTGCAAAGTGAAGGTCCTCGCTGCTTCCTAATTACTTACACGAACACTTGTCTCTATAGGTATTAAACTTACTTCTTAATAATCCTACTAATATTATAAACGTGAAAGTTTGTAAGGATGGATGGATGATGGATGGATGGATGTTTGTTACTCTTTCACGCAAAATTTTTTTCGATTCGGTTCACTATTGGCGAAATTATAGATGAACAAACACAAAAAAAAACAAAAAAAAAACATAGGGACGAACTTAGAACCTCCTCCTTTAAGGAAGTCGGTTAAGCCGCTCAGTCATAATTATTTTATCGGTAAAATCCTTAAATGTAATTCAATAACACTTGTGTAGGTACTGTTGATATGGAATATACTTAGGTATAGGAGGAATCAAACTCAAATCGAACTGTGATCTGTGAAGATAACTACTAGCTACGCAAAACCCTACTCCTCACCCCGCTGACTTATAAATTTGCTACTGCGCAATGACACGCCCCGTGTTCACAGACGCCATTAAGTTTGTTTAACATATACTTAGTACCGCCGGCATCACGATTGTGCGCATAAATTTCGCAACATTTATGGCAAGTCAGGTGATCAAACTATTTTGCAGAACCAAAACAATGAGCAATATAGGAGTTAGTGTCCAGCCTTATATGGACGGTAAAAATAGAGCTATTAAGCAGCTAATTAGGTCTTCGTCCGTGAACTTGGATTTGTATTATATTTTATACGACTAGCTTTTGCGCGCAGCTTCGCTCGCATTATATTAGCATACAGTTCGACCTTAAAACTTAAATAAATATTTGACAATATGGTAGTTTACTGGTATTGAATTCATTTAAAGTATTAGGATTAGTGAATTCTGCAATTAATTATGTTTCATAAACTGAAAAAATAACTAAAATTGGCTAGTCAAGTTCAGAGATATAAGCTTGTAAAGATTTTGGTGGGGATAACAAGGGGATACCTGTCCCTTCCCACAAAGCATAACATAGTATGGCGAAAGGGCAGTGACGTCATAGCCTGCCATAGTGCGCTCTTTGTCTAGCAAGAAAATAAATATGCCTGTAACTCTTTTTTTCTAAGTTGGTTTTATTTTTTTATCGTTAATCGGCTCTGTTCATGATTAGCAGTTACAAGAGGACATCAAAAAAATATTGTCAATTAGCCTATTTGTACCTAATTCCTTCTCTGTGAATAAACGTTTTCTTTCTCTTCATATTCATGCAGAAAGATAAATCGAAAAATTCTTTAAATTCTTTTCCTAAGTCGATCAGTCGCTCGGTTGCTCAATTTTCTTTTTTCGGTAGTTGGTTTTCTACAGGTCTAGTAATATTAGTAAGGACTTCGTAGGGATAAAGTTGGGGATGGTTTACGCTTTTGCCCAAATTTTGAAGTCATCGGGCTCTATCTTACGAAAACACTTTGGTTGCGCCATCAAAAAATGTAGTCGTACCTAACCTGGCGTCCGTTGGACCAACGGAATGTTACCGTAGGTCTTAGTGAATTAGAGCCTTTTAAAACACCACTTTAGCTTGACTGCCTCGGTGGCTCAGTGGTTAGTGACCCTGACTACTGGATCAAAGAGGCGTGGGTTCGATCCCCACCCAGGGCAAGCATTTATGTGATGTACTTAAGTGTTTGCTCTGTGTCTGGGTGTTATTTAGGTACTATCTATATAAGTATGTATTTAAAAAATATGTTTATGTAGAATATCAGTCTCTGGCAGCCATATCACAAGCTTTGCTTAGTTTGGGGTCAGAGACCATGTGTAAGATGTCCCCAAATATTATTTATTTATTTATATTTAGCTAGCAAACCTCATAGATTCACAGATTATAAAATAAAATAAAAATTAATTATTTATTAGACGATATATTAAACTGGTCATATTTTAAATACTTAATACAATGCGATATTTATTTGTCGAGATATAAATACACTTTTCTTAACTATACCGACAAGTGGCTTTTACATAGAGTAAAAGCATTGACTTGGCGTTTTTTCTGTTTTAAATATTGATGATTAGAAGCCAGTTAAGACTTAATAATACGGGGCGTTAGGAAACACGAATTGATTTTCGGGAACACCTTTACTCCCTAGACATGTGATCTTCAACAACGACCCGGATTTCGGCTTCGGTTCTGTGATATTCAGCCTGGCAGTAGTCACGTAGAGAACGTCCAGGTGACGTCCTCCCCACATCATGGAGCTGACCTGGTCCACGGGCAGCTCTATTTTTCTCAACAGCTTACCCGTAACAGGGTTTATGTGAAGTATCTGGAAGTGATATTAATCAGTAGTTACTGCAATGATTAGACCCCTATACATGATTGTGAACTTCTCCTTCCTGCCTTGAGCTTTCCAGACCTTCCAGAAAGAGTTTACGTACATATTGACAAAACGTGGCGACCCAGAGGTTTCCATCCATGTCGATCGTCATTCCGTCGGGTATCCCGCATATGTTGTAATCATCAAAGTTGAATATAGTTGTCTGGTTAGCTGTGAACAAAGAACAAGTATTATATTTTAAAAAATTTTTTTTTTTAAAACAAGCATTTACTGAACAGTACTCGCCAATACGAATCAAACGAGCCAAAACTCGTTTTATTACAGAGTTCCTATGACCACATTCCAGCTCCATCATCAGACCCTGGTTACCAGTGAAAGACAAACTACTCGCTAAGACCATTCAAATGAACCCAAACTCGATGAGGTTGTGTCGTTTAATTGCTAAGTTCCTTTGGCCACCTTCCAGCTCCATCATCAGATCAGCACCATGTCATCATAATATTGCATTGTCACGCGATTTACACGTGTATGCAAAATTTCAGCTCAATCGGTGACCGGGAAGTGGATCAAATTTAACTTACAAGATTTGATTACAGACCGACAGACATACAACGGGACAGGTGAAACTAAATAAAAGCTTATAAAATATGTATTATGGACACTGAATATGTAACAAAACGGAACATGACAATGCCGTGCCAACAGCCGCCGTCAATATGCTATGCCGCCGGTGTCAGAGTGGCGTATTGACCCAACCAGAAATGTAACATCACCACACTAATAAAATTTTGCTCCTTTACCTATGGCTCCCTTTTCCAAATCGTAGTCGAACGATACAACTTTTCTTGTCGGAGAGTCGTTGTAGTACATCTTCTTGTTATTGAGAGACCACGCGATCCCATTCGATAAGCTCACCGGCCTCTTCTTTATGGCCGGGTGAGCGAAATTACATGCGTCCATTGAATACAGCGTGGCTTGATCAAGAGGCACTAAAGTTGGCAAGCTAAAATCTAATTTCCCGAAAGTTCCTGTTGAGCAAGATAAAAATGTAAAAACTAATAAACTAGTAAAAAAATAGTTAAGTAAAGTCTGTTTATGAACGATAAGCCGAACGCTTAGGCCGATCGTGCCTCTCTATCGCTTGATCCGCGCTCACGCTTGCACGCTCGGCTCAGGCGGAACGTGACAATGAGCCATCCTTTATCGTGCGTGCAGCCGGCGTACATCGATTTATAAGACGTTATCACGTCAAAAATATTGAATGCAAGAAAAGCCATTTAGTGATATGCACAACAATTGCTAATAGATTTACCGAACCAAAGTCTTCCTGCAGCGTCTACTTTGCCGTCATCAATGTTGTTATCTGGCTTGCCCGAGTCTACCGTCGTCAATAGCCTGAATGCTGAGTCTCCTCCTGGAGCTCCCCATTTTAGCAAGAAGACACTAGTACGTATTGCCACCACAACATATCCGGGATGGTCGCGCACTGGTATTATGAAAAATGCTGGCCCAGAACCTAAAATTGTATTATTATCAGTAACGCGCGTTTATTACAAATAAGTTGTCAAGTGCGTGTCGAGACACGCGTATGATAGGCTTCCGTAGATGGTGCGAAGATTATGATGATGATATTAACCGATTTTTTTATAATGTCATAAGATGGTTGAGTGCTAGAAAAACATAACTGGCTAAAAAATAAATTTGCGACGTCAATGACCTCTGAGATATGTGCAAGTTTAAGAATTTCAATTTTTCTTTAAAACTCAAAAAGTTATATGATCCCACAGTGTTCAAAATAATTTTGAGATAAAATTTTAAGTATGGTCTATAAGCTCAAAAAGTTTGAACATTCTATCTCGTATACTTTAGAAATTAAGGGGGGAGTCACTTTTTTTTTAACTTAGACGACCTATCTCTAATTTATAAGAATTTAAAATTGAGATTTATACAAGAACTTTTATGTTGTCAAATTTCATCCAAATTGGTTTATAAATGTGGAAGTTATAAGGCTTTGTAGCACGAGGAAAGACGGACGGACGGACACAACGAAGTTACAAGGGTTCCTAGTTTTACTACGGAACCCTACAAAATTTAAAGCTGAAAAAAAACAGGTTTCCAACAATATTATTTCCGAGAACTAAATACTCACACACGTCCCTAGTGGTGATTTGACACGTATCTCCGTCCATCCGAAACAGCTTTTGTCCAAAGTTATTCACCCAGTACAGGGCGTTCTCCTGTACCGACCATTGTGGACTTTCTAAGTCGCCACTTTCTGGAACTGTCAACTGTTACAACGTTTAGTATTAGTGTATACAGCATTTAATACGGGGTGACTGTGAATTCATCAGCAATACTCCAGGTTGTAGCTATGCTCTTCAGTTAGACGTAATTCATTAGAGGACCAAACCCGAAATCGCAAAAATCGTCTACTTCGTATAAAAAGTTCCTAGAACCTCGACAAAATTTATGGAATAGCTGTATTTTCTTCGAGATTTCGGGTTTGGCTCCATAGTAAAAGTTGGGCATAGGACGAGCACAACTACACTCTAGACTGCCCTAGAACATTATATTTTGTTGAAATGCGTGAAAAGTCCTTATAGGTCACTAAACCGTTCAACATAACAACAACCTATATATGACAGCTCAAAAACCGAGACGCAATAATTATGTTTCGCAAAAAATGCAAAACCGCCTTCCATCGTGAACAAAATTCGAAAATTTCGCTCGAATCGTTTACATTATTTTTGATTTTTCAAAAACGACTTAGCGGATTTCTGTAAATTGAAATGGGACCACCTCGGGAGTATAATACCCTTTCGAACTAAAAAATAATTTTTCGATTCGGTTCACAATTGGCGAAATTATCGATGAACATACACAAAAAATACAGACGAACATAGAACCTCCTCCTTTTTGGAAGTCGGTGCTCAAAAGTGTAAGGATTTTCGAATGTGTATAAATAACACTTACTCATCATTATGAACAAATTTTGCTATAACCAGTTGCGAAATCGCGAAAAATTCAGCTGTTCCATACAAAAAGTTAATTGAGCAATAGATTACTAATACATTACTTACACTTTTCACGTGGTAAGACTTGCAAGATGACCCTAACACGTTACTTGTTGCGAATAAAATAAAACCGGCAGCTAAAAAGGTCATTTTATGTCTTGTATTCTACAAAAAATAGGAGTGTTCAGTATCTTACTGGTATAATGTATGACACCTTATCAACGGGTAATTATTCAGGCAGGCTAACATTAACATATGGATAGGTAACTGATAAATAAATAGGTACATAAGGCCCAATTATGAAGGCGCCATCGTAATTATAATAGCTAATTAGACTATTTCTGTTTCTTTTCCACTTTGGGCATTCGATAGAGAGATTTTAATTTAAACTTTCGCGATATAAACACGTTATTAGGGTTCCGCTATTAGGGTTATTAGGGTTAGGGGTACTGCTATTTTCTATCCGTGCTTGGTTGCCTGGAAGAAATCGCTTAAAGCGATAAGGCCGCCAATTAGAGACCTATTGTTTTGTTTTTGTCCTTATAATCTGTTTTTTATGTAAGTAATGTGGTTGTCTAATAAAGTGTTGATGTTTGTTGTTGTTGTTTGTTCCGTACCCAAAGGCTAAAAACGGGACCCTATTACTAAGACTCCGCTGTCCCTCTGTCCGTCTGTCTCCAGGCTCTATCTCATGTACCGCTATAGGTAGGAAGCTGAAATTTTCACAGATAATGGATTTCTGTTTCCGCTATAACAACAAATACTACAAAAAATAATATTTAAGGGGGGCTCCCATACAAAAACACATTTTTCGCTCGAAATCAATAATGGTAACAGGCGGATGCTTGAAATATTCACAGAATATTTAGCTGCATGCTTACTTCAGTAATAAATAATCAAATTAAAATAAAATAAATATTTAAGGGGTACGCACCCATAAAGTACGGAACCCTTTATGCGCGAGTCCGACTCGTACTTGGCAGATTATTTTATTCTTATAACTACGGCCGACGTAACTCGGTGAAAACTTCGGGCAAATTAGGTATTTTCTTATGTCTTATTTACATTAAGTACGCGATAAGGCCTGTAACATAGGAGTGACAAAAATAACACCACTAGGCAACATGCTTCTTTTATTTTCAAAAAGTAAAGGAATTTGAGGTCGTTTTAACTTTCTTTTTTAACTGACTTCTAAAAAGAAGGCTGTTCTCAATTCTCCTGTATGTCTAAAAAGAAGGCTGTTCTCAATTCTCCTGTATGTTTTTAGGGTTTCGTACCCAAAGGGAAAAACGGGACCCTATTACTAAGACTTCGATGTCCGTCTGTCCGTCTGTCACCGGGCTGTATCTCATGAACCATGATAGCTAGGCAGCTGAAATTTTCACAGATGATGGATTGTGGTTGCCGCTATAACAACAAATACTAAAAACAAAATAAAATAAATATTTAAGGGGGGCTCCCATACAACAAACCAGAATTTTTAGACGTTTTTCGCTCTATATTAATAATGGTACCAGGTAGATGCTTGAAATTTTTACAGAATATTTAGTTTTATATTTCCTTCAATAATAAATAATAAAATTAAAATAAAATAAATATTTAAGGGGGGCTCCCATACAGTACGGAACCCTCCGTGCGCGAGTCCGACTCGTACTTGGCCGATTATTTTAATAAAACAATACAATGTCTAGTTAGACCCAGTTTTACCACAGTACATAATTATACCGATAACTTAGTTTTAAATCACGTAGGAACTGTTCAAGGGTTAATAATAAGGAGCTTTGGGAAACAAGAACCCCCAGGTTCGCGAAGAATCCGGCATCGGGTCTGATATGCTCAGGGTGGCTGTGGTCGCGTAGAGGATGTTCAGATGACGTCCTAAAATTAATCCCTGTAGTAAAAGAAGTGAAATCTAACAAAAACATTTTCATATGAAATGTAGCCAAGACTATACCACAGTTCACACTATCAAAAAGTTTTGTCAGATCTTACGTAAAGCCAAGCTTCTAACTCTACACGCATTAACTTTGCAAATCCTTGCTTCACAAACTCTACACCTTAGTCAATACATGCGGCTTGGCTGTTTCGCTAACTGCGCATGGGCGTAAAGTGAAGATTATTTATTATTAACTGTTCATTAATTATGTTCTTCAAATAGTTCTTGTTGTAACGAAACGGCCAAGTCACATATATATTGACTAATCTGTAGAGTTTGTGGAGTAAGGACCATAGAGTTAGAAGCTTGGCTTTACGTGAGATCTGACAACTTTTTGGTAGTGCTAACTGTGGCCAAGTCTTGGCTATATTTCAAATGAAAATGTTTTTGTTGGATTGCTTTTACGCCACATAGATACTTTTTAAGGTAAGGCTTAATAGTATGGAGCCTTAGGAAAGAAGAAGCCAGGTTCGGGAAGGCCTTTAGTTCCCAGACATGATCTTCATCAACGACCCGGACTTTGGCTTCGGATGTGTAATGTTCAGGGTGGCTGTGGTCGCGTAGAGGATGTTCAGATGACGTCCTCCCCACATGACGGAGCTAACCTCGTCCACGGGTAGCTCTATTTTTCTCAGAGGTTCAGTTCAGACAAATAGTACTCTCAGTTATAGAGGTCCATGAGGGAAAAACTACTCTCTCTTATAGAGGTTTTGGTCTCTCAGTTATAGAGATATTTGAGAGGTAAAATGACGGGACCTGGCAATTACTCTCACTTACAGAGGTTTCTCACTTATCCAGTTCTCAGTTAGCCAGGTTCGAGTGTATTTGATCGAAGACGGGTACAATATCAACCGTAGTTGCAATTTTTGCGCTTACCTCCCGGACTGTAATGTCGGCTTCAAACAATAAACATAAAGTAATCTCACACATCACAGTTTATAAACTATGCGGCTTACCTATGTCTCCCTTTTCCAAATCGTAGTCATAAGAAACAACTTTTCGTGTAGAAGAGTCGATGTAGTACATTTTTTTGTTGTCATGAGACCACGCGATCCCATTCGATAAGCTCACCGGCCTCTTCTTTATGGTTGGAAACGCGAAATTACACGCGTCTATTGAATACAGCGTGGCTTGATCAAGAGGCACTAAAGTCGGCAAGATATAATTTAATTTAGGAAAAGTTCCTGTTGAACAAGATAAACAAGTATTATATTCGGCCGATTTCTGTAAAATTTAAATGGGACCACCTCGGGAGTATACCTTTTCGAATTAAAAAAGATTTTCTTCGATTCGGTTCACAATTTGCGAAATTATCGATGAACATACACAAAAAAACATACTTACAGATGAACATATAACCTCCTCCTTTTGGAAGTCGGTTAAATTAGTACAACAAGTCGGTTTACTTGTTGATAGTAAATTATTTATTGACTCTAAAACCAAGCCAATTTTTACTTAAATATATCCCCAGCTACGACGAGCTAATAAATAAAATCACCATAGTTATTTCAAAATAAATTAATTAAAGGAATGGAAATTACTTACACTTTCTATCTTGTAAGACGATCCTAAGATGGTGCTTGTAACGAATAAAATTAAACCGAGTGCTAGAAATGACATTTTATTTCTTGTATGCTTCAAAAATTCTAGTGTCTAGTGTTTTACTTTTATAATGTAAAAAAACAGTTTATCAAGAGGTCATTATTTATGCAAGCCAACATTAACATGTAGAGAAAATAACTGTTGTAAATGCATTGTTCAGTCTGTTCGTAAATGTGCATTAAGGGCTATTACATTTCTTCGTTAGCTTTCAAGACTATTTTACGTATAAGGTGGGCAACACGATGCGATGATTTGATCAAATTTTCGCTTCATTCCAACTGGGAGCTCATTCAGTTAATGAGAAGATAGGAATTGGTGGTTAACGATTTATTGCATTTGCATTTTTAACCCTCGACGATAAAGAAAACGTAAAACAAGTAATATATTAAAGGATTTTTTTTTAAAACAAGCTTTTACTACCTACTCGCCACGAACAACAAATCAAAGAAGCCGAAACTCGATAGGGTTGCGTCGTTTCATTACAGAGTTCCTATGACCACCTTCCAGCTCCATTAACAGACCCTGGTTACCATTGAAAGACAAACTGCTCGCCATGCAAGACCATTCAAATGTACCCAAACTCGATGAGGTTGTGTCGCTTGCTAAGTTCCTTTGGTCACCTTCCAGCTACATCATCAGATCAGCACCATGTCATCATAATATTGCATTGTCACGCGATTTACACATGTATGCAAAATTTTATCTCAATCGGTAACCGGGAAGTGAATCAAAAACTGGCAAGATTTGATTACAGAACGACAACGGGACAGGTGAAAGTAAATAAAAGCTTGTAAATATGCAAATTCGACGCGAACAAAAACGTATTTAATTCTCTTATCTGTTATTTAACTATAATTTAAAAACAGCAACAGTCGATTCCGGAATTTGTTTTACGTCGTTTAAGCGATCAAGCGAAAACGAAAGGTCAATAATCTGCCAAGTACGAGTCGGACTCGCGCACGAAGGGTTTCGTACTGTATGGGATCCCCCCTTTTTAAATATTTGTTTCATTTTAATTCAATTATTTAATATTAAAGTAAGCATGCAGCTAAATCTTCTGTGAATATTTCAAGCACCTACCTGTTATCATTAATATCGAGCGAAAAACGGCTAAAAATCAGGATTGTAGTATGGGAGCCCCCCATAAATATATTTTTTCTTTTCTTAGTATTTGTAGCTTTCTGGCTATAACGGTTCATGAGATACAGCATGGAGACAGACAGACAGACGGACAGCGGAGTCTTAGTAATAGGGTCCTGTTTTTACTCTTTGGGTAAGAAATCCTAAAAATGTGGCCAGTAAATTTCAAATATTGTTGTTTCTTTTTCGCTATATGCATTTGAAAGAGAGAATAAATTTTAAGTTGCTATTAAATTCACGATGGCGCGATGGCGCTTTTAATACCTTTTTCTCCATTATCATAATCAGCTTATTTTAACCCACTACAGGGCATTAGCCTCCTCCCTCTTTTGCAATATATTTCTTTCTAATCAAAAGTGAAATGAAATGATATATTTATTCTCTAACTAAAATAGAGTACATGTACAAGGTGTTATTTCTATTTGCCACTTACTACCATGTAACATAGGTGTTTGCTCTATGTCTGGGTGTTATTTAGGTACTATCTACAAGTATGTATTTAAAATATGTATATGCAATTCATTCACGTTGCAACATTCACGCTATGCACTGAAACTACTAACTTAGACTAAGATTTAAGCTAACCTCTCTCTATAGTACAGTCGCATTATTTTAAATGTAACTACTCAACAAAGGGCACAGACCCTGGAGTCTGTGGGTCAAAAATTTAAAAATAAAAAAAAAATGTTTATGTAGTAAGTATATCAGTCTCTGGCAGCCATATCACAAGCTATGCTTATGCTATGCTAGCTTCTTTGGGGTCAGAGACCCCCAGTGTGTAAGATGTCCTCTAATATTTATATTTATTTATTGTGACGATAATGATTGTTACAAAATTATTCTTAAAATTAAGATAAGATAATTATCAAGATTTAGTAGTCAGGAGCATTAGGGAATACGAATTGGTTTTCCGGAACGCCCGAAGTTCCCAGGCCGGCGATCTTCAGCAGGGCCCCCGAAAGCGGCTGCGGGTTTTCCACCCCCATCTTCCCGGTCGTGACGTACAGACAGTCCAGGAGGGGCCCGCCCCACATCACGGAGCTCACTTGGTCTACGGGCAACTCTATCACCTGTAGAAGCTGACCCGAGCTGGGCTCTATGTGTAGTATCTGCGAAGGATAATCTTCTTTATATACAGGGTCATAGGTATTAAACGCAAAACCTTTCAAGGGCGGGTCTAGTACATCTAGACAAACAACTTTTGTTGTAGAACTTTTGGAAAATCACGAAGAAAAAAATCAGCTTTTTCAACAAAAAGTTCGTCAACGCACGGAAAAATGTATTGAGAAGCGATTTTTTTTTGCGAATTTTCAATAGTCGTAGGTAGTACAAAAGTTGTTTGTCTAGTTGTACTAGAGCCGCCCTTAAAAGGTTTTGCGTTTACTACCTATGACCCTATGCCCCTTCATATATAAGTCTACTGTACGTGTATATGTCACTGAACTCCTAAACGGCTGGACCGACTTGAATGTTTTTTTTTTTTGTTTTGCGTTTGGGTAGCGCCCTGGATGGTTTAGATTCACAAATCAGCCCGGCAGATGGCGCTGCAGTGGGTCCGATAGTTTCATTTTATATTTATACTCTATTCATTTAGTGATCTCTATCATTTCAGTGATTGCATGACCATGCCGTTATACTACTTCAATGATAGCTCAAAAACAGTGAAACTGCGCTATACTACCACACAAATCAACGGATGAGAAGTTAGCCGTAGATGACACTTCGCCGTGATTCGCTAACTATTGCGCATGTGTGCACGGGCGTAGGAAGTGCGCGGGAGGCATGAGGTTGGCGGGCGGGTGTGCCCCGGCGTCTCGTCTCTCTGGCAAAGAATATATAATAATACTACTCTCTGGTTCCCGCGTATACCTATATTAGGGCTTTTCGCAGCGTTCTGCGCATTACTTCCCATCCGCCGATTTGTGTGGCGCTTAGTATATCAGCGCTACGGTCAGTCTTCGGATGCGTGACTGCGTTTGACATTTTCAACTGAGCGCTACGTAGCTCGGATGACTAGCTCTAGCCACATCAGAGTCTTTCTTACTCTCTCCTTCCTCTCTTCTTCAGAGGTGGCTTAATAAATATCTTTCAAAAAATGGCACAACTGACTTCAATCGTGTACAAAATTCGAATAGTTCGCTCGAATCGATGTACGAGTATACGTGTATTATTGTATGTATAGGTATAATTTTTACATTATTATTGATTTTTCAAAAACGGCTCAACCGAGTTCGATATAATTTAAAAAATACCCACCCCGGGAGTCCCTTTCCAAACCTAAACCAAACTTTTTTTAAAAATTGGTTTACATTTGGCGAAAATATTGATGAACACACACAAAAAAAAACTACAGACGAACATAGGGCCTCCTCCTTTTTGGAAGTCGGTTAACAACCCTTAAATTTTTTAGATACCCTTAAGATAGTTTTATCTATATATTATAGAGATCTATACCATAGCATGCGCTACCTAACAATAACAAACTTACTAAAGGAGCGAAAGTGGCGACCCAAAGATTCCCGTCTGCATCGATGGTCAGTCCATCAGGCCCACCGGGTAAGTTGTGGTCGTCAAATCTGAATACCACGGACTCATTGCCTGTAAACGCCAATAGTAAATATTACGCAATTTATTCACTCAGATAATCAAAGACAGAATTCTCTGTTAAAAAAGAGAATGCACAATACACCACAAGCGGGATGTCAGTGCAGGTCTCATCACCCCCCCCCGTCTAGAATTAGAGCTATCCCGTTGGCATATTACGTATGTATTGTTATTCTGGTGCACACAATCTCAAGGTTCTTGGCGCTTATAGTTTTTAGGGTTCCGTACCCAAAGGGAAAAACGTGACCCTATTACTAAGACTGCGATGTCCGTCTGTCTGTTTGTCCGTCTGTCACTGGGCTGTATCTCATGAACCATGATAGCTAGGCAGCTGAAATTTTCCCAGATGATGTATTTCGGTTGCCGCTATAACAACAAATACTAAAAACAAAATAAAATAAATATTTAAGGGGGGCTCCCATACAACAAACCTGAATTTTTAGACGTTTTTTGCTCTATATTAATAACGGTACCAGGTAGATGCTTGAAAGTTTCACAGAATATTTAGTTTTATATTCCCTTTAATAATAAATAATAAAATTAAAATAAAATACATATTTAAGGGGGGCTCCCATACAGTACGGAACCCTCCTTGCGCGAGTCCGACTCATACTTGGCCGATTTTCATTTCCCATTCTTATGGGAAATTGTTCTTGCAAAAGTGAAACAATGTAATGTAAGTAATGTAAAGAGTGAAAACAGAACAGTCTTTCAAGACTTGTTTTTTGCTTCGTATTATCGACAATATTAATTGCGTTTTCGGTAATCCTCCTATTTTCAGCATCACACGATCAATCTCGGAGTTATTTCGCGATAATAAAAAATCTGCTTAGTGCGAGTCGGGCTCGCGCACCAAGGGTTCCGTATCATCAAAGAATATATAATAATACTACGCACCGAAAAACGGTTAAAAATTCAGATTTGTTGTATGGGGGCCCCCCTTAAATATTCATTTTTTCGGTTTTAAGTATTTGTTGTTATAGCGGCAACAAAAATACACCATCTGTGAAAATTTCAGCTTTCTAACTATAACGGTTCATGAGATACAGCCTGGAGACAGACAGACAGAAGACGGACAGCGGAGTCTTAGTAATAGGCTCCAGTTTTTACCCTTTGGGTACGGATCCCTAAAAAGGCCAGATCACACACATATGCAGTACTTACCAATTGTTCCTTTTTCTAAATCGAAGTCGAAACATGCAACTCTTCTCGTCGGAGTGTCATTGTAATACATCTTCTTGTTGTCTAGGGAAAACGCGATTCCATTCGACAAGCTCACTGGTCGCTTCTTTACGACCGGTTTATCGTAATTGCGGCTGTTTATTGTATACAGCGTCGCTTGATCAGGGGGCACGCTGGTTGCCAGACTAAAGTCTAATAATTTGGGAAAAGTTCCTGGAGAAGAAAGAAAATGTAAATGTAAAACCTCGTACAGACGAACCAAACCGGAGGAGGTACACAATTCGACGCGTATATAAGTATAAACATATATATTTTTTTTTGTATATTAACCTCGCATAACTTTTTTCGTAGTTGTCCGATTTAAATAATTTTTAATGGAAAGAGTATACTTCAAAATTGGTCCCATTAAAATTTTATTGAAATCGGCTGAGCCATTATTGATAAATCAACAATAATGTGAAAAATGTAACATCGATCCGTGTGAAATATTCGCGAATTCTGTACACGGGTGAAGTCGGTTATGCTATTTTTTTCGAAAAATAGTTATAACTAACATATTGGCCGAATCAGATTCTTGGCGGCTGGGAAGTTAGCTATAAGCTGTGCGAAACCCAATGCCCGCGCAGCTACGAGTATTACATGATCTGAAGCTCGTGATAAGGATTGGGTTTTGTGCAGCTTGGAGCATTTGGCCTGTACCGGACAACACAAATATTCAAATCATTTACCGAACCAAAGTCGTCCTAAAGCATCTGCTTTGCCGTCGTCAATGTTGTTCTCAGGTTTTCCTAGGTCCACTGTCGTCAGCAGTCTTAGTGCTAAATCTCCTCCAGGGGCTCCCCATTTCAATAAATAGACGCTAGTGCGTACAGCCACCACGACGTGACCGGGGTAGTTCCTTACTGGTACTATGAGAGGTGTTAGTCCAAAACCTGCAACAAATCTTATCACCTGCGTACTCTCATTCGACTTTATTTTTTGGGACAGTTTCCTTTTGGAAACACAAACAAGTAGGTATTATATTAAAAAAAAAACTATTTTTTAAACAAGCTTTTACTGAACAAGTACTCTCCAAGACAAATCAAACGAGCCGAAACTCGATAGGGTTGCATCGTTTCATTACAGAGTTCCCATGACCACCTTCCAGCTCCATCATCAGACCCTGTTTACCATTGAAAGACAAACTACTCGCCAAGACCATTCAAATGAACCCAAACTCGATGAGGTTGTGTCGTTTCATTGCTAAGTTCCTTTGACCACCTTCCAGCTCCATCATCAGATCAGCACCATGTCATCATAATATTGCATTGTATTGCACGCGATTTACAAATTGTATGCAAAATTTCAGCTCAATCGGTAATCGGGAAGTGGATCAAATTCAACTTGCAAGATTTGATTACAGACCGACAGACAGACAACGGGACAGGTGAAAGAAACTAAATAAAAGCTTGTAAAAGACTCGCAAGATATAATAATTGTTACTGAACCTGTATACCGAATTACCGACCTACGTTTCTGCTCGTGATTTCTCCCGTCACTCCGTCCATCCGAAACAGCGTTTGCCCGTAGTTGTTCACCCAATACAGAGCGTTCTCTTGCACCGACCATACTGGACTTTCTAAGAGACCATATTCTACTGCTGATGTTACCTGAAACAGTAAAGCATTTATTTATCATATAAATTATCATAAAAATATAACTTTTTCAATACAAGCTTTTGAGATCCTGGCTATCTTGTAGCAGCAGAGTGCTAGCCAAGGTACCATATTATTGCATTGTCACGCGATATACATATGCTTGCAAAATTTCAGCTCAATCGGAAACTAGGAATTTGGTCAAATTTAACTTGCTTATTTAACTTAAGATTCCACCTGAACTTACATACGTACATAGGTACATCCATTACAAGTTAAATATAAGCTTGTTATACTCGTAAGTGTAAGAGGGCCAATGGCATCAGTGGTTTTACAACCAAGCAGTACGGCTTCAGAATTGAAAAGGTCTGATATTTTGTTCAAAACTTTCAGTTGCGGATTGCAAGATGTCTAATTTATGTGTTTATGAGCAACTTTCTTAAAAACGAAGCATGTTTTCATACAGAATTACACTACCTGACTAGACCTGTCCAAGGTCTGTGGTAACAAATCACATTTCAGTATCCTAAGTCTCTACTTAAAGAAGGATGCAGCGAATGGACCTGTCGTTTTTTTTTTTTTTTGCAAGTAGGTAGAAAACAAAACATCATTTATAATAATGATATGTGCTTCAAAAATTTAGTGATTTTTTGCTGTTTTCATATCACTAATTAAAATTAATATTAGACCACCAGAAAAATTACAATGATTTTTTATTGTTTTAACATTATAGATTACATACATAAGAAGTGGCGGTATGACCTTAAAGGCTTTAGCCTGTCCAAAAATGGGCACATTATTTAAAAAAATCACTATTTTATTACTGTTGCTGTCAAAAAAAAAGGAAATGTCAAATTCAGTCGATCAGATGATGGATTCAGTATTGCCAGATTTCGTTTTCGGTATTCCGACTTAGCAATTTTTTGGAGGGGTTGATATAATTATTTTCGTTTTCAACAGTTGGTACATGCTCCTTCCTTAACTCGTTTTAAGTGTTTCAACTAGTAATTTTACGAACTGAGGTGTCTTTTTACATATTTTATAGAAACATACATTTTTGTATACTAAAAGATTATCAAAAAGAAAGAATACTTATATTTTTAGGTTTCACTCACTTTACTACTAACAAAAAGCTGCAGTTGAAATTATCCGAGATATTCCTGATTATTTTGATATTACTCGTAATAATCCTTAAAGGTGCTATTCGAATCTCGGCAGCAGGCTACAGCTACAAACAGCACTTGCAGCAGCTGCACGAAGCCGGCTGTGGCTGCACAACTGAGGGGTTAATCCAGGTTTACACGTAAATTGAAACTACAGCTGTTTCGGTATGGCCCTATACATTTTTGTACAGCACCCCTAGCAGAAACGAGGAAGAACTAACCAAAATCTATGGAGCCACACGCGAACGCGAAAGTTTGAGTAAACTTCGCAAAGCCTGGACTACGAGTAAGGGCTCTGGTTATCTATGTAGTAGTATGAATTTCTGCAAAAAAGATTCCGATTGCGGCTCCGGCAGCACGTGCTACCGAGCCTCAGCTGCGAGTGTTGTTCACCTGTTTAGACAAGTCCGACGTGCTGCCTGTCACAGCACGTGTAGCCAACCTCGGAATCACTCTCGACTGCGGAAGCAGGCAGTGGCTGCATTTCAGATGTGTGTTACCTGCAATCGCGACCTGCACACGCAGGCTGCGGCCGAAGTTCGAATAGCAGCTAGTTGTGGTTCTTATACTTTTGCTAATGAAGTGGATGAATACCGAAGTTCATTATCATTCATTTTTTCGTAGTACCAGTCGTCGTAGTTACCATTTAGCGCTTCTGGCGCGTTTTTGACTTGCTGATAGCGAATTTTTGCCAAAAGGAGTTGGCAGCACTGCTATTGTCTATAATTCTATAAATCAAAGTAGGTACATTATAGCTTGAAAATTGTTTTCGGTTTTTCTTATTTTAACTTCATTTTAAACAAACTTGTACATATCGGAACAGTTTTAGAAGCGTCATAAATTACTCTGGTGAAGATAACATTTTTATAAATGAGCTTGGGAGAAACTGAGTGTATTCGTACACAACAGGTATTCGTATGTATGAGATGTCGACATCCTTCTTTCACAGTGACCTAGGCTCACTTGTCACCAACTTGAGTGCTACAATAATAATCGGCCAAGTAAGAGTCGGACTCGCGCACGGAGGGTTCCGTACTGAATGGGAGCCACCCCTTAAATATTTACTTTATTTTAATTTTATTATTTATTATTGAAGGGAACATAAAATTAAATATTCTGTGAAAATTTTAAGCATCTACCTAGTACCATTATTAATATAGAGCGAAAAACATTTAAAAATTCAGGTTTGTTGTATGGGAGCCCCCCTTAAATATTTATTTAATTCTCTTTTTAGTATTTGTTGTTATAGCGGCAACAGACATCATCTGTGAAAATTTCAACTGCCTAGCTATCATGGTTCATGTGATATAGCCCGGTGACAGACAGACAGACGGACATCGAAGTCTTAGTAATAGGGTCTTGTTTTTCCCTTTGGGTACGGAACTCTAAAAAATAGTGACTATTTTCGTAATGTAAATGTAAGAGGGCCAATGGCATCGTTGGTTTACAACCAAGCAGAATGGTTTCAGAATTGAAAAGGTATGATATTTTGTTCAATTCTTTCAGTTGCGGATTGAGAGATGTCTAATTTATGTGTTTATAAGCGAATTTTCTCAAAAATGAAACTTAGGGCGCGAACGCGTAAGTTTTCATACAGAATTACACTACCTGACTAGACCTGTCCAAGGTCTGTGGTAACAAATCACATTTCAGTATCCTAAGTCTCTACTGAACTTTCACAGTAACCTAGGCTCACTTTTCACCAACTTGAGTGCTACAATTAGGTATTATTTTAATATTTACTTACAATTTGTACTTCGTAACAATATACAGAAACGATGCTTGTTATCACTAAAATAAAGCTGGTAAATATTTTAAACACGAAAACTGACATAATCATGCTCTCCTCTTCTCTGTGCTAAAATGATTTGACTTTTCTAAGATTGTATATTAATCACATACATATTCTCATTATAATGTACCTGTTGAATTTTTTGCAAATGCACTTTAAGTAAGTAGATGTAGATGAAGTTGTATTCTTATATTCATACAAAAAGATTGTTTTGTATGGACTGTTAGTGTATACTTCAGAACTTTCTATGCTTTACTATGACTGCGTCAGTTACTTTTAAGTCGCAGAATTCATCGAAAGTTGACTGGCAGACATTTTTTTTTTATGGTACCTAATACCGCGTTCGAGCTCTTCTCATATTTATATTTTATCAAATTAGTTAAATAATTACTGTAGTTTTTGTGTTGCACCATACCTATAAGGCAGGCTTGTAATGGTATACGAGTATATTCATTATGTACTAAGAGTCATGTAATTAGTAGGTGCAATCACAGAATTCACCACAGTGCAAAATAGCTAAACGGAAATCATATTCTTTAGCGTCATAAATGTAAAATGAATGAGTTAATATTCATTCATTTTACATTTATGACGCTAAAGAATATGATTTCCGTTTAGCTATTTTGCACTGTGGTGAATTCTGTGATTGCACCTACTAATTACATGACTCTTAGTACATAATGAATATACTCGTATACCATTACAAGCCTGCCTTATAGGTATGGTGCAACACAAAAACTACAGTAATTATTTAACTAATTTGATAAAATATAAATATGAGAAGAGCTCGAACGCGGTATTAGGTACCATAAAAAAAAAATGTCTGCCAGTCAACTTTCGATGAATTCTGCGACTTAAAAGTAACAGAAGTAGTGAAGAAATATAATTAACATAACGTAATAATATTCATGCATTTACATTATCTTTAGGAGATGAAACTAACTCATAATTTTAATCGAGTACTAATATTGTAGTAGTGATGTTTCTTTTTTAGGGTTCCGTACCCAAAGGGTAAAAACGGGTTCCTATTACTAAGACTCCGCTGTCCGTCTGTCTATCTGTCTCCAGACAGTATCTCAGGAACCGCTATAGCTAGAAAGCTAAATTTTTTACAGATGATGTATTTCTGTTGCCACTATAACAACAAATACTAAAAATAGAATAAAAATAATATTTAAGGGGGGCTTCCATACAGCCGTTTTTCGCTCGATATCTATAATGGGTTACCATTGGCATCTACCTGTTAAAGTAGATGCTTGAAATATTCACAGAATATTTAACTGCATGCTTACTTTAATCATAAATAATTAAATTAAAATAAAATAAATATTTAAGGGGGGCTCCTATACACTACGAAACCCTTCGTGCGCGAGTCCGACTCGTACTTGGCATATTATTTTTCTATGAGTACATTAATTTGTATCGGAGTTTTTTTTTTTAATTCTGAATAGGTTTGCGTTTGACCACATACTGCCTGATGTTGAACAGACAAGGGGTCTAGGTTGTAGTACGCTTACCTAGAAGATACCTATTTACTCGGGATTTGAAGACGCCTACGTTGTACTTTGGCGGAAAGACAGACCCAGGCAAAGCTTTTCACATTCTGACTGTTAGTATGAGGAATGAGGATTCGAAAAGCTTGGTTCTAATGCACGGAATGTCCACCATAAAAGGGTGACGCTTTGGTCGCGTCTGTCTAGCCGTAATTTCTCAAAGAACGAGCCCTGTAGGATATGTATGTATAGTGTGTTATTATAGCTAGCTAGAATTTAGATATATGTATCTAAGTAATTTTTGCATGTAATTGTTGAGAATCAAAACTAATTTCCTAAAAAAAGTGGCTCTGTACTAGCTCTGAACGAAATAATTTTATCCCAAAAATGTTTCAGGAACAGCATCACAGATAATAAGTTAGATTTTTATATAAGTTCAACACAATTCAACCTGTGTTACAGTCGTACAGTAGTTTTTCCTTAGGTTCAAAACAAATCCGATCCGTGAAAGTTCGGTTCGGCGTGGCCGTAGAACTGTTTGTAGTTTACGCACTACAAACTAACATTTTCATCATCCGATTTTAGACGGCGGAATAACGGATACAGATGAGATTCAGAGGCCTTATTGTTTAAGCGCTCTGACGTTCGGCTTTGCCTTTTCTCCTGCTCGCGCCAGTTATTCACATCACGAGAGCGAGCCGGAGGAAAAGCCAAGTCGAATGTCAGAGCGCTTGCACAATAAGGCCCCTGATCGGATTCGTTTCGGACGCAGAGCAAAACCACCGTTAGGGGTGTTTAATTGAACGTGCGTCGTACGGGTTCCGTACGGGCCCCGTCCGGGCTCGTCCCGTGCACTTCCCGTTCTAATATAAATCATCCCTATGACTATAAGTCACTATAGCCGGTCACGATAGCCGAAAGTCACGGGCTAGTCGGGCTATAGTGACCACCTCACAGTGAGCACCTTTACAAAGTGCTGACGTGGAACTAACAGTAGTACACTAGTACTAACTAGTCACAAATAGTGATGATTTCGTTCGTTATTTCCAGATGAAAGTGTTCATGGACATGAAGCCGGGCGGTGCGCTGTGCACGGCCCTCGCCACCATGTTCCGCTTCAAGTCGGAGCAGCGGTGGCGCAAGTTCGACTTCCAGGTCGGTAAGGTATGCACCCGCACGCTGCCTCGCTCACCGCCCCGCCCCCCGCGCCGCCCCCGCAACGCACCACGCGGCATAACACACCACCACCACCTGCAACACGCATCTCATACCTATCTCACTCGCCTCACGCGTTGGTACATAGCTCTCTGCGCCACTTATTGACTTAGGCCTAATACCCTATCTCGAGTAGATTTTCCACTGTTCTGGTTCGATTAATATGACGGAGTCTGTGAGACCTATATGGTTAGTTCGTACAAGATGTTCCTTTGCAAAATGCAGAGCTTTCAGAGGAGTAACTGACAAGAGAAGAAACGACAAGAACAACGTACTTCATAATTATACATATTAGAATTAACTTAATTTGTAGTTAGGTATTCAGTTTCCGTGTAAAACATAATTGTCTATTTTAAAAAGTCACGACTAAGAAGAATTCAGGTCTCATGATTTTGATTAAATATTATTTTGACTACATTATCTACTAAAATCTATGTAGGTACTTAGGGATATAATTATGAATTTCATAAACATATTTTAACCGACTTAAAAAAATAAGGTGCTCAATTAGACTATGTTTATTTTATTTTGTTTTTGTTTAGTAGGTAATTCTTCAAAGGCCCCATTTAATTTTATGCAAAATCGGCCGAATCGTCTTTGAAAAATCAACAATAATGTAATTAAATTACTACATCGATGAAAGATCGATCCGTGCGAACTATTCGAATTCTGTACACGGTTGAAGTCGGTTGTGCCATTTTGAGTTTGTACAGTAAACTAAAACTACTGTAGTTTTATTTTACATGTATAATCATATGCTAAGACGTGTTCTACTACTTAGTAGAGCGTCTAGAAAATTGTTCACTTATTAGGGTTCCGTACTCAAAGAGCGCTAAAGGCACCATATCAAAGCTTTTTTACATATTTTTTGAGATGCGTGTTGTAGCTGAAATGCACGAAACAGGGTATGATATACTAATTATAACATTAAGTTTATATTGAGCTACAGTCTACTCTAGAAATACAAATTATAACATGAGATAGGGATTATATTATATTTTGTTCAGGTTCAAAATATTTTGACTTTTGTCTATATCGGTATTAAGCCCAATTTTAGAGGCGCACTTCTCTTGGTTAAATATATTATTTGCTTAATCTAGTTTTATTTAGTTTCTTTTTAATATGCAGTAATTTCCTAATTTGATTTATTAATACAGAAATTAATGTTAGATTTTTACTTAACTTTTGCTAACCATTTTAGAACAGTTTCTAAATTCACCAGGTGTTCCGTGTTATTAACTGTTGTGATTGGCAGAAGATGTTTCGAGTATTATATTAAAAAGAAAAAAAATAATGCTCTACCCTATAGTGGTTATATTCTCAATAGATCTAGCGCTATCTTCGAAAAATGCCTAAATCGACTGCATTGTACAGGATTATTCAAAAAAAAAAATCGGCTAAGTGCGAGTTGGACTCGCGCACGAAGGGTTCCGTACCGTATGGGAGCCCCATTCCTCTTGCCGTTATTAATAGTGCGCAAAAAAATATTTGTTGTTATAGTGGCAACAGAAATACATGATCTGTGAAAATTTCAGCTGCCTAGCTATCACGGTTCATGAGATACAGCCCGGTGACAGACAGACAGACGGACAGACGGACATCGAAGTCTTAGTAATAGGGTCCCGTTTTTACCCTTTGGGTACGGAACCCCTAAAAAAGGTGTAAACCGAAATGGGGTGAATTAGACCATCATTACGAACAACTTTTAGTCTAGAGCTACTAGAGTCTAGAGTTGTTGGAAAAAAATAGATTATTCATGATTTTTTGTTGCTTCTGACTTGCAATTCGAGGGATATTAAACGGTTTTATTTAACTTCACTTGCCCGTTTTTTGGGTCAAATCTAGTAACTGAAATTTGACCCTCTTCCTGTGGACAGATTGATATGATATTTGATACGCAGCTTTAGTTTCAATGACAATGCAATTATTTGTATTCAGAATTGATATAAATACAAGATGGCCACCGCCACAACATGGCGGATTACATTTTTTTACACAACCCCCGCAACATGGGTATGAAATGAAAGGGCTTTTTTAAATGTAAAACACAGTTTGCAGTAATAAAACTAAAAACACAAAACAAAATTATAAAAAAACTTAAGTACTTAAATTAGACGGTTTTATGTACTAAAAAAATAGTAACTCATAAATAAAATTCTGGGGCGCAATGTACATCATGAAATCTTCCAGGCGAAGGCCCTACGATTTTATTTTTGAGTTATTATTTTTTACAAAAACCGGTTAATTTAAAAATGTTTTTACAATTTTATTTTTAACTCAAGTTCTGGATTTGCACTATAATAAAAGTGGCTCAAAATCATAGTCTGTATCACCCTCTTTCGGCTTAGCCTAGTACACCTCATCTGAATAAACTTATATAATATGCATATTGCATAGGCATAACGCGGCTAGTAGGTATTTGACTTTTCATGAAAAAAAACCGAGAAACATTCAATCATAAAACCTGATTTTAAGAACTCTATAAGCTTGATAGGGTTGGGTGTCCATTGCTGTCCTTCATTTCATGCAAGGGTCATTATAACTTAAGATGTTTGTGGATATCAACATTGGTTTCCGAATTAATATGTAAATAGTGATTACTGTGGGAATTCCTTCGTAACATTGAATTGTGTGTGTGTTATAAATAACCTTTGTTTGTTACTAATAACATTGGGTGTTTAGCGTTGTTTCCCCTCAATGTGCATGCATACGTTTTTTTACAATTATTTTTGGTAATGTTTTATTCGTTTTATGTTCTGTAGGTCACATTTTTCAACACATATCTTGTTTTTGACAATTTTATTTTAAAGTGATTAAACATAGTGTATATAGTGTTAAAATTGCCGTTTTATAGACTTATTTTTCTGTATCTTGTAGATCTTGTCTTGTAAATAAATACCTATAAATTTTAGATGTTATTCGTTTGTGATTCTGTGGGCAATTTTCGACTAAATTATTATTCTTATTCTGGGGGTAAATCTACACCTACGTTATGTACACAGAGAGAGATAGGCACTATAATTTCTTATTAGCAAATTCAGTTCAAATATTTGTATTTCACATGAATTAATTCACAATAACTTAATAATTATTATTAATATTGTTATTAACAGTTTAAAATAATATCTCACTACAGCCTGTTGGTCTGAAAGGATCAGTTTATGGGTCATGGACTGTTTCTTGAAAGGATATAATGCAAAAATATATAGAGCTGAGGCTATCACCTTTTACAGTATTTAATTATTTGCTGTATTTGTGAAAAATATTTTTCTATTATTTTCTTTAGTAACAATTTCCATATTTTCA
This sequence comes from Hypomecis atomaria, assembly GCA_964007245.1. Taxonomy (NCBI): domain Eukaryota; kingdom Metazoa; phylum Arthropoda; class Insecta; order Lepidoptera; family Geometridae; genus Hypomecis; species Hypomecis atomaria. The sequence continues at coordinate 10,699,224 of OZ023294.1, read as the reverse complement.
GATCTTACTATTGCTGACATTGCTTGTAAAATATTTTTATGGCGGCGTGATGGCGGCCTTGAACAAAATTCAATTTGAAAAATATGAAATTGCAAAATAATTAAGCATTAAATACCGTTGTTTTTATCTGCAAATGTGTTTACTATATTTTTAGCTTTTTTGGTTATTGTACAAAGTCTGGGCCGACTTTGCAAAATCTTCCTTTTATCAAGTTGAAAAATGGTCACAGAATCAGTATTGTTGGTTTTGAAGGTTTAATTGTCCAGAAGTATTTTTATTGCAGTTAAAATCTAGACTGCAGTATCACGTATAGTTGGTAACATCGTGCAAAACCTTTAAAATCTAATTTTACGTGTAAACAATGAGGTTGCATACTTAAAAGAGTCATAGTCCTAAACAAAATAACATTTAAAAGTGGGCCTGTTATTAAATGTCATTCCATGCTTGCGTACATAAAATGTTGTAACTTTCAACCGAATTGGACCACCTCAAGTTCACTGGGTTATTTTTCGGAGCGTTTTGTCCAGCTGACTATGAATATTTTTAATTAAACAACATCGTTGTTATAAACTCTAGAATGTGCGTAAAGTAGCAAAGCAGTGTCTAACTTTCTTACAATTTTGCCTCGTCAAAACTCTGAAAAATATACTTTTACTATAAACGAATTAAAAAAAACTGGGAGGAACGCCATAAAAAAGACACAGCCTGCGTATTACATACTGTCTAATAGTAGTTGTATAATTAACGACCCTTGGTATTTTTGGAAAAATAAAAGGCGCTAAAAAGTACGGATCAGATTTTGACTAGTCAACATTGAATGGAAATCAAAACATAATAATGTAAAACTGCTCTAACAAGCGTTTCGTTTCTTCCCTTCCCCCGATCGACCTTTCCAGAATCCCTCGCGCAAAGATCTCAACGTGCAAATGATGCTCGAAATCGAGTCTTCGCTTCTCAGCGCTGAACTAATCCGAACGCCCTGCGTTTACATCCGACCGGAGGTGGACAAGGCCACCGCTAACAAAGTGAAGGACATCGTGAGCAACCATCAGGGAGAGATTTGCGGTAAGTTGAATGATAGGATCTCAACGAACACGTAATAGTCATCGTTCCTCGGTGCTGAGTTGATCAGAACGCCTAGTTTACATCCCACCAGAAGTAGACAAGGCCACTGCTAACAAAGTGGAGGATATCGTCAGCAACCATCAGGGAGAGATTTGCGGTAAGATATTTGACAGGGTTTCGATGTACAGATAACGGCCGAAATTGAGTCATCGTTTCTCAGTGTTGAGTTGATCAGGACGCCCTGTGTTTACATCCCACCCGATGTGGACAAGGCCACTGCTAACAAAGTAGAGGATATTGTCAACAACCATCAGGGAGAGATTTTCGGTAAGATATTTTCATATTTGACAGGGTTTCTATGTACAGATAACGGCCGAAATTGAGTCATCGTTTCTCAGTGCTGAGTTGATCAGATCGTCCTGTATTTACATCCCACCAGAAGTAGACAAGGCCAGTGCTAACAAAGTGGAGGATATCGTCAACAACCGTCAGGGAGAGATTTGCGATTAGTTGCATACTATGGTGGAGAATAAAGTCCTTGAATTGGATTAGCGATGGTAATGAGATTTTTAAATACAATTATTTCTCTAATAATGGCACCAATGTGTTACAGAGGACGAAGAAGACGCGACGCACATAATCTACCCAACAGTGGACCCGCTGGAAGAAGAGTACGCGCGGCCCGTCTACCGTCGCGGGCCGTACTCGCTGGTGCACTGGTACTACTTGCCCGACAGCCACGACACCTGGGCGCAGGCCGATCTGCCGGTAAGTACCCATTAAGGCTCTTCGGTCAGGTTTAGGTCCAGTGATCAGAAGACACTGCCTACCTACATGCATCCCGTATAATATATCCAATAGTGGATCCGCTAACTAGATGAAGAATACGCGCAGTCCGTCTGCCGTCGCGGGCCGTACTCGCTCGTGCACTAGTATTACTTGCCCAATAGCCACAACACCTGGGCGCAGGCTGATCTGCCGGTTAGTATTTATACGACCCTCATAGTTTGCCCGATGCTACAAGAGTAAGCGGGGCCCGCCTGCCGCTGCGGACCGTACGCATTCTATTACTGTACTGCTTGTCTGGCAGCCACAAGACCCGGGCGCAGGCAGATCTGATTAGGAAATTATTCTGACCAAAATTCTACCTTACCAGAGCCTTTATCGGTTAAGTGTGGTGACCTTCGTGTTGTATTCTACTCGCTCCAGTTTCTCGCGCCACATTAGCAAATGGAACGGAACGAAAAAAAAACACGATTAGTAAATAAGAGCTCAGGTCCGACAAGCCGGTTGCAGAAAGTGCCTAAATTATGAGTACAGAATCCCAGGCCCCTATGCGTTCGGTGTTTTTTATTTGACACTGAATCGACAGCTTAGCTCTTTTAAAGTGTTATTGTTTTTGACCACCAATGTTACCTACGCATTTTCACGTCATTATCACTATTTGCTCAATCCACATGTTTTTTCTTCAGAAAGTAGACATTCCTTACCGTTACCTCAGTCGAACCATTTGTCAAAATACATCTAAACTGTGAACACTTTGTCCTCTTTTCAGGTGGATGGTCCGGAGAATGTGAACTGGGATTGCAACCGATCGGAGCCGTGGCGCGTGACTGCCACGTGGGCTCTCGATCTTCCGCAGTACAACGAGTGGATGAACGAGGAGGACTACGAAGTCGACCATCACGGGAAGAAGAAGGTCAGTATTCTGTTCATTAATGAATGAATGACTGGTGCCATGTTGTATAAAAGCTGATGGGCAAGTTGAAATGGCAATGGTCAGGGCACATAGCGCGGAGGACTGATGACCGATGGGGTCGAAAAGTTCTCGAGTGGAGACCACGCACCGGCAAGCGCAGCGTAGGACGTCCACTCACAAGGTAGACGGATGACCTCATTAAGACAGCAGGATCGCGCTGAATGCAAGCCGCTACCAACCGGTCTTATTGGAGATCTATAGGGGAGGCCTATGTCCAGCAGTGGACGTCCTATGGCTGATGGAAGTATAAAAGCGACATGGGCTTTGAAAGTGCCGTATTACATTATTATAGAGAATGAACAAAGTTAGGACTAGGAGGTTGACCATCAAAATAAAAAGGCAGTAAGAGTGTTCATTCATGAATGAGTGAGTTAAATACTTGACTGGTGGAGTGGGTGCATCACAATATGAGGGTTTAAACACTGCCACAATATGACAATGGCTGAACAAGGAGGACGACTGAGTGTGGTATCAGCCATACCTGTCAGTGTTGCTGTTAGTGGGAACTGCAGTGTGTCAGTGGGAAAACTCATTCCCAAAAGGGAGTAAATGAGTTTTCCCTCACTCATTTACTCCCTTTTGGGAATGAGTTTTCCCATAGATGCAGTGACACAAAACAGCAACATACAAACAAATGAATGCATCCAGTAAACTGAAATCGACGAAATAATAGTCTCTTGTTCATTTGTATTTGAATGAAATAATTCAATTTATAGGTTTCTTAGATATTATATTTTTACCTACTTCCAAAAAAGAGGAGGTACTGTTTGTCTGTATGTATTTTTTAATGTATGTTCATCAATATTTTCGCTATTTGTAAACCGATTTAAAAACATATTTTTAAGTTCGAAAGAGGTGGTCCCATTTAAATTTTATCGAAATCGGCTAAACCGTTTCTGATAAATCAACAAAAATGTTCATAGATGTCACATCGATTCGTGCACATTATTCTAATTCTGTACACTTTGGAAGTCGGTCTTGTGATTTTTTGCAAAAAATAAAAATTTGCTAATATAGGCCCAATTTTAAAGGCGCCATCGTAAATTTAATAGCAACGTAAAATATTGTTCTCTCTATCAAATGCAATAATATAGCGGAAAAGAAACAGGAATATTTTAAATTGCTAATAAAATCACGATGGAGCCTTTAATATTGGGCCTAATATTAGTTAACTAGTTTTATTTTTATGTTTGATAGAATGGTATACTCCGCGCCACACACGTTGGTGGATGTGAAGTTAGCCACTAGCTGCGCAATAGCCAATCAACGTGCGCCTTCCACGTCACGTCTCGTCAGGATTGGATATTGCGCAGCTAGTGGCCAACTTCACATCCACCAACTTGTGTGGCGCGGAGTATAACTAATTTAGTTTATGTAGGTTCACAAACTGCGTCTGTCGGTGGACGACCTGATCCCTGGCGGTGAGCCCTCCAGCAAGAGTAAGAAGGGCAGCAAGAGGAAGCGCTCTCCCTCGCCGCCGCCGCAGAAGAATAAGAGGAAGAGGTACTTTTCAATTCTTATATAACCTTCAATGTACAAGATTTTTTTCGGGAACTGCAACAGGACTATAAACGTAGCTGCCTATTTAAAACGAAAATCGTATGTATATTCTGACCTAAAGTGATCGTCAATCAAAATGGTCCAATAGCAATTGTATATTCGCGCAATTGCCAGAGTTAAGTGGGACGTATCCGCCAAGCCGTTCTTTATAGAACTTAGTATACTTACCGTTCCCTTAATATTCATCTACCAACTTTGTGCATTTGTAAGATTAAATATGGATAATTTTGAAAAATTCGGAGCTACACGGGACCTTGAGACGACAAGACATAGGGGCAGATTGAAGACCCTGCTCACTCGCTCGCGAAATCTGACAAGTCAGTGTATGTGTGCGGTCCGCAATTATATAACCATCTGCCAGAATGCGTCAAAAGTGCAGCTTCTGATAACATATTTAAGCGTAAATTAAAACTATTACTTCTGAGCAAAGCTTACTATTCGGTAAAAGAATATGTAAATGATAAGTTATAGCTAAATATATTTAAATATATATTTATTGTAATCGATAATCGAATTGTACAATCTAGGTACAAATGTATTTACCATCATCTGACTTGTAATTTTTTATTTTTTAAAAAAAGAATCTGTATCTGTATGTTTTAAAGTATTCACCTTATCAAATGGGGTTACAAAAAAAAAAAAACTTTTTAAAAATACAACCTTTTGAGATCCTGGATATCATGTAGTAGCAGAGTGCTAGCCAAGACAAGTAAAACGAGCCCAAAAACGACGGGTCTATCTGGTTTAGTACTGGAGTTCCTATGGCCACCTTCTGACTCCGTCATCAGATCAGCTCTATGGTTCCATGTTATTGCATTGTCACTCGATATACATATGCGTGCAAAACTGAAGCTCAATCGGAAATCGGGAAGCTCGTCAAATTTAACTACCAAGATTCCACCCGAACTTACATACATAATTACATACATAGGTACATCCATTGCAAGTTAAATAAAAGCTTGTAAAATATGTCAAGCCATTTCGGAGGAGTTTGATAAAACTGTGACACGAAATTTTGATAAATTAAATACACGCAAGCCACTTCTACTGATCATGCAGAGGACGTCTTACGTCTGATGTGTGATTTTCAAAATGTCGTCCGCCCCATAAATACAATGAAAAAATAAAGTGACAAAATCCAGTAGCGACATATCATTCACGGTGCCTAAATGTGCTTCCTCTTAGAGTCTATATGTAAAACGCGACATGAAAAAGTGATTGTAATGTTTTATTTTGTTTTTTGTAGCCGCGTCGCTAAGAGGCGCGAGAACGACGCTGAAGACGAAGAGGATAACGCGTCCCGAGATAACACAGACGCTGCTCCCACGCCTGAGGCCGTAGACAAACCAGTCGAGAGTAAGTAAATAAGATCATTAAACCACTTTAACTACCATTACCTAACAGAAACTAAAAAAATATACAGAGAAAGATAATTAATGACCTTATCGGCCAAGTGCGAGCCGGACTCGCGCACGAAGGGTTCCGTACAGAGGGCCGAGTGGCAGATTTTAACAATGTTCGAAACCTGCTCGATCGCGTTGACGTTTGATATGATTTCTATGGAAATGGCACAGCGCCATCTTGTGTCACGTACGGAAAACTGAATAGGTCAGTGTGTGTTTTATTTTCGGTAATATAACGAGTGCCAAACCGATCGAACACAAGCGCGGCAACGTCAGTGATTGGATTAGTCAAGGGTGTGTGTAAGGTATTCGATTTGATTCGCAAAACTCCTACTCGACACTTAGTATGGAAGCCCCCTTAATATATTTTATTTTAATTTAATAGGTAATTTATTTTTGTAAGGAAAATACAACTTAATATTCTGTGCATATTTCAAGCATCTTCCTGTTGTCGTTATTAATATCAAGCAAAAAAATTATGTTTCTTTTATGGGATTAAATAAATAATAATAAATAAATATAAATATTAGGGGACATCTTACACATGGTCTCTGACCCCAAACTAAGCAAAGCTTATGATATGGCTGCCAGAAACTGATATACTACATCTACATATTTTAAATACATACTTATAATAGATAGTACCTAAATAACACCCAGACACAGAGCAAACCTAACCACTGAGCCACCGAGGCATTCAAGTAGTAAACAGTCAATATTTATTTTATTTTAATTTCGATGTCCGTCTGTCCGTCTGTCTGTCTGTCTGTCACCGGGCTGTATCTTTTGAACCATGATAGCTAGGCAGCTGAAATTTTCACAGATGATGTATTTCTGTTGCCGCTATAACAACAAATACTAAAAAAAGAATAAAATAAATATTTAAGGGGGGCTCCCATACAGTACGGAACCCTCCGTGCGCGAGTCCGACTCGTACTTGGCCGATTATTATTTATAATTTATTTTTGTTTTATGGATGTAAGTGTGGACAGTAAACATGTTCATTTGATGAAGCAGCCCCGGTGTCGACCCCGGCGCCGGAGCCGGCCCCGGCGGCGCCGCCGGCTGCCGAAGCGCCGTCGACGCCCGCGCCGCCGCTCGACGCGCACGACGACTCGCAGGGCAAGCACAGCGACTCCAACACGCAGGTCAGTCTTCATTATCCCTTGCGCTAAACCAAACCAAATATCATGAGACTGCCATGTATTTTTGTATGAAAGTCCCAAAAATAAATTGGAATAAAAAAAAAACAAATATCATCAGAAGAAGTACTGAAACAACAAGCGATTGGACTTGGAAGCGACGGACGTATTGAGTTGGGGTGGGCGGTATTCACATGGCAATCACGTGATGTTTTAACAAATTCAATATTAGATTGAGATATGGTGCGTTCGTTTTGGGCTCGATGGCATTTTTAACATTTGCAAAATTAGCGTTAATGTAAACCGTTCGGTTTGGGAATTTAGCCCATTTCGCCAATAATGCTACTTTTGCTCCCTTCCCAAAACGAACGCTAAAACGTCAAACTCAAACGATAACAAAGAACCCACCTCCATAGGTGGGTGAAAAGTGGCAGTTCACGATGGCATTTTTAACTGTTTGCTCACACAATCTCAAAACGAACGATGAATCTGATCGTTGTTGGCGTTTTTAACTGTTAGTTTTGCCATCAATAGGCTATCCGAACGCATCTATAGATGAGGATTCAGACACGACAGATCTTTATCGAAAAGAGAAGAGATAATCACGTGATGTATTAGCAACTTCCTCCCTTCTAGTGATATTTGGTGCAATTTTAGACACAAAATTACTCTATCTATACATAAGTATATTTATCTAAAAGTGAAAACGCAGTGCATCGATGTCTGATTTTAATTTTAGTCACGTAATTTGAAAATAACTCGCGCCGCATAAGTAAAACCTTCGCGAAAATCAGTTTTCGGATCTGTTTGGAGAAAGTTCGACGAACGAACGATCAACTTGTGCATATAGTTCCCAATTTGGTGCGAGCTGAATCAACATATTTATTTTTCGCAAAAAATGGCATGACCGACTTCAACAGTGTACAGAATTCGCGAATAGTACGCACGGATCGATGTAGCAATTTCACATTATTGTTGGTTATCAAAAATGGCTCAGCCGATTTTATTGATTTACAAGATGTTGATTCTTGCGACAATTTATAATGAAATTTTATTTGACATTTTTTGTAAAAATCTATTTGACATTGTATGTTCATAATGGACCAAACTGTTGTCACTTTTTAGAACTAAGACCTTATAATCTGTGCTTATAATGTAACACAGTTTGACAATAAACTTTATCTTATCTTAGCCGATTTCAAATGGGACCAACTTCGAAGTATACTCTTTCCATTAAAAAAGGAATTATTGAAATCGGACTACTACATAAAAAGTTATGAGTGGTTACACATTAAAAAATATACGCGTCAAATTGAGTACCTCCTCCGTTTCGTCGGTCTAAAAATCGTAAATGATGAACTCCTTTGTGTTGTTAACAGGAAATGATTCCAAAAGACGAGTTGGAAGACAACGTGACGGACCAGACGCACCACATCGTGGTGCCGTCCTACTCGGCGTGGTTCGACTATAACGCCATACACACCATAGAGAAGCGAGCCATGCCCGAGTTCTTCAACGGGAAGAATAAATCTAAGACTCCTGAGATATACCTCGCGTACAGGTATGGACAATATCCTTACTTTCTTAATGTTATAAAATGATTATTAATATTATAAATCACTAGCTGCTCGTCCCGGCCTTGCCCAGATACGATTGCTATAGCTGCAAACCTTCTCGTTGAAACACTCTAAAAGATTGTATAAACCGCATCCGAATCTATTGTGTAATTTAGAAGATATACGCTGATACACAGACGTGAGAACAGGCACACAAAAATGGCGGCTTTGCTTTATAATATGTAGTAATTCCGAAAGACGAATTAAAAAACAAAGTGACTGACCAGACGCACCACATCGTGGTGCCGTCCTATTTGGCGTGGTTCGACTATAACGCCATACACACCAGAGAAGCGAGCCATGCCCGAGTTCTTCAACGGGAAGAATAAATCTAATACTCCTGAGATATATCTCGCGTACAGGTATGGACAAACTTATGTTGAATGATTTCAAAATATCAAAAGTAAGTTCTTCATTAATATTGGTTTAGGCTGTAGAATAACAAAGCCACGACTATTGAAGCCGATTTTAGAGTGACGTCGACCGTCGGTGTCGACTGTCTGTGAAGTGCATCTGCACGGGAAGCATGGCAAAGGGAATAATAGTGTTTCCACCATTATATCCCCTCGAAGAGGAAATAAAGTATGGATTGACAATGACATCTGACATTAAGAGTTTATAAAATGGTTTTCTCCCCTTGCCGTGCTACCCGGGCAGGCACCATAATAGAGAGGCTTATACCCGGTAGTGGATAAAGAAGGTTACGTAAGATAATGTTGAAGTACACCAGTACGCTGTAATCCTTCGTTTCCTGCGCATCTCCTCGTAATCGTGTTACGTTGTACTTAACGACTTTGGCTTGTGTGTACTCGGACTTGATTTTGCTTATCCGAGGACTTTGGCTTTGTTACTCTGCAATTAATTTACGCTGTGCGGACTGTGTTACTTCACTAGGCAACATGCCGTATGAGTATACAGCAGAAGAGTACGCAAACATGTACTTCATCTATGGTGAATATCAGTAGTGACGATTCATTTGATGTTGCAGGAACTTCATGATCGACACGTACCGCTTGAACCCTACGGAGTACTTGACGAGTACGGCGAGTCGACGGAACCTCGCCGGTGATGTGTGCGCTATAATGAGAGTCCATGGCTTCCTTGAGCAATGGGGGCTCATCAACTATCAGGTAATTAACATACCGCTGGAACCCTACGGAGTACCTGACGAGTACGGCGAGTCGACGGAACCTCGCCGGTGATGTGTGCGCTATAATGAGAGTCCATGGCTTCCTTGAGCAATGGGGGCTCATCAACTATCAGGTAATTAACAAACCGCTGGAACCCTACGGAGTACCTGACGAGTACGGCGAGTCGACGGAACCTCGCCGGTGATGTGTGCGCTATAATGAGAGTCCATGGCTTCCTTGAGCAATGGGGGCTCATCAACTATCAGGTAATTAACATACCGCTTGAACCCTACGGAGTACCTGACGAGTACGGCGAGTCGACGGAACCTCGCCGGTGATGTGTGCGCTATAATGAGAGTCCATGGCTTCCTGGAGCAATGGGGGCTCATCAACTATCAGGTAATTAACATACCGCTGGAACCCTACGGAGTACCTGACGAGTACGGCGAGTCGACGGAACCTCGCCGGTGATGTGTGCGCTATAATGAGAGTCCATGGCTTCCTTGAGCAATGGGGGCTCATCAACTATCAGGTAATTAACATACCGCTTGAACCCTACGGAGTACCTGACGAGTACGGCGAGTCGACGGAACCTCGCCGGTGATGTGTGCGCTATAATGAGAGTCCATGGCTTCCTTGAGCAATGGGGGCTCATCAACAATCAGGTAATTAACATACCGCTGGAACCCTACGGAGTACCTGACGAGTACGGCGAGTCGACGGAACCTCGCCGGTGATGTGTGCGCTATAATGAGAGTCCATGGCTTCCTGGAGCAATGGGGGCTCATCAACTATCAGGTAATTAACATACCGCTTGAACCCTACGGAGTACCTGGCGAGTACGGCGAGTCGACGGAACCTCGCCGGTGATGTGTGCGCTATAATGAGAGTCCATGGCTTCCTGGAGCAATGGGGGCTCATCAACTATCAGGTAATTAACATACCGCTTGAACCCTACGGAGTACCTGGCGAGTACGGCGAGTCGACGGAACCTCGCCGGTGATGTGTGCGCTATAATGAGAGTCCATGGCTTCCTGGAGCAATGGGGGCTCATCAACTATCAGGTAATTAACATACCGCTGGAACCCTACGGAGTACCTGACGAGTACGGCGAGTCGACGGAACCTCGCCGGTGATGTGTGCGCTATAATGAGAGTCCATGGCTTCCTGGAGCAATGGGGGCTCATCAACTATCAGGTAATTAACATACCGCTGGAACCCTACGGAGTACCTGACGAGTACGGCGAGTCGACGGAACCTCGCCGGTGATGTGTGCGCTATAATGAGAGTCCATGGCTTCCTCGAGCAATGGGGGCTCATCAACTATCAGGTGATTAACATACCGCTTGAACCCTACGGAGTACCTGACGAGTACGGCGAGTCGACGGAACCTCGCCGGTGATGTGTGCGCTATAATGAGAGTCCATGGCTTCCTGGAGCAATGGGGGCTCATCAACTATCAGGTAATTAACATACCGCTGGAACCCTACGGAGTACCTGACGAGTACGGCGAGTCGACGGAACCTCGCCGGTGATGTGTGCGCTATAATGAGAGTCCATGGCTTCCTCGAGCAATGGGGGCTCATCAACTATCAGGTGATTAACATACCGCTTGAACCCTACGGAGTACCTGACGAGTACGGCGAGTCGACGGAACCTCGCCGGTGATGTGTGCGCTATAATGAGGGTGCACGGCTTCATCGAGCAGTACTGCATGTAAAAGTTGTCACGGGCAATTGACAGATAATGGTGAGATGAAGTTCACTGGGTCAGTTAGATCATCAATAATGAATGTTCACACGAGGTTTAATGAGGTACTCAGAGCTATGTTGACACGAGCGTTGTATCTGTTCCAGCTGGAGGCGGAGTCGCGGCCGACGGCGATGGGTCCGCCGCCGACGTCGCACTTCCACGTACTCTCCGACACACCGTCGGGCCTGCAGCCGCTACTGGCGCGCCCCGCGCAACCCAGGCCAGGTACCTGCCTGTCAATACCTATACGAGTCGACTGGCTGAACATATTTAATTGTTTTTGTGATTTCTGGCTTGATCCTACAGTAAAAATAAATGCAAAAATACTTATATAACAGTAGTTACTAGTGTCTTATTTTAGTTGCTTTCCAATCAATTTTCATAATATTTTCATGCTATTTATTTTTACATTTTAGATGTGAAATGAGATGGTAAACTTGATAAATTCCAGCGGAGAACGTGCCCAAACTAGAGCCGGGTCTGCCGAACGGCGCCGAGGCGGGCGGAGCTGCCGCGGGCGCGCCGGCCGCCCCCGGCGCCGCCGCCCCGCCCCTCGTGAAGCACGAGCCCGGCCTCGAGCTCGGCCTCAACCCCGGCCTCAAACTCGACCAGGTAACCGACACACACTGGAGCAACTGTCTTTATATCTCTACTGAAATATATCATGGAAGTGATAGTGATTGAGTTTATCGAAAAAAAACATTTGACAACGGGAAGAAAGACGTCTCACGCATTTGCATTTACATTTTTGACTCTATTTTAAGGTAATCGCGTCTTCTAATTTTCAACCTTGAAGCTCTTCTCTCGTGAAATGTATTTTATTTCAGAGATTGTAGGTATTTAATTTTATTTAAAAATTGTAGACAGCTAATAATTTGTTATAACAGTACCGGGGTGGGTGCCGCGGCCGCGAGTGGTCGGAGCAAGAAACCCTCCTCCTCCTGGAAGGGCTGGAGCTGCACCGAGACGACTGGAACCGCGTCGCCGCGCACGTCGGCACTCGCACACACGACGAGTGCATCCTGCACTTCTTGCGGCTGCCCATAGAAGAGCCTTACCTCACTGATCCTGCCGCAGGTATAGTGGCTTTGTAATCTCTTACGACAGTGTCAATGTGGGTGCCGTGATCGCGAGTGGTCGGAGCAAGAAACCCTACTTCTTGTGTTAGAGCTGCACCGAGATGCTTGGAACCTACGACGAATGCATCCAATACACTTCTTACGGCTGCCCATTTGAAGAGCCTTACCTCACTGACCCCGCCGCAGGTATAGTGGTTTTTTAACTATTTGCGTTAGTATCGGAGTTGGCGCCGTGATCGCGAGTGGTCGGAACAGGAAACCCTACTTCTCCTGGAAGCGTTCGAGCTGTATTGAGATGATTGGAACCCACGACGAGTGTATCCTGCACTACTTACGGCTGCCCATCGAGGAGCCTTACCTCACCGACCCCGCCGCAGGTATAGCTTCGTAATCTCTTACGACAGTGTCAATATGTGTGTTGTTGTGCTATTGGAAGTTCTTTGACGCCTCGTCAAGACAGTCTCCATTGTTTTTGCTAGGATCGTAAAAAAAATTAACAAACTGTGGTAAAAAGTGATTAAATCTACACAAATATCAATCAAAACGCAAGTGCTAAGTTTGTGTATGTGATATGAATTAGCAGTGAGCCCTAACATCGCTTATTTTTAACAAAACACTTCCCAAAGCATTATTGTGTAGTGACCGCGTGTATCAGTGTACGACGCTAAAGCGCATAGCATTCTCACGGTTACGGCGTGTAGTTAACGGCGAGTTTCGCGTGCGCTCCTGGCTAAGCAGTCGTCCGGCCATATTGCGACAAACGTTCCAAAGAATAACTCTGCAGAAGCGCCGTTCTCTGTTATAGAACCAAGTGGTCTCTGAGAAGCAATTTTTAAGTACTACACGAAATCGTCAATATTAAGATGAAGTGTGCCGGATGTATGAAGGTTGTCAAGGACGCGAATAGTATTAAATGCTCTGCATTTACTTGCGGAAAATCTTTCTGTACTACATGCATTAATGTGTCCACTTTTTCTGCGGAATATAAAAGGGCTTGGAATTGTCCGGAGTGCACGGCTTCCCAAAAAAGAGGCGGAGACAACAGCCTCACACCGGTGCGTGGTGGGTTTGATTTCGTCACAAACCGTAAGAAGACGGACTCAACCGGAAGTGAACCTTCCCGTAAGAAAACTGATTCGACCGGAAGTGATGTCCTTTCCTGCGAGAAAACGGAGTCGACCGGAAGTGAAGCACCCTCCCGTAAGAAAAAGGAGGCGACCGGAAGTGAAGCACCCTCCCGTAAGAAAAAAGAGGCGGCCGTAACTGAAGCTCCCTCCCGTAAGAAAACTGAGTCAACCGGAAGTGAAGCCTCATCCTGTAATAAAAATGAGTTGACCGGAAGTGAAGCTCCTTCCTGCGAGAAAACGGAGTCGACCGGAAGTGAACCTTCCCGTAAGAAAACTGATTCGACCGGAAGTGATGCCCTTTCCTGCGAAAAAACGGAGTCGACCGGAAGTGAAGCACCCTCCCGTAAGAAAAAGGAGGCGACCGGAAGTGAAGCACCCTCCCGTAAGAAAAAAGAGGCGGCCGTAACTGAAGCTCCCTCCCGTAAGAAAACTGAGTCAACCGGAAGTGAAGCCTCTTCCTGTAATAAAAATGAGTCGACCGGAAGTGAAGCTCCTTCTCGTAAGAAAACTGAGTCGACCGGAAGTGATGTATCCACCCGCAACGAAGCCGCGTCAGCTGGAGGTGATGCAAATTCTAAAGACCTCACTGAACAATTGCGAGTGTTGACGCAACAATTCACCGCCATAGCGTCAAAATTAGAAGATGTAAGCCAGTCTCTCTCTTATAATAATGAAAGGTTAAACGACATGATGATTAAATGGAAAGCCACTGACGAGCGACTTAAGTATCTAGAAAAAAGAGATAAAGAGGTTGAAATTCTACAAGCCACTGTAATGCAGCTACAAAATGAGTTGAAAACCCAAGCTCAATATAATCTAGGAAATGAAATCGAAATAGTCGGTATTCCTGAAAATATTTCCGAAAACTTGTACCACACGGTACTGGTAGCTGCTAAAAAGGTAGGGGTGGAATTGGATGACAGAGATATAGACTGGGTATCCCGCGTGGGCCCCCGCCGCTCACCAGTTACCACGGCCCTGCCTGAAGATGGAGCTATGTTGCCGCGCCCTGTCGTGGTTCGGCTTCTTCGTAGAACCAAGCGTGATCATTTACTGAAAGCTGCAAAGTCTAGGAAAACTATCCACAGTTCTGACTTGGAAGTTGTTGGAGCTCCGCGTAGAGTATTCTTTAATGAAAGACTGACCAAAGAGAAAAGATTGCTCTTTCGAGACACGAGAATTAGAGCCAAACAGCTTGAATATGCTTTCTGCTGGTGCAGACAAGGCAACATATATGTCAGGCAGCGAGAGGGCAAAGCGGCTATGCTCATACAGACTCGTAATGACATTGATCGTCTTCTTGGACCGATTTCGAGCAACAATTAGCTCCCTAAATCGATTTAGTTTAGTTTTTTTAGTCAGTAAAATATGTTCTTTACTTGTTGTTATAATATTGCGTTTTTTGCTATGTTCCTTAACCAAGGGATCGTTTGTATACTCTGGTCCTCCAAAATTACCATCTCCATATTTTTGTTTTGCGTTTTTTAAGATGTATAGCTGTATTGTGTCGAAGTCAATTTTCTTAACATTTACATTTCAAAAACAAATTCACATGATTTTAGTCTTTAAGGCAATGTCTTACAAAAAACCTTTGGGAGGCATTGCACGTTATCTGAAGTTGATGTATAGCTATGTCTCACTAAGCATTTTCAGTTCGTTAACTGATATGGCTTTATGTTCTTTCGATTGTGTCAGAAAGAGCCTAAAGTCTCGCCTAATAATTGATTTTAAGTCAAAACACGGACGGAAATGGAAAATTCTTTATCTCAACAATGATGTTCGCTAGTGATATTATATCAGATTTAGACTCTCTAAACATAACGTGCAATGTTGTTCAGGTCTTGGAAGATTGTAAGCAGATGTTTGCGCCCGAACATAATTTTAAACTTTTGGCCCTTAACATAAGAAGTATAGGAAGTAGAAATTTTGATAAGCTCCTTGTAGCCATGAAACGTTTAGACGTGCCGATAGATGTCTTGGTTTTGAGTGAGTGTTGGCTATCAGATACAACTGTTGTACCACAAATACCAGGTTACAATTCTTTTAGAACAGAAAAATTTATTAACCAAAATGGCGGTGTTGTTGCATACGTCAGAGATGTGTGGCCGGTTAAAGTGTCTGAGCCAGACATTGATGAAGCTAATTGCTTAAGTATACATATTTACAAAAAGATGAATATTTTAGGAGTGTACAGATCACCATCTTTCAAAAAACTAAAGCCGTTTTTGTCCTCACTAGATAAGTTCATTGCTAAAGCCGATAAATTACCTTTTGTACTTGCCGGTGATTTTAACGTAAATATACTGGACACAAGAGGTGGTGCGGAAGTTTCAGAGTATCAATGTTTTATGTCAGAGCAAGGATTTTTACCAGCCATAACTGCCCTTACTAGGCACTCGACATGCCTTGATCATATATACTTAAAAAACATTAAGAACTATCAAACGCCCATTGGCATAGTTTGTGAAACTGTCATTACAGACCACTATCCGGTAATTTTGGCCATGTGCATGAAAGATAAAAGTACTATCAAGTCTAACCGTCTTACAGTTAAAAGGAACTTTGAAGCAATTAAGGCAGACCTTATAGAAATGGATTGGTCTGAAGTATACACTTCGACAGATACTGAATTAGCAGTCGAGGCTTTCACGAAACGCTTTTCCAATATTGTCAACAAACATAGTCACGAAATTAAAATCAGTAGAACAAAACACAATTGGAAACCTTGGATAACTCCGGGTTTAATGAGATGTATGCGACACCGTGACCGACTTCACCAACGTGCTAACAGGGATCCGGATAATATAATCCTTCAAACATCTTATAAACGCTATCAAAACTTTTTGGTAGGTCTTCTTAGAAAGTTAAAATCCGAGTACGAGACACGAGAACTAATAGAAAATAAGAACAATCCTAAAAATCTTTGGCGATCAATCAAAAACATTTGTAATTTAACTAGCACTAGGAAAGATCCAACTGAATTACTAAATTTAGAGGGTAGTACAAACGCAAAACAGTCAATTGAGTTCACTAACAATCATTTCTCTACTGTCGGGCAAAAACTATCTGATCAAATTCTTTCTTCTACAGGTAAAACAGAAACAGAACTGGCCAAAGACGTTAGCGTTTGTGATTCTCCTTCAAACTCTTTCTTTATGTTTCCTACCGATCACATAGAAGTACTGAGCCTTATATTGAATCTTCAAAATGACAAAGCGCCAGGTATTGATGGCTTCAGCAACTCCCTTATTAAATATATAAAACATGAAATAGTTTCTCCGCTAACACATATTTTTAATTTAAGTCTTTCCAGCGGAATATTCCCAAATGTTTGGAAAGTAGCTTCAATATGTCCTATATTTAAAAATGGTTCAAAATTCTCACTCGACAACTATAGACCAATATCTTTGTTGGTAACTTTTTCTAAACTACTCGAAAAATTAGTAAACAAGCGTCTCGTTAAATTTCTGGAAGATAACTGTCTTATATCATCAAAACAATTTGGTTTCCGCAAGGGAATAAGCACTGAAGACGCTGTTTCGTTACTTACTTCCACTGTGGCATCACAGTTGGATAATGGACAATGTTGCGTTGGTGTCTTTCTGGACTTAGCTAAAGCTTTTGACACTGTCTCCGTTCCCATTCTGTTGAGGAAACTAAAGAGAATGGGTATTCGTGGTGTAGCCCTAAGCTGGTTTAAGAGCTACCTCACGGAACGGAGGCAGTGTGTAAGAATTGGAAAGACTACCAGTAGCTTGCAAAACATACATTTCGGTGTACCACAGGGCAGTATTTTGGGCCCGACATTGTTCCTATTATATATCAATGACATACACGATGCCTCAATTGATCAGGCTGAAATTCTCTGCTATGCAGATGACACAGCAATTATATTCCACGGTTCAACTTGGTCCTCGGTGTGCTCTGCGGCAGAGAAAGGCATGACAATCATTTCCGGTTGGCTTCAGCGAAATTTACTAACGCTAAATACGAAGAAAACAATGTATATATGCTTTCATAAAACTTCTGCCTCGGCCCCTAAATCGGACACAAATATAAAAATCCATAAGTGTGATTCTCCGACATCTTGTTCTTGTGATTCCTTGTCACGCGCACCAGTTTTAAAATATCTTGGTGTCTATATTGATGAAAAACTTTCATTTAAAAATCATATTGATAATCTGTCGGCACGTTTAAGAAAACTGATAAACATCTTCCGAAACTTGAGGGATGCGGCGTGTAAAGACACGTTAATTGGTGTATACTATGCTCTTTGCCAATCGCTAATTACATACTGCATTACATGCTGGGGTAGTGCTGGCAAAACATATATGATACAAGTCGAAAGAGCTCAAAGGTCGGTCCTAAAAGTAATGCTCCGAAAACCTTATTTGTACCCTACAATTAGCATTTATGAAGAAGCTGGAGTATTAAATGTTCGTCAACTATTCCTCCTAAAAACTGCGCTTAAAGCTCATAGGTCAGTATTATCGTCTTTGGACCATGATAAAATTGTAAATCGTCGGGTATACAGAATACCTTTTCCACCAACCAAAACAAGCTTTGCTCAACGTTTTGGTGACTTTAATATCATTTCCGTTTACAGAATTGTAACAAGGTTTTGTGACATTAAGGACAAAAAAGTTCATGAAGCTAAAAGCATAATTTTGAAATGGTTGAAATCTCTTTCATATGATGACACGGAGGACATTCTAAAGAAATTACAATAGAATTTTTAATCTTAAGATTCAGAACATAGATTCCTAATATAAAAACGTTTTAGTTTGTAAGCTGTGTAAAATCATTGAAAGACTGTCTTGTAACGAGGTCTGATAATTTAAGACATTTGTAATCAGGTTCACAGGTTGCCCTGATACAGGCTCAGCCTAGTAGGGCAATCGACATTAATTTGTTATTAGTAATCTAAGTTGTCAAATAAAAAATATTTTCATTTTCATTTTCATTTTCAAGTGTTGTAGTTGTAGTAGTAGCATAGTTGTAGTATGCGTCGAGACGACTGGAACCACGCAACGAGAGCATCCTGCACATTTTACGACTGCCCATAGAAGAGTTTTACCTACTCCGCCGCAGGTACAGTAAAACGCGACGCAAATCACACGTACGTACTCGTTACTTTCGTGGGATTATCGACACACGTGAACTGGACACACAACCGACACGCGCAATCACACTTAATCCGAATTATACAAGTCAGTGGATGTGAAATTAGCTACTAGAAACCTAATCAACGCCCAGCTTTATGTAAGCTTCAGTCAGGATTGGATATTGCGTAGCTTGTAGCTAACTTCACATCCGTGTATGTAGTTATATGATTCAGCCTATACTACGCTACGCGTGATTACGATTGCACTTAGTACTCGACTACTCGTGGTTACGCCCCATCTGAACAATGTCATAACGTCTCTAACATCAGACAAAACTTGACAAACACGAAACAAAAAACAAATACTTACTGTATTTTATCTACCAACTAAGAAAAGAGATAATGCAAAAATATATCGAGCTTAGGCCATTACCTGGCCCCAATAATTAAAAACTGTACTATTTAATTATTTGCTTCATTGGTTTTAGATAATGATTTTCCTATTTATTTTCTTCAATAAAAATCACTTAAAGAAATTTCATATATTCGGATCATATTATCTTTTGACATTGCTTGTAAAATATAACGGCATGATGGCGGCCGTGAACCAAAATCAAATTAGAAAATACGAAATCTCAATGTAATTAAGCATTAAATACGTTGTTTTTTTCTTAGAATTAGTTTACCATACTTTAAAGCTTTTTTGGGTTACTGTACAAAGTGTGAGCCCAGTTTGCAACATCTTCTTCTTTATTGTGTTGACCAGGTGGCGTGCTAGGCCCGCTGGCGTACCAGCCGATCCCGTTCAGCAAGACCGGCAACCCCGTGATGAGCACGGTGGCCTTCCTCGCGTCGGTCGTAGACCCGCGCATCGCGTCTAAAGCCACCCGCGCCGCTATGGACGAGTTCGCCGCTATCAAGGTACTGTACTGTTATTCTAGTGTGTTGCCACCACGCAGCGTGCTAGGTATCAACTGCTCCCTTTTTAGGGATCCGTACCCAAAGGGTAAAAATGGGACCCTATTACTGAGACTCCGCTTCCGTCCGTCTGTCCGTCACCAGGCTGTATTTCATGAACCTTGATAGCTAGAGAGTTGAATTTTTCACAGATGATATATTTCTGTTGTCGCTATAACAACAATTATACTAAAAACAGAATAAAGTAAATATTTAAAAATCACGTTTATTGTAAGGGAGCCCTCCCTTACAAGAAACGTAATTTTTTTTGCTGGGGAGCTCCCTTACGGTACGGAACACTTTATGCGCGAGTCCGACTTGAACTTGGCCAATTTTTTTTATCTTTTCCCTATTTTTGAATTACATTCAAACTTCCCATAGTTTGCCTCGCGGCTATTCCGCGTGTATAAGGAAAGTCGCAAAAGATTGTCGCTACGATTAGAGTTGAAACTAGTGCAAACTCCCTCACTGAGCCCTAAACTATGGCTTAGATTTTTGGTCTTTTTACGCCATTGCAAATGCTGCGCTCTATACGTGGTTACCTTGGGCTAGAAACTGCGTTAAGCGGACGTTTGCATGTTTCCATACAATAAAGGTTCGCGTACATTATGTAATGAGGCGGAGCGAGACGCAGCGCAATATTCGTATGAAAATACGGCCCGCTGCTCCTCGGCAGTGCGCGTTAGTTCAAATAAAATACATGATATAAGCAATTTGAGCGGATTTTTGCGCTGCGATGCGGCCCGACATAATGTGCGCGACCCTTATTATTCGTCGCGCGACCACGCTCCGTTTAACGCAGATTCGAGTGTTAATTTGGTTACCAAAGCTACTGCTGGTATTAGCCGCGTGGTTTTACAACTAGTAATAATATGTTTTCAGGACGAAGTGCCGGCGGCGATGATGGAGGCGCACGTGAAGGCCGCGGGCGCGCACGGGCCGGCCGCCGCGCTCGCCGCCACCGGCATCGCCGGTACCGCGCCTGAACCCACCGGTAATTAGCTGTTTCACCACTTCGGAACTAAAAAAACATTTCAGATCACTACATATAAAGCAAAGTCACCTTTATTGTGCTGTCCTTTTGTAAACTACACGACGGATTCCAATGGGCTTTAATATTATTGGCGGTCCTATATTTTAGAATATTTCTTTCGATAGTCGAGGTTTGTAGCTATGATTTTTAACATGAAACAAAATTACATGTTTAAATTATCTGTTGGATTTCTTCATCATTATAGTCTAAGAGCGCGGCTCTTGTCGGTGGAGCAACTTCCATGTCTCGCGGTCTTCTGCTAATGTTTTTACCTCCCTGTACAACATGACATCTACCTTTTGTAATGTTTTTACCTCCCTGTACAACATGACATCTACTTTTTGTAATGCTTTTACCTCCCTATGCAACATGACATCTACCTTTTGTAATGTTTTTACCTCCCTGTACCACATCACATCTACCTTTTGTAATGTTTTTACCTCCCTGTACCACATGACATTTACCTTTTGTAATTCTTTAACCTCCCTGTACAACATGAGATCTACCTTTTGTAATGTTTTTACCTCCCTGTACAACATGACATCTACCTTTTGTAATGTTTTTACCTCCCTGTACAACATGACATCTACCTTTTGTAATGTTTTTACCTCCCTGTACAACATGACATCTACCTTTTGTAATGTTTTTACCTCCCTGTACAACATGACATCTACTTTTTGTAATGCTTTTACCTCCCTATGCAACATGACATCTACCTTTTGTAATGTTTTTACCTCCCTGTACCACATCACATCTACCTTTTGTAATGTTTTTACCTCCCTGTACCACATGACATTTACCTTTTGTAATTCTTTAACCTCCCTGTACAACATGAGATCTACCTTTTGTAATGTTTTTACCTCCCTGTACAACATGACATCTACCTTTTGTAATGTTTTTACCTCCCTGTACAACATGACATCTACCTTTTGTAATGTTTTTACCTCCTTGTACAACATGACATCTACCTTTTGTAATGTTTTTACCTCCCTGTACAACATGACATCTACCATTTGTAATATTTTTACCTCCCTGTACAACATGACATCTACTTTTGTAATGTTTTTACCTCCTTGTACAACATGACATCTACCTTTTGTAATGTTTTTACCTCCCTGTACAACATGACATCTACTTTTTGTAATGCTTTTACCTCCCTATGCAACATGACATCTACCTTTTGTAATGTTTTTACCTCCCTGTACCACATCACATCTACCTTTTGTAATGTTTTTACCTCCCTGTACCACATGACATTTACCTTTTGTAATTCTTTAACCTCCCTGTACAACATGAGATCTACCTTTTGTAATGTTTTTACCTCCCTGTACAACATGACATCTACCTTTTGTAATGTTTTTACCTCCCTGTACAACATGACATCTACCTTTTGTAATGTTTTTACCTCCCTGTACAACATGACATCTACCTTTTGTAATGTTTTTACCTCCCTGTACAACATGACATCTACTTTTTGTAATGCTTTTACCTCCCTATGCAACATGACATCTACCTTTTGTAATGTTTTTACCTCCCTGTACCACATCACATCTACCTTTTGTAATGTTTTTACCTCCCTGTACCACATGACATTTACCTTTTGTAATTCTTTAACCTCCCTGTACAACATGAGATCTACCTTTTGTAATGTTTTTACCTCCCTGTACAACATGACATCTACCTTTTGTAATGTTTTTACCTCCCTGTACAACATGACATCTACCTTTTGTAATGTTTTTACCTCCTTGTACAACATGACATCTACCTTTTGTAATGTTTTTACCTCCCTGTACAACATGACATCTACCATTTGTAATATTTTTACCTCCCTGTACAACATGACATCTACCTTTTGTAATGTTTTTACCTCCTTGTACAACATGACATCTACCTTTTGTAATGTTTTTACCTCCCTGTACAACATGACATCTACCTTTTGTAATATTTTTACCTCCCTGTACAACATGACATCTACCTTTTGTAATATTTTTACCTCCCTGTACAACATGACATCTACCTTTTGTAATGTTTTTACCTCCTTGTACAATATGACATCTACCTTTTGTAATGTTTTTACCTCCCTGTACAACATTACATCTACCTTTTGTAATATTTTTACCTCCCTGTACAACATGACATCTACTTTTTTACATTTGATCTAGAAAAGCTCTCCGTGGTCTTCCCCTTCCCATCTTTACCTTTCCTTCTATTATCGTTTTCACTAGATTGTCATGTCGTACAAGGTGGCCAAATATCTTTTGGTTTTATTAACTTTTAAATTATTTGTATCAGGTGAGAAGAAAGAAGGCGGTGCCGACACCAAGCCCGAAGCGATGGAGGTGGAAGAGAGCGAATCGACAGTCAAAGTCAAAGACGAGCCCGGCACTGATGCCCCCGCGCCCGCGCCCTCTGCTGACGCCCCCGTCGAGCCCAAAACGGAGGCTAAGGAGGACGCTTCACCACAACCAGGTAACATTGCCTCAGAGAACGAATCTACAGTTAAAGACTAGCCCGGGAGCGAGGCCCCCGCGCCCACGCCCTCTACTGGCGCCCCCATCGAACTTAAAACGGAGGCTTCGCCCCCACCAGGTAACATTGCCTCAGCGAAACGAATCTACAGTTAAAGACGAGCGCAGGAGTAAAGGAGCCTTCAGTATCGTCCGTAGTATCCCCTTGCACCCTTGAAATTTCAAGCAGAAGGTTGTCTTCTACATTCTTTCTCAGCTGAAACTGTAAGTTACTGAGAAAGTTAACTATGTAATCCATCATTATAAACCGTATATTGTTTGAAAAAGGCCTCTATAGATTTCCAATAAGACCAATAGAAAGTGGGTTCAACAACATAGTTGCTCAAACTACCATTTGTTGTTGTTGTACAGCTGACAGCGGCACAGTAGACGCGAAGCTGCAATCAGCCGCGGCCGCCGCGCTCGCCTCCGCCGCAGTCAAGGCGAAGCATCTCGCCGGAGTAGAAGAGAGGAAGATCAAGTCGCTAGTGGCGCTGCTCGTCGAGACTCAGATGAAGAAGCTCGAGATCAAGCTGCGCCATTTCGAAGAACTAGAGGCCACTATGGAGAGGGAGCGGGAGGGTGAGTGTCTTTTAAAATATCTTGTAGGAACTGTGAAGAATTGTTTCGTTGGAGTTGGGAAGAAGGTCAAATCGCTAGTGGCGCTGCTCGTCGAGACTCGATGAAGAAACTGGGGATCAAACTGCGGCTTTTCGACGATCTAGAGGCCACTATGGAAAGAGAGCGGGAAGGCGAGTGTCTTTTATGTATTGTAGTGAACTGTGTGAAGAAAAATCGTCTTTATTATTAGTTGACACGTTTTGTTTCCACAGAGTATGTAATGTTTCCTAATTGTTAGGTTTTTTTTTTCTTTGTAATGTTTGTGTGTGTATGTCCGCCAGGGCTGGAGTACCAGCGGCAGCAGCTGATCCAGGAGCGGCAGCAGTTCCACCTCGAGCAGCTCAAGGCGGCCGAGTTCCGCGCGAGGCACCAGGCGCATCAGAGGTACGCCACATGCTATACCGCGCCTTTTAGCCTTTTGAACGCCTAAATCAACTAACCAGCACTTCGGGGCGCTATGTCTATAGTCAAAGAGTTTGTGATAAACATTTCAGATCAAGCCCGACGCTCTTTCAACTGAGCTAGTTCGCAGTCCTGACATTGCGCCGATTTTGTGAAATGTCTATCATTTTTACCAAAGCCAACGCTTTGGAGTGCGTCGGGCTCTGTTCGTCCTGCGTTCGCGATGAATATTCGAAGTGTTTATCACAAAAATAACTTTTTGAAATAAACCTAGTGTAGGAAGCACTATAAAAATTTAGCATAGTCGAAAAAAAACTGGCCGTACAATAAGAAATTGACAAAAAAAATAGGCGTGGTGGTAAAAAAGATGATAGTGCAGTAATGGGTACTGCTAAATATTGGCCTCAAGGCTTGAAAACCCGGTTAATTTTCGAACCGGTTAAGGCCTCAAAAACTCGATAACTTTATTTTTGTTTTTTTTTTTCTAATTAAGGTTAATATTACGGATTTACGTTCAAAAAAAAAGTTCTTATATCGGATGAACGGAATAAACCGGTTTACAAACAATTCTTTCTACCCGCGCGCCCCTTCTTCTCGCCTTTGAACGCGGGTAGGCCACGTGACGCGATGACAAAAAGCGAGTTAGCGCGTGTCTGTTACCCGTCTCCCGTACCCTATACCTATAGCTATGTACATAAGAATCGCGCGACGCGGGCCTCTCGCGGAATAAACCGGTTCATAAAGGTTTTTTAAATCACTCTTTTTACAGTTACGCTCCGAACGCAAAAATCAGAGAAACCGGTTGTTACCGTTTTATTTCTGGTTGTTTAAACCGGTTTCAAGCCTTGATTGGCCTCCCCATGAAGGGCGCTTTGTATATATCTGTGTCACACACACACACACACACACACACACATTCCGAAAACATATGTACTTACGTTGTTATCAAATTGTAAAAAAAAAATCGTTGTGTTAAGAACTTTGGCTTTCATTTTATTTATTTTTTCTCAATTATAAACATTATAACTATTCTAAATTTTATAAATTGTGTACCTATAGGAGAGTCCATCGGCTCCTAAAATACAGTTTCTAACTAGTTTAGGAGCCTTTGGGTTAATTATTCGGACTCTTGTAAACTTATGCCCAAATAAACAATTTTATTTTATTTTGTTATGGTGTTGCAGGCTGCAGGCGGAGAGCGGCGCGCCCGCGGCGGCCGAGCAGGCGGCGCCGGCGCCCGAGCCCGCCGCGCCCGCGCCGCCGCCCGCGCACGCCTAAACTCGCACTTTACTCCCTAGAACTTTGTATCGTACCAACCTTGCGCCTTGTACTTTCCATGTGTTCCTCGCTCAGGCAATAAACATGTTAACTGGGTATAAGCCCCGAGTTCACCAACGCTTGATTAAGTTAAACGTGTGATTACTCTATTTAACCAACGGTTTTTGCTTGCTGAACAGCAAAATTTCGTTAAAATGCTGTTTAAGATTTAACCAACGGTTGATAAATTAAACATCTGTTGAACTAGTGGTTGAAACCCGAGTTTAATCGTTGTTTAAATACAGTAATCACACGTTTAACTTAATCAAGCGTTGGCGAACTTGGGTCTTAAAGTGATTATAATAACGTGACGTCACTAACCTACTACAAATGTACCGGCTAGTGACGTCACGAGCACCCACTCTCAAACTCTGTGATTGAAAAAAGAAAAAACACGAGTCCAATTTTTTTTAATAATCTATCTATTATCTATTATCTAATATAAAACTAACGAAGTTACATTATTAAAAGATATTGGACTCGTATTTTTTGGTTTGTCAATGCACATTTTATTAAATGTACAAGGCGCAAATAATCTCGACGTAGTCTAAGTAGAAGTCTACTAAGTTTACTATTATATCTAAGTATACCTACTTATATTTACTATAATGCTAGTAATAATTAAATATGAATAAGTTACTTATAATTTATGATATCATTGCTACTCTTTGTAAAAATTTAAGTTATTGTAGTTAAAATATAGATGTTGATTGATGTCATTCATTCTGCCCGTGGCTTTGCTCGCACACTGCTCAATTGTTTTGTACAATTACTGAAAATAACTCCAAAACCTGAATTAATATCCATAGTTCATAATAATTCTAGAGATCAAACACCGATGTCATAATGTATAAAAGTACATTAAAAAATTACGCTTTACCACGTCTTTCTTTCTTACACCACGAGGGTACTACGTAAGTGTCTTCAAACCCCGAGTAAATCGGTATCCTACCGGCTGCGCCAAATATAGTGTTCGATGACAGACTGAACACATACCGCAGAATGATTTTATTTATTGATCTCGTACAAATATAGGGTTATCTGCTCACCCTGTACAGCCTGTACTAAGCCGAAAGAGAATAATTAAGACCATCATTACGAAAAACTATTACTATGGGTCCAATTCAAAGCCCGAAAAAAAACAGCTGTTGCATAGATTTTGTCGATCGATTGTTATCACTTATAGGATAGCTGAATATTAAATATCGATGGATTAGCTTTCCTGTAATAACTGCTACTACTATCTTTTCATCTGCGCATAAGCAACATTCTAAAGTTCCATTGACCTTGATTAGGCTGCAGTGTAATTTGAAGTTCAAATAATTTTTTATATTATATTATTATTTTTTATAATTTATTTTATTTTATAATTATTTTTCGCAAAAAAATGGCATGACGGACTTCAACCGTGTACAGAATTCGCGAATATTTCGCACGGATCGATGTACAATTTTTTTAATTACTGTTGATTTATCAAAAATGGCTCAGCCGATTTCGATAAAATTTAAATGGGACCAATTTCTATATAAGTATACTCTTTCCAATAAAAAGAGAATTGTCAAAATCGGACGACTACGTAAAAAGCTATAAGTGGTTATACATAAATATACGCGTCGAATTGAGTACCTCCTCCGTTTTGTCGGTCAAAAACAGTGTATTAAACAATTCATATAATAATTGTCGTATGAGTATGACAATGGACTCATCCGGCTGTCGCTATGCATCAGGAAAATTCTCGAAATGCAAATTAAATATTGCTAGTAGGTACTTCTCTAGCTGGAATCATGCATAGCATTGGTATGCTACACATAAACTTATCCATCTTGTATTACAAATTACTGTTTAAATCTTTATCGGTGGATCATATTGAAAATTAACTGTGACTGTAGCAAACTTCGTAATATGCCAGATGTACCGTTTATGGCCACCGTCCCGGTTTTAGCCACTTGATGTCAAAATTATTGCATAAATAGTTTCGAGCAAATATCTACAGAGTCACAGTCCCTAAGTGAAAGTAGTAAAACAATGTCCGAGCGCCGTCCTACATGCTGACTTAGACATTTACATTAAATAATTCACAATGACCCGTTTTCTCGAATCTCCATGTTATAGTTTATTGAATCAGGCGTTACTTTGCGGAAGTTCATCTTCAAATTCTTGTTTTGAATAAATATTTAGTGTATTTCCGCTCTGTCGTAGTCATGTAAGTTAAGGGTACCATTCAAAATCCAAATTAAATCACAAACAAAATTAGTAATTAATCATTAAACTGTATCATGGTTCGACTATGGTTAGGTCAGGTTAGAAAAGTTAGGCTTAGGTATGTTTACAAAATATGAATGAACCTGAAACAAAATTTTTTAATTAATCCGTTTAAAATAATAAAAAATAATTAAACCTGTAACAAAAATAGTGATTAGTAATCTATTTTAAAAAATGTAGTAAACCTGAAAATAATATTTAATTAATATGTTAAAATTACAAATATAATTTATTTATAAAAAATGGTATAAAATAATTGAAAAAATACTTAGTCAATAAATAGCACCCCTATTCTTACTGTACTCTATTCGACACGTGTTTCGCCTCTAAACGAGGCATCTTCAGGACGTGTTGACTCTTCGAGCTCACTCGCAAGAATGACGGCTCGCCGCGCCGGCGCTTCTTATATACTCGTCGTGACGCACCGCAGTAAAGGCGATGTGACGGTAGTTTGATCGTTCAGCAACTCGTTGTGTGTGTTTTGATGTTTCATTATTTCTAAATGCTCCAAAACATTTAAGCGAAAACCTTTTTCACATACATGTAGAATTTCAAAAGTGTTGTTGTTATCCAAATCGTGTCCAGTTTCTAATAAATGTTTCGCAAAATTCGACTTCTCTGGGTGATTGTTTCTAGATGCAGCTAAGTGTTCTTTGTAGCGGGTTTGAAAACTCCTTCCAGTTTGTCCCACATAAACTGCGTTACATGTGTCGCAGGTTAACTTGTATGCCCCCGATTTCTTGCTTTTTTCTAAGGAGTCTTTCCCATTGCACATTCGTCTCATGTTGTGATTCGTTCGAAATGCCACATGTACATTATTTCTCCGCAGTATTTTTGCAATTTTTTCTGACGTAGTCCCTAAATATGTCAAACTACCCACATATTTATTTACTCTCACAGGTGGGCAGGAGTATAACATAGATCTTGCTATGTTTCTATTCTTATCTCTGACTAAATTGTTTATCATTTTCTTGCTGTACCCATTTGTCACTGCTATTTGATATATTGTGTTGAGTTCCTTGTTGTAGGCTTCTGGAGATAATGGGACTGTCATTAATCTATGTACATAGCTTCTAAACGCAGCCAATTTGTGCTGCATGGGGTGATTTGAAGACTCTGGGATTGCTATATCTGTGTGTGTGGGTTTGCGATAAATTTGGAAGTCCAGTTTGTTCTCTTTTCTCGTAATAGTTAGGTCTAGAAAATTCAGTGACTTGTTATCCTCCTTTTCTGTCTTGAACCGTATCTTTGGGTGTATATGGTTGATTCTATCCATATATATGTCCAGTTGACGCTGCGTTCCAGTCCAACACAATATAATATCATCCACGTACCTGTAATAAAACAAGATATTAGGATTATTAACCATATGTGTACACTCAAACCTGTCCATGAAGTACTCTGCCATTAATGGGCTCAATGGTGACCCCATTGCAAGACCTTCTTTTTGTGTGTAGTACTGTCCCTCAAACTGGAAGTAGTTCTGTTCCATACATATTCTTGTTAACGTCATTATATCTTCTTTTTCTCCAGGATGTAAATGTCGTTTCTCTAAATGTTCATTCAAAATTTGTAATGATTCTTCACCCGGAACATTTGTAAATAAGCTTTCCACATCCAATGAAATCAGTTTACCATTTGATGGGATCTGTATATCTTTAATTTTTTCTATCAATTCCTTTGTATTTTTCAATCCATATTTCGGCTTAAATGATGATCTTTCCTTCAATAATCCATTCAAGTACTTAGCTAAATCATAGGCCGGGGCACCTATGTATGACACCACTGGTCTTATCGGCATATCTTCCTTATGTAGTTTTGGCAAGCCGTACAGCATTGGTGGGCGTGGGTTCATTGGCACAACATTCTTGAGTGCACGTGGTGACATGTAGTCGACGTTTTCAATAGCCCTCTTTAACTCTTGAGCGTATTTCTTTGTGGGGTCGGTACGTAATGGTTCAAAATCTTCTCCATGTATTACATTGTGCACTTTTTCTTTGTATTCTTGTTGTTCTAAAATTACAATAGTACTGCCTTTATCCACTTTTGTCAAAATTAAATTGTGTTGATTTAAGCGGTCCTGCAAGGATCGCTGCAGCTGTATTTCTGGATTTCTATTTGTCGGTAATCTGAGACTTTTCTTTATTTCGTTTGCTACTTGATGTTTCACTCCTACGTCTTGTTTTCCTCTAATACAGGCTATTTCTGTATCTACTGCCAGCTGTTGTAAAGTCGTCTTCGTGGTTTCTGGTTTGAAATTATATTTTAATCCCTTTTCTAGTAGTGCCATCTCTCTGTCAGGTATCTGAACATCACTTATATTTTTGACCCGCGGATAAAAAATGTGCGTTGGTTCCACCTCTGTATTGGCATTTGTATTGGGTTGTCTCTGTATTCTTGTTAATTGTTCCAACTTCCTGGATTGTGTAATGTACTTTTCATGGGCTAATTTTGATGCCAAATCTCTTGCCTTGCCATCTAGGGCATCAAATTCTATGTTGTGTAGATGATAGCTTAATTCTGCATGTAATATTTTCAGGTGTAGTTTCAGACTATCTCTCACTGAAAACCAGTATTTACATTCTTCGTTCAGCCAACATTCCTTCGCTTTTTTCATTGCTACATCACTGGCGTGAGTATGTGAACTTGTTCTTATGTTGATGTACTTTGGTATGACTTGGAGTCGCTTACATTGCTGATTAAACCAAACGTTTTGGGCCGCCAATCTATGGAGCTTCGTCAACTTTATGTACAACTTTGCCTGCTCAGCTGTACTTGCTGTCTTAAGATAGTTTATTGAATCAGGCGTTACTTTGCGGAAGTTCATCTTCAAATTCTTGTTTTGAATAAATATTTAGTGTATTTCCGCTCTGTCGTAGTCATGTAAGTTAAGGGTACCATTCAAAATCCAAATTAAATCACAAACAAAATTAGTAATTAATCATTAAACTGTATCATGGTTCGACTATGGTTAGGTCAGGTTAGAAAAGTTAGGCTTAGGTATGTTTACAAAATATGAATGAACCTGAAACAAAATTTTTTAATTAATCCGTTTAAAATAATAAAAAATAATTAAACCTGTAACAAAAATAGTGATTAGTAATCTATTTTAAAAAATGTAGTAAACCTGAAAATAATATTTAATTAATATGTTAAAATTACAAATATAATTTATTTATAAAAAATGGTATAAAATAATTGAAAAAATACTTAGTCAATAAATAGCACCCCTATTCTTACTGTACTCTATTCGACACGTGTTTCGCCTCTAAACGAGGCATCTTCAGGACGTGTTGACTCTTCGAGCTCACTCGCAAGAATGACGGCTCGCCGCGCCGGCGCTTCTTATATACTCGTCGTGACGCACCGCAGTAAAGGCGATGTGACGGTAGTTTGATCGTTCAGCAACTCGTTGTGTGTGTTTTGATGTTTCATTATTTCTAAATGCTCCAAAACATTTAAGCGAAAACCTTTTTCACATACATGTAGAATTTCAAAAGTGTTGTTGTTATCCAAATCGTGTCCAGTTTCTAATAAATGTTTCGCAAAATTCGACTTCTCTGGGTGATTGTTTCTAGATGCAGCTAAGTGTTCTTTGTAGCGGGTTTGAAAACTCCTTCCAGTTTGTCCCACATAAACTGCGTTACATGTGTCGCAGGTTAACTTGTATACCCCCGATTTCTTGCTTTTTTCTAAGGAGTCTTTCCCATTGCACATTCGTCTCATGTTGTGATTCGTTCGAAATGCCACATGTACATTATTTCTCCGCAGTATTTTTGCAATTTTTTCTGACGTAGTCCCTAAATATGTCAAACTACCCACATATTTATTTACTCTCACAGGTGGGCAGGAGTATAACATAGATCTTGCTATGTTTCTATTCTTATCTCTGACTAAATTGTTTATCATTTTCTTGCTGTACCCATTTGTCACTGCTATTTGATATATTGTGTTGAGTTCCTTGTTGTAGGCTTCTGGAGATAATGGGACTGTCATTAATCTATGTACATAGCTTCTAAACGCAGCCAATTTGTGCTGCATGGGGTGATTTGAAGACTCTGGGATTGCTATATCTGTGTGTGTGGGTTTGCGATAAATTTGGAAGTCCAGTTTGTTCTCTTTTCTCGTAATAGTTAGGTCTAGAAAATTCAGTGACTTGTTATCCTCCTTTTCTGTCTTGAACCGTATCTTTGGGTGTATATGGTTGATTCTATCCATATATATGTCCAGTTGACGCTGCGTTCCAGTCCAACACAATATAATATCATCCACGTACCTGTAATAAAACAAGATATTAGGATTATTAACCATATGTGTACACTCAAACCTGTCCATGAAGTACTCTGCCATTAATGGGCTCAATGGTGACCCCATTGCAAGACCT
This sequence comes from Hypomecis atomaria, assembly GCA_964007245.1. Taxonomy (NCBI): domain Eukaryota; kingdom Metazoa; phylum Arthropoda; class Insecta; order Lepidoptera; family Geometridae; genus Hypomecis; species Hypomecis atomaria. The sequence goes on along the minus strand of OZ023294.1, from coordinate 10,667,004 downwards.
TCTTTTTGTGTGTAGTACTGTCCCTCAAACTGGAAGTAGTTCTGTTCCATACATATTCTTGTTAACGTCATTATATCTTCTCTTTCTCCAGGATGTAAATGTCGTTTCTCTAAATGTTCATTCAAAATTTGTAATGATTCTTCACCCGGAACATTTGTAAATAAGCTTTCCACATCCAATGAAATCAGTTTACCATTTGATGGGATCTGTATATCTTTAATTTTTTCTATCAATTCCTTTGTATTTTTCAATCCATATTTCGGCTTAAATGATGATCTTTCCTTCAATAATCCATTCAAGTACTTAGCTAAATCATAGGCCGGGGCACCTATGTATGACACCACTGGTCTTATCGGCATATCTTCCTTATGTAGTTTTGGCAAGCCGTACAGCATTGGTGGGCGTGGGTTCATTGGCACAACAGTTTGAGGGACAGTACTACACACAAAAAGAAGGTCTTGCAATGGGGTCACCATTGAGCCCATTAATGGCAGAGTACTTCATGGACAGGTTTGAGTGTACACATATGGTTAATAATCCTAATATCTTGTTTTATTACAGGTACGTGGATGATATTATATTGTGTTGGACTGGAACGCAGCGTCAACTGGACATATATATGGATAGTATCAACCATATACACCCAAAGATACGGTTCAAGACAGAAAAGGAGGATAACAAGTCACTGAATTTTCTAGACCTAACTATTATACGAGAAAAGAGAACAAACTGGACTTCCAAATTTATCGCAAACCCACACACACAGATATAGCAATCCCAGAGTCTTCAAATCACCCCATGCAGCACAAATTGGCTGCGTTTAGAAGCTATGTACATAGATTAATGACAGTCCCATTATCTCCAGAAGCCTACAACAAGGAACTCAACACAATATATCAAATAGCAGTGACAAATGGGTACAGCAAGAAAATGATAAACAATTTAGTCAGAGATAAGAATAGAAACATAGCAAGATCTATGTTATACTCCTGCCCACCTGTGAGAGTAAATAAATATGTGGGTAGTTTGACATATTTAGGGACTACGTCAGAAAAAATTGCAAAAATACTGCGGAGAAATAATGTACATGTGGCATTTCGAACGAATCACAACATGAGACGAATGTGCAATGGGAAAGACTCCTTAGAAAAAAGCAAGAAATCGGGGGTATACAAGTTAACCTGCGACACATGTAACGCAGTTTATGTGGGACAAACTGGAAGGAGTTTTCAAACCCGCTACAAAGAACACTTAGCTGCATCTAGAAACAATCACCCAGAGAAGTCGAATTTTGCGAAACATTTATTAGAAACTGGACACGATTTGGATAACAACAACACTTTTGAAATTCTACATGTATGTGAAAAAGGTTTTCGCTTAAATGTTTTGGAGCATTTAGAAATAATGAAACATCAAAACACACACAACGAGTTGCTGAACGATCAAACTACCGTCACATCGCCTTTACTGCGGTGCGTCACGACGAGTATATAAGAAGCGCCGGCGCGGCGAGCCGTCATTCTTGCGAGTGAGCTCGAAGAGTCAACACGTCCTGAAGATGCCTCGTTTAGAGGCGAAACACGTGTCGAATAGAGTACAGTAAGAATAGGGGTGCTATTTATTGACTAAGTATTTTTTCAATTATTTTATACCATTTTTTATAAATAAATTATATTTGTAATTTTAACATATTAATTAAATATTATTTTCAGGTTTACTACATTTTTTAAAATAGATTACTAATCACTATTTTTGTTACAGGTTTAATTATTTTTTATTATTTTAAACGGATTAATTAAAAAATTTGGTTTCAGGTTCATTCATATTTTGTAAACATACCTAAGCCTAACTTTTCTAACCTGACCTAACCATAGTCGAACCATGATACAGTTTAATGATTAATTACTAATTTTGTTTGTGATTTAATTTGGATTTTGAATGGTACCCTTAACTTACATGACTACGACAGAGCGGAAATACACTAAATATTTATTCAAAACAAGAATTTGAAGATGAACTTCCGCAAAGTAACGCCTGATTCAATAAACTATCTTAAGACAGCAAGTACAGCTGAGCAGGCAAAGTTGTACATAAAGTTGACGAAGCTCCATAGATTGGCGGCCCAAAACGTTTGGTTTAATCAGCAATGTAAGCGACTCCAAGTCATACCAAAGTACATCAACATAAGAACAAGTTCACATACTCACGCCAGTGATGTAGCAATGAAAAAAGCGAAGGAATGTTGGCTGAACGAAGAATGTAAATACTGGTTTTCAGTGAGAGATAGTCTGAAACTACACCTGAAAATATTACATGCAGAATTAAGCTATCATCTACACAACATAGAATTTGATGCCCTAGATGGCAAGGCAAGAGATTTGGCATCAAAATTAGCCCATGAAAAGTACATTACACAATCCAGGAAGTTGGAACAATTAACAAGAATACAGAGACAACCCAATACAAATGCCAATACAGAGGTGGAACCAACGCACATTTTTTATCCGCGGGTCAAAAATATAAGTGATGTTCAGATACCTGACAGAGAGATGGCACTACTAGAAAAGGGATTAAAATATAATTTCAAACCAGAAACCACGAAGACGACTTTACAACAGCTGGCAGTAGATACAGAAATAGCCTGTATTAGAGGAAAACAAGACGTAGGAGTGAAACATCAAGTAGCAAACGAAATAAAGAAAAGTCTCAGATTACCGACAAATAGAAATCCAGAAATACAGCTGCAGCGATCCTTGCAGGACCGCTTAAATCAACACAATTTAATTTTGACAAAAGCGGATAAAGGCAGTACTATTGTAATTTTAGAACAACAAGAATACAAAGAAAAAGTGCACAATGTAATACATGGAGAAGATTTTGAACCATTACGTACCGACCCCACAAAGAAATACGCTCAAGAGTTAAAGAGGGCTATTGAAAACGTCGACTACATGTCACCACGTGCACTCAAGAATGTTGTGCCAATGAACCCACGCCCACCAATGCTGTACGGCTTGCCAAAACTACATAAGGAAGATATGCCGATAAGACCAGTGGTGTCATACATAGGTGCCCCGGCCTATGATTTAGCTAAGTACTTGAATGGATTATTGAAGGAAAGATCATCATTTAAGCCGAAATATGGATTGAAAAATACAAAGGAATTGATAGAAAAAATTAAAGATATACAGATCCCATCAAATGGTAAACTGATTTCATTGGATGTGGAAAGCTTATTTACAAATGTTCCGGGTGAAGAATCATTACAAATTTTGAATGAACATTTAGAGAAACGACATTTACATCCTGGAGAAAGAGAAGATATAATGACGTTAACAAGAATATGTATGGAACAGAACTACTTCCAGTTTGAGGGACAGTACTACACACAAAAAGAAGGTCTTGCAATGGGGTCACCATTGAGCCCATTAATGGCAGAGTACTTCATGGACAGGTTTGAGTGTACACATATGGTTAATAATCCTAATATCTTGTTTTATTACAGGTACGTGGATGATATTATATTGTGTTGGACTGGAACGCAGCGTCAACTGGACATATATATGGATAGAATCAACCATATACACCCAAAGATACGGTTCAAGACAGAAAAGGAGGATAACAAGTCACTGAATTTTCTAGACCTAACTATTACGAGAAAAGAGAACAAACTGGACTTCCAAATTTATCGCAAACCCACACACACAGATATAGCAATCCCAGAGTCTTCAAATCACCCCATGCAGCACAAATTGGCTGCGTTTAGAAGCTATGTACATAGATTAATGACAGTCCCATTATCTCCAGAAGCCTACAACAAGGAACTCAACACAATATATCAAATAGCAGTGACAAATGGGTACAGCAAGAAAATGATAAACAATTTAGTCAGAGATAAGAATAGAAACATAGCAAGATCTATGTTATACTCCTGCCCACCTGTGAGAGTAAATAAATATGTGGGTAGTTTGACATATTTAGGGACTACGTCAGAAAAAATTGCAAAAATACTGCGGAGAAATAATGTACATGTGGCATTTCGAACGAATCACAACATGAGACGAATGTGCAATGGGAAAGACTCCTTAGAAAAAAGCAAGAAATCGGGGGTATACAAGTTAACCTGCGACACATGTAACGCAGTTTATGTGGGACAAACTGGAAGGAGTTTTCAAACCCGCTACAAAGAACACTTAGCTGCATCTAGAAACAATAACCCAGAGAAGTCGAATTTTGCGAAACATTTATTAGAAACTGGACACGATTTGGATAACAACAACACTTTTGAAATTCTACATGTATGTGAAAAAGGTTTTCGCTTAAATGTTTTGGAGCATTTAGAAATAATGAAACATCAAAACACACACAACGAGTTGCTGAACGATCAAACTACCGTCACATCGCCTTTACTGCGGTGCGTCACGACGAGTATATAAGAAGCGCCGGCGCGGCGAGCCGTCATTCTTGCGAGTGAGCTCGAAGAGTCAACACGTCCTGAAGATGCCTCGTTTAGAGGCGAAACACGTGTCGAATAGAGTACAGTAAGAATAGGGGTGCTATTTATTGACTAAGTATTTTTTCAATTATTTTATACCATTTTTTATAAATAAATTATATTTGTAATTTTAACATATTAATTAAATATTATTTTCAGGTTTACTACATTTTTTAAAATAGATTACTAATCACTATTTTTGTTACAGGTTTAATTATTTTTTATTATTTTAAACGGATTAATTAAAAAATTTTGTTTCAGGTTCATTCATATTTTGTAAACATACCTAAGCCTAACTTTTCTAACCTGACCTAACCATAGTCGAACCATGATACAGTTTAATGATTAATTACTAATTTTGTTTGTGATTTAATTTGGATTTTGAATGGTACCCTTAACTTACATGACTACGACAGAGCGGAAATACACTAAATATTTATTCAAAACAAGAATTCTCCATGTTATGTTAGGTACCTAATTAGTGCTTGTAATCGAGCACTTTAGCATCGCGCTGCGTTGCAGTCGGCTTGCAAACGCCTTACGACTAACTAAAAAGCCTGCCCACTACGTAGATTAGGCAGGGTTTTGGCTCGGACACTTTTTTTGCACGATTGTGAATATAGATATTTGTTCGAAAATAAATAGATTAAAGCACCATAACACCATAAATATTGTTATAGTTCGGCCGTTCAGAGAATGCGTTCCTGACACGTCATCTTGAAAAAATGTTTTTGGCCGATATCTTGGAAACAATGTACTTAAGGGCAAGATAAATTACTTGAAACATTAAGATCATTATTGTAGAAAATAAATTTTCGCATCTTTTGTTTCCAGTAAACTTTTTTGTAAAACTTACCGTGTACGATTTATGGCCCATTTAATGAAATTTCATTAAATGGACCTTAAAACATTAAATGGTCCATAAATCGTAAACGTCATAGTTTGATTTTTTCCTAACTACACTATCATTAAAATTCAAAATGGCTATAAATAAAACACTAAGATGGCCAAAACAGGTACATCTACCCTATATGATAATTTCTGGGGAATTCTACAAAATACGTTGAATATTAGACACAGGTAATACGCAGACCGCGATACCAATACAACCGTATAAAAATCCCTAATGGTCTCGCCTATCAACTTATTAAATCACATAATTAGCGTATTTTTCTTGATAAATAATGTATGGAATGCAACGGTACAATTATTGCGCCCTTATTAAAAATGTCTACGTGGAAGAAAGTAGCATTGATAGGTATATGAAAGATTATGAGGAAAGGTTTATACATTTTCAGGTCCGTATTTTTGTTATCTTTGTTAGAGACGGTTTTGAAAAACCTCAATTTATGCTCTTCATGTTTAGGAAAACTTTACATAATAACAGTTGGTTAGTGTTAAAATTTATATTCGCGGTACCTAATAAATAATCGGCCAAGTACGAGTCGGACTCGCGCACGGAGGGTTCCGTACTGTATGGGAGCCCCCCTTAATTATTTATTTTATTTTAATTTTATTATTGAAGTGAATATAAAACTAAATATTCTGTGAAAATTTCAAGCATCTACCTGTTACCATTATTAATATAGAGCGAAAAACGTCTAAAAATTCAGGTTTGTTGTATGGGGGCCCCCCTTAAATATTTGTATTATTCTCTTTTTAGTATTTGTTGTTGTAGTGGCAACAGAAATACATCATCTGTGAAAATTTCAGCTGCCTAGCTATCATGGTTCATGAGTTACAGCCCGGTGACAGACAGACGGACATCGAAGTCTTAGTAATAGGGTCCCGTTTTTCCCTTTGGGTACGGAACCCTACAAAGTACCTTCACCAATAAAGTTCCGAGTCTGACATTTTAACAAATTGAAAAAGGTTGTATGATAAATTCAGCACCATGGAGGTAGAAGTAAAAGGAGGTTTTAATACACAAACTTTGTGCACACGATGTTCTAAATTCAATTTTACTTTATCCTCTATTCAGATATCGAAGAGCAAAAATATCTTTCCGAGATGGGGGGATGAAAAATAAATTTGGTTGACCGCGGGTAGTAGTATCTACGCACTGGTCCGGCGTGGTGGATAAGGCCTAATCACCCTTCGTGGGTAGTCCTGCGTCATGCAGTGGACTATTAAAAAGGCTGGTACTAAGCCGAAAGGGGGTTATTAAGACCATCATTATGAACCACTTTTACCATGGGACCAACCCGGAATTTGACAAAAAAACAGCTGTTCCATACAAAAATGCTATTCGGAATCGACAAAATGTATGAAATACATAATTGTTAACAACTTTTACCATAGGGTTGGCCCCATAGTAAAAGTTGTTAACAATGATAGGTCTGCATCACCTCCTTTCGGCTGAGGTAGTACACCAGTTCTGGACAACCCTTTATAAATCTTCATAGATGGCGTTATAGCGGGACCTAAATCAGACAGTAACTCGAAAATAGATGTATTTGTAATTTTTTATTTTATTTCGTAGCGTTAATTAGGGATCCTTACTATTTGTCTTCTCTGGCCAATCGTACCCGGGCGAAGCCGGGACGGGCAGCTAGTTATTCTATAAAATCGAACCGATACGGGCACCAAAGAGGTTTTATTATTCTATAAAATCTAATAAAACCTTCTTACAACGCCCGTTGCTGTGCAATTTAAAGAGGTTTTATTCGATTTTACAAAATATAACGTCTTTACGATTTCCTTAAATGTTTTAATTTAAGAAATTTTCATATGAATTAAAGGTTCCAAATTTAAATCACTACTCTCTAGGGAGTTTCATACAACATTATTGACCTGCCATAGCCCTCGAGATTGTGTTATAAGCTAATAATTTATTTATTTTTACGTTAAGATTGTACGACGTAAAATGAGATATTTTCGAGCAGGTGGTATGAAAAGATCTTTTTCGATTATCCGAATGCTCACAAAACAAATAATTCCGGTTAATCGAGGGTCTACTGTATGTACAATAAGTGGCAAAAAAAGACATGGGTAATTAGGGATTTTTTCGGCTTTTGTTTCGGAATTAAGTCGTATAGGATCAAAGGCGGCAATCTGGACTTTGATGAAATATTGATAAATTAAATCATCCATCGTCCATCATTGACAATCTTCATCATCGATCTTTTTTTCAATAATTTAGCAGATTGTTGACTTTGTTTTTATGCGACTAGGTAGTATGTTTACCAATCGATAAGGAAAAAACTTTTTGTACGAGGAATTAAAATGATGTAGCAATTGATAATTGATTGTAAACTTCTAAAATCGATTTACAAAATTCCACCTTGTTTTACTATCAGTAACCGCGATTGAAATAAAAGGGTGTAAGAATGCCATTTGTTTTACTTATTTTATAACTCGGCAGTGCTGTTTTTAATTCACTGGGTGTTCTTTCCTTGCAGTCTATTCAAGACCTAGAGCGGTGTTTACTATTTCTTTTCGAATTTTTGTAATTCTTGTCTTCGTTTTCGACGATTTGCTTCACTTAAGTACCTATACTTACATATACTTAGGGAATTATATCGAACACACAATGTTAGTCATTATAATTAGTTTTTTAATACTTATTTGTGATGGAAGTTCTTTAAAAAAAGCTGAACCTCAATATAAAACATCGACGGTAAGTAAATCTATTTCATACCTAATTTTCGTGCTGTTTAGGGAAGCCATTGAAACATTGAAATGAAAAACAGATCGATTATCACGGCCAGCTCGATTATCATTATCATCTCGATTACCATGGCCAACTATTGAATAAAATCTCTTAACCTACAATGCCCGTATTGTGTTCTAAGTAAATAAGTTTTCTATTCATATGAATTTCGTTCCTTTAAATCACTTTAATCCCTAGGGAGTTTCATATAACATGCCATAGCCATCGAGATGGTGTTATTCACCGTGGGTGCGCACCAGGCTTGGCTACTAAGCGGCCCCCAGCGCGAACTCACGCATTTTGGGAAATGAGAACGACCGCACTTAGTATCCTCTATTTAGTTTGTGGAGCGATACCTAACTAAGCTATTATATGTATATCAGTATTTTTATCTACCAGGTGTCTTCCCGAGAGACTCCGGGCCGCCCCGCCTTGTTCAACCACGCCGAGAGTCCGGTCTGGGATCCCGAAAATCAGATGCTGCTTTTTGTCGACGTTCACGAACAAAACGTACACAAGCTTGACTACCATTCCGGGACTATCCACACTAAGCATATCGGTAAGAACTTCTTTTACCTAAACTCTAACCCTGAATATCGACTAATCAATATAGCTTTCTGTCGCCGTTTTAATTTGTGTACAGGGTTATCTGCTAACCCGGTATTAAGCCGAAAGGGGGCATAATTACGAACAAGTTCTACCTACTACGGGGCCAACTCAAAATTCGAGATAAAAAATCAGATTTTAATACATACTAGACGACCCGCCCCGGCTTCGCACAGGTGTATTATACATATAAACCTTCCTCTTGAATCACTCTATCCATTTAAAAAAACCGCATCAAAATCCGTTGCGTAGTTTTAAAGATTTAAGCATACAGACAAACAAACAAACAAACGAAAATAGCGACTTTATTTTATACTATGTAAGGACTAGCAGCGCCCCGCGGTTTTACCCGCGTTGTGCCCGTTCCCGTGGGAATTTCGGGAATTTTTATACATATAAACCTTCCTCTTGAATCAAAATCAAAATCAAAATATGCTTTATTCTTTAGACATTAATTAGAAATGCGCTTAGAATCGTCTTTTTACAAACATATTATAATTATAATAGGTGCAAATTTACACATTCATTAAATTATGAATACCTAACAATTCAATTAATTACATAATCACTCTATCCATTAAAAAAACCGCATCAAAATCCGTTGCGTAGTTTTAAAGATTTAAGCATACAGACAAACAAACGAACAAACAAACAAACAAACGAAAATAGCGACTTTATTTTATACTATGTAAGGATTACTCTAGTCTTTTATACTGCTGAACTTCTGTCTTTTTTTCTAATCTTTGAACTCAGAAAATGCGTTGCCGACACAGACCAAACCTATCAGTATCGCAGCCCCATACCAACCCCCCCCCCCCCCCCCCCCCCCCCCCTGGATATGCCCTTGACTGAATAAACAAGACCATCTACAATATAATGAAACTTTCAATAAATACTCGTACCTACAGACAGCATCAATACTGATAGATTTGGTCGGTGGACTCTATTACCATCTACAGAGGGGGCTGGGGTCGTGATGGGCCCATGTCGATATTTCAGGTATCTTCTTCTTTTTTTTCTTCACCTAAAATCGACTTTTTGTGGAAAAATAAACGGAAAGCTGAATCCGCTCTGTCCTTCAGTGGTCGGTCCAGTTCAAATTAGCTCATCAGTAGTGGTCCTTCATTCAAAATAGTGTCATGGTTATCTTTTCTTTTCTTTGTGTAGGTTACGGGCAAGTAAACATAGTATCGCTAGTGGAAAACAGTCGACGACTGCTAGTGGCGGTGCGATCAGCCTTATACCTGTTGGACTGGGACGTTTCGGGAGACGAGGCCATTCGCTTGCTGACCACTTGCGATGGTAGCGGCCTGCCGAGCAACGTCCTCAACGACGGGAAACCGGACTCGCGGGGCAGGTTTTGGGCAGGTGAGGTCTATCGTACTCATGTGTTTCGGGGAGAGCTTAGCGCTCTCCTCGAATTGGTCATCTTACCACCCGGCGCTCGACCATTTTTCGTCAAATGTAATGTTAGGTACTTAAATCTAGACTAAATACTAAACAGATGCTTTTTACCTAAACGTGCTTTTTACTAACCCATGTCTATTGTACAGTCGCATTCTATCAATTGTAAATTAGTTAACAAAGGGCACAGACCCTGGAGTCTGTGGATAATTAATTTAAATTTAAAAAAAAAGTGCTTTTTACTAGGATGCATGTTAATCAGTAAGCGGCCGATTTAGGTTAAGGTGATTGGACACAGCGTGCGTTTTTTTTTCTAATTTACTTACTTGACTAATCAGGGGATACCTACTGGTATAAGTCGTCTAGTGTCGAAAATTACCAATTAAATGTCAAACAATTTCAACGTAAATTAGTAATTATTAATAAATAAATTAATAATTAGCCCTTATTGCCCTGCCATAGCTATAGAGCTATGGCAGGGCAATAATGTTGTATGAAATTCCCTAGGGAGTAAAGTGATTTAAATTTGAAACGTCATAATTCGCTTAAAAACTTCTTTACTTAGAACAGGTACGGGCATTGTAAGGAGATTTTGGCTACGTCAATCGAGTAAGCCATGATAATCGAGTAACTAGTATATTATATGGTTATCACGTAGTATTTACATTATCTATTTATCATTTCGGATTCGGTTTGCTTTTCCACGAAAATTTGTAGATACGTTCTATTTTTTTTTTCATTTGTGAACAATTTCGCGTTGCCTAGTGAGTACACTTAGGCGGTGTTTAGAAGTATTCAAATTCCTGAGTTTTAATTTTCTCGCTGTAGGTATGAAAAATAGAGTGTGTACCACTAGAACGAAGCCTGTATTCGTCTTAGGCAACTCCCTCGTGTAGTCCCGAGTGAAGCCCTAGATTCACTCCGGACTCTAAATAATTCCCTCGCTACTCTGGTCCAATTTGTCACCCGTGACACAAGACAAGACTTCGTTCCCTAGGTGCATAATCTACAATTTCGCAGCTGAGTACCTAAAGATAAACCAGTGATTTTAAGTTGTTTGCCACAATATAGGTACTCGTATCCATGCAAGTTTTCTTTCGTTGCAGGTTCGAAGGGGCCGCAGTCTGGCGACGACGTAGAGCCTGATAAAGCTACGTTGTACCGCGTGGAGCAATGCGACCTGAAGCCGCGCGTCATGATACGGCCCGTCTCCATCTCCAATGGACTCGTGTGGGCTCTGAACGACTCTGTCTTTTACTACGTCGACTCCCCTCAGCAGACGATACAAGCGTTTGACCACGATTCCGAGAAGGGCGAGTTAAGTAAGTTATGCGCCTCAGTAAAAGTCAAATCACACAACTGTGATGTTAGCTACTGACTGCGGTTAACCTAATCCTCACGCACCTGTTAAGTGAGCTTCAGTCAGGATTGGTTTATCCGCAGCTTGTAGCTAACGAGCCGCCAAGCCTTCTTCTTGACTACATAAAACACGTAGTTCCTACGATAAAATAATGAGTAGGCAGGTCTTATATAGTTTTTATCTTATGCTTTTTTTTCTTCGACATTCACAGGTTTATCTGCTTGCCATGTACTAAGCTGAAAGCAGGTGATGCAGACCATCATTAATATAAAATCGGCTGTTCCATACAATTGGTATTACAACTCCGAATCGATAAAATGTATGGAACAGCAATTTTATTTTTACGCGAGTTCCGGGTTGGCCTCATACTAAAAGTTATTTATAATGATGGTCTGCATTACCTCCCTAGGGCTTAGAACACCTATTCAGGGTAACCCTGTATATTGAGTTCCACGTTCAGTAGATTTTAAAACGCAGCCCAAATATATTATATATTTGTATTCGATTGCAGGCTCAAGTCGAGTGATATTCGACGTGAGGGCCCACGGGTACGACGCGGCCATTCCTGACGGGATGACGATCGACAGCAGCGGTCATTTGTGGGTCGCGCTCATGTTTGGAGGAACGGTAAGCTTCAGAAAGCATCTACTGTTAGACTTAGGTAGCTACTCGTGGCTTTCATCATCATCATCATCATATCAGCCGTGTTAGCCGGGTAATCATAATCAATTAGCATAGCATCTTTTTAAGGGCATAATATTATAAAATAAATAATCTAAAGCCTTTCAAAGTCAGAGTGAATAGGTATCTTCTAGGTCTGCATGCTTCATCTTCGACCACAACGTCGTTTACCATCAGGCGAGTTATTCGCGGACTTATTCGCGATAAAAAAGGGCAAGTTCGGTTCATCAACAAAAACAAGTTTTGTTCTACAACTTTTCCAAAATCTCAACAAATTTCCTAGTAATATTTTTAAAGAGTGCAATAGACAAAAGTCGCAGAACAAAAGTTGAGTTCTACGACTTTTAGTAATTATCAAAAAAAATGTTGCTGTTCCATGAAAAAATATCGTTCACCCTCGACAAAATGTATGGACAGCTGATTTTTTTTTCGAGTTTTAACAAAAGTCGTCGAACAACAGCTGTTGGTTTTGATGTATACAGAATAAGCCCTAAGAGGATGCTAATTGATTAGAAATAACCCTGTATAGGTATATATATATAAGATGTCACATGATATTTATTGATACTTAAAGGGAGTTCCATTCCACAGGTACTCCACATAAACCCTGACACGAGGAGTCTGATCATGGCGTACCCGCTGCCAGTGTCGCGCGTCACGTCGGTGGCGTGGGGCGGGCCCGACCTGGACGTGCTCTACATCACCACCGGCACCGGCACCGGCCAGGGCTCCGGGGGCTCCGACGACGAGCTGCTCGCGGGTGCACTCTTCACCCTGCGAGGCTCCGGCTACAGCGGGGTGCTGCCTAATTACTTCAAATTTGACAACGCTGATTCCTATTGATGAGACTGATATAATTATTACTATCTTCAGGACAAAATAAATGTGCTTACAAAAATGTCCTTGTAATTTTGACGTGATAACGTCTTATAAATCGATGACCGCCGGCTGCACGCACGAAAAAGTGTCATGTTCCGCCTGAGCCGAGCGTGCAAGCAGAACGCGGAACAAGCGTTAGAGAGGTACGTAATATAGCCGATTTTGACGTGATAACGTCTTATAAATCGATGTCCACGGGCAAACGCACGAAAAAGTGTCACGTTCCGCCTGAGCCGAGCGTGCAAGCAGAACGCGGAACAAGCGTTAGAGAGGTAGGTACGATCGGCCTAAGCGTTCGGATTTTTTCAGCTGTTGGTGCAACAATGTTTTCTTATGACGTTATCGCATAAAATTACCTATCGTAAACCGACTTTTTATCTGTGAAAATTTTAACTGTCTAGCTATAGCGTTTCATGAGCCTGGTGACAGACAGACGGAAGGAAAGCGGAGTCTTAGTAATAGGGTCCCGTTTTTACCCTTTGGGTACGGAACCCTAAAAAATGAATAGAGTATCATGTACTAAAAATATAAATCTTCAAAATAACGAAATCTCACGAGCAATGCCACGGGTGCAAAGCAGAGCAAATGTTAAACAGATGTACCTAAGCGAAACTGTACCTCAAATTAGTATTGAACTAAGTACTGGCAGGATGTAATAATTATTTTTCACAAAAAATGGCAAAACCGCCTTCCATCGTGTACATAATTCGAATATTTCGCTCGAATTGTTTACATTATTCTCAATTTATCAAAAACGGCTCAGCCGAATTCTGTAAAATTTAAATGGGACCACCTCGGGAGTATATCCTTTCGAACTAAAAAAAGAATTTTTGGAATCGGTTCACAATTGGCGAAATTATCGATGAACATACACAAAAAAAATGCATACACACGAACATAGAACCTCCTCCTTTTTGGAAGTCGGTTAAAAATACTTTCTTCAAAAATAATTGTTTTTTTAAAGTGCCATATGTACGTACTTATCGATAAGGAAAATGCATTTGTATTTGTAGTTCTCTATGCGAGGAATTAAAATGATGTAGCAAGTGATAAGAGAGTTAAAGTTAATTTAATTAATATAATTTTAGGGTTAATTTTTAACTTAGGGTGTAAAAAATTCCACCTGGTTTTATTATCAGTAACCGCGAGTTAAATAAAAGGGTGTGAGTACCAATGACATTTGTTTTACTTATTCTCATTTCTCCGGCGCGCTGTGAACTCACTGGATGTTTACGGAAAACTTTTTCTCTTTGCAATCTATTCAAAACTTAGAGCGGTGTTTACGATTTTTTTTCCGCAATTGTTTTCATTCCTAATCTTCGCGCACGACGCTTTGCTTCACTTATGTAGGAAAGAACACAATGTTAGTCATTATAATTAGTTTATTAACACTTATTTGTGATGGAAGTGCAACAAAAATATCTGAACCTAAATATAAAATATCGATGGTAAGTACCTCAATTTTATTTTATTTCTAATTTTCGTACCTACTGTTAGGGAAACACGAATTTCAGAAGTGAAAAAAAAATCCTATATTGGGCTAATGGCGCACGTCCGAAGACGCAGGTTCGAATCCTGCATTCGCGGACCTCGTAACTCGGAGGAAATGTCGGGATAACGAGGTACCTATTGTTAGCCGCATAATCGACTCTCCGAGTCGATTGGTATCGGCACATCCCTAATGCGCGCCATTGCTCGTTCCTTCCTTTTTTCAAATCTGTAGCGTCGCTAGTGTTGTGCCCTCTCTTGGCGCGCGTTAGGGATGTGCCGATACCAATCGACTCGGAGAGTCGATTATGCGGCTAACAGATTCGGCCATTTATTTATCTTGTATTATCAAAGCGCGATTAGTCCCGTAATTTAAGGAACAAACCAACAAAAATGCTTTCGTATGTACGAGTATAATAAGGTATTAGTCAGGATTACTGACATTGGCAGCGACCATGTCCGAAAACGCAAAAAGATACTATTCAGCATTGATAAAATGTATGTATGGATCAGATGATATTTTACATACCTAATGTCAAGGACGGACTCATATTAAAAGTTATTCAGTTTTGTGCTGTAAAGATTGCTACACACATATTATAGGTATATCCCGGCACCAAGCCGACCCTATTAACATCGTTCGACATCACTCTGATTATACTGGTCGCACCGATGGGGGGGTTCCTTAGGGTCCAATCGATACAATCCTGATGCCATTGGACTGTCGTCGTGCGACGCTGCATTCAACTAATGTACCTACCTTCGGTTTTGCCGCCCGCCTTTGCCGAATGTAGCGGAAAATATTTAGCGAAAACCGATCGGCTACTTTTTCCCAAACGTTCATCCACACGTAAAATTTTAGCGCCCGGCAGTGCCTAAAGGCCCGAATATATCTGTAGCCTAAGTAAATATATGTATCAGGTGTCGTCATACGAGAACCCGGGCCACCCCGCCATATTCACCCACGGCGAGAGTCCGGTCTGGGATCCGGAAAATCAGATCTTACTATTTGTCGACGTTAACAAACAAAACGTACACCAGCTCGACTACCATTCCGGGAAGATCTACACTAAGCATATTGGTAAGCAATTTTTCTTTTACCTACAAATTGACCTATATATAGGTAGGTATGTCGACGTATATTCTGCTCTAGTCTTTTACAGATGAACGTATGTATTTTGTTCCTTCTTGCGTTTGAATTTGGCAAATGCGGTGCCGAATCCAAAGACTTAGATATTAATTTATGCTGTCAGTATGTACAGGGTTATCTGCTTATCCTGTACTAAGCCAAAAGAGGGTGATTAAGACCATCATTATGAACAACTTTTACTATGGGGCCAACTCAAAATTCGAGAATAAAATCGAAATAAAATCATTCTTTTCCATACATAATTGCAACTCGGAAACCACCAAAAAAATGTAAGAAACAACTGATTTTTTTTCTCGAATTCCGGGTTGGCCCCATAGTAAAAGTAGTTCATAATGAAGGTCTGAATCACCTCCTTTCGGCTTAGTACAACAGTTTTGGATAACTCTGTAGGTATTTAGCGCAAATTTTCTTTCTACGGACAGTGGTCTTAATCCACCAGTTTAGTTTCAGTAGAAAATAAAATTTCGCATCTTTTGTTTCCATTAAACTTTTTTGTAAAACTTGTAAATCTTTACGTTTTACAAAAAAGTTTGATGGAAACAAAAGATGCGAAATTTTATTTTCTACAACAATGATCTTAATGTTTTTTGCCCTTAAGTACATAGTTTCCGAGATATCGGCCCAAAACATTCATTCTCTGAACTGCCGAACTATCGTGGTTATACTGTGTAGGTTACGGGCAAGTGAACGTAGTAGCGCTGGTGGAAAAGAGCCGTCGCCTGCTGGTGGCGGTGCGATCGGCCCTGTACCTGTTGGACTGGGAGGTGCCGGGAGACGCGGCCATCCGCCTGCTGACCACCCTGGACGGCCGGGGCTTGCCGACCAACGTCATCAACGAAGGGAAGCCGGACTCGCGCGGCAGGTTTTGGGCAGGTATAGGAATCTTGGCGGCTGTAAAGTTACCTACAAGCGAGGATAGCTGGTATGTGGGTTTTGCGCGGTGTGGCTAACTTCACAAACCAAGACGTTTGCTTCGGTCTACAAGGTCTATCGTTCGCGTTTGGGGAGAGCGATCAGGAATTGTTCGTATTAACTGATCGTTTCTCGTCAAGTAATGTTGTTTTTAGGGTTCCGTACCCAAAGGGAAAAACGGGACCCTATTACTAAGACTTCGATGTCCGTCTGTCTGTCTGTCTGTCACCGGGCTGTATCTCATGCACCATGTAAGCTAGGCAGCTGAAATATTCACAATGATGTATTTCTGTTGCCGCTATAACAACAAATACTAAAAACAAAATAAAATAAATATTTAAGGGGGGCTCCCATACAACAAACCTGAATTTTTAGACGTTTTTCGCTCTATATTAATAATGTCATCAGGTAGATGCTTGAAACTTTCACAGAATATTCATTTTTATATCCACTTCAATAATAAAATTAAAATAAAATAAATATTTAAGGGGGGCTCCCATACAGTACGGAACCCTCCGTGCGCTAGTCCGACTCGTACTTTGCCGATTATTTAAAGCTGCTCACCTCTGTGTAGTGTTTAACTACACAGAGGTGAGCAGCTACTTCCTATATAGGATACCTACTACTATAGTCAGTATGCGGTCAACTCATACCTGTACCAGCCTTTTTAATAGTCCATTGCAGGACGTAGGCCTACCCATGAAGGGTGATTGGGCCATATCCACCACGCTGGCCCAGTGCGGATTGGTGGATTCACATACGCCATCGAATTTCTTCTACGGACGTATTGTATGCAGGTTTCCTTACGATGTTTTTCCTTTACCGAAGAGCCAGTGGTGTGAAACTCTGTACATAAATTCCGAAGAACTCATTGGTACCGGACCGGGATTTGAACCCACGACCTCACGATTGTAGGGCGGGTGTCACTACCACTGGACCACCACGGCCAACTCATACAGATTGAGGTGATTAATTGGGCTCAGTCAGCGTGCGAAAAAGGTTTTAGCTAATTGAGTTGTGACTCTTGTGATTGCTCTTTGCACGTTCAAGGAAACTGATCTTGCATCAGAAAATAAGTACGAGTAAAATACTTACCAAATCTACTATTATGCTTATGTGAAAAGTGTTATTTTGCACGTTGGTTTGTAAAAGAGTACTCGTAACTTGTAGTGATCGTTATTTTTCGCACCAGTGTAGTTAAACTAATGTATTTGCTCGAAGGTTATTTGCCACAATTTATCTAGGCGTTTTTTCTTTCGGTACAGGTACAAAAGGGCCGCAGTCTGGCGACGACGTAGAGCCTGATAAAGCTACGTTTTATCGCGTGGAGCAATGCGACCTGAAGCCGCGCGTCATGATACGGCCCGTCTCCATCTCCAATGGACTCGTGTGGGCTCTGAACGACTCTGTCTTTTACTACATCGACTCCCCTCAGCAGACGATACAAGCGTTCGATTACGATTCCGAGATGGGCGAGTTGAGTAAGTTATGTGTACCTATACTTTTACATTGGGGTAATAATTAATGTACTTACTCGTAGTACTACTGTGGTAGTTCACAATTGTGTCTTTGGCTCTATCGTGGGTACAGTGCGACACAAAAGAGTAGAAATTAATTATTCAGAAACTAAAAAGTCACTGTTGCTGGAACGACACCCAGATAGCATTTTTGGTAGTCGTTACGAAACTATAGTAGGTATTTTTAGTGTCTAGTTTTGTAATATGGCTACCAAAAATGCTATCTGCACGGGAAGCATGGCAAAGGGACTAATAGTCTTTCCACCATTATATCCCCTCAAAGAGGAAATAAAGTATGGATTGACAATGACATCTGACATTAAGAGTGGAAAAAATGGTTTTCTCCCCTTTCCGTGCTACCCGGGCTAGGCTACGTTTTATCTGTCAGGCATTGTTAATTTTCTTGTTTAGTGTTATTTTGTGGACTGTGAATAGGAAAACAGTGGCATCATGAACACAATGATGCAAAATATTCTAATAAAGCGATGGTGGCGCCCTCATTTATTTTCAACTCTTATATCGCACTTGTAAGCTTTCGTTTGTGATAGTATTGTGCTAGATCACATAAGTACTGTATCCTCATGCTGAGGCCGAATCAAACTACTTGGCAGCTGTGATGTTAGCTGCAAGCTGCGTAAAACCATTTGTTTCGGGTTTTTTGAACTTAGAACGCCTAAAAACGTTTACGTAACTTTGACAGTTTGTATGGAGAATCTCTATGTTGTCTATGGAAGTCGCGAGTGCTTCATAAAAGTTTTGTATAGGGTAGATGCACAGGTTGTGGCCATCTTAGTACCGTTTGTGGCCACTTTGAATTTTAAGGAATAAAAAGACAATTTTATGATAAAGTAATATTGTTTTTTTTAAATTTCTAACATGTAGATTCAGACAAACAATATTTATGGTATTGCATTGTTTATAATTACCATTTATGCAACAATTTTGTCACCAAATGGCCACAACCGGGTCAATGGCCGCAATCGGTACACCCACTATACCACCAAACCGTGCGAAGTTCAAAAAACGCTCCCCAGTAGGTACTCTGCATCATAGAAAATGTTCACTTGTAGTAGGTAGTCCGGGTAGTACTGTACCTAATGAAATATTCTAATTAATTATAAGTACCTATATAAAACATGTAGTTCCGACGAGGATTAATTTAAGTTTTATTTTTTTCAAGCAACAAGAGCACATAATACTTTATTGTGTGTCTCACTTAGACTGTGATAAGATTTTTATTTCCTAAATGTGTAGATATCTACTTCTACAAATGCAGCCCAAATCTATTATTTATTTATCTGTAGGTATTTTCGGTGCTCAATTACGTTGTATCAAGTGTAACCTTCAGCTATTTTGAATTTTATCCAGTTAAAAAAAAACATGTAGGTAGGTATAATTCGTTTGCAAATGCAGCTAGTTAGTTGTTAGCTTCGAGCAAATATCTACAGAGCCACAGTCCCTAAGTAAAGGTAGTAAAAAATGTCCGAGCGCCGTCATACATACCGACTTAGATATTTACATTAAATAATTCATAATGACCTGTTTTCTCGAAGCTCGACGTTAAGTCACATAATTAGTGCTTGTATTCGTACCTAACCGAGCACTTTGGCATCGCGCGGCGTTGTAGTCGGCTTGCAATGGACTTACGACTACCTAAAAAGCTTGCCCACTAGGCTAGGCACTTGGGCAGAGTTTTGACTTTTTTTTACACGATTGTGACTCTATAGATATTTGCTCGAAGGTTGCTAGCGATAACTTTCGTCCTAGACGGAAAATGGAAATGCATATAATTAAGATAATATTTATTGTTTCCAGGTGCGGGTCGAGTTATATTCGACGTGAGGGGGTACGGGTACGACGCGGCCATTCCGGATGGTATGACGATCGACAGCAGAGGCTATTTATGGGTTGCTCTCATGTTTGGAGGAACGGTAAGCAAAGGCAAGGCAAGAAAAGGCAGACAAAATTATTTACAAACACTAAAAAAAATTAACACTATTTACGTATCGTATACGTCTACTAGTGGAAATATACTAAGCTCCACACAAATCGGCGGCTAAGACTAAGAAGTTACCGCAGATGCCACTTCGCCGTGATTCGCTAATTATTACGCATGTGTGCACAATGCCGACGCCGCGTACCTAGCGTAGTTGTGAACACGGGCGTAGAGAGCGCGCGGGAGGCATGAGGTTGGCGGGCGGGTGTGCTCAGGCGTCTCGTCTCTCTGGCTCCCGCGCATACCTATTGGTTCATATTCACCACGCTGTCTCCGTGTGGGTTTTGCTTACATAGCTTGACGTCCACAGTTGGACATAGATCTTTCCCATGATCTTTCCTATATCTCCAATGTGACCGGCTGGAAGCGGCTTACGTTAAGCGCGATCCTTGTAGGTGGCGAAACGTAGGGCACGTTGCGCTTGCCGGTGTGTGGTTTTCATTCGCGAAGTGTTGATCCTACCGGCCACCCCTGCCATGTGCCTGCTCACTACTATTTCAACTTGGCGATCCGCTTGGTTATATTCACGGGGGGCGCCACATCTGCATCTAGGTACTATAACCAATATAAAATAAAACTAGAGTACGAATAGTAGGAGTTGGTATACTGATAAATTGTCAAATTCAAATCACGCGAGTATTCAATATCCATATTTTATTTCGCTCATCGGATAAAGACTGAATCATACAAGTCGGCGAATGTGAAGTTTGCTACAACCTGCGCGAAACCCAATTAACACACAGCTCTATGTTAGCTTGAGTCAAGATTATTAATACTAAATGATTAATTATAATAAAGAATATTGCGCAGCTTGTAGCTAATTTCACATCCGCCGAGTTGTACAATTCGGCCTATACGTACTCGTACCTACATACTTGAGGTGATTTTTTCTGTGTACAATACTATGTTTTCTGACAGGGCCCTCTCAGAAATGTTGATAACATTGGTTCCACTACGACGCAGACTTGTCTAATCCTAATTCCAATCCACAGGTACTTCACATCAACCCCGACACGAGGCGCCTCATCAAGGCGTACAAGATGCCCGTGACGCGCATCTCCTCACTCGTGTGGGGCGGGCCCAACCTGGACGAGCTCTTCATCACGACGATCAAAGGGCCCGAGGACGAAGCGCTCGCGGGCGCCATCTTCACTCTACTGAACACCAACAGTAGTGGGGTGCCGCCCAATTATTTTAAGTTTGACAACGCGGATGCCTATTGATGAGACTGACCTGGCCGAAGAATTTGCATCAACCTGTAAAATCTTTGCATCCGACTGATACTGAGATGACAGGACAAAATAAATGATATTTCATTTCATTTATTTCATTTCCTCATCAAACTTACAGTGTCAGCAACACCAAGGCGCATGACGAGTCATAGGTTTACAATTTTCATTTATGTAACTTTAATATATTATACATGTCAAAAAAATTAAATAAATGTCAAAATAATTTCAATAAAATGTCACAAAGAATAATAAGGCAGAAATGGACTCAAACAAACAAAAAACGGTCAAACCGTTAAACAATAATAAATAATTAATTAAAACTTAAATAATGCATACAAATTCTTACAAATGAGTTATATTTTACGTCAAAGATATCTATATCAGGGTGGTGAGCAAGAAAGTCGTTAATCAGAGAGATAGCTTGGGCCGTGGGAGCATGCTGAGACGTGCACGTGCGCGAGCGCGGGGCCGCGAGCAGACGCCGCACGTGCGGCCGCCGCTCCCGCCCCGGCACGACGAGTGCAAGGCGCGATAGACTTTCCGGGTTGTCGATCTTATTGCGGAGCACCAGGTAAAAATGCACCATAATAGCGCACTTGCGCCTGAGCTCCAATGTATCGAGACCTACCATTCCCGCTACAAAAAGGGACGGATACAAATACGGATAGTAACCATACTCTCTGGCATATAAAGCACGAGCGAACCGCTTCTGCACCTTCTCTACCATGAGCTTGTACTTGATTTCATGGGGGTCCCAAATAATGGAGTTGTACTCTAGCTTACTCCGCACAAACGCATAGTAGAGGGCGAGAATCGTACGTCTATCCTGAAATAGCCGCGACTGCCTCAAAACGAATCCTAGAGACCTGTGAGCACGAGCACACACATCCAAGATGTGGTCATTAAACGTCAACTCCACGTCCAAAGTCAGACCAAGGTCACGAATGCGATCTACGCGTTCAAGAGGGGAACCGCCTATGTCGTAAGTATGCACAATGGGTGAACGGGAACGAGTAAACGTGATAGACTTGCATTTAGATGCGTTGAACTCGAGACAGTTCCGTACACTCCATGCCACAACACTGTCGATATCCCTCTGTAACGCCTCACAGTCTGCTTCAGTCTGTATTCCCAAGAATAATTTTAAGTCATCAGCGAACATGAGACACTTAGCCGTTTTAATGACACTTGGCAAATCATTTATCATGATAGAAAATTCGGTCGGACCGAGCGTACTGCCCTGGACCACACCAGAACAGGTCATAAATGGTTCCGAATAGTAGTTTCCGAGCTGGACAAACTGCCACCGATTTGAGAAGAGGCTCGAAAAAAATTTCAGTAGTTTTGGGACAAATCCTATCTCAGAAAACTTTTTCAACAGAATGTCGTTATGGACGCGGTCGAACGCTTTTTTAAAGTCAAAATACGCCGCATCCACCTGCCTACCAAGATCCATTTCTGCGACTGCATAATCTATAAAATTTACGTGATTAGTGGCCGTCGATCTACCAGCTCTAAAACCATGCTGCGCATCATTTAGCTGCGCATCCACCTGTCTAGTTATTTCCCGGTTCAAAATAGACTCAAATACTTTGCCAAGCGCCGACAAAACAGCTATGGGACGATAATTCTCAACTTTGGATCTTGGTCCATCCTTCGGCACAGGAGTGACTCTGGATAATTTCCACATCGACGGGTATACAGCAGTGCTCAAAGATAAATTAAATATGAACAGAAGAGGCCCTCTCAGAATGTGATAGCAGTCCTTCACAATATACGGAGGTATGCCATCTGGTCCTGCTGAAGAGTGCGCCTTCAATCTACGTATAGCTATAGACAGATCCCGCGGGCTGATACTATCCACCGCGATACGAGAGGAACATAACGGACTGGAAGCCTCCCGCTCTGCTTTCTCAGCAGACAAGGCCGGCGTATCAGTTAAGAATACAGACTTGAAGTAGTCGGCAAAAGCGTTAGCAGCATCATATCCACTTAGACTTTCGCCGTTATACTCAAACTCGCAGTGACCTTGCCTAACCGATTGTTGCTCTTTAATAAACTTCCAAAATAGCCTCGGATTGCCAGTTATATTAGTCTCAGTTTGAGTTAAGTATTCCTTATAAGCACATTCAATTAAAGTTTTTACCTTTGCCCTATAAAACTTGAACATTTCCCAATTGAATTGTTTGTTCTGTTGCCTGTATCTTTTTAGATGAAAATACTTATTGTTTATGCTACTTATAATCTCGCCGGTATACCACTTTGGATATCGGTAGCGCGAGTCACAGTTAAAAGGCCGTTTAATAGGAACATATTTGTCAAAACAAGTGCCTATAACGCTGTAGAAGGCTCCCACAGCCATATCAACGTTCGTATGTGAGTATATCACGTCCCATTCAGCAGCGGCAAGGGCAGCGTATAATGAATGAAAGTCGGCTTTACGGAAATTCCATACGCGCGGTAAGTGATCACAGTCCGGGAGCGGCGGCCGGGCGCGCGAGACGCCATCCCGCGGCCGCGCTGGGCGCGCGCTCTCTCGCACCCTCAGTGGCGGGTGATATCCGTCCACTTTACCAGGCACTAAGGGCTCCGTGTCGCCAGATACTTCTAACCAATCACCGTCTAAGTTACTCAGCACCAGATCCAACATTCCGTCACATTTATTCATAACATTATTATATTGTTTCAATTTACACGAAGCAACCATTGATTCGTAATACATTTTAATGGTAAGACAACAAGAATTCAAATTAAAGTCCCCAAAAATGATGACCCCCAATTTAGGAAATTTCGCTAATACATTTTCTAAAACATTAAAAGTTTGCGTATAAAAATCTTCAGTCGAGCGCGGTGGTATGTACACAACACAACATACAACTTTTTTATAATACAAATCAAGTAACGCAACCACTACTTCAATATTGTCGGAGTATCCGTCGATGTCGAGCACCTGCTGCATGTTGAGCGAGTCCCGCGCGGCCAGCAGCACGCCGCCGAAGCCGCGGTCGGCCGGCCGGTCCCGGCGCGCGACACTGTAGCCGGCGGGGAACAGCTCGCCGTCGTACACACCAGACACCAAAAACGTCTCCGTGATTGCATATACATCGGCAGACAATGCGAGTATAGTTTGCTTCGCAGCGTCGAGCTTAGTGCGTAGTCCTCTGACGTTCTGATAAAAGAAGGTGTAATACCTAAACTTTTGTTTTCTATTCTGTCTTTTGTGGCTTGCGAAATCCATTACGCCACGGTTTAATATGTACATCTTCAGCCCAGTAGTCAGGAGATAAATATTTGTCGATGTCCTTTGATGGTACAGATAATTTAAAAGAAGCATAATCGCCTCGGGGTTTTAAGGCCTCAACAGTACATTTATTTCCCGGACAAATAGTACTCAGGTACGCTAATACTTGCTCAGCCGTAGTATCCACATGCACATAGTACAAATGTAGGTATGATTTACGCTCAGCAGCCAGAATGTTGCACACATTTGAACCAGGGGCGGCCGTACCTCGAACAACATTAGTGGGCGCACGCGAAGATCGACGGGATTTCACTTCGACCCATTCACCAGCATTGTCATCCACACCTGATTGCGAATGAGTCATTGTTGTGTTTACATCCATAACTTTGAGTATTGGCGCGGCGGGCGCCGGAGTCGATAGGGGTGCGGATGGGGTGGGGGGCGCACTGCGGCAAGACGTCAAGGCATCAGTACAGGTGGGAAGAGGCAACGCATTGCGTCTCACTTTCACGTTCCGACCGACGGGACCGACGATGGCAGCCGAAGCACAGAGCTGTGCCTCACGCCTCGGTCGCTCGGCCGGCGGTTGAGTACACGGCGCACCGTCAACAAGTTTTTTAATCAAAGTGTTTTGATCGTTCTCCAATTTCTCCAAAGATATTATAGCGCCAACTGGTAATTGTTGGGGTTGGGATTCCACATTCCGGGTCGAGGCTCGTGCAGAATGATTAAGTGGTTCCGTACCAGTATTACACTGCGTGTCTTTTGAAATGCGATCTAGATTGTCGAATAATTTGTCCGTCTGAGTCGCATACTTTTCCATCCTAGCCTCGTAGCTTCCTATAAGGGATATAGATTGAGAAAGCTTTTTCTCATAGTCAGCAATACACAATAGTGACAGACTGAGCTTATTTTCATATTCGGCTATTAGGTTGTTGGAATGAGTAAGCTGTTCTCTCATCGACCTCATTTCCTGACGTAGCTCACAAATCTCAGAAGCTAGACCTAATGTGCTATTTAAATTATCTTCATCTTGCGCCTGAATATGTACCACCTTCTGCCGGACAGTTACGTTACAATCACGTTGCTTTTTAGAAACGCCTACCGGGGTCGAGCTGTTGTCTCCACCTTTCTTAGCTACACATAGGCATTCGGGGCAGACCCAGGTTGCAGTAGCAATATCGGTTAATTTACTCTCCCCGGTACACAAAAGATGGTAATATTTGCTACACCCTATTATTGTGCAGCGCAAGTATCGGTCTTTTTCTTCCGTTATTTTACTGAGGCACGCTGAACAATTCATATTTTCGGCGGTACCCGCTTTGTGCAAAAGTAAACAAATAAATACGCACAGCTGATGGAGCGATAAGCGCGCGAGGCAAGCCTGCCGGGCGCTACGGGCGATGACTCAGGCTCCAACGGTCAGTCAAGAGGCGCGCGCTGCGCATGCGCCGGGCACGCCGACCAGTCAGAGCGAAGCGATGCGATGACTCAGCGCCGCTGCGCGACCTCACGACGCTTGTAGATAAATAATGCAAGTCGTTCACCCCAAAATTCAAAACTATTTTTCCTTATATTTCCAGAATCCGTCGTCTAATTGCTTCAGGAGAAATGGCACTATATGTACACACTTTATGGCCACAACACTGTATAGATTTCACAGACTGTGGTGAACTTTAGGTACTATAAATAATAAAAATCTAAATATATATTTACATAAAGATATAAATATATATTTACAAATATGTCGATTTTTACTACTAAAACATAGCCGATTTTTTTAACTTAGGTAGTATTGTCTTCGAAATATGATATCTAAAGAAGTTAATCTTATTTAGACATTATGGTTCAAATCAAAAGCTCGCACCACTAATAAGTTATACTAGCTACCCAAGGGTCAAGAGTTATTAGACTTATTCATTACGAGCAAAAGTCATAAGTTATTTATTGATAAAATGGCAATTTACACATCAAAGCCCCGAGGACGATCCACTCGCGGGGACCATTTCACACTACAGGGCACCGACTGTAGTGTGGTGCCGCGCAATGGCCGCGCCACACAAGTTGGCGAATGTGAAGTTAGCTACAAGCTGCGTAATATCCAATCCTAACTGAAGCTCACATAAAGTCGCACGTTGATTGACTATTGCGCAGCTTGTAGCTAACTTCACATCACATCCGCGGACTTGTGTGGCGCGGACTATACTTTATTTGACAATGCGAACTCCTATTGAGTCTGATATACCTTACCTACTAAGGGTGGACTGGACAAAATAAATGATATAGGTATACCTGGAGACCTTCCAGGCCTTTAAATTGTCTCTGATTCCGTTCCACCGCTTTAAATCCAAACGCGTCCTATTTGAGCATAACTATGAAGGTAAAGCTAGAAGCAAGGTTTCATTAGAAGCCAAGCAAGAATACGATCTCGCTCACACTCGGTGATGTATTTGCGAGCCCAACTCTCATGAGGCTGACGCTACGCAGATACGTCACTCATCTTACATAAAATACACACACACATATACATACATACAAACACACACATACACAACATTCACTCCATACCTATATAACAGTTGCCACCGGTAGTTCGGTAATAATCTTCTTGTTATACATGTAAGTATTATATAAGTACTGTATATCTATATTAGAATCATGTCTATCCAAAGTACATACCTAAATTTACAAAAACGAAAGACACTGGATTTCGCGACACAGGCTAGCCTAGTGCGAAATCCAGGGTGCATAAAATTACATTGCAATACAGTCATTAAAATTTATCTGTTTTGTTAAAACTAAGTATTATTATAACAATGTCCTGCACATGTGTTATTTGGAAATAAAAATATGTTTATGTTTATGTATGTTTACAAAAATGTCCTGTAAATTGTTGTGAAAGCATGCTTGATTCAACAGATTTTCTCTACGCGACCTTAGCGTAACATTTGTCCATTAACCAGGAATATCACGATAAAAGTCAAACAAAGATTAAGTAAGAAATAGGTAATTTATTAGATGACACGAATACAACCAGAGTAGTAACAAGAATTTGTATAACAGTTTAGACTATGAATAAATAACATAACATCACTTGACAACAGCGAAACGACTATGAAATAGTTGAATCCACGAAGATTGCTCTCCCAGCCTTTAACCATTAAAAACCAAGAAGCTGGCAGTATGATATTGGATATTTCTAAATCATTAGTCGCACTGAAATAAGACTTCAACTGGACAATGACTTAAATTAATGACAACGACTCCATTCTTGATTTTTTTATTGAAGTAAGATAGATGCCTAAAATATATAAAATTAGTCCACCAGTTGGGTTATTAACGTAACATATATAGCCATATATATATTAGCTTTTGCCCGCGGCTCCGCCCGCGTGGTATTTTGACTTTTGTGCTATCCCACAGGAAGTGACAGGAACCTTTTATTTATCCGGGATAAAAAGTAGCCTATGTCATTTTCCGGCCCCACTGTATCAATGCCAAAAATCAAGTCAATCCGTTGCTCTGTTGCTGTGTGAAAGAGGAACAAACCAACAAACTTTTCGGATTTATAATATTAGTATGATTTGAGCACGTGTTTTCTTTCTTTTGTCAATCAATCAAAAATTGATAAAGATATAAGCCTGTTTAAGTTCCGCATGCCGTCACACCTAGCTATATTTTTTAAACTGGGGCGTGACGTCTCGAGCTCTTACTCCCGCACTTTCATACGCTTTATCTGTAAGGTGTCATTTGCTTTCCAAAGAAAAAATAAGTTTTGATAATTCAACTGCCAAATTAATTACGTTATTTTTTACCCAGACATCACGTCCAATATGTAGTAAATGACCTGTGCGGTGCCCAATAAGAAAGAGAAAGAAAAGAGAAAAAAGAAATTGTAAAAACAAATAAAGATAACCTAAGTGGATTCAACTATTTTTTAAAAATACAACCTCTGCGACCACTTTCCTCCTTACTGAGGTTGTAACATTAAAATCTTAATAACACCGAAAAGTCTCCCAAAATTCAAATATACAAATAGTTAAACATGAAAAGATTGAGAAGATGTTGATAGTTTGTTAGGACATCTTAAAGCTATTAAAAATAAACAGGACTGTCATCCTTTCAATTTGCGTATCATTCACAATATCCTTAGGCACATTTTCCGATAAATTATTTCAAATACAATAAAACCATCGCTAAGCTTTAATTTGAAATTGTCTTAAATGGCTATGAGCCAAAATATTATTTACAGAATTTCGACTAGAAATTTTACAATTTTGTACGATGAAATACGTGATTTTATTTTATAACTATTGTGGATTATTGCGGGCAAAAAACTTAATGATACAGATAATTTATGTCAGTTGGTGTCAACTCTTTCTCACGATAAAATCAAGTGACGTGTTTAACAAGGACTCGCGACGCCTCGCGTCTTCTCTGCCCTTAGCATAGCGTGTTTATACAAGTAAAACAGAGATAAGCTATGTGTAGACTAGACTTACATTACATTTTTACAGAAATAATTACGAAATAAGGAAAAAAAACGAAATTAGCTGATTATCTCTTACCCCGTGTCGATGTTCATTCTTTGTTTGCGTGTGCCGTACAGGGGTTAACAGGTACCATACTTAAGGGAGATATGCCGAAGTTGAAAAAAAATCTCTTAACAAAATTAATAATTTAGCTAAATCCTTACATGGCATCGCCACCCCGTTCTTTGCCCCCAATAAATCACAAATCGCGTTTTAGCTTATAAAGTAGTAAAAATTTTGAATTTAGTAAAATAGTGCAAAAGTCCCAATCACAACACTGAATCATTTCAGAATCAAAAGCTTAATTCACAATTTGGTGTCTAGAGAGCCAATGAGATTTAAATTCGACGCCTTAGTTAATTGACTTACAATAATTTTATACATACATACATAAAATATAATACGACTGACCATACGAACACTTTACAATTCACATACTGTAGATTATCATTGTACAGCAACTTTACTATAGAACCTACTTTGGAAATGCATAAAAACAAACAGCTGCTTTAGAAAACTATTATTGACCGCGAAAATTGGTGGAACAGCTGATTTTTTTCCAGGGTCGGTACCATAGTCAACGTTGTTCACGATTATTTAGAGAGAAAAGTGTTCAACCGATCAACGAGCCATACATACAACGTTAAAATAAAATATTATTTTGACTAAATAAATTGTAATTTATACTCAAAGTATACATTATTATATTCTATGAACGGATTATTTCTACATTCACACTACTATTCGATACTAGTAGAAGTTAAGAGCACTGGCAGTGGTGTGGCTGTTTAATACTAAAAGTGATACAATTTTGAACGCGTCCACACTTCGTCACTCTCTTTATGTATATTATATGATTTTAGCGACTTAGGTATTCAAGAAATTATAAGAATTGGCCCAGCCAGGTTTCGAAGGAATTACCTAAACAAGGGCGCAATAACCATTATTGCACGAGCGCGAGCGTAGCGATCGCGAAATATTTTCAACGTTCCTTCAAAGTTTTTGACAATTACCGAAGAAATTTTAAGAAATGTGAGTATGTATAAAATGTATAATGAACCCAATAATTTCAAATCGCCGAAGCGTGGGCGCGTTGTAGTAACTTTAATACACATACACCATACATTTTTGCGTAAACCACTAATTTATCTAATAATATTGATGTTTTTGTGCCTTAACTTACAATCGTATTCATACTATGATAGCTTGCCGAGATAATAAATCTACTGTGTATAATTCCCTAACTACATACATTTAGTAGATAATGAAAGATATATAACGGGACTCACTCACGTGTATGGAAAGTCTTAACCACGACTATAGTTTCGGTCGCGTTTCTCGCTATGCACTGGAGTGCATTTCGAGACGGCTCTGCGTGCTAGCACTCGCCAACTTGAGAAAGGTCGCCGAACGCGACCGCAACTATAGTCGTGGTTATGACTATCCGTACACGTGAATGGGTCCCGTTATATATCGTATAAAATGTGTGAAAACCAAGTTAATTTCCATAGTAAAATAGATAATAAAAGGTTCGATAAGTTTTAGCAAATTATACAGCAGTATTGAAGTTTACCACCATCGGTATAGCAGTAAACGGTGATTCAGTTGGCGTGTGCGTGTCGATAACGTTTTGAACCCGCAAGACGCCGCTGAGCCCTTAGTCCAGGTTTTGCGTTGTTTACTTGTACTTTCGCGTTCGCGTATGACTCCATAAATTTTGTTAGTTCTTCCTTGTTTCCGCCAGGAGCGCTGTTCAAAAATGTATAGATCTATACGGAAACAGCTGTAGTTTCAATTTACGTGTAAACCTCTACGAACCCCTCTGATCGACGCGCGACGTGCAAAAAGTCTTCGACTTTAAAACCGCGGTTTTAAAATCGACATAAATCTTTCGTCATTTTTATTTACCAATAAACTTACACTAAAGCTGACATGGTTTAGGAACAAGCCACCAGCTAGCTTAGCACACGACCATGAAAAAAACTCTTTTCGACAGGTGATAAAGTAACATATACTCCACCATAACTCTGTTTCGTTCTGACACGTAGAAAAAGTTATTGTTTCGTGGTGCGTATACTAGCCCTCAATTACCGTTTACTGCACAACAATACATATTTTAGGTATTAATATCACGGTTTTATTGCACACGACTGAGCGACGCACCGAACAAATAATGCTCGCGAAATCGGTTCAATGGAGTTATGATTTTATGGTTCCAATTATTTTCACTAAATTAATCATGTTGTACTAAAATAAGCAATTTCCGATATATTCACTTTACTATTCTATAGGAACACCTACGTATCGAGTACAATTTAACACCCCATCTGTCCAAATATCATTTAATTTGATATTTGATGTCAATGTCTATACACAATCTATCTCTATTTATAAAGTCTTAATAAATAATTTTGATAAACATTTTTTTCAACCATTTGATAAACTTTTTTCACATTCATAATTAAAAACACTTGATTCATAAATCTGTACTTACAGCTATACTTATAATACGCACAATTTAAGATGTCTATATCGATTGTAACTAAACTAGATAATTCAGCGTGGCAATGCAGCCAGCATGCTGGGCACGCTGCCAACTGGCAGTGGGCTTGAGCATTTGGATTATCTTTAGACCTTCAAGGGTCTGTGGATGATCCCATGCTTTTTATGTAGTAGAAGGTAGTGTAGTTTTGTTGTTGTTAATAAAGGCACTTCTGCCCGATTAAAAAAGACTAGATCAAGTTTAACCATCGTAAATAGCGCGTATTATACTTTCGTTCATGTTCCCATCACAGCAAAAATTAGAGCCTTTTCATCATGCCCGAGATCTTTATATATAATAATTTTATCACTTCAAAACTTTTCACATTGACCAAACTCTTAATATTAATTTATCTTAATTGATCGAAAATCCAATCCTTGGAAATAATAAATAAATAAAAACGACAGAAATTTATTTTCATGACCGCGAAGAGTCAACATCCTTCGGTCAAACAGTTTTTCTGGCTAATATAGCCATTACGTTATTGTTTTTATTAATTGAGTGGTTCAGTACTTGAGCCAATAATCCATGATCATAGGTCATGTAGACCAATATACCGGTTTACTGGCAAGTGGCAACGTTAGTATAAGTCGAATCGCACAACTTGACGGCTGGGTTATCCGCAGCTTGTAGGTAACATCACAGCCGCTAAGTTGTGTGATTCAACCTATACTCGTACATCAAGATGAACAATTTGCTATTTGAATAGCCTTGAAATCGCCAAAAAGTTCCACACAAACAGTCCGTTGCCTTTAGATATAATGCATGGAACAGCTGACATTTTATTGCGATTTTAGGGTTGGCAGGCAGTAAAAATTAAACTACGTTCTGCCCAAATCAGCTTAAAACCGGACTATTCCCCTGCCTACACGATCTTACTAGCTAGCTAGTATAATAATATCGTGTATTATCGTTTATCAATATACAGTTCGTGGTACTTTTGTGTGAAACCGTGCGAGTATCACGTAACGTAAGTCCTGACTAAATCAGCTAAAAAACATGACTATCCGCCCGGTCTCTATAAAGTCCCTTGCTAGAATCTTCTAGTATTTAAGTGCTATGAGTCTCGCCACAATATCGAACATGTTTCCATCAGGAGACCTACACGTTGGACCTTCAAAACAAGAGTACCCACCCGGCCTACACAAACTTACTGGGCCACAATATCGAACATGTTTCTATTATGAGTTCTAACGTTGGACCTTCAAAAAAAAAGATTATCCACTCGACGTTCACAAACTTACTAGCTAGTACTTCGGTGCGATGAGTCCCGCCATAATATCGGACGTGTCTCTATTATGAGTCCTAACGTTGGACCTTCAAAAAAAAAGATTATCCACTCGACGTACACAAACTTACTAGCTAGTACTTCGGTGCGATGAGTCCCGCCATAATATCGGACGTGTCTCTATTATGAGTCCTAACGTTGGACCTTCAAAAAAAAAGATTATTCACTCGACGTTCACAAACTTACTAGCTAGTACTTCGGTGCGATGAGTCCCGCCATAATATCGGACGTGTCTCTATTACTCGTATGAGTCCTAACGTTGGACCTTCAAAAAAAAAGATTATCCACTCGACGTTCACAAACTTACTAGCTAGTACTTCGGTGCGATGAGTCCCGCCATAATATCGGACGTGTCTCTATTATGAGTCCTAACGTTGGACCTTCAAAAAAAAAGATTATCCACTCGACGTTCACAAACTTACTAGCTAGTACTTCGGTGCGATGAGTCCCGCCATAATATCGGACGTGTCTCTATTACTCGTATGAGTCCTAACGTTGGACCTTCAAAAAAAAAGATTATCCACTCGACGTTCACAAACTTACTAGCTAGTACTTCGGTGCGATGAGTCCCGCCATAATATCGGACGTGTCTCTATTATGAGTCCTAACGTTGGACCTTCAAAAAAAAGATTATCCATTCGACGTACACAAACTTACTAGCTAGTACTTCGGTGCGATGAGTCCCGCCATAATATCAAACGTGTTTCTATTATGAGTCCTAATCGTTGACCCTCAAAAAAAAAGATTATCCACTCGACGTACACACACTTACTAGCTAGTACTTCGGTGCGATGAGTCCCGCCATAATATCGGACGTGTCTCTATTATGAGTCCTAACGTTGGACCTTCAAAAAAAAGATTATCCATTCGACGTACACAAACTTACTAGCTAGTACTTCGGTGCGATGAGTCCCGCCATAATATCAAACGTGTTTCTATTATGAGTCCTAATCGTTGACCCTCAAAAAAAAGATTATCCACTCGACGTACACACACTTACTAGCTAGTACTTCGGTGCGATGAGTCCCGCCATAATATCGGACGTGTCTCTATTATGAGTCCTAACGTTGGACCTTCAAAAAAAAGATTATCCATTCGACGTACACAAACTTACTAGCTAGTACTTCGGTGCGATGAGTCCCGCCATAATATCAAACGTGTTTCTATTATGAGTCCTAATCGTTGACCCTCAAAAAAAAAGATGATCCACTCGACGTACACACACTTACTAGCTAGTACTTCGGTGCGATGAGTCCCGCCATAATATCAAACATGTTTCTATTATGAGTCCTAATCGTTGACCCTCAAAAAAAAAGATGATCCACTCGACGTACACAAACTTACTAGCTAGTACTTCGGTGCGATGAGTCCCGCCATAATATCAAACGTGTTTCTATTATGAGTCCTAACGTTGGACCTTCAAAAAAAAAAGATTATCCACTCGACGTACACAAACTTACTAGCTAGTACTTCGGTGCGATGAGTCCGGCCATGATATCGAAGGTGTTCCCATCGGGCGTGAGTTGTAGATCTCCGCGCGCGGTGCGCACGCGCAGCCAGCCCGCGCTGTCGACGCCAATCACTGTGCCCGATATGGGGGAGTTCTCGCCGGCTGATAGTACGCGGATTTCTTCATCGCTGTGGAGAACCAAAAGTTATGTGTTAACGGTAGACTGTAGTCCGTTCCATAACCGCTAAGATTGAAACAGTTGAAATCTATTGAAGAATTTGATACAAGTCGTAAAAATCGCTACATAGTATAAAACATAGTCGCTTCCCTGTCTGTCTGTCCCTATGTATGCTTGTATCTTT
The DNA here is from genome assembly GCA_964007245.1 of Hypomecis atomaria. Lineage (NCBI taxonomy): Eukaryota > Metazoa > Arthropoda > Insecta > Lepidoptera > Geometridae > Hypomecis > Hypomecis atomaria. The sequence continues at coordinate 10,632,217 of OZ023294.1, read as the reverse complement.
AAAACTACGCAACGGATTTTGTTGCGGGTTTTTAGGGTTCCGTACCCAAAGGGAAAAACGGGACCCTATTACTAAGACTTCGATGTCCGTCTGTCCGTCTGTCTGTCTGTCACCGGGCTGTATCTCATGAACCATGATAGCTAGGCAGCTGAAATTTTCACAGATGATGTATTTCTGTTGCCGCTATAACAAACACTAAAAGAAAAATAAAATGAATATTTAAGGGGGGCTCCCATACAACAAACCTGATTTTTCAGACGTTTTTCGCTCTATATTAATAATGGTAACAGGAAGATGCTTGAAATTTTCACAGAATATTTAGTTTTATATTCACTTCGATAATAAATAATAAAATTAAAATAAAAAAAAAATTAAGGGGGGCTCCCATACAGTACGGAACCCTCCGTGCGCGAGTCCGACTCGTACTTGGCCGATTTTTTTGTAACTCAAAACCAGAAAACGTAGTAATAGTTTTCGTTATTGAACAATTTTAAGTTATTCCAGTAAAAAATAAGTCTAGAAACGCGTCGACGCCGCCGTCAGTAGCCATATACTCCAATATTCGCTCCAGCTGCGAGCAGTAGCGCGCCAAGAAGTGTTCTATCGACATCGACACTTGGGATGACCTATCAATTTTATACTCACGTGTGCAGCCAATACTGGTAATACTGCTCTAGAAACGCGTCGACGTCGCCGTCAGTAGCCATATACTCCAATATTCGCTCCAGCTGCGAGCAGTAGCGCGCCAAGAAGTGTTCTATCGACATCGACACTTGGGATGACCTATCAATATTATACTCACGTGTGCAGCCAGTACTGGTAATACTGCTCTAGAAACGCGTCGACGCCACCGTCGGTAGCCATATACTCCAATATTCGCTCCAGCTGCGAGCAGTAGCGCGCCAAGAAGCGTTCTATCGACATCGGCGCTAGGGATGTGCCGTGTTTCCGGTTGTGCTCGGCGATGATATCGTTAACGCACGTCGTGGGCACGCTGTTTGATATGTTTATGCCCAACCCTACAAAAAAATAATTGCAAAGTAAATAAGTATTTGTATCTTGTCTAATTGTCTATATCAGACATTGCAGGGCAATATTTCCAAGGAAATTTAAGGAAAATTGTATACATCTCTGAAATATCGAGGACTATTGAACAATAAGAATTCAACTTCCAAAACCAAGCTGGTGTCTCAGTCGTATTCATCTCTATCAATGCTATAAAGAGGAAAGATTTGATTGTTTGTTTGCATTCAAAACATTCCGAAAGCGTGGGCAATTCATAGGCTCCGAAACTACTGAACCGATTTAAAAAAAATTTTCACTGTTCGAAATCCCTGGTGAACATAGGCACAGCCCGGACACTCCGCGATTTTTCATACAAAATCTGCTGTCTTACGCACACCTACACAGTACTTACTCACAGACAACACACTTACGCACGGTCGCTACACGCGCATTTGTGTGCGGAACGTCTATGGCTGTCAGCGATCACTACAACGTGACGACATGCCGCGTGAGTGAGACAGTTGCGTACTTAATTTGCGAAAATGAATATTAATCTAGTGCTTAAAAAAGTATAACAATCACTTAATTTGGAAGCATTTTAACAAAAAGTAACCGATCTACTTCTTTTGTAAGATAATATCAAGAGGAAGTTACCAAATAATGTAAAATGAGTTCCTATTATTTATCCTTAGGGAAACATTAAAATTTCTTGTTTTGTTACGTATCATTGATATTCAACCATACACAGTACAAGTGTTCCCTATTGTCACAGTCTAGGTAGTTTTTATTAGAAAATCCACCGGCCAGTGCAGCCCGCGCGCAGAGTACACGATGCGGTACGTAGCGCGGGGTGGAAGTGAGGAAGACTCAAACGGGTGGGGGGTAACGAGTGGCCGTTCTATACGTAGTATTATTATATATTCTTTGACATAGGCTATATTATATATGTATTTAATAAAATTAGGGATCCGTTTTGTCTCCTATCTGTCACCTGCTTGAAATTATTTATTAAATATAATTCGAATGTTGTAAAAAGTATGTATTTTGATCAGTAATGCGAAGATTAGACTTAGCAAAAATACTTTTACTTATTTAATACTCAATGATAAAAACTAATCAAAAACGACAGAAACAGACACATAAAGATACATAAGCAAATAATTGCACTGAAGAAGCGAATGAATGACATGACATGAATGAACGAAACAGCTAAAGAATAAACGAGCACCCACCTACAACAATGAAGACGTCATCGTTCATGCAGTTGGCAGTAGTGATGATGCCGCCAATTTTCACCTCGCGCCCGTAGTAAATGTCGTTTGGCCACTTTATTCTGGAACGAACGAATTAGAGGCCATAAAATTATAACACAATATACATACAGGATTATCTGCTTACCCTGTACAAAGCCGAAATGGGGTGATTAAGATTAGTCCGAGATCCCACCGCAAGAACATCCCACTCATAGCGTAAATAAGTTTCAAATGCTTGCGGCCACATTTCGCAAGGCAACCCTATTTAAATATATTGTCCTATTTATATAATTACGTAAAATTTAGTTTAAACCGTGCACGCTATGAGCAGGATGTTCTTGCGGTGGGATCTCGGGCTATATCATTATGAACAACTTTTATTGATGTTAAAATTGAGTTTAAATCGACTCATGTTTTCAATTATAAACTTAAATGTTTTCTACAAGATAAAGCTTATTATGATGTTGACGAATACTTGAATGACAAATTTTAATTTTTAATTATATTAGTTTTTGACGAAAATCCCAACTTGACATTATATTATTTTATTCCTAACATTATAAATAAGAATGTTATCTTTGACAAAATTATAATCAAATTGTTTAATTGTATTTTGTGCAGATACCTACTATGTGAACTCGTTTTATATTCGATCAATTTGTTAGTACTTCTTTTAAATGTATTATTTGTCTAATGATTTTTTTGCATGTCGAAAGGTCGGATGTGGCGGCTCTTTTTTTTCTGTAAAATCTTAATTGTACCCATATGCGCAAGAATAAATGATTTATGATTTATTACGGGGCCAACCCGGATTTGAGGAAAAAGAACCAGCTGTTCCATACAAAAGTGCATTTCGGAATTGACAAAATGTATGAAACAGAAAAGCTTATAAGCCTGGGACCCACTTCTAGGAAACTTCACCGTTATCAATATAAATAAAAGACTTTTCAACTAACTATATCATAAAAGTTATTTCAGTGGGAAGGGTGAAATTGTTTCTTATGTTTGCCAATACAGTTTTGACATCAACTTCAACTTGAGTTATTTTTAGCAGTGAGTTTGACAAGTCTAATTTATTTAGGTATTTAGTTTTAATGTGGTAGCCCATTCAATATTCGCTCCCGACCCACTAGTAGATTGCAACCCATAGTTTGGGAAACCCTGAGCAAGACAATTTCGATGGCTGTGGCTATTCTTCACAATCACATCACATGTGTAAAAAAAACACCACTTTTCTACGTCTGACTAGTTTCGTGACTTAATGAAGACTGAAAAACATTGACAAAAAAGATCGCTGATCTTGACAACGAATACTTTTCGAATACGTTTCTCAAATTTGCTTCTGTCTCGCTCACTCCTGCGCGGCGCGAATCTCTTCAAATACGTACATGTAGGTATTGTGATTAGTAAGCAAATCCTTAAGCAGTTAATCAATGCCACTGTTGGTGTCTAAAATTATAATGCAATTGTACCTTGTGAAATTGTGTATGTACCTAAGTTAAATATGTAATATTGTACGATAACAATAATGTTTTAATAATAGGTACTTAAGTTTGTTCATTGTTCATTTAAGAAATAAACATGGTAGAGTACTAGAAAGGCAACCCGATATTATAAACGAAGCCACTAAATTTTACAAAGAGCTCTACACCGCTACAGCAACTATTGGACACCGAGAAACAGAGGCTTTTCCGGGCGAAAATCAGTATAGTGATGGAATAGAAGATATAATCTGCTCTGAAATATCTAATGCAATAAAAACTCAAAAAAATGACAAAGCTCCAGGAAACGACAATATCGTAAACGAAGTCCTGAAGTCATTGAGTCCAGCACTACAAAAACCACTCCAAATATTGTTCAACAGCATCATGGAGACAGAAACTACACCAGAACAGTGGTCAAAATCCACCATCATATTGTTACACAAGAAAGGCGACAGATACGATCTAGGAAACTACAGACCGATCAGCCTGATGACTAATCTGTACAAGATATTTTCGAAAATCGTATTAAATAGATTAACGCAAATATTAGACTCAAATCAACCTCGAGAACAGGCAGGATTTCGCAAAAAGTTCTCAACGGTAGACCATATACAGGTTGTAACCCAAATGATAGAGAAAGCTAACGAATATGGAAAGCCCTTGTACATGTGCTTCATCGATTATACAAAAGCTTTTGATTCCTTGACCCACGAATCAATCTGGAAAGCGCTCACGGAACAAGGTGTAGATAAAAAATATATCAACTTAATCCACAGCGTGTATTCCAGAGGCCAGGCCGTGGTGAGACTAGAGCGAGAAGGAGAAACATTCAGAATAGACAAAGGCGTAAGGCAAGGAGACCCGATCTCGCCAAAGGTATTTTCAGCCGTCCTAGAGTCAATATTCAGATGTTTACGATGGGAAAAAAAAGGAATAAAAATAGACGGAGAGTTTCTGAGCCACCTTCGGTTCGCAGACGACATTGTGATCTTTTCCCAATCTGCGCCAGAACTAGAAGCAATGATCAGTGATTTGTCAAAAGAAAGTATGAAGGTAGGCCTAATAATGAACGCTACTAAGACAAAGGTACTCACTAACAGCGAAAAAATCGATATTATAATAGAAAATAAGAAAATAGAGTATGTGAATGAGTATGTTTATCTCGGACAGTTGGTGTCATTTGAGGACTGCACTGAAAAAGAAATAAATAGAAGAATCTCACTGTCATGGAAGAAGTACTGGAGCCTAAAAGAGATCATGAAGAATAGAGAAATAAAAACGAGCATAAAAAGGAAAGTATACGAAATATCTATACTACCCTGCTTAACGTACGCGTGCCAAACATGGTCTTTGAGGAAAAAGGACGAAGAAAAAATAGCTATCTGTCAGAGAAAGATGGAGAGGAGCATGCTAAATATAAGGCTCTCAGACAAAATAAGCAACCAAATCATAAGGTCAAAAACTAAGGTACCTGATGCTAAAGAAAGGATACGACGACTAAAATGGAACTGGGCAGGACATATCTGTAGACTTGAGAACTCAAGATGGACAAAAAGAGTAACAGAATGGACCCCACGGGACGGAAAAAGAAAACAAGGAAGACAGAGAAAACGATGGAGAGATGTTTTCACAGATAGAGCTGGACCTGACTGGATGAGAAAAGCAAGAGATAGGGAAGAGTGGAGGGGACTAGGGGAGGCCTATGCCGAAGAGGCAACTTCTACGGATAGATAATAAGTTGTAAATTAATTCTTTATAAGTTGTTAACCGTAGTAGAATAAATGGCTTTTTATTTTTTATTTTATTTATTATTATTTATTTTATTACTTAAGTTTGTACTAGCTGCGCCCTCAATGTAGGGTATATATGCCACATATTTAGTTAATCTAGTTTTTAACTGAATTATTTATATATTTGCAATAAATGAATAAATATAAATAAATACTTTGAAATTTTTGAATTTAGAAAGACTTACAAAGTGTTTTCCGTAATATAAAAAGTTTGTATGAAGGTAAACTAACAAAAAGGTTAGTTTCTCTACAACGTGTTTTTTCTTTTGTCAATCAAACAACAAATGACAAAGATAAACCTTGTCCAAGTTCGGGAGTTTGCGCTGTGACGTCACTTCTCTCACAGAAGTCAATACATTTGGATGTGATTTATGACGTCACGCGGAACTTTAACGGTCTATATCTTCAACATCTTTGTTTCATTTTTATTTATTGATATATACAAAAAAAAAACATTTAAACAATAAATACCTAACACTATTAAACCTAGATAAGGTTTGGCATAGTGCCAGCTTCCTCTAATGAGTTAATGATTGTCTGGTAACTAGCATCAACAAAACATATGATATCATAACACATAATGATTAAAAAAATATAATTAGTCCGTCAGATAGATTTAAAAAATATTAGACAAGTATTTTAATCAATATTTTTAATAATTTGAATTTAGAATGTCACCTGATGTCGAGATGTTCGTAGGCCGGCAGCGAGCGGATGGCGCGCACCACGGCCAGCGCCGACGCGTGCTGCACCAGCGGCAGCGACGGGGTTATCTTCTGCCAAACCTGAAATTGACATAACATTTGGCAGAAAAATAGTTGACGTGACGTGACGTCATCGTAAGAAAGAGGCTAATCGCCGAATCCAACTGGGTTGGGCAGCGTTCGGAAAATTGCGTAACGTCTTCTCGTCCGACATACCTCAGTGCCTCAAGTCGAAAGTGTTCGACTAGAGAAGTGAAAGTGTTGGTGATCCATTGGGGAGGCCTATGTCCAGCAGTGGACGTCCTATAGCTAATAGATGGATGGATTGTCAGATAGATAATTGACGTGACGTGACGTCATCGTCTGCCGCCGCGCCACGCATGCCACGCCGTGCGCGAGCGAGCCTGATGTCACGTCATCACGCATGACATCTCACCTGCAGCGAGATGCAGGCCTGGCCGAGCGGCGAGAGCCACGAGTTGGCGACTCTCCCGCGAGCCGCCGTCTGCCGCCGCGCCACGCACGCCACGCCGTGCGCGAGCGAGCCTGATGTCACGCCCATCGTCGACGATATCACATCCGTGTACACCACCAGGCGCCCCAGAGCCGTCGACGTTAAATTCTGTCAATATAAAATAATTGATAGCAACACATTCAAACAATAAAGTAATTAAAATCTAAAAAACATGAATAACACATCAAGGAGGTGTTTGTTAAAACCTCTAGAAGCGGCGTCCTTCAGTCGATGACAAACCAGTATTTATATTTTAGCGTATTTAAGTCCTAAAAACTTGGGGAGGCAAGTAGCAATATCATCCATATACAAAGAAGTATAACCTGTAGTATTACACTTTGACAGCTTACATAAATATTGTAGCAATATACTTCGCTACTAGTCGTTATTTTGTAGTTCTCTGTAGTAATATGAAAAAAAATCGTGAGAAAGTTGTTGACATAATAAATTTATTTTGACTTGTATCTGATAATATGCAGAAACTAAGTCAAAGGCGTGCAACTTTCTAGCCAAAAAACTTACATCAAAATACTCGACTGTAGAGAAGTGTTCAGGGCACTCGTAGACATAGACCGGAAGGAAGGACTCGGAAGGGGGCTCCCTCGGGACTTCACCCCTCAAGCACCACTGTACCGTCATATTGTCGAAATTTTGCACACGTGCGCCCTCGCCCGCGCCCGCGCACCACCGCTCTAGCAGCTGGAGTTTATGCTGGCAAATATTTACAACATTTCAATGTTCATATTTACGATTGAATGAAAAACGTCAGTGATTGACGAGTGAGATAGGTCAGTGAGTGCCAAGTGGGAGTTTTGCAAATCAAAACGAATGTTTTTTTACGTCTCGTTGACTGAACGCGTCGAGCACATACTGGAGCTAGCCAATCACAGACGTTACCGCGCTTGTGTTCGATCGGTTTTATATACGTGGTGGCACTGGTGGCACAAGATGGCGCTATACCATTTCCATAGAAATCACATCAAACGTAAACGCGATCGAAATGGTTTCGACCATAGTTTTAAGACTCCCACACAGCACTCAGGGGATAAAAATGTACGTACAATGCGATTAAAATAAGCACAGGTATCGCAATTCGCAATTTGAGCGTTTTAGGATGGAATCACAACATTGTGTCTCACTTTTTGTACTATTTAGAAAACTCGATATAAGCCAAACCGGGTCATCTGAGAGACTACTAAACCTTCCATTCAATTCTATGATGGGTTTTATTTTATGTCACAACAGGGTTTTAACTCGCTCACATCCTTATTTTAATCGTATTCTATCAGAAGCAAAGCAACGTTTAAAAAGATGATTTAAGTTTGAATGAATGAAAAATTAGCAACGTCGACTATGAAGTATGGTTTATTTCTTAAACGCGCTTATTTTATGATTGTATTATGTCGTAATATTACAAATCTATCATGCCACATTGAGAAATAGGAAAACAATATGAATTTTAGATAGGTATAAAGTTTTTGGATGTAAGAGATATTGAAAACGAAAATTTTGACCTAGACTACAACTTAGAATATAGCTTAGCTAAAAATGTCGTTACGAAAGTTTAGATTGTATTTAGCTCTTAAGAGAAAACTTAAGACAAAAAATTCATCGAAAGCGAAGGTTTTCGTACAAGTGCAGACAGATATTATTATGCGTACAAGTGTACAAAGCATAAAAAGCAAGGTAGCAAAAAAATCCCTGCTCTTTCAAGATTTCAAGAGCGACTTTCAACTTGCATTGTTTATTTTATTTTAGCAAAACGCTTATTTCTTACACCTCAGTCAATCATGCTTTATTGTATTTTATATTTTAACTGAATATCATATCGCATGATGAAAAGATTTTCAAGCAGCATTAACCGATGGATTGGATGTTAACTCTTCGGTCGTTATTGAAATCTTATTCGAAAGCCACACAAAAGAAAACAGTGGATGTGTAAGCTAGGCGTCTCACCGGCCATCACACCGTCACGTGGCCGGGGCCCGAGGTGCACGGCGGCCACGCCCCCTAGTGGAGAACACCCTACGTCACTATACTCCAACATTGGACAATAAACACTGCACTTTGTATTCTAGACCTTGATATACTCAAAACGTCATCAAAATGAGAATCGACCGAATCAGCTCGTAAAATGATAACGTAACTTTTGGTATGAAGATAGAAATACATTTAGTCTAGGGAAGCTAAAAAAGGTTGCTATGTATGAAGTTACTGCGAAGGATTTGCATTATTCTGAGCAGTCGCAATAAGATAGTTTCATGATTAATATAAGAATTAGGTCAAAATATAGCCAAAATAAGACCACCTTAAAACTATCACCATTGATTATGTTTAATTTATGTCGTAAGACACTTTAATAGGTCGGTGTTCGTATTAAAGAATCAACTGAAATAGCAAAAAAATGAACTGTTCCATACAAACATTTGAATGTCTGACATGGATAAAAAATGCTGCATGGAGATGATATAATATTTTATAGTATTCTACAAATCTAGATCAATGATGACAAGAAAAATATTTATTTATTCTCTATCTAACAAAATCATGCTCAACAATGGACTCCAAGTATTTCAATGATTAAACATAGTAACTAGAAGACAAAGTGCTAAAGTGGACAGTTATAACGATCAATTTTGTGTGACGGTAAATGTGATACAGTGAAACCAAATGACGGTGTTACCTATAAAGCACGATCCTAATTCCTACCTACTCATACTCAATCCTACAGTATTACCAACTGTAAATAAATTTCAACATGTACAAAATTCCAATATAACATAACCCAAATAGACACGACGACTGGGTAAAATAAATATTATTTTTTATAATTAATCCGTCAGTTAAATTATAAAAAAATGCACACCGCATTTTGACACGTATTTTTTTAATTTGTCAGTCAGCCAAGAAATCGCAAAGATAAAGTGAGTTAAAGTCCAGACCCCTTAGTCCAGCGGGGCAATTCTGTCAACCGATCTCGTTGCTAAGGTGACACGTTCTTGAACCTGTCTCGTTTTTCTGACAGTTTTAAGCTGTCGGAACTGTCAGAAAAACGAGAGGGGTTCAAGAACGTATCACTTCAGTAAAGAGATCGGCTAACAGAATTGCCCCGCTGGTTTTGCGTAGTTTACTTAAACTTTCGCGTTCGCGTGCGGCTCCATACATTTTGGTTAGATCTTCCTCGTTTCCGCCAGAGGCGCTGTACAAAAAGCTTGCCATAGCGTAACGTCACACCGAACTTCAACGAGCTAAACCTTCGCAATTTTTGCTTAATTGAGAAAAGAAAAAATACGTGTAACAACGTGTAACTTTATAACAAATTTTCATAGTCTAACTGACGGACTAATTATATTTTTTAGTCGTCTAGCCTATTGTCAAGAACGGAACAAACAGCAATTTTCTACTTAAAATAATGGTGATGCAGTACATGACTTCAAAAATAAAAGACAGCTCACCACATGATTGCCTAAAAAGAATCCCCTAGTGTAGTCGACCTTCGTCAATTCAGAGGGATCTTTAACGTGGAGTCCAAGGATTTCTCCTAGTATTTTATGGATGATTTCTAATCGTGCTTCGTTAGACTTCGCTCCTTCTTCCCCGAGATAGTCGCTTGGATCGGCTTCTAAATGTATCTGAAAGAAAACTCAATTCGAATGAATGTCTTGCTAGAATATAATGCAAATATATTTCTAGATAACTAGCTGCCCGGTCTCGGCTTCGTTCGTGTACGATTGGCTAAAGAAGACAAATAGTACTGTACTGTACCAGCCTTTTTAATAGTCCACTGCAGGACGTAGGCCTACCCACGAAGGGTGATTGGGCCATATCCACCACGCTGCCCCAGTGCGGGTTAGTGGATTCACATACGCCATGGAATTTCATCCTTGAACATATGCAGGTTGCCTCACGATGTTTTCCTTCACTGAAAAGCCAGTAGTGTGAAAATCCGTACATAAATTCCAAGGAATTCATTGGTTCGGGACCGGGTTTGAACCTCACGATTGTAAGGCGGGTGTCATTACCACTAGACCACCACGACTTTTCAAGACAAATAGTAAGGATTCCTATTTTTTTTTAATTATAGCCCATGTTCATCGGGGTTAGCGTAGCTTTCCAACAGTGAAAGAATTTTTAAATCGGTTCAGTAGTTTCGGAGCCTATTCGATGCAAACAAACAAACAATCAAATCTTTCCTCTTTATAATATTGGTATAGATGAACAAAATATGAAATATCGGGTATTTCTACAGAGTTTTGTTATTGCTTCTAATCTTATAATGTGTACAAAGTGTTATAATAACAACTTTTTTCAATGTGCCCAAAATTTTTAAGACAAGTTAGAATGAATGAATGCAATGGAAAAATTCTAAATAAATCTAGTCTTATGCCCTGCAGTGACCTGAAATGAGCTGATGATAATAGAAAGCTAAAGCTAAAGCCAGAGCCATCCTAATTTCTACATTACTTACCTGTGAAAATATCGCCACGCCATTGTTGGTTAAATCCGTAGCTTGCAGCAAAGAGGGCGTTCGCCACGTCTCTTCTGAGGCCAGAACTTGAATATCTAACTCGTGGCCGGGATGGCCCGTGTATTTGGACGGCCTATAATAAACATCACATTAAGCCAACTCATTTGATATTCCAGCTATAGGCCGAATCAGACTTCTCGGCGGTTGTGAAGTTAGGTACAAGCTGCGCCGAACCTAATCCTCGCGCAGCTATGAGCTTCAGTCTTCAGTCAGGATTGGGTTTCGCCAAATTAGCTAACATCACAGCCCCCAAGTTTGATTTGGCCTATACCGGAAGTCGTACAGTATAGAAATACCTTTCACGTACACAGAAAGCATGGTACCTTCACATGAAATATACCATTATGAAAAAAAATTACTATGGGGAAAAATCCGCTGTTGTGTACAAAATGTTCATCTCTGTGTAATACGAGTATGTATGGAACGGCTATAGTTTTTTTGTCGCGGTTTCAAAGATAGTCTAACAGTACAGTACACCAGGGACAACACTATAAGTAACTTTATAGTGATGTCCCTGATGTTCGGTTTCAGTATTAAAGATACTTTGACCTATCGTAAATTCCCTAAAGAGGTATTCATGTGGTAAAATCTGGAATTGACCAAGATGAACGTCGTTATTCTGTGTACAATTTTATCTTTTACAGGTATTTCTACTGTACAACTCTTGCAGTATTCTAAACCATGCCTGGAACTAGGAAGCTTTCGTTTAGATAAACTGTTGCATTTAGCATTTCTTTACTACTTAGATAAATTACAGTATATCGTATTTTTTTCTAAATTTCTAACTACTGATGTGGAGTTAAGGTATTTATAACTTTTCTTTTATTTTTTTAATAAAGTGTCTGTAATTTTGATTATTTAGTGCACATAAGTGTAGGAAATTGCTAGCTCGAACATAAGTAAGTACGGGTTGAACGCTATATCATAAAATCAAAGCATGAATGCACAATATTTCTGATTAGGTTTATCGTTAGCGATTTCTAGAGTATGTACAGATTGTTTCATTAAACCATGCAAAGCTTATTTATAAATAGCAAAATGTAGCAAATTTGTAAGTTACAAGTCTAAAATGAATCGATATAAAGTCAGGCATCGAAAAGTATAAAAAATCGGCTTCATTCTGTCTCTCATAATGAAATAGAAAGGGCAACTGCAACTTTCGCAAACCAAAATCGAAATAATAAACTATCATTCAATAACTTATGTATACTTCGCGTACCAACACATATTAGCTTCCTGACTTGCTCTGCAAAATTGGTAAAAAATTGTAAGCTTTATTATTTTACACAGATATATTGTATTAGAAAGCTGTCTGTGCAGTAGTTTCAAAAAGCTTTTCGAAAGTATCACTCAAGAATAGTTATTAGAAGATTAGCAAAGTCAAAGCTAGATTTAACTGACACAAATATGTAATTTTAAACTTTTACGATTTTTAAATCATGATAATGTCTAATGGGACTTATAGCAAGGACCACGACCACTGCAATATGACCGAAACGATGGCATTATATCTGACTCCATATGAACATGCGACGTTGGCCCTTAGATTCAATTGAAACTTAAATGTCTCAAAATAAGTGATAGAAGATATTGGCACTTTACCGCCTCGCCAATAGGTAAGTAAGTAATTCTAATAGTCAATAGGCATGATGACTTGGTAAAAAAAAACATTATTTAATTAGTCCGTGAGTTAGATTATCAAAAAATATTGGACACGTATTTTTATTTTGTCAATCAAACAAGAAATGACAAAGATAAACCTTCATCTCACAGAAGTATAATAGTAGTTTATGCAACTGTCATTTAATGAAGTGTTTTAATACCCGTGTTATATGCAGTTGCATACACTACTTTATCTTCACTAATAAAAATTTAAAAAAAACATATTGCGAAACATTAAATTCACGCGTACGTGTATTGTCACAGTGAACTTGGCGCCATTAAAATCTAACCAATGAGAGCGCAGCTGCGCGCGCAGGGCCAATCAGGAGCGAGCGCGATGTTATAATGAGATTTTACGATATCGATGTGGATATTATAACATCATGTGAAATTGCTTAAATGTTGTCTGCGCTATAACAGTAGTCATTATAAGTCAAGTATTGGAAACATAAGTAGAACGTTACAACATTAGTGTAGATAAACATTTGTATGGCACTTGTGACGTCACGTGAAACTTCGTATTTTACTGTTTAATAGCCAAAAGAAAAAATACACGTCTAATATTCTTTGATAGTCTATCTGACGGTCTAATTATATTTTTTTAGTCAACATGCCTATTATATAAGTATCACTAGACATTATCATGGAAGAGGTAAATAAACTTCCTGAGAGCGGCAAATGCAGTTTATGCCTGTTTAACGCAAAACGTCCCCGAACGCATTGTAAATGTTTCCTTTAGTTTTGTTATTCGTTTTAGCATATGCATCTTCCATAAAAGAAAGCCAGCTGTTTACTAAAGGAAAAGGGCTTACTGTCTATCGCTCTCGGTCGAGAACTGTTTCTTGGCAGGAGAAGCTTGGTAGCAGAAGATGTGGTGTTTCATCTTCACTGACTTCCATTTGTCGAATGTGAACTGCACAACTTCATTCTCGCGTACCTGCGGCGTAAGGAAAATTTACTTAGTAAATAATATTATGCGCCATCGCAATTATAATAGCTAAACTAAATAGCATAGTTCTGTTTCTTTTTCACTTTAGGCAATAGATAGACAGAACGCTTTTTACGTTGCTATTAAATTTACTCTGGTGCTTCTGTAATCGGGCTTACTGTCTACAATGAAAAGTGATTATCGAATGAGCTTTTTTCAAAAAAAATCAAAATGATTTATTGCGGACAACATTGATCCTAGAGTTATATAGCTTAATTATTTACTATCTCTTTGACTTTGGACATTTCCTTGTTTTAATTTTTCCGTACATTTCTCGGACGAACTAAACTCTTAAGTTCATTTATTCTCATATAGGTACAATAATGCACACTTATGAATGTCAATAGAAAACAAAAAAAAATATATATTTATACATAGCAATAAAGAACAAAATAATAAATACCACGTATTGTATAGATACCCATTCGCCATAACATTTTGCAGTATTTATGTTAGACGATCAGTTCTATTTATCATCATACCAATAGCATTAAAAAAGATAATTTTAATAATAGCTATATACATAGATGCATTTTAGTCCTTGAACATACAATTGAATCGCTGCCATATTTTCAGTGAAATACTAGCTTCACTACCATGATGTAAGTTGTGGTGCCGAAAAATCCATATTCCCTGGCCACGAGCCAATCAGTTTGAGTAAAGCCTTGTAACAGCATGACGAAGAAGTTTTCAAAGGAATCAGCGCAAGTAACGTTTTACCGACTTTGTTGAAATACGGATAAATTATAAAGTTTCAGAATAATAATGAAAGAAGGTCATGGTCACTACTGCGAAGCGAAAATGCTGGTAAAACACGGTTAAGTTGGAAAATACTCTAATAATTTTAGATTACAGATTTTTGAGGTTCCTATTAATGTACTATTGGCCCTATTACAAATATAATAAACAGTCGCAAAGGCACACGGGCTAGCAAGTGAGCCAGTAAGAGCGGCGCACCCCGCTACCGTCACTAGTGCCTCTAATGCTGAAGCTGAACAATATCTCAGAAGTCCTGTTAATGGCAGTACAGCGCGAACTAGCAAGTGAGTCAGCAAGGGCGGTGCGGCCCCATCCACGCATCCGCCACCGTCACGAGTCCCTCTAACTAATGTATAACTGTTTTACAATACCTCGGCAGTCTTGTAGTAAAGCAGGTCGGAGCAGACAGCCAGCAGACGGCCGCCTTCCAGCAAGTGGGCCAGATACAGCGGTGCGCCGCGGCCCACACACCCCGCCACCGCCACTAGTGCCTATAATGCTACACAGTACCTCGGCGGTTTTGTAGTATGGCAGTACAGCGTGAAGCAGGTCGGAGCAGAGAGCCAGCAGACGGCCGCCGTCCAGCAAGTGGGCCAGTAACAGCGGTGCGCCGCGACCCACGCACCCCGCCACCGCCACTAACGCCGCGCGCCCGCGCCACGCTCCCGCCTCCAATGACTCGCGACTGATGCTGTACAGCGTATACCTGAGGGCGCGACACTGAGATAAACCCGCAGTTGATGGAGATCGTGCTTGCGGATGTCAGCGCTCACATCGACGGTAGAATGGGGAGTCTTACGCTAGAGACCTAGAGACTACTGTACCTATACTATACAGATTTAACCCAGTATGTTTTACCCAGTTGATAGCATGTTTTGCCGACTGAGTGCAGTCATTTATTTAACTGGATGTGCCTTGGTCAGTGATGTCTTGGTCACACAATTTATTTATTAAACTCTTTGTCTTGGTCAGTGATGCCACAGTTTTATGAATTGAATCACTTGTCACGTGGTATGAGGATGAAAATAATTATGGGTGGCCCTTGGAGCAAATATCTACAGAGCCACAGTCTATAAGTGAAAGTAGTAAAAAAATATCCGAGCGCCGTCATACATACCGACTTAGATATTTACATTAAATAATTCACAATGACCTGTTTTTTCGAATCTCGACGTTAAGTCACATAATTAGTGCTTGTAACCGAGCACTTTGGCATCGCGCGGCGTTGTAGTCGGCTTGCAATCGCCTTACGACTATCTAAAGCCTACCCACTGAATAGCTTGGGCAGAGTTTTGCCTCGGACACATTTTTTACACGATTGTGATTCTATAGATATTTGCTCGAAGGACATTTACAACGTAAAAAATTACAAAACGATAAACTAATTTATAACATATTTGCTCGTAAAGTGGCTGTAATTACACCAATTTCAATATCATAATGTATTTCATTACGCACTTGTACGTTATTGTAATGTAAAACGCACGAGTGAACGATACGATTAATTAATTTTGACAATAAATTACAACCATTTATCTGTAACAAAAACACAAAAATATTTTACTTTATTAGTAATACTGGCTGTTTTTGTACCTTTGCCTAAAAAAATCTGTTACAATGCAGCTTTGAACAAAACTATCCATGATTCAGTGTGTTAGAAAGATGAGAAAGATATACGTAAGTAATTGAAAAAAGAACTAGGCGTGTCATACACAGACACTTTTACTAAAAAGTTTTGAGACATTTTATATAGATACCGTAGAACTTCCCGTAGAATGATTCTACTGTCGATGTGTTCGTAACACGTCGATGGGACAGAGGTTTTGACTTTTTGATAACAGCTCAAAGATGTTATCGGATTATTAAGAGCATAGGTGGCGTAAAACTTTGTAAATTTCGCAAAATAGGTATAAGAGAATATTATTATGCATTGATATTTTTAATGAAACATAATGATGTATCGTAGTACCTAGTTAGTTTAGATAATCAAAGTGTGACGCAATCTATGCCAACTGTAATCGACAGCCTCAGTTTAAAATCATCTAAGAGAAGCAGCATTTTTAGTTTACTTTGGAAGTATTATTTATTTTTACAAGCAATTTAAACAAAGCTTATTTTTCGCATTAACTGCAGTTGTACAACTCAGTAAAGTTGAAAACATAAATCTTTATAGTTATACCACTAGCAGAAAGACTAAGTATGAGTCATAATAAGTGTAGGTTTAGTAAGTGTATGTGTTATGATGTTCAGTATTATTTGTTAGTGATTCTCAGCCTCTCTATGAACCAAAGGGATGCAATCAGTGTTTAATGTCCAGCAAGCAGTATAATGCACTTTGCAAATAAAATCAGGAGTGTAATTTATCTGGTAATGTTAGTCTTTTGGGAGTTAGTTTTATTTTTAGTGTAAAACATCACACCACCATTGAGTTTAGAGTAAAAGCAAAATCTATGAACTATTTTAAAATCTAGTGCTGTTTACTTGTAATAGTTGCCCAAGAGAGCAAAGCTTGCAAAAGATTACAAAATTTTGCAAAGTAATATTATCATTACATTGTAGGTACTCATAGGACAGCATTAAAATATTGTGCGTTCATTTGATGCAGTCTACAGCAACTTACCATCAGACGGGCCGACTGCCTGTCTGCTGACTTTAAAATAAAAAATAAATATTTTTACTAACTGGCCAATTTGGAAAATAACTTCAAAGAGCTACAAGGCGCGAGAAGTTTTTATTGTAGTGATGGTGGTAGTGTATGGTTCAAGCTATTTTATTTGTAACAATGTCGATTACAATAAGACTCACCTATCACAATCCAATACTTTCCTAAGGGAAGCTTCTAGATTGTCTCTAGCGGCTATGCTGTCAGAATATATTAACACATTTGGAGATTTAGTATTAACTAATGGACGGGAACTTTTCACAGACTTTGGAGTGCTTTGCTGAGAGGTGGAAGCCCTCTGAGGTTCTTCCTTGACTGTCGGGTACGAATCTATCTGAGAGTGAGGCCTTTTGGGCCCCGTTGTACTCACTACCCTCTTATGAGTGGTCACCGACTTGATCTGACTGGATATGTTAAGCAAAGAAGTAGAAAGGGAACTAGTGCCTTTCTTCAGGTCTAATTTCAAACTAGATTTCTTTGGTGTGATATTGTGCTGGATTTCTACGGTCACATTTTCTAGAACCACTTCCTTGTCGCCTTGCTCTCGAGGGACAACTTTTGCTTCTGGATTTTCTGGTGACTTTGGCAGAGCTATTTGAAACACTTCTGTTTGTATGGTTTCAACTTGGTTGCTGTCTTGTGATTTGTTAGGGTCATCTTCAGTCAAGGACCTGGTTGTGTTCACACTGACATCAGCTAGTGACACAGGTCTCCTTATTGGTTGCGGTTCAGGCAAAAGCTCTGTGCTTCCATTCAGATGTGCTGTGGTACTCCGTGCATCAGATTTGATGTCAACAACTTTGGATAATTTTCTAAGAAGAGCTGCATGAACGGGCCACTGGAAATCACCCAGGGGGTTTTGGAGACTATGCTGGACATCACTCCTTAAGCTTCTCATTGAAGGATCTGTTGCTTTGTTGGGTTCTCCAGTAATTTGTACAGCTGAAAATATTATGTTTAATAAGATACTTTAATAATGTTATGTCAAAAAATCTTTTGAAGTAATAACTTACTTTGTACCCTTACAACTGGTAAATTGTGATCTATAACAAATTCTCCCCCAACAAAGTTAAAACCAATTACACTAAGGTTTTCTATATTGGTTTTTAACACTATTGCTAAATGAGTTCCTGCTTTCCATGCTACTGGCTGGCCCATTGACTCCAACTACAAAACAATCAATTTATGAATCATTTTCAAGCAATCAATAAATTATGCAAATATTCAAAAGTACTTACAAAACACATACTTACACTAATTACATCCTGATTTTTATCATGAGGATCTAGTTCACATTCAAATAATACATCTACATCTAAGTCTGTGAGAGATTTTTCATTAGAACCCAGTGGAAGACCTCCGGCACAGGACACCCAGTCGCTTATATCAATGCACTGCATAGGCTTCATACTGCATATTCTCGTCGCATTAGTATAGTCCAGTAAGTCGCACAAATACGCATTTTTTGGATTCGTACATAGCTTCGAACTTAGTGTTGGTGTTTCTGTAATAAATGATGTTACATAAACTTTATAATAGGGTCCTGAGCAAGGAGGTGTAAAATTGCTATCGAGAATCTTACCTGCAGCATTTTCAGGAACTTTGCAAAACGCGACACTCGTGTTACCGCTCAAGAATTCGAGCAGACGAGCGCGGAACGAGCGAATGCGCCAAGTTTTAATAAAAGTCATTGCGATGTATATTGGCGTAAAGAGCATGGTTACACACTCACGAGCACTTCCTACTTACAGTTACTTAATCAACAAATAACATTTCTTTTATCACTTCTTATTTTTACCATTGTTTGTTAGATAAAAAATCACAGCGAAATTGGGTTATGGTTATTGATTCTAAAGTCCACTTGCAGTGTGTAAATTATAACAAATGTTTGTAATTTAAAGCAAATAATAGTGTGTCCTTAACTAATATATTATTTTAGTCTCATAATTCACATTACATAACGAGTTTAATTAAATATAATTAAAAATTCGCGAAAATTATCTGAAAATTATTTCAGGTTTCAGGCAAGGCAAGAAATGGTGCGTTCCGTTTCACGATTGCACTAACTTTCATGAACTTTCGAACATTCGAAGAATACATAAGAGTATGAGGAGGTTGTGCTATAATGAATCTGATTCCAAAGAGGATTTTGATTCAATAAACACAAGTCACAAGAAGTTTTTTAAACATGAAAATACAAATTAACAAAATAATTTAAACATTTTTCGTCTTTTGTTGTCTTAAGCAAGCAGATTAATTATTACTTAGTTTGAAACGTAATAAGTTGTGTCAAATGTCAAGATCAAGGTTAATTCTGTCAATAGGCTGTCAAAGTTATGGCGCCAACTTAAAAAATATTATATCGTCGTGGCGGCAAAATTTAAAAATCTACGAATAAACCATATTAAATTCTATCCATCCACCAGCCATGGCACGTCCATTACTGGACATAGGCCTCCCATGGAATTCCTTATAGTAACCCAGATGGAACCAGCTTGTATCCAGCGCGAAATATATAAAACAGTACTCACTCGTTCTTCGATTTAGGTACGTATCTAAGCCGAATCATACAAGTCGGCGGATGTGAAGTTAGCTGCAAGCTGCGCAGCATCAATATCCAATCTTGACTGAAGCTCACATACAGCTGCTGATTGGGTTTCGCGCCGCTTGTATTTATGTAGGTAACTTTACATCCGCCGACTTGTATAATTCGCCTTTCTAATAAATATAAGTGTACGAGTACATACTTATATAATTTAGTAGGTCGGTAAATTGGTTTTAGCTTTAGCGGTAACACCGCGGGTACTTGTTATATTTTCTACCTACTTCGTTTTATGTAGGTAGGTATCGCATACTTGCAAGTTCTTCGTATCCTTAGTTTTGTAAATATTTACCTCTTGTTTTGATTTTACTTAGCGATTGATAACAGCTGTGAATGCAAATAATTTCTAATTAGTCGTGAAGATAGGATCATATCTCCAGTTTATGTGTGGACGTCAAAGATATAATCTAGTTATAGCAACACCTCGCTAATATGACGTAGGTACACTCCCATGTGCCATGAACCATGCTGCAGCAACATTTGTTCTCATATCCATTTAAAATGTCGGTATGAGTATATTTTTTTCTAATCCGAAACATATAATAATAAGTTATTTCTTTACACATTCTTTTAGCTATTATCGACGCGACATGTGCCCTGTCCACTACCACTTCAACTTGCAAATGCGATAGGGGAAATTTTGGTTTCTTTATGAATCTCTGCATTCCTGATTGATCCTGCTGAAAGACTGCCGAGCTTAGACCTAAGCTCTCATAAAGGTACCACCACTTGAGTCATTAGATACCTACATTGTGCTATTGTCATCTGCATAAAGCATAGAAGAGTTATCTCGATATGGATAAACCATCCTAGGCATAAAGTCACATTAAAGCTAAACCTAGCTATAATAATAATAATAATAATAAACTTTATTTCAGACAACTTGGTCCATATTGAAATTACACAGAAATACACAAAACCTACTAACTAGTATTATACTATACACACATGAGATTGATACAAAAAAAAGAAAAAATAGACTCGTCTTACACAAACAAATAGATACGACATGCTAAAAACTACTTATTACTTTATATAGGGAACTATTACTATTTGGTATAATGGTTTTTACCCAATGTTTTAATATGGGACAATCATATTTATGGCTAATGGTTTTCAGAATAATGTTGTGGCCGCCTCTCACTCTGTTGAGTAAAGATGTTACTTTCTTACGAATAATGGCTGGAAATCCATCCACTCTGGCTTCGGCGAACATGCCCGATGCACTACAGTGCCTAGGTAGCCCCAACAGCATTCTGAAAATATTATTATATTGTACTCGGAGGGCGGTTATTGACTTCTGAGTGTATTTAACCCATAAATTGCTTGTATAAAAGCACTGACAGAATGCCTTGAAAAGTGTGACTTTAACAGGGATGGAGCACCGAGAAAACCTACGAGCGATCATATTTCCCCTCACCGCTAATGCTCTCCTTTCTCTCTCAATATCCTTATCATCCTTTAAATCGGATGTAACTATATGCCCCAGATATTTAATTTGATTCACTATATTGAGGGCGACGCCGTTCATAAATATCGGAGGTACGTGTCCTGGCGCCTTGTTTCCTGCTGTAAATACCAGAATATCGCTCTTTTTACAATTATATTGTAAGCCATGACCTTCGGCATACACTTCACATGTACGGACAAGCTTTCTCAATCCACTAATTGATGGACTCAGCAGCACCATATCATCGGCATAGCTTAAATTGTTCACTTGCAGCCCATCAATAGAACACCCTACATGCATGCTGCTGAGTTCAACAATCAGTTTGTTCATGTATAAGTTGAACAATTTTGGAGATGTTATCCCCCCTTGTCTAACTCCACATTCTAATTTATACGTTTGAGATTCCCCATTCGACCATTTAACGCAGTTTAATTGATTTGAATACCAGAATTTAAATAAGTCTACTAGTTCCAGGGGTAAGGTATCCTGTAGTTTGTCCCACAAGAGATCATAAGAAACACGGTCAAACGCCTTAGAAAGGTCTAAAAAACAAGCGTATATGGGGGTTTTTCTATCGGTATAATACCTGACAGTATGCTTCAAGCTCAATATAGCCGACTCCGTTGAAACACCTGCCCGAAACCCAAATTGCGCATCGTGCAAATGCAACGCCCTGCTAAGATGTGCATCAATCAAACTGTCAAGTACCTTTGCAGTTATTGTTGCTAAAGAAACCGGCCTGTAGTTATTTCTGTCTGAAACATCCCCCGTCTTGTTTTTTAGAATCGGTACCACAATCGTCTTCATTAGTTCTTGTGGGAGGTAGGAATGTCCTATGCAAAACGTATATAACATAGCAAGAACTCTAGGTAAGTGTTTCCCGGCATATAGAAAATGCTCGATACTAAGCCCATCATGCCCCGGCGACTTCCCTTTCTTCATATTTCTAATAGCCTGTGCTACCTCCTTAGGCTTAAATCTTACTCGATTGTTATCAAGATTGGGCTTAATATCGGGGCCAACACTTTCATTTTCACGAACATACTTGGTGTTAGTCACTGGTAACGCCGCAACCTTAAAGTGGTTCATAAATAGTTGTGCAATATGTGTATCTCCTGATATACCATCTACGCTCTCTGGCAAACCAGGCCTAGTATTCAGACTTTTTGTATTTTTCCAAAAGCTTTTAAAATCTTTGTCCTTATGATGTTCTGCTAGTCTGTCCATCTTGATTTGGTCCTCATTATTCTTACACCACTTTAGCTTTGCTTTGAAAATTTTCCGGTCTCTACTCATATGCTCAAATATATCCCCACTAGTCGGCTTATTTTTTTCGATCCAAGTCTGAAAACTAAGCCTAGCTTGTGCATGAGCTTCTTTCACATAGTCACTCCAACCCACTACGTTCTTTTTCCGCTTACGAGCATAATTGCCACTACGTTTAGCAGCATTACTAAGAATAGCTACAATTTTTCGATACATTTTATCTATTACTAACCTATGATCTAGGTTATCACATTTCTTATCACAACATATTGTAAAGTCCGTTGGAAAATCTACCTTCTTAAGTTGCTCGTTACAATAGTCAAAATAAATATTACATTGGTTTAGATCTCTATTACCCCATATTACTCTATTATTTCTTACCTGTTTGGACTCTATTTTAGATTTAATTATGTTCAAGTGACACTCTATTTCTAAAGGAAAATGATCGGATGGGTTTACATCATAAATTACCCTAATGTTTGAAATTGTTTGCATGGCTGACTCGGTTACTATGCAATGGTCGAGCCAGCGTTTGCTACCATGTGCATCACTAATATAAGTAAAAGTTTGTGGCTCTAACTTGACTATGTCTGCGCATATCCATTGGTTTTCGTTACAGAAACCACGAAGCTCGTTGTCAAAATGCTCTCCTGGATGTGAATTATAGTCTCCTACCATATATACCACTTCCGCATTTGCATTATCTATTATTGTTCTTAGATCACATAAACAGTTCGTAAAGTTCGCTAAATTATCAAAAGAATCAGTTGGCATATAAACATTACAAACTACGAAAGATCGGTCCCCGTTCTTCACTTTGATAGCAACTATCCTATTATTATCGCACTTTAGAATAGTGACATCACGAAACAAAGCTTTTTTCCACAGCAACGCCACTCCTCCGTACGGCCTACCACGAAGAATATCAGCACCCGCGTCTACCATAGATACTCCCGCGGAAGCAAACTCGCTGTCTATCTCGCTCAATAATGACAGGTCATGTGGCATTAACCATGTTTCTTGCAATGCCACCAAGTCAGCAGATTTGCACAAAGATCTCACATATTCCATTGAATTTTTCAATGATCTACAGTTATAGCTAATAAATTTGCAGATACTGTTAGAATCGTCGGTCGTACTATCCATTGTGAGGTCCGTTAGTTTCTGTCTCTGTCTTTTTCATTTCTCTTATAGCGTGGAAATTGAAAACGTGCTATAACAGGTAAGTCCTTTCAAACTCTAAGACTATTTTACATAAGTAAGTAGGTACCTACAATAATACGGAAGTTTTCTCGTGAAAGTGTCGGATGGTCAATGCAGACAGAAATGAAAAGGGAACTGGGAACTGATAACTATCGGATGTTGTTTACAACTTTCGACCCAACGCCGACAAATGATAAAACTAGGTATTGTGATGCTATTTACATTACCGTAGTACAAGGTTGACCGCCGCGCCGAGTGCACGTCTGAACTGCAATAACATTCTGACTTTCTGTAGCGGAGCGGGCGTCCTCACAACATGGAATTAAACTTCATCTCCACGTTAATAAAACACGATGTGAACCACAACGTGAAACAGTGCTTCAAATCTAAAAAACCTTTCGGTGAGTTTCGTGATTATAAAGCTATAATAAAATATGCGCCATGTGTTCTACCTGTACTTACTAACCGTAAGCTGTCCTACCTGCTTTATTTTTTCAATTTTTCGGATGATAATGGAATAATTATAGACTTTTGGACATGTCGCTCTGGTTTTATGCGTTCCTATTGATCCAGGAACGTCCCACGTGAAGGCATTGAATAAATATATAAATGGTTTATAATTTGGATGTGAAAGAGGACGTGCAAGTGCAAGTTTAAAGATATGTGTTGGAAGTGGAAGAAATTGATTCAAGAAGTGAAACCGCGTAAGTTTTGTAAGTTATACAGACCATGGCTTCCAAAAATTCACAGTAGCCTACCTGTATAAAGTAGTACCTTTGAAACTATTTTCGACATTAATTAGGTAGGTACTTACCTAATTGCAACCTTAGAAAATAAAATAAGCTAAGCTAATTAATTAACTAATTAGAACTTTCAGCCTATTAACTAATTAGAACAAGCCGTGTCTCATGTTACGTTTCTGATTTTTCTAATTTTGTAAAAATAGAAAATAATGTTTGTGATAAATTAATCACAGAACTTTACGATAAAAACAACCTTGCTAGACTGCATTAAAAAATATTCTCAAAAAAATATCTATACAATAATTAAAATTCTAAAATTAAATAAATTAACCCTTTGAAACACGGTTTTCGTAATGCTCACAAACAATGGTACTTAGGTACTGGAATGTGACTGTAGTCTTATTATTTTAAAATCCAGTAAAAGGTTACAGCCCAGTTTGCAACAGGTTGCTAGGGCTACTTTCTATTTGCCAAGTAGATACCCTATAAGGCTCTAACTATATCAATACATAAACATTTAATAAGTAAATATGAAGCTGCGCTCCGGACTGTCCTTGCAATGGATTTTGTTAGTTAGATTCTAACAAATAAAATGCACAATGAAGTTCATCGAACCATCCCATTTGTTTACATAATATAGTGGCACTGTATGCACAGCGTTATCAAAATTGCGTAAATTAATTGTTCTAATTTGTATAATTACAAATACGTGACTAAAGCCATGTCAGTCGACCAATGCCAGCGTGCTGGGGACAAACATTTGGGTCTAGGTACTACTATACCCTTCGGCACATCGTCATTCTGGCGGGAGCCGAAGCTCCGTGGTGGGGCCCAAGTTGGGCCAGCGCTGTCGGGTGCTGCGGAGGAGTGCGCAAGCGTGCCCGTAGCCCCGACACCAGGCGCAGTGGTGGAACACCCAGGGGTTTTGGTGGGTACACTGTCCAGTCGGCAGGACTCCCACATAACCACCCGCCTGCCCTCGAGGTGTGGTGGTATCTATAAAAGCTTTCCCCTGGTAAAAAAAAAAAAGGTACTACTATACCGCAAACAAAATTGACCCACGACAGAGATCGGACTTCTAGCGTAGTGTAGTACCTTGAGTAGCTTAGTTTATGGTAGTACCTAACTTGTGTAAACAATCGAAAAGTGAACTATGTGTATTTTTACAGTAAGCAGAAAAGAGGAAGTGATGGCAATCAAGAGCAAGTTTCCCACTAAAATACCGGTAAGTTTGAATAAGCTCCCGAGGATTTGAAAAACGCGTGTACTTATACGTGTATATTAAACGGTTATTCTTTCTTTCAGTTGATAGTAGAGAGATATTACAAAGAAAGGAACCTGCCAGTTTTAGACAAATCGAAATTTTTGGTACCAGAAGATATCACCATGTCACAATTTTTGGTTATAATCAGGAATAGGATCAAAATTAAGCCCAATCAAGTAAGCAAACTTTGATTAACTGTTACTTAGTTGCTGTTATCTAGAACTAGGCGTAAGGTTATCGTGAATAGTCGTAGACGAATAGGAATTAGAAATATTATGAAATGCATTGATTGAGGCTGCACCTCTATCGGCAGTCAAAACTCAAGCACGCTTTTTTGGCGTGCGAATTGATTAAGTATGTGCATATAATTAATAGAGAAGCATAGACGAGATAAATATCATCTTCCAATAGTATAATTAACAACAAAATCATCTTCCAATAGTATAATTAGCAGAACGTAATTGATGGCGAATTGATACACGTCGTTCGGACTTAAACTGGTACTACTCGTGCGACTCGGGCTCGAAGGACCAATTGCTTAAATATTTTCAATATTCCCTTTTTGACCGACGAAACGAAGGTACTCAATTCGACACGTATATATTTTTTACGCATAACTTTTTACTTCGTAGTCCGATTTCGATAATTCTTTTTTTATTGGAAAGAGTATACTTCAAAATTAGTCCCATTTAAATTTTATCGAAATCGGCTGAGCGATTTTTGATAAATCAACAATAATGTGAAAAATGCTCAATCGATCCGTGCGATATATTTGCGTATTCTGTACACGGTTGAAGCCGGTCATGCTATTTTTTGCAAAATATAATTATTTTGATTCCCAATGCTTTTAAGGTTCTGTGGCATTGCAGCTCCTAAAAGATGAAGGTTTTCAATAGTTACTTGTAGCTTGTATTTTAACGTTAACTGATTTAGGTTATTTTAATTGAAAGATCATTTGCGAGTTAAAGAGAAATAATATAGACCGTTTTTCAAGTTTTTTGAAAAAGTTTTTTGTTTTAGTTTGTTGATTATAATGTATTGTTTCAGGCTTTGTATCTGATTATAAACAACAGATCGATGTTGAGCATGAGCCTCACGATGGCTCAGGCGTACGAGGCGTACGGCGACGAGGACGGGTTCCTTTACATCACGTACGCTTCGCAAGAAGTCTTCGGATATAAAGACAGTAAGAATTGTAACCTACTTGCTTTTACTCGCGGTTTCACTCCTCGCGTAATAGAGTATTCTCGTTAGTGAAAAATGCAGTATTCGGTATAACTAGTAGTTCTCCGAACAGTAGACCAGAATCTTCATATCCTAATACGAGTATCGATCTCGTCATGAAAAAAAATCCAAAAATATACAGTAGAACCCAGTTTCGTAAAATTCGTTAAAAAAAATTGACTTGTAGAACTAACTCAGACAGATAAAAGAACATTTTGCCAATCTCAAAACGAAGACGGTTCGCTCGCGTAGTAGAAACCTGAAACAATACGTTACCTATGTAATCTTCCAAGCGTTGTACATGTACACCTTATAAATAACAGATCGATGTTGAGCATGAGCCTCACGATGGCTCAGGCGTACGAGGCATACGGCGACGAGGACGGGTTCCTTTACATCACGTACGCTTCGCAAGAAGTCTTCGGATATAAAGACAGTAAGGCTCAATCCATTCGCGTGCTACAGATTTTCTCTATTGGGCAGCTGCCTACTTTTGCAAACTCCAGGAAAATAATTATAATGTGTCGACTTTCAAGTTATTTATGGGGTGGGTAAAGGAGTATCTTTTTCTTTCTAATCTTCGAAAGTAGCCCATTGCAGTCGGGTTATGTGGGATTGTACCCACTAAACCCTCTCGGTGGCCAGCCTTTGTGCCTTCTTGGGAACTCCGGGATCTCCAAAAGGAATGAACCGGTGCTCCCAGCCCAGCACTTTGTGTGTCTACTCGCCTGGTAGTAGAACCAGGCTTGTGCGGTCCTCTACGACAGCGTTGCCACACACGCTGTCCTCCTCCTCGGGCCCGTTTGAGTGGATGGCCAGAGCTCCAACTCTGACCACCCACGAGCCCAGTGGTCCCCTTTTAGTAGGCTCTTTACAGGCAGGGGATACCGATGCCGTAATCTAGTGCCCCGGCATCAGAGCAAGGGTAAATGAGTATCTAGGAAGGTCGAGTTCACCAGCATTCGATACGGTCTTCGGATGGGTGACCGTGGCTTGCCATGGCTTGGATGACACATTAAATAATGGGTCGCGGTTGTTGTAACCGTTTCGCCATGTCAAAGGCCTTCAAGCGGCTTGTGGCAGTAGGCAGGGCACATTATTCGTCGACTGGAAGGCTGATGTGGCCGTAAAGTAATTGAATGGCGACCACGTACCGGCAAGTGCAGCGTAGGACGTCCGCCGACAAGGTGGACTGATTTTGTCTTACTATAAGACCACGTAGAAAGCAATCCGCTTCCAATCGTTTTTATTGGAAATCCCTGCGAGAAGACTACGTCCTACGGCAGATAATGAAGATAATATTAATAATTCCTCAAATTGATTGTGTATCAAAGTAAATATTGCATAAAGATTTTACTCGTTGCATTCTTGGAATGGAATTTACTAATTATATTTTCTGCTTGTTTGTATTTTCCAGAATTGAAGCATGATTATGTTGATTTATAACTGGAGAAGCTGACGTAAATAAGTTCTCATATGTTTTCACAGCGAGGAGTATTACAAAACGTTGTTCTTTTCAGATATGACTGGGAAAGGCGTAAAGGAGGTGCAAGCAATTAGACATAGGTTCCCAAATAAAGTGCCGGTAAGAATAAATTTCCAACTATTAATCTTCTAAGTTATTTTTTTTTAGATTTCGTCATTTGACCTCTTGCATTCCTTTCAGTTGTTCGTGGAAAGATACTCGAGAGAGCGAGAGGTGCCCACGCTGGAAAGAAACAAATTCCTGGTGCCACAAGAACTGACTATGTCCCAGTTCCTGTACATAATTCGAACAAAAATGAAGCTGAGAGATTCACAAGTAAGTGAAGTAAAAATCTCTTTATTATAACATAAAATTAAGATATGTTCAACCGGTCTTTATGGAAACCTATGTCCAGTTGTGGACTTCTTATGGCTGATGAATTTTTATTCTTACTCACGAAATAACAGTGACTAGAAACGGTACAATTATTATAAAAATATAACCTTTAAAAAATACAAGGTTCGAGATGCTGGATATCATGTAGCAGCAGAGTGCTAGTGGGCTCGTTTTATTTGTCTTGGCTAGCACTGCTAGCCAAGACAAATAAACAAACATGACGGGTCTATCTTGTTAAGTACAGAAGTTCCTATGGTCACCTTCCGACTACATAATCAGATCAGCTCTATTCTATGGGAGGTACCATATTATTGCATTGTCACGCGAAATACATATGCGTGCAAAATTTTAGCTCAGTCGGAAACCGGGAAACTGGTCAAATTTAACTTGCAAAATTACACCCGAACTTACATACATAGGTAGGTACGAGTACATCCATTACATTACAAGTTAAGTAAAAGATTATAAAAAACACAAAAAAATACGTCAAAAGGAAAATTCCATGCTTTGACTAATTTAGGATTGCGAAGTCTTCTCAAACTTGTCTTTATTATAGTCAAATATGTCTACACAAGATTCTAATTCTGTTACGGACTAAACCTAATATGCTTTCGCTAAAAATGCAATAACCGACTTCAACTGATGTAGAAATTTTTACTTTACTGTTGATTTTTCATAAACGATTCAGCCGATTTCGATAAAATTAATAAATGGGTGGTCCCATTCCTCAAGAGCATAACCCTTTCGAACTAAAAAAGATATTTTCAATCGGTTCACAATTGGCGAAAGTATCGATGAACAAACACAAAACAAATACATAAGTACAGATGATCATAGAATTCTCTATTTGGAAGTCGGTTAAAAAATCTCAAAAAGGATTTTTCACGCACCAGTCAAAACCACGAGGTGCCTCTACTTAGTAGTTATTTCTGTAATGGAAACGAGCGAACTTGCCTGGCAACAACACGCACTGATAGGAACCGAATACTCTGCAACTCTGTTGCCGTGATCTGACAGATAAAGCTTCCTATTGATAACCGGGGCCTGCTCGTAGCGATCAACGACCTTTTTAACCGACTTCCAAAAAGGAGGAGATTCTATGTTCATGTGTACATTTTTTTTTTTGTGTTAGTTCATCGATAATTTCGCCAATTGTGAACCGAATCGAAAAATTATTTTTTAGTTCGAAAGGGTATAAGGTGGTTTCAATTAAATTTTACAAAAATCGGCTGATCCATTTTTGATGAATCAACAATAATGTAAACAATTCGAGCGAAATATTCGGATTTTGTACACGATGGAAGGCGGTTTTTTCATTTTTTGCGAATAATAAAAATTTAAAATTTAAAAAACCCCCGACACATTGACAACCATTTTGGGCACATTTGTAGAATTTTGGTTCTTCCATCCCCACTTTAACCCACCATAACTCTTAAACGGCTCAATCGATTTTTATAAAACATAGCTAAGAACACTCTCGATTAAGTCTCCTTTCATCCAAAAAAAACTAAACTGAAATCGGTTCAGTGGTTCGGGCGCTATGATGCCACAGACAGACAGATAGACACACAGACAGACAAACAGACACGTCAAACTTATAATACCCCTCTTTTGCGTCGGGGGTTAATTAATAACCAACTTCGAATATGCATAAAGATGTCCGAAAAGATTTTTTTAAGCACCAGACAAAACACGAAGCGCTTCTAGTTATTTCTCAAATGGTAACGAGCGAACTAGCATGGCAACAACACCCACTGATAGGAAGTATAGGAACCGAATACTCTGCAACTCTGTCGCCGTGATCCGACAGATAAAGCTTCCGATTGATAATAATTAACCGGAGCCTGCTCGACTGCGGCCAACGACCTTTCCAACCAACTTCGAAGATAGAGGGTTTCTTGATATTTTCATCAGTCGTGGTTTAATTTAAAAAATAATGAGTGGATAGCTTTTGGATGTCTAAAGATACACACTTCTGACAGTCACTACACTTTGCAAAGCAACACATTATCTATCATAACATTTATACAAGCCTTTGACTATAAATAGTACTTAAAGTTACAAGCTTTTATTTAACTTTCAATGGATGTACCTATGTACGAGTATGTATGTAAGTTCGGGTGGAATCTTCCAAGTTAATGACCAACTTCCCGGTTTCCGGTATAAATGAATTAGTTTTTTTTTTCAAAGAACAGTCTGTCAGCTTTCCTTTTTCCTGAGAGATATAATCTAAAGCTTTTCAAAGTCAGAGTGAATAGGTATCTTCTGAGTCTGCGTGCTTCATCTTCGAACACAACGTCGTTTACCTACGATCAGGCGATTTGGTGGTCAAGCGTGGATTTATTCGCAACAAAAAAAGTTTCAAGTGTGGGCACTCCCCGTGCAGCTACGCCTTTGTTTGTATGTAATTTGTGTCTGTATACGTCGAACCAAATTCTTGACGACTGTGAAGTACCCAAGCTACAAGCCGCGTGAAACCCAATGCTCGCGCAGCTGTTATGTGAGCCTCAGTCAGGATTGGGTGTTGAGCAGCTTGTAGCTAACTTCACAGCTATTGGCTCGGCCTACAATATAATTGAGTGTTGGTGTTGACAGGCGCTGTACCTGGTGGTGAACGACAAGGTGCTGGTGAGCCACAGCCTGACGATGGGGGAGGCGTACCACCACTACCGCGGCGACGACGGCTACCTGCATATCACGTATGCGGCGCAACAAGTCTTCGGATGAACAGCCGTGAGTACTGCGCATTATATTCTCACTGAAACAGCTCATTATTTTTCTATCTTGGTAGATATTGTAATATAACCACCACTGAAGGACGATGGTGAGCGCACATCACATACGCGACGCAGCAAGTCTTTGGATGACGCCCGTACTTCATACTTCTAAGTCATAGAAAAAATACCATTACCGTAGGACGAAAGTTAGTAGGTACACAAGACCTATGCGGTGCAGCAAGTCTTTGGTAAAACACCCGAAAGTAGGTCTGCGGACTAAACTCATTAAAATAATACTACCACTGTAGGATAACGGTTAACGCATATCACGTCCTAGCGACCTGCCCCGGCTTCGCACAGGTATATTGTACACTAAGATTGTACATATAAACCTTCCTCTCGAAATTAAAACCTTTATTAGCCATGTATTTAACTATTGTTTGTAAACTCTGTTTCGGAAACAATATCTACATGTTTCTATAAACATCTACGTGTTTATCGGACGGGAGAGTTTCCGAAACATTGTTCCTGGAAACATCTACGTGATGTTTCAGAAATTGTGTATCCGAATCATTTGACTATAAACGGAAAATATATATGTATACCGTAAAAAAAATCTGCCAAATACGAGTCGGACTCGCGCACGAAGTGTTCCGTACCGAATGGGAGCCCCCCTTAAATTTTTAATATAACTATTTATTTAAAAGTGAATATTTAACTAAATATCATGTAAATATTTCAAATTTCAGATTGTAAAATCTCCTACATACATTCAAAATATTTATCGCTTTCTGACGCAGATCCGAAATAGTTTTTGGAACATAGTTTAATTTAGTTTTTATTTAATTATTGAATTTTAATTGATCTAATAGATTATTAATGTTATATTTTATTTTACTATGATTTTATTTTATGTTGGACGTGTCTATAAATTGAAACATAGATGCTAACATTTAATTATATTTTGTTATCCATGTTCTATTTTGACAATGAATGATTTCATTTCATTTCAAGCATCGCATGTCACCCTAATTAAAATCGAGCGAAAAATGGCTAAAAATTCAGGTTTGTTGTATGCCCCCCTTAAATATATTTTTTTCTATTTTTAGTTTTTGTTGTTATAGCGGCAACAGAAATACGTCATCTGTGAAAATTACAACTTTCTAGCTATCACGGTTCATGAGATACAGCCTGGTGACAGACAGACAGACGGACGGCGGAGTCTTAGTAATAGAGTCCCGTTTTTACCCTTTGGTACGGAACCCTAAAAAAATAAACCTACAGCAGAAAGTCTTTAACAAAAATTTCCATGAAACCCTGTTTTTGAACTATTCCGCTGCTAAATACCTATACATTGTAATTTACCAAATGTGTACGTCTTTATCTTTATTTAAATTTTATTTACTTTTGAGTCATCCATTCCATTCGAACGAGGGGCTCGGTACAAAAAATACTGATAACCTAATTTTAATTACGAGTACCTACTGTCACACCCGCTGACCCGCGGTTCCTGCAGTAAGTACAGATGTACATTGACAGAAATAAATACAGATCATTAATGATTGTACCTACTTAACATTTTCTTAGAATTTTCCTTTGATGAATAAATAAAATAAAAAAAATGGGGTGCGGATATACAGAGATATTGGTAATCAGTTAGCACTTAGCATTCTTTTAGGGGCTTATTCTGTACATCAAAACTAACAACTTTCGTTCTGCGACTTTTGTCAAATCTCAAAAAAAATCCTGTTCCATAAAAAATATCGTTCACCCTCGACAAAATGTATGGAGCAGCTGTTTTTTTTTAGTTCTGACAAAAGAAATGAAAATAAAATCGGCCAAGTGTGAGTCGGACTCGCGCACGAAGGGTTCCGTGCCGTATGGAAGCCCCATTCCTCTTGCCGTTATCAATAGCGAGTAACAATCACCTAAAAATCACGTTTGTTGTATGGGAGCCTTTTATTCTGTTTATAGTATTTGTTGTTATAGCGGCAACTGAAATACATCATCTGTGAAAATTTCAGCTGCCTAGCTATCACGGTTCATGAGATACAGCCCGGTGACAGACAGACAGACAGACGGACAGACGGACATCGAAGTCTTAGTAATAGGGTCCCGTTTTTACCCTATGGGTTCGGAACCCTAAAAAAAGGAAGAAACAAATATAAATACAAAACAATAACAGCAAAAATACGTGTACATGAGTATCTCAATGAAAAAAAGTTGGTAAAAAAACACTTTAAGGTTCGCGTACATTATGTCGGACCGCAGCGGGGCGGAGCGGGCTGCAGCGCCGCCAGCGCAATTTTAGTATGGAAATGCGGAAAATGCGGCCCGCTGCGCCCCGGCACAGTATGCGTTAGTTCACATAATAGTAGTTTATGCAACTGTCATATAATGAAGGGTATTAAAACACGAGTGTGAGTTTATGAAACGAGCGCAGCGAGTTTCATAATAGTAACGAGTGTTTTAATACCCGTGTTATATGCAGTTGCATACACTACTTTATCTTCACTAATAAAAATAAAATAAAAAAACAAATTGCGAAACATTAAATTCACGCGTACGTGTATTGTCACAGTGAACTTGGCGCCATTAAAATCTAACCAATGAGAGCGCAGCTGCGCGCGCAGGGCCAATCAGGAGCGAGCGCGCGATGTTATAATGAGATTTTACGATATCGATGTGGATATTATAACATCATGTGAAATTGCTTAAATTGAGTGTTTTGTTGTCTGCGCTATAACAGTAGTCATTATAAGTCAAGTATTGGAAACATAAGTAGAATGTTACAACATTAGTGTAGATAAAATACTTATAAGCGATTTGAGCCGAATTTTGCGCTGCGATGCGGCCCGACATAATGTGCGCGAACCTTAAATCTCAATTGGGTTGGTTTACCATGCGTCACTTTCTATCACTTTCTAATTTTTAATCTCGGGAATATTCCATAGCACGAGAGGATGTTTAAATCGGCTATAGGTAGTAACGGCTGTGGGTATCGGCTACATTTTGGTTAAGTATAATTTTTTTCAAACATAAATCAACTTAGGTCGAACTTCGATGTTGTAGGCACCTAATAATAATTGTGACAAATGAGTCAGTCATTTATTTTAGCACCAGAGCTTTCATGTTATCTCATACGATATATACCTATCATTTGCATACCTATCATTTATATTTTATAACATTCAATGTCTGTACCTACTCGTATTGCGTGCGATATCGCAAGAAAAACATGCACTGATTTATTACATGTCAATGGATGCTAAAACAAAACATTGATATAAGACGAAATGCAATTTCAATTTTATATCTCACAATAGTATACTCGTAGGTAATACAAACGAAGAGGCTGATAATCTTTTTTAATTGAATTTATTGGGCGATTGAACCCATTTTAATTATCTTGTACTCTTTGTCATTATTTGACTTACAAAAACAGTTACAAAGTAATACTTAATTATAATATTGTTAAGTTCTAGATCTATTATGTAAACTTAATTAGGGAATGCAATCCCGGTCGATATTTTCAATCCAGGTATTGGCGGGCTCCAGGGAACCTAATCGACCGGGATCCGGGTAATACCCGGGATCCCGGTCGATTTGACGTATATTAAAAAAAACCTAATATACCTACACATAATATAAAGCTTTAGCAATGCAAATTTCATCTAATGCTCTAAACGAATTATGTTTTTTTTTATTATTGACGCCATTGTGTTTGACAAAGTACGAACACGAAAGTTCTCGAAACCCTGTTGTCATCAATAGAATAAAAAACATAAAAAAAAACTAATACAAAAGACGATCCATGGCGTAAACAAATCCACAGTTTATGTCATAGTTGTTACGCCTACTTGTAAACAAGTCGTCGTAGTTACAGCGCGCGCCTACTGCGTGACAGTATTTAGCGATATGGTATTTTTATTAGGTACATTTTTGTTAATTTTTCAAAAAAGACTCGGCCGATTTTGACAAAATTTAATGAAACACAGTTGAATTGAGAACCTCCTTTTTTGAAGTCGGTTAAAAATAAAGCCCCGGGTTTTTCGGAACATTTCGTCTTCTCTATTCGAAGCTAGTAATAGTTAACTTTTCAAAGTTAATTAAATTTCTAAGTACATTGTATAATTTATACGCACACATAAATTATGTGTAATACATAATGTATACGTATGTAATATATTATTATGTATTGTTCGGGAAGGCCAATGCCTCACAAGTTTCCAATTTGTGCCTATTTATTAGTAATTAGCGTCAAATAGCCTTCATAGAGCAAAATTTCGCAGTATTTGCGTAAAAATTAAGATTTTAATTGGTTTCATTACCTATTTCTAGCAATAAGTACCTTAGCCCCGAGTTCACCAACGCTTGTTTAAGTTAAACGTGTGATTATTGTACCAACGGTTTTGCTTGCTGAACAGCAAAATTTCGTTAAAAAGCTGTTTAAGATTTAACCAACGGTTGATAAATTAAACATCTGTTGGTAAACAAGGGTTTAAAACCCGAGTTTAATCGTTTTTTAAATACAGTAATCACACGTTTAACTTAATAAAGCGTTGGTGAACTTGGGTCTAAGTAAGTACATACTTGAAATTATTACACGTTCATAAGCGAATTTTTTCAACGTAATATTTAGAGAATACAAAAATATATTTTACTAAGTGGTCGGCCTATGGTTGAAATGACGATGTTTATTTGTATAGCATTTAGTGACTAAATTTTAGTCCATTCATAACCAACCAACCATTATTACAAACGATATTCGAATTAGTTTGTTATGATCTCTTTAACAAAACAAATTAAGATCAATTACTGCTGAAACAGGCATAATTAGCTAAGCCACATAATTAACAGCCTTGATGTTAATTAATCTATACCATAGACTAGCAAAGGTAGAAGCTCCGTGTATTTGCTCCAAACACATAATTTACATTCATGGTACAAATACATAATTTACATTCACGCAATGCACCGACTAAATAACTTGGCTAAGATTACTCTCTTTGTACAGTAAAATCTAAAAATTGTGTTTACTTAACAAAGGGCACAGACCCTGGAGTCTGTGGTTACTAAATGTTCAATAAAAAAAAAAATACAAATAATATATAGAGTGTATGTTTAGACGACAAACATATTTTAGGATAACAATATACGCGTCATTTTGACCAAATTTTACTAGGAGCAACCCTGAAATCGCAAAAAATAACATCTACACGATACTAAAACTCCATTGAGTCTTGTCTGAGACGAGCTCCATAGTATGTCATACAGTATTTTTGACCGACGAACAAACCGGAGGAGGTACTCAATTCGACGCGTATTACATATATTTTTTTTTATATATAACCACGCACAACTTTTTTCATAGTAGTCCGATTTCAATAATTCTTTTTTTATTTGAAAGAAAATGATCCCATTCAAATTTTATCGAAATCGGCTGAGTCATTTTTAGGGCTCCGTACCCAAAGGGAAAAACGGGACCCTATTACTAAGACTTCGATGTCCGTCTGTCCGTCTTTCCGTCTGTCTGTCTGTCACCGGGCTGTCTCTCATGAACCATGATAGCTAGAGAGCTGAAATTTTCACAGATTATGTATTTCGGTTGCCGCTATAACAACATATACTAAAAACAAAATAAAATAAATATTTAAGGGGGGCTCCCATACATCAAACCTGAATTTTTAGACGTTTTTCGCTCTATATTAATAACTAGACACCCGCCCCGGCTTCGCACAGGTGTATTATACATATAAACCTTCCTCTTGAATCACTCTATCCATTAAAAAAAACCGCATCAAAATCCGTTGCGTAGTTTTAAAGATTTAAGCATACAGACAAACAGACAAAAATAGCGACTTTATTTTATACTATGTAAGGATGGTACCAGATAGATGCTTGAAATTTTCAAAGAATATTTAGTTTTATATTCCCTTTAATAGTAAATAATAAAAAATAAAAATAAAATAAATATTTAAGGGGGGCTCCCATACAGTACGGAACTGATATTGCGTCGAAAATAATAAAAACGTCGATTTAAATTTCCCATTCAAAATGCTCGCCATCGAAATTAAAATCGATCGAATTAGTGAGATGAAGGTGATGTGAAGTTCACCGGGTCAGCTAGTAAGGAATATAATTGACCGAAGCGGAACGAAGGTATCGTTTTAACACGGCGATTTTGCTTTCGTCTATCTGGATGTTAGTTTTTGTCTACATTTTTACGCATTTTTCGACGAAACTTGGTACACAGGTTTTATATGTTAATGTTTTTTTGTCGTCGGCGATTTTTGATTGAGTTATTTCCCTCAAAAGGGGAGAAATTTTCTATCGCTTTATTTATCGGCCGATTTTGATAATATTTGGCAAGATTATTTAGAAACTAAACGCTAACAAGATTTGCAAGTATGAACAATATCAAGGTCAAGAGAGTCGAAATACAGGCTAATAAAGATTCTGTCAAAAAGATGTATCGCGAGGTCTACTGTTCGGAGAACTACTAGTGATATAATAATCTATCGGATATAATACTGTCTAGAATCTAGATAGCCCCGCGGTAGAGTTCCGTATAAAGATGAGTACCACAGACCAACACAACATCAAGGACTGTCTGATAATAGGTACTTATAATATTTAAAAAATACTTAAACCAGGCCACGGTTATTCTCGTAAACAGTCTATTTTTACACGACAGACGAGATAATATTAAATTGCAAAAATTACACGATGCGTAGGTATTGATTTACATTTTAAATACAAAGTGGTGCACAGCAATGTGTACGAAGTTACAGAGGTATACAGATAAGGCTTTTACTTTGCCA
Organism: Hypomecis atomaria; assembly: GCA_964007245.1. Classification (NCBI taxonomy): domain Eukaryota; kingdom Metazoa; phylum Arthropoda; class Insecta; order Lepidoptera; family Geometridae; genus Hypomecis; species Hypomecis atomaria. The sequence goes on along the minus strand of OZ023294.1, from coordinate 10,593,714 downwards.
AATGTAGGAATTTGTTGACGTGAATAACTAACTGTATACAGGGTCATAGGTATTAAACGCAATACCTTTTAAGGGCGGGTCTAGTACATCTAGACAAACAACTTTTGTTCTTGGACTTTTGGAAAATCACGAAGTAAAAATCAGATTTTTCATACAAAAAGTTCATCAACGCGCGGCAAAATGTATGGAGGAGCGAATTTCTTTTGCAAATTTTCAAAAGTCGTAGTACAAAAGTTGTTTGTCTAGATGTACTAGACCCGCCATTAAAAGGTTTTGCGTTTAATACCTATGACTCTGTGTAAGTTTGTGCACTTTTCAAAGCAACACCTTGTACAAGCACTCACAACTGCGGGTGAATAACCTTTATCGTGTTGCCAACAGTGATAATGATAATGACAACTATTAAGAGCCTGGTTGGTCTGTAATTTTCCATACAAATGTATTACGCTGTTTTCTTCCTGGAAAATACTTATAGAGCTTCAATTTTTTGTCATAAAATTAAATTTTGCTGTTTAGACTACTCTGTCTTTTCTTTTTCTTGATAAATTAATTAGCAGGTAAAATATGACCCTTCAAAACCACAAAAAAAATCACCATTATTACCGACGTCTTTAGAGACCTACCAGAAGAGACTAAATAATATCTAACAAAATATAAAATGACAGAATCATGAACACATTTTTTTTTTAAATTTTAACATAAAAAAGTACTTGATTGAAATAGTTTTTGAAGAAGAAAACAACGTAATACGAAACGTTGTCTCGCCAAGTTTTTTGTAGGTATAAATCGCTCTGAGCTGCAATTGTCCCTATCGCACGATGCGGGGGTAGGGTCGAGGTAAGGGAGGTTCAAACCTATACGTACACAAGCACTAGGGATGTAGTAATAGTCGATATTTTTGTCGATGCTCTAGTGATGTCCATCGATATCGATGTTTATTAAAAATATTAGTTATTTTTTTCAATCTTATGATTTGACCGCAGTATGTTTGTTACTTTTGAAGATAAGATTTTATCTATGGAATATAGACGTTTAGTTGCTACGACATATAGCAGCGATTATACAGAACATCGTGTTGTATCCGCAGACATCTAAATGAGTTAGGCACAGAATAACCAATTAGCATAATGCCCAAGTAATCCGGTAAGGCTCAATTCTACGAAAGCATAATTCTATGAAGGCCCAATTCTCAAAATGGCAACATAATTTTGATTAGAAATTTTCTAAAAAAATCACACATTAAATACTAATAAGAGCTTACCGGTACCTAAAACAACCTCCTTTAGCGAGTTAAGTACATCATAACTTTTACTATGGGACCGACCAGAGCCGAATCCGCGAGAAATATCAACTATACTTACCTACCATAGAAAAAGTCCGTTGATAATGGACAAAGTGTATGGAACAGCTGGTTTTTATCGCCAATTCGGAGTTAGTTGCTCCCATAGTAAAAGTTGTTCTTTTTAAACCTTAACAATCGCTAATTATTGCGCATGTGTGCACAATGCCGACGCCGCGTGGCGTAGTGGTAAGCACAGGCGTGCACGTGGGAGGCATGAGGTTGGCGGGCGGCTGTGCCCCGGTCTTGTCTCTCAAACTCAATTTATATATTGCAACATATGAAATTTACATGCGGTTTTTATAACATGTTTTGTATAGTTATACATATGACCCTATAAGGGTATGGCAATTTTATTATTTGTATTAGAACGATTTATTATTACGTTTTCTAGATTAACGTTAAAAAATTCGTCTAATGTATAATAACATTTCGATAATAGGAAAATTTTTAGTTGTTTTATGAAACAGTTTTATCTTTCGATATCTTTTAAATTATTTGGCAATTTATTAAATATTTTTATAGCCATAGAATTTGGGCTAGAACTTGTGCATTGTTCTCTCTGGCCCCTGCGCATACCTATATTTTGCCTTTTGCACAGCATTCTGCGCCTAACTTTTCATCCGCCGACTTGTGTGGCGCGGATCGTAGGTGAGATCCATTCGAGAAAACAGCCCCATCGGCTATCCGTCCATTGAACTACGTGCCTTGCCCTCTGTCATTTTAACTTGCCAATCCACTGAGTTTTGCTGAAAAGTTCAAATACTTAGAAGTGTTTCAATCAGTTTGTCTCTACCTATTTTGTAGATATTCTATCCTGTATTTCTATGGTGTGTGCCCTATCCACTGCTGCTTTAATTTGCTAATTGTTATAACTTTTTTTTAACGTATTTAAATTAGAACCAAAGTATGACAAGCAGTTCTCCAAACAGTAAGCCTAGCATCTGATCTGTTTAATTGAATTCTCAATTCAATTAAACAGATGCGAGGTACGAGTACACTTCGCTGTGATGCGCTAATTATTGTACATATGTGCACCATGCCGACGCTGCGTGGCCTAGTGGAGTGCACGGACGCAGGGAGCGCGCAGGAGGCATGAGTTTGGCGGGCGAGTGTGCCCCTTTCTGGCTCCCGCGCATGCCTATATTTTGCCTTTTGCGCAGCGTTCTGCGCCTAACTTTCCATCCGCCGACTTGTGTGGCGCGGATTATACGTGAGATTCATTCGAGAAAACAGCCCCATTGGCTATCCGTTCATTGAACTATGTGCCTTGCCCTCTGTCATTTTAACTTGCCAATCCACTGAGTTTGGAGAGAGCTCAAAAGTTCAATTAGGATTGCTTTAAATTTTATTTTATTTATTCATACACAAAACAAATCACAATCGTTACAAAAGTTCAACTTAAATATAATTATATTATGGTCTGGATTGTAATTCAAATATATGTGTACACAGAAAAAGTAATTGAATGAGTGCTTTAAATGCTTTAATCAGTTCATATCTACCTACTTTGTAGGTGTTCTATCCTGTATTACCTACTATGGTGTGTGTCCTACCCACTGCTGCTTTAATTTGCCAATTGTTTTAGTTTTTTAAACGTGTTTAAAGTATTACCAAGGTATGACAAGCCGTTCTCTAAACAGTAAACCTCGCATCTGTTTTATTGAATCCTCTATTATTTTTTATACTATGGAACTAATAGCGGAATGAAAATATGGTACGAGTAGGTACCATATAAAAGGCCAGACGTTTTAGATGTGCAGGTATACAGTAATATAACGAGACCCTATTACTAAGACTCCTCTGTCCGTCTGTCTGTTGGTCACTAGGCTGTACCTATCTCATGAACCGTAATAGCTAAACAGTTAAAAATTTGCACAGATGATGTATTTCCGTTTCCATTATAACAACAAATACTTACTAAAAATAGAATGAAATAAATATCGACTTCAACTGTGTACAGAATTCGCGCGGATCGATGTAGCATTTTTCACATTATTGTTGATTTATCAAATATGGCTCAGCCGATTTCAAGAAAATTTAAATGGGACCAACTTCGACGTATACCCTTTCCAATAAAAAAAATATACGCGTCAAATTGCGTACCTCCTCCGTTTCATCGGTCAAAAAATAGAATAAAATAAATATTTATTCATACAACAGATGTGAGTTTTTGCACGATAATTATTAATAATCACAACAGGTAGACGTTTAACATATTCTCAGAGTATTTAGTAATATAATATTTCAATTTAAAAAACAAATAATTGAAATAGGAGTACATAATTGGCTCCCATACGGTACGAACCCTTTTAAGCGCGAGTCCATATTTATTTTAGTTTGTAGAAGAACTATGTTAGATATTTAAATAAAAAATAATTAACTTAAAATTAGAAAGAAGTGATTTCAGTCAAAATATATAATGTAAACTGCAACGCCTACAGAAATCAAATAGCCAAATTGCTACTTTTACTCCCTGCTTTGGGTTCAAGATCAATTGTTTATGATGTTAGTTGGGTACATTTTATGTTTTTGTACAACAATAATAAAATAATTTGAAAGAAAATAAACAAGCCTATAAAAAAATAACCTATGTCACAAATAATGTCGCTTCCTAATGGCAGAAATATAAATAATCATTGGCAGGATTATTTTTGTTTGCTTTCCGCCATACCTACTAGGAAACTAGATTATACGTAGAATACGCGTAAGAAAGCTCTACGTACGGCCAAAATCAGGAACAAATTCTATGCTGCCAGGGAATACGGAATGCTAGTGAAATAACGTACGTGGCGCCACGACTCGCGCGCAGAGTTATCTTATGCGCACTCTACGTAATATCATATTTTGCTACAATTCAAAATCAAATTTCGGTCGGCCACGGCTGGTTCTTTGAGGCGCGGGCGGGGTGCGGCGACAGTTCGAGCGCAGTACGCACACAAATACAATTGCATCACACACACATTGAAGCTCCCTGGTTTGGGGGCATCGCGACGGCAATAGTTTAGTCCAAATACCTATTTCTCAATTTCTTCGTCACTAGGCTACCCTCTTAAAGGAACTTGACTATTAGCATTGACTTTCATGACTAGCAACACGGCTGGGGGTAAAATACCTACAGTTAGTCTATGACTAATTTTACAAGCGATATCAGTAAAATGATTGTGGAAGTCAATAAAATTAATTAATACGATAGTCGTACTCATCCATCTGATGATATTGGTTATGATAATAATAATTGCGTGTCTATAAAACATTAGAATTTTTATATGCAATCTTACAACGTCTTCTACTTAGTTTTTTTGTATTATTTCTACTGTGGATGGTTAAGATGAAAAAAAAAACTGACATAGGTACTTTAATAGACCTATGTAGTTATTAGCAATGATATTAATGAAAATTTCAGTTAACCAGAAACTATACTTATTATACAATTTATTGTTGTAGCCCATGTCACTCATTGCCATAATTATAATACGAGTCAACAAGTCAAAGTTTATAAGCATTAGGTTAGAAAAATAAAAAATCACAAGCCTAAAAAGTACTCATGGCCACGTTATAAAACAATGTGGGTAGGTCATTCAAAAATAACAATCTAAATAGGCAATAATAAAGCAACGTTACATTCTAGAAAATCTAGAACATGCTAAATGTTGTTTACAATTTGTTTGCGAACCAAAATGTTGGTCACCCATGTTGTTTGGCGCTTGTCCCATTTATACACTGCAGTCAGATAGGACCTGTAATATTCCATGCGGCTACAAGACAATTTATTAAGTGATTTATGTCAACATAATAAGTTTATCGGGGGTCAGGCAAGCACAAACAGCCAGATGGATGTGTCTATAATATAATAGATTGGGTTTGATTGGTGTACATATTTGTATAATAGTGGATGCACACTGACGTTTTGCCCGATTGGACGACGCGGCGACGTCTATTCAATGACGCCAGTTTAGCCACTTTGTCGCTAGAAGTGGCGACTTTTCTTTGTTTTAGCGTACAAATAAAACTAGTTTAGCGACTTATTTGATTAATCAGTATTTTTGGTTACCTATAATAATTATTTTCAAACAAAAATTGTGTAAAATATGGAGTTGGAACTTGACTTTACTAAAGTGACTATACTGACATTATGATATTAATTGGATAATTAACGTGTCCAATTTAGCGACTTTGTCTGTACAATGGCGACAAAAATAGTTTGGTAACTCATCTGGTGAAGTATTAGTGGATTTATCTAGAATCACATTATATTTTTGGTTATTATTTATCTTCAAACAAAGAATATGTAAAATAAGGATATATAAGGATAAATAACTTAAGGAGATAAAACTTAACTTCACTAAATTGAAAAAACTAACGACGTCCATTCGAAAGCATCGTTAGTGGAGGACCTTATTAGTTCTAATTCTAATAATGTAGTTGTACCCCCCGGGGCTTCGATACAATAGAGAATACTAGATGTTTGTTTGTTTCACTGATGATATCTACGAGTATTTATTAGGACCACGATAGGTTACTTATCTTATGCATTTGCATGTAGAATAACACGATAATTTTATTGTAATTCTAGAACTTATATCAGTTAACGGAAAAGCATAATATGGTAGGTCATGTCTTCCTATAAATAGTTTTAATAGAGTGCCTATATAGTGTTGTTATCGACATATTTTATTGGTATTCAAGTTAATTTATCATTTCGTGTTTTTTTTTTCATTGAAGACATAATTACTATCAATTCATTTTATTGAGTAACTTGATTCATCATAATTTTTTTTAGCTTCTCAGTAAAACGAAAGCATCAATCAACCCATTTTAGGAATATTTCGCATTTTCAACTGACTTTCAAAGCAGTAAATTCTTAAAAATTAGCCAAGTACGAGTCGGGCTCGCGCACGAAGGGTTCCGTACCATATGTGAGCCCTCTTAGCCCCATTTCAAGCATCTACCTGTTGCCAATATTAATATCGAGCAAAAAATGGCAAAAAAATCACGGTTATTGTATGGGAGCCCCCCTTAAATATTTGTTTTAATTCGTTTTTAGTATTTGTTGTTATAGCGGCAGCTGAAATACATAATCTGTGAAAAACTGTCTACTCGTAGCTACAACGGTTCATGAGATACAGCCTGGTGACAGACAGCGGAGTCTTAGTAATAGGGACCCGTTTTTACCCTTTGGGTACGGAACCCTAAAAAGTAGTAAAAAAGTAGGGAATTCTCTATTTGTCATGTTTTTTTTTTATGTGGTTCTATGATAAGTATATGACTTTTGAGTTATGCATAAAAAGAGTATTTTACTGACTTCGACTAGATTGCTGATGTTTTCATATTGTATAAAGTTTTGAAGGTTGCAACGTTTTTCGTCAATAAATAATTATTTTTTGTATTGTTTCAGGCACACATCCAAATGGACTTTTTTACCGATTCACTAAATCGTTCCTGCTATCATCAGACTTTGAGACTGATAGTGTTCCAATAAAATGTGTGATAGCTTTTAATTAAGATTTTAATATTTAGGCAAAACTTGGGCCTCGTTAGGGCGTCCCGCAGACAACTGCGTCATAGTGTTTGATCAATCACAAATCCCGTTTTTAAATTATGACCTGTGTGTGCAGCCGCAAGTCTGTGAGACGCCTAAATTTGTATGAAGGCTGGCCCTACAAAATTGTACTTCTGCGTTATTAGTATTAACTTTAGAATATTTATTAAAACTAGTGATTTAGTGTAATTCGATATCATTTTAAAAATGAGACAAAATGCGTACTGATGATAAATTTTAATATTTTAGTATTATGATCTCGAGTTAAAGCTAATGTAAATTATTTTAAGTTAGTTGTAATTTTCGTTTATTTAGTTTTAGGTTGAACAAATTCTTAACTATTTTTGTATTAGCTGTTCAAGATCTGTTATGATAAAACTTTGAGTCTCTATTTTCTATGTATGTAATGTTTTTTAAATATATTTTAAATAACCGAAAAACTGTGTTTTAGTATATTAATAATACCTATCCGTTGATTTTCATTTCACGACAGCAATACCTACAAGCACTACAAGCAAGTGGGCATTTGTGTTACTTGTGAGACACTTGTTGCTGGCTTGGTAGTAAGGTGACCAGTTAACTAACACGACTTCTTTTACCTACATTGTTTTTGTTGGTAAAAATTATCGAGCAAATATCTATAGTCACAATCGTGCAAAATAAGTATCCGAGCCAAAACTCTGCCCAAGCTACGTAGTGGGCAGACTTTTAAGTTAAGGCGATTGCAAGCCGACTACAACACCGCGCGATGCCAAAGTGCTCGGTCACAAGAACCAATTAGGTGACATTACGTCGAGACTCGAGAAAACGGGTCATTGTGAATTATTTAATGTAACTATCTAAGTCGGTATGTATGACGGCGCTCGGACATTTTTTTTACTACTTTCACTTAGGGACTGTGGCTCTGTAGATATTTGCTCGAAGGTAAAAATCCATTTCAAAAAGGATTAGTTCGAAGTTGTTAGTTATATATTATAATATTTCTCATGAGTTTAGAACAGGCATCTTTTATTCAGCGTTGTACATAGATAGAATAAAACATAACATACATTTTAAAATTTAATTTAAATTTACCTAATTTCTTAAATATAATAAGGAAGTACTTAAAAATACCATTATCTCGTCACTCTGCGGGCGATATGTTTTGTGCGGCGGCAACCAACGTGTCGTGTATGTCTTTGGCGTAGGAGATTTGGAGGCGAACGGTGTTCAGGTACTGAGGGTAACTGAGTGTTGTTTCCTGTAATGATACCAAGAATCTATTTATTTTCACACATAATTAGTCATTACAACGACTGTGAGTGAGAAGCAACGAAATGCTAGGAAGAAAGTACCACCACGCCATGATATGGCCATCTTGGCCAAAAAATGGCAGTCGGAGGTGCTCGAGACGCTGTCCATCCTCGCGGGTGGTCCAAGAACTCGCATCTCCCAATCTCCCTGGAGGCAGTGTCCTCCAGCGCCCAGCTTCAGCAAGGAGGGAATCCTCGACGCTGATTCCTGACTTCCACAACTTCGGGAGGAAGAAGGACCCAGATTGATTGATTGCAACGAAATGCGAGGTGGAGCATTTATTTTTAATTTTTATCACGTTAATGGAGTTAATTTTACGGAGACCCAATGTTTTTCTTTGCTTCCTACAATTTTAGCTATAAAGGGTTATTTCTAGCCAATTAGCAACCTTTTAGGAGCTTATTCTGTACATCAAAATTAACAATTTTTGTTCTGCGACTTTTGTCAAAACTCGAAAAAAAATATCAGCTGTTCCATACATTTTATCGAGGGTGAACGATATTTTCTATGGAACAACAACTTTTTTTTGAGAATTAATAAAAGTTGTAGAACAAAAGTTGTTAGTTTTGATGTACAGAACAAGCCCCGACAGAACATCCTAAATACCTTATGAGTTCGTATTGTATCAATTTCATGTAGCTTCTGTGGTTCTCAATAATCTCACGTCAACTTTTCATCGTTTCCGCTAGGACGTTTTATATAAATGTATCTAGCCAGGCTGAAACTATACTATAGTTTTAATTTTTTGAAGTGGAACTTCTAATGCGACTTCCAACAAGGTTGCGTTAAACGTTTAATGCTACCATGGAAGGGGTATGAAAGAACTGTTGCGTCGAAGTTTCACTTCTTCCGCGCGGAGGAACTCCACTTGCATTTTTGATAGTTACTAAGGTACGCTTACAATTGAGAGGTCGTGGGTTCAAATTCCGGTCCCGTACCAACGAATTCCTTGGAATATATGTACGGATATATGGATAATTCCTTGGAATATATGTAGTATGATAATTTATATGTACGGAATTTCACACCACAGGCTTTTCGGTGAAGGAAAACATCGTGAGCCAACTGCATACGCCCGTAAAAGTAATTCGATGGCGTATGTTAATCCACCAACCCACACCGGGCCAGCGTGGTGGATATGGCCCAAATCGGCCCAATCACCCTTCATGGGTACACCTACGTCCTGCAGAGAACTATTAAAAAAGGCTGCCCCAGAAGGTTATATGGTTCCCTGCCTATTTCGGCTATGGCGATCTTCGATTCTGCTTTGACTACAGTTAGATAGGCTTCGTTCTGTGCCTTCATATGGCTGTAGTAGCCATTTTATATATTACTAGCGACCGGCCCCGGCTTCGCACAGGTGTATCCTTACATAGTATAAAATAAAGTCGCTATTTTTGTCTGTTTGTTTGTCTGTATGCTTAAATCTTTAAAACTACGCAACGGATTTTGATGCGTTTTTTTTTAATGGATAGAGTGATTCAAGAGGAAGGTTTATATGTATAATACACCTGTGCGAAGCCGGGGCGGGTCGTCTAGTTATGCATATAAACCTTCCTCTTGAATCACTCTATCTATTAAAAAAACCGCATCAAAATCCGTTGCGTAGTTTTAAAGATATAAGAATACATGGGGACAGACCGCGGGAAACGACTTTGTTTTATACTCGTACTATGTAGCAACGACCATTTATAGTATGGTTCGTCTATGTATGTAGTGATGTTACTCGGCGGTCGATTTCTAAGCTTGTCTCGCCTGGCGTCTAGATCGCGCCTTCTGCCGTCTTCAAACGTATAAAAAGAAGGTTACTGATTGAGTCAGGTATTGGTACATGAAATGCTTACCTGAGTGGTGGGTCCCGAGTCAAGCCTCGAAGGATACACCGACAGAGGAAGGTAGTGCGCGGCCGACTGCGCTTGTTGAATGCACGTTATCGCCGTACGCTGCAATCAAAAACGTAACTTTTAGGGTTCCGTACCCAAAGGGTAAAAACGGGACCCTATTACTAAGACTCCGCTGTCCGTCTGTATGTCTGTCACCAGGCTGTATCTCATGAACCGTGATAGCTATACAGCTGAAATTTTCACAGATTGATGTATTTCTATTGCAGCTATAACAACAAATAAACAGAATAAAATAAATATTTAAGGGGGGCTCCCATACAACAAACGTGATTTTTAGGAGTTTTTTTTGCTCGCTATTAATAATGTCAAGAGGAATGGGGCTAAGGGGGCTCCAACAGGGTACGGAACACTTCGTGCGCGAGTCCGACTCGCACTTGGCCGATTTTAACTAAGTTTAGGGTCAAGTTAAGGGTGATCTGCTCGCCCTGTACAAAGCCAAATAAAGGGGGTGATTCAGACCATCATTATGAACAACTTATACTATGTGGTCAACCTTGAATTCGAGAAAAAGAAATATCAGCAGCAATTTTAAATGGTGTTTATATAATTATTAACACCAACACCATACAAAAATGCAACATGAAAATGAAAAGATGTATGAATCAGCATTTTTTTTTTTGAAGTGAAAACTTCTTTAGCGGCTTTGTGCACTCACTTTTTGGAATAAAAAATGTTAAACTCGGTTCAAAACACGTCACCTGATCGAAAATTCGTAAGACGGAAGGATCAAGTTTTCACTTCTGCCGGCACCCCCGGAGTTGTTTTTTTTCTCGAATTCCGAGTCAACCCTATAGTAAAATTTGTTTATAATGATGTTCTGAATCATCTCTTTTCCACAACGGACAGAGTTCGAAACACTGCGTTCCATCACAGGTGTAGTTGACGTGGGCCAAAAAGCTGCTAAACTAAAATGGGATTGGGCAGGTCATGTGGTTCGTATGCACCCCGAAAGATAGGCCAGGATCGTCACACAGTGGGTACCGGAGGGCTCACGAAGGCAGGAAAGGCCTAAAAGACGCTGGCGTGCCGATCTTGACCTTTCCGGGAAGGTTGGCGGGATTTGGCTACAGAAAGCGATATATGGATGGAAGTTGGGGAGACCTTTGCCCAGAAGTGGGACAGCATAGGTTGAGAAAAAAAAATACAGAAGTTCTAGAAAACCCTGATTGATTTTTTTTTTTCTAATGCTAATAATGGTGGCGAGAAAAATTCCACAGTATAACGATATGAAATCACCTTATGATTCAGAGGAACGGGAGCAGCGCTGAGGCGCACGGTTTAAGCTGTCAAAGTCAAAAATACTGCAATGGGTGGGGTACTGATCTGCTATCACTACCAAACTAAGTATGACAAAAATCTACCGTCTTACCACAAAAGTTTTACGCACGCTTTAGACATTGTTTAGCAGTACAAATTGCACGGTTAAACTGTGTTTAAATCTTTTGTGGTAAGGCGGCTATATTTTAGTGGCCAGCTATTTCTAAAATTATGTCTAGCCCTTAAATGCATGACTCTTCAAAATTTCGATTTTTTATTTATTTTACAGAATTAATGTAGGTATTGCCGATATTGGTTTCAGTCCACAAATAAATAAATAATCGGCCAAGTACGAGTCGGACTCGCGCACGGAGGTTTCCGTACTGTATGGGAGCCCCCCTTAAATATTTATTTTATTTTAATTTTATTATTTATTATTGAAGTAAATATAAAACTAAATATTCTGTAAAAATTTCAAGCATCTACCTGTTACCATTATTAATATAGAGAGAAAAACGTCTAAAAAATCAGGTTTGTTGTATGGGAGCCCCCCTTAAATATTTATTTTATTCTCTTTTTAGTATTTGTTATTATAGCGGCAACAGAAATACATCATCTGTGAAAATTTCAGCTGCCTAGCTATCATGGTTCATGAGATACAGCCCGGTGACAGACAGACAGACAGACGGACATCGAAGTCTTAGTAATAGGGTCCCGTTTTTCCCTTTGGGTACGGAACCCTAAAAACACACTGGGTTTGTAGACTTTTGGCAACAAAATGCATTTAAGGGCTAGATAAAATGTGTCTTCACATTCGATTACGTCTCAATAATTATATTTATATTCAAAAATGAAAATTATATGTATCAATGTATAACATGTACTTATATACATGTTAAATAATGAGTGTGTTTACAAATGCACGTAAAATTGTTGTTTAGTAAAAAAAAAAAACTATTGATTTCCCTAATTTCATGTAATTTGTCATTGATGCATTTTGTAAATTATCTTTCTCTAATATTCTTAAGTTTTTGTTTATAAAGTTTATTGACACTACAAAACTTGTATGAATTAACTTACAGTAACTTTTCTACTAGATGTTACATGATTTATTCACATTGAAAGTGGCAAAAGGATACTAGAAGTACATTAGTGTTGACAAACGATAACAACTTATGTATAAAGCATCGGAGATATGGGAGCAATGAAATGGTGATTAGACAGTTGCCAGGTCAATAAGTCAATTGTTGCACTTAGATTGATATTTACATAAATAATATGATATGATATCTCTGTACATTGTTGGTGAAATATTATTTACTTGGATTTCCAATAAGTCGGAATTTATCGGGGAATCCATCATAAAGTAATTTCCATTTTGTTTACCGTTATCGTAAGGGTGTATTTCCACTTGTATACCATTATCAGACATCAACAAGTGGAAATAAACAAATGGTAAACAAGTGGAAATACATGTATTTCTATCCATTTATAACAGGGAAGGTACAGTGTGTGTATTATATTATAATGTGTATTTTCACATGTTTGCCATTTGTGTAAGGGTGTATTTCCACTTGGCAGTGCTAAGCTGTACTAATAACTAAGCTTGATTGATGGATTTCATTGAAAGCTTCAGTTAGTGAACTTATCACTTCCCAAGTGGAAATAATTGGCCAAGTGTGAGTTGGTCTCGCGCACGAAGGGCTCCGTGCCATATGGAAGCCCCCACTTAATATATTATAATTTAATTTACTTAGTTATTTATTTTTGAACATAATATTCTGTAATTACTTACTGTATTTATTTTACAACTTAATATTCTGTGAAACTTAATATTTTATATTTTAATTTAGTTATTTATTTTTGAACATAATATTCTGTAATTACTGTATTTATTTTACAACTTAATATTCTGTGAATACAAGTATTTCAAGCATCTTCCTGTTGACGTTATTAATATCGATAAAAAAACACGTCTTGTATGGGAGCCCCCCTTAAATATTTAATTACTTATTTTTGAAGTGCATATTTAACTAATAAATATTCTGTGAATATTTCAAGCATCTACCTATCACCGCAAGAATAAATGCACTACACACACAATTTCACTGCAAGAATAAAGAAGAATAAATGCAAGAATAAATAAATACTAAATACCGTTGTAACGTTCCACGTTTGTGTGTTTCAGTGTTTAACATAGTATATTATGTATATTATTATGTAGATGCTTGGTCTCTCACATTTGGAATCAATAAATCTTGAGAAATTGGTTCTAGATTTGTTGATTATGACAGAGTTACATATTTAGAGTCTAAATAGGTAAATTTAGTCCACTGAATGTTCATTTAGGTATATTAGGAAGTAACAACCGAATTGGTAGTGCGATATAGTTAATTAATTAATAGAAATAATTTTGAGTTAGCGTTCCGTTATGAAATTTCAGTGGAATTTTATACTAACTAAAATAAGTACCTGGTTAAGCCCTTATCATAAAGAAGACGACTTAGAAATAAGCCTGAGGACGTTAGAAGAGTCCAGCAGCATTGAAGAAGAGGATCAGCTCACCCAGCTGGTTATACAGGAAAAACAATCCAGCGGTAACTTGTCAAATAACCTGAAAAAGAAAAGGGATTCATTTGAAACACAAAAGAATTATTATTATCACAAGCTAGGAATAGTTAGAGATAAAAGACTGCCAAATGATTGATAGTATTATGTTAGAACATTGTAAGGAATCACCTTTTTCAATTAGCCTTTGGGAGATTTGATAGCTGAATAAGTGTTATTTTACAGCCACGCATAACACAACACTTAGGGAACGCAAATTATATCACATGGGACTGAAATTACTCAAACACAGATAGGTACTAACTATTATAAAGTAAACATTAGATACAAACCTTGGAATTAATCTGTGGAGATGATAACAATTTCCATTTTCAGATGTTAAATGATCCTCTATCTAGGACTTCTAAACAATCTGATAGATTTCTAATGTGCAAAATCATCTTTCAATCGGCTGGAGCTTTACTGAAACATAAAAAAACAATTCATAAGAACTTACAATCATGTTTCAATCATTGCTTTATAGAATGTTAGAAATAACCTCAAAATCTCGGGATCAGTTTTGTAACAAAAACAATACTTAATCAGGAGGAATATGGGCTTATCAAGGTCCTGATAGTTCAAAACAAACAAAAAAGAGATTCCTAAGGTAGCTAACACCAAAGGGGTAAAGTATTTCTACCAAAATAGGGAGAGTACTTTCTTGTTGAAGTTGGAAAACAATCTAGATTGAGAAAGTAACTTACCTTGGTAACCTAGAATCACCGAGAAACTTCAATTTAAAGTAAAAGTAGCAGTAGTATTGTAGAATTATTGTTAATTCTGCATAAATTACGATGAACGATAGGGTTTGAGAGCAACAATTGTGAAACAGCGAAAAATTAAGGTTATATTTCGGTCGACCATATTTCGATTACGCTTATGATTCGTTTTCGTTCGATATAAGGGTGAAATTTGTTTGACTCACGAGCGTGCGTCATTCTTCGTTATGAGCGTTGGTCACAGGGATACCATATAATAGGATTACGATTCGTATTTCGTTTGATCTAAGGGTGAAAATCGTTTGACAGTATGACCAACAGGCATTTCTCACTCACTTATGAACATTTGTCCCTACAATGATGAACGTCAGTGCCAAGGATAGATTATAAAAGGGAGAGCGGAGGCAAAATCATTCATTCAGAGTTAGGTTTTCAGACCAGTAACTTGTGCGTGAGAGCTTATAACGATTTTTAAGGCGGACCTTTGCAGAATTACGATTCCAATCTGGTCTATTTCGCCATTATTTAGATTTGCGAATTTTATAAAAGCTCTTCAGCCAAGTTCTCGTTGTGAGAACAGTCTTTGCAAGTTTCCTTGTAAATGTCAGTGTAATTGTGAGATTAGCTGAGTTTGTGTAAGGGAGGGTTGTTTAGGCGCGATTCCAGTGACCTATTTAGGTTACCTAGCTCGAAGATAATGAGTTATCGTGGGTTCTTAGAGTGGTTAGTTTCGGGTGGATGGTATGCCACATGGCAGACAACGCCACTATCCGAGCTAGCTGTTCGAGGAAATCGCAATAAGTCATCGATTGGGTAAAAGCTAATCACGCACTTCGCTGTAGTTCAGCCAATGACTCCAAAGTGGTCGGCGGGTTGAACCCCACATTGCACATACTGCCTGGCAGTATAGTGGGCGGATACCTTCATTCCCGGGCTTAGAGTAGGCTGTCAATGTGAGGTCATTGGCAGGTGGATTAGTTTGACCCTTTCAGTAGGGATAATCCATGTTTTACCTCCTACTGGGATTCGGCTTCTTCTCTTTGACGTCAGGCCTTCGGTTTCCTGTGGATTCTGTTAGGCACGTGGCTTACACACTGATTGTATCTGAGACTAAGTCGTTTTCTGGTTGTCCCAGGGATAGGAGAAGCTTGCGTAAGCGATGGGGCGTACGCGTTGCTTCTGTAGGGAATTTAGGGGCTATAGGCTCTCCCACGGACCTAGCCAGTCCAAACTTTAGGTTGTCGGTTAGCGGACACGGAACTTTGGATAGGGGAAGTGTCCTTGTAGAGGGGAATTATTTTTTTTTATATTTTTTTTATTACGGGGTAGTGGGTGTCGTGTAGAATAGGGACGTCATAGAGTTAGGGTGATAGGTAGGGGAGCGTGCTCTTTTCTCACAGGGTAGAGGAGGCATCAGCTCACCAATAGGATCGTTTTACGGCTAGGTTTTAGGTAGGTTTGTGGTTAAAAACGAGTTTAGCTTCCATTTTAAATTTTCAAAATACGAGATACATAGCAGTTTTGTAGAACTGGCAACTAAAATAAGCAAATAGCTATTTAGTTGTGTCATTAAGAAAAAATATTGTGATTCAGAACTGTCAGTGTCAAAATATAGTGACATTTGAAATTGCCATTTAGTGGGGGAAAAATTCCCATAATTTGTTTAAGTTCTTTGAGAATTGAATGGTAAATGTTAATAATCTTGCTAAAGAGAATTAGTATATTTTGGTCATATCAAGGATCCAATTTGGTGATAAATTGCCAGTACGAATTGTACTCTAGATTTCCCTGTTACAAAATAATTTTGTTTCATAAATGCAAGTAGACAAGTAAATTTCATACCTATCTTGCATTATTCATTGAGATAGAAAAATGTGTTGGAACAATTTGAGACCTAGGTTTTTCTAGAATCAAAGACGGCCTAGTTTTATCTAAATGCAAGTAGACAATCTAAATTATACCTACTTTGCATTGATTTATGTGAATCTATATAAAATTATGTTTGCTGTTATAATCAGATCACAACTATTGTATTGATAGATTTTCATTAACTCTATGGAAATGGTCATAACCTTAACTTTGAATATATTGATCATAAAACAATAAAGAGATATCAGCTGACGAAAATAGTTACAAATGCTAACTAGTCGGTTGTATTAATCCACAATTATAAAAAGCTTTGGCTGAACTATTAATGATGAAACTTTGAGTAACATATAGATTACCAATTTCCTTGTTAGATATCATCTGACGAAAATAGTTACAAATGCTAACTAGTCAGTTGTTGTGATCAGCAATCATTAAAATTATACTGGCTGAACTATTTATGATGAAATTTTGAGTAACAGATAGATTACCGATTTCCTTGTAGAACTGTAGCAACAGTCTGAGGAATTTACATATTATTGAAGTATTTTGTACTTTAATGCTAGCATGGCAATTTTGGTCTTGTAAACACTAGGTCAAATTGAACCTTGTCCTAAAACCCTAGGCAATTATGAAAAATAATAAAATTCTAACGATTATCCGTGAGTTTTGGGATCTTTGATGAGGTCAAAATAATAAATTCAATAATAAATAACCTATTGATTTATGATGGGAAACACATTGTTTCACACCTTTTGAACATTATTATTCAATGAGATTTATTAACATTTGGCAAGTGAATATTGCACTATTATGTTTAACATATTATGACATTGACAGCATTGTATACTATTAATGTATTGTATAGCCATAGTGGCCGTATTATAGCTGGCTGAAATCTGAATGTTCGAATAATACATTTACAACTGAAATTAAAGCAGTGGTCGAATAGATAGACTTTGCTCAAATTACAATAAATGTTTCAAAATGCACAAGATTATGTGTATGTGGCGACGCCAGGCTCTAGTTGGTAAAACTTTGCCAGGCCAAGCAATGCCGTGCCTTATTGGGTTTCTTTAGCCGAAAAGGAAAAGATCCTGATTCTTTAGTGCAAAGTATAAATTTTACTATCTTAGAAACTCTGGTCAGTTGCTACTCAGATCACCCCAGAACTAACCTTTGAGTGAAGTCCTTCTATGAATTTATTTATGCGTCAAATAATTTACTTCTGAATTCTACTTTTAATGAACATTCTGATGTCTGCCTGTGTTAGGAACTCTAATGAATGTGAGAGACCTAGGTTTGATAGATTTTATCTTAAGTAAGATTCGATAGTCGATATGGTTTATTGTACCACAAATATGTATAGACATTTAGGTCACAATAGGGTTAGGCTCAAGTTAGGCGAAGTAGGCATGCATTCTGCAAGCTAGTTACCAGTAGGACTGTAGGCATTAGGTAGATAGGCTAAATAGGTAGGGAATAGGTGACCTTTTTATTCTGGTTTACCAGGATTTGAAGGTCGCCGCAAGTAAACCTGGCCCGTGCCCCTCATGTATCACCACATGAGGTTTTGGGGGGCTGGATGTCTGTTATGTGGGACATCCAGCAGTGGGGCCTAGAGAACCGCGACTCTAGGATGTGGGAAACTTTGCAAAAAATAGTCCGTCTCGTCCCCTTATTTGTTGACATACCTATGACCGACAAGAAGTAATATTGACAGAAATAGCATAGCCCTTCAGGCTGAACTCCTCGTAATAAGCGGAGGGGGCTATCCAGTCAGGGTCGAATGCCACTGATCGGTACGGCGGCGGAGTGCCGATCCATAGCCGCTTTATTTGTTTCCCATAGTAAAACCTAAATTTCATATAAAAGGATCAATTTTGAGAATTTTCAATTATTTGACTGAAGGTATCAAAACCTTGCCTCTTAGACTATAATCAGCTCCCTACAGTTCCCAAGTCATTCATTATACATCTTAGGTCTCACCTCATAACCTCAAAACCTAAGATCTAAGACTCTCTCTAAGAACCTAAGACTAGGAAATGATGTAGCAATAAGTAAAGTTCATTAGAAACTAGCTCTGTGTAAATTGTTGGTTTTGTAGGATTTAGGTTAAAGTATCTTAACATTTTACAATTCTAGGAAATTTATTTTACTTTTATAATACTCTATAAAGCGTACAAATAGGTAGGAGTCTCAAATCTGTTTGGATTTCTGCGATTCACAACGTAAGGTCCTCTACTAACGATCACTGGCCAAATTTAGTATTAAGTAGATTAAAGTACGGATAATTTAATTCTTATAAGCTCAACAGTAGGCTGAGATAGCGTAGGAATCGTTTTCATAAGTAACGTCTAGAGTAAGAGTACCACTTCCAGTTCAGGGTTAAGATCTAGCAGACCACCACTTTAGGGTTAAGAAATACTGAGGGTCTAAATTATCCTAGAGTAAGCAAAATTACACGCTTGCAGAGCGAATTACATTTAGCTTTAGTACGAATTGATGTAGGTCATTTAGTAGGATAGTTAAATAGTTTAGCTGTAAGGTAGACTTGTATTGAAGATAGGTTTTAGCTTAGGCTTTCGGTTTAGGCTAGGCTAGGCAGGTTACAAAAAAATTCGGTGTAGGATAGGTTAGGATGTTACAAAAGATGATGGCCGTGACCAGGATGTATTCTCTGTTAATTAATAATAATTAATAACAATTAATAATAATAAAAAAAAAAAAAAAAATGTTTCAGTAGTGGGTAAAAGGTTAAGATTAGATAAAAGGTACATAGTCATGTCTAGAGTCTAAGATTTTGAGGGGCGTACAGAAACATTCAATTCATTTTATCAATTCAATTCCGGTTGTCAATTCAATACAACTCAACTGGTCTATGATAATAAATAAATTATTAAATTATTCTTATTACAATAAATTGTTTATTAATTATTACAATAAATTATTCTTAATCTTATTCTTATTCTATGATATCAATTTGTCTATGATTTTACGTGATACTTTAAGTTACTGTACAAGTACAGATTACATCTTAATAGGACTAGTCTAGGCACTATTATGTCATGTTATTATGCCACCTTAAATTGTCTGGAAGAAATATAGGACCGCAGAGTACACTACTACGAGACGCATATAGTATTGATTGACTAGTGTTTCACTAGGTATATTTTGTAGTTAAGTAATTTTTCTACTCAATTTTAGTACATAGTATAAACTGGCAACACAAAAATAAAATAGGAGAGGTTTCTAAAGTATTGGCGTACATTTTTAAGGCTTAGAAATGGTTCCCCCAAATTTTCTAATTTTTCCCCAACTTTGAGGAAATTGTTCAAAAAGTGACAACCCTTTTTCTGATTAATTTTACAAAATGTTTTGCAATTTGCATAAAAAAAGGTATTAATAACAGAATAAAACCGTAAGAAAACACTAATTGCGTTTGCATAAAATAATATTCTAATGGAAAATCGCTATTTCAATAAACGAGTAAGTAATTTTTGTGGACGATTTATGCTGTTTTGATCAATAAATCAATAACGTTTTCCTTTATCGATTTTGGTGTTTATAAGTGCAATTAATTTCAGAAATCAAGTAACATTGCTGCCGGTTGAGAGAAGCTACTGGTTCTAGGACAAATAACACGGTTACTTTGCAAAATAGTTATCAAAATCCTCAAGTCAAAATGCAAGGTGTTGTTGCTATTGTAAACAAGAGACTGCAGTTAAATGGAGGCGTAGCAGCTTGTACACAGGAAACAGATAGAAACGGATCCAGTGCAGCCTGTGTACCTAGTGATTTTATGTGATATTCGTACTAAGTTCTAGGTAGAATTTAACAAGATATTATGTATTATCAGCCCTGGTTAGTGAAGCGGAAAACATTCTTTTAATAACTAAGATGGAGGGTGTTGTAGCAATTATTGATATACTGTGTATTTTAAGCAGTTAAGGGGTTTTTATTTGAGGCTAATAGTAAGGGTTTTTAATCAACTTTGAAAGACCATGACCAAGTCTTGGTCAAAAATGTTGTACGTGAAAAGTGGTCGAACCTAGATTTGAGACGTTTAGTTACACTTAGTTTAGAAATGCCTAGATAGAACCATTGCAAAAACCTTAGAGCGTGGGTTGTAGGTATATACATAACAAGTAAGTAAGCGAAGTTTTATTGTACTAATGTGAGAAAGCCACCGCAGTTAGGTTGAACATGAAATTTTGATAACAAGTATCTAGCGATGCTTAATAGTTTTCCATAGGTTAAAGTTTACGTTAGGAAAAGCATCAGAAAACCCTTAAGGTTTAACAATATAACATACAGGGGGGCGATAGTTTGACTTGAGCCTTGTTTTGAATGTTTGATAACGCTGGTTGCGCCTGATTTTGTATTTTGTTTTGTTCCGGAGAGATAAAGAAATCCTGTATGAATAAATATCTACTAGGGCGTATCTGTAGAATTAAAATAGATAAACAGATAATTTACTTGCGAACATGTAATGCTAGGTCTAGCTGTTGAATTTATTTTGTTGCTTTATGACACATATTGATAGTATCTAATTGTTTGCTAATACGAACTTTACAGTCAGTGAAATAAGTGTAATAAGAAATATTATAGTGTAAATAGGCTATACGTTGATCAGTTGTGTATATTAATGTATTATTGAATTGTATTAAATGAAAATCTTGTACCAAATCTGAATTTTCCTTTTGACACACCCTTATATATAGGCCTATTATGTTAGCGCCATCTGTGCGAAACTGCTCGAATTAACGTACCTTCTCATTTGGTGCGGACCGCATAGCGTTTATGATCAATAACTATCGAAGAGATAAAGCGACACCTAGTGGCTGTTGTCGTGATTTCAATTTCACGCAAATTATTTTCGTTGGGTTTTTTTTCAAAACATTACTGCCTTACGTTTTCGAAACTAAAATAAAGCGTAATACCTATACAATTAGATTTCGTTAGGCATAGGAAGCGTTATGCAACCGAACCAAAACGTTGTTAGAAGCTTTTTGTTTTTGTTTTGTTAGTTATAGAATTTTAACAGTCAACATTACTGATGTCAAATTGTTTTATGTGTAATATTCTTCTGTGAAACACTGTATAGATTTTAGTTATCTGAAAGTAAAATTTTATTATTATTATAAAACGTCATTTCAATAATATATCTAAAGAAAAAAAGAGTGCAAAATTAGAACAGTCAACGATGACGTAATAGGAACTAAAATGAATGTAATTTGTGTTTCTTAAATTCGTCACTTGTTACTAAGACCTATTAGCGTAATTGGGTAGTGCATTGACTTTAGTTCTGAGACACCGGGTTCGAACCCAGGGTGGTGTTTATGAGATGTTATTTTTGTGCGTAATTTTATATCATATAGTTAGTATTCCTTAATTTCGTAAGTCTTACCAAGAACTTATTAGCGTAGCGGTTCAAGGTGTCGGTTTTAAACCAGCTGTAACTAGGTTCGGTTCTAAACAGGAGTAATAGTTCTTTTTGCACTTTCTTTTTTCTAGTTTTGATCATTAGAATAGCGCACAATACGTAAATTATTAAAAAAGTGCATATTAAGGAAATTAGTAGAGGTTTCTTAGGAATTTTCGTGTAAATTCATTTCATGCTTACAATACACAATAGTTCAAAGTCGCATAATTTAAGATGAAGATAGTTTGTACTATGCGCGGAAAAGCTGTATATTCGAAAAATAAAATAATCTACAAGTTAAGGGAGGCTTTTTCTGAATTTATAGGACAAGAAACCTTGCTTATGATTGATAGATAGGAAAATGTTGGTTGCATTCGTAGACAGAACCATGTACTTAGGCCGTTCTACACAATTGTTAGGACCATGGAGCTATAATTTTGTATTTTAGTCACATGTAAAGGGCCATAGAGTTACAGACGTTAGATGTGCTACAATAAAATTTTGTAAACAAAGTAGGAAGTAGTTTTTTCAACGAAGAAACGCGTTATTAATTTGCGAGCAGATAATTATTATGTGCCTAACTTTCATAAAATACAATGTAAATTAGTTCGATTTTGTGTCCAGAAACGAATAGTATATTTATTGTTATTCACACAACGGAATAAAATAGACTTAAGTAGTTAGAATTAGAGGATTCTACTAGGATTAGAGTAAATAAGATTTATTGAGAGGTTTGTGGATCGGGGCTTTTCAAATAGAGAGGTTTTCT
Organism: Hypomecis atomaria; assembly: GCA_964007245.1. Lineage (NCBI taxonomy): Eukaryota > Metazoa > Arthropoda > Insecta > Lepidoptera > Geometridae > Hypomecis > Hypomecis atomaria. The sequence continues at coordinate 10,570,993 of OZ023294.1, read as the reverse complement.
ATCTTCTTATAACACTATTTAATAATATTATTCTTTTATGTTTTACATTTTACGATACAACCATGCCGGACATCTTTTTTCCGAGAGAATGTATTTAGGGTTGCTCCAACTTAAACTAAAATTACGACTAAATAAATTAATGATGATACCAGGGTGTGGTGTGCATTGTAATATCAATATTTAATCAGATTTACACATTTACTGCTAACTGCACAGTTTAGTGAATAAATAGACGTACCATCCACACTGACTGGTTGTATCTATGTCTTAAAGTAAAATACTGGTATGTTTAATGTACTCAATTTATGTGTTTTACGTTGTAAGTCTGTGCGCCGTAGCACACCTCTTGTGTAAAAGATTACGAACGGCAGTGCGTAAATTAAGAAAGATTTGTGTACCTATTATTTTTACGTTACCTATATACTTACCTGAGTATTTAGATAGGCCATAAATTAGTAGGTAACAGCATATTTGTGGCATAGCGGGGCGTTATGTAGCGTCGTTTCGATTTGATCGTAGTTTACCTTGATGACAAAGTTGTTATTGATTTTACAATTAGAAAAGAAATTCAATTACGCTGTGTCTAGAAAAAAGAGGCTCTGAATATTATTTGAATGATGTAAAATTTTATCTCTTTCAAGCAATGGTAAAATTATATTTCAATGTAATCTTAGGGATAAGTTATTTTTAAGTTCTCTAGTATAAGTTAGTCTGTATACAATGACGTTAACTTTAGTTATAAAAGTTATATAAATACGGAAGTAGGTACATTCGTACTTTTCCAAATTAATTTAATGGGGGGGGTTTTGATGCAAAAATTGGCTCGCCCTGAATTCAGAAGGCGGTGATTTGTCGTTAAAAGTTGGCGTGCAGACGGTGCAAGGGATTATGGAATATTTTGATATTTTAGGAAGGAACAGCTAGAAAGTCGATGCCTGTAAGTTGATGAATGTCTTAATCAATTTAAATAAGAATGAAAGGAACTAAATGACAATATCATAGCTGGGATTTGGGGCGGTTTTTCAGGATTCGAGTACAACAAAACACTACACTTACAAATTGACCTTTAAGAAAAATAGGAGTTAGGTTAGGCAAGCATATGCAAGTCACCAAATATGGTTGTTTTCTTAGGGGTCTTGTACTCTACAGGGTATGAAAATCTGAACTGGCACACTGCACACTCTCCAATTGCAGACGATCAGATTTTAGCTTTATCCTTTGGCGGGACGTTAGGGCATGCAGGATTTCCGTTTTTTCTGTGGACAATTTCCAGAATTTGCAGAAAGATTTGTATTCGGCTTCACTTAAACGGAAAGTAGGTTTAACGTGTTGAGGAATACAAATAATCACTAGGATTGATCCAGTCTCACAAACTGGGTTCTTGGCAGATATCTGACAATTTAGCAGATTGACTGTTCTCTCTTCATGACCGAAGCGTTAACAAGCCATTGGTTCAAGGTTACTTGATGGTTGTCGGTATATTGGTCTAAAAACACACTACACGTGCACACTTTGTTGAAACTCGAATTTTGATTAATACAATTTTGCATTTGAGTTTGGTCATTATAAATTTGAGAAGTTTACTACGATTTAATACAGTTTCACCTTCGTAAACTTCGAGGGGCGGATGTAACGTTCCACGTTTGTGTGTTTCAGTGTTTAACATAGTATATTATGTATATTATTATGTAGATGCTTGGTCTCTCACATTTGGAATCAATAAATCTTGAGAAATTGGTTCTAGATTTGTTGATTATGACAGAGTTACATATTTAGAGTCTAAATAGGTAAATTTAGTCCACTGAATGTTCATTTAGGTATATTAGGAAGTAACAACCGAATTGGTAGTGCGATATAGTTAATTAATTAATAGAAATAATTTTGAGTTAGCGTTCCGTTATGAAATCTCAGTGGAATTTTATACTAACTAAAATAAGTACCTGGTTAAGCCCTTATCATAAAGAAGACGACTTAGAAATAAGCCTGAGGACGTTAGAAGAGTCCAGCAGCATTGAAGAAGAGGATCAGCTCACCCAGCTGGTTATACAGGAAAAACAATCCAGCGGTAACTTGTCAAATAACCTGAAAAAGAAAAGGGATTCATTTGAAACACAAAAGAATTATTATTATCACAAGCTAGGAATAGTTAGAGATAAAAGACTGCCAAATGATTGATAGTATTATGTTAGAACATTGTAAGGAATCACCTTTTTCAATTAGCCTTTGGGAGATTTGATAGCTGAATAAGTGTTATTTTACAGCCACGCATAACACAACACTTAGGGAACGCAAATTATATCACATGGGACTGAAATTACTCAAACACAGATAGGTACTAACTATTATAAAGTAAACATTAGATACAAACCTTGGAATTAATCTGTGGAGATGATAACAATTTCCATTTTCAGATGTTAAATGATCCTCTATCTAGGACTTCTAAACAATCTGATAGATTTCTAATGTGCAAAATCATCTTTCAATCGGCTGGAGCTTTACTGAAACATAAAAAAACAATTCATAAGAACTTACAATCATGTTTCAATCATTGCTTTATAGAATGTTAGAAATAACCTCAAAATCTCGGGATCAGTTTTGTAACAAAAACAATACTTAATCAGGAGGAATATGGGCTTATCAAGGTCCTGATAGTTCAAAACAAACAAAAAAGAGATTCCTAAGGTAGCTAACACCAAAGGGGTAAAGTATTTCTACCAAAATAGGGAGAGTACTTTCTTGTTGAAGTTGGAAAACAATCTAGATTGAGAAAGTAACTTACCTTGGTAACCTAGAATCACCGAGAAACTTCAATTTAAAGTAAAAGTAGCAGTAGTATTGTAGAATTATTGTTAATTCTGCATAAATTACGATGAACGATAGGGTTTGAGAGCAACAATTGTGAAACAGCGAAAAATTAAGGTTATATTTCGGTCGACCATATTTCGATTACGCTTATGATTCGTTTTCGTTCGATATAAGGGTGAAATTTGTTTGACTCACGAGCGTGCGTCATTCTTCGTTATGAGCGTTGGTCACAGGGATACCATATAATAGGATTACGATTCGTATTTCGTTTGATCTAAGGGTGAAAATCGTTTGACAGTATGACCAACAGGCATTTCTCACTCACTTATGAACATTTGTCCCTACAATGATGAACGTCAGTGCCAAGGATAGATTATAAAAGGGAGAGCGGAGGCAAAATCATTCATTCAGAGTTAGGTTTTCAGACCAGTAACTTGTGCGTGAGAGCTTATAACGATTTTTAAGGCGGACCTTTGCAGAATTACGATTCCAATCTGGTCTATTTCGCCATTATTTAGATTTGCGAATTTTATAAAAGCTCTTCAGCCAAGTTCTCGTTGTGAGAACAGTCTTTGCAAGTTTCCTTGTAAATGTCAGTGTAATTGTGAGATTAGCTGAGTTTGTGTAAGGGAGGGTTGTTTAGGCGCGATTCCAGTGACCTATTTAGGTTACCTAGCTCGAAGATAATGAGTTATCGTGGGTTCTTAGAGTGGTTAGTTTCGGGTGGATGGTATGCCACATGGCAGACAACGCCACTATCCGAGCTAGCTGTTCGAGGAAATCGCAATAAGTCATCGATTGGGTAAAAGCTAATCACGCACTTCGCTGTAGTTCAGCCAATGACTCCAAAGTGGTCGGCGGGTTGAACCCCACATTGCACATACTGCCTGGCAGTATAGTGGGCGGATACCTTCATTCCCGGGCTTAGAGTAGGCTGTCAATGTGAGGTCATTGGCAGGTGGATTAGTTTGACCCTTTCAGTAGGGATAATCCATGTTTTACCTCCTACTGGGATTCGGCTTCTTCTCTTTGACGTCAGGCCTTCGGTTTCCTGTGGATTCTGTTAGGCACGTGGCTTACACACTGATTGTATCTGAGACTAAGTCGTTTTCTGGTTGTCCCAGGGATAGGAGAAGCTTGCGTAAGCGATGGGGCGTACGCGTTGCTTCTGTAGGGAATTTAGGGGCTATAGGCTCTCCCACGGACCTAGCCAGTCCAAACTTTAGGTTGTCGGTTAGCGGACACGGAACTTTGGATAGGGGAAGTGTCCTTGTAGAGGGGAATTATTTTTTTTTATATTTTTTTTATTACGGGGTAGTGGGTGTCGTGTAGAATAGGGACGTCATAGAGTTAGGGTGATAGGTAGGGGAGCGTGCTCTTTTCTCACAGGGTAGAGGAGGCATCAGCTCACCAATAGGATCGTTTTACGGCTAGGTTTTAGGTAGGTTTGTGGTTAAAAACGAGTTTAGCTTCCATTTTAAATTTTCAAAATACGAGATACATAGCAGTTTTGTAGAACTGGCAACTAAAATAAGCAAATAGCTATTTAGTTGTGTCATTAAGAAAAAATATTGTGATTCAGAACTGTCAGTGTCAAAATATAGTGACATTTGAAATTGCCATTTAGTGGGGGAAAAATTCCCATAATTTGTTTAAGTTCTTTGAGAATTGAATGGTAAATGTTAATAATCTTGCTAAAGAGAATTAGTATATTTTGGTCATATCAAGGATCCAATTTGGTGATAAATTGCCAGTACGAATTGTACTCTAGATTTCCCTGTTACAAAATAATTTTGTTTCATAAATGCAAGTAGACAAGTAAATTTCATACCTATCTTGCATTATTCATTGAGATAGAAAAATGTGTTGGAACAATTTGAGACCTAGGTTTTTCTAGAATCAAAGACGGCCTAGTTTTATCTAAATGCAAGTAGACAATCTAAATTATACCTACTTTGCATTGATTTATGTGAATCTATATAAAATTATGTTTGCTGTTATAATCAGATCACAACTATTGTATTGATAGATTTTCATTAACTCTATGGAAATGGTCATAACCTTAACTTTGAATATATTGATCATAAAACAATAAAGAGATATCAGCTGACGAAAATAGTTACAAATGCTAACTAGTCGGTTGTATTAATCCACAATTATAAAAAGCTTTGGCTGAACTATTAATGATGAAACTTTGAGTAACATATAGATTACCAATTTCCTTGTTAGATATCATCTGACGAAAATAGTTACAAATGCTAACTAGTCAGTTGTTGTGATCAGCAATCATTAAAATTATACTGGCTGAACTATTTATGATGAAATTTTGAGTAACAGATAGATTACCGATTTCCTTGTAGAACTGTAGCAACAGTCTGAGGAATTTACATATTATTGAAGTATTTTGTACTTTAATGCTAGCATGGCAATTTTGGTCTTGTAAACACTAGGTCAAATTGAACCTTGTCCTAAAACCCTAGGCAATTATGAAAAATAATAAAATTCTAACGATTATCCGTGAGTTTTGGGATCTTTGATGAGGTCAAAATAATAAATTCAATAATAAATAACCTATTGATTTATGATGGGAAACACATTGTTTCACACCTTTTGAACATTATTATTCAATGAGATTTATTAACATTTGGCAAGTGAATATTGCACTATTATGTTTAACATATTATGACATTGACAGCATTGTATACTATTAATGTATTGTATAGCCATAGTGGCCGTATTATAGCTGGCTGAAATCTGAATGTTCGAATAATACATTTACAACTGAAATTAAAGCAGTGGTCGAATAGATAGACTTTGCTCAAATTACAATAAATGTTTCAAAATGCACAAGATTATGTGTATGTGGCGACGCCAGGCTCTAGTTGGTAAAACTTTGCCAGGCCAAGCAATGCCGTGCCTTATTGGGTTTCTTTAGCCGAAAAGGAAAAGATCCTGATTCTTTAGTGCAAAGTATAAATTTTACTATCTTAGAAACTCTGGTCAGTTGCTACTCAGATCACCCCAGAACTAACCTTTGAGTGAAGTCCTTCTATGAATTTATTTATGCGTCAAATAATTTACTTCTGAATTCTACTTTTAATGAACATTCTGATGTCTGCCTGTGTTAGGAACTCTAATGAATGTGAGAGACCTAGGTTTGATAGATTTTATCTTAAGTAAGATTCGATAGTCGATATGGTTTATTGTACCACAAATATGTATAGACATTTAGGTCACAATAGGGTTAGGCTCAAGTTAGGCGAAGTAGGCATGCATTCTGCAAGCTAGTTACCAGTAGGACTGTAGGCATTAGGTAGATAGGCTAAATAGGTAGGGAATAGGTGACCTTTTTATTCTGGTTTACCAGGATTTGAAGGTCGCCGCAAGTAAACCTGGCCCGTGCCCCTCATGTATCACCACATGAGGTTTTGGGGGGCTGGATGTCTGTTATGTGGGACATCCAGCAGTGGGGCCTAGAGAACCGCGACTCTAGGATGTGGGAAACTTTGCAAAAAATAGTCCGTCTCGTCCCCTTATTTGTTGACATACCTATGACCGACAAGAAGTAATATTGACAGAAATAGCATAGCCCTTCAGGCTGAACTCCTCGTAATAAGCGGAGGGGGCTATCCAGTCAGGGTCGAATGCCACTGATCGGTACGGCGGCGGAGTGCCGATCCATAGCCGCTTTATTTGTTTCCCATAGTAAAACCTAAATTTCATATAAAAGGATCAATTTTGAGAATTTTCAATTATTTGACTGAAGGTATCAAAACCTTGCCTCTTAGACTATAATCAGCTCCCTACAGTTCCCAAGTCATTCATTATACATCTTAGGTCTCACCTCATAACCTCAAAACCTAAGATCTAAGACTCTCTCTAAGAACCTAAGACTAGGAAATGATGTAGCAATAAGTAAAGTTCATTAGAAACTAGCTCTGTGTAAATTGTTGGTTTTGTAGGATTTAGGTTAAAGTATCTTAACATTTTACAATTCTAGGAAATTTATTTTACTTTTATAATACTCTATAAAGCGTACAAATAGGTAGGAGTCTCAAATCTGTTTGGATTTCTGCGATTCACAACGTAAGGTCCTCTACTAACGATCACTGGCCAAATTTAGTATTAAGTAGATTAAAGTACGGATAATTTAATTCTTATAAGCTCAACAGTAGGCTGAGATAGCGTAGGAATCGTTTTCATAAGTAACGTCTAGAGTAAGAGTACCACTTCCAGTTCAGGGTTAAGATCTAGCAGACCACCACTTTAGGGTTAAGAAATACTGAGGGTCTAAATTATCCTAGAGTAAGCAAAATTACACGCTTGCAGAGCGAATTACATTTAGCTTTAGTACGAATTGATGTAGGTCATTTAGTAGGATAGTTAAATAGTTTAGCTGTAAGGTAGACTTGTATTGAAGATAGGTTTTAGCTTAGGCTTTCGGTTTAGGCTAGGCTAGGCAGGTTACAAAAAAATTCGGTGTAGGATAGGTTAGGATGTTACACCGTTATCAATATCGAGCGAAAAACCGCTAAAAATTCAGGTTTGTTGTATGGGACCCCCCTTTAATATGTTTTAAGTACCTATTTGTTGTTATAGCGGCAACATAAATACAAATGGGACCTGATTTAAAAAAATATATTTTAGTTCGAAAGCCTATACTTCTGAGGTCCATTTAAATCTTATCTAAATCAGCTGAGCCGTTTTTGATAAATCAACAAAGATGTACATGGATGCCACATCGATTCGCGCAATTTATTCGAATTCTGTACACGGCGGAAATCGGAATTGCGATTTTTTGCGAAAAATAATTATTGTTTCATTAAGTAATCTTACCAGGTGCAGTTCCATCTGATCACATACTGAGAAGAATTCTTCTAAATTCTTGTCAAATCTTGGCACAGGGTTATCAATACTTTTCCTGGAAAATTTAAGATGTCATTAGATCATAGTATAAATCTGTAAGTTTAAAATGCAATTAACAGTTCATAACTTCAATGATACTGTGCCCAACAAATACATTCTAGTGTCCATTCATAATAATAAAAATCCCAACAAAACCATAGCATGTAAAAAGTACAACAACTCGAGCAACAATTCTTCAGTAAAAAGTAGTGAGATCAAAATAGCACAAGTCAGTTTATTCATTCAGTACTTTTCTATGAGAGCATCAAAGTTGTAAAGATGCGCCCAGATTCTGCCCCCATAGACAAATATTGAATGAATAAACCGACTTGTGCTTACATTTTGATTTCACTACTTTTTACTGAAGAATTGTTGCTCGAGTTGTTGTACTTTTTACATGCCATGTTTTTGTTGGCATCTCACTTCTTTTTGTTGGTTTATCACCAATACCGTGAGGTTGCTCTACCCTGTCCCTACCCTGCCCTCTACGGCGCCCCCACCGCGGCCCCACTGATTCCCCACCGAGCCCCCATGAATCCCCCGCTGCGCCCCCACTGAGCCCCCACCGCGGCCCCACTGAGTCCCTACCGCGCTACCACCGCGGCCCCACTGTGGAATCAGTCCTGAGGCCCTATAAAGCCCACACTGCGCCCCCATCACCGTGGCTCCACTGAGTCCCCACCGAACCTCCACCACGCCCCCACCGAGCTCCCGCCGAGTCCCCATCGCGCTACCACAGCTGGCCCTCTGAGTCCCCACCGAGCACCCACCACGCCCCCACCGCGGCTCCACTGAGTCCCCATCAAATCCCCACCGAGCTCCCAACAAACCCCACTGAGTCCCTACCGAGCCCCCATCAAGCCACCACTGCGTCCCTATCACGCCTCCACCAAGGGTCCACTGAGTCCCCACCAAATCCCCGCCGCACTCCCACTGCGGCCCCAGTGATTCCCCAACGAGCCCCCATTAAGCCCCCACCGAGTTCCCATCAAGCCCCCACTGCGTTCTCACCGTGGCCCCACCAAGCCCCCACTGCGCTCCCATCACGCCTCCACTGTAGCTCCACTGAGTCCCCACCATGCCCCCATCGCACTCCCACTGAGTTCCCACCAAGCCCCTATCAAGCCCCCACTGCGCCCCCACCGCGGCCCCACTGAGTCTTCACCGTACCTTAGAATTATGATGATTGCTGAGTGAGTGAGTGTGTCAGCGACATAATCAAAGAACTTTGACTAGCAATAATTCTTAAATGACTGGTTTGATTTTGATGAAATTTAGAAATATTCTTTGTTATATAATGTTCTCATGATAGTAAAAAAATCAGACATCTAGCTTTAATCATTTTATTTCAAAAATTAGTACAATCATGGATAGTGCAGCCATAGCCATGCAAACTAGGTGAGTACACACCTGTGTTTTGATGGATAGCCTTCCCTAGAGTGAAGCTTGATGTAGTATGTACAGATGATCAATTATATTAGAAATGTACAACTAATCGAAATGATATACAGTAGAATGTATATTACATATTTTACAGTCTATATACAATCTTCTACTGTATATTATATACAGTAGAAATTAAATTTCCTTGTGTGCAGCTTGACAGTCCAGCGTTGTTTTACGTTACACAACATATATTTTGTGTTCAAAATCAGCACGGGTAGCACTTGCTTAGTGGTTTTAATCTCTCTTCTTAAGATAGAATGTGATACTTACTGTGAATTTGAGTCGATTGTGTGATTTTGGTGTAAAATTTGTGCAGCAGATTTTAGTGTCATCTGAAAAGAGCAGTTTTATTTAGATTTTGGTAGAATATAAATATTTCTTGGAACATTATCTACAAACATATCTCCAACAGGGAATGATAGCAAATAAAAAATATAAATAAAGAAGAGGCAGGCACCTTAAAACTGGTTTTATTGTGTCATCCATCATTATAATTTCTTTTTTAAAGTTTTATTATCTTTAAAAAAGCTCAGACCAAATAAAAAATCAAGACAGAAAGTCGTGAACAGACAAGTGAGGCCGGTTTTTTATACATGTGATGAGTGCGTCGGTGTTGAACTGCCATATTTCATATGACAAACCAAGACTTAGTTTCATTACATGTGTATGTGTGTAATTGTGTCTGTACACGGAGAGGTATAGTTTTGCCGGCCTCACTTATTTGTCACAACATTCTATCTTTATTTTTTTATTCGGTCTGAGTAAAAGAGCTCCAAATTACACTGTTGACCACTATAGAACCAAAGAATCGCACTGGATGCAAGCCACTTCTAGTCAGTCTTATTGGAGATGTATCGTGCGTGAGGGAGAACTATGTCCAGAATTGGATGTCATGTGGCTGAAATGATTAGAAAAGAACTCATCATGACATTTTAACCAAGCTTTTTTCTAGGATTTCAAAACTTACAGGTATGGAATCTCTTAAGGACACCATTAGGGTTTTTACTTTGGAAATATTATCCATTTTATCCTGCTGGGGCTGCTGCGGTTGCATGGCAGGTTGCATTTGTTGTGGTGATTGCTGCTGCATGATAGTTCCTGGCACTTGCATCTGCATCCCGACGTTTGGTGTCGCTCCCACGGGATTCATCGGTACGTGCATATTCATTTGATTATGGTTCATCATTGATAATTGTGACGAAAACGATTCAGTCAGTTGAATTTACAAATTCTTTTTATTTTGTAAACGCAAACGCAGCTTCTTTGTTTTTATTTTCAATTCAATGAAAACCAACCAAAGAGAATGTTATAAATGAAACTTCAATCGAACTGACTGTCAAAGTCAAACATGAAAGAAATGAATGACTGCTGAACAGCTTGACACTTTGATTTTTTGGAGTAGTTAACTATAACTAAAAAATATTGAGTTTAGCGCCATCTGCCAGCCAAGAGAGTAATTATAAAAATCGTGAATTACCGATTTTAGTTATCTATGACAAATTCTAAACGAATTTTGACAGTTTAAGAATCATTCGGTTCATTCAAATCATTTCATTCATTCAGTAACTTTCAGAAATCTGTGCCGAAAATAGAAATGGAAAAGCGGCGGGATTATGAAAAGTTTTAAAGTGTTTAATGCTGCAGAACTATGGCAAGTTAGTTTATTTATCCTGTGTATTATAATGTACAATACAATTTACGTCGATTTTGTACACGAAAATTCTCAATTTCAGCGTGAAACCAGCCTGCCTGCTATTCCAACATTTAGCCAGAGCCTTGATAATGTTCTAGGAAGCGATGGGATACAGCTCGGCTCTCTTACTGAGCTTTTAGGCTTACCTGGTACAGGGAAGACACAACTATGGCAAGTATATATCAATTACCTTTAATGAAGAGCCTGAAAATACTTCTCCTTTGTGTACTTACTTAAATTTTTAATATTACACCAAACTTGTGTCTATTCGTGCAGCACTGGTGGAAAAAATCATTTTGAGGACATGGGTAGCTTAAGTACAACCAAAGTTTCTTATAAGTTTCTTACTTAGCAAATGAGATGCCTTTTTCCTCTATAGTCTGAGCCAACTGTCTTCATTGCCATCTATTAAATATTATTAGGATTTTTAATGTTAAGGAATCCAGTGGGAATAGACATAAAATATATCTTGCCTTGTATCTTTTTCACATACCAGGTACTTATTCTTATTCAGCTTGCAGTTGTGTGCTTCAGTCCAGATTCCGAAGGTGCTTGGAGGATTGAGTTCCGAGGCCTTATACATTGATACAAATACTAACTTTACACTATCCAGGTTCAGAGGTAATATTTTATTGAGTACAGTATTAAAAAGATTTGTGGTATACTCAACTAAGTTTCTTTATACTAAAAGTTTCTTTATAGTTACTTAAATTTAAACAAACTTTTGGCAGGGCACATTGTTCGAAGCATCAACCATCCGTGTTGATGGGGCAGTTTCGAATGTAGATCACAGACCAGCCTTATTGGAAATCCATGGGGGAGGCCTACTATGTCCAGCAGTGGACGTCCTACGGCTGATAGATAGATAGAAATAAACTTTTAGTCAAAATATGTAGACTGGATCTTTAGTCCTTGAGTGAAGACCACAGACCAGCAAGCACAGTTTAGGATGATCAACTCCTGACAGACAGAACTGTATGGATGGGTATGCCAATTTAAACCGTTTTTATGATTACGTACAATCACAAAACATAAAACTTTGTACTTAATCAAAATAGAAATATTGCAGAAAAATTCAATAGCAAAAAATATTACGTATGCAACCGATTAATCACTTGTTTCTGCAGTAAAAAGCTCTTTCAATTCAGTACCACTTCATCTACGCAGTCTAAATGAATATTTTTTCAATTAGGTATCTTTTCTTATTTAATTTCATAAGAATATTTTCTACTTAACCAATTTTTCGTTTCAGAAATACTAAATGCGAGTTTACAAAAATGTCAGCAGCTTGTACCTTCATTTGTAGTGAACGAAGAACATGCACTTAGCAAACTAAACTATGTCAAAGCATTTGGCCTCGAGAAGTTTTGTGCATTTATGCACAGGCTACCAAAGATTATTGCTGATAATTCTAATGTAAGTGTTCAAATACCTATTTTAGTATAGGCAAACTTCGTGGCAGGTGTGATGGTATACTAAGCGCTACACAAGTCGGTGGATGATAAGTTAGCCGCAGATTAGATACTTCGCCGTGATTCGCTAATTATTGCGCATGTGTGCACAATGCGTACAGCCGCCAGGAAATTTTATTCGGCATATACCTCAGTGTCTAACTTTTGTTTGTTCAAATACTTATAGGTCTATACAAGTCGGCGGATGGGAAGTTAGCTACGTAATATCCAATCAACGCGCAGCTTTATGTGAGCTTCAGTCAGGATTGGATATTGCGCAGCTTTGGACACACTTTACATCATTGACCTATGACTTTACATCCGCCGACTTGTATGACTCGGCCTATAACTAACCCTTAAACAATAATGACCCCAAAAATATTTGGGGCATTATTTCAAGTTGCCCTAAAATGTATTTAAGTACAGATAGTTCAACTCAGTTGTGCGCGCGGCCCTATGTGTGCGTGCGCTTGTAAATATACAACTTTTATTCGTGTGGCAGTGACGCGGCAGTCGTCGCGTCACTGTCACACGAATGAAAGTTGTATATTTACAAGCGCACGCACACATAGGGCCGCGCGCACAACTGAGTTGAACTATCTGTACATTAGGCCCAATTCCAAAGTCACCACGTTGAAATTCTCTAAAGTTAGTGACTGCTTAAATTAAAGTTAATTAGTCAGAAACTGCTATTATAAAGGCACCACTTAGTTAAAAATTGAACGATGGCTAACTCTGTTTAGGTTCATCTAAAGGAAGTTCACAGATAAAAAAATGTACTTAAAAATATAATGTAATGCCGTCTACACACCATCAAGTGACCGGCTTGACAGCGATTTAGTTCAATTTTTTAATATTATCTGTGGCTTCGTCGATTTAAAAATTAAGAAAGAGGTAGTCAGTGTTACAAGTTAATTACCACTTCCACATATTATTGCTTAAACAATTTTTATAATAGTATTTCGGGCTTCATAAATAAAAACATTTAAGCAAGTGACCTGGGGCTCTATTTTGAACTTCGAACGACTTCAACGTATACGGAACTTTCATAGATTTTATGAAGAATCCGTAGTAAAGTTCATTCTCCCTCCATACAAGCTCCCTACACGTCTGAACCGTACGAAAGTCAAAAGGGATGCCCCAGGGGCATGATTTTTAAGTTTCGTACAGGACCGTATATGGAACTTGTATGAAAATGGCTAGGACGAATACGCAACTTTACGGATTCTCCATACAATCTGTCAAAGTTCTGATGCGTTCGAAATTCAAAAATCGTGCCCCCGGGGCATTGTTTTTGACTTTCGTATTGGCTCGGCCGTATACGGAATTTGTATGAAGACAGCAAGGACGTAAACGTAACTTTACGGATTCTTTACACAATCTGTCGAAGTGCCGTAAGCGTACAAACCGTTCAAAGTTCAGAAATAGAGTCCCAGAAACATTATTTTTGACGTAGGTAAGTATTAAACTTGTATGAAGACGGCTAGGTCATATACGCAACTTTGCGGATCTTTCGTACTATCTATCAAAGTTAATACGTATACGTTTGAAAATCAGAAAAAGAGCCACAGACCACAGAACGCATTCAGTGCAAGTGCACATATGCAGCGCAAATGGTTCTTTTAGTAGAACAACTATCCGTCAATAGGATTTTAGTTTTGAGTAAAGTTTAGAGTTAATGTTGTTGTTAATCATAAGCGTATAAAATGCATACATTAATTTTAAAAAAATATTCATTTCCGCAATATAAAACTTTACCAAGATCGTTTGTATAACGTATTTCATCACATTAAAAACAAAACAACAACGTAAGACACCGGGACGAAAGTAAAGCCGGGTGTTTTTTAATTCATATTGTGGCAACACTCCCACCATTATTATATTTTACAAAACAAAATTGTTTGGTTTTTATTTCGTTTTGCTTTGCTACTTAGGGTAAATAATAGTCCCAGCCAGCGTAAAACATAAATATAAAGGATCCAAAGGCGTTATCACACACAATAGGTATTGCTGCGGCGGACAAGAAATATGCTTAAACGAATTGATCGTAATAAGATAACAAGGCTTTTTGAGCAGTTAATAAGCTAAACAGGCTGTAAATAGGTAGGTATTCGCTAATTACAGGAAAATACAGACTTCTATTGTCATCTTGTTTCCAGGAAAATAAACTTTTCTTAAAACTAAAAAAGTTGTAAGTATATAAATGTTGTTTTTATTTTCAGATCAGCAGCGGCTAAAATTTCGTCTGCAGGTGGTCTACAGCACTTTCCAAGCTTACTACTAAAGATTACTACATTGAAAACACCAATGACGGTACTAAGACAAACCATGAGAAGGCAAACTCCCTAAAACTGTGAAATTGTGTAAAATATCAGTGTTTGTTAGCTACAAGCTGCGGACAACCCAACCCTAGCGCAGATGTGAAGTGAGCTTCAGTCAGGATCGGGCTATCTGCAGTTTGTAGCTAACATCACAGCTGACAAGATGTATGATTCGGTCTGTAAAATATTTATGTTCTAAATTAGCTACAAGCTGCACAAAACTCAAACCTTACGCAGCTGTTATGTGAGATTGTCAGGATTGGGTTTTGCACAGCTCGTAGCTAACTTCAAAGCAGCCAAAAAGTTAGATATAGCCTATAAAAGTCCTTAAACATTGTATTAATAGACCGAGACATACAACTAGGTAGCTATTATGTTCGGCTGGTATACTTATCCTAACCTAACCTAACCCTAAGCGCAGATGTGAAGTGAGCTTCAGTCAGGATCGGGCTATCCGCAGTTTGTAGCTAACATCACAGCCGACAAGTTGTATGATTCGGTCTGTAAATTGATTCGGTCTGTAAGTTGATTTAGCCTATAAAAGTCCTTAAATATTGTATAAATAGACCGAGACATACCACTAGGTAGCTGTTATGTTCGGCTGGTACACTTATCCCTACCAAGCTATGTTAGATAAGAGTTGTGGATAACCAAAATCCTCACACAGATGCTATGTGAGCTTCAGTAAGGATTGGGAGCCTGTAGCTAACATCACTGCCGCCAAGTTGTATGATTCTACTTAAGTGATGCTATAGTTTACATTTTAAGTTTTCTTACATAAATATATTATCCATGATTAGTCATTACTACTATTTTTAACACAAGTTCTAAATTATTAATTGTAAATAAGTGGTTGTTTTGTTACATTCTACTTATTGATATAAATATTGTAACCTGACTTGTACATAAATAAGACACAAAATAAATGAATTTGAATACCTATTATAGAAGAAAGCATTTCATATTATAATTGATGTGGTGTTCTTGTGATCTTTTATTGGACTGTTATTTGTTAAGCTGAAGCTTACCTACTGAATACTAATATATTTTTAGTAATTAACTACCTTTATCAAGTGATAGGTAAAATAAAGCTGATGGGTAATAAAAAGTGATTGATATTAAAAACTGCCTGGTAATTGAATGACTGTATCGAATAATTATTTTTGTATTGAATTAAATCTTTTCTTATTTCTTTCTGTAGTTTTGCTTTGCCCTGCCAAGGAAAATACAAACCACAATATAATCAACAGTCTATCATTTATTTAGCCGATATAACAATCTGTATCTTCCTCATCTTGTTATGGCTCCTGGTTGAAGTCTTGACACGATGATCAATTTAGGATGATGATTACATATTAGGGCCATTACTATACATCGAACTGGTTCACAACTTCCTAGTCTTGTTTCTAAAGTTGGTCATCGAGAGGTATCTGGAAATTAATTTAATCGATAAAAATGTGTATAACTACTACATAATTATTTGAAACGTAGAGTCAGTAACAAAAATACCAAAATGTACAAAACCTGATAGCGTTCTCTACATATATGTAGAACAAACAAGCAACCAGAACATGGGTACTGAATAACAACTTATAAAATGTAAGCAATAAATAATTATCAAATTACAACTATTACCCTAGTGCAATATTTCACTATTCTCGCTGGTATAGGTCGAATCAAACTTGTTAGCGACTGTGGATGTAGCTGCGAGCTGTGTGAACCCAGTCCTCATGCTGCTTGTAGGCTGACTGAAGTCAGGATTGGGTTTTGCGCTCCTTGTAGCATATTTCACAGCGGCCAAGAAGTTTGAGATCCGCCCATAATGCCGGGTCCTATGTATGTTTTAGCAAATAGGGTTTTAAGTTTGTTTAAAGCACAATTCTACTGTCATAGGCAAGCTCACATAAGAATTATTAATGACATAGGCCTCCGCTAGAGATATCTAATAAGACTATATGGAAGCGGCTTACATTTAGTACAATCATGCAGTCTTGATAACATCTGTATACTTTGACATCCTACTTTGCACTTGCCGATTGTTGTGATCTTCATTTGAGAACTTGACTCTGTCAGTTGCCCAACTATGGGCCCTGCCGAGCCGACAGCTAATTCAACTTGTCAATCCGCAGAGCTATATTAATTACTTTGCTTCTTCTATGCATATCCTCATTTCTAATTGGATGTAATGGATAGCTTATTATAATTAGATAGCTACTATTAATACATTCCATCAGACATATGACGTCCACTGCTGGACATAGGTCTCCCCTATGGATCTCCAATAAGATCGGTTGGAAGCGGCTTGCATCTAGTGTGATCCTACGGATTAATAAATTGCATGGACAGAAATGTAACTAGGTAAATTACTTACCTAGTTACATTTCTGTGTGTACAAATGTACTTCTTATCTTTGCTTTCCACAAAATGGTAATCCTTTCTTTGTTTCAACAAAAATGTGGTCGGTATGATGAGGTGGATTAATTTGACTCGTTAAGTCCAGCTGTTTCATTCTAGTTTTTGCTGAAAATCATTGTAAGATAGTTTCGTCAACATTTTTGTCATCGCGAATTCACATGAAATATAACTAAAATCAATATTTATAGGAACACCATCAGCTATGTTAAATGTAACTAAGTACATTTAATTGGAGAAAAACACAGCATTTCTTCTTTATAACTTACTTTTGAGCTTAATTATTTTTAACCACCATCTAATTCGGTACTGGTTAAAAACATAACCTCAATTCATTAAAATTCTTAAAGATGACGTCAGACAGCTCTAAAAGTGTGTCTCCAGAATACCAAATTCGCCTAAATCTCTAAATGTAGTTAGATTTAGTTGGTTTTCATTCATTCGATTTAAAATTTGAATGTGACAGTGACAGTGACATTTCTAAATGGTGACTCCGTAATACGATTAGGATTTTTAGCAAATTTGAGGCCTTTAGGTCGGTTAGCTAGTTAGATGGTACCACCATAATTGGCCCTTATAAGTATCCAAATACCTTAACCCTTTTACGCTGATGGCTTCTAATAGCATTTGGGGCAACGTTTCCATTTGCCCCAGTTTAGAAGTAGGTACTGGGGTTGTTAAACATAAAAAATATAATCTAAAATATTAGATTATAAACTTAACACAGTTTAAAACAAAATATTTTTGGCGTTGCTGGGGATAAGTCACTTGCTTGAGTTTGTGCAAAAAGAGAACCGTCGTGGCGTTACGGCAAACTAACGATAGGATTTTATTCAGCAGCCAACCAACTAAAGGTACTTGGTAGACGCAAGTACCGATGAAAACCGAATTGGTGTCTACCAAGTATCAAACACTTTTAGATGTACTAACAATGGCAGAGCAGTGTAGTCAACGTAACAAAATTAGTAAAATGGCACACGGGCGACCTCACCTACGACGCTTCTCTTTTTGAACTCTAATAAAAATATGAGTAAATCTCTAATTTTTATTTTAACTATATTATGATGTGAATAAGGCAGAATATTTTTTTTTTTCAGATAAGATTAATAGTAATAGATTCTATAGTTTTCCCGTTCAAAGAAGGTATTACGGCGAAACAGAGAACTGGCTTACTGTTCAGGCAGATGGCACAGTTGCAAAGGATAGCCATTGATCATCAAATTGCTGTGAGTACCTACTTTTTAGGGTTCCGTACCCAAAGGGAAAAACGGGACCCTATTACTAAGACTTCGATGTCCGTCTGTCTGTCTGTCACCGGGCTATATCTCATGAATCATGATAGCTAGGCAGCTGAAATTTTCACAGATGATGTATTTCTGTTGCCGCTATAACAACAAATACTAAAAAAGAAAATAAAACACATATTTAAGGGGGGCTCCCATACAACAAACCTGAATTTTTAGACGTTTTTCGCTCTATATTAATAATGGTAACAGGTAGATGCTTGAAATTTTCACAGAATATTTAGTTTTCTTCAATATTAAAATTAAAATAAAATAAAAGGGGGGCTTCTATACAGTACGGAACTCTCCGTGCGCGAATCCGACTCGTACTTGGCCGATTATTTGTCTACAAAAAGCAGTTTTTCACTGTCTTACTCTTTTAGCAGCAGTTTGCAAATCGTTGTTTTTTTTTTTACTTTTATACTAATTTTTTGTATGATGTACACTGTACTGCCGAAAGAGGGAAGAGACAAACTAAGCCCTCTCGTGGGCCAAAATGACCTGCGACTGATGATGATGATAACAGCCTTGGTATAGAGAGAAAACTCGTCTTTAACGATAACAAGATTCATTCCTAATAATAATAATTAAGACTTGTACCAAAAGTCACATTGATAAAATACGTAAACGTACTGAATAAATTACGTATCTGATTTCTGAATTATTTGATTGGACTTCCAACGGCCATATGACTTTAGAAAGCTTTGTTTAAATTAACTAGAAGCTATTCGCTCCTTCCAATATTATTGTATTTAACTTTACGTCGGCACCAAATGTTACCATGCTAAGCAAACTTACTGAAACTTCTGATTTTTTAATTTCAATAAATAATAATAAATATTAGGGGACATCTTACACACGGTCTCTGACCCCAAACTAAGCATAGCTTGTGATATGGCTGCCAGAGACTGATATACTACATATACATATTTTAAATACATACTTATATAGATAGTACCTAAATAACACCCAGACACAGAGCAAACACCTATGTTCATCACACAAATGTTTGCCCTGTTTTAATAGGTTTGCGTTTCACTACACACTGCGTAATATTAAGCATCTGCTTAATAAGTACTAAGTATTAGATATGCGGTCTAAGGTGTAGCACGATATATATTTACCTACTCTAGATTTGAAGACACCTAAGTAATATGTAGTTTAGCGCAAGAACAGACTCAGGCAAAGCGTTCCATATTCTTTCTGCCTAAATTTATTTTTTCATAGGTTGTTCTAACAAATGAAATGAGCACCCGAGTAGGGCTGTCGAGCGGGTCCATCGTGGGAGCCCTGGGCGACGCCTGGGCACATCGCTGCAACAAACGCGTGCTGCTGACGGCTCTGAGCCCAGCTGGACCCCGGTTCGCGCTGATGATGAAGAGCAATGATGCACCAAAAGCAGTGGCCAAATTTCAGGTGAGTGTCCATGATAGATGTGTGAATCAGTGTTCCACTTTTAAGATTTTTTTTTGCCCTAAAGAAGATCTTGCTAAGTGAGACCAGACTGTACAATAGGTAGCTCAAAAATCCGATAAAATATGTTAGATAAAACAACAGCATTGAATGCTTAATTTGAATGGAATTCCATATTTTCTAATTTGAATTTTGTTTAAGGCCGCCATCACGCCGCCATATTTTGCAAGCAATGTCAAAAATAAAAAGATCCGAAAATATGAAATACCTTGTTATGAAAGAAAATACTTACTTCACAGGAAAATCATTTTCCAAAACAAATAAAGCAAAATAATTGAACCTACTGTACAAGGTAATGCCCTTTATCGATAAATATATTTATGCATTATTTATTTTTGTAAAAAACCTTAAAATCTGTCAATAAGCAAATTGACTCAAAAAGTGTTGCCTGGGTCAATTAAACCCTAAGGAGTGTCCCAGCGCGGAGCCTGCCAGTACAGTGCTTGGCTACACCAAATGACCACTCCAGCATTAATTTGAACATGAAAACATTTTAACCTAAAAATTCCTAAATCTCTGTTCAAATAAAAAAGCCCTATTGTAGGTACTACATTAAATTTTAATAAGCACTTAAAATGCACACTCAAACGTGAAATTTCTTCCACAGACGTAAGAATGCAGGCAACCCCTCACAATGTTTTCCTTCCTGTAAAGTCAGTAGCAAAATGTAGTATTTTATTCGAGTAGTACAGTAATTATGTATTTATTAAAACTTCTTATTATCTTGTGTATTTCTTATCGCAAAGTAGTTTGGATTTAACTACAGCTAACTTACTGAGTATTTGATGTAGGTAGGTAGGTATAGGTACTGTAATTAATAATTATCTAAAAATCCAAAACAATTTCGTGGCGCTGAACGAATCATTTTAGCGAGTGTTCGTACGTAGTAGCTACAGGTAGAATTAAATATAGCCCGCTTTACCACAAAAGATTTAAACACGGTTTAACCAGTCAATTTGCACTGTTAAACATTGTCTAAACGCTATTTTACTTCTAGTTTTTCTTACTGTTAATTCATTCTATATTTATTTATCAGGTATTAGTTTTACGTTGTAGGTCATATTTACTACAAACAGTTGTACATTAACAAATGTAATTGTAAACAACTGAAAAACTAAGCTATTTACGAAAACCAAGATCAAATCTTTAGTCATTGAATGTCTTGCGTCAATCATAATCGATAATATCCTCAGTTTGATGGACAAGATGGATGCATGCCAAAAACTGACGGGGTTTCCCAGTAATTCGTGAGTAGGACATTTTTGATATCGCGCCAAGAATTATCAAAAAAGAATACTAGCTATATACTCGTATAATAGCTAGCTATAGAAATAATAAAACTGTGGTTGAATCGTGTCAAGGGACGTTAGTTTTCCTCACTCTGTTAGTGTCATAAAATAATTTTAACCGTGACTTCATTAAACGCAAGAATAGTATAGGTACTCGTAGGTACTATGTTAAGGAAGATGCGAATAAAATAATTTTCAGTTTGTACAAACATAGATTATATTTACTATGATAGTTAGTAAAAATAAAACCTTGAATCCGTTTTTAAATACTCACCTACTAAAATATGGACTTTCGTTAATGTTTTTCCCTATACTAAAACTACATCGGTTTTCCTTTTCAGATAACAAAGGATGGAATTAGGGATATCAATTAAAAGCAGCACAGAACATAGAATAGTAGTTTTAATTAATTATAATTAAATGTAAATAGGTAATGTATAATGTAAACAAAACTACAGCACCAATAAATATCTCATTTTCACAAAATATCAAGCTTTGATTTCTACAACATTCAACAGTTATACAATTGTAAAGGCATTCAAAGTACGGAATATTTAAAATAAGATCATTTGTTGTAGTCTTATTATGCTTACGACACTAGAGTGAGTAACACGCGTTTGTAGTCTCCTTTCGTGTCATCCTGCAAATCATTACATTGTACTTTGTAACAGCGGCTTTTCAATAACATCTAATGTAACATGCCAAGCGTAAAAAAACTATACTCATATAAAAATAAAATCTTTGCAGGATTAAGCACAAAGTGTGACTAGCACATTCCTGAAGTCACCCGTTAGGTCGTCCTGTAAACAATACCGAAAATTGCCAAATTTCAAAGTTAGCCAACAAAAGTTAAATAAATATAAACTGGCCCATAGTTTCTCGTATGACTTATCACAACGTGCATTCGTTTGTAAATTAAACTAGGTGATTAATGTCTTTAAAAATGCAAACATCTAGTGCAACTGGATAGTTGATTACATATTTGGTTACACTGCGGTTTTAATCGTTACGGGTCAGTTCGCCGCTCGTAATACTGAGTGTTTAAAAGCAGTAGCTTAGTAACTCAACGCAGAGAGGAGATGGCCCATGTTGCCTTCTACTTCGTCCTGAAAAATTTCAAACTACTCGTAAGACTAGGAACAACTACTAGTGACTTCACCGAGTCCCACATGCATACACATAAGCAGTTAACTAAAGTGCGTCGCATGGCCGTGATTAAAGTAAGAGAAGAAGCAAAATATACAGATCTTTGAAGAAAATTATACACCCAGCATGGTTAACCTAACAGATGTGCGCTGACGACAGGACTGGCCTGTTACAGATCTAAAATATTCGATATGCGGGTAGATAGAGATTATGGAATGAGATTCGGCCGGTCGCGTCGCCAGTGCACCTTCACGATCTTAACATCCTAATTGACAAAGTAAACTTATATATTCGAAATTTGGTGGAATTGTAGGTTGTCCAGACCACTCGTGACCGTGTTTATTCGACAAGGGTCAGTAAGGCCTTCTTGTAATCACCGGAGGTGTCGCCCTGCAACCAAAACGAACCACTCTTTTTTAGACCTTTCCGTATTTTAAGCCGATCCCAATTATTCCATCTATCAAGAATTAACCTTTCTAGAGTTAAAATCGTACCTTTTGTCAACAGCTTTCATATTATACTGAGGTACAATTTTAGTCAGTTTTAGATTGGTATGTTGCAGATAGATATAAATAGTAGGATCTGGCTTCAAAATTAATCGGAAAACGACCAATTAGTAACCTCAGTCAGACCCGCGGTGTTAGCATGGCAACACAGTTTAAACACTTCGCCTAAAACTAATCGAAGCCAATCTTGAAAACTTTCGCGTTACTTTTAAACTCACTTTTTGTTGAAATATTTACATTTTTTTTATTAAATAGATCTGTATAATTTTGAAATGTTATGTGATGGTTTACTTTAAATTAATATTAGTTGATGATGGATGAAATAAATGTTTATGAAAGAAGTTGGTTACTGGCAATTGCTCAGTCTAAATATTTGTGTACAAGTCGATAAGTACTTTGAAATTATGGGTCAGTTTAGAATAATTTGTACATAATTACATAAATCTGTGAATTTTTCATGCACTCAGTGATACTTTATAAACCATGTCTAAGTATTATGGTACATGTTAAAATATTGGTTGATTATAAATGGGTTAATAAGTACCTAAGTATTTTGATAACTACACAGATAAATGTTAGCGATTGATTAAAATATTAGTATGGTTAGCAAAATAAAATGCTAGGCGACATAAATGTTAGAATTGTTAGGACTCTACATACAACATACAAGTTACATACAATATTTAAATGGTTAGTAAGTATTAAAATATTAAATGTATATTAAGTACTTTTAAAAGTGTCTGACATTCTCATACAAGTGCATAACAACAGGTCTATTTAAATCTAACCATTCAACAAAAACATCCAGTTTCTCTAAATCAAAACTAATAAAATACAGTCAAAAATTGTGTTAAACCATAAAAAATAACCAATCTAAAAATCTAATGCCAAAAACCATCTATTCACTATTGTTATTATATAGCAATGGAATCAGCTTACCATTTTAAACAAGAATTCCCTATTCTCAAGTTACTGGTCCCAAATATTCCCACTTAAAAACTTGTTTCAAATTGCCCCAATTATTCATCAAGTACATATTACCCCAAATGTTAGCAGTCAGTTTCAAATATCCCAGATTAGTTATCCAACCCATATAACCCCATATTCGAAAACAAAGGATACTTACAGCAATCCAGCTGTCCAGGGTCTTGCCATATTTCTCTAGGAAGGCAGACTTAATGTCTCCAAGGTCGATCTCAGACCGGCTGACAATGATTCTGATGAGGGTCTTGTCATTGGTTCCGAGACCCTTCATGGAATAATACAGGCGCTCAGCAAAGAATCCGACCTTGCTCTTTACGCATTTCACTAGAAAATACAAGAAAAATCAATTTAGTACTTATTCCGAAACAAGTCTACTGAAATGTTCATCCCGGCCTTTTAATATTGTTACCGTGTCTTGTACCCTAATAGGGCTACCACTTAGTATTGGAGTTCATTATTTAACTACTGCTGAACATAGGCCTACAAGTGAAAGGCGATTAGCTTAATATTTCATTTTTGGTATTTAAATTATTAGAATTTATATTGGAGTTTCCTATATTGCGTAGATTATTAGAATCTCTTTATTTGAATTCCTTAATATTTTACATTATTAGAATTTCAAAAATTGTGTTCCTAGATTGCCTATACAATAATCTCTTAAATTTATAAATATATTGTTTATATTATTGGAATTAATATTTATATTCCTATATTGTTTAGATTATTAGAATTTCAATAATTGTGTTCCTATATTACTTAGATTTTTCTTAATCTTCTATATTGCTTAGATTATAAGTAACTAGATGATAAGATAAGTAACGCAATGGTTATAACTGTAATGTTATTGTGTCTATAAGCAAATAAAATAAATATCGACTAAGCTATGTGGTAAGATCGCTGCTATAAAGCTCAATTCCATTGCGTAGTACCTACATATCTCTGGCTCAAAATTTAATGCCAATGACATTTGCATTGAAAAAAAACCTGTGTGAAACATTTTAATCGTGATAACGCTAATGCTGCCTGCCAGTCAATAGGTAGGTATAGTAGAATTTTGAAGCACTGAGCGAGGTCGAACGCAGCTTCCTGTTGCACGACCTTGGTGAATGACGTGATTGTTAGAAACACCTATTTAGGTTTGAGATTATGAACTTTCTCTATGATGACTAATAATTACCCACTGGAACTGAAAGCCATAAGAAACTGTGTAAACTAAATATACTTAAAACACTTTTTAAGCCATCTCGGTAGGTATTTAGCAATGTAAAAATTTCGAATCGTGGTCTGTTATCTATTATCCTTCAATCACCTCTAAAGAGACTGCATAGCTCCTTTATTTAATTTACTCAGTTGCAGAGCGTGCTCCGGCGCGTATTTTTTCACAAAGCAAATTAAATAAAGGAGCTATGCAGTCTCTTTCTCGGTGATTTCGGATAATTATCATCAATCTTCACTTAACAGGTAAGCTCGATTGATTCTTAATTATTTACAAATATCAAGAGCAAATCTCGGAAAAAACCGTAGGTAAGTTGTAACTCTAAATAAGTAGGTATATGTAGCCTTCCAATTTAGTTCATATTGTTGGAACATCTGCAATGTGATCAAACGTTTGGTAAACAGATGCCCTTTAGCAAAGTGTGCTAGTTCCTAGATCACATGTTTACTTAACGTCAGGCTGAATATTATTCTCAATTCACAAACAAATCAAAATGACGGAAACCATCTTACCAATAGCGAGCATGCCCTTCTCGATGCTTCCAGAGAATTCTTTCTTGATAGTTTCCTCAATGTCTTTACCGGACAAAGCTTCATACTCAGCAAAGATCTGAAAAACAGAACATATTCAAAGTAAAACCTATTGATTTGACTTAACAAATACCTATTAATGTAGAGCTAAACAAAAAAACCAAGCCACAAAAACATCTTTGCTGTCTGGTATATTAAAAGTCAAGGTCATAGATATCGCGACACTTTTCATCAGACCACGCATAATTTATGATGATTGAAGGCGTCTGCAGACTGCAACAACGTCCTAGGTCTCGTATAATAAGGCTATGATTCATATGAGTTCACAACATTGTTAAATAATGAATCAGTCTTCGAGCATTAGCTCATTTACGAGTATAGTTTACGAGTTTACGAGTAACTTTGGAATCTTGGATCACTCTGAAACATTTTTGTAACCAATGAAGCTCTGAACACAGTAAAAAAGTAGGTACAGAAGCGAAAACAAGTAAGTAAAAATTTAAAACCCCCAAAAAGATTTTGACCGTTGTAATTTGACCAGATCATAAAGTGATAATGATATTCGTCATTAAGTCACTTTACAACCAAAAAAATTAACTGAATTTAAATTGCTAGTCTGTTATGCTTTTCGAACCGACGCATTGTGACAGACCCATTGATCGATACACATGCAGGGCGAAGTTTATAACAACCCTCTACGTCAGAATTAAGCAGGATATGAAAGATAATTTCTTTTAAAAACAAAATGCAAAAGAATGGATCTCTGTATCTGGTTAACGAAATTAGTTACGGTTGGCAATCAATATGCCTTTTACATCGAGATGTTATGAGTTCACACTTGAATGAACAATACAGTTTAACACAGGTGGAGCATGAAAATATAAGGTTGAATGTATAAAACACTGCGTATTTTTTACCACAGAAGGTAGGTATACCACTAAACTTGTGAGAGATAGTGAGAAATAGGACATCATATTTGTTGATGACTTATTAACGAAAACATAATGGATAAGCCTCACCCAATAAGTCACTGCTGTGTTACAAGATTACTAATCTACCAAAACGAGAATGAGTTAACTACCTACCTAAGTCGTTGATTTATAGCGTTCATCTTATGTTGATGATCTAAGCACTAAAAATTAACTAGATATATTAACGAGTACATAATAATATGACTCAAGATTTCTGAAATCCAAGCATCTAAATATTATCACATAAGTCATTTTATCTACTTAGGTAGGTATATCCCGAAAAACTAACTTTTTAAAACAATTGCCACATAATATTCTACGCTGATGAGGCCCTATTCAGGTTAAGTGCTTTCTCCATTTTCGACCTCACCGTCATTTAGCATCAGATGAGCTGTCATGTATGATGTATTACTCATCATACTAGTAAAGAATTTCGTGAAGATACCATAATATGTGTATTTTTAAAAGAATTACCTGTCCTGGAAAGCCTTTCAGTACATAAAGGTGGTTGGCTCCGAAAAAAGAATGCTAGAACACCATTGAGTCTTTTGGTGCCAGATTTTTTTGCTAAAAAAAGATTTTAGTGGATAGATAATATTGGCAGCAAGGAAGCCGAACACGAGAAAGATCCTAGCTATGGTCTCCTCAAGATGTTTTCCTTCATTATTAATCCAAGAACTCGATTGTCTTTTCCATAAATCCATATCCACGCAGTCTTCGCTAGAAATATCAACTGCCTTATTTTTGTCCTACCTGTGTCAACTGCTGCCATAAATTATCCACGCTGTCTTTGCTAGAAATATCAATTGCTTCTTATTCATTTCTTTGCTATATTACCTGTCTCAACTGCTGGTATGATCTGGTGATGAGGATGGAGTTGAAGACGGACTCGTCGGTTCCCCACTGACCCTCGCCGGCGTTGGCCAGGGCTTCAGCGTCGGCCTTGGCTGACCCCTCATCTATGCCTTGGTTCTCATCACGGTTCGCCATGCATAGGGAGACGCATAGCCGCTTGAAGTGGCCCGAGGTGTCGCCTTTCAGATCTGACTCTAGGCTCTTGTTGTAAACTGAAACAATAACAAAACGCTATTAATTTAACTGTAAAATCATTCAACTGACTCAGTTGAAACGTTGGGATAATGAGCTATTTTACTTTATACCTCTTAAATATATTCATTACGTGATAGGCTCCGTAGCAAATAATGTGTTCCAATAGCAAATGTTTAAAAATAACAATCATTGTTTCGATTCGTGAATTGGTGATGCAAAAAAGTTCAGTTGCGCAAGTTTGTTACATTCCATTTGAATAGCTCAATAATTTGATACTTTGACTACCAGGAATCGTATCCGTTGTTTTACTTATACCTAAATGATTCTCTTTTGTGCTTGGTTTATCATAAAATTACTTTGCCTAAAATATATTAGGTACCTATTGAACGTGGTTTGCTCGTTTGAGTATTGGCACTTTTTTATATGAAGAGTAACCTCTTGCCACTTCTGATATATATTGATAGAGTAGTTTATAAATTGTACGTGTTTATTGTAAAAGTGTACCTTGTGAAAGTGTACCAGGTAAAGTGTGTATCAAATTACGCCATGTAACTGGTATTTGAATCGTTTAACCCTACAGAACAGAAGATTTCTTTACACATCATGCAAATATCGATAAAGGTTCTACCTATACTCTCATTAATACCTCTAGTTTATTATTAGTAGTTTAGTACAGTAACATCATTTTTTTTTATATAGCTACATATAATATATCTACTAGGATTGTAAATATGAGAGCCCTTATTCGAGTCACGAATGGTGACGTTGGTAAATGCTAATCGGGAGTCTGACCTACTCATTCATGGTCGAAACTGTGTGACTCAACACAATGATTAATTATATTATTTTAATTGATGACGTTAGATTTAAACCACTATCAAAGTTGTAATCTAATATTTTTGGGAAGAGAAGACAATTTGATACCAATATAGACGTTACGTTGTAAACATCCGACTTATTGAAATCATTTTAAGTTATTCGGTACAGTAAAAATAAGAAAGTAGGTACATCAATTTATATATACTGATATCAAGTTGTACTGAACTGAGACTAGACTGAACCTATGTTTTGTCACTAAGTATACCGTATCCAATTATCCAAACAACTAATTAATGAGCAAAACTAACAACCAAATTCTTCATGTAACCAATTTTTAAAAATATTTTCTATCCTCGTTAATTACGAGTAGGTGTACCGATTCCATTTATAATTAAATATGCTCATTTTATTGTGGTTTTTATCACGATTAACGACTACGATAAACATTTAGTAAAAATTTCATTCAAAAGACACATTTTTAGGGATATATCATCAAAATTGAGTCTAATCTGGACAATGACCTACTACAAAACCCAAACAGATGGTACTACAAATGAGAAGCTTATATCTAGCAGTAAGGAATTGAATGAAAATAGTGATGGTATGTTTGTAGTAATTATTCTACACTTACGCTGTTCATAGAAAGCAGATATGGTACGGATGCCGTAGTTGGACAGGGTGCAGAGGATCTCGATGATGGCTTCCTCGTCAGTGCCGAGCCCCGCGACGGCGTCATGCAGTTCCTTGGCGTAGAAGTGAGGCAGGGGGGTCATCAACGCGATGATCACGTTTTCCAGGTTGCCGCTTAGCTCACTCTTCAGCTCGCTCATCAGGTCCTGATAAAAAATTTCATGGTTAATCAATGTCTTTGGTTTGATCCTGAATATGTTGTACTTAAAATATCTGCAGTAACAGAAGTTTTGTTGCGCGTCTGTCTACTTCTGTCTGTGTGTGTCTTTTCCACCTAAGAAATTCAATTTTACGTGTAATCAGCCATTTGTGGCATCAAGGTCAGGATTGTTTGTGTTATTGTGTTTGGTATTATATCAGGGATAGACTGCAGGTGATATAATTCTATTCATTTATTTATCTCGTGTCAATGGCTAGACTTTTTTTATAATTCTATATTAGATATTGAAAATTTAATGGCATTTAGCAGTTTTATGATGGTGTTTTTATGTCAAATTCAACCCTAAGTTATTTGGAGATAATCTCTTATTGATGAATGATCATCACAATGCACCGTTTATAGATGTAGATGGTAAGAAAACAACTACCTACTTATTCAAATGTGTACAAGAGCTACTATTACTATAGGTAGGTACTACTGAGTTCATTCGACTGTAGTTATTTTAAAACAAAAGTACAAAATGCTCTAGAAACTACATTGGAACATTTATGATTATTCTCACTTTTTAACCCCCGACGCAAAAGAGGGGTGTTATAAGTTTGACGTGTCTGTTTGTCTGTCTTTCTGTCTGTCTGTGGCATCATAGCGCCCGAACCACTGAACCGATTTCAGTTTAGTTTTTTTTTGGATGAAAGGAGGCTTAATCGAGAGTGTTCTTAGCTATGTTTTATAAAAATCGATTGAGCCGTTTAAGAGTTATGGTGGGTTAAAGTGGGGATGGAAGAACCAAAATTCTACAAATGTGCCCAAAATGGTTGTCAAATGAAAGATAAGATATTTTATCAGTGATAGGACTCTGTCTAGTCTGTCGGGGGTTTTTTAAATTTTTAATTTAAGTAATTATATACGTTTTATACGCACGCATTTGAAATGTTATCTCTGCAGCTGACCACTAGGCACTAGGTAGCAATATCAGTCTTGTTTCTCAATAACTCAGTCAATCTATTTCAAAGGCCACAAACCGGACATAAACCTAATATACGCGGAAATCGTACTGTTACTTATCTGAAATACACCGTACTATTGCTATAAAATATAGTAGCTGCGTCTAACCAGCTAGGAAATTCAATTTTACGCGTAAACAGTCATTTGTAGCAACAAGGTCAGTATTGTTAGGGCATTTTATCGGGGAAACTGCCGATGCTATAATGCTGCTATTGTTAATTTTAAACTAAGTACATGAACTATCTATAAGATGAGTTGGGAGGTGCTTATTAAATTTAATACCGGTTATCATAAATATTTCTCAAGTTATTATAAGTATGTCGTAATCTAAGACCGTAAAGAAAAAAAAAGTAGGTATGTCGTTATCAAATCATACGGATTTAATTTTGTTAAAAAATCGATATTGAAAGAAAATAATCACCGCAGACCTGTAGCCTATTAATCGTAGTAACGTATTATGCTGTAAAGAGTAATAACATGATCCATACTGAAATCGCTTAAATAGTTCTAGTAATACCTAGGCCACCTACAAAACCAACAAAAAAAACAAACACTCAAAACCATTACTCTAGTTTTAGACAGCCGAGTAAAACAAAATAATCATACTAGAATTACTGGCATCTAAAGTAAAATTAGACTGTAACTAGGTTATTTTTAAACATTTACCATTGTTATTAAACACATGAATTGTCCTGTTACAAATTCCCTTTGTACATATTCCTCAATGGATTTATTTTCCCCTTTTATAATTTTAACTGACGACTAATTAACGCTATAAACAGTTCATACGTGTAAATCGTTGTTTAACTACATTATCACATTTTATGAGTTGAAACAATAGACCTGAAATAAACAGGTTCAAATATATAGGTAGTACCTATGTATCATAATGTTCAATGCCTAGATATGGATATTACTAAGCAAATTGTGAGTAGGTACACAAATACCTATACATCTTGACTCGGTCGTACATACTAGCTAACTACGTGTGTATGCAGCATGAGCTATGAAGATTGCTTTACAATGACTAACGTCGAAGTCATTGTTCAAGATTGAGCGACAAGTGACGCTATCCGTGACTAGCTTTTGTCTGTATTGTTCTAGACTTTAGAGCTTAGTGCCTAATAAGGTTTTGATTCTATTGTATCTTCATGTTGGCGGGGTACCTTGTAGTAGTCTCGTCACGGGCAATTTGGGAATGTATTTGAACGTAGGGCAGTAATGAAGTAATTTTAATTTTAGTAATCATTGTTTTTGTTTACCGTATCAATTGGAATTTGAATCTTTTGTCAATCAAAAAAATATCGTTAAGTACTCGTAGGTAAAATGTAATCTATCACATTTACCTACTCGCCTTTTACTACGAAAATGTTGTAGTCATAGAATAATAACGCCGAGAAACCGAGAACAAGCACGCTAAGTGAAGCAAGAAATACCAAGCTTGAAAAGCTTGGTACGCGAACGGCGCGCGGCAGTACTCACAGTCGTACCGTGATAAAAACAGCTCCCGTAATTTATATTTTAAAATGACGGTTTGTGTGGTAAACGGGTGCCACAGTGAATCGGCAAAACCAAACAAACAATGCAACATCACATTCCACATGTAAGTATTACAAATTATCTAATAATTTGATGTAAAACGCCTTCCAATGTAAATATAAATTCACAAAATTTCGACAGACGCCATAAGGACTAAAAGTTGCAAGTAAAGGGTAAAACTTTTCCCCCACATTTTGATATTGAAATTAGTAATGAAATATACTTCCATTGCCTTGACACGGGATTATCAGTACATATTATTATGTTTTCATACATCCTACTTGATAAGTACCAAAGCGAGACATTATCATCATTTAGATGGTTATGACCTTAGGTTTTGACAGAGCGACAGCGATAAAATTAGCGAGCGATAAAATTATATAATTTTGTAATGATGATTTAATTTTAATTTTGTGATAATATTTGTTTTTGATTTTGTAATGACAATTAATTTTTAATTTTGTAGTGATAATTTAGCAATGAGCCTTCCCAATGTAATTAATAATTTGTCATACCCTTAAAGGGTCATATGTATTTGACATTATTATGACATGTAATCTAATAACCGCATGTAAAAATTACATATGTTGCAATTGATAATTTAATTTAATTGAATTGAATTTCGCGAATCCTTGGTTGGCCTCATAGTACATTTTGTTCAAAATGATGACCTGAATCACCTCTTTTCGGCTTAGTACACAAAAACTTTTTTTTTAATTAAACTGGGTATTACATGAAAGGGCTTTTGTGTGGTAAACAGTTCGTAGTAACAAAGTAAAACTAAAAACACAATAATTAAATTGGTCAAAATTTTATTCTAATTAAACGGTTTTATGTACTAAAAGATAAAAAATAATAACTCAACAATAAAATCGTGAGGTCTTCGCCTGAAAGATTTCATTATGTATGATGCGCCCCACGATTTTATTTTAGAATTATTATTTTTTATCTTATAGTACTTAAAACCGTTTAGTTAAAAAAATATCCATTTCACAAACTGTGTTCCACACGAAAAGCCCTTTCATATAATACCCATACTAATGGAATTTAAAAAAAAAGTTATTAACAGAAATGTTTGGAGCCACACTCAAAGGCACAAGTATAAGTTATGCAAAATCTGTACTAAAGGCTCTGATCAAATTTCCCAACTTTTTGGGGTAATCTGATTCTGATAGTAACATTACTTGTTTCGTAGTGTGCGTGTTGCCGCGCGTAAATACGTATGACTCGCGCATACATCAATCGTGTTGATGCTTCACTCTCGAGATTTTTTTGACATGAAATTATCATTCTCGGCGTTATTATTCTATGGTTGTAGTTATATCAGTATTTCAGATTGTC
Organism: Hypomecis atomaria; assembly: GCA_964007245.1. Taxonomy (NCBI): domain Eukaryota; kingdom Metazoa; phylum Arthropoda; class Insecta; order Lepidoptera; family Geometridae; genus Hypomecis; species Hypomecis atomaria. The sequence continues at coordinate 10,537,958 of OZ023294.1, read as the reverse complement.
AGCGTTATCGTATTTTGTACAACATTCCTTACGCTTCGTAGAGTTGATTATGACATCCATAATCTCAGGACAGAGCGTTTTGTAAACAAAATATGGTTTGATAAGATACCGATGGAGAAAGTAAGTGCAAAGTGGGACGTATCATCGCAAAATACTCAGTTAAACTGTATTTAAAAGAGTTTATTTTTAAAACAACATTTTTACACGGAACTTCTGTACATAGTTCTCGTTTCATTGGCTGTTTTTTGTGCATTTTTGTACAAATAAAAATCGAACCATGAATCTAAGATCGCGAGCGTTTTTGTTTTATTTATCAGCGAAGAGACTAACAGGACAAATGCAAATCAATACATACTTTTGCTTTTTTGTAAATATCTTTTGACTACAGTATGCATAATAAATATGCAATGTGTCATTTTTTGTTTGGCGCATATTTCTTAAACACTTAGACATCATCATCATTAGTCAATGATTCACGGACCACGGTTAACTTCCTTCGCCTCCGTAAACGAGGAAAACAGGCTTCCTTGTCGAATTGTACCAACTATCAAGTGAATCAACGATGACTAACAACGGAAGATAGATTGAAGTCAGCGAGGCCACCGCTAGCAGTTCAATTCAACCCAGTCACACGGTTACCTCCAAGGTTCTTCGCTTAATTTTTAGGCTTATTACTAAGACACAAGGTTCAAAACTCGATATTTTCGTAATTATCATAATTGACTATTACATCACTGTTAAAAACCGCAGGTTACTCTGCTGTTTTGTTGTTTATGGAAAACAGTTTGAACTTTCTGACATCGGGTGATAAGGTGTGTGAACAACAATAGGTATATGTTTCGAAGAAATAAATGAAATATTTGCAGTCGTATATAATTATAATTTATGCAAATGTCACATTTGTTTTGTTATTTTTATTATACATTCGCAGCAATAAACTTATACAGGGTTTTCCCTGAATTGTATATTGTACACCACAAGCTTCACCCACGGTTTTCTACGGTATCCTGGTTTGTATCTGATTGTATTGATCTGGATTTCATGTATAAAAGAAGCCTAGCACTCTCCGACCTTTGAACTATAAATATCAATTAATAAATTAAATTGGTTATGGTATCTTGGTTTAAAAATCAAGTCAATCAGTTGCTCTGTTGCCACGGATTCGTAATGATAAATGATTGTTATGATTTAGTAAGGATAGTTAAATTTGAATTATGATTCTACGTGTTCGATGATATCAGTTGAAATTCATTCCAATATTTCCTTACTCCATGCCTGGAGCAAATCATCTTACCTTGCCATAGCTGGTCTTGAAAGTTTCAGCGATCTCCAGTCTCTGGACGATGCCGCGGCGGCAGAGGACGTCGATGATGGCCTTCTCATCGGTGCCGAAGCCTTTCATGGCCTTGCGGAGGGTCTCCGCATCGGCGACGGGGTCGAAGGGGTCCGCGGGGTACACCGTGGGGGTGCACTGGAAATATGTTAGCAGCTTGAATTAGGGTGTATGGAAACATCGTGGAGTTGGAAAAATAGCATTGTTATTAAAATTTATTGTGTTTGTTATGCTTGCCGAAAATGATTTATTCATAGTATTGTACTATTTAGAATTTCCGAGCATAGGTTGATATTATTGCTGCGTTGAATGTGCATATTTTACAGTTTTTGGAATCAGTATCTCTACCAGATACCATCTATTTGTAGTTGCGTAAAGGGATTCTTATTGAAATGTGTAAGTAGTTCGAGACTATTTTTTTTGCAAACAAACGTTGACAGATTTACTTTTCAAAATTCTTTACCATCAATATCTATGTTCTACCCTCATTTTAATTTTTAAAAAGAATAGGACACGTTATTAAGATTGCCATTTCAAGTCCCATAAAACATTTGCAGGTGGAGTGCTTGCAGTACATTAATGGGGTCGTGTAAAAGCTAATGGATTCTCCACCCTTCGTTGCCGTCATTGCCGACTGGTTGACGCGTCCTTGGCATGGTTTGCGGGGGCCGTTGACCGGGCTGGGCGTGATTTGCACTGCAACCTACTTTGGCGAATCGTAAATTAAGCACGGACAGCAATGGTCACTTCACTCAAAAGCAGTCAAGTATCTTTGTATTTAGAGGTATTTTCAGTGGCTAAGTAGACACTATTACCAAAGTCATAAAAAATAAAAGAAGTGGGTAAATCTCTAAAATGGAAAGTTGTCTCAGTGCTTGAAATTGTAACTGCCGATGCAAGAATGCTTGCAGAGTCCACGTTGGCGAATGGCAAGAGTACAAATTATGTGACGAATAATGGAAATAAGAAAATAATCCGATTATGAATATTATTTTAATTACACAGACTAGTTGCCGTAATCAGTGAAAATCCTAAATCAATAAAATTAATACATAGTATTTATACTTTGTGATAATGAGGGTAGGTTAAAGAAGTCCTATCAAATTTTCATAATTTCTGAGCGTAAGCAATGTTGTCGTTCAGAAACAATTGACAAAAAATATTAAATAACATCCGTAACAAGTAAAACATTCTCAATGCTCGAACAATTAGCAAAAAAGCATACGTGGATGCAAACACCTACAAACTGTAGCTACAATCAACCTTGCCCCGAAAGATGACATCATCTCGTGAGATCTTATAGAATCGACTATAGACATTCTATTAAAGTAAGGTTTAAATGTAGGTGGAAACTCACCTTGTAAGGGTAATACTGCTGGCCACTCATGATGAGAGATTCCTATAGAACGAAAAATATATTAGAAAAACATTTCACACGAATTCTAAAAATAAATTCAGTATCAGCGCAGACCGGCTTTCGACGACTCACAAACACCAGGCGGCCGGCATTTTATGATTTACACAATTTGTACACAAATTTGTTACGTGTAGTACTCACAAATAGATTATTTAAAGACGATAAGTTAAATTTCAATATAAAAATAGATGTGATTGTAAAGGAAAAGGTATACGTACTTTTGTAAATTATGCGACACACCCAACCGAACCACTACGGGTTTAATTCCGAAATATCGCGACTCGGTTCGACCGGTCGAAGTAGACGCATTTTGTTTTCCCTCTCCCTCTAACATTGGTCGTCAACCTTTCGAGATTGCTGAAACTAAACTTATTTTTGATAACGTTTTAGTTCAGTGTACTAGGTAGGGTAGCCGTGGTGGTCTAGTGGTTGTAACGCTGGCCTGTCATTCTCGAGGTCGTGGGTTCAATCCCGGTCCCGTACCAATGAGTTTCTTTGGAACTTAAGTACGAAATTTCACACCATTGGCTTTTCGGTGAAGGAAAACATCGTGAGGCAACCTGCATACGTCCGTAGAAGAAATTCGATGGCGTATGTGAATCCACCAACCCGCACTGGGCCAGCGTGGTGGATATGGCCCAAACACCCTTCAAGGGTAGGCCTACGTCCTGCAGTGGACTATTAAAAAGGCTGGTACAGTACAGTACAGTACTAGGTAGGTACTACAAGAATCAAGAATCAACTACAGAAAAGATGATTCAGATTAAAACCCAGGACTTACGACATGCTCTAAATATAGTTTGAGTCCAGAAATGCAATTATTTCAGACTAATGTTGCTATGCTTTTTTTTCTTACTATCTCTGACGAAGCCATCAATTTACATCATTGTGAGTTGTTGCAAAGGTCTAATTAATACTTATCAAAAATATTTTGTAGTAAATTATTTCTTTATTGTATGAAAAGCGTCTTTAAAATAGCATGGACCACTTGATATTTTACCATGATTGTAGAATCCATAAACACGACGATATAAACATAATAATAAAATTACTCTTAAATATTAAATTATTCTCATAGGCCGAATCATACAAGTCAGCGGGGATGTGAGGTTGGCTACAAGCAGCGCAATATCCAATCCTGACTGAATCTCACATAAAGCTGCGCGTTAATTTGATTTTGCGCAGCTTGTGGCTGGCTTCACATCCACCGCCTTGTATGATTCGGCCTATAGCTAAATATATTTTATTACTGCTCACAAATATTGAAAATGTTGAGCAGCCCTGATCGACACAGGTTAGCAGCCGATGACATCATCGAGACCGAGAGACGCCCGGCACCGCGCCGCGCGCCGGTCTGCGGGTTTCCACACACCCTCCACTTGCTTGTATTCTACTAAATCTGTTATGTTGTTTAGCCATCAACTCCGTTTGTATTTTCTTAACAATTCATTTACTTCTTTAATAATGTATAAAAATGTAGACACGACTTAGTAAACCACTATTTTACAATCAAGTTTTACTACACCACACCTACCTACTAAAAAAATTCAAATAGGTACCTACATATTCCCAAATTAACGATTTAGAGTCTATCAGTTTTAATTTCATTATGAAAGTTACTTTTCCAGAAATTGGGGCAATATGAAATAAAATTTCAAAACTGCCCTAATTTATGTTGGGTTAAATGGTAATCCCTATTGGTAATTTTATTACAAATAAAATAATAACCGGTAGGTACTAAATACCTTGTTTTTTCCCTGTATGTTTTGTTCTTGGTAGGCTATATTTACGTAGGTACCTAACTACCTACTTTATTTATCTATGAAGATGAAACTTTTGTGAAAGAATCGCTATGAAAACATACGATAGGTACCTTGCCTATACTTACCTATGAGAGCACCTAGATAAGCTAGTACCAACTTTTTATTATCATCCACTCAAAAACAATAAAATAATTTTGATGTAAGTACATACCTACTCATACATACCTACCTAAGTTATCGTTACCGGCATTGTCCCATTGCTGAGCACGGAGCTCATCTCCAATTTTTACTATGGCACCAACCCTAATATCGCGAACAAACAAACAAAAATATATAGGAATGTACTTTTTGTGGATTGTAAGTGTACTTTTTGTATGGAGCAGCTGATTTTTTAACCCCCGACGAAAAAGAGGGGTGTTATAAGTTTGACGTGTCTGTCTGTCTGTGGCATCATAGCGCCCAAACCACTGAACCGATTTCAGTTTAGTTTTTTTTGGATGAAAGGAGACTTAATCGAGAGTGTTCTTAGCTATGTTTTATAAAAATCGATTGAGCCGTTTAAGAGTTATGGTGGGTTAAAGTGGGGATGGAAGAACCAAAATTCTACAAATGTGCCCAAAATGGTTGTCAATTGAAAGTTTGTTGTCAAATATTTTTTGTCGGGGGTTTTTTAATTAGGTAAGTATATTATTTCTGAATACAACTATTTTATTTTGTTTTTAGTAGGTACCAAAATTTGCATGCCCGCTAGGATAGACTGTTGTTACTAAGAAATTTTGTACCACCATTTACACAGTTTGTGCAATAAACTTTTACTTTACATAGGTACATCCTAGAAAATGTCCGTGCGTCGGGAAACACCCGAATACCTCTATAATATACGAGTAAGTGCCCTCTAACTTCCGGTTTGTAGGCATTCAGGCTGTCTGTATCATCTAGGACCTAGGTATCTATTTTGTCACTCAGTTGAATAAATAACAGGCCGGCACGTCATTCCTAAAAATAACGTGTGTGTGGATTACGTATCGATTCACTATAACTTTGTCGTCACAGATCTTATTCATGATCATTGAGATCACTCAGTAGTCGTAAGCCGAGTGTTGACTCATACAGTAGGGCAACGTACAATCACTACTTTATGACGAAGTTTTGTAAACAAAGAAGTCATGGATAGGGTTCTACTAAACTTTTTAGGGTTCCGTAGATAATTAGCAGCCTGCTTACCTATATGGGTTGCCTGGAAGAGATCGCTTCCAGCGATAAGGCCGCCTAGTGTTGCACTACCTTAAGAATTTCACTGATGTATTTATTGTAAGTTTTATTTTGTGTGTACAATAATGAGTTATTTGTTATTGTTAGCGAGTTAAAATTATTTGTGGAAGGGTCTAGAAGTCTAGATTCCTATTTTTTTTTAGTAAAGCTAGCTAAGGTACTTTTTAGGACGACTACTGAAGAAAGATGGTACGTTTTGGTTCCGTACCCAAAGGGTAAAAACGGGACCCTATTACTAAGACTCCGATGTCCGTCGTTCTGTTCCATACGGTACAGAACCCTTCGTGCGCGAGACCGACTCGCACTTGGCCGATTATTATTACATACACTTATTTGTGTCATTTATTTTTGGGAGTGTATAGTGTGTGCGTAACCAGAGTGTTTTTTATGTGTCTGTTGACTGGTAATATAAAACCATAAGGCTTACTTACCCAATACTTATTACCTTCTTTCTTCGGGAGTCTGGTAAAAAGCTTACGTTTTCCACCGTTGCTATTTCATACCCTTACTTTTTAAGGTTCCGTACCCAAAGACAGTCCTCGGGGACCCGCCGCCCGCACCTGTCTCAGTCCCTCTTTGTCGTTTACCCCCGCGCCCCTGTACTGCGCAGGTGAGGACTAAGTTAAACGGTCGGATTATAAGTTATCTATTCACTGACATAAAGATCAAAAACCTAAACCACTTCCAGATGACCTAGAATCTTGATATTTGGCACAAAGGTAGACTATCGGGCATAGGTATACAAAGGAAAAAATTCTAAATACTGAAAATAGTACATATAGGTCTACCGGAATCTCATGGCAAATGAGGAAATAAAAATTTGTTGCGTGCAATACTGGGGAAATTGGATTAAACGATCTTGATACTTTAAAATTTTTATTTATGCTAAAGATTAATGAACATGAAGTATAAATAAAAGGTATGTGTGTAGGCTCTGTGTATGAAGAATATTGTTATACATCGGGTTCTTCATAGGAAAATAAGTCATGAAAAATAAATCAATCGTACATTACTTTATGTAGTTACTAATTTATTATATATCATTTAAATCATACTAAAACTTAACACCTCATTCAGAACTAGAAAACGATTCCAAGAACTCTTGCATTTCTTGTTCTTCATCAGATGATGAAGATAAAGAAGTATTTATTATAAATCGCTCTTCCAGCCTCTCAATTAGTCTATCTTGCTTGATGAAATCGTTTTCAATTTTCTTTACATGTTCACAACATTTTCGCCATTCCTCTCCACCAATTTGAGAGAACGCTTCCTCTGTTAATAATTTTATGTCACTTGCAGGCCTATTTACATTTTATCAGCAACCTTTTGCTTCATTATACCCCAAATCATTTCTATGGGATTTAAGGTGCAGTGATAAGGCGGGGTGTAGTATAAATAATTATTTCTGAACGAAAAGTAATCAAAAACATAAATGTGAAATGGGAGCCAAAGCGTCATCAAAATAATTGAGATCTACACGGGGGCCATAAGTGTTCTGTAGAAAATCCTAAAATTTTAGCTACAAGATTCTAACGAGATTTACTTATGTAATTCAAGCTCGTGATTTGATTTGGCTAGTTTTAAGAATCAGTATAATAATATGCCTACAGTGCAAACTGAAATTACACTTTCGTATGACTTAAGTATGGAATTTTAAGATAAGTATTTGTCTGTACGTGAAAACTAGCCAAATATAGAGGGTTGTTTCTAATCAATTAGCATCCTTTCAGGAGCTTATTCTGTACATCAAAACTAACAACTTTTGTTCTACGACTTTTATTAATTCTCAAAAAAAGAAGTTGATGTTCCATAGAAAAATGTCGTTCACCTTCGACAAAATGTATGGAACAGATGATTTTTTTTTGAGTTTCAAGAAAAATTGTTAGTTTTGATGTACAGAATAAGCCCCTAAGAGGATGCTAATTGATTAAAAATAACCCTGTATATATTAGCGGACATCTTACACACAGACTCTGACCCCAAACTAAGCAAAGCTTGTTATATGGCTGCCAGAGACAGATATACTACATACACAAATTTTAAATACATACTTATATAAATAACACCCAGACACAGAGCAATCACCTATGTTCATCACATAAATGTTTGCCCTGGGTGGGGATCGAACCCACGCCTTTTTGATCCAGAAGTCAGGGTCACTAACCACTGAGCCACAGAGGCAGTCGTACTCGTAAATCAAATCTTGTTACTTAGTACTAACTGAAGGTAAAATAGGGTAGGTATTATTGACCCGTCGCAATAAAAAATGTCATAAAAACTATAATTGCATTTATATTTTATAATAGCTGTAATTTATAGCATTTGATGCAGACATTAACTGACAAAGAATTATTCGAATCAACAAGATAAAATTATCTACAGCAATGAACATAATAAAGCTAAAATAACGAGTGTTGTTTGTGTAAAATGATTTATTACATTAAATTGGAAAACACGGGCGGCCGGGGTAGTCAGCCGCCGTTGTGACAGATACATAATATATAAATACAATTTTATACATTTCTTGTCTAGTCTTCGAGGAAGAAGTATTGGCCAGCCCGCTTTTGTTCTATGTCCTGAAACAAAACAAAATAATTATAATTTTTCGCAAAAAATGGCAAAACCGCCTTTCATCGTGTACAAAATTCGAATATTTTGCTCGAATTGTTTACATTATTGTTGATTTTTCACAAATGGCTCAGCCGATTTCTGTAAAATTTAAATGGGACCAACTCGGGAGTATACCCTTAAATGAAAAAAGAATTTTATCTACACTAATGTTGTAACATTCTACTTATGTTTCCAATACTTGACTTATAATGACTACTGTTATAGCGCAGACAACAAAACACTCAATTTAAGCAATTTCACATGATGTTATAATATCCACATCGATATCGTAAAATCTCATTATAACATCGCGCGCTCGCTCCTGATTGGCCCTGCGCGCGCAGCTGCGCTCTCATTGGTTAGATTTTAATGGCGCCAAGTTCACTGTGACAATACACGTACGCGTGAATTTAATGTTTCGCAATATGTTTTTTATTTTTATTTTTATTAGTGAAGATAAAGTAGTGTATGCAACTGCATATAACACGGGTATTAAAACACGAGTGTGAGTTTATGAAACGAGCGCAGCGAGTTTCATAATAGTAACGAGTGTTTTCTTCATTATATGACAGTTGCATAAACTACTATTTCGATTCGGTTCACAATTGGCGAAATTATCGATGAACGTACACAAAAATAAAGAAACAGAACCTCCTCCTTTTTGGAAGTTTGTTGAAAAGCATTGTACACTTTGATATAAAAAGTATTTGTAAATAATCATCCGTCCATCAGCTATGACGTGCACTGCAGGCCATAGGCCTTCCCTATGGATCTCCAATAAGACCGGTTGGAAGCGGTTTGCATCCAGCGTGATCTTGCGGTCTTGATGAGATCATCTGTCTACCTCGTAGGTAGACGTCCTACGCTGCGCTTTTGCGGGTACGTGGTCTCGACGTAGTATAAATGTCACAACCGACATCTTTAATTGCAATCTAGCTTCAACTGAATTAGGCTTACATGTGTGCATTTGTCAGAGGGCGCAATTGTACTTTTTAGGGTTCCGTACCCAAAGGGTAAAAACGGGACCCTATTACTAAGACTTCGATGTCCGTCTGTCTGTCTGTCACCGGGCTGTATCTCATGAACCGTGATAGCTGAAATTTTCACAGATGGTGTATTTCTGTTGCCGCTATAACAACAAATACTAAAACTTGAATAAAATAAATATTTAAGGGGGGCTCCCATACAACAAACGTGATTTTTAGGAGTTTTTTTGCTTTCTATTAATAACGGCAAGAGGAATGGGGCTTCCATACGGTACGGAACCCTTCGTGCGCGAGTCTGACTCGCACTTGGCCTATTATTAGATATCAAGTGGGGTAGTGTAAAGTTGAATCCAAGTTTGTGGGGTTGCAACCATTCTCCTACAGCCAAAATCTTGGAAAAAGGTTTTATTATGGTTTATCTGACAAACGATGCTTGTTATGGTCTCACAAAATTTTTCTCAAAACATGTTTTTTTACAAATAAAATTTTCAGTTGTTCAGTCGTAGAAACAGAAATAACAATGTTATAAGATTGTCTAGTCTAGACCGAACTGATTGCTAAGCTGCCATACTTCAGTACATTACCCTATAGCTTGCACTGCCACCTGTTTTTTTTTTATCAGGCAGGATATAGTTAAGCATGCACGTTTTATCCTTTGCACGAATTTTGTGTGCGTGCTTTATCTTCGACTACAACGTCGCACCCACAAGGTGGACGGATGACCTCATTAAGACCGCAGGATCACGCTGGATGCAAGCCGCTACCAACCGGTCTTATTGGAGATTCATAGGGGAGGCCTATGTCCAGCAGTGGACGTCCTATGGCTGATGGATGGATGGATGGACAACGTCGCTTATCATTAGGTAAGTTGTGGTCTTATAGTACCTTTGAAAACAAGACGTTTTGAAAAATGTATGAGTATAGTGAAACGTGAAGTATGCAGAGCTTTGAAGAAAATTAAAGTATGGACCGCAGCCTGTTGCTTTTGCCGACAAAACTCTTATTCTACTTCGGTGTGGGGCGATAAATTCTGCAGTAGTCTCGAATGGGGTGTTGAAGCGTAGTTTATACTCGGTCGGAAATTCCGTGGGATCCCGAAGGAGATGCCGAGCACATAAGTTTTTAACCCCCGACGCTGTGTTATAAGTTTGACGTGTCTGTCTGTCTGTCTGTCTGTGGCATCATAGCGCCCGAACCACTGAACTGATTTCAGTTTTTGGATGAAAGGAGACTTAATCGAGAGTGTTCTTAGCTATGTTTTATAAAAATCGATTGAGCCGTTTAAGAGTTATGGTGGGTTAAAGTGGGGATGGAAGAACCAAAATTCTACAAATGTGCCCAAAATGGTTGTCAATGTGTCGGGGGTTTTTTAAATTTTTAATTTATTTATTTATTTATATTATTACTTTTGCGCCGAGCGGAGCTTGGTCGCTCTGTTCTACAGTGAACAAAAAAAAATTTTTTTGTTGCCCTGGACATTTCTGCGGATTTCTATACTTTCAAATCCACAGTTTTCGAATATATTCATGAAAGTTCTGAATTAGCTCTGGTTTTTAAGATTTTGGCTTTTTTATATTTGCAATTATAGTGTGGAACAGGGAGAACGCATCAACCAGGATCTAAAAAAGATGAAAGAAAGGTATCAGGGTAGATGGACCGTCACATGATGGCAAATAATGACTGATCTCTAAAAAAGGATTTCTTCCCAAGAAAATGTAGCAAGGGAGCTACCAAAAGGCATTTTTCTGAAGTGTGCAATAAAATTAGTTTTTTTTGTTTTTACTTCTTTTCTAGATTTATACAGATTATTCATACATCCATAGTTCCGTGAATGGTAGGCATAGAGCTACTCGAAACCACTTTTACATCCAGGGCAACAAAACCACTGTTGACCAGTGAATCGGCCGCAGCCTGTTGCGAGGACAAAACTAGTTTGTTCCATTCATGATTGTGACAATACCCACCTTAACCGAAGAATATTTGTTTATCCTCGGTCGGAAATTATTGGGATCCCGACGGAAGGTGATGCCGAGCAGTTCCAGGAACTTGTTCATGCCGTTGAGCAGCGACTGCGGCGCGTGCGCGGTCGCGTTGGACGACGGCGTGCCCTCGAACACGATCACCCGGTCCGCCAGGTACGTCGCCATTATGAAATCGTGCTCGACCACGAACCCGGTACGCTTGGCGTGCAGGATAAATCTGGAAAATAAATGTTTAATTAAGTCTGATATTTGAAAACACGTAGAAATAAATGAGCCAGCCTGTCATTTGAAAAAGGCATAAGTAAATATTTTTTTAATACATCACTTTTAACGCCGTTTTATTTCTTATTGCTTTGTAAGTAAAAAATGGCACATTGTCTCAAATGTATTTCAGATATGTTTTTTTTAGGTCGGCTAGGGAATCTCTTGTGGAAACGCTGCCTATGGTTGGGTAATTTGTGTAATGAAGGATGTGTTTGTAAGAACCAATGGTTAATTTGCCTAGCCTCGGTCAGTACAGCTCCTGTGGAAACGGCTGAGCAGAGTTTAGCTCGATAAATAAAGCTTCTCTATTGGTTCACATGCTAGATTGTTTATCACAAACTATTTTTGAGATAATTTGTGTTAGTTGTTGATGCGAGCTTTTTCCAAAAATATACTGATAATAATATGTGTTGTCACAAACACATTCCCTCTAACAATGAAAGTGTTGTAACATCAGCTATGTACAGAATCTAATAAATAAATAAATATTAGTGGACATCTTACACACGGTCTCAGACATAAGCAAAAACTTGTCATATGGCTGCCAGAGACCAATATACTACATACATATTTTTAAATACATACTTATAGAAATAACAAACCCGATTACAGAGGCGCCATCGTAATTATATTAGCTATATGGCATAGTTCTGTTTCTTTTTTACTTTAGACATTCGATAGAGAGAACGCTTTTTACTTTGCTATTAAATTTACACTGGCGCCTCTGTAATCAGGCTTATTACCTAAATAACACCCAGACACAGAGCAAACACCCATGTTCATCACATAAATACTTGCCTTGGGTGGGAATCGAACCCACGCCTCTTTGATCCCGTGGTCAGGGTCACTGATCGCTGAGGCAGTCTCTAACCTTTTAATAACTTTAGCTGCGACAAGACGTTGCTCGGAGTCAAGGTAGGCGGAGGGCTCGTCTATGAGGTAGACGTCTGCCGGCTTGCCGAGGCACAGCACGAGAGCCACTCGCTGCAACTCTCCTCCTGACAGGTTCTGCACCTCCTGGTCCATTATCTCTTCTATCTTCATTGGCTTCATCACGTCTGTGATGAACTGGAAGCAACAGCATTCAGTCATTATATGTACAGAACGTAAGTATAAAAATATCTAACTAGGGAGAAAAATAAGATTATGTAGGATAGATTTAATCTCACTGAACAGACAATGATCGCTGATGCATCTACTTTCTGTTTCTTTGGAACTCATGTACCGAATTTCACACTACTGGCTTTTTGGTGAAGAAAAACATCGTGAGGTAACCTGCATACATTTGTAGAAGAAATTTGTTGGCGCGTGTGAATCCACCAACTTGCACTGGGCAAGCATGGTGGATATGGTCTAATCACTCTCCGTGGGTAGGCCTACATCCTGCAGTGGACTATTAAACAGGCTAGTATAGTACTGTTAACTTATGCCCGATTGTGAAAGATACTGAAAAACCAACATAACTGTACCTGTGGATGAATGTACGCATCTCGAATCTTTTCATGCAACAAGTAGCGTACTTGTCCCTGAGACTTGGGCGATATCTTCTGTGGCTTATAACTAATGTGGAGCTGTGGCAGGTGGCCCGAACCTGAAGGAGACAATGTAAGGATTTTAATAAGAATAATCAAAAAGTTTTTACTTACATCATGCACATAGTTAACTGAGAACAGCTCAGCATTCTGTCAAAAAAGTGAAAAGACTTTTTTGGGAATGGATTTTTTAGTGCTAAAGCCATGTATTCACTGAGCAACATTGTTTCGGGTACATAGTTTCTGAAACATCACATAGATGTTTCCAGGAACAATGTTTCTGAAACTGCCGTCCACACAGTCAGTTACTAAACACATGCCATCTTACCACCAAAGATTTAAACACTGTGTAACTGTGCAATTTGTACTGCTAAACAATGTGCGCTTTAGCATGCCTAAAACTTTTGTGGTAAGATGGATAAATAATTGTCTCAAAAACATTATGGTTTATTTATTTATTCACAAAATCTATGTGTTTCTGAAACAGAGTTTATAAACAATTCTTGCTCAAAGAATACAATGGCTTAAGCATGACGAGTAAACAGTGAAAATCTTTGGACAACTAGTCATCAATAAAGTTAGGCCGAGCCGAGATCACAGATGATTGCATAGTTGAGAAATGCTAGATTGTCATGTCAGCAAAAACTTCACTGATAATGATAAACTCCACCCATAGTTATTTTCTCAACTGGAGAACTATTTATTACTAGTAAGCATCCTTGATAATTTAGAATAATGAAACTATTGAATAGTAAAAAGATAATTTTCAAATCAGAGCACAGAAATAAACACAATTGGCACTCTGTACAGTACAGTTGCATACATTTCACTTTTTAATATGATCTTTTATAACCAAGGTTTAGTTTTTATTTATAAGAGTGAATAAATAAACATATCTATAGGATAAATTAACCAAATTGAACTATTTCTTAGTGAACAAATAGTTATAGCGAGTTACTTTATAGAGTACACATTATAAATTAACATGTATTTTAAATTATCACAAAATATAAGTAATTTTTTTTACTGTTGGAATATAGCAAACCCCTACTTCATAAACACCCTAAAAACTTAATTACTAGGGTCCGATTTATGGTTTAGATAGATAGGGAAATGATACAGACTGTGCTGTTGTATGTAGTATGAATACACTGATTTCACCAAAAAACACGTAGATAATAATAATTGTAATGTAAACAAAGACTTCAATGAAACTTGTGAACAGATGTTGCTTTAAACATTTTGAAGCTAAATTAGGACAGGAAAATTACCTTCAGGCGTAATAGAAGCCTCTGCATGCTTTAGGCATTTTTGGAATACTGGGTGGAAAAACAGATCGAATAGTTCACTGCGAGCCATTCCATCGGCTTTTTACGTTTATTTCACTAAATAAGCACCTACAATACAACACCTATAACCTCAATAATCGGTTTACGTCTACATCATTTATATACAAAATAACATCTGGATTTTATCACAAAGCATTCAGTCTACACAAATAAAACTATAGTAAAATGAATTAATGCGAAATACTGTTGCGATAAACGCTTTTTTGCGACAAGACAAATTCGCAGCCATTTGACAACTTTCACTCAAATGACAGACATGAACATGAGCATGACATTTGAAAATCGGAGTTGCCATTGTGATTGTTATCGAAATAGAGTTGAGATATTCGATTCGAATCATCAACTCGATTTTTTCGATTTTCTGAAAATCGATTATTATAACGACCTCTAAAATGTATGTAGACGTTAGACAGGCGTTTTAAAATACGAATATGACATACTAGCTTTTGTCCGTGGCTTCACCTGCGTGGTATTTTGATGTTTGTGCTATACCATAGGAAAGTTTTATGTTTTTGGGATAAAAAGTAACTAGCCTATGTCACTTTAAGTCTTTCAAACTATGTTCATGTCAAAAATCAATTCAATACGTTGTTCCGTTGCTGCGTGAAAGAGGAACAAACCAAGAAACACACTTTCGGATTTATAATATTAGTAAAGTTTTATTTGTTAAACAATTTATCAGCGTCGAGTAAATATTACGAAATTCTTACCATCATCAGGTTCCAAATTGCCAGCCAACATTCTGATGAATGTCGTTTTGCCAGTACCGTTTTCACCAAGCAGCACTAGAATCTCAGAATCTGAGAATTCTCCAGGCATCACACGCAATCCAAAATCACCCATCTTCTTTGTCATCTCAGGATATTCATAGTGGTTCATCCTTTTTATCTGTCAGGGGGGGCATTACTTTAGTATTTTGTTTGGTTACAGCATTCGCTTTGTCAAGATTCACATGACTAAATGAGGAATGTGCTGGTGTCTACAGCCACAGTAATGATATCTAACAGTATTCCGTCTTCATACAAACGGTCGGAACGCGAATCATACCTGCGCGCCTCGGAGCGGGGTATGCTCTTGGTATGCTAGTCAGTCGCGGCGCGCCGTAGTGATGAACGAACGTATGGGTTTGCAACTATTAAGCGTGCGATTTACGTTTTTATGGTTCTTCGTTTTACTACGGAACCATAAAACATCAAAAACGCAATATTATGCATTTTTATTGAAAACTTCCTTTTTAATTCACAACGGATTTGTTTTTTGTATTAAATATAATAATTTTACATCATAATACGTACAATATGAATCAAAACTAGAAAGAAACTCAAGTAGGTAAAAAGTAGATGAAATTAAAATACTGAAGGGCTGCCCCTAGCGCGTGAGACGTTCTGCGTGGTCACATAGCGCTGTAGTTATCTGCATGATATGCCTCATCACCGAAAATTGTAATAAAATGAATAGCATAGCAAAAGCCTTAGTATGCTTTTAGCATGAACAAGGCACCAGCACATGATGATTGAATTATCTTATATTTATTAACCCCCGACGCAAAAGAGGGGTGTTATAAGTTTGACGTGTCTGTTTGTGTGTCTGTCTGTCTGTGGCATCATAGCGCCCGAACCACTGAACCGATTTCAGTTTAGTTTTTTTTGGATGAAAGTAGACTTAATCGAGAGTGTTCTTAGCTGTTTTATAAAAATCGATTGAGCCGTTTAAGAGTTATGGTGGGTTAAAGTGGGGATGGAAGAACCAAAATTCTACAAATGTGCCCAAAATGGTTGTCAATGTGTCGGGGGTTTTTAAAATTTTTAATTTATATTAGTTATTAGCTTCTTACCTCTTCTTCAGTTGCTGATTCAGCAACTTTAAATACCAAAGATTCAGTTCTGAATCTCATATTTTCTGTGGGCACAAACCCATCAAGGAAAATATTTATACCTGTAACAATACATGTGGGAGATAAATAAGTACTCATAGATCTGTTCTCACTTAAAATATCATTCTGTATCAGTTAGGTTTTTGTAATATCTGTTTTCAAAATGTCACTTGATTAAACAGGTTGGATATCATTTTTAGGGTTCCGTACCCAAAGGTAAAAACGGGACCCTATTACTAGACTTCGATGTCCGTCTGTCACCGGGCTGTATCTCATGAACCATGATAGCTAGGCAGCTGAAATTTTCACAGAAGATAATAATAATAAATAATAATAATAAATTTATTCGACCAAAACAATGTTTACATATTGCATCTTAGTTAAGCTAGAATAATTGAACACAAAATTATAAAAGGTATCTGTTGCCGAACTAGGCCGGAGCCTGTGTTTCAGCTTACAGCGCCCTCCCCCCTATTTGCACTGGTTTTCCAGCTATACATATCAAAAATAAGACTAATTTAATGTATACATATTACATAGTAAGCAAATTAAATTAATTTAGAAAGACGGTACTTACATAATTATTACCTAAACTATTTCTAAGCCATTCAAAGGTTAAGCATGATTACAATAAGTTTATATATATATATATAAATATAAATGCATGAACAAATTAAAAAAAACAATAATGCAATCATGCATTTTACGTAATTGTTCGACCTGCTCATTGGTTGTCGGGGGTAGTTACTTGTATTTATCCCAAAAGCAGGTAGGCAGGGAATATCCGTTTATCAATTTTACATAATTATTCGGAAATTACACTTTACACAAGTTACAAAAAACCCTACATAAAAGAAAAAGAAAATAAAGATTAATATAAGATATACACAACTATTAGTTACGTTCAAGAAGTATCGAAGTTTTTCATAGCTACCTACTTGTTTAATAAAAATTAGTAAAATATAGGTACAATTTAATTTCAAGAAGTAGGTAAGTATTCTGTTCAAATAACATTAATCTAAATGTACAAAGAAATACGTTTCTTCTAATAACATAGGCATAGCTATTAAGATATTAATAACGCCGCAGTATGTAGGTGTAAGCTGTTCCTCTCTGTGAGTACCTAAGGTGTATGTATTTGTGTGTCGGTGTGTGTGAAGTGTCTAGTGTGTGTTTGTGTATATATACAGAATGTTACTGTGTAGCCTTCTCGAAAGAGCTGAGTACACAGTAAAACCCGGTGTGACTGTTTATATGTGCGTGATGTGTACTTGAGTGAATGAGTGAGTGTGAGAGGGTGTTTATTATGAATATAAATAATGGATGAATAATATGAAGTTACTTACTCCGTAGGTTTCCCAAAATTTAGAATAACTAAGAAATCGATATACACTATATTACTCCACAACTTTCAAGAGATCTTCGGTATTTCCAACGTCGAGCGATTTTAACCACGACGTGATTTTTTGTTTTAGTTCGTGTTTTGACAAGTGATATATATTTAACTTTTTATTGATTTTGTTATACAAAAATGGCCCCAAAAACGTTAAAAATCAAGATGTATTTCTGTTGCCGCTATAACAACAAATATTAAAAACAAAATAAAATAAATACTTAAGGGGGGCTCCCATACATCAAACCTGAATTTTTAGACGTTTTTCGCTCTATATTAATAATGATAACAAGTAGATGCTTGAAATTTTCACAGAATATTTAGTTTTATATTCACTTCGATAATAAATATTAAATTAAAATAATTTAAATATTTATGGGGGGCTCCCATACAGTACGGAACCCTCCGTGCGCGAGTCCGACTCGTACTTGGTCGATTATTTTTAACGCATATACGAGGGGTGATCCAAAAGTAATGATAATCAATAACAAACACAATGAATAAAATAAAAAAATAAATTTATTTCTTAACATAGTCTCCTAGCAAGTCTATACATTTAGTCCATCTCTTTTCTAAACCTAAAATTCCCTTAGAAAAAAAATCTTTATCTTGACTCTCAAAAAAGTCCTCAACCGCGGCCATCACGTCGCTATCATCGTCAAATTTCTTGCCTCGGAGATGTTCCTTGAGTCGTGGAAAGAGATAAAAGTCACTGGGGGCTAGATCTGGTGAACAGGGGGGGTGATCCACCAGCTCAAAGCCCGCTTCCTGAATGGCAGCCATGGCAATTGCAGCTTTGTGAACCGGTGCGTTGTCTTGATGGAACAGCACTCCAGCCCGCAGTTTGCCTCGCCTTTTCTCCTTAATAGCCTCCCGCAATCTTCTTATTTGTTCTGCATAGTAGGAGCCTGTAATAGTGGCCCCCTTTTCCAAGTAGTCCACCATGATTATTCCTTCAGCGTCCCAAAAAACAGACGCCATAACCTTCCCTGCTGAGCTTGACACTTTGAATTTCTTCGGCGTCGGTTCATCGGATCGTTTCCATGTCATCGATTGTTGTTTTGTTTCAGGATCAAAATGGTGGATCCAGGTCTCGTCCATGGTCACAAAACGTGGCAAAAAATTATCCTTGTCTGCCTGGAAATTTTCGAGATTTGCTCTTGACATGTCGACTCGTTTCTTCTTTTGCTCGTCGTTTAACATTTTCGGTACCCAACGCGCGGAGACCTTTCTCATATGCAATTCGTTCGCAAGGATTCTTTCAATGCTGCCATATGAGATCCCTGTGACCTCAGCTACATGCCTGATAGTCACTCTTCGATCTTCCAATACAACTTCTTCAACTTTTTTCATATTTTCTTCAGTGAGGGACGTCGATGGGCGTCCTTCGCGATGTTCGTCTTCCGTCGATGTTCTTCTCAGCTTAAACTCCTTAGCCCAGCGTGCAACTGTGGAATATGGAGGAGAAGAGTCCCCTAATGTTTCCACCAAGTCGCTATGTATGTCTTTGGTAGACATTTTTTTCAAGCAGAGGTATTTAATGACAGCTCTGATTTCGTGTTTTTCCATTTTGATGTTCACTCCTTGACAGCCCGTATTCAAATGAATGTAGCTCCCGGGAATCGTGGCTTATTTATATGATTTTTTTTTCCTGAAGTAGTTGGTAATTGAGCAAGTGACTGATATTTTTTTTGTATTTTTGTGTGCAGTAGAAATAACTGATTATCATTACTTTTGGATCACCCCTCGTAATTCCGCGTTTGACAACTCGCCCAATGCGTAAGCGTAGTGGCGGATTTACGTAATTGCCGCCAGTAGGCTTCTGAATTTTGCTCTATCCCCCTGACTTTGATACTAAGCTGTAAAACGAATCATAATATATGTTGCTTTTCTCTTAGAGTAGACTTTATAATGTTAGGTACACATATTAATCTTGTATTTTTGTCAATTATAAAATGAAACTTCTGGTATTTTTGTCAATTATAAAATGAATGGTCCGAAATTAGCCACCCATAAAATCTGCCGCCCTAGGCTTCACTACTAGCCTAGGCAGGCCTACTCAACTCAGCCTGCTGATAAATCCGCCACTGACGTCTTTTGCTTTCATCGTTGAATGCTGGAATTCTTCCTACACCAACATTAGTCACGTATCAAAATATATTTCAAATTGCGCACAGTGATATTCAGATGATTTCCTCTTCATTCAGGATATCAGCTTTGCGTTATTGCCTTCATTGCTGTATGATGCTTGAATAACGCAGTACAATTACTCGTACATAAGCGAGACTTCCGTTAGCGTAGGAGGAATCCATCCACTCAATGGGTAGCGAATTAGCGATAAAGCGTCAGTATAGGCCGCGCCACACAAGTTAGCGGATGTGAAGTTAGTTACTAGCTGCGCAATGCCCAATCCTGACTGAAGCTCACAGAAAGCCGCACGTTGATTGGCTATTGCACAGCTTGTAGCTAACTTCACATCCGCCAACTTGTGTGGCGCGGCCTTTACAGATGTGTTTTGAAAAAGAAATATTTTCTTAGTCCAAGCAGAATAAGAACCTACCTTCTCTCACTGAGAAGGGCATAGTCACAACACCATAAGCACCGGGCACTCCGTACAGACAGCAGATAAAATCTGACAGGTAATCCAACACTGACAAGTCGTGCTCCACCACTATGATGAACCTGACAACAAGAATAATAATTATTTTTCGCAAAAAATGGCAAATTTTCCTCCATCAGCTTTCCATCGTGAACATAATTCGAAAATTTCGCTCGAATTGTTTACAATACTTTTGATTTTTCAAAAAAGGCAAAGCCGATTTCTGTAAAATTTAAATGGGAACACCTCGGGAGTATACCCTTTCGAACTAAAAAAGAATTATTCGATTCGGTTCACAATTATGGGCCTTATTAGTAAGCTCCAAGTAGCCCAACGAGCTATGGAGAGGGCTATGCTCGGAGTCTCTCTGTGAGATCGAATCAGAAATGAGGAGATCCATAGAAGAACCAAAGTTACCGACTTAGCCCAACGGATTGGCAAGTTGAAATGGCAGTGGGCAGGGCACATAGCGCGGAGGACTGATGACCGATAGGGTCGAAAAGTTCTCGAGTGGAGACCACGTACCGGCAAGCGCAGCGTAGGACGTCCACCCACAAGGTGGACGGATGACCTCATTAAGACCGCAGGATCGCGCTGGATGCAAGCCGCTTCCAACCGGTCTTATTAGAGATCCATAGGGGAGGCCTATGTCCAGCAGTGGATTTCTTATGGCTGATGGATGGATGGATGCAAAATTATCGATGAACATAGACAAAAAAAAATACATACAGACGAACATAGTAACTCCTCCTTTTTGGAAGTCGGTTAAAAATATTGTTGACTGTGGCTTTTAATCATAATATATTATCGTATTCATTGTGGCTGGATTTTATTGAAGTGAATACTTCTTTAGCGGAGATGTGCACATTTTGGGATGCGTAAAAAAATGTTAAACTCGCGTCAAGACACATGACTTGGTAGAAAATTCGTAAGACGGAGAAAGAGTAGACCGCCGGCGCGACGTAGGAGAGGAAGTAACATACCCACGAAGTTTTAGGTAAAGGTGGAGATTGCACTTCTAATACCTATTTGAGTCAAATACCTACACATTGCTATCTCACTCTCTGTGGTCGGAACTCTCTTTCTAGTGTGGTGTATGGTATTTCTATTTATACACTAAAAATTCCCGAAAATGGGTAAATTTAATTTCAAAGTTTCGAGTTTATCAACTTCATCCAACCCCAAACTATGATTTATATGTATTTACAGTGTTTGCAGTTTAAAAGGGGATAAAATGTGAATTATTGTAAAACTGATAATAAAAGTAGAATGCACAAACTGATTACAAAAGTGTTTTCCAGTAACTGTACCAGCATCAGATCCTTATCATAGAAAGTTTAAGAAATAATAACGTTATTAATAAAAATAAAAATTAAGTGTGTGTTGTGTTAAAACTTAAGTACAGCTGTAATTTTCCAAATTACTAACACTGGAGAGAATTAAAAGAAAACCCTAATTTTGGGAGTTTCCTAATGCGGCAACACCCGTCACCAAAATACTAGCTGTCATGGCCGAATCATCAATGAAATCGTAAAAATGCAGTAGGGTAACCATAAAATATTTTTTGAGAATAATTTACTATTATTGTGTATGCAATGCCTAACTAAATATTATAGACTATCGTAAAGACAGTGTGTGTGTGTGTATTATTAAGCGCTGATATATGTCACAATTAGTGCAATTCTGTAAACACAATTAAAATTAACAAGGACACTATGTGATTTACATCTGTAATCTATAGTTTTTAGATACCTACTATATTTGAATCTCTATTCATAAAAAAAACATTATGTTGACTCCTTGTCGTATCATATTATCATCTCGTTAAATTATTATCATATCTATAGTATCAATGTGTCCTTTTTTTAGGTTTCCCAAAGACAAATCTCAAAGAACTTCGTACTTAGTAATTGTACCACTGAAATAGCATTTTTATAAAACTTCCAGATTTTGTAGCCTACACTTTAAGGCAACAGATTATTATACATCAAGAAAACGATTGAAGTCAACAGCACTGCAGGCCGAATGATTTGATTTTTTTTGTAAATTATTTGTGTTTGTTAATAATCTATTATAATTTGAATTACATTGTTTTTGATTACCTTTTAGGGTTCCGTACCCAAAGGGTAAAAACGGTACCCTATTACTAAGGCTCTGCTGCGCGCTGTAGAATTACATATGCCATCAATAACAGGCGCAGTATTTCATCATAAAGCATTTAAATCCAGAGCGTAGCTAGTTGTACACATTTATTAACTTGCAAGATTGCATTCGTACACATTTATTGAAGAATTAGTTTTTGTATATCTGCGATGCCCTATAGAACAAAGTCCTTAAGTTTACTTTTTATTGTTCATATACCAATTGTGTATTTTCATATCATTGTGATTAATATCTGTGCGTCCTAAATTTAGGCAAAAATGTAGGGTTACCCTATTAGAAAGATAGTTCCGACCACAGAAGAGTGAGATAGCAATGTGTAGGTATTTGACTCAAATAGGTATTAAGAGTGCATTCTCCACCTTTATCTAAAACTTTGTGAACATACCCATCTCTATCTACCACGCGGCGTCAATGTATGCCTGCTCCTGCTGTTTCGTATAAGCGGCGCAGGGCGCTTGCGTGTGTGTGTGATATTTGATAGTATTTTACCACATAAATGATAGTACTTTTATACTATACTTAAGCATTTCGTGCGAAATTCTTCCCTAACCATTCCAAAATATTCAAAAATGCACAACACTTTTGCGTATGTAGCCAATCAACGTGCGGCTTTATCTTTAGCTTCTGTCAGGATTGGATATTGCGCAACTTGTAGCTAACTTCACATCCATCACACATCACAATATCTTCATTTCAGGAAGGCTCGTCGAACATGAAGATGTCTCCGTCCCGTATGCACACCATCGCGCACGCGAACCGCTGCAGCTCTCCTGAAGAGCGGAGAGCGCCGCGATTTCGCGGTCAAAAATGTGCTATATACGATCCAGGACAGCGAATCATCATCATTAACCTGTGTCAACCCAGTGCTGGGTATAGGACTCCTCTCCCTTGTGCCAGATAGGATAGCGAATAGTATTGCCTTAAAAGCTTAATAGTAGAACTAGACTGATCTAAGCATCTTTTGAAATAGATTTTGAGAGAACAAACGGTTTTCTAATCAACTGTACCAAAAATGACTTACATCATTCAGGTTGTACTATCGCTAGTTGTCTTTGAACTCACTTGTCAGGATGTATAAGCGATCTAATAGTGCGGGCGGCGTTCAACCGCTGCTTGACGTCCAGGTAGGAGGAAGGCTCGTCGAACATGAAGATGTCCCCGTCCTGTATGCACACCATCGCGCACGCGAACCGCTGCAGCTCTCCGCCGGAAAGCGCAGAGATTTCGCGGTCGCGGATGTGCGACAGGTCTGTACACAGAAATATAAAGTCAATTTTTGTTTTAATAATTATTTGAATCTATTATTTTTTAACAAAAGGTTAGTTAGAGTAGGTTGAGGGCCACCACAACTAAGGCGGGTTGCAGTGTCGTATGGGCGGCACTGCATCTGAGGATTGAAGGCCGCGGCGGGAGATGACTGCTGGTGTGTCGTTGCCACTTTCCCTGCCTTCCGCAGCCTCGACGGGGTCGCCACCGTTTTGATGGCGGACGCGGTGGGGCTGCAGGGGAAGAGGAGTGTCGGTATCGCGATGACCGTTCTCCCTATCCTCTGCAGCCGTAGTGGCAGGCGCGGGGCCACTTTAATTGACCCGTTGCATCGGGACCAGGGCTGTCGGACACGGGTGCTGTCTGACGCCCAGTGCTGTTTGGTCCCAGGTGGTGGAGTACGATGTGTCTGGTGTTCGGCACATCGTCATTCTGGCGGGAGCCGAAGCTCCGTGGTGGGGCCCAAGTTGGGCCAGCGCTGTCGAGTGCCGCGGAGGAGTGCGCAAGCGTGCCCGTAGCCCCGACACCAAGCGCAGTGGCGGAACACCCAGGGGTTTTGGTGGGTATACTGTCCAGTCGGCAGGACTCCCACATAACCACCCGCCTGCCCTCGAGGTGTGGTGGTATCTCTAAAAGATTTCCCCTGGTAAAAAAAAAAAAAGGTCTGAGAACCTATGTTTTTTTTTAACGGACCCAGCTAGTTTCTAAGGAACCTAGCTGACTGACTATAAGGTATAAATTGTACACCATCGATATAATCAAAATTCTACAAGAAAATGCTTGCATTTTTTTGCGCACACCTCCCAGGCTACCACCCGGTGCATCCTTGTGGCTGCAGATATTGTTGTAATTTTTTTTCCTAATACAGAGTTATTGGTTTATTAGTATTACCACAATAGGCCCAATTTAAAGGCGACATCGTAAATCTAATAGCATCGTAAAATATTGTTCTCTCTGTCTAATACATATTGCGAAAAAGAAACAGGAATATTGTGAATTGCTATTAAAGTTACGATGGCGCGTTTAAAATTGGGCATAATGAGTTATCAAGATACATACCCAGCATTTTGCAAATTATGGTCTGATTCTTCCTCTCATCCTTCTTATCTAGCAACTGTCCGACAGTTCCTTTCACAGCCTTGGGGATCTGATCCACGTATTGAGGCTTGATGAGGGCCTTGAGATCATCCTCGAGGATCTTGGTGAAATAGTTCTGGAGCTCTGAGCCACGGAAATGGGACAGGATCTCCTGCCAGTCTGGGGGATCCTGCACACAATTTTTATTTGTTAATCATTCATAAAATGGCAACTTATAACAGTTTTGAAAGTTGAATAAGCAACATTTGGCATGGTCAGTGTTTGGATTTAAACATAGGTTGGATTTACAATTTACATTTAAAGTTCTCGAATGGAGACTACGGATCAGCAAGCGCAGAGTAGGATGTCCACCAACTAGGTGGACTGACGATTATTTAAAAATCGCAGGAACGCGCTGGATGCAGGCAGCTTCCAACCAGCTTTATTTGTAAATTTATAGGGGGCCTATATCCAGCTGTGGACATCTTACTGCTGATGGATGGATGGATAGGGCCAGATGACACATCAATTTGTGAGTCCAGGCAGTAGTAACTGTGTAGCCAAGTTAGGCAGACCTCAGGCGGCTTAAAAACTCTCGACTAAAAGAGATATACAAACGTTTTATTTTTCATACTATACCAGCTGACATAAATGATAGAACTAAATGATGAAAACATTCTTAGAGTTGACCTCAAGATAATAATATGGGGAGAGGTATAGAGAAAAAACGAATATCTTATGAAAAATATTGATTAAAGGTAATTAATTAGAATACTTTCATTCACAGGTAAATAAGTGTTACTGACATTGTGATGACGTTTGCTTTGCAATCTTTGCATTAGGTACTAATACATTGTGTAATACTACAGAATTTGAACGTGATATCTATAACTTCTACAATTCATTAAAACAAGCACATTTTTAGCTTGGGCCTTGATTGTGAAGTGACAACATAACAATATAGGATTAGTGTTATTCAAAATACTGTATTAACTGTATATCAAAAGATCAAACTTCCATGTGGTATGTTCCGCGCCATCCAAGTCGGCGGAGGGGAAGGTACGTCGGCGTCGGCATTGTGCACACATGCGCAATAATTAGCAAATTACGGCAAAGTGTCATCTGCAGCTAACTTCTCATCCGCCGACTTGCGTGGCGCGGACTATACCTTTGGTTGAAAATTGATAACTCCATCAATATTTCACTACATGCTGTGTCATTTTAGGGCAGTTATCAATAAATTAATCCACTCTATCAGTTAAGATTGATTGGATTTGTCTCAGTTTACTTTAGAAATTATTGGTTTTTATTTCGAAGCCTTTTTGCTGTAATTGTGTTCTTTATGGTTGTGATATCAGCTACAAGTTGCAAGTAACCTAATCCTTCATTCTTTACGTAAGCTTCAGTCAGGATTAGGTTATCCGCAGCTTGTAGCTAAAATTATGACCACCAAATAAATAATCATTTCATAGTCCAATTTTACATAAAATTTAATATTTCACCACAATATCCTACTTTCAATATTTAAAGTCTTTTTATATGCCATAGTTTGTCTACAATGCTATCATTTTTATACCCACTGCTGTTTTTATATTTCTAAATTGTAAAAGGGGCGGCTCAATGTTGGCTTAGGCTCCATTGATGCTTAATAAAGGACCAGGCCAAGCCAGTGAATTCGATTAAATAAAGAATAATAATAATATAAATATATTAGGGGACATCTTACACACAGTCTCTGACCCCAAACTAAGCCAAGCTTGAAATATGGCTGCCAGAGACTTATATCCTACATAAACATATTTTTAATACATACTTATATAAATAGTACCTAAATAACACCCAGACACAGAGCAAACACCTATGTTCATCACACAAATGCTTGCCCTGGGTGGGGATCGAACCCACGCCTCATTGATCCAGTAATCAGGGTCACTAACCACTGAGCCAGTCAAAAGTTTGATTCTTATAGGCATAAGAATGTTGAAATAGCAATAAATATTACTTCTTACAGAAAAGCGTCCCAAGTTTGGCTTCTGTTTGCCAGCAAGAATCTTCAGTGCAGTAGACTTGCCGATACCGTTCTGGCCGACCAGCCCCAGGACTTCACCGGGACGCGGGATCGGGAGTCGATGGAGCTTGAAGGAGTTCTTGGAGTAACGATGAGTAGTGTGCTTCTCCAAGTTCGATGGGATATTGATAATTGTGATCGCCTCGAAGGGACATTTCTGAAATAATAATTGTATTTTAAAACCCAAGAAAGTCTTCAGATCAAAGTTTTAAAATCAAGAAGATTTTTTGATAGAGATGATGAATAATAAAATAATAATTTTTCGCAAAAAATTACTAAACTGACTTCCATCATGTACCTACAAAATTTGAATACCTACCCAACAAACATTTAGGCGACGATTAGAGCTTGTTTTGTTACTTAGTGGGCTACAAAGGCATTACAGTAGCAGCACTTATGACTATTGGCGATAAAGTGGCGTAAGCAAGTAACGTATATCACTTCAACTTATAATACAGAGTTACAAGAGAGACAATTAGGCGAGCTTAAAGGTTATGGACGTATTATGGCAAATCTTAACACTGTTGTACATGCACAGCATTTTGTGTTATAGCTTTAAGTGAATCTTAGAACTCTAAGATCTAAATAAGAATAAGAATTAGCTACTACCTCCAAAAGTGCTATGCAGGTGATATTAAACTCTTTACAAGAACCTAAAGTTGCACAGTAGCGTTAATAAGCGCTACCAGCTTTACAGTGGTGTTTATTTAATCTTATATAGCACCAAATGCTTGAAGTTATACAAAACTCTCTTGCATTACCTTAAGTCAAATAGGAGTATAATTTTTCGCCATAACAGATCCTCTAGCGTCTATTGTTACTTCTTTGTGACTAAAGGTAAAGTAATAGTGCTTAAGGTCACTACTGTATTTCTTATATTGACTACTTGTTTTTGACATAATGGCGTCGCCACCAAAAAAAACAAAAATTGTTGTAAATACTTGGAAAAATCAATGTAGGACTGGTGGAAATAGACAGAAATTGATCAGAGAATATAATCGCATTTTGAACTCCTCTATTCCTATTGAAAATACCTCTATTCCTATTGAAAGCAGTGAAGCGCGAGTTTCCTGTGAGCCTGATGGTTCCGTACACGCTTTTCAAAATGATGATTGTGCTATTACTACAAGTGATAATGAAGATCAGAATTCTCTATGCTCCGAAAATTTTGTTAAGACAAAATTTTGATTTTAACACGAAATATACAATGTAAGCTAGTGTGTATCGAGCATGAAAAACAGTTGTATTTTTTTTCTTTACTGCACACACTTTAAAGTTATGGAATTAAACAAAATATAATATAAATCGAAATCTTTTATTTTTATCAAAATACTTATCTCCTATATAAGGAACATAAAACATAATAGCAAATTTTTGGTAGTAATACCTACTGACAATTACCTTATTTTACTTATAACGTTGAAAATATGTCTTCAATAATCACAATCAAAGAATAGGTTATAGTAACCTATATATTATTAACATAATTATCTTGTCTATGTTAGGAAAATTATTTTGTTTCATTATAATATAATATGACTTGTTTTTATCACTTATAGGATCTTATTTTACTTATTATATTAAAAAATATGTCTTCAGTAATCACGTTGACTAATCTAAGAGTCAAAAACAGTTACAGTTATATAGAAGTATTATAATTTAACTAACTTTTCTATACTAGGAACATAATTTTGTTACATAACAAAATAATACTTAACAAATTTTTGGTGGTAAAGAATAGGATCTTTTTTTTACTCATATTTTTGACAGATATCTTTAATAATCACGTTTACTAATCTACTAGTCAAATAACAGTTCACAACTAACTTTTTCTTTATAATTAACCAACGCTACGATCTTAAAGTAATGTAATGTTATAAGTTGCTTGAAACAAAAAGTCATCACTTTAGCAACATTTGAAACTAATCGCAATTGATTATGTATAAAATACAAATCAAAAGTGTTTTTGACGTGACAACGTCTTATAAATTGGTTTGCCGGGTGACACTTCAAGAAACTGCGTTACGCTCCGCTCACACTTTTCTCGAACTACCCCCTACTTAAGATTTAATCAGTTATTGTCACATCATGCGCTCTCATTCGTCTCAAAGTCGTTGTCACGTAAAACTTTCGCCCGTATACCGACTTTACAGGCAACCAATTCAACCAATTAGAACTCGGTATTTTTTTTTTTTACTTTTTAATCGATTGCGATAAGATTTGACTCTTGCCGCCAAAATGAGGTTTTTTTAGCCTTCTAATATAGCGAGCTCTCCGCCTAGAAAGAACACGCCAAACTGTAGATTTATGATAAATTTATAGTATGGCATATTTTAAATGAAAATAAAAAAATAACAAAAACCAATCTAATGATATTCTTCCTATCAACATCAAGTTGATAATCACAATGATAGAGTAAATAATTAGAAAATACAAATAAAGATGGTAGTAGCCAGAAAGTACCTCGATAAACAAAAAGAGACGGGCCTTCCTTCCAAATAAAAAAAAATTAAACTACAATATTCTAAAGTTCACAAACGGTAACTCTTTCACAATGGACATTATTTTATCTGGAAAGTCACTCCCCAACCTAGCTTTTCTTTAAGTTGGTCGAAGTACTTCCTGAACAACAAAATTTAATAATTGAGCATTATTATGAGAAATACGATATAACATCTTCTGTTACAACTTTCACATTGGTGGAATTGTTCTGAGCCTTATTAGCTGCTGCGGTGGTAATAGTGGAATTGTTCTGGGCGTTATTATTGTTTTCATGGTTACCTTCACCGGAATTGTTCTGGGCCTTAGCTGAGAATATGGCACTTTGGTCTAATCTGTAAACAAACACGATAGGTAAGTATTTAATAGTCTTATAGTCAGGTTTATAAACCTAATATTATTTAAATCATAATATAATATTAATTGTTAAAATAATATATAATAATTTATATCTACCTACTTCTTTGTATTCTACTCGTCCAAAACAGTTAACAGGTAAAAAATAACATCAATACATGGTTTAAAGTTTTGAGCACTACGGATCCCTAAATTCGTTTGCTCGCCATGTTGAGATAATAAAATATTAGATTATGGTTATAAAAACAAATATTTACAAGGTTTCCATGAAGTATTTTGCTTTAGTATGTATTTATATTACTAGAACAGTATTCTAAGATCAATAAGGCAATTTTTTTGTACTTTTTTACAAGAAAAATGTGTCACTCCATATTAGACAAAACATTTGTTTTCAGTAAATAGACAACATACATCGGGCGCTCGAATTATTTACCAATAAATATGTAACTAATTCACAGTGTACTTACCTTCGCAGCAAAAATACGCTTCCTTTCGCACCATAAAACATATACTAATGGTTCACTTTTTTTGTTTAATATAAACCATCTTGAGGTTACCGACTAATATATAGCCATTGAAAATAATAAAATAACAAAATATTATTTTGTTAGATCGCAAAATTAGAAAATATATTTTCCGGGTATCAAAAACTCTTGCGGGAAAGACCTATTTTATCGCCTTTGTGGATCTTGAATAGCGTTCAGACCGTTACAAATCACCTATTTACCTCCCTTTTAGCACTTGAAAATGTAATTAACGCCTTTGTATCTCTACTGTATCGCTTAAGGAGTCAGTTGACGCCTACCTGTAGCCCGCTTAGCACCCATAGAGGTAATATAAAACCATTTTTGCCATTTTACCGCTAACAGAGTTAATTTTCGCTTATTTACCCCTCTTGTATCGCTAAGAGATCCTGTTACCGCTATCATAACTCTCTTATAGCATGATTGTACCTCTTAGCCAATTACCATAACTCTTGTATACCGTCATTATACAACCTTAAGTAATATAAAAATTGTGCCTAATTCGGGGGTAAAGTAGGGTTAGAGCGCGCTCTAACACCAATTTGTAACACCCATAAACTACTTTAGAATCTAGTTAGCGCTTTTATAGACTTATTATAACTCTTACTTTAGCGCCTAAATGTTACTTGGGTAGTTCCCTCAAATTTATGTAAACAATTTTTCCATTATTTTTGATTTTTCAAAAACAGCTCAGCCAATTCCGATAAAATTTAAATAGGACTAGGAGTATATATATCCTCCCAAACTAAAAATATTTTTTTTTAGGATTATTCACAATTGGCAAAAACATTGATGAACATACACAAAAAAATACATACAGAAGAACATAGAATTTTTAGAAGTTGGTTAAAGATTGAATAATCCCAGAATGCTGCATAAATAAAAACAATTTATTTCAACACCACAATGAACATATTAATAGAGAGTCTAAAACAATATCTGATAGACACCATGAGTGGTTTATTTATTACATATTATTTTGGAGTTTTCTTAGTACTTGGTCAAAGGCTTACAATATAAGCCTTTGATACAATAATTATTTTTGTAAACAGACATGCAGTTATGTGATATTGTCATACTAGGTCAGTAGGGCAGCCATTCGAAAAGAGTCTTATTTTTCTGCTGGAGTACCAAATGTACAAGTATATTAGGTACTACTTACATTTAAGTACTTATTGGACTTTAATTTGTATTTCTTTTTACTTTACATTTAACTATGGGTCAATAAAATAAAAATGTCAAGTCATTTATCATGTTGCATGAGTAACATGTTTATGTCTATGTTTTAAATGTTTTTTTCCAAAGATTACTAGGTATCTGTGTTATTGTAGTAATACCAAAAGCAGAAAGAGGGTGCAGGCTAACTGTGTCTTAAGACTTAAGAGCTAAGAGCCTAGCAGCTTGGAAGCAGGTAACTGATAAAGATCATAAATAAATAATTTATCACCAAACAGCTTACCTTGACACAAATACCACACCCAATACAGAGTTCTTCGGAGATCGTGGCGATCTTATCGTTGGGTGTCACTTCGATGCAAAGCTTGCCCATCCGCACCACTGGGCAGCTTTTCTTGCACTCCTGTCTACATCTTTTAGGCTTGCAACGATCCGCGTTCACGATTGCAATACGCGTAAGTTTATCAGTCTCCTCATGTTGTTTGTTTCGAGACATAACTGCAGAAGAATTAACCACTTGATTAACACAGATTTTTGGCGAAATTACGACATAAATATGAAAAACTTTCGTTCAATATGTGGCACAGATCCTAACCTCAATACATATGTTATGCGACTTCGAGAAAAAAATGTAAGGGAGATAAATTTTAACTTATAATTCGGAATCTGCGTAACAAAATAGAGCACTTTTAATGGTTTTATACCTGATAAAAGTTATCGAACGTGGCCAACTTTTGCCGACGTTCGCGTGTCCTTTTACCACGAAATGTCAAAAGGAATCAACCAGTGTGAAGTTAGCTAGAATTGCAAGAAATTGCGAAAATGAGTTTTCGTTCAAAAGTAACAGTTGATCTATTTCACATTTTTCTCATCAGAGATGTTAAGTAGAGAAACATTTCAGTAAATAAAATATTTTTTTTGCTATACTGATGATTATTTTCTAAAACAAGCTTATTAATTCAAAAATATTCAGTAACAGGAATTTATTTGACTATAGAGAAATTAAAATAATAAAATTAATCACTGTGCTGAAGTTTGTAAGGATTAATTTCTAAATACTTTACTGGTTTTGAACGATGTTATACTTATAAGGCTGCGTTCCTAAACATTTTGCTGTTTGTCGAGTGAATTTTACCGGATGAATTTTGGTTTCTGAACTAGGCTCAAGCGGGTGAAAATCACACGGAGTGAATTATGTTTTGGAACGATCTTAGCTAAAAAGAGTTGCCTAAGTGCTACCATTTATGCAATAAATATTCCTTTTGTTTCCTTACCGTTACTTTTTTCACATGGTTGGTTTTTTGTTTTTAATTATGTGGGTCATCATTTCCTAAAATGGTATATATTTTTACAGTAAAAATTCTTCTGTAAATAGGTACTTATTATGGATAACGTCTTTTTTCTAGGATAATGTTACTTTTCGATCTGTTGTACGTTTAAATCGCACAAAAGCTCTGGTAGCACCTGCAATAGCCTCGATCGGCGCGCGAAATTTATTTTTTCTTAGGTTTTATGTCATGCGGAGATGTATTACAGTATGTTCACAATTTCATTGGTGTGACAATAAGTAGTTTTGACGTAGTACATACATAAAAAACTGAAATAGTTATCAGTCTGTACACAAAACTGTACTACGCTGATAATTTCTAGTTGAAGAGAATTTAAATTTCGCGCGCCGATCGAGGATATAGGTTCAAAAAAGATCTTTAATTAACAACAGCATCAACTTTTATGTTATAACTTGTTTCATCTTTATCTAAAATGCTTATAATATTTTGCCGTTGCAGAACAGCTAGTTTGGTGTGGATTGGAATTAATCACGAATTTAAATTAATTTTTCATCAACCACTTGTTTTCAAATAACTTCTCTGTTCGCGTCAGTTTTGACAGCCGAGTGAAATTCAACTCTGATTTTACCAGGGTGAATTTTTCAACTGTCAGGTGTAATTTCACTCTGTCGCAGGCGTTCCAAAACACTAGAGTAAAATTCACCGTTGCGTTTCGGAACCAGCATCGAGCGATTTTCACCCTTTACCGAGTGAATATTGCCTGTTTTGGAACGCACCCTTAAAATGTAGCAATGTTACTATAACGAAAAATAAATCTATTCGATTTTTTCGATTTTTGCTACGATTTCGATTATAATGTCGCAGCGCAGCTCAGCTCTAGTGTTTACTTTCTTGCAAAACTGAAACGTTTACGAATTGGTAATTTTTGTTTTGCGCAGTGTTTTTTCTATTTTTAAGCTTTCTACTGGGTTCTGATTCATCTAAAGTGAGTTTATTGTCTAATCCTAATCCTATAGTCTAACTATCACACCACAAATTATATTACCTATCAGTATAATCTGCACTGCAAGTTTGTATTGTAACACTTAGCTCGATGTGCAGTATTTCTACTTTATTAGTGTTCTACAGCAGAGAAAAGCCCAGTTAAGTCTTCACAGAACTCACAGAGTTTAATATTTAATTCAGAAATGGAAGGAGCTCTTTAAACATGCTTTGCTCTCTTTCTTTTCCCGACTGCAACTTGTATACATTGATAAGGCCTCTCATTTCAGAACTTTGGTAGTATGAAGCTAATTAAGTATAGGCCGAATCATACAAATTGGCGGCTGTTATGTTAGCTTCAAGCTGTAGATAGCTCAATCCTGAGTGAAGCTCACTTCTCAGCTGCCCGAGGATTGGGTTATCTGTAGATTCTAACATAACAGCCGCTAAGTTATATGATTCAGCCTAACCTCCTTTATAGCACTGTTATAGCACTGAGTACATTCTCAGTATTGTTTCTAGAGATGTTTGGTATATTAATTTATTTTTATTTATTTCTTTGTTTATAGGCAAGCAGTATAAACTGCTGTGCCTATATCAAGCAGAGTCGAATAAAATTAGAATTTATCTGTCAAGGATTTTTTTTCCTTCGTTATCCAAAGGTCCAGTCTATTCTTAAATGTGTTTATACCTTGCTTCAGTTGTAAAAATTATCATACTTTGCGACAACTTAAATTTGTGTTTAGTTTGGTTGGTGCAATCATTCTTGAGATTCTGAGTCATTTCTTATAATTATAAACTGTGTAAACAACATGCATATATAAATTATGTAGGTATCTGTTCAGCATGTAAATATGTTTTAATACTTCTGCTCAAATACCTACTCCTCCTTTATAATTTGTTTCATACAAGATAACTTGCTTACTTATTAAAGTAGAATCAGATCCACATAGTTGAATCCATTTCATTTTTAATAATTGCTTGGTTTTTGCTAGTATTTTGGGCCAACTTATCTTAATTTGCTTTATTATCTGTATAGAATCCACTATCAACTACTCATAAAATTATTGATGATAAATTTTATGGATTTAAACATGTACCGTCTTACCACAAAAGATACATGCACCGTACAATTTGTACTGTGAAACATTGTCTAAAGCGTCCGTTAAACTTTTGTGGTAAGACGGATTATCCATTAAATATCTCTCAAGACACAGTGCTGGAATAAGCAAGTGCAGGGCCCGTAGCTTCTATAGTATATTTTTACAACAATGGAACTAGAACAAATATTTATTTTTCATTCTAAATAACTTAATTCAGTAGTTTTGTTTTTTAAAAAAATGCTGTATTATTTTTGTAAAACAATAAAAATGCATTAAATACAATACACATAGAAATATAATTAACTCATTCCAGGGGATGTTAGAGGTGTGCGTGGACAGTTTGGAGTCTGCGGCAAACGCGATACGCGGAGGCGCTGACGAACTGGAGATATGTAGCGCGCTGTACGATGGGGGGCTCACTCCCTCCCCAGGCCTGGTCAAGGAAGTGTTGCGGATGGTTAGTCAAACATTTGAAGCCGTGGTGGTCTAGTGGTATAGGCCAACTCATCCAAGTCGGCGGATGTGAAGTTGGCTACAAGCTCTGCAATATCTTATCAACGTGCAACTTTATGTGAGCTTCAGTCAGGATTGGATATTGCGCAGCTTGTAGCTAACTGCATATCCGCCGACTTGTATGATTCGGCCTATAGTTACACTCGCTTTACAATTGTGAGACCGTAAGTTCAAATCCCGGCCCCTTCTCAATTAATTCTTCGGAATTTATGTACGGAATTTCACACCACTGGCTTTTCGGTGAAGGAAAACATTGTGACGCAACCTGCATACGTCCGTAAATTCGATGGCGTATGTGAATGCACCAACCCGCACTGGCAGTGCCGGTTTTGGCTCTACCAGCGCCCTGCGCGAGATTTATACGGCGCCCCTAATTGAAATTCAAACCGAAATAACAAGTAGTAAAACTATTGTTTTGTGGTTCGATAGTCCTTTGCTCAAACTACGATTATATTGCCACTAAACGTGAGTGCAGCGAACGCGAAATTTTTAGATTTTGTCTTTCAATAGAGCTGAAATTTTAATACAATAGGTACACCTACAGTGGTGTGAGCAAATGATTGCTCACGCACTATAGTGCCTCAAAGCTCAAGTGTAGCGAGCGAGGAATTTTTAGATTTTATCCTTCAGTAGAGCTTATATTTTATTTCATTCAACATAAAGAGTGAGTAAACAAAACAGTGAAAAAATACGTGATAAATATGACTAAGCGCGAGCGTAGCGAGCGCGAAAATTTTTCTGTTTTTTTTTTCACGGGCAAAATTTTATTTTAACCTTGGTTAAACGCGAAAGGGCGCCTGCGGCGCCCCTTTATGTCTCGCGCCCCAGGGCGGTCGCCCAACCGCGCCCTACCCTAACGCCGCTACTGCACTGGGTCAGCGTGGTGGATATGGCCCAATCACCCTTCGTGGGCTTACGTCCTGCAGTGGACTATTAAAAAGGCTTGTACAGTGCTGTATTGTTAAACATTTCATCATATAATACACTTTTTTCCTCTTCTTCAGTCTTTTGTTATTTTTACCGACTTCCAAAAAGGAGGAGGTACAATGATCGTCTGTATGTATTTTTTTCGCCGAACCGATCGTGAAGAGATTTAAAAATTATTTTTTAGTTTGAAAGAGTATACTTTCGAGGTGGTCCCATTTGAATTTTATCGAAATTGGCTGAGCCGTCTTTGATAAATCATCGATAATGTACATGGATGTCACATCGATTCGTGCAAACTATTCGAATTCTGTAACGGTGGAAGTCGGTGTTGTGATTTTTTGTGAAAAATAATTATGTTATTCTTATTTCAGTTTATATTTTTATTTTTACAATGTTTTATTAGTAAAAATAGTTTGTTTCCTTATGAAGAAATATTTTCATGCAAAGCGATATATATATTTGAAATTGTAAGTTTTTGAAGTGAAACTTCCGATGCGATTTCCAACAAGGTTGCGTTAAACGTTTAACGCTACCATGGATGGAATTAAAGCACTGTTGCGTCGATGTTTCACTTCTTCTGTGCGGAGGGACTCCATGCACTATTTTTTTTGTTCAAGTCTTATTATAAAAAAAAAAATCATCAAATGCAAACCAATCATGTTTGGGTAAAGCTATGTTTTGTATCTGTTAGGGATTTATAATGAGCCTTGCCAACTGAACACTGAAGACGGAGCTTTTGCAATGCGCTCTATGATGGGGGCTCACTCCATCCTCTGGACTGATCAAGAAAGTATAGCGAATGCGAATGGTTAGTCAAAATTGCCTCATATTCGCTTAGAGGTTCTTGTCCCTTTTGCCAAGACATAACCTCATACCGTTAGAGAGAAATTCAAAATCGGACTACATGGCAGCCTTGTCTGTGCTGTCTTTTGTATATTGGTAGGTCTTTATGATGAACGCCTAAAGGAACTGAAGGGTGTACTACGCCAAAAGGGGGTAATTTTGACTATCATTATGAACAACTCCTACTGTGAGCCAACCCAGACTTCGAGAATAAATAAATAATCGGCCAAGTACGAGTCAGACTCGCGCACGGAGGGTATCCGTACTGTATGGGAGCCCCCCTTTAATATTTATTTTATTTTAATTTTATTATTTATTATTGAAGTGAATATAAAACTAAATATTCTGTGAAAATTTCAAGCATCTACCTGTTACCATTATTAATATAGAGCGAAAAACGTCTAAAAAATCAGGTTGGTTGTATGGGAGCCCCCCTTAAATATTTATTTTATTCTATTTTTAGTATTTGTTGTTACAGCGGCAACAGAAATACATCATCTATGAAAATTTCAGCTGCCTAGCTATCATGGTTCATGAGATACAGCCCGGTGACAGACGGACAGACGGACATCGGAGTCTTAGTAATAGGGTCCCGTTTTTACCCTTTGGGTACGGAACCCTAAAAATGAGCTGAACAATACAACATTTCAACTCGGAATGGACAAAATCATAGTCAAGTATTAACTAGACAGGGCGCTCAATAATAATAATTACAAAAGTAAGAAAGGGCGAGATGTGCAAGTATTAAAGCGCGTATACGTGTTTTTGCCTGACTACTACGCACGGCCTAGGCGTAACAGTCAGACATTTCGCGCCAAAAACTACTGTTGAATTTTTGATGAGATGCTTAAGTAAATCAACACATTTATGAACTATTATCTATTTTCTAGTGTTTTGCAGGTTTTTATTATTATCTAGAGTCTAAATATGATAAAATCATAACAACGTATATATATTATAGCTATCTAAGTACTGTACGCGCGCGAGTTGAATGCAGAGCTTAGGAATGCGAATGTCTCCCCCCGCTATCCGCACGCCCAACCCGCCCAGGCGCGTGAGGTGGGGCGTGCGGGTAGCGGAGGGAGATGCTCCCGCTCTTTACCTCAGACCCCGACTGCATTCAACTCGCGCGCTATCAATATGTATAGCACATCTTTTTCTCACACTCTATACGCAATCGAGGATTCTAGTCATACTTATCTATGGAAAAAATGTATTGTTTTCTCGAATTTCGGGTATGGCTCTATAGTGAAAGTTGTTTATAAAGATGGTCTGAATTATCCTCTTTCGCCTTAGTACAGGCCGAATCAAACTTCTTGTCGGTTGT
This sequence comes from Hypomecis atomaria, assembly GCA_964007245.1. Taxonomy (NCBI): domain Eukaryota; kingdom Metazoa; phylum Arthropoda; class Insecta; order Lepidoptera; family Geometridae; genus Hypomecis; species Hypomecis atomaria. The sequence continues at coordinate 10,499,472 of OZ023294.1, read as the reverse complement.
GATGTTAGTCTCAAGCTGAGGATAACCCAATCCTGACTGAAGCTCACTTAACAGCTGGGCAAGGATTTCTGATTATTTTTATACTTAGTCTGTGTAGTACTCAAATGGGTTACGACCCATTTGAGACGATGGATGGATGGACGGGACGCTATACGTAGCGTCCCGTCCATCCATCCATCTGCCATAGGACGTCCACTGTTGGACATATGCCTCCCCTTTGGATCTCCAATAAGAAAGCGGCTCCAATAATATAAGCTCCAATAAGAAGGGTTGCAAGCGGCTTGAATCCAGCGCGATCCTAGTCGTGTACCGTTAGTATCTCAAAATCAGACCTTATCGCAAATATAAATCCAATACAGTCACTATCATTCAAAATTTTCTGTAATTTTCAGGTAAGCACACAGCCAGCTAAACGAAGAACGAAAGTAAACGTAATGCTGCGATGTCGAGGAGGCGACGACTTCGTCTACTCGGAACAAGAAATGACCACCATGCTCTCCGACATAGAGATATTCAAAGAAATGGGAGCAGACAGATTCGTATTCGGCGCCCTGACAGCAACTCAACAGATCGACGAGTCTAAATGCGCCAAAATCCTCACTAAAGCTACTCCAAAACCCGTCACATTCCACAGAGCGTTTGATTTATGTTCAAATCCAAAAACGGCCATAGAAACTATTGTGAAACTTGGCTTTGATAGATTACTTACAAGTGGACAGAGACCTAAAGCAGATGATATTGATGCTGTACATCTGATAAGATCGCTGTTAGCCACATACGGAAGACAAATAGACATAATGCCCGGTTCAGGCGTAAATCTGCAAAATGCAAGGACTTTTATTGAGATTGGGTGCAAAATAGTGCATAGTTCGTGTAAAATAGAGAGGCCACTGGCTAAAGTTGAAAGGAGGTTGTCAATGGGAACATGTGATTTTAGGATATTTGTCACTGATGCAGCCATTGTGAAAAGTATGAAGGAAATATTGAAAGGTTTAACTTCAGGTGAAAGCATAAAGAGAGAAGCTGACTCTAGTACATAGCTGTAGGGTAAAAAATGATATTTATAAGACAGTGAGATTTATTATGGTACCGTAATATAAAGAGATTTATACTGATATAGTGATTTTATTAAATAAGTAGTTATTTAGTTAATATAGGATTATTACTTTTCATTAGGCCCAGTTTTAAAGGCGCCATAGTAAATAAAAATAGTGTTCTCTCTATCAAATGCATATAGTGAAAAAGAAACAGGGCACTTTAAATTGCTATTATAAATATGACGGCGCCTCTAAAATTGAGCCTATTACCTACCTAAGCAGTCGGCATGTTTTTACACTTATGTTATTTATTTTTGTATAAAATGGTAATTTTGTTCTTGGGTTTGTGAAACTAGAAGTAATGAAGTCGTATCGTTTTTCTTTTATATGAATCTACTGGAAAATGAGCATCCTGATTTTAGAAAGTTCTTATTCCAGAGTCTTCATAAGGTGCGTTCGGGTAGCCTACTGATGGCAAAATTAACAGTTAAAAACGCCAACAACGATCACATTCAGCGTTCGTTTTGAGAAAAGTGGCATTTTAACTATTTTTCGTTCACCGTTCGAATAGCTCAAAAACAGTTAAAAATGCCATCGTGAACTGCCACTTTTGACCCACCTGTGGAGGTGGGTTCTTTGTGATCGTTTAAGTTTGACGATTTAGCGTTCGTTTTGGGTAGTGAGCAAAAGTAGCATAAAAGCCGATTCACACAGAGGCGGGAAGTGCGGGAAAGCGATCGCGATTCGGGACGGGAATTTTTTGTAATATTTGAATTTGTATTTGTACAAATAACAAGCGGGCGCGATCCGGGGCTATTATTTGCACTGGACCGCTATCGGATCGCTTTCTAGCGGCTCCCGCCTCTGTGTGATCTGGCCTTTATTGGCGAAATAGGCGAAATTCCCAAACCGAACCGATCAACGCTAATTTTGCAAATGCTAAAAATGCCATCGAGCCCAAAACGAACGCACCTATTGAAAAGTAGGTACTTATGACGTTTCTCGTAAAGTACCGTCGAAGCGTCTTCCAGACTAGAGTTATCAGTTAGATTCTAAGTAAAGTAGGTACATGTTACATCTTAGACCGAATTTCTGTTTAACACTAACAACCCCCTACAAAGGCGAGTGAGAGCGAGCGACGATTTTGCTTTCATCTGTCCGGCTGTTGATTCGCCGCTACAGAACGCATTTGATGAAACTTTGTTCACATGTTCTATATGAAGGGGCCACTGCAATAATTATGAATATCCTTTGTTTGTTGTTCTATAATTGGATTTTAAGTTTATAAATGGTGTAAAATCTCAGTCGAGTTTCGAAATAAGAAAATATTTACATTTACTTAGTTTGTAACATGTATCATAGTACTATTTAGAAAATAATAATTTAGGTATGTACCTATTATAAACGAATGAAAAATTGTATAGGTCAGGTGCCCCGGTTGTGGCCATCTTAGTATCATTTGTGGCCACTTTGAATTTTAACGAATAGACAATTTCATGTTCAAATAATATTAGAAAAAAAATATAACTTGAGATTCACACAAACAATACTTTTGTTGTTACATTGTTTATAATTACCATTTATGCAATAATTTTGACACCAAAATGGCCACAACCGGGGCACCTGCTATACCTTATCTTAAGTAAATCTTCAAAAATCAGAACTATTCACTACTACTATTCTAATCTCAGGGTTAGAATATTGCCCCTATTGCCTAGTTTGTAAACGAAATAACTACTAACTGCATATTTCAAGTGACCAAATGAAGTTATTAACTTAGATTTAAATATTTTGGACATTTATCACTATTGCAGTGGACCCTTTATAATTATGCAGGGTTATTCCTAATCAATTAGCATCCTTTTAGGGGCTTATTCTGTACATCAAAACTAACAACTTTTGTTCTGCGACTTTGGACAAAACTCGAAAAAAATCTCCTATTCCATACATTTTGTCGCGGATGAACGATTTTTTCTTTCTATGGAACAATTTTTTAAATGAATTAAATCGATCAAGACCGACTCGAAGGCTTATGAAGGTTCAGTTAAACAGATGCGAGATTTACCTACTGTTTGGAGGACTACTAGTTTGTTATGGACTTTTTCTCAAGAACTCGAGTCAAGTGGGGCTTATCTACCGGACCGGACTACCGGGACCACATGTGGTATCGTGCGTAGACGCGCTCCGTGAACACAGTGAGACGGCGAGGGGATGAGTGGTGGAGCGTCTTCGTGTGGTGATATTAACAATAAAAAACAGTAATAATAAAAATTCATGTAAAATGATCAAGTCAACTATTTAACTGTTTTATAGGATTTGCCAATACGTTAGCTACTGCTTAATACAGATAATACATTAAACATATACTAAAATACTGCTTAATATCTACTTGTTAAGAAATATGAACTTCGTTCAAAACACTGACATACACGTGACTGGATTTTTTTTCGATCGAGCGAAGTTATTCCTTGTACGTATCAGATATGGTTTGCCAACAGAAGATATGCTCCAGAATAACATTTTTTTTCTTTAAAAAATAAATTGTTCTTGTTACTAAAACCTTGATTTTGGTTAAACATTTTGTACACGACCGCCCCTTTGGCTTGTACACGCGAACTTATGGCATTTATTAAAAAATCTAGGTCTGTTTAAAATAAAAGTACCTGCTCTGAAATTTAGGAAAATATTGCCAGTTTTGAAGTAGAGACGTGTCGTTCCCTTCGCTCGATCAAAAAATCGTAAATGACGTCACAAACGTAATCATTTCGAGACCTCGAGAGTCAAGAGAGTAGAGAGCCCTGATACATAGTGCAGTAGCGGAAATACCCCAGGTTTTTAGTGGGTATATGCCACCGACTAGCGGTTGTAATGTTGCAAACGGGGAAGCCGTTTGCAGCACCACAAGTTAAAAGAGGATTAGAGAACCCGTAATGTGGCAAGCGGGGGAGCCGGTTGCCACACCACAAGTACGAGACTTCAGGGTTCGTCGACAGCGCCAGCCCAGTGCTCCAGGGTAAGGGGTCAGTGGCCCCAAAACAAGAGATCCTCCTGTAAACAAAGTCAAAGGGACCGGAGCCTCTCACCCTGACTGTTACCCGACGCTCATGTCGTTTACACTACGGGACTCGTCCACGCAAACTAAAATTCACACAGTCACTACATCTTTATAGAAAAAAGGTGTCTTCAAGATGACTTCCAACTCAAGACTGCCCGAATTTTACAAAACAAGGATCGCTGATCCTGTCAGAAATAATTTGAATAATTTTATAACTAGAATTGTAAGTTGGCTGTGTTATCGTTGAAAGAGTCTGAATGTAGAGAAGCTAACAAAAAGGTTAGTTTCTCTACACGGTGGAGGCTCCCACGTAAATCCCACGTGGTATCTATAAATAATTTACCTGGGTCAAAAAAAGGGTTAGCTACCCGGCCTATATTAACTTACTATAAATATAATTGTTATCATTATTAAAGTACGGAAAATGTGCTGGGCATATTGAATTTAGCTGGAATAAACTACGCGTGTATCAGATCAATATTAATTACATAGAACACGGAGAGAGCTTTTACGGTAGAAGTTTCCGATTAATTTTTCAGTGGCCGTAACGCTAATTTTCTTTGCCTTGAGAAACCTTTTCCCCCAATTGGCCTCCTTGCTTAATTATGCTTACTCTTTTGATCGAGAATCTTGTTCAGTGTTCGCATTCTTCTTGTCCTAATCGCAAATCCTAGGCGGGGTTGGGCAAAATACATGCTTTGCTTTAATTGAAATACAAATGACAAAATACTGTAATCGCAAGTAATTAAAATACAAAATACATTTAAGTAAGGTATTTGAAATATAAAATACAAAATACAGTATTTTACCTATTTTTAATTGAAATACAAAATACAAATTACAAAATACATTCACGACAACTTTAATAATACAATTTGTATTTTAAACAGAACAGAAACCAAGCGCGCTCCAGCGGGGGTCTTGGGGGTCATGCAATCCATATATATTTCAATTACAAGTAATTCAAAGACTGCCCAAGCCTGATCCTAGGTACTTAGTAAGTACCTACTACTTACCTATGTCGTAGCCTATACATAAATGTAGGTAGGTAGGTACCTACCTATTACAACGGTTTTCCAAAATAAATTATTTGTATCTTAGCTTCAGTGACATCAGTCTACATGGTAGGTAGGTATACTTATACGAGTAGGGTGTTGTTTTGAATTTTTGCCTTAGTTACAGAGGTAGGTATATATATTATTAGTATATTAGTATTATTAATATTTAATTTGACATGTACATTTTTATTTATGTAAAAACAATCTGTATCTACTTACTATCACAGTGTATAATTTTACTTCACCGAGATCTATGTAGTTCCATATTACAAGCTTTTATTTTACTTGCAATGGATGTACCTACTCGTACCTATGTGCATATGTATGTAAGTTCGGGGGGAATCTTGCAAGTTTAATTTGACCAACTTACCGGTTTCCGTTTGAGCTGAAATTTTGCACGCATATGCATATCGCGTGACAAAACAGTCCAATAATATGGTACCATGGAGCCGATCTGATGATTGAATCGGAAGGTAGCCATAGGAACTCCTGTACTAAAAAAGATAGACCCGTCGTGCTTGGGATCGTTTTACTTGTCTTGGCTAGCACTCTGCTCTATCATATCCAGGATCTCAAAAGCTTATTGTATCAATCAATCAATAATCTTTATTGCAACGTATGTGGTAATACATGTAGATCTTAAATAACATGTTTCAAAAGTTATACACATGACCCTGTAAGGGTGTGGCAACGTTAATTTATATAATATCAGGTATATTCTCCTATTTTTAATCAATCAATGTCATAATTATAGGTACTTATAAAGTTATATTTTTATAATAATTTATTTATTATTAAAGTCGTCCATCGTCCGTCGTTCTGATATTGCATCCCGTGACTCCATAATGGCGTCATTACCGCGGTCGGAGGTTTCTCGTAAAACCTCTGATAAATTACCTGCGACCAAAGATCTCAACATAGAGGATATGATCGCTTATAAGTTTTTATCCAACTTCAAAAAAAGAAATTCTTAATATGACTGTATTTTATTTTGTATGTATGTAATGTAGGTGTGTTACGCGATTACTCCGCCAATTACGAACCGATTTTGACAATTCTTATTTTGTTAGGTAGGTCATACTTCAAAGCCATTGAAATTTTATCGAAATCGGCTTAGTCGTGTTTGATGCATCAAAAATAATGTGAATATTACTAGACCACATTCATACACTGCGGCAGGTCATACAGAAGACCGAAGAGTATAACTTGCCACTTTGCTTAGCGTTTGTGGACTATGAGAAAGCCTTTGATTCGGTCGAGACATGGGTTGTGCTTGAGTCTCCAACGATGCCGTATTGACTATCGGTATTTTGAAGTGTTGAAGTGTTTGTATAATAACGCCAGTGTGTCGGTCCGAGTACAAGAAGAGAGCTCCAAGGCGACCCCTTTGAAGAGAGGCGTGAGACAGGGAGATGTAATATCTCCGAAACCGTTTACTGCTACTCTAGATAGTAATTTTTCGCAAAAAATGGCAAAACCGCCTTCCATCGTGTACAAAATTCGAATATTTCGCTAGAAATGTTTACATAATAGTTGATTTTTCAAAAACAGCTCAGCCGTTTATTGTGAAATTTAAATGGGACTATCTCGGGAATACACCCTTTCCAATTAAAAAAGAATTTTTCGATTCGGTTCACAATTGGCGAAATTATCGATGTTCATCGTGTACAAAATTCGGAAATTTCGCTCGAATTGCTTACATTATTGTTGATTTTTCAAAAACTACTCAGCCGATTTCTGTAAAATTTAAATGGGACCACTTCGGGAGTTTACCCTTTCGAACTAAAAAAAATATCAATGAACATACACAAAAAATACATACAGACGAACATAGAACCTCCTCCTTTTTGGAAATCGGTTAAAAACAAGTACCTAGTTAAGTTACTATAAGTTGGGGCCAAGCGTGACACTTACCATTAGGCAAGCCGCTTGCTTGTTTCGATGTTGATGTAAAAACCGCAATCTTCCTCAAGGGTGGCTTACAGCGGCTGCACAATTTTAAATAGATTTAGCCGCCATTATAGCATATTTCATAAATATTTCGTGAAAACACTGGCAGTAGTGGTTCCATTTCCGCGAGGGTCTAATGCATGTTTGATTTTACTGCTAAAACTCGTAGAGCTGGAGTAATGATGATTTGTTTATAACTTTGTACTGTACTGTACCAACCTTTTTAATGGTCCACTACAGGACGTAGGCCTACCCACGAAGGGTAATTGGTCCATATCCACCACGCTGGCCCAGTGCAGGTTGGTGGATTCACATACGCCATCGATTTTCTTTTACGGACGTATGCAGGTTGCCTCACGATGTTTTCCTTCACCGAAAAGCCAGTGGTGTGAAATTCCGTACCTACAAAAATTCTGAAGAACTCACTGGTACGGGACCGGGATTTGAACCCACGACCTCACGATTGTAAGGCCGGTGTCATTACCACTAGACCAAAACGGCTTTAACCTAACTTTGTAGTTAATTTTAAAACATAGTGTTGTAACTTCAATATGCGAGCATCACGTGGGTACTTTGTTCGAGGAAATTTAATGCCGCATGAATTACCAAAGAAAACCCGCCCAGGCGGCTTACACCTAGGATGGTCTGTGTCTGACAAAGTGAGGTCTGTGTCTGATAAATGGTGGCCTCAGTCTGAATAAGGATGGTCTAAGGAAGCCTGTGTTTGACAAAGAGTCAAACCTACTTGGGTAGGGGGGTCTCTAAAAGCACCCTCTCAGGCAGCTTTTGGCAACTTTCCCTGTATGTGCTTGTAGCCCGGGAGGTTAGCTTTTACAAGCAATTGCAAGATATTCTTTTTTTTTTAAATTCAAACGGGTATCCCTGCCAAACGCTAAGCATCCCAGCTGACTGAATCTGGGGTATTGTTGTACACCACCATGACAACGTAATACCAAAAATTCAGCTTTTAGAAAGTAGTTGCAATTTTTTGCGCCCACCTCCCGGGCAATTTCTTCAGGTTTTTCTCTCCACGAAAGGTACTGTACCATAATATGTTCCTTGACTAACTTGTTCTATTTCACCGACATTTTCATCTCTAACGCAGTGTTTAGTGCCAATCTATCTTGGTGCTGCTAGTAGGTACATATTGTACTTGTCTGTTTTTTGCGCATAGAAAACTATCGCCAGACAAAAAACCAATTCAAAATGGTCTGGTTATAACTTTATTAGTTATTAAATTGCAAAAACACCTACATGTACAAATAATTCTTGAAAAATTGTAAAAAAGCAGAGTCCAAGCAGACGTATTGTGACCCAATTTAAATTCATCAGTATTCAAAGCAGGGTCATAAAGGAATTTGTCTGTCGCCGAGTGATAAATTGCTCGAATTCGAAGAAAAAGGTCCTCAGTAACGGGTCGCATCATCGCAATCTTTTTATTTAACCCGCCATCCATCATGACGTGTCAAAACATCCTCCTTTATAATATTATATGTGCCTTTGGGTGCGTTTGAGAAGATTTGCTTTTTATTATTTTGTTTCGAACGCCTAGTGTAATCTATAAAATCAAAAATATTTTACTCATCAAATTATGTAGACGTAGATAGGGCTACATCGACGGGCGTCTAGGGCTAGGGCTACCCAGTGCCGATCCTGGGAACTTCTTTGCCTTCCATTGATTAAATGATACTCTATAAAAGCATAGGTACCTACTTACTTTTTTTTTGGGTGGGCAAAACCTAAGAGTCATTTCTAGCTACGACGATGTAAAATTAGCTGGCTATAACTTATAACTTCATACCACCTCAGTAAATAATACAAAGTCTACTTACATAAAAGAAACATTAAAAACAACATATTTTATTATAACATTTGTAAAAAATTTGTTTATCATAAAAAAACAACAAATACAGTGGAAATTTAGCTCCTGTTTTGAAGTCGGTTAAAATAACACATGTTTTGCTACATTTTTTGTTTTTAAATAATTATTTTCAATCTATTCTGTAAATTCAAAAGATATCAAAACCCACTTTTCTTTACCGCATTTTAATACGCGCTTGCCAAATGCTAGTTTTTAGAAGTCCAATGCTTATGTACCTACTCAAACTTGCAAATGTACGAGTGAGACATCGGATTTTGTGGACGGTTGAAAAGCCGTTATAACGCAGAACTCTATTGCGGCCGGCGCCAAAGAGTTTAAAATTATTTTTCACGCGAACATCAATCATTCATCTAAAGCACCCTTGGGTTGGGACTGACGTATTGTCTGATGGTTTACAAATGAACTTGGAATTATTGGCTTTTATAAACATCGAGAGTGATTCCGGCCCTTGTCGAGTTACGCGAGGTTTCCGCGTTTTAAAGGCTTCTGAAACTTTATCTAACTCTCGGTACAGGTTTAATTGCTTAGGTATGGGCTGTATTATACAACTTGGCGGCTGTGATGTTAGCTACAACTGCTTACCTACAAGCTGCGGATAACCCAATACTGACTGAAAAATAATTGGGTAGGTTACCTATATTTCCAGTGAGTATATTTATATATGTAGTTGAAATTGAGTGTTAAACTGGACACGATTGTCACAGGACTGAGTCAAATAGCACACTAAGAGAGATACTTACGTAACACTTTCCGTCTCTTACTCTAAATCTATGAAAAAAAAAGTGATATCTCCCTCTATTGCGGCGTGAAATAGTAAAAAGCAAATCAAAAAAACACTTTCGTAATAATACTAATACTAAGGATATGAAGTCGTGATTAAATGACTTAAAGTGGATCCCGGTCCTTGTTGAGCTGAGCGAGATTCTTGCGTTTCTAAGGCTTCTGATACTCTATCTGTTTACGGTGATCATATAGCTTTTACAATGGTTTAGGCAGATGGATTAGGTACAGTTCAGGTAATCATCACCATCATTTTATCAGCTGCAGGATGTCCACTGCAGGGGTGTCTAAATAATTTATGTCTCTCCTATAGATTTATAATAAGATCGGTTTGAGGGAGCTTGCATCCAATGAAAACCAGCGGTCTGTATCGGTTTCGGGTTATTATTATTGTAATGATCCTGGTCGCGAAACCAAATTGTAAAGATCCTAGCCTACCCTGCCTAATAAACCTCATGAATGAAACCTAGGAAGAGTTGAAACTATTTTAAGAAATCTGTCTAAATTAAAATGTCAGAGAAAATGATTATAGAACCTTGATTTGCTTTCAATGAGTCCTAGCTTTATGTCAAACTAGCTATGCGTCCTGTTTCCACCTGATTGTGAACAAATTATAAATTGAACCTCATGAAAGAAATATCCTAAAATATTAAGAATGCATTAAATATCGTTACAGACATTCAATAAGATTTCAGATTACATTTCGTAATGATAAATATCAAGAAATACAAAAAACTTTACTATGAACCTCGTAGGTTCAAGGTAGAATTATACTCCTAACGCCATCTGCTTGATAAAAGACAGTCTACATTTTGATACTAGTACTCTGCAATGTGATTCCTAATTTATTTATCTAATTTATTTACATATTTATACGTTAGTTTGGCCAGTGTTCGTTTTGTGATAGACCCTGCGTTATAGACCGCATAAACCCTAGGTAAAGGTGATTCGAAATACCTGCCTAATAGATTACCTAAGTTCAGAACGAAAACCCTATGTTTTACCTATTTTGAGTTTCTATGATCCTGCAAGTATATTACTAATCTCAGAGTGAAATAAAGAACCTAACTAATGCCTCAAGAGCTACTTAGAAATAATGATTCTAGAGCTTCTCTGTTTTATATGGAGTTTATTTTGAATATTTTTGAATATTAATAAGCTTCAATAAAGCTAGGTATAAAATATTGATTTAGTTGCATAAGAAAATATTAGACATGAGATGAGAATGAAAATCATTAAACTAGTAATCTAGAAACAAAGAAACTCTATTTTTGAACTAATATTATTATCAAACTACGAATATAATAAAAGAAATGAATGCCAGAAAGAATAGTATTGATTTATTTCTGACAGTTAGTTAGTTTTAATATTTTAAATTTATTCAATTTTATTTAGGTATCAGAGATTTATTTAATTTTATGTTTATCTCTGATTATTTAGTCATGGCGCTCGAGAGAGCTGAAAACCATGAAAATGACTCTACTCTGCTTTCGTAAATCTAACGCCATCCTGGGAAAAGAAAGCAGGAAAGAAAACCAGGAGTCGCGAGTGTGTCAGTAGTCATCTTATCTACATCACTTCATAAAGTCAGGAAAATCATAAAACTTGCATGAAATCCAGAGTGTTCTCAAGAAAAGCTCCAAGATTACTATAGATAAAGGTTCGAGAATCGACTTCGCCTCATAATATAATATTTAAATCAATAAGCTATCAATAGCCTTATTTCAAAGTGATCAGAATTTACACTCTTATACGGACACGGGAAATCCCTCCATTTCGGAAATGAGAAACACTGGCCCAAGCTCTATCTGGCTTCAAGAGTTCTGCACACTAATGAAAATACAGCATTGATCGAGTAGCACTTACGGCTAGTATTAAAATAATGAGATGTAGCAATAATAAGATATAGCAATTGTCGACTCTTCAATCCCCATAATATAAATAAATGACATTTTATCTATGAACACTCTGTCCTTCGCAAATTGTACGAGTAGGTAAAGCACGTCATGTCTGGAAATTTCTCAATTTCTGAAGATTCTCAATCCGCATAGAATATAATATCATAAGATTTTATGTTCACAAATAGTCGAAGCTGAAAAAGACAAATAATTAAAACATTTGTAATTCATACATAGAAATCATAAAGGGCGAGAGTTAGAAGCTTCTATCTTCTACTCGTGAGTAAATGCTCAATGAAGGATAGTTTCGTCAGTAACATACGAGTACTTCTATAGAGTAGGAAACATCGTAAGTCAACTTATGCAAGACCGCCATAGGAACCTGAAGATATATGCGTATTTATCAACCCGCAACAGGTCAGAGTAGATAATATTGCCTTGTTTCTGTGGTGTAGCGTAGCGTCGTAAGCAACTCGTTCATACTCATAAAAGAATAGATACGTGTGAGAATCCTCCATACCGCATCGTTTCAATAAGGCGGATATAGGCCTATCTCCATATGATAGACCTCCTCTTTTCATCTGATGTCCATTTGTACATTAATACAACAGTAAATCATCCAGAAGTCTAATGCAGTGCTGATCAGGACGAATATTAACCGCAGAACATATTCTATATCTACAGTGAGACTTATCTATTTAAAAAGAGATACGTTTATACGAAACCAAATCCTCTAGAAACATCCTCGTCCTTTGATCGAAAACAACTTTCTTCCAACTTCCACTTTTTAGACCAGGAACAAAATTCTCCTGGTTAGTAAACTCTTCTCTGCTTTTCCTTTCTTTGAATCTTGCGGAACAAAACTAAATATACCTATTAAAGATGAAATATTCCAACATTTTTCTATAATTTTCTCAAGTCAAGTCCCTGTTGTCAGTCCCGTCAAATTCTCTCTGTTCTTTTTTTTTCTCTTATTTTAAATTCTCTATTTCTGCAAAGAGTTTTCATACCTATATTGAAGTTCTGTTGCTTTTCTAAAATGTACTTATTTTCCTGCTTGTTTGTAAATCATTTGAATGGAAAGTTTCTTTAGATAATATTAGAAAGAATTATAACTTCATGTAAGAGACTTCTGATCTACAAGAATGCCTTTTTCCTATGCCTAATTACTCAGATGTGGACGATCAAACCATCTGAGGTTTGTTACAGCACCCCTCAAAATTTTCGCAGATGAAAAGATGTTGGTAAACATCTAAATCGAAGTAAATTTTCCTAAAAAAAAATATAATAACTTTAAATTTAATCAAGTGCATAATTGTATTTATCAAAATTCGAGTTCCAACAATGAAATTATATGTTTCTAGTGTGAATGTATCCCTATTACAATATGCAAAAAAGTTTTTAAACCAGTCTGCAGATAATCGTCATAAAACCTCCTACTCTCAGTTTGATTACATATCTACCATGAAGAAAAATCGCCTTCCCCACTAAATTGTTATAATCTGCAAGGAAGTTCTGGTTCGGTGACAGAAACGGAGCCCTCGTAAGGGAATTCTGTTTTGAGGTAGAACCGACCTGAATGGTCGCATGTTGAGTAGTCTCAGCGAACCAATCTTTCGTTCGGAGATTTTCCCAACATACCCCTTCCAAACTACACGAATTGTCCATGAAAAAGGAAAATAATTCCGCATGGCATCAATGTCCCGCCAAAAGTGAATGGTTAAATTCCAACTATCTATAAACTGGAGCATGTGCAGTGTATCAATTCAGAGTTTCCTACCTTGTAGAGTAAAAGATCCTTATGAAATCAACTTATGTTGATGGATTGCCTGCTGGCCTACTCCTAACATCACACTCCTTCATAAAGATCTATTTGTTCAAGTGATTGCCAAAACTCGAACCCTGACAAACCGCTTCAAATCCCAGCAATGCTATTGTCGTTTAGTCCCTCTTGAACTGATTTAATTTTTACTATCACTCTCTACTTTATTATTATAACATTACTATTTCACAAACGCAAAATTTATGAAACAATAATATATCATCAAATTCATCAACGCTCTGTCGCCCTTCATAATACAAAATTCTCAAATCCACCTTCCACCGTCTACACGCCAACTTCACGACGTAGCATCACCTTTTGAACTCAAAACGAGCCAATATTTGCACATTCCCCATTACACCCTATAGGAAAATATTAAAAATTCATCCACACCCTCGTAATAAACTTCTACCTTACTATCCTTACTAAAATATTAACAAGTTGGAGGTTAATTATTATTTGAACCTTGGTTAAATTTTTAATTTTAATTTTATCCTGCCTTTTTTACGTGATAAGTATTCAGCCTCGTGCTTACTTTCCTACTTGCATTTACGTATCTACGTAAGCTCAATTACTTTAACATTGTGCAAATAAAATTAAATGACAAAATGTTCAATAAAGAAAATTATTTTTTCCAAATTGTTTTTAGTTATTACAGCCTACAGAATGGCTTCACCCACTAACAAAATTGAATTAGATAATAATGTGTCAATATGCCCAAGTTTCCAAGTAAGTAAAATTTACACTCTTCTAGTGGAAAGGATCTCTTCCATATGGTTAGAGAAACCAATTCCTGGCGCGGCATTGCTTGGCCATCAGAGTTCTACCCACTCGAATCCCGACATATCTCCACGCGTATAATTTTTGATAATGATTAATATTTTGAAACATAAGTTCAGCCAATCTATTGAGCTCACACTTCCTTCAAACCAGCAAATCATCTTTAAATTCTTTAATGAACATTTGAATTTTTTTTTTTCAATATGACATGAATTTGATTTTTATTTTGCAAGTCTTTTTTTTTTAATAACGTGCTATTTTTATTTTCTAATAATATTAAATTTCTTATATTGGTGTAACTGATTTTGAAACATCTAGCAAAAGTATACGACTGAATTTTAATTTAATTTGAGATAAAGAAAACTATTTGTTGATTTACTTAGTTTTCAGTATCATTGTTCGCTACTAACAATAAACAAAAGTTGATTTGATTGATAATCGACCATTTAATAACACAGCAATATACTTTTATTTTAAGTGCATTAACTGTTACAGTTTATCTGATTATTAAGACTTTGAATATTCGCTGAAGATTTAGCTAACACCTATTTACATTGATTATAACTGATGTCTAAGATAATAATAAGGTTTACCTACTATCTGAAACGATTGAGCAAATGTTCCACCCCCTGACTAGAATTTCCTTGCTTTAATTTATAAATCTACCTTTTATTTGCTCAACTCTTTCATCCCTTTTTTTTTAAATCGCGAAAAGCCTGCGTTTGACCTCCAACTTTCCTGATGATAAACAACCTTGCGAATGCAGATGAAGCTCACTGAGCTAGAAGATACCTATTCACACTAAATACTACTATTTTTTAGAATTCATATTGTATTACTGAGTCTTAGTTTATTTGGTTGATTTTATTTACTAAGCACAGTTGTTTTCTTTTTAACTGACCAGTTATTCGGTGATACAACCCCCCGTTTAGAAGTTACATTTTACTCGACTTATTTAAACAACTAAATTAAACTTCCCTTCTTAACGCCTCTCCAAATACTACTCTGACAAATTATCTATTCTCCAAAATCATCTTATTTTAAATAAAATTATTTAACAGCTTAATAAATTTGTAATAATAATTCAATTTATCGTTATCTCAACCTGAAACCGATAGAATTTCAATAAATTGACATTTATAACCGTATATTTTACTGTTAAACTATTTCGATATAATTTTGATGCAAACCGAATGCTTATTATTATCTAGTATTCGATCTATTATATTTTTGATGCAAGAGAAATAGACCTCTAAATGTTTATGCAACCCCAATTAATACAAGTACACAATGTAGATTAACCCTATGTTTATTTTATAACATATTTCCATCTCTAATTTTCCTGTTTGCAATTCATATGGAATTTAGTTTAACAGCCTGTTTGTTAGATTGAATTATTCAATTGATCTACTTGCTAACTTCCTGTGGTAAAAGTAGTAAAATACAATGTCCAAAAAATCAAAGTCATTCCGTAATCGTTTAACCGTTGTTGTCTTAAATAAATATTTTTTGATTTTTGATTTTTGTAACCTACTAAATTGAATCTCTATCAATGAAAAATATTTCACATTTTATTACTTTGACTTACAAAGTCGTAAGTTAAAATTGTTAAGTGTACTCTACCCTCGGTTTTCTAGTCTGCAATAAAATTATATAATCGAATCAAATCCCTGACTTTCCTATTTTATAAAATTAATAATATCCTTTGCTTTGTATGTATAATTACTAAACATATCTTTTATTATAAATTGAATATATTTACTATCTACAATTATTCAAGCTATATGTATACATGAAGCAATAAATTATATTATAAACAATAAACTACTATACCATATTTACTACAAACACATTACATGAGTGACGAATGATTCTTGGCTAGACCCCCTTTTTTTTTAAACCTGAACGAAATAATTACCCATGACACAAAATGCTTGCTATTGTTTGCATTTTTTTTTTAAAGAACTTACCCCCCAACGTTTTAATCTGTTAATACCCTAAGATAATGATAAACCTGCTAATTGATGAGATATTTGTTACCTTGTCTAATGAACTCGTGATTGAAATTATTACGTAACCCTAGTTATAACTATCCTACAAATTTCGAATCACCATCGTCTCCATTTCACAGCAACAAATTGTGTTCAGATAGCTGACTACTGAACACAGTCCTAAATTGACTTGCCTAAACAAAGTTATACTAACAAATCTAATATTTATGAGTTCCGACTATATTCTACTATCACGAAAATATTTTAAACCTATTTTTATGATAAAACGAATCGTTTCTATTACTAATCCTGGTCACGGCACCCAAATTGTAATGATCCTGGTCGCGAAACCAAATTGTAAAGATCCTAGCCTACCCTGCCTAATAAACCTCATGAATGAAACCTAGGAAGAGTTGAAACTATTTTAAGAAATCTGTCTAAATTAAAATGTCAGAGAAAATGATTATAGAACCTTGATTTGCTTTCAATGAGTCCTAGCTTTATGTCAAACTAGCTATGCGTCCTATTTCCACCTGATTGTGAACAAATTATAAATTGAACCTCATGAAAGAAATATCCTAAAATATTAAGAATGCATTAAATATCGTTACAGACATTCAATAAGATTTCAGATTACATTTCGTAATGATAAATATCAAGAAATACAAAAAACTTTACTATGAACCTCGTAGGTTCAAGGTAGAATTATACTCCTAACGCCATCTGCTTGATAAAAGACAGTCTACATTTTGATACTAGTACTCTGCAATGTGATTCCTAATTTATTTATCTAATTTATTTACATATTTATACGTTAGTTTGGCCAGTGTTCGTTTTGTGATAGACCCTGCGTTATAGACCGCATAAACCCTAGGTAAAGGTGATTCGAAATACCTGCCTAATAGATTACCTAAGTTCAGAACGAAAACCCTATGTTTTACCTATTTTGAGTTTCTATGATCCTGCAAGTATATTACTAATCTCAGAGTGAAATAAAGAACCTAACTAATGCCTCAAGAGCTACTTAGAAATAATGATTCTAGAGCTTCTCTGTTTTATATGGAGTTTATTTTGAATATTTTTGAATATTAATAAGCTTCAATAAAGCTAGGTATAAAATATTGATTTAGTTGCATAAGAAAATATTAGACATGAGATGAGAATGAAAATCATTAAACTAGTAATCTAGAAACAAAGAAACTCTATTTTTGAACTAATATTATTATCAAACTACGAATATAATAAAAGAAATGAATGCCAGAAAGAATAGTATTGATTTATTTCTGACAGTTAGTTAGTTTTAATATTTTAAATTTATTCAATTTTATTTAGGTATCAGAGATTTATTTAATTTTATGTTTATCTCTGATTATTTAGTCATGGCGCTCGAGAGAGCTGAAAACCATGAAAATGACTCTACTCTGCTTTCGTAAATCTAACGCCATCCTGGGAAAAGAAAGCAGGAAAGAAAACCAGGAGTCGCGAGTGTGTCAGTAGTCATCTTATCTACATCACTTCATAAAGTCAGGAAAATCATAAAACTTGCATGAAATCCAGAGTGTTCTCAAGAAAAGCTCCAAGATTACTATAGATAAAGGTTCGAGAATCGACTTCGCCTCATAATATAATATTTAAATCAATAAGCTATCAATAGCCTTATTTCAAAGTGATCAGAATTTACACTCTTATACGGACACGGGAAATCCCTCCATTTCGGAAATGAGAAACACTGGCCCAAGCTCTATCTGGCTTCAAGAGTTCTGCACACTAATGAAAATACAGCATTGATCGAGTAGCACTTACGGCTAGTATTAAAATAATGAGATGTAGCAATAATAAGATATAGCAATTGTCGACTCTTCAATCCCCATAATATAAATAAATGACATTTTATCTATGAACACTCTGTCCTTCGCAAATTGTACGAGTAGGTAAAGCACGTCATGTCTGGAAATTTCTCAATTTCTGAAGATTCTCAATCCGCATAGAATATAATATCATAAGATTTTATGTTCACAAATAGTCGAAGCTGAAAAAGACAAATAATTAAAACATTTGTAATTCATACATAGAAATCATAAAGGGCGAGAGTTAGAAGCTTCTATCTTCTACTCGTGAGTAAATGCTCAATGAAGGATAGTTTCGTCAGTAACATACGAGTACTTCTATAGAGTAGGAAACATCGTAAGTCAACTTATGCAAGACCGCCATAGGAACCTGAAGATATATGCGTATTTATCAACCCGCAACAGGTCAGAGTAGATAATATTGCCTTGTTTCTGTGGTGTAGCGTAGCGTCGTAAGCAACTCGTTCATACTCATAAAAGAATAGATACGTGTGAGAATCCTCCATACCGCATCGTTTCAATAAGGCGGATATAGGCCTATCTCCATATGATAGACCTCCTCTTTTCATCTGATGTCCATTTGTACATTAATACAACAGTAAATCATCCAGAAGTCTAATGCAGTGCTGATCAGGACGAATATTAACCGCAGAACATATTCTATATCTACAGTGAGACTTATCTATTTAAAAAGAGATACGTTTATACGAAACCAAATCCTCTAGAAACATCCTCGTCCTTTGATCGAAAACAACTTTCTTCCAACTTCCACTTTTTAGACCAGGAACAAAATTCTCCTGGTTAGTAAACTCTTCTCTGCTTTTCCTTTCTTTGAATCTTGCGGAACAAAACTAAATATACCTATTAAAGATGAAATATTCCAACATTTTTCTATAATTTTCTCAAGTCAAGTCCCTGTTGTCAGTCCCGTCAAATTCTCTCTGTTCTTTTTTTTTCTCTTATTTTAAATTCTCTATTTCTGCAAAGAGTTTTCATACCTATATTGAAGTTCTGTTGCTTTTCTAAAATGTACTTATTTTCCTGCTTGTTTGTAAATCATTTGAATGGAAAGTTTCTTTAGATAATATTAGAAAGAATTATAACTTCATGTAAGAGACTTCTGATCTACAAGAATGCCTTTTTCCTATGCCTAATTACTCAGATGTGGACGATCAAACCATCTGAGGTTTGTTACATTATTATTAGGTAGTTTAAACTTCCAGTAAGTAGGTCTACCTACTTATCACGTGTAAACTCTACCAAAGTCAACCACTAACATATAGTCATGTTCTTCGGATTATTCTGGTTGTCATCTAGGTTTAGTCCAACTTATGTATCTACAAAATGTATAAAAAAATTGAGAAGCACTGATATTAATTACGTTTTAACGTAATTTTGTAAAAAAAAATAGCCTTCTAAAAAATAAGCTTCAGGGCAATGTTCAGGGTAAATTCATTTCTTCGGGGTTACTATAAAAAACAAATTATTGTTTAATTCAAGAATTTATTTCAGTGAATCATAGTGATCTTATAATCTAACTCCCTACAGTTCAATTATAAAATAAGGCTTTACCGTGAGATGTGAATTAATTCTTATCTATAAATATTTACTTATTTTAGGATAACTTAATTTTCACGCTTAGGATAAGGCAGTTTTGCGTACCGTGTGGTGCATTATTCCATACTATTTACAACAATTTAGTATCACTAAAGGTATAAATTGATAAGAATTTGGTCAAATCGCTTGAAACTTACAAATAGTTAATAGGTAAAGCGTTTTTTGGAGCCTTACGGTACAAGCGAAGGGTAGGTGACACGTGACAGAATAATAAAAAAACACTTAAGTAATAAATTAAATAAACTTTAAATCTATCACCTATTGAATATTTATTCCAATCAGCCATTCGGTACAAATACAAAGGTTTAAGGTACAAAGTTCCTACAATAGTTTTTGAGGGTAGGTGCACATTACCTTAAAGCTTAGTTACTTACCTAACCTATAAAGTTGAATGGCGTCTCGCCATTTAGGCTTTTTTAGAGTTTCGCTGATGAAAAATTAAAGACTCGAAGTCCCACCTTAGCTTGGTTTAATAAGCAATTCCGAAAACAACTTGGATCATCCAAAATTCCTCAAACTTTGGATCGGTCCAAGAGTCATGTTACAGATCTTATAGAAGAACATTTAGAAGGCACAGTGTCCACGAGGCCATTGTTTAGGTACCTACAGCGTTTCTGATCTTGATCTAGCTCTTGAATGGCTGTTAAGCCATTGCCAAGCTGATTTAGTCTTTACAGACAGCTTGGTTACATTCACGATTCATTCAGACCGTAAGGTCTTAGAAAATCACATTCAATGCCATCAGAAATCCATCGCCCATTGACAGAGCAACCTTAGAACAGCTAGACGATCACAGAGTGCCTGTTGGTCTTCTTGTCAGGGGCGTAGGGTTCAAGTTTAGCTGGCTCGGTGTTCAGTGCGCTGTAGTCCACGGGGAAGGGGGGCTGGGGCAGGGAGTCTTTGGGGGGGACGAGAACCCATTGGCCAGGGCCGTTAGGGTTCTTGCCCATGAGCCAGTTGGTGAAGCAGTGCACGTAGGTTCCGTAGTCCAGGATTAGGTAGCCGTTCTGTAAAGAAAAATTCCTTTTAAACTTTGTGTTTTTTTGTAATACTGATAGATTTGGTATTATTGTTTAAGATTCGATAAGTAGTCGCCATTTTTAAAATGCTAAATGTATCCATGTGCGATTATGTTTCGCTGAAGTCATGCAACCAGGGGCCTTATTGTGTAAGCGCTATGACGTTCGGCTTCGCTTTTCGTTCCGCTCGCTATCGTGGCGTGAGTAACTGGCGGGAGCAGGAGAAAAAGCGAAGCCGAACGTCAGAGCGCTTACAAAAAAGGCCGTCTTAACTTAGAGCATGTCTTTCAAGCATTTTAGCATCAGATAATTTGGGTTCTCCTCATTATTAAAAAGTATGTTCAACCGTTAACCCAAATATGTTTCTAAAGAAAAACACAAAATTTTTACAAGTAGAATACTTGTTTATCTAATTAATTTTAATCAAAGACAAGGATACCCATTTGTGTTAGAAAGGATAATAAAGATAATGAAGATTTTATAATTTTAATACAATCTTAAATAACTTAATTACGGGAAAACGTTTTTATTTCGCTCCTGAGTTGTTTGTAAGCGATGTAAAGAGGAAACCCCGGAGGGATCATTATAACGGAAAGGTTTTATCGATAAGATATTGTACAGGATACCTACCTACCCTGTTGCTCTACTCTGGCAGTGCAAACCTATCTTTGTTACCATCTCATCGATATTCTTGGTGGTACAAGTTACCTACTCAATTTAGGAGAAAAAGCCTTTAAATATATGGTTTGCTTGGGATTATGGCGCATAGGTACAAGTACTTAGTCAATATTCAATTCTCGACGCAAAAATATGTAAGAACAGTCCAAGCTTTTTAATACAACGACGTAACATATACCCACTCAGTTAAATTTGATTTGGGCTTCAAGCAATATCAACCAAATTTACTAGGTATTAATAACGGCACCTTCCTATAACAAAGAAAAATGATCGGTTCTTCTACTTGTATTGTGAAGAAATTTTATTTTTTCTTCTTTGAAAGTAGGCAATTAGATTATATTACCTACCTAGTCAGGTCATAAGTATTGTCACACAGTAAAAATATTTCTTTTAGAATGCTGGCCACAAAAAAGTTTAATGAATTCGAATTTCGAATTGTTCATGAAAATAAAAATGTATTCTTTTTAGAATTTTACTCATTTTTAAATATGGAGTGGACGCTTAAAGAAGACCGTGTTGCAGTTTTTGCATTGCATCGTTGCGGTTACGCACCAATTCAAATTTTTGACGTACTGAAAAATTTGAATATAACCAAAAGATTCGTTTATCGTACCATCAAACGATACAATGAAGACTCTAGTGTAGATGACAGGTCAAGAAGTGGTCGCCCTCGGTCTGTTAGGATTCCAGCAGTGATAAAAGCTATCAAGGCGCGAATTCAAAGAAATCCCAAACGTAAGCAGAAACTGTTGGCCCTTCAGATGGGGTTAAGCAGAACCACGGTGAAAAGGGTGTTAAATGAAGACTTAGGGCTTCGGGCATATCGAAGAAAAACAGGACATCGTTTAAATGCTCGTCTAATGGACCTGAGACTGAAGAGATGCCGCGCTTTGTTGAAGCGGTACGCGGGAAAAAAATATCGGGAAATTCATTTTTCGGATGAAAAAATTTTTACCGTAGAAGAGAGCTACAACAAACAAATTGATAAGGTGTACGCACACAGTAGTGAAGAAGCGAGCAACCGTATTCCGCGTGTCCAACGAGGTCATTTTTCATCCTCGCTCATGGTATGGTTGGGAGTTTCTTATTGAGGCTTAACAAAGGTGCATTTTTGTGAGATAGGTGTAAAAACGAATGCAGTTATGTATCAAACAAAATACGAGTACAGTCCTGACGAACCTTGTGGAACATGTTTCTCATACCATGTTCAATAACAGGCACTGGGTATTCCAACAAGATTCGGCGCCAGCTCATAGAGCGAAGAGCTCACAAGACTGGTTGGCGGCGCGTGAAATCGACTTCATCCAGCACGAAGACTGGCCCTCCTCCAGTCCAGATTTGAGTACGTTAGATTACAAGATATGGCAACACTTGGAGGAAAAAGCGTGCTCAAAGACTCATCCCAATTTGGAGTCACTCAAGACATCCTTGATTAAGGCAGCCGCCGATATTGACATGGACCTCGTTCGTGCTGCGATAGACAACTGGCTGCGCAGATTGAAGGCCTGTATTCAAAATCACGGAGGTCATTTTGAATAAACTTTATTGTCATAAGAATCTATGTTTTGTTAAGTTCATTTTGGTATATAAATGGTTACATAATGAATTAACTTGTTTCAATTATTTTATATCAAACATGTGACAGAATTTATGACCTGACTGTGTATAATACTGCTTATTGTTATGACTGTAAGGGTATTACTTACACTGGTCATTCTATCGTACGCCGTGTCGATGATTTCGTCGACCCTGTTTGCAGAAAGGCCTATCACTGATCTGTAGAACGCTCCCAGGGAAGTCTTCGTGATTTCACCAGAATCTGCGAACAATCAATTATAAATTATTGTTATCATAATCAAGGATTTTTATGTGCATAATACACTGCTCCAGTGTTGCCAACCCCAGAAAATTAAAAAACTGCAGCTCTCCAATAAAAAAAAACAAACAGGAGATACAGAAGATAAAGTGAAAATAGGCAGATTCCTTACTTTTATCTTATAATCAAAACAATTATCTCCTTTTGTTAGTTACTAAGGATTAAAACTCAATAAAAGATAAACATTAAAGTAAAAATATTTTCCACTGTCATTCTCAATGCCTCATCTTCAGTATTTTCTCAGACTTTTTCTTATATTTCTTAGTGTAATTAGGTGGTGCTGAAAGCATATTGAAAAACAGTTTCTGTTTCACTCCTAATTTTTAGGGTCATCAATGTGAAAACAGCAAATCTACTGATGAAACAGTAGGGTTGGCAACACTACACTGATCATAAGATAACAAAATTATTATCACAAAATTGTTGTTTTTATTAAGTAAATATATGACCATCAAGATGATGATGTAGTTCCTTATAGTAAACTTGGATTTTAGACTAGGTACATCTCTGTTTACTGTCAAGCCAAGTTAGTTTTCAAACATAAACAGTAAAAATATTTTTTTTCATAACTTCCACTTCCACCGTGTACAGCATTTGAATAGTTTGCATGAATCGATGTGACATCCATGTACAATTGTACATTTTTGTTGATTTAACAAAAACGGTTCAGCCGATTTACCACCCGGTAATGTGGCGTCTTCCCACTTGTCGTGTAGTAAAAAGGGGATGGTAGGATAAGGTCGCGCAGCTCAGATGCACACTCTCCGAAATGAATCCTATAGAAAATGGACATACAGGACAGACAGACAGTGTTGCAATATATTCTATGAGATTATATTATAAAGAATCAATATTATTTACAATATTATTCTTGCGCTAATTCATTGTACTGCGGTCTGTCGCATGATCCACAGACCCTACGCTCTTATAAATTACTAGACGAACCGCCCCGGCTTCGCACAGGTGTATTATACATACAAACCTTCCTCTTGAATCACTCTATCCATTAAAAAAAACCGCATCAAAATCCGTTGCGTAGTTTTAAAGATTTAAGCATACAGACAAACAAACAGACAAAAATAGCGACTTTATTTTATACTATGTAAGGACAATCTTATAGCTACGCTGTAGCGCTCGTAGCACTCGTACCGTAGCCACACCATAGCTCGTAGCAGCCGTAGCGCTCACAGCGTAGCTAAATCATATTCAATTTTTGAATTCTTAATTTGATTTTTTTGTATAACTCGGTCAGCGTTAGATACTGAACTAATTTATAATCTCACTAATACGGCACTATTAAAAACCAGAATGGGCAGAGTTATTGGAATGTTCGGATTAGTGGATTATAGAGAAAAATCAGGATAAATAAAATAAAGCATTTCATAATAAAGAACATAATGCATGTGAGCGCGTGCATAAACCGAATATAACCTACCTACCTATACGAGTAGATGTACCTACGCATGTGCACGTGATAAGTTTAGAGGTTAACCTGCTAGACGTCGACGCGGCGACGGACGGACGCATTGGCGTAGAGAGGCGAGGCGCGGTCGGAGGGTGTCGGATTATTGGAGGTATCTATCTATTGAAGTGCCAGATTAGTGAGATTATACTGTACTAGCTGCCCGTCTCAGCTTCGCACGGGTACGATTGGCTAAATAAGACAAATAGTAAGGATCCCTATTTTTTTTGAAAATATAATACTTAATATAGCCTGGGATGGTGTCGCTTTTCAACAGTGAAATAATTTTTCAAATCGGTTCATTAGTTTCGGAGTCTATTCGATGCATACAAACAATCAAATCTTTCCTCATTATAATATTGGTATATAGGTATAGATTTATGTAAGAATTAGCAATGGAACAAATTTTTATAGGCTGGAGTTCCCATCGAAACTTTTATCTGAATCGATATAGGTATTCCATTGCCAAAAATGTTGAAACTATTTTCCAGATGCAAAAGTTTCTAACAGCAGAGCAAAATATCTCTACATATTGCGATTCTTAGAATTGGAAACGATCGATTCGATTTAGGCGAAACACCAACATGCTTCCGCTTTTGTTGCATTCGAAAAAGATTAAATGCAGCATACGAGCTGTGTTAGTTTAGGTTGGAACAGACAATACCATTTGGCATCCTAAATACGCATTGACCTGGGGCCTTACTGTGTAAGCGCTCTGACGTTCGGCTTCGCTTTTTCTTCTGCTCGCACCAGTCACTCACGCCACGAGGGCGAGCGAGAGGAAAAGCGAAGCCGAACGTCAGAGCGCTTACACAGTAAGGCCGCTGGCATTTTTTCTGTTTTAAATAGACAGGGCCAAAAGGCTTTACTAATCAAACTTTTTCACTAGTAGATACATTTCATGTTGATAACAATACGCCATAGTTTCAATAAATTGCGGTGGTCCGATTTTTTAAACTCCAACGACCAAACAAAAACAATTGGTATAATTATGTACAGCATGCCGGTATAATAATGTTCAACTTTCGGATAATTGACCGCGGGTGGCATTTATAACAGAGCGTTACCGTAGCTCAGATAACACGTTAAATTTAGGCTTTCAGGTGGCTTTCACCAAGGCTAGCCACTCGGCTTAATTAGGCGTTTTTAACCGACTTCCAAAACGAAGCAGGTTCTATGTTCATGTTTATGTATTTCTATTTTTTTGTGTACGAGTATGTTCATCGATAATTCCGCAAATTGTGAACCGACTCGAAAAACCCTTTTTTTGTTCGAAAGGATTATACTCCCGAGGTCCCATTTAAATTCTACAGAAATCGGCTGAGTCGTTTTTGAAAAATAAACAATAATGTAAACAATTCGAGCGAAACATTCGAATTTTGTATACGATGGAAGGCCATTTTTTGCGAAAAATAATTATTAGCGATTATCCAAGTTAAAAAACTTTCGACATGGTCAGTTTTCAGATGAGTAACAGTTTCTTTTATAAGTGATCGCGACTGTGGTTCACAGGAAACGTTCAATTGTAGGCCTGAATATTTTACCCATTTGGTCATGTCAGAGGCCCTCAGGCAGCTCAAAAGGGCTGACGCCAGGGCTGTAGCCATTCGGCACATACGAACGCCATTTTTTTGTCTATAGTATAATAGTGGTTTCCTAGTTGAATAATTTATATACTCAAAGACATCACTGTAATCTTTACCTATAAGTTTTACTATCAGACCCACCCCTAACCGGAAAAGTTCCTTCTTAAATCGAGTCTTTCATATGCAACGCACACGACTTGAAATTACAGATCAAACAAAAGCGGAAAAGGTATTCGGATAATGAAAAAGGTGGACAAAGGACACTATCCTGTTGTGTGTATGGCTGTACATTGTACGTGCTCGCTTTTGGCCAACAATACAGACACTAGTGCCAAGCCTTATTTTCGTAGCTGCTGGAGTATGACCAATTTAACAGAATAGTTACATTCAGGAATAGTTACATTCTTACTTACTTAGTTACATTTCATATTTGCTGTCCTATATACAGGGTAACTTCTAATCAATTACGTAGCATCCTTTTAGGAGCTTATTCTGTACATCAAAAGTAACAACTTTTGTTCAGCTACTTTTGTAAAAACTCAAAAACAAAATCAGCTGTTCCAAACAGTTCGAGCTCGAGGGTGACCCATATTTTTCTATGGAACAACACCTTTTTTGAGAATTAATAAAAGTCGTAGGACAAAAGTTGTTAGTTTTGATGTACAGAATAAGCCTCTAATAGTATGCTAATTGATTAGAAATAACCCTTTTAAATATATATGTATTTCATAATATAGTAATTTAAGAGGCACCATCGTAATAATTATAGAGTAGCCCTGTTTCTTTTTCACTATATTATGCAATGATAGAGATAATCATTATTTAACGTTGCTATTAAATTTAGGATGGCGCCTTTAAAATGTAGCTATTCTAAAAACATTAAAAATAAAATAAGTAAATTGACGAAAATTGGGGCAAAAGTCCCATTAATTACTTTCAATCCAGCTACCCGTCCTTAAGTGTACTTTGTATTATTCATATACCAATTGTGTATGTTAATATTTTAAGTTACTTTTGGTGCAATAAATACGAGTATTTGAATACTGAATACTCTAAGAGTACTCGTATGTTATAGCAACAAATTCGCAAAAGCGTGTTTGTAGTTTTTTCACGCAATTTTAAAGCAACCTATCTACAGAGTTTTTTCTAAGGTATTTTTAATCGAGTTAAATTGTTTGGCTTATGTATGAAACACAATAATCAAATGTATCTTATCCATGATCTAGATGTAATGATATAATACTCTTCATAGCTAAAGCAAATTTTATGGTAACATATAGCACTACACTATATTGCATTAGGTGAAACCTGTAAATAAATGTATATTATGGAAATAAATGAAATGAAATAACTGTATTGCACATAGCTCAGAGCTGGTAGAATGTGTTAATTAATTTAAAACAAACAACTGTCGACAATCGTGTTTAGCATTAAACATGCACAAATCGTAGCTATGTTAGTTTGCAAATGAGATTTATTCGAGCATTTAGAATATCCTGCAATGTTTTGGTAAACTTTCGCGTATTTAGCTAAATTGACCACTGTTTATTAGTCCAAGTTAAAATGGCAGTGGGCAGGGTACATAGTTATCGAATGGAGACTGTAGCAAATATGTTAGTACCTAGCAGTTATTTAATTAGTAGGTAGTCGAAAAAATTACGATTTTTTTAACGTTACTTTTCCAGTAAAGTTTGTCTTGTTGAACTTCTCTTCCCAAAGGAATCGACTTTATTACATATATATTACATCGCCGCGCCTCGAAGCTGTCAATCACTCCTGTCAAGCCCCGCTCTCAGCCTTCAAATTAAAGCCTCTGCATCAAGCCACCGGGGAATCGAAAAGCACTTTTATAAACCAACCGAAAATACCGACTTGCACATGGCAACTTAACACCCGTGTCACAATAAATGTTGAACGACTTAGTCGTAACAGAAGAACAACATCAAAATGTTCTTATTTTGGTAGAGTACTGCACTGTTTATTTGGAACTGGATGGCGCAGTCATTTTTTACCTAAGATCCCGTAATAAACATGGATCTAACGAACGTGGGTGCGTGTGTGATATTTTGTTTGCAATGTGTTGTAACTGCGGAGTTTATTTACGACAAAGCTTCTTCTGAGCCTTAGAATGTGTAGTATTTTGCCAACAATTCTCTTGAAAATTTACTCTTTTTCTATGGATGAAAAGTATGAAATACCTATGTCATAATTGTAAATAAAACATACTTTTTAGCATTGCCATGATCAATGAGGTCAGCTTTCGGAACTGCGCCAGCTTTAATTAGGAATGGACTTTCCTAATCATCAATATTTTTAGATTAAGATTTATTAATCAAATATTTACCATTCATTATATTATGCCAATTAAGGTTTATGGAACAAAAATGTTTAAGCACTGTACTTTGCAATAAAAAAATAAATGCTTTCAAATCTGTAGGGAAATATAAGTGCTTTAAATAACATTCAGTAATTTAGATGTAATCCTAGTGTGATGTAATCCAATGCTTTTTGTGTAATAGTAGTGTAGTTTTGTTGTAGTTAATAAAGGCACTTTTATCCTAGTGTTGTTCTTCCGAATTAACTCATTCGATAACATAAAAACAAACAAACAAGTATCACGTAGTTCTACGTACCCACATTCATTAGGACAATGTTTATTACGGACCTCACGTGAAATACGACGGGGTTTCCCGGTTTGCCTTTTGCTATATAGGTATATAATACCTAGGCCTATCATCATCATTTAACAACGTAACACAACCATCATCACTTTTTTTACGGTTGTCCGATTTCAATCATACTTTTTAATGGAAAGAGTATACTTCGAAATTGGTCCCATTTAAATTTTATCGCAAATGGCTGAGCCATTTTTGATAAATCAACAATAATGTGAAAAATGCTACATCGAACCGTGCGAAATATTCGTGAATTCCGTACACGGGTGAAGTCGGTCATGCTATTTATTGCAAAAAATAATCTTGTGTTATGTACAATTTGAGTCAGATAGTTTTTTTAAATGAACATATTTCGATCATTTTATTTTATTTGAAATCTGGTGCTTCTCGTATAGGGGCCCATTTAAAGATCAATACCAGACTAGTAGTTGTTGAGTTGCTACTGTTACGAGATGGGTTCTTGGATAATGAGTTAAAACGCCGATTGTTCACTTTGCACTTTATTGCACAAAATCACAGTACACACGACACAACTGGTTCGCACAAACACGTCACACTGGCACTGATATTCACACAACTAGTCACTTCACAATCACTGGTACCGCACTTGAACACGAGATGTTTTCGCTCCGGTATAAAACGCGATAACTGCCACAAACGAAAACCATCGCCCTATTTATATCGGAATAAGGGTTCTCTAGAAATCTGTAGAATATTCGGTGCCATTGTGACTGACAAAGTAAACAAGTGTAAAGTTCGAGAAACCCTATTGTTCCTAATTATTACAAAAACACCACAAAAAAATCTAACAAACAACAAACAATAGACGCGACACAAAGGCCGGTGCCGCCTGAGTCATAAAACCATAAATCTCGCGATTAGGTGTAGCCGTCGTACCGCGCGCTGCTTACTGCGTAACACCACCTCCTCCCAAGACATGCTCGTCCCGAGCATCGTTGCATCCGTGATATCGCGCCAATCGATCCACGTGAACTATTTTGGGGGCACCTCGAGGTCCTTTCTGTATGCGGAACGTCACGTCGTTGATCTTGGTCACCACTCGGTACGGTCCATCCCATTTGGCTTGTAGCTTTGGAGACTTCCCTTTGCTGCGTATGGGATTGTGCAGCCATACCATCGAGCCTTCGTCGAACCCAGGATTGTTAGCCCTTCTGTCGTATCGAGTCTTCATTCTTTCAGATGCTTGCTGGCCATGCTCTCTAATGTGCTCATAGATGTCGTTCATCTTGTTCCGGAGGTCACTGGCGTACTCAGTTATGGGTTGTGGGGAATCCGGTGGAATGCCAGTTATTAAGTCGGCTGGTAGCCGTAATTCACGTCCAAAATTGGCAAAAGCGGGAGTGACATTTGTGCTCTCATGAACAGCACTTCGGTATGACAACAAAAATGGCTGGATATGCTTGTCCCAATCCCGTTGTTTGCTTCCGACTACTTTTGCCAGGTACCTCTCCAGAGTTTGGTTGAATCGCTCCACCATTCCATCTGATTGCGGGTGGTAAGACGTTGTCCTTGTTTTGTGTGCACCCAATAACCGGCACGTCTCTTGAAACAGCTGAGATTCAAAATTTCTTCCTTGGTCACTGTGGATTTCCAATGGTACTCCAAATCGACAGAATACTTCATGCACCAATTTGTCTGCTATCGTCGATGCCTCTTGGTTCGGAATTGCGAAGACTTTCGGCCACTTGGTGAAGTAATCCATGACGACAAGGAAGTACTTGTTGCCACTTTCACTCACAGGAAATGGTCCGGCCACATCCAGTGCGATTCGCTCCCATGGTGCTCCAACATTATACAGCTTTAATGCTCCTCTGCTGCGGGTATGCGGACCTTTCACTGATGCACAGCTCGTACATTTCCGTATCCAGTCTTCTACGTCATCTCTGCAGTTGATCCAGTAAAACCTTTCTCGAATTTTCAAGAGTGTCCGTTTCACACCCAGATGTCCTCCCGAAAACCCTTCGTGGTACAGCTTCAAAACTTCAGGTATCTTTGCTCTGGGTACAACCATTTGGAGATGGCACTGATTGCCACGAGCATTTTCCCATTTTCGGCAAAGTACTCCCTCCTGAAGCACCAGACTATCCCATTGCGCCCAATAGCTCTTTGTCGTGACACTCATTGAAGCGATAGCACTCCAGTCTGGCTTAGGGGCATCTGATTCCATCCATTCAAGAATCGGCTTGATGTCGGCGTCTTCTTCTTGTGCAACCTGAAGGGTTTCTTTCCATTCGTCACCGATGTCAGCTTTGAGCATTCTGACGGGCACTGAATCTTTCGACTCATGTCTTGAGCAATGCTTGCAGTCCTCTAAGCATGGCCTTCTTGACAGTGCGTCCGCGTTGCCATGAGATTTTCCACTGCGATGCTCCGTGGTGAAGTCAAACTCTTGTAGTTGCTCAATCCATCTTGCCACTTGGCCTTCGGGATCCTTAAACTGTAGTAGCCACTTAAGAGCAGCGTGGTCGGTCCTCAGATGGAATTTTCGCCCGAGCAGGTACTTGCTAAAATGTCGCAATGTCTTCACCACTGCGAGTAGCTCTTTTCTGGTCACACAGTAGTTCCTTTCCGGCTTGGACAGGGATTTGCTGAAATACGCAATCACCACTTCTTGGTCTCCTTTCCTTTGTGACAGTACTCCTCCAATGCCGGTGTTGCTGGCGTCAGTGTCCACGATGAACTCGTTCTCTGTGTCCGGAAAGCCAAGAATAGGCGTATTACAAAGTCGCTCCTTTAGTTCTTGGAAGGCTGCGTCGCAATTTTCGTCCCAGAGGAAGGGTCGTTTTTCCTCAGTCAGTCTATGCAACGGCTTGGCTATGTCAGCAAAATTCTTCACAAATCGTCTGTAGTAGGAGCATAAACCCAGGAATGCTCTAACTCCCGTCTTGTCTTTTGGCACAGGCCAATCCTTGACAGCACTGACTTTTCCTGGATCAGTCTGTACGCCAGCTTCGGAAATCACATGTCCCAGGAAATTCACTTGCCTCTTGAAGAAGGAGCATTTCTTTGGACTCAGCTTGAGATTGGCTGCGCGAATCTTAGTCAATACTCGTTCCAGGTTTTGCAGGTGGTCTTCGAAGGTTTTTCCCACAATTATGATGTCGTCCAAATAGACAAGGCATGCATCTCCGATCAATCCAGCGAGCACTAACTCCATTAACCTTTCAAACGTAGCGGGGGCGTTGCACAATCCAAACGGCATCACTTTGAATTGCCACAGGCCTTTTCCCGTAGAAAATGCGGTCTTTTCCTTATCTTTAGGGTCTATTTCCACTTGCCAGTACCCGCTCTTCAAGTCCAGCGTAGTGAACCACTTCATGCCTGTCAGTGTATCCAATGTGTCATCAATCCTCGGCAAAGGATAGCTGTCTTTCTTCGTTACGTCGTTGAGTCGTCGATAATCAACGCAAAACCGCATACTGCCATCCTTCTTTTTCACTAGAACCACTGGCGAACACCACGGACTGGATGAAGGTTCTATCACACCATTGCGTGCCATATCTTCGATCATTGACTCAACTTCTTTTTCTCGAGCCACTGGTATCCTTCTTGGCCGCTGTCGAATCGGTGACACTCTTCCTGTATTTATTGTGTGCTTCACTAATCCAGTCTTCCCGTTGACAGCATCATCGAGAGCAAATATGTCGGTGTAGCGCTGCAGCATCTTCTTTGCCATCAGAAGTTCCCTTTCGGTCAGGTCTTTACGGGAGTCTTCCAATAGCGTTGACACTGTGTAACTCCCAGCACAGTTGTATTTCTCCTTTGGTTGTTCTTGGCATCTGCGCATCCAGTCTACTTCTTCACAAGTACCAATTGGGGTTCCTCCTTTGATGAGTTGTTCCTCGTTACTTGTGTTGAGAACACGCACCACAGCGGTATTAGTAGTCCTCACCAGAGTTCGGGCCAATAACCATGGTTGATCACCTTCCGACTGTTCTATTAGCACACATCGTCGTTGATGTCCCAACTTCGGCGATAATCTAACTGCCACAATGGTCTCCGATCTAGGTGGAAGAACTGTTCTCTGCAGACAATAAACCTTTCCTGATGTGGCGCCTTCCATGAAGATTTCTTCTCTTCCACACTTCAAGATTCCTTGGTTGACGTCTATCTCGCAATGATGTTCTCGCATGAAGTCAAGACCCAGAATGCAATCGTCGACTATATCAGCCACAATGACTTTGTGTTGGAAAGTTTTCTCACCCAACTTTAACTCCACCAGCTTCTCTCCTCGCACGGATATGTGCTGACCGGTCGCTGTCAGAAGTTGAACTGTTTTGCAGCTTTCGAAGTTCGGAAGAAAGCGCTTAGCCAGTCGGAAACTGATGACAGTGCGAGAAGCTCCAGTATCCAATGTCAGCTTGCAAGAAGTTCCATTGATGTCACCATTGATGATCAGGCTGTTCCCATCGTGAGCTTGTGAGACTAATATCTTTGGGGCCTTTTCCAGACCGGCCAGCACCCGCCCCTTGGTCCTGGCGCTTACTCGTTTCCCTGCTGCTGTGTGGTTTCACGGTTCGTCTGTTCCTGTACTGGTCGATCGTCCCTTGTTCGGCGTGGCTTCGGGCAACTCCGCCATAAATGGCCTCTCTCTTCACAGTTGTAGCATCTTGGGCCAAACCTCGTACGATGTGTCGCTTCTTTAACTTCCCTTAAGTGTTGAACATCTCTCGCTGAATTTCGTACAGCTTCCACTTCCAAGGCTTGGGCCAAAGCTTCCTTTAGGGTTTTATGATGCCCGAGTTTCACTGCAGTTCTAACTTCGAAGTCTGCTATGCCGTTAGAAAATGCTTCCACCAAATGTTCGTCGTTGGGTAATGGTGCTGACTGATAAGCCTTCCGGAACAGTTTCTCCACTTCGACAGCCCACTGCTGAAGACTTTCGTTGCGACGTTGCACCCTGTTCTTTAACTGCGCTCTGTACACACGCTCTAGGTGCTCATCGCCGTAGCGACTCTCCAACATTTCCATTAATTTATCGTAGGTCACTTCCTTGCCCACAGCATCAAGAATACTCAGGGCTTCATCGCGAAGGCTCATGATGAGGGCGTTCTTGGCTTGGTCCTTGTTCCATCTATTGGTTTGAACGGCAGCGTCAAATTGAATTTTGTAGGCTGACCATGATGATGTCCCGTCGAAAGGCGTCACTTTAAGCTTCTGTGAAGCTGGCGAGAAGATTGTAGGTGCAACGGTTCCGCCTCCAGACTTGATAACGTTCAAGGTCCTCCTCACATCGGCGATTTGTGTTTCAGCTTCGACAATACGGGATTCGTGCTCCTTTACGCTGGTATCAAGCTGCTTGACCGTGTCCTTGACCTCTTTTATTTCTTTGCCCAAAGTCGTCTGCAAGCTTGAAATCAGATCTTCTTTTTGGCGGTCCAATTTTTCTTCAAGCTGGCGAGCCTGTTCTCTGTTGCGGTCCAATTTTTCTTCCAGCTGGCGAGTCTGCCTTTCATTGTTGCGGGCCTGTTCTTCCAGTAGACGAACCTGTTCTTCTTTGTTGCGATCAAACATCGACTGCAACATCGACATCATTGCAGCCATGTCAATTGCCGCAGGGGCAGCTGGTGTCGCAGCAGGTGCTTCCGAGTTCCTGGAGTCGTCGTTGGTTGCTTCGGACTCGCTGGCTTCCATTAACAGCGAATTATTTCCGAAGCGTCGCTGGTCAACCTCCTCCTGGCGGCGCTCCTGCTCCTCTAGTCGGCGCGCTTCCTCCTGTCGGCGCTGACTCCGTGTACGGGGCGTCTCGTCGTCGTACGGAGTAATCGGCATTTTCAATTATCCACCCTTCTGACACCAAATGTTACGAGATGGGTTCTTGGATAATGAGTTAAAACGCCGATTGTTCACTTTGCACTTTATTGCACAAAATCACAGTACACACGACACAACTGGTTCGCACAAACACGTCACACTGGCACTGATATTCACACAACTAGTCACTTCACAATCACTGGTACCGCACTTGAACACGAGATGTTTTCGCTCCGGTATAAAACGCGATAACTGCCACAAACGAAAACCATCG
Organism: Hypomecis atomaria; assembly: GCA_964007245.1. NCBI lineage: Eukaryota > Metazoa > Arthropoda > Insecta > Lepidoptera > Geometridae > Hypomecis > Hypomecis atomaria. The sequence continues at coordinate 10,464,410 of OZ023294.1, read as the reverse complement.
CCCTATTTATATCGGAATAAGGGTTCTCTAGAAATCTGTAGAATATTCGGTGCCATTGTGACTGACAAAGTAAACAAGTGTAAAGTTCGAGAAACCCTATTGTTCCTAATTATTACAAAAACACCACAAAAAAAATCTAACAAACAACAAACAATAGACGCGACACAAAGGCCGGTGCCGCCTGAGTCATAAAACCATAAATCTCGCGATTAGGTGTAGCCGTCGTACCGCGCGCTGCTTACTGCGTAACACTACTAATTGACTTCATCTCCTTTGAAGTTATTATCATAGTTATATTATTTAGCGAAGTAGATTAAATTAAGTATTTTTCAAAAAATAGTTTGTATAATAGCTTGTGTAATCTAGATCTAAATAAATTATTAGATTTGGGTTTTACGAGTTCAAACTATTTTAATATAAGAAGTTATCTATTATTGAGTTGATTAATTACAAGTACAGGGAACTAAGCTCGAAGGTCTTTTCTTGAAATGAGAAGAAATTTGGTTCAGCATTGGCTATAACAATATATTGTTTCCCATATATTCTTACTCACAAAATAAAATTAAAAAAATAGATATTAGGCCAAGTACGACTCGGATTTTCACACGAAGGGTCCCGTACTCTACGGGAGCCCCCTTACATTTTTATTTTATTTCATTTATTTATTATTGAAGTAAATATACAACTTAATATTCTGTTCAAGCATCTAAAACGTCTGTAAATTCAGGTTTGTTGTATGGGAGTCTTAGTAATAGGGTCCCGTTTTTGCCCTTTGGGTACGGAACCCTAAAAACCATTATAGTGCCCGTAATGAAATAATTAAATGTGTTCATTTATCACCAGTTCACCTGTATCCTGTATGTGATATTAAAAAGAGTCTTAGTGTTAAAAACGTTTTCCGATGCTGTGACAGCTTGATGGGGGCTTAATTTGACTGTTGAGAGCTTGACAAGCGAGACTGACAAGCACACAGTGGGTTCAGAGTGGGTAACGAGGTAGCTCCTCGCGTGGAAAGTTAAGGGAAATAAATATTTGCTGGAGGTTGGTATAAATAGAGTCCTTTTAGATTCTATACAGATAAAATTCGCAAAAAAAAACTAGTTAACAAGAAAAAGATGGTGGTAAATAACTTTTCTGTCATTAAGTCACAATTTATGAATTCAGCATTTGCAGCACGACAGAAAAGAGAGAAACTTATCATAAAAATAAAGGCTGAATATGCCTAATCGCTCTTTGTAAAAGTTCGATTTGTAACAGATGCGATAATACTCTGGACTGCCATTATATCATTAGCCATTGAAATTGAAAATTATCAGGCGAAGATACGAGTATAGCTTGTCTCATCGCTCAATCATATAAAAAATACTTATACAAATACTAGCGAAATTACAAAACCACAATTTGCTTACTATAGTTACGAGTAGATTTCCTGTCTACTACGTGGACCAATATCTTTCACAGGTACTGCAGGTAGAGCGCCAGCTAGGCGAATCTCTTTATTTCGATGAAGTGAAGCGCCCAGCGCCAGCCACCCGCAGGATTGCAAAACAACTCCTTGCCTTTGTACTTACTTGTTCTATCTACTACGTGGAACAATATCTTGCGCAGGTAGAGCGGCAAGTCAGTGAATCTTTTCATTTTGCTGAGGTGCAGCGCCTAATGCCAGTCATTCACAAAATTACAAAACTAACTTACTTGTTCTATCTACTACGAGGAACAATATTTTGCACAGGTATTGCAGGTAGAGCGGCCAGTCGGTGAATCTCTTCATTTCGCTGAGGTGCAGCGCCTAATGCCAGTCATTCACAAAATTACAAAACTAACTTACTTGTTCTATCTACTACGTGGAACAATATCTTGCACAGGTATTGCAGGTAGAGCGGCAAGTCGGTGAATCTCTTCATTTCGCTGAGGTGCAGCGCCCAGCGCGCTAGCCACCCGTCCAGCGTGGTGCGACCCGGGATGTTGATGCCGCTGGATTCGGGGCCGCATACTCGGTTGTAGTACGGGAGTTCAGCCCATCTGAGGAAGAAATTTGAAGACTTTAGACATCAACACAATATTTGGCTATAGTTACACAGAGCATATAAGTATCTGATATCCGAACCAGTAATTAATGGGAAGGTGTTCAGGGCAATGGCAAAAGTAACAGCGACAACAATAACCTTTCAGAGTTAAAAAAAAAAAAATGTGTTGAATCGATTCTCTTCAGTGCTCCTAAAGTTTTAAAAAGAGTGCAGACCAACGTTGTCGATTCATAAGTCATAAAATTTAATTTCACCTGTTCTAGTTTGTTTTAGTTCATAGTTTTTGATACCTATGTACAAACGGTATTTTAATTTTGGGTGTATTATCAAAGACAAGATTTCAGATTGGCGTTGTGAAGACCTCTGTATAATTTACAATTTTAACGAGTGATCATTTTTAGGGTTCCGTACCCAAAGGGAAAAACGGGACCCTATTACTAAGACTTCGATGGCCGTCTGTCTGTCTGTCTGTCTGTCACCGAGCCGTATCTCATGAACCATGATAGCTAAGCACCTGAAATTTGTACAGATGATGTATTTCTGTTGCCGCTATAACAATAAATACTAAAAAGATAATAAAATAAATATTTAAGGGGGGCTCCCATACAGTACGGAACCCTCCGTGCGCGAGTCCGACTCGTACTTGGCCGATTATTTTATTCGTTATGAGCAAGTAGGTATATGTATAAGGTGCCACAATAACTTGCTAAGTAAGTAAATATCTAATATAAGACACCGGTATAAATAAGAAACACCATAGAGAAATTATAGTAAACAAAGAGAAATGACTGCTATACAAGAGTCATGAGTATGCAAAAAAAGTCAACAGATGACGCTACCGGTCTCGAACGTAAAACAGTTTTATAAAAATCAACATATAATATTATTAATAGGACTAAATCATCCCATATTATTTTTTTAAGCTAAAATACTTTCTTTATTACGTCTTTCGTAAGAAATCAAGCAAATATAAATCCGTTAATTTTTAAGTTCGAGTTGCTATAAATTGATTTTACATTCAATTTTACAACCTTACTTTTTAAGTAAGAGCGCATTACGTAGTTGTACAAAAATCTGGTAGATGGCGCTTATTGAAATTGTAAAATGTATTTCTCGTAGTTCGATTTTCAAAATTAAATTAGATTAAGGTTACTTTAAAATGTAAGCCAATAAAATACTTAAGATTTATTTTATAAAATTGTTAAGCGAATGCCGATAGTACAAAGTGACCAGATGCGCGGCTGGATGCAGATTTTTCGTTTTTTTTACATTATTGTGATAAGTGATAAATTCACAGGGTCGTCCAGTAATCACATGATGTTCGAAAGAGATTTGAACAAAACATCATAAGGGAATCTTGGGAACATAGATGAATTATGGGTCTTGGGAAGATACCATGAGATATCACGTGTCGGTAGGTATTTATATTTCGTTAAATGCATTGTTTTAGACCTGTACTAGTAGTACTACGAAAAATAGACCTCGCAACGTCGCAACACATATTATGATGTCGCGACACATTTGAGTATTTTTCTTTTCGACAGTACTTTACTAAGTTACGAGATCTGAACAACGGGGAAAAAAATGTGCGTGGAGTCCGCGCGGAAGAAGTGAAACGTTCGTAGGTATTACAGCTAATTTGACGACGCTCACACTGTTTACGAGTACTTCGCCGCATAGCAAAAATACCACGCGCATGTGCTTGGGATCTACCGACTCACTCTCTTTCTCTCTCTTCTACTTTCTACCATTGTGTATCTTTCTTTCTCTTTCCCTCTTACGTGGTAACATGGTAGCGTTAAACGTTTAACGCAACCTTGTTGGAAGTCGCATTAGAAGTTTCACTTCAAAAAATCCCATTGGCTAGACTAGTCTGACCAACCAATCAATCTGACCAGTGGGAAACAGTCGAATCATGCAAGTCGGTAGATGTGAAGTTAACTTTAATCTACGCAATATCCAATCCTGACTGCTGCTCACACAAAGCTGAGCGTTGATTAGATTTCGCGCAGCTTGTAGCTAACTTCGCATCCGCAGACTTGTATGATTCGGCCTAAGTATACCCATCTTTAACTGAATCTTCATAAGCTTGTTCTACATAAGGTCTTGCTCACTCGCTCTTGACCTATTTGGTTCATAGACGCAAATCTTGTTAGGATTTAGACACTTAACGATAATACCAAATATTATCAAAATCGAGTAGGGGAAAAGAAAGGCCACATAGGTACCACCTGGTGTGGGAAGGGGTTACTAAAAACATCGTGTTATCAATGGACGCTCCCTTACGACCATAAAACCGCAGTGCTTCCACATTTAGTTTTTTTAACAGCCGCACTCAGAGTGAATGTGCTTATGTACCTATTACATGTTTGACGCAGAAGGTATTTAGGAAATGTTAGGGTAAAATGACTAAAGTTCTAATGCTGGAGAGGAGTTATATTTGGTGATCCAAAAAAACAGCACTACCTATTTTTGCAATTTTCAGTCTAGCTCTATTTAAGATGTTATTTTGCGTAGCACGTTATGGCGTATTATACCTACGGCTTTCGGGCCCTCTAAAAACCCAACATAAAACAATACGGGTTGATGCTGCCCTTTTAAAGTCAAAAACTAACCGTCTTACCACAAAAGTTTTACGCACGCTTTAGACAGTGTTTAGCAGTACCAATTGCACGGTTAAACAGTGTTTCAATCGTGTTTAAGTCTTTTGTGGTAAGGCGGTAAATATTTAATATTAAATAATTTACTTAATTAATTTACTTTATTTAATCGTAAATATTTACGACGTTTTTATCCACTGAGATACTAGAAGGATAATGTGGTCGATAGATAGAAGAGTGAAAGAGATGCATTAACTTAAATGGCATGAGTTAGAAAGAGATATAACATGTTCAATTCTTGTCTGTGGCCTCTGTGAAGGTCTTGCAGAATGTGTTTTTCTCTCAGTAGAGTCATCAAATTCCAATACGTACTCGTATTTGACAGGTTTGACAGCTCTGGGCAAGATTTTCCATACATTACAACTCGGTGTTTTTATCATAATTTTCCACAGAACTATAATTTCAATATTATCCCTAAAACATCTAATTTGAGGTTGAACCGCGACCGTGGATGGCCGTTGCCATCTTAAAATTAACTTGGAACCAGAGCTGCCATGGCTACGGCAATTACAGTGCTATACGGCAATCAGGGCTACTCGGTAAAAACAAAAGTGAAGTAATTTTTTGGGCTGTTCCCTACGTATTTGGAAAGTTGTTAAGTATCAGGTGACCGGATTAACGGGAAGGTATTTTACTATTGGGCAGATGATAAATGAAAGCTACAGATAAACATGGACAGGAATATAAAAATAATTGGTCCGGTACATTACGCTAAAATGTCAAACTAATAAATATATAGCCAGGAATAATACGAGTAATTATTTTTCGCAAAAAACGGCAAAACCGCATTCCATCGTGTATAAAATTCGAATATTTCGCTTGAATTGTTTACATTATTTTTGATTTATCCAAAACGGCTCAGCCGATTTCTGTAAAATTTAAATGGGACCACCTTGTGAGTATACCCGTTCGAAATAAAAAAGAATTTTTCGATTCAGTTTACAATTGGCGGAATTATCGATGTTCATCGTGTACAAAATTCGGATATTAATTGCTTACATTTTTGTTGGATATTTCAAAAACAGCTCAGCCGATTTCTGTAAAATTTAAATGGGACCACTTCGGGAGTATACCTTTTTGAACTAAAAAAGAATTTTTCGATTCGGTTCACAATTGGCGAAATTATCGATGAACATACAAAAAAATACATACACACAAAAATAGAACCTCCTCCTTTTTGGAAGTCGGTTAAAAATAGTTAGAACGGGCATAAAAGCCGGGTGCTTGCGAGGAGCGGAAACACCCGAACATAACTTCGGTTAAAAAGAGAGGAAAACTCGCGGTGAACGGTATCGATAAACGTACCTATCTGCATTTTTGTAATTTTAGAGTAATTTCACATTTTGAACTTTGAAGAATTAACCTTGTTTATGAAAGGTGTTGTATTTATTTTGTGAGTTCTTATAGGTAGGGTGGTTTGCCCTGGTGTCAGCATTTTTAAGCCATCTAAAGGCCTCTGACATGGCTAAGCGGTTAAAATTACCGGGGCCTGCAATTTAATGCGTCATCCGAGCCATGGCAGCGCTTTGTTGTACTCCTGATCACATATATGAACACTGACCGTTATCAACGTTGCTTAACTTTGTTAAACGCTAACGAACGCCTAGTCAAACTATGCTATGTATGAGCACTACACGCGCACGTTGTACATACTACCGTAAACAAACTTCAGGTACATCCAGGGACGTTTTATCTCCGGACTAGACACGCACTACGATTAGCATTCAATTTCTTTACATTCGACCTAATACAAATGGAAATAAAGTCGAAATGTTATCGGGTGACGGGTTTATGGAGCGGAGCCAGCGAGAACAATGCAGCTCAGTTGCTGATAATCCATTTTCGCCTTAATTACTTAGACGCTTTAGTCTAAAGTTGTACAATGAAATGTCTGGGTGTCTCGTTCACATGTATGTAGATACAATTTTTTTTTATACCATGACAGAGGGATTCGTGCTCTGAATTTTTCTCCATGGGTACATCATAATTAATGAACAACCTTTACAATGGGACCAACCCGGAATTAAAGAACATAAGTCAAGTTATTTTATACATTTTGTCGGTTTCGATGTCAAATTGTGTATGGAACAGTTGTTATAGTTGTTCTATTGTCACGGGTTGGTCCATTATTGAAAGTTGTTCATTATTAAGCCCGATTACAGAGGCGCCAGCGTAAATTTAATAGCAACGTAAAAAGCGTTCTCTCTATCGAATGCCTAAAGTGAAAAAGAGACAGAACTATGCTATTTAGCTAATATAATTACGATGGTGCCTCTGTAATCGGGCTTATTATGTATCTCTGGTGTGGTTGCAGACAGGCAGTATTACAACATCTTTCATAAACACGTTATAAATGTAATATACAGGGTTATCTGCTTGTTCTGTACCAAGCTTAAAGTAGATGATTAAGACCATTATTATGAACTACTTCTACTATGGGGCTAACCCCAAATTCGAGAAAGAAATCAGCTGTTTCACATAAAATTGCAACTCGGAATCGACAAAATGCTTGGAACAGCTTATTAGTTGTTTGTCGAATTTTTCGTTAGCTCCACAGCAAAAGTTATTTATAGTGATAGTCTGAATCACCTTTCGTCTTATTACACCAGTTCTGAATATTCTTGTTTAAGTAAAGTAAAGTTTTAGTAAAAACCGTTACTCGGAATCGACAAAATGTATGAAACAACTATTTTTTCTCTCGAATTCCGGGTTGGCCCCAGAGATTTATTTTTTTTTGTCTAAGAGGGTGACCTCTTTCGGCTTAGTACAAATAGTACCTACACCAGTTCTAAGTAGATAACACTGTATGTATTACAGACAGAGTGTGATTCAGACCCTGTAGGGAAGCAAATAACCCTATATTAATGGAATTGTACGAAAAGTACATTGGATTACTTATTAGTTCATAAAAAGTTATTTTATGGACCTATTGATTTTATAGTTATATAGGTAGGTATGTGAGATCATATTTTTGTGACTATACAATTATGATATTAGGAACAAGTACGGGTACCTACACTCTTTTAATCTAGGTAGGATCGAATTTAAACCTAAGCAGAGTAGCCGTTGTTTGCCTGAAGCTCCAAGTACGTAGCTACTGCCAAATGTAAATTAAAAGTTAAGATACCGCCAATTATAAAAAGCCCACGAAATTGCCTTTTACTCGTGCCTTTTATACATTTATTCAAATTTGCAATAGTATTTAGTGAGTATAAAAATAAACCTAGCTCTTGAATTCATGTTAGCGCCATCTATCAAATCGTGAGGTCGACCAATCGAAGAAACTTCAGTTACTGATAGATGGCACTGTAATTAAAAAATACGGAAATAAAATATGCACAGAAACTAGCGCCATCTAACATAATTAGTAGAACTACGAGGTACCAGCATCGATAGTTAGTGTTTAGCACAATTATTTTTATTATCTGGAGTCAGCAATCTTTGTTTACTATAATTAATCTATGGAAACACGTAGATCTCTCTTTATGTGTGAAGTAAATCTTTATATACCTCACACCCAGGTTAAATAAAAGAAAAAATACTTCACGTTCGTACTCAGAAAACACTGCCATTCGCCCAGCAAAGAAACTCAATTGCCATTTTGCTGCTATTTTTTCATTTAAAATTGTATTTCCTCCAGTTTCTTTCAGCATAATTTCTCAGCGGTGTAATATTTCAATTACGTTTTCAATAGTAACAATGGCGGGGTATTTTTTTCTCTCCAAGCTGTTGTTTATTACAAAGGAGAGCGTAACGTTCTACGGCGCAGTAGGCCCGTAAACAACTGACATTTCATAAGAATATCATTTCTTACAGTAAGGGCTAACTGAACTGGACACCAAAGGCAGAAATACGCGGAACTGCCTGTGCTGTGAATGAAAACGTTGTACAGTTCGAAATCGAAAAAATCCGGGAAATAATACATGTTGAATAATGTTGATATTACCGTAGAATAATAAAAATATTTTCAAGGCAACAATTATTGTAGAGTGCGTGACGAGGCTTCCGTAGAGGCGATGTTTGACAACAAGACAAAAATCATTGCTGAAGTAATCTACTTTTTTCTAAAGTCATTTGACTTATCAGGCGAGTTGGTGGTCAAGCGCGGACATAAACGCGATAAAAAAAAAAACATCTACATGATGTTTCAGAAACTGTGTATCCGAAACATTGTTGCTCAGTGAATACATTAATTCGTCTGATGATTAGATCAAGCCTACTGATGTTATATTTTAGCGAACCGTCAGTGGCGAAAATATAGGGTCTCTATATTGCATATTACATTACAGGATGGCGGTATTTTGGACAGGCTTGAAGGGACGCCAGATGGGCGTTCATTTTTATGAAAAGGCTTGGGGTTTATTATCTTCTAAGTCTAAGTAGGATCAAATGGACTGAGTTTTTGAATGGAGGTCGTCTGTTGCTTGGACGGGTTAGTTTTATAGACAGGCAATTACACAAGGCAAGTACGTGGACATTTTTTTTCTCTCTATAGAAGAATTTGCGTAGCATTGTTGTGAATTTCCCAGTGTTAAAATATTAATATCTGTGACCAGGCCTCTGTTTAGCAATATATATAACTAGCTTTTACCCGCGGCTTCTTGCTAATGCTTTTGTTGGTTAAGTTACGGTTGGAGTGTATACAATTTGTTTATTTGTCAGAATATTGTCTTACAATGTAGATGTTAAAGGAACAAAGCACTTGAGTTATGATTGCCACTGGTGATATTTCTCTTACGATCTTGTATGCCACCCTTGCATCCGGAAAATATGTTTTGGTTACCGCCGCTGTGTGTCCATCCTGATACCGCCGGTTCCACTCGTCAAGAGAGTCCTTTCGGATTTCTCGCTTGACGAATTAAACGGGGCAGTTATCGTAAATAGGTCTGCCCTTTGAGTGCAGTGCTGCTTCCTTTGCTAGCTGGTCCGCTCTCTAATTTCCCTCCATCCCCGCGTGCGCTTTAATTCAATAAAGTTTCACTATTTTATTTTGTGCGTGTAGTAACTTTATGTGAGCTTTGAATTTACTGCTAAGGGATGGAGGGAAGATACGCCAACTACCGTTTCCAGTGCAGACCTGGAGTCACAAAAGATTTTTGCTTTTTCGGTAGCCTCAAGAAGTGCCAATAACTCGGCCTGGTACACGGAGCACCAACCGGCCAATTTCAGCTTGCGGGTACTGATCTCAGCGGCATCATCCCAAATGGATAATGTCTGACGTTCAGTACAGAGATGTGTCTTGTGCTCCGAAACACTCCGTCATTATGGCGAGAGCGCAAGCTCCGTCATGGAGCCCGAGTCTGGGCTAGCGCTGTTGAGTGCCGCGAAGGAGTGCGAAAAATGTAGGAACGTCCTAAACTTGCCATGACAGGTTATTTCTGGCGCTTAGACGGCTGCTACCGCAGCCCGCTCACTTAGTTTTTATCCTATCCTACGGGAACTGTTAACGTTTTTGCGATAAAAAGTGGCCTATGTCACTTTTCGTCTTTCAAACTATATTCATGCAATAAGCCAAGGCAAGTTGCTCCGTTGCTGAGAAAAATTTATTGTCTTATTCTACGGGAACTACATTTTTTCGGGATGGAAAGTATGCTATGTCACTTTCCGTCTTCCAAACTATGCCCACCCCAAATATCAAGTCAATCCGTTGCTCCATTGCTGAGAAACAGTTATTGTCCTATCCCATGGGAATCACGAATTTTCTCGAGATAAAAAAGTATCCTATTATCACTTTCTGTCTTTTAAACCATAGGTATCCATACCAAAAATCAGGTCAATCTTTTGCTCCGTTGCTGCGTCAAAGAGGAACAAACCAACAAACTTTTCGGATTGATAATATTAAAGTATGATGATTCTGTACCATAAAGGTAGAATAAAGAAACATGTTAAACCTCTAATGATAGAAGATTTAAAAATATTTTTAATGTCAGACAAAATGACGGCCTGGTATTAAACGTCATAGTAACATGTAGCATACAGAGGGAAAATAACATTTTATCCAATTTTAATGTCAGTTGTCATTTTCAATCCATAATTTATTTCCTCTTCAAGGGGATATAATGGTGGAAAAACTATTTGTCCCCTTGCCATGCTACTTGTGATTTATAAAAGTCTGCAGACAATGTCACCTGTCATCTAATAACGTTTGGCTGTGACGTTTCGTTAGTCCATATTAGCGTCATAGAGGAATTAATCACTTAGCGTCTTTGTGATAGTGGCGACAGTTTCGCTTTCGATGGTTTTTGTCCTGTCCTACAGGAACTATGCAATTTTTCGGGATAAAAAGTATCCTAAAGCTCCTTCCGCCTTTTAAACTATGTCCATGCCAAAAATCAAGTCAATCCGTTGCCCCGTTGGTGCGTGAAAGAGTAACAAACCAACAAACCAACAAACTTTTCGGATTTATAATATTAGTAAGGAAGTAAGGATAGTATTTATTTATAAAGTTATTTTTTACTAAACAAAACTATATTGGTTGGTTTACTATGTATCTCATGTCCTATCATTATTGTATTATTTTATTTAATTGAATTTTCTGTGCTTTACACGTGAAGACCTAGACCTAGAATATACCTTATTAAAACTTTTTGTGGAATACTTGCTTGAAAACGTTCTATGATAATGGAAACATCGTCAGAATCATGAAAATCTGATATAAGTAAGAACAACTCGCAAATAGACACAAACATCGACTTTATTTTAATCTTTTTAGGGATAGAGACTGTGTGGGATTACAAAATATTAAACTTATTAAGAGCTTAACATTTATATTTACATTTCTGAAATTTTCACAGATGATGTATTTCTGTTGCCGCTATAACAACAAATACTAAAAAACAAAATAAAATAAATATTTAAGGGGAGCTTCCATACAACAAGTGGGTTTTAATCCTTTAAGTACCTGAAAATGTACCTCTAATAGCCATCTAATGAATATATCTGTGGCTAAGACCGCAACTGATCCTTTTTGATTTTTGACTTTTATATTGCAAAAGCTTTACACACAGGCTTTACATGTCATGTGATAAGTTTATTCAAATAAACACGCATATATAGTCGTAAATATATATTTTGGAATGTTTCGCTAGACAACGGATTCCAAACAAAAAGTTTCGTAACTTTCGACGATTGTATGGTATGTAACAGCATATTATTTTCTTGGCAATTTCAGTGTTGGTTGGTATATAAGAAATATTACTATAAAATATAAATAAAATAAATTGTGAGTACCAAAACTTAAAATACGTTAATTATTTACAGCCACACCCAGTATTTAGATGTAAAATAAATTAGACAAGCCACTTACTTGGACGGAAGAGGGTTGATGAAGTGTTCTACGAATTCTCTCTTCACCTCTAGAAGTATGTGGAATTCTGATGAATTTGGCGACCAGTCCGCGAAATGCGCCAGCCTCTGGAAGTGGTGAAAAAAACATTGAATAATGTTTCAGTTGAAGTTTCAAAATATATATCAAGATTATATTTCAAAAATAGAATCAAATATTAAGCTTTTTAAAGCCAGGGTGCTTAAAGTCGATATACGCATTTTTCACGCAGCAATTTAAGTTTGGCTAGTTCTAACTTGATTGTAGTTGTGTCACAAGGAATAGCAAAAAAAAATTACGTAGTTGTGCTTAGTTGTTTGTAGTTGTGCCATTACGTATTTTGGATATCCAACTAGTTGTTCGAAAGCAGTTGGTCCACGAAGAACTCCGCTGCGGAGTTCCTGTTAGCTGCTTACCGTTTCGCCGCGGCAGCTAAACAGTTAAAAACATCCCAAGATTCAACGTTAAGTTATTTCGCGCAAATTTTCCAATTTAATAAATACCTACACAGTTACCTACGGTTAGTTTTTACTAAGCCATTTTGTTTTTAATAAACAACCATTTACAGTGTATAGTAAGACGTCTTATTGATACTAATGACTCATAAAGAGACAATGGAGCTCGCAAACAAAATTAATATAACGTCTGTATGCTTTTTAAACGACTTTATACTCTAGGATAGCTTTCATTATTCCTTTTCATTACGCTGTCATATAAAGGAGGTTTAACGACGTAATAGCTCCTGTTTAATGATGTATGAGATGACATAATTAAGCAGATTCCCAGTTCATACTTACAGAGTGATTATAAGATACCTAGTCGAAATTTTGAGTGAGACAGTTTTAATTTGAGATTATTAAATAGACGTTATCCGCTGAGAAATACCTTGTAATACAAATCAAAAATGAACAAAAAAGGAAAAATATGTACTTATAGATTTGTGGTTTTAAAATGCAAAGCTGCCTAAATCATAAAAATCCCAAGGTTTCTGCGTTTCTAACGTGTATTGTTAAATATCGGTAGCTTCAAATAGTGTAGGAGAAACATCAAAAACATTCTACTTATGCTGTAAAATATTTCATGTTCCAAAGATTTGAGCAATTTGCATTTGTCCAGTTACACAGTGAAAAGAAGCCTGTGCCTTACTTATATTTATTCTGTACCATGATTCAGAAAAAGTAATTATCATTTAATAGCTGACCAGACGAACTTCGCTTCACGCAATATTTTAATAAATAATAGCCTATGTGTATTCTGATGAAGCATTATTTTGGCAAAGTTTCATCTAAATCCGTTCAGTAGTTTTTGTGTGAAAGAGTAACAAATATCCATACATACTTACCTACTCACAAACTTTCGCGTTTATAATATTAGGATTTATATAAGCCGCAGGCAAATCCAGACAAAATAAGATAAGATGGTTAGTTACCAAACCAAAGCAATGAAAATACAAAAGCTTCTTCCACCTTCCATATACCTTCATACCTCGAAGAACGAGTCGAAGTCCTGATCGCAGATGACATCGTCTCGGTCGTGGTCCAGCAGTTCCGTGAAGAATAGGGTCAGCTTGTCGTTCTGAACCGAGCTGAGGGTCGCCAGAGGCTGCTCATCCTCCAGCTCGAGGCACTCGAGATCTTCGCTGCAGCGGTTCACCCATGTAGCTGGAGAGGAAATAATAAAATACTTAAGATATGTATCTATTTGAGCAGTCTCAGGCCGAGCAGCTTCTGCTCGAGACGGACTAAGGCAACTTTTCTTTCTCATTTCGCTCAGGGCGAGGCGTGCCTCAGGCTGAGAATCGCGTCTCCAGCTGCGCTGCTTTGGGTCGAGGTCGATGCAGCTACTAGACCCGAGGACTAGAGGCAGCCGCCTCAAATTCTAGTGGATACTTAGCTTTAAAATTTTCATTTTTAGGGTTCCATACCCAAAGGTTATAACGGGACCCTATTACTAAGACTCCGCTGTCGGTCTGTCCGTCTGTCTATTGCCAGGCTGTATCTCATGAACCGTAATAGCTAGAACGTTGAAATTTTCACAGATGACGTATTTCTGCTGCCGCTAGAACAAAAAATACTAAAAACAGAAAAAAAAATCATACAAGAAACTGTTTTTTTGCTCGATGTTGATAACGGCTACAGGAAGACGCTTGAAATAAGTATTCACAGAATATTAAGTTGTATATTTCCTTCTAAAATAAATACAGTCAAACCTGGCTAACTGAGAACTGGATAAGTGAGAAACCTCTATAACTGAGAGTAATTGCCAGGTCCCGTCATTTTACCCCTCAAATACCTCTATAAGTGAGAGACCAAAACCTCTATAAGAGAGAGTCGTTTTTCCCTCATGGACCTCTATAACTGAGAGTACTACTTGTCTGAACCTCTATAAGTGAGAGTTGAGGGTAATGAAACATCTGCATTTTATGAACCATTCCTAAATTTCGTGGAACTAACTACCGTTGCTTTCGGATTATGTTCTATTCCAACTTTTTTATTGTATTTTGTGGAAATAAGTAACATTGTTTTTGTATCGAATTTTTTGGAATGGCCACACGTGCGTCTATACTATCCTGTTTGTTTAATAGTGTTCTATTCAAAATTATTTTGTATTTCTCTTTCATCTACCTACCATTATTATTGTATCACATTATTTTGGAATAGCCACATTTGCGTTTACGCTATCTTGAAAGTGCCTTTTAGAATGAATAAAACATACTATCATTTATGTTCGATTCTAATCAACACAACCCGAACAATTAGTACCTTAATACTATTTATAAACATATTTATCATTATTCACGCATGTAGATACCTACATACAAATTAGACGTATTTTTAACCTCTATAAGAGAGAGAAGCCACTTCTGAAACTGGATAAGTGAGAAACCTGGATAAGTGAAAAACCTCTATAAGCGAGAATAAGATGGCGGTCCCTTCAACTCTCTCTTATCCAGGTTTGACTGTAATTAAAATAAAATATATTAAGGGGGCTTCCATACGGTTCGGAACCCTTCGTGCGCGAGTCCGACTCGCACTTGGCCAATTATTTTACGATCAGTATCAATGACTTGTCTGCCGTGGTGTCCTAGTGGAAGAACCTTCACCAAATAAGTAATAGCTTGGGCTTAAACCCCGCCCCGTATCAGTTGTTCGTTGGAATTCATAAACGGATTTGTACACACTACTGGCTTTTCGGTGAAGGAAATGCACGTGCATGCATACGTCCGTTGAAGAAATTCGATGGCGTATGTGAATCCACCAACCTGTTTGTGTGAAACACCACGCTGGCCCAATTCGGGCCAGCATGGTTGATATGGCTTAATCGCCATTCGTGGTAGAACTATGTTTGGAGGCCTATTAAAAAAGCCAGTATTTTTATTAACAAAAACGGAATTAATAAAATGTCTAACTTTTCTGGTCACTGCCATTGTAAACTGATCTAGTAAAATTACTAAAACCTCTTTTGTGTTTGTCAAAACAAAACATTCAATAAATAAAATACACGTTTTATTATGCGTGTAACCACTTTCTAAACGGGTTATTCCACTTTCAAGAAAAGGCAAATTAAAATAATGGACCGATTTTTTTACCTTACAGCGAATACCACTCAAAAAGAAACACAACTTTTTAAAGCAGAAGGTATAGAATCGATAGTACAGTAGTCGCGGCACACCACCTTGTTTTTAATGTTCAATAATAGAGAGTCTGATATTTTTTTCTAGATAGGTCTGCGGTGGTCTAGTGGTAATGACACCCGCCTTACAATCGTGAGGTGATGGATTCAAACCCAATGTCGTACCAATTAATTCCTCGGAATTTATGTACGGAACCACTGGCTTTTCGGTGAAGGAAAACACCATGAGGCAACCTGCATATGTCCAAGGAAGAAATTCCATGGCGTATGTGAATCCACCAACCCGCACTGGGCCAGCGTGGTGGATATGGCCCAATCACCCTTCGTGGGTAGGCCTACGTCCTGCAGTGGACTATTAAAAAGGCTGGTGCAGTACAGTACAGTAGGTCTGTGGCCATTAGCGGTAAAATCAAACGGAGTAACAATTTTGATTTTGATCAACATATTTGTTATTTTGCTTTCTATTTTCGTCAAGATATTATTCGTCGTCGTATGCATGAGTAAATATTGGATGCTTGAGTAAAATACCCAAGGACTTGCCACACATTAATTGAGGTATCATCTAAGCGAGACGATTTATGATCTTTGTGATATTAATAAGATCTTTGAACCTAACATAGGGCAAAACAATCATATCTGCGGTGTAATAAATGGTAGTAATCTTATCTTACTAATAAATTCTCCAACTCTATTGGTCCTTGATCAAAAGTGATTTCGCTATTTTGTAAATAGACTCCATTCAAGAAATTTCAATTATCTAACGTTTGATCCATTAGACTCTCAGAGTTAATGTTCAAATAGAAAGGCTAAATTTGACTTAATTCAATATTAGCTTAATTTAAATTTCGTGGATTGGCTTCTAGATTAACTTACTAAATAGGTGTCGGAGTCAAAGCTGGCGTAAAATCAAGATTGCTTGTATTTGTTTTGTTAAAATTTAAATGACGTATAATTATAATTCATACTTTCTTGACAAGGGGCCGTTCAAGTATTACGTAAGCACTATTGGGGGGCGGGGGGGTTTATCCTTTGCTTATTTTTGACGACATTGGGGGGGTCTGGATGGTGTTTATGTCAGCAATAGTTATTTATTTTTTTACGCATATGTGTGTTAAAGTCCACTATCCTAAATCTATTTTCTTATTTCTAGAATAAAATCTGTAGCTCATGAATCAATTAAAAAAGAAAAATGCATACAGGTACCAATGTTTACGTAAGAATGGGAGGGGAGGGGCTTTGCTTACTTTTGCTTACAAGGGGGGACAATTATTTACCCCCTGTAAATAATTGTAATAAATCTGCTTACGTAATACTTGAATGGCCCCCAAGGAAGCAAATTGAAAATTAGTGGCTGAAGAAGGTCTTTTGTAAATTTAAAGGAATTAATTAAAAAAGGTGCTAAGCTGAAGGTGAAGTAGAATTCTTACACTTTAGAGGACCGTAATCGAACCACAAAACTAGACGGGTGATTTATTAAAATGACAATAAATGATGTACTAAAAGTAGGTATACATTTTTAGATAGATAAACTCTTTATTGCACACCAAGGAATATCAAAAAGAAGAAACAAAGATACATAAACAGTGTAACAATGGGCGGCCTTATCGCTGATAGCGATCTCTGCCAGGCTACCTTACAATGGAGAGGACAGAAAGCGTATAAATGATGGATTTAAATACTGGATATTTTTAGTTGCTTTGATTTAAATTTTTCTATGGATTCGCCAGTTTTGACATAACAAGCAATACTAGGCACTGCAGTTTTACAAAATTACATATAAAATTACAATTATTTAGGATTAGCGAGCCTTTGAAACAGATTTTACAAACGTTAAAATGCAAAACATTCTTGTAAAAAAATCCACACTAAGTATTCCATAGATAGACTGTTCTCAAAGTCGAGATAAAACGACATTTTTTCAAGAAAATTCCGTCTTTCCGTCGGCAAATGACAATTTGTAGACCAAAGTGTACTCTTGCATGCGTCATTACTCCAGTTGGCATGCTACCGACTGTAGAAGAAGAAAAAGTAAACTTACGTCACATAGAGTAGGTAAGAAAAGCGGTATGTGTCGTTGAGAGCTACATTTTGGCACAGTGTAGAAATTCATGCAGTTGTCCAACGAAGACAAAGTCAAATTAAATGTCTTTTTCAAGAATATTCGAAATCGTCGTGACGGAACATCCAACAAAGATAAAATCAATTCTTTTTCGGATATCGAAATTGTAGTGACAGAAGATCTTAATGTAATATTATTAAGAGACTTAACGCGCAATAAAACAAAAATAATCGGCCATGTACGAGTCGGACTCGAGTACGAAGGGTTCCGTACTGCATGGAAGCC
Organism: Hypomecis atomaria; assembly: GCA_964007245.1. Classification (NCBI taxonomy): domain Eukaryota; kingdom Metazoa; phylum Arthropoda; class Insecta; order Lepidoptera; family Geometridae; genus Hypomecis; species Hypomecis atomaria. Next base: position 10,446,422 of record OZ023294.1, on the reverse strand, counting down.
CCCCTTAATATTTATTATATTTTAATTATTTAATATTGAAGTGAATATACAACTTAATATTCTGTGAATATTTCGAGCATCTACCTAATACCATTTTTAATATCGACCGAAACATGACCCTTAAATATCAATTTTATTCTGTTCTAGTATTTGTTGTTATAGCGGCAAAAGAAATACATCATCTGTGAAAATTTCAGCTTTATAGCTGTAACGGTTCATGATATACAGCCTGGTGACAGACAGACGGGCAGACAGATGGACAGCGGAATATTAGTTATAGGGTCCCGTTTTTACCCTTTGGGTGCGAAACCCTAAATAGTAGTTTATGCAACTGTCATATAATGAAGGGTATTAAAACACGAGTGTGAGTTTATGAAACGAGCGCAGCGAGTTTCATAATAGTAACGAGTGTTTTAATACCCGTGTTATATGCAGTTGCATACACTACTTTATCTTCACTAATAAAAATAAAAATAAAACATATTGCGAAACATTAAATTCACGCGTACGTGTATTGTCACAGTGAACTTGGCGCCATTAAAATCTAACCAATGAGAGCGCAGCTGCGCGCGCAGGGCCAATCAGGAGCGAGCGCGCGATGTTATAATGAGATTTTACGATATCGATGTGGATATTATAACATCATGTGAAATTGCTTAAATTGAGTGTTTTGTTGTCTGCGCTATAACAGTAGTCATTATAAGTCAAGTATTGGAAACATAAGTAGAATGTTACAACATTAGTGTAGATAAAATGAATAATGTGCTCGAATCGCGACAGCTTAAAAATAACATTAATTTTAAATACATAGTAATTTAACGAAACGATTTAATACGACATGCATTTCTACCCAACAAACATGTTCTTAAGAAACTAACTTAGAATCTAGGTAATCATTCATTGTACTCATAATGACGAAAAACTTTTACTAAGGGACCTGAAACTGAAAACAGCTGTTATATGATAGAAGAGAGATAAAGACCAACACGAACCCTCTGCACTCGTTTTATGAGCTCTTCATATTGTAAGTGGGCAAAACTATATCAGACACAAACTACACAAGGCAGAAATAAAACGGTAAGCAGCACATTGCGGTTAAAAATCCATTTTTTATTAGAAAATAGGAAAACATGAAGCGTTGGAGAACTGTATGTTATTTTAACTACGATTTTCGTTCATGAAATACCTCTAAAAGACATTCCTTTTGAGCTCAGTGCGATATTTCCGCCTGACTCGCTGTTTTTAAATCTACACATAATGTTTGGCAACATATTGTCAATTTTCCGCTCTTGTTGGTGTATTTGTTGAACCGAAAATAGAAAATACTCGTAGGCGTGGACTCTACTAACGCGGAGCGCAGTGGAGCGATGCAGTTTGTAAGCCTATTGCGGAAATGTCTTAAATGTAAGGACAAAACACAGCTTCGCTTCGCTTAGGTTTGTATTTTTTCCGCTAAGCAAACATGGAATTTGTGCTGTCAACTCACGGACTATATGCCCAGCTCCACTTACCTTTGGTTGAATCTGGGCTTTTCTAAATTTAGGTAGAGATGCCAAGCTTTTCCGTATTGTTGAGTGAATTTTGAACGATACGATCGATGTACAATTACATAGTGCGTGAGAAAAATTGGACTATTTCGAAAAAATGCACACGACAAAATGAAAATCAAAGACGAAGTATTGATTTCTTTTCTTTTTATTTCAAGCTTTTCAAGTACGAATAGGACCGACAACTTTACGAAAAAAAAGTTTCATGAGAAAAGTTGTCGAACTTATCGACTTTGAGAGGCTGCTTCAGTAAATACAAATACGAAGATTTGAAAGGGTGAGAGAGAAGATTAAAAAACTTCTAAGCAGTAGGGATAAAAGTTTTAAGGGCTGAAAACATCGACCTAGATATTCAAAGGGTTTATGCGTAGCTATGGCGCATTTAATAGTCATTCCGTGTACCACCTACGGTAAAACAGAAACTTATTAAAACATTTTATCATGATATTGTCAGTCGTAAGACGAATAGAATGTAAATAGTAATATTTATGACGAAAAGATTAGGTACACAATGGAAGAAAAAAATTGTAAAATTTGTAGAAACTCTTTTTAAAATATATGCGTAAAAATATGATACGTAAATATAGGTACTTACTAAAAAATCAGCGTTATAAAAGCTAATTCAGGAGGTTTATTTATTTATTAATGGCATCACTGTAATATTGTTTCATGATAATCGTCGTCATAATACGATCCAAATATTATACTTCTATTTAAACTATAGGAGAAAAAAATTGTGAAATAAAATATCAAAATTAAAAAATCCAAGTCTAACGGACAAGTTCATGGCCCGAATTCTGTACATTTTTGTTAAATCTCTTTTATCATAATACCCGTAATACAGTATCTCTTATCACAACACGTGAAATTCAATAACATAATCCCGCCAAGGCAATTTCAAAATGTTTACGTGAAGATTTCCATAAAAGGGTGCTTAGGGTGCGTTTTATGACGTGAATTTTAAGCGTTTAGATAAATTCCGAAAGGTACTGAAGTTTTACTGATACCCTATCATTAAAGGGATGAAGCTTGAGGAATTCTTTTGGAAGTTATTGTAGCGTATTTAACAGAAAATTATACTTGGAAGGGACACGAAGTTTGTTAAATGTAGTAAAGTTAGGAAATTTTGTTGGGTTGCCGAAGGTGTTTTGGTTTTACAAATGATAGGAGGCACGCATGAATTTTATAGCTACGACGCAATTATATTTAAGAAAAAAAAACCGAATAAAAGTTAAGAAATTTTGATAGGGATTTATTTATTGCAAATAAATACTAAAGTTTTCTCATAATGCAGCAATAAATGGATACCTACATATTGAAGTTCAATAGATTCGTTGAAAGTTTCGCGTGCTATGGTGCCATGTAGATATCTATCTTAAGCACTATTTTATAACCCATGTCTGGGTAGCAAATTGTTTACCTCTGACGAAATACCTAGGAGGATATTGCATCATTCGTCAGCTAAATGTCCTCTGCTGTGCCCAAAGAAGATATTGCAAACATGTATGGAGCTAGGGCCATGGCCATGACTTTGTACGGTATCTGTTTATTTGCTTTTTTTCGCAAAAATAATCTTACAATTTTTTTAAATAACGGTTTAGTTTAATTTACATACAAAAATATTTTCAAATCATATTATAATGATTTTGTTCGTAAAATAGGGCAGCCATACTAAACCCAAAACATGAAAACAGATTTTGATACTTATATATTTTTCTACTAGGTTATTAACATTTAAATGCCGATATTTTCCGGCGCATTTGTTTTTTAGATTTTTACGTTTATTTTGAGTAGGGTAAGGTTTACTTTGAGTGGGGAAGTTTTTGGGCCCCAGAGGAAATGTCTCCTTCGTAATATAACTCTGTGATGTGATATTTTTCCCACAGCAAACAGACAACGCACATAGCATGAAGTAAAGCCAAAATACATAGAATCTGTTTCAGACAATTAAATTAAATAAAATAGTTCAAAAGATGATTTAAAGAGTACTACATCCAAAACAAGACCAGTAACCTAAAAACTTGTAATTCTATATGTGCAAATATGTAGTACCTAACTTCGGTATAATATAAATGTTTGGTACGATACATCAAAACTTATTCCGAGAAACTACGTACACGCTATTTCCGAGAAACTACGTATACGCTATATAAGTACTAAAGTTAGCACAATAAAACACTAGCTAGCAGCTGTTCTTTGGTAGGAATAATACCTAAGTACACCTAGAAGGCTAAAACTAGTAATAGGAGCCCGGGGAGTCGTTAGGAGACTAGACAATTAAGGGGGGTGTTGATGACTGTGTGGCATGCCGTTGGTATTTAAAATACTGGGAAACAAAAAACACTTGGCACTAACATAATGGTCTACATTTATGGTTAGATCGAAATTGTTGGTTTTAGATATGGCATATGTACCTGTTGTGGCCATTTATTGTCATAATTATTGCATAAATAGATTATAAAGCAATATAACGTAAATATTGTTTGTGTGAATTTAAAAGTTTGAAAATTTATATTTAAAATGTATGAAATAAAATATTATTGTACGAATCATTAAAATATTACCCTAAAAAGCCAGTACCCTATCCTAAATGTACATACCTGGTTATTTTTTATTTAGCAATTTACTTGTTTTTAGGACCGTAAGTTTGGGCTGGGTGTAAATCGTTTACAACCGTTTGAATCGGGGCGGCCTATGTTCAGTAACGGACGCGTGGTTGTAGATATAATTATGATATTGCCACTGCAAATATGTATATAGGTAGGAGCAGTTTTTGTATGGATCCATATTAATTAACAGTATGATGCCATTGCCGAAGCAATACGACATTTATGACATAGAGTTCCTGCAGATATTTTAAAGTACAAGTGATTGATATTTAAGTCTCGATAGTACAAAAGCTTTCATTGTGACGATATTGGTAGATCAAAAGCTTTTTACAACAACCTAGGACATGTAGCATGTCGTTTCTAATTTAGATGTAGAACTTTAAAACTCTACAAGCACGCTATCAAAGTGTTTCGATTGTAATCGCTTGATTTATAAATAAAATAAATATTAGCGGACATCTTACACACGGTCTCTGACCCCAAACTAAGCATAGCTTGTGAGAAATAAATCAAGAATGATATTCAGCATAATGCTGAGGTGAGCCCTTTTCGTCATTTCTAAATTCATTATTTTTATATCATTATTGTTGTTTTTTGTGTTTGTAATGTCGAATAAAGTTTTTCAATTTCAATTTTCAATTTCAAGATAATGCAAAATGGGCTCAGACTAGGTACAGTAGCTCAAAAAATCCGTTAAACTATGATAAATAAATGCGCAGAGTAAAACAACCGCGTCAAATGCTTAATTTATGAGTAATTTCACATTTTCCAATTAGATTTTTGTTCAATCATTGAATTACTGTCATTTTGGTCACATGTAACCTTAATACCCGAATACACGAAATTACTTTTAATGGACACTGTTATTGAAAAAAATAACGGGAAAATCATTTTCCGAAAGAAACAAAGCAAATTATGAAATACTGTACCATTTATTGACCCAATTTCTATGCATATTTGCAATATCTCTTTTAAATAACTCTTTTTATTGCAAATGCATATTTCCAGAGTCTAAAAATAATTCTGGCAGTTTTAAATAGTTTTTATATTCAAAGGACGATAAAAAGAAAACGAGACCAATCTACGGATATTGGTGGTATTACGTCGCAATAAAATCGAGATAGTTCCTCGCCTCATTTAAATTCAGTCCGTTTTCACGTGATAAATTAGATATCGCACTGATTTGTACCCTTGGATACCGCATCATCCGTCTGAAAGTGACCCTAAAATTATCCCTTCATCCGTTGTTCTACTAAACCGTAATTAGTAACGAAAATGCTATTATTTGTTTGAATTACTAATTTAGTGACTGTTAGTTGTATTCTAAGTAACATTGTAAAACCGAAAGAGTGTTTAATTTGTAATTTATTATTTTCCCGCAACAACAGGCTACTTTTTATCCAGAAACAAAATGTTCTAGAGTAGAACTACCAAGATTTTTTTTCCCGGTAGTTCTACTAGTAGAACTTACAGGAACGACCCACATTTAAGGATTCTGTGGGAAGCCGCGGGTATAGTTAGAAGTATTAAAAAATTTGTCATCTATTCGCAAAAACTAAACATATCTCGTGGATAGTTTGTATTCAGTTTCGCGATTTAACCTTCACCTCTTACAATGGCGTTTTTATTTGTTTGAATAGCTATGTATGTGCGAAAGCAAACTGCTGTAGATAGGTTATTCGTAACCATAGAATTCTTGAGTATTTTGCTTGAATACCTAATATGTGAAAGCCTAGGATAGGAATGGTGAAATAAATAAACGTTGGTATAATATGTAAATTTTTAAGGTGAAAGCTAGACATCTCTTTGAGATATTTTGCATTTAGTTAATAAATTTTAGCCTCAACCCCATAATATAGTTTTTTTAGTAATTTTGTTTGAATATCTACCTATAGCTATGGCGTATAATAAGTATATTTCGGCACTAAACGCTATTTTCTATACATTAAGAAAAATCAATTTAGAGGTTGCAATTATCATAAACTTCATACAATAGAGTTATTTTTTGCTTGAATACAGTTATGGTAATAAACCATCGAATAGTGTGTCGACGAAATCTACTGCTACTTCAGTGGAAATACTAGGGTGTGAGTTATCCAAGGGTACAAATCAGTGGGTATCGGTTTAGATTCCGGGTGTGGGTTAGTTATTAAGCAGGAAAAGGACTGCCAGAGTAACTGCGACGCATTGCGGAGTCTACCCATTGTACTTTGACAAATTTCAAATTGGAACACACCCTTACGTTATGTTCGTGCCACATGCGTGTCAAATCTCAAAGGTTCCCGAAATTCTTATCACAAATATATTATTTAAAAATAATTTAATCCCCAGAAAACACGCTAACTAGTCTTAGAATATACTGGTATACGCCATCAAAGTAAAACGAAATAAATAAATAAGAGTAAACGTCTTTTGGGAGGCTAGGAGGATTTTTTTTAAAATGTAGAGAAATTCGAACTGAAATTCGGAATGTGCTCAAATCCAAATTTACCTAATTAATTGATAGAAAAATATTTATTTATTTTATAATACATCCATAATATACACACATAATTTTCCCTGTATAACTAAAAAGTATCGACAACTGTATAAATAAAATACCTATTTTTTCTTGCAATGGATTAAAATAAATCAAATTTATAAACTATCACCAACTACTACATTATATATATGTATAAACGCGAACATTATCGACCACAGTAAAGTTAAGCAGCCATTGGCTAAATTACTACAGTTCATCACATATGGTTGCCTTGATTGACGCTTACGTTTACAGAGTCTTGCTAAGCGTGTGGCGCGACTATAAGATGTAGAAAGGAAGAACAAAGTGAAACGATATATGGAACAAAGTCAAACGACATGTGCTTCTTAGTGATGCACCTTAACGCTTAATTTTATCGATACTTTTCATATCATTCGATTAAAAAAAAGTACCTAATCGTATAATCTTCGTTCGCATAAACAAATAAATTTGTGAATAAATTAATATAGCTATAAAGAATTAAATAAAGCTTACATTCAACTATTACTGTTATTATTTTGTCGTTCTAAATATTTTTGTGTCTGTCATTTGATGTATGCCATGTCGGATTAAATCAATTTAAGTTCTTTTATTGTGGCCGTTAGGATAGAAGAACGCATTTACGAAAACATCTCAATAACCTAGATTTAAATATATATTCAACAATGCAAAAACATTTCCTACAAAACTGTTTTATTTTACTAGTTTCTACAAAACCAGTCTTAGAATAGAGGTATTTAATTAAAGACGCCACAAATTTAAATAAATTAGTATTCCAATTATCTTTGACACTGTTCGTGCAGTTCAGTGAATCTTTAATTAAAATAAGTAAATTCCATATGTAGGTATATTTAAATAGATTGAGCAGGCAGATAATACCTAAAATAATAAAAATAGATAACCTTAGTAACCAATTTTTTTTTACCCAAGTTGGTATCTGCCTGTAGCAATAACCTTACACATCAAAAGAGAATGTAGGTATCTAGGCTTATTTACCGTTGCATTTTTTATCTGGGGTCTTTAAGAGGTCTATCACGTATTATTTTATGGTTGTATCTAACAGTTTCGTGAAATATATTTTTCGTTGAAGTACTATTTACCAGTGTACCTATGTGGATGTACTCACTTTTTTTGTACTACTACTTTGAGGAGACTTTTAAAAGTTATACGTCTGCCCTTCTTTTTTTAGGATACTTAATTCGATTTTTTTTGCAAATTGACAATAGTTTTGGCAACCTTTGAGTTATTAGGAGAACTTTTTGACCGACGAACCGAACCGGAGGAGGTATTCAATTCGAAGCGTAGGTATATATATTTTTTATTTGTAACCACGCATAACTTTTTTATTAGTAGTCCGATTTCAATAATTATTTTTTTATTGGAAAGAGTATACTTCGAAATTGGTCTCATTTAAATTTTATTGAAATCGGCTGAGCCATTTTGATAAATCAACAATAATGTGAAAATGCTACATCGATCCGTGCGAAATATTCGCGAATTCTGTACACGGGTGAAGTCGGTCATACTATTTTTTGCAAAAAATAATTATTAGACTTAAACTGTTTAGTGAATATAAAATCGTATTTTGCTGAAGTTTTCGATGAAACGAGTCACATCACTATTCACTCAACGATTGGTGAAATTCTGATTACACCCATTCTACGAAGATTTAACTTCACAACGCCATACATCCTGATTTTAAGAGAAAATTGAAGCTTAGAACATGGCTTAACTTTTATTCCCGTTTTATCGGATGAGAGAATTATTTTCATCACAAAAGCTTATCGAATTAAATTCACTTTATAGACACCTGGCTATGCTGGCACTTCAATGATTTACCTACCAAGTTGAAAATAATATTACCTATACGTACTAGCATCTACCTAGGTCCTAGGTCTAAATATGAAATAAACAACCTGTAGGTAAATCGATGTTTTAGAACAGGGGTAACCTATAGCATAAAATAAATTTGCTGATTAGTACCTAATAGCTAGTCAACCTTTGCATAAGTAGGTACAGTATTTTGTAATTTATTTTGATTTCATTGCACCAAACATCTCACTTACAATATTTGTATACCTAATACCTATACAAGTTTTTAAATCATTAACTCACCTGTGCATAATTCTATGTTGTTCTAGAAGCCAATGTGCATTAGTAACAATGTCTTAAAATATTTCAAGATAGCATAATCATTAATCACCCCACTTTGACACCACGTCATGACACTAGATAAGTAAAATCATTCCGAAAATAACCTAAATAACACTGCAAAAAAATTCGAAATTTGAATTACTCACGATTGTAATCGACCAATAAGCTGGGCATTTTCGACGGCGTTCGGCTACCAAATGTGTAGAGATCGCGCGCGCGCAGATATTTAAAGCGCGCGGAGTTTGCTCTGCATTTTTTTTAATGGACAAGTCACATCGAGAATAACAAGTGACGTACGCGGGAGGTGTCAACAGGGGCTCGACTCGGAACGCGACCAAAATAATCTGCATATTTACATCGCTCGTAAAAATTGACTAAGAGCGAGTACTTGCACAGCGATGAGGGTTCCGTAGAAAAAAAGGATTTCACTTAAATCCATGTCAGGTATCAACATGCGCACAAAAACAAATTATTTTATTTATGTGCAAATGTGAGTTCAATTCTTGTTTTGTGGCTTTTGTGACAAATGTAAAGTACATTTGTCACATATATTATAATTATTTTTCGTAAAAAATGGCAAAACCGCCTTTCATCGTGTACAAAATTCGAATATTTCGCTCGAATTGTTTACATTATTGTTGATTTTTCAAAAACGGCGTAGCCGATTTCTGTTCAATTTAAATGGGACCACCTCGGGAGTATTACACTCTTTTGAACTAAAAAAGAAGTTTTCGATTCAGTTCACAATTAGCGGAATTATCGATGAACATAGGTATAACAAAAAAACAACAAAAAAATACATACAGACGAACATAGAACCTCCTCCTTGTTGGAAATCGGTTAAAAAGTTGGCGTATGACCACATCCTGTTCAATATTAAGCTGAAATGCGACATAGGAAAACTGTATCCTTGCGTAAAAATTAGGTAGGTACTTATTGATTTAAATTTAAAAACTTCGTGTCATATGGTTTGTTATGCACATTTTATGGGATACACAGATACAAATAGATAATTTTAAAGTAAAAATATTTTTTAGTGTTTAAAACACTTGCGAGGGTTTATTTTCTCACTCATTCACTTCGTCGCCATAAAATATCAAATACTGTAAAAAAATAGTTCGGCATAGTACTTACAATAATCGTACACCGCGCTGAGCATTTTTGTCGGCGTTGAACAACAGATCGCGCAACGTTCACGCTCGCTCTGATATTTAAACTGAACCGAGTTTGGTCTGCGTTAGTTTTCTAATGAAAAAGTCACATCTAGACTAATAAGTGATGTACACGAGAGATGTCAACAGGGGCTCGACTAAAAACGTGACTAAATAATAAATCATAATTAATAACTTATAACCATAGAGTAGATAGCTGTAGCTTGGGCCCCGCCTCGCTGCACGCGGCACTCTAGGTTTAGATTTTTTTATATTATATAAATATATATTGTTTTATTGTTATATATTGTAAAAAAACTTAGATTTAAGAAATGTAATAAATATGTAAAAAAATCATATTAATAGAAACAGCATAATTTAATTTGCTCGTAAAAACTGGCCAAGTATGCGTCGGGATCACGTTTTCATTGACTATAATAATTATCATTCTTAATTCTTATAATCCCATCAGTAACCCTGCAAGAGATAAATAAAAATACTTAATAAAGATTCGTTTTCAATTTATTTGTACGAAACCCCACACGGTATATTTGTGTGGCTCTGACGTAGTCATCACAATGGAAGTGCAAACTAATCGTCACATTTTTGCTAAATGTAATCATTATGCAACCATATGTTAATCCATCGATACAATTAAATAATAATATAAGAAATCGTTTCAACGTGTACCTGCAAATTCGGCACGTACCTCTTTTCTTATCGATAAGGTTATCAACACATGTTATCTTACCCATTATATGTCAGAAATAAATACATGCGATAGTAAAGATATTATTTAAACAATTCAATAATCATGTAAACGCAATAATACCTACCGATTCTACAATACCTAACTTTAATGATTTCACTATAATCACCTCAGGCTTAATATCTTCACTGGTGGACATACGCCTCCCCAAAAGGTTAGAATAGGTAGTATACTGATTACTGAACTTTTTACCCAAACTTTGATGTATTAATATCTTGTACTGTATGGGAGCATGAATCAATGAAATTAATTAATTGATATTTTTTTTAAATTGAACTAGTTTTGCTCAGTTTTGGTAGAGCCTGGGTCATAATTTTTGAACTTCGAAAGACTTGTAGGTTTACAGAACTTTTATGGAGACGGCTAGATCTTCTTCTTCTTTTGTTTTGGCGTCGCATTATTGTGCATTTGCCAGTGTCAAGTATTTAGTGTTAATATTTTTGATATATTTATCAAAATAGTCACTGTCGTAGTCACGTCATTGTCCAATAAAGTCACGGTCAAGTCCAAACATAGCCCAAGTCATACCTCAGTAAAGCAGTGGATAGTGTTGATTTCCGCGTTCCCGCCAAAACTCCGACGGCTAGATCGTAAACACAACTTTACGGATTCTCCATAGTACAATCTGTCAAAGTGCCGTTCCAAGTCGTTCGAAGTTCAAAAAAATGCCCCCGGACCACAGGTATCTGTACCTAAACCCAGGACCTTATTTTGCCTATTTTGGACAGTTTTACAAAAAAGAGCTTAGCGCCTCGTCTAGTTGCCTGTCTCGTCACTCGTCACGCAGTAGTAGGTACATAATTTGAATTATGGAAAACATTGCTGTTAGAATGAAATCGTGAATATGAATGAATATTTAGATTGACACGAATCAAAATGAATCAAGTAAACTGTAGTTCGCGAGTCCCACTCTGGCGAAGTTCAATATTTGCATAGATTCCGTTTGTAACAGCCTCGTTTAATATTTCATGACTGAAGCGCAAACGAATCGAACTGTTCAGTCGACTGGGATGCTTTTATTCCCGGAATGCTAGCGAAAAGTAAAAATCGGCCAAGTGCAAGTCGGACTCGCGCACGAAGGGTTCCGTACCATATGGGAGCCCCATTCCTCTTGCCGTTATCAATGGCGAGCAACAAACTCCTAAAAATTACGTTAGTGGTATGGGAGCACCCCGTATTATTTTTATTCTGTTTTAGTATTTGTTGTTATAGCGGCAACAGAAATACCATCATCTGTGAAAATTTCAGCTGCCTAGCTATTATGGTTCATGAGATACAGCCCGGTGACAGACAGACAGACGGACATCATAGTCTTAGTAATAGGGTCCCGTTTTTACCCTTTCGGTACGGAACCCTCAAAAACCATTGCTGCCAATTCTAATGGCTCAGGTTTATCACAAACTATAGACCTGTGTTCTGCGAAACTTTAATAGTTCGCTAAGTAATGCACCTCAGAATAAGGACTAAAGTTATAGAAACCGTACTTAAATAACAAGATAAATATAATACATCACTTTGTCCCATTTTAAACATGAAATTTAAAAGGTGTTAGAAAAAGACACACATACATGAAATGACATAATTTCGGAGGGTTTAACAAACTAGCACTTGAGCATTTTGAGCTATCTCGGCTGTCCAAATTCAAAAAGGTAGAAAGTAGGAAGGTAAAATGATCAGAAATTTGAACCTCCTGCTGGAACTAGAGGGTTCAAATTTCCGATCATATCGCAAAAGAGAAAGTGAACCAAATTTTAACCATTTCGACATTCCAACTTATGATTTTGACGTATGCCGACAGGCAATGCGTTTTTTTTTTGTTCCACTCACTCTCACGTACCTATGCTGTATAACAAGATATGAATAAGACAGCTGTAACGTGGTTTTTATTTGAGTAAAATTTAGCAAGGTTTCTATTACTTGTCGTTATTCTGATTACTGAACCCACTATTCACAGCGACTATCCGTTGGGTAATGTCAATTTTATTTTTCTAAGGATCTTTGTTTATTATATACCTAATTATTATCTTCTATTAAAGAACTCTTGGAAAAACTGAAAAACAGTAGATCATGCTTAGGTATTTACGTATTTCATATCTTAATTTCAAGGTTTTTTTACAATATATTGTAACTAAAAAAATTATTAACTATATTTAAAAAAAAATACAGTGCCGCCTGTAGCGGCAAGGCAGGTGCCTACTACTATTATTTTACTACTAGAGTTCGTTCTTTACAGTTTTTTTGAAATATTTTGAACAGTAAAGTTACCAACTAATGTTATTCACATAAATTGTTTAAGTGTATGTCCCGGTTGTTTTAACCGTTTAGCCACGTTAGAGGCCTTCAGGTGGCCTAAAAACTAACACCAGGTCTAGCCACCCGGCCTATATGAACTTACTTTACTTTGATGTTTTTAAAATAATTGCTTTCTAAAAACTTTTCCCATGCATCGCTACGAATTTCACCATATTTTGGAGAAATTTTCACACACAAAAAACATCAAAAAGCATGAATGCCTCAGGCATGTTGTCGGATTCAGTAATATTGTAAACAAAGCGCCTTTAAATCATCCCCATTTGTGATTTAGGTTTTACCTTGTGTTGAGAGAAAAAACATCGTGATATTGAAATTAGAGGTGGCAATATGATAATTACAACGTAATATATGTATAGATATTGTATATTGTTTGATAGGTACCTTCTATTAAGTACGTTTTTTTTAAAGCAGCTCATACGGGAGATAGGGACATGATGCAACAGCGAAGTCTAAATGCAGTGATGACGATATAGTATCGTCATAAATATTTGTATTCTCCAACTTACAGTAGGTAGGTACGGCCTTCTATTAGGCACGAGAATGCCGGCGTTAGAAGACCGACTCGTTCCCACGGTTACATTTTCTAAGTTATAATAATTATTTTTCCACCACTGACTTCCACATTGTATATAATTAGAATTTTTGCAGGAATCGATGTGGCATCCATGTGTATTATTGTGGAGTTATCAAGAACGACTCAGCCGATGTCGCAAAAAATTAAATGGGCCTACCTGGAGAGTATAATAATATCCCTTTGAAATAAAAAAAAATAATCGGTTCACACACACAAATAAATACATACCTAGTACCTCCTGCTTTTTGGAAGTCGGTAAAAATACGTTGCAACTGTAAACAGTACCTAAATGTTCACATAAGATGCGGGGTATAAACAATTTGATTAGACTACTCACATGCAAGGACTAAGAAAACGCTGGAATTATAACAAATTCTTTGTATATAGCTCTATGAAAAGACTAAATAATCGTTAGGACACGAGTCCCTAGTGCGCCTTATAGCTCTAGATGTGACAAGAAATACGAAGGGCCATCAGGAATGTAAGGCTGTCTTAGTCCAGTAAAATATATCCATGTCTAGTTAGGATTCACTGTCGGGAATCTCCGAGGAACCATTTTACCATCTAGGATCTGTTTTAGAGTTCTTGAACCAAAGGATAGAAACGAGACGATCTTACTTCTTACACCTTAATGTTTATAAAGAAAATGTTGTCTACCTGCCTTAGCGTCAAAGGACATTTTGAACTACCTACAAGTAACGAGTCTAATTTCATAAACTTTATTTTATTGTGATTCATAACAAAGACAGAAATAGGGAAAAACAAATTCTAACAAAAATGTGTTTCCATATGACTTTACCGAGCTAAGCAATCCATCTTCGTTTCATCATAATATCATTTTAGCCATAGGTCGTTCTATACTGCTCAAGCCTTCAGGGGGCAAAGCAGACGTCTTACGCTACTGATACGTGCTTGTTCATTTTCCCCTGTATCGAAAGGCATAAAGTATTAAAAATTGGCCATAAGCAAAGTTTTCTTGATAACATCGGTATTTAGAGAACTATCGATGCGTGATTCAGACTCGCATTTGCCGGTTTTACTTGACGTATAAAGATTACTTTCGGGATCGTAAGCTTTCCACACGCGCTGAACGCTCATGCAGAATGTGTGACAAGTGACGAATAATTGAACATCCACTGAAATATTTACTATGCATTTCAGTCTGTATTGACGACTATTTGAAGACGTGATTGTATAGCAAATTAAAACGTACTTATATTATATATTCATATTTTATTAATAATACCGTCATGAACTACAAATAATCGGCCAAGTACGAGTAGGACTCGCGCACTCAGGGTTCTGTACTGTATGGGAGCCCCCCCTTAAACATTTATTTTATTTTAAGTTAATTATTCATTATTGAATTGTATATACAATTAAACATTCTGTGAATATTTCAAGCATCTTCCTGTTACCATCATTAATATCGAGCGAAAAACAGTTAAAATTCAGGTTTGTTGTATGGGAACCCCCCTTAAATATTAGTTTTATTCTGTTTTTAGCATTTGTTGTTATAGCGGCATCAGAAATACATCATTTGTGAATATTTCAGCTTTCTAGCTATAACGGTTTATGAGATACAGCCTGGTGACAGACAGACAGACGGACAACGTAGACTTAGTTGTCTCTTTTTTACCCTTTGGGTACGGAACCCTAAAAAGTAAGATAAATCTACAATTACTACTGCACAAAAACGCAGACCACAGGAAGTCTAGAGCCTAGCTGTAAGCTTGCTCAAGCCTACTACTACCTCGTTGATTGGGCAAAGCTTATAAATACGTTGAGCCAAATAAATATGGGCATTTAATCCCGTCGCGTCATATTCATTAGTCCATAATGTTATATTAGGTGGTGAAAACTTAACAATCCCGATTACATACTACATTGAGAACTGTTAAATAGGTATATTCCTAATAGGTATGAAGGAGAGGATAGTTATCAGTATAAAAGTCGGACCGCATGGAAATGGCGGTGTGTGGCACTGCACGGAGCGGCACAAAGCTACAAAGTGTTCTTTTATTTATTTTCTACGATATATCATCGGCATGGACGCGTCGTTCCGAGAAAATATTTTGAAGCGCAACACTGCTCAAATGTGGTCTGTCTTATATTACGCGCAAATCAATTCAGTTTCTCCAGTTGCAGTGAAAAATGTCCGACCGGCATATGCTAATGTTATAAAAATACGACTTGATATTTAAATCGAATTCTAAAAGTATTTAAACTCTAACATGTAAGCTCTGTAATAATATTTGCATATCCTTTATGATGAATAATTAAGTTAATTAAAACTGTCAGACAACGCACTGGCGAAACCGGTAAGTCTAGAAAATGGAGTTTTCTAAAACACGAACGTATGCACTGAGTAAGGATTTTCGAAAACTCGTCGGTTTAAAAGCTAACCAGTGCTTATCGGCTAAGTGCATTGGTTTTGGACTTCACAGTACATTCTCGTTCGTTCCTAGGTAAGCTGGGTGCAATGATAAAATAATAATTTGCGAATGATGTCATCATTATCTTTATTTCAGACAGGGCGTCCACTGATGGCCATTGGGCTCTCCTATCGATCTCCAATAAAACGGGATGGGTAAGCGGCTTGACCGACGAACCGGAGGAGGTACTCAATTCGACGCGTATATTTTTTTTAATGTATAACCACGCATAACTTTTTTATAGTAGTCCGATTTCAATAATTATTTTTATTAGAAAGAGTATACTTCTAAATTGGTCCTAAATTTTATCAAAATCGGCTGAGCCATTTTTGATATATCAACAATAATGTGAAAAATGCTACATTGATCCGTGCGATAAATTCGCGAATTCTTTACACGGGTGAAGTCGGTTATGCTAATTTTCGAAAAAAAAAAATTATAATGAGGTAGTCAGTTTGCCTTGCACAGGTGGACGACCTACGCTGCCCTTGGCAGGACGTCTTCTCCGCGAAGTGCGAGCAAGACGATACGTAAAGCCCAACATGACCACGCTTAGCCCATAAGGACTCTGAGCTCCGGTATTAGGCAAAAAAAGCCCAAACCAACAAACATATAAAGCACAAATGTCACTTTTTAAATGACAAGGGTTTTTACGAGCGGCCCATACTGAAATGGAATTTCAATGTATTTTTTCTCCACGAAAATACAAATAGAAAATACCGTTTCTCTACAGCAGAGTAACGTTGGAAAAACGTAAGAAAGCGATCAGATATTTGTACTTATAATTCAATACACGTAGGTGGCCGGAAACTCCCAGGAGTAATGGTATTCGGAGCCAGTAAACGAAGAAAATAATCGATTCCAGAATATCTATCTCAAGGCAGTTTGCGTATTTTATGAGTAGCCAAGGTATTCCCGCGCACAAAGGAGTTTCCACTTAGGTATGCTAGAATCTAACCAAGCAAGCGTGCAAGCGTGTCGACTATAAACCAAGGTAGAGATAGCCCAACGATAAGTAAGTTGAAGTGACAGTGAACAGGACGCATAATTCATGGAACGGATGGCGTATGGAGCCGTACGAGTAAAGGCTCGAATGTAGACCACAAAGCGGCAAACCCAGCGCAGAACGTCTACTGACAAGGTGGACTAATAATTAATCTAATCATGAATGCATAAACTGTTGAAAGACTTTTTCAACCGGTATAATTAGAAATCGGCTGGCTTATGTCCAGCAGTGGACGTCCTACGGCTGATATAATGATAGTGATAATGACTTTCTACCGTTTCATACGTATGAAACGGTAGAAACTTCTCATAATAGTCATAGTAATAGTCATAGGATCTAAACCTACGTAGGTTTAGATCCTACAACTTATTAATGGTGCGGCAGCCTTCTCCTGTATTTTAAAGTGACAAATAACAGGCTGAATCTTCGTGGGCAGATTCGGTTAGACGAGACGCCCAGGTTTATCATGAAAAAATCTCGATCGAGGTAGCTAATGTACTACGCAGGTATAAAACATGTCGATTTATAGGACAAACCTAGGCGTCTAGTCAAACCGAACCTGCTCACGAAAATTCAGCCTGTTATTAATCACTTTAAAACACAGGAGAGGGCTGCTGGACTTTAAGTACCTACTCACAAGTGTGCTACTAACTTTTTCATTGAGCTGTAATATTGTCGGAAACTTGAAAGTAGGACCTTTCACTTCTACAAGAGAGTCTATTTCAGATACTGGACATAAGCTGCATCAGACGGCTAACTGTTTTCAGAACAACAACTTTTCAAAATTAATTTATTATATTACGAGGTCAAAACTCCGCGTGGCCCTAAAGTGCTAAGGACAAGAACACAAGAAGATACTAACTCGTCACGTCATACATTTGTAAGGATAGAACGAATCATACAAGTTGGCGGCTGTGATGTTAGTTACGAGCTGCGGAGTGAGCTTCAGTCAGTAATCCGCTACTTGTAGCTAACATTACAGTCGCCAAGTAGTATGATTCAGCTTCTAAGTTTTTTTGGCACAGCCGATATAAAGTGTTCAGGAAAACTACGGCAGTTATTTCACTCGATATATTCCGAAGTTGTTTTTACTTTAAATATAAAGCACGCATTTGAGTCGGTCTTGAATTTATTTCAACAGCAAATAGGCTATCGTCTTGGCATTTTTTCTTTATAGGCGGAGGCATGTTTAAATTCAGGGTAAGCATCGCATATTTATGAAGCTCCTAGAGAAAACAACATAGATAAACGACAATTTTATCTTGGAGACAAATATGCTAAAAATATCACTATGGAAACTAACGTGGTTTTCGTATATTTTAATTAAGTAAAACGCAGGTGTTACTCACGTTTGATTTTTAGTAGGATACTACTATAGTTTCGATCGCATCACTGGTCACATGGTCGCATAGGACTAGTCAGTGCTATGCGAGACGAGCCCGCGTGCTAGTACTCCGACCTTGAGAAAGATCGCCAAATGCGATCGAAACTATAGTAGTATCCTACTAAAAATCAAACGTGAGTAACACCTGTGTTTTACTTAATTAAAATGCTAAAAATAATTATTTTTCGCCAAAAATGGCACCGACTTCCACCGTGCAGGTACATAATTCGAATAGTTTGTACGAATATTAAAAGTACCTTCTCGATGAAAATGATAATTATCATCTTTTATTTGCATAATACAATACTCGTGAATCAGAAGACTGGATAAATGATCATACTCCTGGAAAGTCTCATGAAAATCTCTCTCTCTCTGAAATGTGCATATTTTATTGCCGAAACAAACAATAACCGTAATGTAAGCAAAATCAAAGTTGGCATCATTATTTTAATCTGAAAAGTTGGCGGTTTCATTTTGTTGCTATCACAGATCTCGTGATATAGGGTATGTCTCGATCTAGTGGGGGCCTAATTTGACCCAAAATTCTCTGCGTAATATTCCAAATACGCGTAACGCCAATAATTATTATATTTAAAATCAAACAATTATTACTCAATGAGCACAAAATTTTACCCATACGTTTGCGTTTCTACAACATTTTCTTTTTGATTGTCTAGATAGCTAGTTAAAGTAATTAAAAACCTAAATTAAGTATACGATAATTAATTATTCATGTCAATTATTAACTTATGTAACTTAGTTTTGTATAAAAATTGTATTGAACATTGTATTCTGCAATGCACCTTAAATATTCATTTTGTAGAGCGTAAGAAGATATATCTAAGAATTTACCTCATGAGAGACAGTCTCGCGGGGCGGGTAAAAGAACGCCTCTCTACGAGTAAAAACCATGTATGCAAACCATATAGATACAGATAGAGGCCTTTTCGTCATAATGACACAAACATGCCGACGACTTCTTTACCCAACGAGTGAGAACCTTAAATGTATGTAGCAAATACTCATACACAGCAAATTGCATGTTTACACAACATACCTACTTACAGATACAGATAGTTTATTCATAAATAAAAATTTACATGTCAAATATAATATTAGGTACATTACATAGTACTAGTACGTTGTACATTTAAATTATTAAATTATATCAAAGCAATAAAATGTTTAGGCTACAACTTGTCATTTACGTATTCTTTGACCGAATAGTAAGCTTTGCTCAGAAGTAACAGTTTCAATTTATGTTTAAATATATTATTCGAATCTGCACTCTTGACGCTTTCTGGCAGGTGATTGTATAATTGCGGACCGCGCACATACACCGACTTGTCAGATTTTGCGAGCGAGTGAGCAGGTGTCTTCAATCTGCCCCTATGTCTTGTCGTCTCAGGGTCCCGCGTAGCCCCGAACTTTTCAAAGTCATCCAGATTTAGTCTCACAAAGACACAAACTTGGTATATAAATATTGAAGGGACGGTAAGTATATTTAATTCTATAAAGAACGGTTTGGCGGATACGTCCCACTTAACCCTTACAATCGCGCGAATGGCTCGCTTCTGGAGTATTAGCGGTCTTTCCGACTCCGCCGCATACTTACTTAGGTATATTAAAGAATGAAGTGTTCTGTGAGCGCTTATGACTATGATTCGTGCTCTTCTTTGAGTAATAATTGTGTAGTGAATAGTTATTTATTGACCATACGCGTGGTCGCAATTTTAAGCAGTTTTTTTTACGAAATTATGTTTTTGACGAATCTAGACATTTTCTCTAGAAGGCCCGGCAGCTGCCTACTTTTTTCCACGCTAGGAAAATAAACTGTATTGACTTTCAAATTGTCTGGGGCGGGTAAACAAATGATTGTCTGGGGAGGGCACCGTCCACTCGTGCCCCCTCTAGTTGTACGCTCAAGTATTATGTCCCCGCTAGTTCGAGACATTTCCTATCTCGCGATATCTATGTTGCAACGCAATAGCGCAGTTCAGCGTAATTTGAAAACTTGTTCAGTTTCATACAACAGACAGGATGAGCGTATTGTACCGATGAATTTTAAATTGTGAAT
Source organism: Hypomecis atomaria (assembly GCA_964007245.1). Classification (NCBI taxonomy): domain Eukaryota; kingdom Metazoa; phylum Arthropoda; class Insecta; order Lepidoptera; family Geometridae; genus Hypomecis; species Hypomecis atomaria. The sequence continues at coordinate 10,425,882 of OZ023294.1, read as the reverse complement.
GCATTCCCTTTGTTCGTTTCAATTAGAGATTTCACTCCTTTCAGGGCAGGTAGGATTCCGTACCCATAGTGTAAACCGGGACCCTATTACTAAGATTCCGTTGTCCGTCCCTCCGTCCATCTGTCTGTCACCAGGATGTATATCAAGAACTGTGATATCTAGACAGTTGAAATTTTCACAGATGCTGTAATTTTGTTGCCGATTTATCAACATATACTAAAAATAGAATAAAATAAATATTAAAGGGGTCATACAACAAAACTGATTTTTCGCCGTTTTTTTGCTCGATATTAATAACGAAAACAGTAGACGTTCGAAATGGGCTAAGAGGCTCCAAAACGGATAACCCTTCGTGCGCGAGCCCGACTCGCACTTGACCACTATTAGTTACTTAGTCATGCATACAAATAGAGAGAATTATCTTCTGTTTTGTGCTAAACTGTTGTCGTACAAAATCGAATCTTTTTAAAGACTTTAAGTTACGTTTCCAATTATCACATCAGATTTTTATGAACAGTCATGTTTTTTGGGATTACAATATTTTGCGATCACATTATCATGTTTTTGTAATTTGCTGCATAAACAGCTAATAAGCGGCTAAATTCTCACTGTCACGCTATAAATATCGGGTTCAACGAGGAAATAATTGGCAATGGCTAAAAAAAAAATATTTGCAAAAATACTTGCGAAGGATAAGGAAGTCTTTTTAGATTTTAAGTTTAAATAGCTTAAGTTTAAAATAATGTGAACAAATTTTTTTATACCTACTCATAGGTCAGTAAAAATAGTTTTATTGATCAATGTAATATTTCAAGAGTTATAGGGTTGCGATACAAAAACCGCTTCATAAAATGGGCCATAAATCGGAAACGGTAAGTTTTACAAAAAAGTTTACTGGGATCAAAAGATGCGAAATTTTATTTTCTTCAATAATGATCTTATCAATATGACTTTTGCCCTAAAATTTTCGAGATATCGGCCAATAACGTTTTTTCAAGATGGCGCATGGAGCTCCACCTGGATCTGTCAGCATTTTGTGATTTTATACTCAGCAAGTGATCTTAAACCTTATAATTTTTTTTATCGGAAATTTAGTGCAAAGTTGGCCAAAAAACGTCTATTTTTACTGAGGTGTCAGTGGTTAGCTTGCTACTGAATAATTAAAAGTTTAGTAAGTACGTTGCTATACGCTCAATATGAAAATATGTCTTCAGCGGGTTCAGCAATTAAACAATTTCGTATTTCAGCGGTTCCATACAAAATTTCATCAACTCTAAGTAAAACGGTACTTACGGCTGATTTTTAGCGATTTTGGGGGTTAAATCTATAGTAACTATTGTTTATAACGTTGAGTATATACATATGTATCTCTCTGAAAGTGCATACACTTTGCAAAGCCTCATACGGCTTATACAGGGTTATTGGTGATCAATTAGCATTCTTTTAAGGAAGTATTATGTGCATCAAACAAACCACTTTTGTTTTACAACTTTTCCTGAATCTCAACAAATTTCCAAAAAAATGTTTTAATGTTTTTGTGGTTCTTTCTAACATCTGCGTGTAACCATGCATGTAGTTAACAGCACAAACAACTTTTGTTCTACAACTTTCCCAAATCTCAAAAAAAAACCCGAAAACAAAATTGTTAAAGTTTTTGTGGTTCTTTCTAACACTCCATAAGTATTAAAAATCGCATCCGTTTTATTAATCTTCGTGTAGCCAATACCCATGCATGTAGTTTAACAGCGCGTAGCAGCGTAGCACAGCTACGGCGATCTTGAGTTCCGCGGGTGGAAGTCCCGGATGGAAGAGGGGGTTCAAAATCATCTGAAAATACTAATACATACGTCTGATCCACGATTCCTTCATATTCATACGAACGCCTCATAAGTGTGCGCGCGCTTTTTACATCGAGTTTTATGTTTAGACCGGTCAAATTAATGTTTTAACTTTGTGTGGAAAAAAAATACGAATTTTTAGAAGTCGTAGAAACATCGACTTGCAATTTTTTCTGTTTTCGTAAAACAATAGATGTATGTTTTGATGTAAAGAATATTCCCTTAAAAGGATGTTATTTGATTACCAATAACCCTGTATTAGTACCCTGGACACGATTGGCACAGGACCGAGGCAGATGGCACAGTAAGAAAGAGGCCAGCAGCTGTCTCGCAATGCACTGTAGCGGCTCCGCGTGCTAGCACTTGCCAACTTGGGAAAGGTCGCCGAACGCGACCGAAACTAAGTATAGTCGTGCGGTTATGACTATCCGTACACGTGAGTGAGTCCGGTTATATGAGAATAAAATGTGTGAAAACCACGTTAATTTCCATAGTAAAATGTCTAGATAACGTACACACTCGCGAATTGAACATAGATAAGTCGCGCGGAAAAAGCAACAGTTTTTGCATTGTTACTCGTATTGTTTGAATCCACCTCTGACAAAAAAAAAACAACCAATGACAAGAAATTATGAAGATAACATCTAACCAAAACTGTCGATGTAGGTACATTCCTTGACGAAGTAAACATGTCTAGATACCGTACACACTCGCGGATTGAACATGGATAAGTCGCACAGAAAAAGCAAACAGTTTTCGCATTGTTATTATTTGAATCCACCTCTGACAAAAAAATCTAGCCATTGATATGAAATGATGAAGATAACATGTAGCCAAAACTGTAAAAAAGTAAGTTCGTGAAGGACGGGTGGCTAGCCCTGGTGTCAGAGTTTTTAGACCGACTGAAGGCCTCTGACATGGCTAAACGGTAAAACAACCGGGACACACAATTACCATCGAAACCACGGTAGCGCTCAGTTGGAAAATACCATCCAAATACTGACCATGCGAAACGTTGCTTAATTTCGGTGATCGCTGACAAACACCTAGCGCTCGTAGCGTAGTTTGATCAAAACTGTTATTTTGACCTAATGTAGATACATTCCTTGACGGAGTAAACATGTCTAGATACCGCACACACTCGCGATTTGTACATGGATAAGTCGCGCGGAAAAAACAAACAGTTTTCGCATTGTTATTTGAATAAACAAGCGGAGGCTCGGCCGGTGCCAGGGTATGACTGACAGTCTGCATCGATCAGCAACGTGGCACTTAAAATTCTATTAGCATTAAGTAAGGGTAAGGAAATTGTTCCAGTCAAAGCAAAAGAATCCCTACAATTGGATAGGTACCTTTTTTAGTGCCCAGTTTGATGATACTGTATTGAATACAGATTGTTTCAATAGTTTAGCTTAAAAATCTAAGAACATAGCTAGCCACCCGGCTTATACAAATTTATTTATCTACTCTGAGTAAAATGGTACATAATGCTGATTTTTAGCGATTTAGGGGTTAAGTTTATAGTAACTGTGAGTGTATTTATTGTTGTTATGGAGATTGGTGATAAAATGTCATCGATAAGAAATATTCGTCATTCATTCAAGTCTGACCGGGAACCGAACATGGGACTACCATTTACTACTAAGTAACTATGCTAGATGCCTTAATTAGTATGAATTTCTATAGTAAATTAAGGGTCGTTTCCGTAAGTTCTACTAAATGTTATGTCCTGAAAAATCCAATGTAAGGTTTATTCAACGTAATGAAAATTCAAGATTTTAGCAAAGTCGACCTTATGAGCCCTGAAAGTGAAATGTTCTACAGTAGAATTACCGAGACAATTTTGTACCGTTAGTTCTACCGTAGGACTACCCGGACAATTTGGTATCGTTAGTTCTGCTAGTAGAACTTACGGAAGCGACCCTAAATGAATAATAGTTATTCCACACACTTTAGATAATTATTCCTCGTTTCAGCCGTGGGTGCTGTAGAAAAACGCAAATGAGCCACATGAACTATTATAAGATACTTACTATTGGCTACTGGCCAAATCATACTTGGAGGCTGTGAAATTAGCTATAAGCTGCAGATAGCCCAATCCTCGCGATGTTAGCTACAAGCTGCGGATAATCCAAGCTCACTGCGCGAGGATTGAGTTATCTGCAGCTTGTAGCTAACATCACAGCCGCCAAGTTGCTTGATTCGGCCCATAGTATCCGTTTACTTATAAAAAATCTCAAACCAACTTCACCTGAAGGTATTTTGAAGACTAGTATATTTAGGGATAACTAATATAAATTAAAAATTTAAAAAACCCCCGACACATTGACAACCATTTTGGGCACATTTGTAGAATTTTGGTTCTTCCATCCCCACTTTAACCCACCATAACTCTTAAACGGCTCAATCGATTTATATAAAACATAGCTAAGAACACTCTCGATTAAGTCTCCTTTCATCCAAAAAAAACTAAACTGAAATCGGTTCAGTGGTTCGGGCGCTATGATGCCACAGACAGACAGACAGACACACAGACAGACAAACAGACACGTCAAACTTATAACACCCCTCTTTTGCGTCGGGGGTTAAAAAATCAAAGATTTCATCAAGAATTAAAATAACATGGAAGCTAAAAATACACAGGAACTGCATTATTACGTCAAACGAAAACACGGGACTAGAAATAGAGGTGAGTCAACGCAAACAATCGAGCGGTCGCTTCTTCGGACCAAAATAAGCTGATCGATCCTCCACGACGCGACGATATCGTAATAAACCCTTTCAATAATGCAGGGAAATCACAAGTGGTATAATAGTAGATTATGTACCAAGAGAACAAAGTCGTGACTTACGTCACGGGCGACATTTTGGACCCTGAGCGTAGGCAATTTGTTTTAAGTTAATTCTCGAGCAAACCGAGGGAATTATTTAGAGTCCTGAGTAAAGCGAGGGGTTCAAGTCGTCCAAGACGAAGACATACTTGGTTCTAGTGATAGTGATAGTTCTAGTAGCAGATGAATGATTGGTTTAGCTCTCACTCCTAGAGGAGCGAGACGAATCATTCATCTAAGCTTGTAATACTCGTATAGGCACTACGTATAGGCAATAGCGAATTTGCCAAAACTTGAATTTGGGTAGACTTATTACTTTGACGTGGTAAACCGCTATCTCTCTTCTCACTATCACTTAAGGGGATTTTATATGCAAATCTTCCATCTCGTTTGCTAAAATAAGTACCCAACACGTGCACTTCTAAAAACTAAACTTAAATTACGAAGCATTTGTTTACATTCGTTTTGTATATAGCATCGTTTGTTTCTAAATCTTTTAATTTGACATAATATCTAACACAGAAATACGATTACAGGAGTTATTTTCAATCTTTTATGCTACATCGAAAGATATCAAAACTTTCTTAAATACATTATACATGCAGGTATGATTGATAAATGCTTAATCAGGTTTTTAGACATTCTTTGCCTATGTAAACAAACTTGCAAATGTGCGAGTGAGACAGCTGCTGTGGCTGGTTGAAAAGCCGTTAACATGGAAGCGGTTAGTGAGTAGGTAAGTTGTGTGGTTCCCTTGTACATTATTGAGGAGGTCAATTAGACCATCTGGCCTGTCCGCGTCACGTCGGCCATCGATCCACCTATTTTACCCACAATACCTACTGTATGTACCACTACCTATAGGCATAACTATAGGTAGGTACAAATGATGTGTAAAGTGAAGATTTGGCTATGCAGTGGCGTAGCGTGAATAAATATAGACGTACCCGGGTGAAGTCGTATTAACAAGGCACCTTTTCTTTTGTTTCAAAGTTATCCCAATAAATCTATGTTACCAAATAGGTATACTTTGACTCGACATAGATACGTCACATTATAGTGAAATAATATAAATGCGCGATTGGAGGATATTAAATATTGACCAAGTACGAGTTGGACTCACCCATGAAGGGTTCCGTACCGTATGGGAGGCCCTCGGCAAAAAAACGCGTTTGTTGTGTGGGATTTTTTGTATTTGTTGTTATAGCGGCCACAGAAATACATCATCTTTGAAAATTTCAGCTTTCTAGCTATAACGGTCCATGAGATAAAGCTTGGAGACAGACAGACGGACAGCGGACGCTTAGTAATAGGGTGCCGTTTTTACCCTCTGGGTACGGAACCCTAAAATATAAATGCACAATAGGAGAATTAAAAAAAGATAAAGATTAAAAAATAATAATGAGGCCTGGACCCACTTCGCCCACGCATACTCGTAGCTACGCCACTGCCTATGGGAGTTTCATATCTATTTCAATGCTAACTAAGTATGTCATAGACGACTCGTTTACTTACTTACGTATACTTTGTTAACCGACTTCCAAAAAGGAAGAAGTTTTATGTTCGCCTGTATGTTTTTTTTTGTGTATGGTCATCGACAATTTCGCCAATTATGAACCGAATCAAAAAAAAAATTTAGTTTGCAAAGGCTTACCCCCGAGGTGGTCCCATTTAATTTTTTTCGAAATCGGCTGAGCCGTTTATGAAAATTCAACAATAATGTAAAAAATTCTATAGGTACATCAATTGGAGCGGACTAAGTATTCGAATTTTGTACACGATGAAAGTCAGTTTTGCTATTTTTTGCCTAAAATAATTAGTATAATGTACGGTCATCTATCTGCATATCTACATAAATAATATACCTATGTATATGCCGCGTCACACATGTTGGCGGAAATGAAGTTAGCTATAGTAGCCGGCAAATAACTTGACCCCTAGAACATGTTTACCTATCTTTACTCTTCTCTTCAAATGAAAGAGAGAGAGTGATAACTTTTGGTTCAATTTACGTGCCGGGGTCTATACAAGCTGCTCAATATCCAATTCTGACTGAGACTCACATAAAGCCGCGCGTTGATTGGATATTGTGCAGCTTGTACCTAACTTTATTTCCAACAACTTTTGTGAGGCCTGCAGAAGATGTTATTTGTAATGGCTTAACTGGTTGGTTTCTTTATTAATTCCTTGTTCATTATTTGACTATAATGGTCGCAAATCTCTCGATATACCTAGGTCTAGTCACGGTAATGATATCTAGCAGTTTTGTGACTCGGCCTTGTCCTTGAACATTAATTAATTGACAGGCTGCATTTAAAAAAATTATTCCCTTTGGGTACGAAACCCTAAATATCGACTACAATCTAACCAAGATTAAAGTCCAAACACTACGAGTGTGGTAATAAAATATGTTATACTCGTAGCAATAGTTGTTTGTGTGAACTAAGATTAGGGCAGTCAATTTGTCAAGATTAGTGGGATTATAGGATCGAAAGGTCCAATATGTGACATCACATCGGTATAAATGAACTTGTCAACATCACACAAGACACACGTGTACGTACGCCACTAAGAGAAATCATGTCGACCAACGAAAGAAAATATTTGCATCACAATTTTTAGGGTTCCGTACCCAAAGGGAAAAACGGGACCCTATTACTAAGACTTCGATGTCCGTCTGTCCATCTCTCTGTCTGTCTGTCACCGGGCTGTATCTCATGAACCGTGATAGCTAGGCAGCTGAAATTTTCACAGATGATGTATTGCCGCTATAACAACAAATACTAAAAACAAAATAAAATAAATATTTAAGGGGGGCTCCCATACAACAAACCTGAATTTTTGGACGTTTTTCGCTCTATATTAATAATAATGGTACCAGGTAAATGCTTAAAATTTTCACAGAATGTTTAGTTTTATATTCCCTTCAATAATAAATAATAAAATTAAAATAAAATAAATATTGACTGCCTCGGTGGCTCAGTGGTTAGTGACCCTAACTACTGGGTCAAAGAGGCGTGGGTTCGATCCCCACCCAGGGCAAGTATTTATGTGATGAACATAGATGTTTGCTCTGTGTCTGGGTGTTTTTTAGTTACTATCTATATAAGTATGTATTTAAAAATATGTATAAGTAGTATATCAGTCTCTGGCAGCCATATCACAAGCTTTGCTTAGTTTGGGGTCAGAGGCCGTGTGTAAGATGTCCCCAAATAAAAAAAAAAAAAAAAAATAAGGGGGGCTCCCATACAGTACGGAACCCTCCGTGCACGAGTCCGACTCGTACTTGGCCGATTATTTCGTTTGTTGAACTAAGCGAAAATAATATCTTGCAAAGTCGGCCCTGACTTTGTAGTAGGCCAAAAAAATCGTAATATCGCAGGTACCAAATCCACAGAAAAAAAAGGAAAAACTTTTTTTTTGGTTTTATGTACCTTGTAAAATCGTGGAGCCTTCGCCTGGAAGATTTCATTATGTACGTTGCTCCCCACGATTTTATTTTTGAGTTGTTATTTTATTAGCTTTTAGTACATAAAACCGTTAACTTAAAAAACGTTTTTCATCAAATTTAGTTTTGTGCCTTTAGTTTTTATTTTGTCACTAAACCTGTTCTACATGAAAAGCCCTTTCATTTGATACCCATATTGAGAGAGTTGTGTAAAGAAAAGTAATCCACAATGTTGTGGCGGTGGCCATCTTGTATATGTTATGTCAATACAGAATACAAATAATCGGCCAAGTACGAGTCGGACTCGCGCACGGAGGGTACCGTACTGTATGGGAGCCCCCCTTAAATATTTATTTTATTTTAATTTGATTATTTATTATTGAAGTGAACATAAAACTAAATATTCTGTGAAAATTTCAAGCATCTACCTGTTACCATTATTAATATGTAGCGAAAAACGTTTAAAAAATCAGGTTTGTTGTATGGGAGACCCCCCCCCCCCTTAAATATTTATTACATTCTCTTTTTAGTATTTGTTGTTATAGCGGCAACAGAAATACATCATCTGTGAAAATTTCAGCTGCCTAGCTATCATGGTTTATGAGATACAGCTCGGTGACAGACGGACAGACAGACAGACAGACGGACAGACGGACATCGAAGTTTTAGTAATAGGGTCCCGTTTTTCCCTTTGGGTACGGAACCCTAAAAATGTATTGTCAGCGAAACTAAAGCTATGTATCAAACATTATATCAATCTGTCCACGGAAAGGGGGTCAAATTTGAATTACTAGATTTGACCCAAAAAACGGGTAAGTGAAGTTAAATTAAAACGCCGCCATGAACCACCGCGCCCCCTACTTTTCAAAGTTTGACATTAACACAAACTACATTTATGGAACACCTATGTTTGATTGTTAACCACATATGTTTTTAATCTATTTATGCAATAATTGATATCAAATGGCCAAAACCGGGACAGTGGCCACAACCGTACATCTGCCATAAGTTCAGCCAAATAAACGCCAGCTTTTGGTCACACGTACTATTTATCTGACTGTATTATCGCCCGTACTTCGAGCAAATATCTATAGAGTCACAATCGTGCAAAAAAGTGTCCGAGCCAAAACTCTGCCCAAACTACGTAGTGGGCAGGCTTTTTAGTAAGACGTAACGTAAGACGATAGCAAACCGACTACAACGCCGCGCGATGCCAAAGTGCTCGGTTACAAGAAATTATTAGGTGACATAAAGTCGAGATTCGAGAAAACGGGTCATTGTGAATTATCATCACTGTCTACACTACATAGTATAAAACACCTCCGCGTTAGGTATTGCGTGATTATTTGCGAGAGGCGATCAAAACATTATTCTCGTGACTATTTCTACGGTGAAGAAATAATTGCCGTGCTATTTCTATTAGTTATTGTCAATTGTTATGGATGTTCTAAGCTAGACATCGTTCTGCTAGCTTATAATACGACCAATGTATGCTAACCCAGCTGTACCTGTAATTATAGACATAATTTGTCATCGCGCTAAACAAATCGATCAAAAGGAATAAATACATCATAAATTAATTATTATTTTTCGCAAAAAATGGCAAAATCGCCTTGCATTCATCGTGTACAAAATTCGAATTGGTTACATTATCGTTGATTTATCAATAATCGGCCAAGTACGAGTCGAACTCGCGCACGGAGGGTTCCGTACTGTATGGTATCCCCTTTAAATATTTATTTTATTTTAATTTTATTATTATTGAAGTGAATTTAAACTAAATATTCTGCGAAAATTTCAAGCATCTACCTGTTACCATTATTAATATAGAGCGATAAACGCTAAAAATTCAGGTTTGTTGTATGGGAGTCCCCTTAAATATTTATTTTATTTTGTTTTTAGTATTTGTTGTTATAGCAGCAACAGAAATACATCATCTGTGAAAATTTCAGCTGCCTAGGTACATGAGATGCAGCCCGGTGACAGACAGACAGACAGACGGACGGACAGACAGACATCGAAGTCTTAGTAATAGGGTCCCGTTTTTCCCTTTGGGTACGGAACCCTAAAAACGGTTAAGCCGATTTCTTTAAAAATTCAATGAAGGTCCACCTCGGGAGTATACCCTTTCGAACTAAAAAGGATTTTTTTGATTCGGTTCACAATTGGCGAAATTATCGATGTTCATCGTGTACGAAATTCGGATATTTCGCTCGAATTGCTTACATTATTATTAGTTTTTTTCAAAAACGGCTCAGCCGATTTCTGTAAAATTTAAATGCAACTATTTCGGGAGTATACCCTTTCAAATTAAAAAATATTTTTTCGATTTGGTTCACAATTGGCGAAATTATTGATGAACATACACAAAAAAATACATACACACGAACATAGAACCTCCTCCTTTTTGGAAGTCGGCTAGCAATATTACAACTAGCTGGCCGTCCCAGTTTCGCCCGGGTACGATTGGCTAAAGAAGACAAATGTTAAGGATCCCTATTTTTTTTTTTTAAATAATATAGCCCATGTTCACCGGGGATAGTGTAGCAAATATCGGTTCAGTAGTTTCGGAGCCTATTCGATGCAAACAAACAATCAAATCTTTCCTCTTTATAATATTGGTATAGATAAGGACTCCAAAAACCAGAAATCAAGTCTGAATATATAATAGTCCCGTTGCTTTACGTTCCTCTCCAAACCGGTAGGTATTTAATTTAAGATAACTAGTGATTAAGAGTTCATTGAACTTTAGATTTTATTTTTCGACGTATTTGATTTGTTTCGTCTCTTATCTTATTATTTTCTTATGTGATATTGTTATCCGATCTTGTTTTCATCACTTCACAATAATAAGTTAGGTGAATTGTAAAATGAATTAAATAAAACACATATTATTATTATAGTAGGTACACACATAGTAGTAAAATAAGTAAGTATAAAAGATATCTGACGGAGGATAAAATAAAAAAAATACGAAATTTTAGATTTCAAATTTTAGGTCGAGTTAAAAAAGGTCGTTAGAAGCTCACTGTACCTACTATTATAAGCTGGAAGGCATAGTTCACCAAGAAATATGTAGTAAGCCATACAAAGAAAGCAAATTCTGCAAGCGCAGTAAAAATCTTCCAATTCCTATTTTTCCAAATATTTCTACCTTTTCCCCCTGATTTCTCTTCTGGGCACGTACCACGGGAATTGCTTTCGTATGTTCGTCAACAATGAGGTGGAAATTGAGTGAAGTGAACCAAATAAATAGAAAGCTAGAATGTACCATGGATGAATAAGAATCGGCTGGAAAGAAAGTAGCGATTTTATTAGTTAAATTATTATTAGTAGGTACTGAAGGCCAATACACATTTACGAAAACAGTAGTTTTTTTTACAAGCTTTTATTTACTTTCACCAGTCCCGTTGTGATGACATGGTGCTGATCTGATGATGGGGCTGGAAGGTGGCCAAAGGAACTTAGCAAAGAAACGACACAATCTCATCGAGTTTCGGCTCATTTGATTCGTCTTGGCGAGTATTTGTTCAGTAAAAGCTTGGTTTTAAAAAAAGGTTTTTCTTTAAAAAAATACTTATTTACTTTGTAAATTAAGTAGCTCGACTTCGAAAAATAAACTTTCCTTTAAAGCTTGTCCGACATATTAAGGAGGTGACTAATGTGGCATTTAAAAAATAGTTCAAATATCACTTATGGCCTGTTTAGGTACACTTTGATTAGTGATTAGTGCAAGTGGTCAAGTTATATCATTGACATTTTTACGTTTTTTTGGAAAACTTTAGATCCATGACTTTTACGCGACTGCGTAGGCTTGCTGTTTGTTATTTGTCGTCAGCTGTAGTTTCGTTGCGTTGTGAGCGGGGCTTCAGATTTTCAACTTTATGGCGAATCTATTTTTTTTATTTCATCCGAGGAGCGTACAGAAATGAACCTTGAACCTAAAGGGCGTACTATTTATGGTAATATTGATATATAATAATGTTGCGTGGTACACGAAATGAATACGAATAGGTAGGTAAGTGACATAATATTATTGAACTCAGTTCGACGTGATTATTTTGAGGTTGAAAAAAACAATTAAGGTTTGTACCAATATTGGTTGACAAATTTCTATAAATGAAAATACAATAAAATTAAAATCCGAATATTCTAATAATTTGACACCTCATCGGATTAGTTAAACTACTGTATCAGGTATTGACTATTTTCTATTTTAATAAGTAATTTAAAAAAAAAAAACTGTTCTACTAGTTTTGTCGACTAACTAAAAGCGATACTAGGGTAGTACCTGCTATTTTTTTTTAGTTTTTTGGTATATCATAACGCATCCTATACGATCACATGTATAAGATGCGTTATGCTAGGTATACCAAAAAAACTAGGAAACAAAATTAATAGAATTACTTTACAGCGTATTTACCACTGTACAGATTTGTTCAGCATCTTGGTTTCACATGCAACCTCGCACAGCTCAACAAAATCATTAATTTTCAGTCGTATCGTAATGGAGCAAGTTACAAGTCGATGTAATAGATAAAAAGTATACTGTTTTGTTTTTCACTCGCACACAAACAACGTTGTGGTTTCCCCTAAAGCATACTGCTTCGGTAAAAGCTTCCGGCCAAGCGTTAAAGAAATATTGACCTGCAGGAAATGGCTCTTCCGAAACATTAATTGACATTATTTCTCGGGAACAAATACATCGCTTAGCAATTGTGACGTCGCGCTGAATTTATTGTTCCCATTCATCTTAACTTGGGTTTTTCTTGTGGTTAAGTATGTTTTATGTTTTTTCAGAATAGTTTTTGGACTCGGAAAGATTCACGTCTTTACCGCTTTTATTTAACCTATTAATACTTATAAAACCGTAGCGGTCGGTGCGTTCTTAGTTTAATTGTTTTAGACTAGCTGCTCACCCCGGCTTTGCCCGGGTATGATTTGCTAAAGAAGACTAAAGAGATTTTATAAATATTGTGTCTATTTATATCTACCACGTAATGTAGGTATGAGAGATTTAGTAAAGATCCCTAATTTTTTGAAAATATAATAATATAGTATGTAGGATACATCACCTATGTCATCCAGAGATAGTGTTGCTTTCCAATAGTAAAAAAAAAAATTCAAATCGGTTCAGTAGTTTCGGAGCCTATTCAATGCAATCAAACAAACAATCAAATCTTTCCTCTTTATAATATTGGTATAGATTTTGGCATTTGCCTGTCGTAACAGTCGATTAATGAAGCCTTTGGGCTAGTGCGATTTGGAGATGTAAGAAACTATGACAGCTACGGAAGAAGACAGCGATAGGAAATGCCTTATAGCTGCTGAAACGAACACTCTTAGGGCGCGTTTATACGACCGCGCAGTCGCCGCGCGGTTGGGGCGTTGCGGAACAATTGATATACGACCGCGCGGTCGCCGCGCGGTTGGGGCGCGATGCGAGAATTGAACATTATGGCTTAGCAGATAGAGTTTACATTAGTTTTGAATGAACACAACCGCGCGGGCCGTCTAAATGGGGCCTTATGTGTGAGATTCCGGTATTCTTCATGTAGCACAGAAGCAGGCCACCAAGATGGTTTTAGTTCAATTTTATACCTAGATGTACCTACCTACTCCCAAGTGTTTCTAGAAGATTTTCGTTATGAAAAAAAGAGTAATTTTCCGATACAGCGCAAACTGATTTTCCTGCGCCAAATAAGGCAGTAGAACTTTTAACTTCACACTGATGGATGGATGATGTCCTCTTATTATTATTAGCTTAGCTTAAAAGAGGCATTATTATCAGACCTAGAACGTCCATAGCTGGACATACGCCTCCTCTATCCGAAGCCATTTGCATTCCAATAATTGAAAGACCTATGTATTTACTACGATTTCCACAATCTCCACTAATTATCCATGAGCCTAAATGACTTACTCCATACGTGTACGCTCCATCCACGGTGCTTCTCCCCTTCTGGCATCTCCGCAGGCTGCATCTGCTCCTCCACGGCCTCGGACTCGGGCAGAGTCCGCCACCGCTTCAGCAGCTCCTTAGTCCGGTCCTTGGTCTTGTCACATGCCTGCTTCCAGTTCGTGAAGTACTTCCGCGAGACTTTGGGCGACCCGAGCGATGCCGATTTTGAGTCTTGTCTGGAAATGATAAAGGTTTGTTATTCTTCTTCTGTAGCGCTTGTAGCGTAGTTTGACTAGGTGTTTGTCAGCGATCACCGAAATTAAGCAACGTTCCGCACGGTCTGTATTTGGATAGGTGACTGCGGGTGGCATTTTCCAACTGCGCGCTACCAGATGACATATTAAATTGTAGGTCCCGGTTGTTTTAACCGTTTAGCCATGTCAGAGGCCTTCTGTTCAGGCGGCCTAAAAACTCTGACACCAGGGCTAGCCACGCGGCCTGTACGAACTTACTTATTCTTCTTCTCCGTTGTGTCAATGGTTCAAAAATATTTGGCTAAATATTTTCTCCCAATCTATTTGTCCTATGACCTTGGTTTGTTATTGATTGTTTTAAAATTACGTCTACGCGTACATGGTTAGTTTTTGGTATTCTGGGGTTCTTACTCATAATGAGTAATGTGTAATGACTTCTAGGAGAGCTAGGTTACAAATCAAATTATAGTCACACAACAGATGGATTATTAGGACCGAAGTACATATACCCAGAACATGGAAGAGGAATAGTACCTATTACAAAAAATTACGTTTATGTAAACAAGCGTCGCGTAAACTCGCGTACCCACGAAAAACGTTTTGAATTTAAATTAAATGCCGTCTAGCATAATGGTACGTAAGAGCGAAGTAAAGTACCTACACCCTTTTTGGACCTATCTACCACGGCTGAGATTAGTAGGGTATGTTAGAAGAAAAAACTGTCGGTATCCATGATTCATCACGCATGGTACAGTGACAATAATGTCACTGATTTTTTAAATATTTTTTTATGACTGTACTATAACTTATCATTTTCGAAAATATTTTTTTTTTCATCTACATAAAATATAATTTAACTAATTAGCTGACCCGGCTAACTTCCTTTCACGCAATATATTTGTAAATTATAGCCTATGTTGTTATTCTGATGTATAAGCTATTCTATTGCAAAGTTTCATCTCAATTCGTTCAGTAGTTTTTGCGTGAAAGAAGAACAAACATCCAACAACTTTCGCGTTTATAATATTAGTAGGATAAAACTAACAACATTGACTAAATTATATATTCTAGGAACAATATATTATGCTCAACACTGCGTCATTTCAACGAGCGAACAATCTGTTCCCGACTGTTGAAATGAACTAGGAACGTGATACCTCAGAAGAATTACAAGTAATAGAAGTACCTATTGCTAAATTTTACTCAAATAAAAACTACGGTACAGCTGTCTTATTCATATCTGGTTATGCAGCATACGCGAGAGTGAGTGGAACAAAAAAAAACGCAACGTCTGTCGCCTACGGAACACCAGTTGGAATGTCAACATGGTTAAAAATTCAGTTAAACTTGGTCTTTTGTCTTTTTCGGAAATTTGAACCCTCTAGTTCCAGTTAGAAGGTTCAAATCTCTAATCATTTTACCTTCCTATTTTTTACCTTGTTGAATTTGGACAGCTGAGATAGCTCAATGCTAGCTTGTGAAAACCTTCAAAATTACGTAAGTTCGAGTGTTTGTGCATCTTTTTCTAACACTTTCTAAATTTCATATTTAAAATGGGACAAAGTAATGTATATCTCTTGCTATTTTAGTACGGTGTCTATAACTGTTCTTATTCTATGCGTGATACATCCCTGCCCACATCTATTCATTATTTATGCCGTCATAGTTGTCGGATTATTACAGCACACGCCCTCAAAGCTGCCTCCATCCCGGTTTCATCCGCTGGCCCGGATCAAGAGTTAACTATTCATACAATCTCACAGGAATAGGTGGGAATAGTGGGGGAATAAACCGTATCGCATAATATAATGGACCGGATTACAGTGGCCGGCTCATACCCGGTTTTCGCGGTTGGCCGAATAGTTAATATGTTCTACAAACGCGCTTTGATATACAGGTATATACAGGGTTATTTCTAATCAAATAGCACCCTTTTAGGGGCTTATTCTGTACATCAAAACTAACAACTTTTGTTCTACGACTTTTGTCAGAACTAAAAAAAAATCAGCTGTTCCATACATTTTGTCGCGGGTGAACGATATTTTTCTATGGAACAACAACTTTTTTTTGAGAATTAATAAAAGTCGTATAACAAAAATTGTTAATTTTGATGTACAGAATAAGCCCCTGAAAGGATGCTAATTGATTAGAAATAACCCTGTATATAGGGTTATTTGCTTGCCTGTACTAGTCGAAAGGGGGTGATTCAGACCATCATTACGAACAACTTTTACTATGGACCAACAAAATATTCGAGAAAATAATCGGCCAAGTGTGAGTTGGTCTCACGCACGAAGGGTTCCATAACGTATAGAAGCCCCCTTTAATATATTTTCATTTTTATTAAGTTATTTATTTTTGAATTGAAGGGTATTTGCAACTTAACATTCTGTGAATATTTGAAGCATCTACCTGTTACCGTTATTAATATCGAGCGAAAAACGGCTAACAATTCAAGTTTGTTGTCCCCTTTAATATTATTTTTTTTATTTGTTTAAGTAGTGTTTGTTATTATAGCGGCAACAGAAACACATCATCTGTTAAAATTTCAGCGTTCTAGCTATCACGGTTTTTGAGATACAGCCTGGTGACAGACAGACGGACAGACGAATAGAAGGACAGACGGACATCGGAGTCTTAGTAATAGGGTTCCGTTTTTACCCTTTGGGTACGGAACCCTAAAAATCAGCTGTTTCATACAAAACTCGGAATCGACAAAACGTATGCGGAACAGCTGATTTTTTTTCTTGAATTTTTTGTTGGCCCCATACTAAAAGTTGTTCGTAATGATGATATAAATCACCCCCTTTCGGCAAATAACAATTACAAGACCCCGAGTTAGAACTCATATTATGCGGATGTACCATTAGAACTAATTAATTCTCATTATAATATTACTTATACTTTGAATCCTGTCTCGTTGTTCCACAGTCAGGAAAGTGAATTAATTTTTACTCGTAAGTAACTAGGTTTTTATCAATAAAATTATCAAACCCCCACGAAAATTTCAATTAACAGTGAAAATATTATACTTCAAATGAATTAATCTCATCTTATCTTTATTGGTCATAATTTTTGCGCTTAGCAAAAATATTTTGCATTTTTTACTTTTATTTTTATTGCAAATTTTTTTTTTACAAAAAATGGCAAATTGCCTTCCATCGCGCACAAAATTCAAATATTTCGCTCGATTTTTTTTACATTATTCTTGATTTATCAAAAACGGCTCAGCCGATTTCTGTAAAATTTTAATGGGACCATCTCGGGAGTATACCCTTTTGAACAGAAAAATAATTTTTCGATTCGGTTCACAATTTGTGAAATTATCGATTTTCATCGTGTACAAAATTCAGATATTTCGCTCGAATTGCTTACATTATTGTCGGTTTTTTCAAAAACGGCTCAGCCGATTTCTGTAAAATTTAATTGGGACCACCTCAGGAGTATACCTTTTCGAACTAAAAAATAATTTTTCGATTCGGTTTACAAATGGCGAAATTTTCGATGAGCATACACAAAAAATAAATAAATAATAAATACACACGAGCATAGAACCTCCTCCTTTTTGGAAGTCGGTTAAAAACGGAAGTATGTTATGCTCATTGCGCTCGCGCTATATTTGCGTGCCTTCATTCACGGTCCATTCATTCATTCATTAAACTTAAACTTAACTCATGGCGAGTTTGTAGTAAATCCAATAAGTGTAAGTACTAAGTAGATCACAGAAGTAGATAAATTTTGAGCTGGTTGGCTAGGTAATACTCGCCGTTTATAGGCGTCACCCTCATTATTTTGTTCCTGTCTAAATATTCTTCTTAATTTTATTTTTTGTTAATCAGTGAATGTTTGTCATTACTATTATTACGGTTGATTTCACGGAAAAAACTAACAATTTAGTTTTACACTACTATGTGTAATCTAAAAAAAAATAATGACCAAAATATTATCTTGTGCTGACACATACACTTAACAATAATAATCTAGAATCAGTAATTACCAAACGCCAGTAAAAAAAGTTCAAAGAATATTGTTTGTTTGTAGTCCATATCATAAAAGTGAAGTTGGTTATTTGTTGAACATACCGCCTATTCAAAATAATGTTAGCCAGAGAAATATTTTACTCCTAGCGAGTCAGTATCGGTCGAGTTGCACAATATACCCTACACTTAACTTCCTTACAAATACGTCCATATTTTTACGAATTGTGCGTTTACAAGCTCAGCAATTGATTTCAAAATGGATGAATGTGTTGCTACACGTCATAAGGAAACTGAAGAAGATCAAGATGAGCCAATGAGTCCAGAAATGGTATTCCTGACAAAATCCCAATACAAGGAATTGTGCAACAAAAATAAATATGGCACCACGGAGATGAAAAGTTTCGTAGGTTGTGAAATTAGGAGTTATTCTGGAGACGAAACTCGAGAAAAAGCTGAAGAGTTCATCAAGTCGGTCGAGATTTACAAAGAAATTGGGAAAATAACAGACGAGAATGCTCTGCTGACTTTTCCGTTACTACTAACTCGTGATGCGTTGAGCTGGTGGCTTGGAGTGAGTTCTAGTGTAAAAACTTGGCCAGAAGCAATTCAGGCTTTCAAATGTACCTATGCCCCTGAATTGCGACCACATGAGATTTACATGGAGATGTTTTCATCACCTCAAGAAGATAGCGAGTGTATAACTGAATTCGTCGATCGTCAACGTCGCCTTCTCAGCCGATTGCCGTCAAATTTATACGATGAAAATGCACAATTGGACCTTATTTACGGTTTGTTGAAGCTGGATCTCAGAAAGAAGATAATGCGATCTGATATAACATCATTCCAGTGTTTAATTGAACGAGCGCGGCACTACGAAGCTATCGATGCTGAGCTGAATCGAATTCGAAATGTAGTGTAATGCGGATGAGCAGGAATTTGAATTTGAATAGTTATTTTTCAACGAAATTGGCACAATCGATTTCAATTGTACAAAACTGGAACAACTCTATCGAATCGATGTAGGTATACCGTTTTTGATTAACCATGATTTTTCATAAACAGCTCGGCCGATTTCAATATTGGATCACCACAGAAGAATGATGGACTTACTAAACAAAATAGAATCATCAAAAACGGTTCATAATTGCCGGAGCAATCGTGTAACATACATATAAAAATATAACATAAAATGGATTGAGACCCTCCTTTTATGAAGTCGGTTTGCATACAGGTTAGATTTAAATGGTGTGTTGTTAAAATCGAAAAAAATAATCTTTTTTGTTTTACACGCGCTTGCCATTGTTAAACGTTTTTAAGTGCCTAAGTAATAATTTTTGGAAATAAATATGTATTAGAATTTTTTTTTTGTGTACTTATTTACCTACCTTCTAAATCTGCCTTTTCTGTTTTTATCTTTTTACCTTATTTTCAACAATCTTAGCAATTTTAATCCAATTGTAAAAGATAGTACAGTTTAAGCAGGAACTTAGTAGGTACCTTCGTATTTATTTGAAACTGTGTAGTTCTGTCTGTTCCTTTACATAAGTATGGTATCTTCTAAGCTTCTGAAGCCTGATACACTAAATGTGGCTTCCTAATTTCCTTAATTTTTGTAAATTAATCAGATTTTATTATTACTTGATTATTACTTGATTTTAATAATCAATTAGCTATTTTTAAAGAATTACACACTCAAGATTATTTTTAGCATAAGTCGGTAGGTAGGTAATTATTATAAATTCGTAAGCACGTTTGTTCTGTTCAGTTCAGACTCAACCGTTCGATATCTGTGTAATAGTAATTTTTTTGTTAATTCGCAATTGGTACCATAGTAAAAGTTGTTCATTGCATGCTTTATGAAGATTGGACGCAAAAAAATGAGATTGTAATAATAATTATTAGATTGGTGTTTGGTTCAAAAGAATGATAAAAAATGAAAAGAAGGAAACATCCTTCTTTTTTGACCGACGAACCACCGAAGGAGGTACTCAATTCGACGCGTATACGTATATTTTTTTTATATGTAACTTTTACGCATAACTTTTTGAATAGTAGTCTGATTTCAATAATTCTTTTTTTATTGGATAGAGTATACTTTGTAATTGGTCCCATTAAAATTTTATCGAAATCGGCTTAGCCGTTTTTGATAAATCATCAATAATGTGGAAAATGCTACATCGATCCGTGCGAAATATTCGCGAATTCGGTACACGGGTGAATTCGGTCATGCAATTTTTTGCGAAAAATAATTATATATACCTGGAATTAAACAATATTCTACCTTAGAGCAGGGACTAAATGTGGTTAGCCAGACTTGTGATATTTTTGAAATGAGGAACATGTTCGCTCAGACCAAATAAAAAAATATTGTGAACAAACAAGTGAGGTGTTGTGAATAAACTATGCCTACGTACAGACACAACACACACATGTACCTACACATACAAAGAAACTATGACTAGGCTCGTCAGTCGAACTATGGCGGCGCAACACCGACGTACTCATACATGTATAAAAAACCGGACTTGTCTGTTCACGACGTTCCGCCTTCATTTTTTTATTTGGTCTGAGCATGTACTCGTACGTATGTGTTTTCAGAATATCTCTTTTTATTATCCAAACATTTTTATCTACCAAATGTAAGTACCTACAGATGAATTACGACTAATTAAGACCGCCGCAAGATCATACTGGATGTTCGGTTCCACCAGTCTCATTGGAGATCCATAGAGAAGGTCTATGTCCAGCAGTGGTCGTCCTATGGCTCATGCATGCAGTGTTATTATTGATAAATCAATTCGAGTTATGTTTCTGGAAAATACGGCAGCCGTATACCTACGAATATACGAGTACTTACGGCAATTTCTGACTAAGCCAAACTCGTGTACTCGTACTAAGCGCCACACAAGTCGGCGGATGAGAAGTTAGTTGTAGATGACACTTCACTTCATAATTTGGATGACTAATCTTTTAATTGTTTATTTTTAATAATTTAATCGGTAATGTGTTATTAATAATTTGATAAGTTTGTGAGATAAATGTAAGTGTGATGTAGTCTCGTTTTTGTCTCAATAAAAATAATTTAATTTAATTTATTTAAGTTTATTCACCGTGATTCGCTAATTATTGCGTATGTGTGCACAATGCTGACGCTGCGTGGCGTAGTGTTGAGCACGGGCGTAGGGAGCGCGCGGGAGGCATGAGGCTGGCAGGCGGGTGTGCCCCGGCGTCTCGTCTCTCTACTATTGGTATTTTATTATTGACATTGTTTTTAATTTAATTTCAATATCTTTTATTTATTTTTGTACAATTTGACGTTCTTTTTCATTTATTATTGACTGACAAAAATCTACCAAAGTGGATGGGCAATTGGGCATTTGGTTTGGTAGATTTTCATCACTCATAAACTGGCACCTTGTTGTGTTTGGTCTTGTTGTGTTTAGAATATTTGGTGTAAATTAGATGTAAATTGTGTTTATATTTGAATGAAATTAACTTGGTTTTAAGAATGACGATAAGAATTGAATTGTAATTTAACGTTGGTAATTTAAAACCATGTGAGTAATTACTTACTTCCTTCTTAAGTGTATACTGTATTGTAGATTCTTTTTGACTATTTAAAAGTGTGTCTGTGACACCCATTTGTCGTAATAAATAAACTGAAACTGGCTCCCGCACATACCTATATTTCGGCTTTTGCGCAGCGTTCTGCTCATAACTTCCCATCCGCCGACTTGTGTGGCGCTTAGTTTACCTACAGCTATAATATAAAACTGCTATTTTTGTCATGTCCAGATTAGCTAAGCTCTTTGAAAATAGGTGATGATGGATAAGGCACTGATAAGCGTTATTGTTTCAGCCACGTCATGCCAACGATTAAGTTATTTGTCGGGTTCGTGACTTGAGGTCATTGTTAAGTTTTGAATACAGAATTGTTTCGAATAGTTTTGTGTTTGCGGCTGTAGGCGGCTGTAGCTAAGTCGATGTTTAGTTTGAGAGAAAGCGAAGTCTTAAAGTAGAAGTAGTAGGACGTAAAGGACTTAGCCTGAGGACTTAGAAATGTATGTAATTATGTGTTATCCGAATAATAACTTAGTTTATTTTTAACCGACTTCGAAAAAGGAGGAGGTTCTATGTTCGTCTGTATGTTTTTTTTGTTTATGTTTTGACAGCTGAAGCTCCTTTTCCGATCTGCATCTAAACCTGGGGCCTTATTGTGTAAGCACTCTGACGATCGGCTTCGCTTTTCTCCTGCTCGCGCCAGTTACTCACGCCACGAGAGCGAGCGGGAGGAAAAGCGAAGCCGAACGTCAGAGCGCTAACACAATAAGGCCCCTGGCGCGCTGATCCTCGCCGCCAGTACCTCGCTTCAGGGCTGGCTTCGCTGGCAATAGACTGCTGAGCTTGTTTGACTTGCCGCTGACCGTTACACTAGTCGATTGCTTGAGCCCGTACCTACTTTTTGACCGACAAAACGGAGGAGGTACTCAATTCGACGCGTATATATTTTTTTATGTATAACAACGCATAAGTTTTTACTTAGTAGCAAAGAAGATATAATAATACTGTAGTAGTCAGATTTCAATAATTCTTGAGTATACTTCGAAATTGGTCCCATTTAAATTATATTTAATTTTTTTATTTCAATCAACAATAATGTGAAAAGTGCTACATCGATTGTGTAAAATATTCGCGAATTCTGTACATGGATGAAGTCGGTCATGCTATCTTTTAACCGACTTCCAAAAAGGAGGATCCAAAAAGGTTCTATGTTCGTCTGCATGTTTTTTTTGTTTATGTTCATCGATAATTCCGCCACTGGTGAACCGAATCGAAAAAATCTTTTTTAGTTTGAAAGGATATACTCTCGAGGTGGTCCCATTATATTTTACAGAAATCGGCTGAGCCGTTTTTGAAAAAGAAAAAATAACGTACTTTAACAGTTCGAGCGAAATATTCGAATTTTGTACACGATAGAAGACGGTTTTGCCATTTTTTGCGAGCGAAATATTCGAATTTTGTACACGATGGAAGGCGGTTTTACCATTTTTTGCGAAAAATAATTATTGCAAAAATAATGATAAATAAGATAGGTTACCTTTCAAACGTGTCTTTGGAGCTGTCACTCGTTTTGGAGAGTTTCCGTTCCCGTCTCAAGGAGCCATCGTCGCTGGGTGACTTCTCCGGCGGCAGCCGAAGCTCCTTCTCCGACCTGCTGCTGGACCTGGAGCGCCGGTCGTCGTCGCCAGTGTCTCGCTTCAGGGCTGGCTTCACTGGCGACAGGCTGCCGGGCTTGTCGCTCTTCTTCACCTCCATATTGGTGGGCGAGTCATCGTCGAAGCGCTGCTGAAACAATCAATACGAAACTTTTTAAAGAAAAATAAAGTATTAGTTCTCCGAACAATAGACCTCGCAATCGTAAGTCTATATTTCGACTCGCTCTTGACCCATTTAGTTCATACTCGAAAATCTTGTTAGGATTTAGATACCAAACAGTCTTGCCAAATAATATTTACCAAACCAGCTGATAAATAGCGCGACAGCCAATTTCCTATTTGTTTAAGGGAAATACATAAAAATCGCCGACGATAACAAAATCTGTTAATATAGGACTTGTACCTACCAATCTTCTAATGTTAGGATGTTATAGAGTCCGCATTTTTTTTGAATTGATAACTTCATCGTAGTGGCTGCAGGGAATCTGTATTTACTTACAGTACGGGATGTTGCTCTAGACTACACACATAATATTACGACCACTTATATTATAAAGCCAATTCCGAAATAGAAATTAGGTGTTCCTTACAAAAGTTGATCGTTTCTCGACAAAATGTATGAAACAGCTGAATTCTATTCGTGATTTTGGGATTGATGCCTTATTACAACTACTTAATCATAATTATTTCCTAGAATATATTCGTCGTTTAGAAAATGTCCTGTATAGCATTATCCATGAGAATAAGGAGGAAGATTAACCTAGAAAATGCAATAATGATAAAGTACAAGCAGGTGCGTGTACTTTACATAATAGCTTTCCTTTTGTCAGTGTTATCGTTCAATTTAGAACACAATGTCTCTTGTACCTTGTTAAAGAATTTCCAAGTTCGCAAACACCGAGCCGGCCTATCTTCAAAAACACCAATATTCCTGCTTTGCCTACGTTATACTCTGTTTTATTAATATAATATCCAGGCGCAAGATTGTGCCTTGAAATATTGATGGTTAGTTTGTTGTGTCAGAGAGCTCAGGTGCCCAGGCTGGCTGTTTGTCACCTTTGTAAACGTGCTGAGAGGGGACAGAATAAATAAGAACGACCTAAAAAAATAATGCAGCTCCGATGTCGTGGGACCGCAAAATGGTGCAAAGTCGGCTTTTATTTGTATTAAATTCGGGAATTTGCATATCTTTGACTATAGCAGAAAGGGTCAAAGTGGCGCTAAAATATTGCGTGTTATGTTAGGTCTCTTTTTACTATTCAATGAATAATTCGTAAGATCTAAAAGTGTCAGGGGAAAGTTTCTTTGTAACAGGCATCAATATAAAAAAAAAACAAGTCTATGGTAACGGGAGAATACAATGCTTTAAATGCTGTTTGTATTGAAGACATTAGACATTCACATTTACTTTGGCTTTAGAAATAGTACAGACCAGGGACGTAAAATGACCAGGACTAAGTTTTAGGCCAAGCGTCATAAGAGCATCAAGCGCATTTATAGCGGATTACCTAATTATTTCTATTAAAGTAATTATTAGTATTAGTAAATATTGTACTTATTTAGAACAACTTTTACGATGGGATCAACAACGAAATCACAAAAAAAAATCAGCTAACTCATACACACAAGAATATTTACTGTCGGAAAATATGTACATAATTTGTAATATGACCAATGATTGAGCTATATTAGCTCAATCATTGGTCATATAACGATGAGTAGGTAGGTACATTTATATCCTTGATTATATCCGTCGTAAAGAGAACCACTACAGAGTGGTTCTGTACTCGTATATATTAATAGCAAAATAATTGATGCTACAAATTACTTTCTTCTTAAATGATCGTGCAAAGTGTATTAACCTTATGCTATTTTATTTATCATGAAACCAATCTTATATGTACTCCGACCACGAAATCAGATCACACAAGTTTGAAATACAGCAATTAATCACAAAACGCCTCGCCAAATTCCAAACTTATCCAAAACTATTGTGACCGGAATCCAACTGTGCTAACTGAAATCCGAGCAAATTTCCCCCTAATACCATCACGATTATTACAAGATCGGGAAACTTTGGCTAACTTTTGGTATCAATAGCTAAAGTGGCGCTAAAGTAGCCTCGAAGGCTGTATAAGTTTGACAAAGCCCGGATAGCATTGGGACTGGGACTGAATGCTTTTCTTACTACCTTGATATAGTACCTTGGTACTTAGGTTTTTGAAAAGACATTTGTGTCACGAGACTTGGAACGAATTATGCTATTGATTCTAAATACCACGGTACGTAATGCTATACATGTTACGTGGTCTCTAACTATGGGCCTTATTAATAAGCTCCAAGTAGCACAACGAGCTATGGAGAGGGCTATGCTCGGAGTCTCTCTGCGAGATCGAATTAGGAATGAGGAGATACGTAGAAGAACCAAAGTAACCGATATAGCCCAGCTGATTGGCAAGTTGAAATGGCAATGGGCAGGGCATATAGCGCGGAGGACTGATGACCGATGGGGTCGAAAAGTTCTCGAATGGAGACCACGCACCGGCAAGCGCAGTGTAGGACGTGGTGGACGGATGAACTCATTAAGACCGCAGGGTCGCGCTGGATGCAAGCCGCTACTAACCGGTCTTATTGGAGATCTATAGGGGAGGTCTATGTCCAGCAGTGGATGTCCTATGGCTGAAGGAT
This sequence comes from Hypomecis atomaria, assembly GCA_964007245.1. Lineage (NCBI taxonomy): Eukaryota > Metazoa > Arthropoda > Insecta > Lepidoptera > Geometridae > Hypomecis > Hypomecis atomaria. Next base: position 10,399,725 of record OZ023294.1, on the reverse strand, counting down.
GGATGGATGGATAGTGCTATACTGACGTCGCCAAAAAAGTCCGTAAAAATAAATTAGAACAAAGATAAATAAGAAATGAATTCTAGTAAAATGTGAGATAACTGCTTGATATGAGTTTTGGCGGGAACGGTAAAATATCATATTGTCTGTATTGTAAAAAATTATATAGGTAGTGGAATTACTTAAGTAATATGAACTGAATTACGTGCACGAGTGCGGGCAAGTGACATTTTGTGGTGAAACGTGATTTTTCGTGTTGCTCTATAGATTTTTCTAGTTAAGTCTCCACTGATTTACTGAACATATTTTACAATTGTACATATCTACATACCTTGGATTTGACCGAGACTTTCTCTAGGACTTGCTTTACGACTATGATTGTGTAAAAAGATCTGCAGGCCGATTTTCAAATAACATAACTCATAATCGGTTTATAATACATTTTAACGTAAGTAATTTTATATTTATCAATCATTTCTCCAAACGAAATTCACGGAAATAAAAGAAATACTTGCCGCGTTACGTTATGTTTTGTCGACGGATATAATCACGCCCGTTAAGACAAATAATGAAGATTGCAACTAAAGGATTTACTTTCATGGTCATTAAAAAATATTTTTTTTAAATTGACATTGTGTGCGAAAAAAGCTTGATTCTTGCTTAGAAAAGAAGCAATTAAAATAATTAAACCAAGTTTTAGGTAAATATGGTCAGATAGTACTTAGTTATTGTTCTGAGGATCTAACTGTCTCGAATATTAATAATTATTTATTTTTCGCAAAAAATGGCACCACCTACTTCTAGCGTGTACAGAATTCGAATAGTTTGCACGAATCGATGTGACATCCATATACATCATTGTTGATTTATAAAAAACGGCTCAGCCTATTTCGAAATAATTTAAACAGAATCACATCGGAAGTATAGATTAAGAAATAAAAAAGAAATTTAAAAATATCGATGATCATACACAAAAAAACACACAGACGAACATAGTACCTCCCTCCTTCTTTTTGGAAGTCGGTAAAAGTACCTCCTATACGTGAGAAGGTAATAAATGTGGCAACTTCATTACAAGATCTCTTGTCATAATTGTTACATATTAGCTACATATCACCATAGACGAACCTATTGATATCACTATCACTACATAGTATAAAACAAAGTCGCTTTCTCTGTCCTTATGTCCCTATATATGCTTAAATCTTTAGAACTCCGCAACGGATTTTGATGCGGTTTTTTTTAATAGATAGAGTGATTCAAGAGGAAGGTTTTTATGTACAATACACCTGCTTGTGCGAAGGCCGGGACGGGTCGCTAGTTATATAATATATAAAACTAGCAAAATTTACAGTAAAGCCACGAATAATTCCTATAAAATGATATCTTTCTCGCAGACAAAACTAAATTCGTGTGATAAAAGCTGCGATAGTGGTGTCGAGAGATAAGAACGAAATGCTCCGAATTTGTCCAAGTTTTCTAGTGTTATTTGCGTTTTATATCCCCCAAACGGCGTGAACTGCAATGTTCCAAGTAACATTTGCAAGAAACTAAAATATTTGTGTAGTTTTCAGACCGAGACAATTTGGATATAGCGAGTTTTTTTTTACTGTAGGTTATTATTATTTTCCATCAATCGCGCCACACAGCGTATTATTTTACAGGGTATTGTAATGATTTTAATTTTATAGTGCATCCCACACTAGGTTTATCTCAAAGAATTACTTTTTATGATAAACATTTCAAAAGTTCGTCGCGGATGCAGGATTCGAACCTTGCGTCTTCGGATCACTAGCCCGACGCTCTGGACCACTGAGCTAACCCGCTATACTGACTCGCGACGAATTTTGTGAAGTGTTTATCATTTTTTTAACCAACTTATAGCGTTGGCGGCGCCACCTGTGATACCCGTATTAGACAGGTTATCACTCAATTGAAGTTATAAGAACTTCTGTATTGACGAGAGATGGCGCACTGCTAATCAATTAAATGATCATCATTTCATCAACCCGGACATCGCGAAAAAGAAAATAAAATAATTGGGTATTCCGCTGCGGTATTCCGTACATAAAACACTCGTATAAACTTTAATGTATGTTTTATGTAACAGCTGATTTTTTCTTCGATTTCTGGGTTGGTCGCAAAGTAAAAATTGGTTATAACGATGAGTAAGTACAATGATATCCGATAATAAATTTATTGTCAAAAATGCCTTGTATAATGTGCCTGTATGTGCACTCTTTTGTATCGTGTATCAATTTTTGTAGCTACTTCGGTAGCTTCATTACAAATTTATCTAAAATCTAAAACCTTGCCAGCAAACTGCCGTCTCTTATATAATGTAAAACAATGATTCAGTGAAAGACCGCTTTATTACTTCTGGCCTGTAATATCCTACAATTCCCAGATAATAGAGATCTAACGGCGTCGTAGCCAAGATAGGGTAGCTCTGCGCTCAATGTACTAACATTAAGATTAATGCTTCTCAAGCAGTTAGTTTTATCCAACTTCGGCAAAAGAAGGGTTTTAGAAGTCTAAGTATGACGTCATCAAGCGGATTTATTTTATAGCTCCTAGATTAGAGTGCGCTTCACGAAAGAATTCCCTCGCCAATAAATTAAACTAATTTTAACAGATCGGTTAGGCGACGCATTGTAATAGGCTTGTTAACTAAAAAAATGTAATAAGTCAGTCAAATTTATTGTAAAAAAATATTGGACACGTATTTTTTCTTTTGTCAATTTAACAAAAAATTATGAAGATACAGCCCGTTAAAGTTCCGCGTGACGTCACTAACCGGTATCAAATGTATCGATAGTGCCGTCACGAGCCACCACTCTCAAACTTTGACAAGATTTATCTTTGTCACTGATTGTTTTATAGACATAAGAAAAATTATGTGTTCAATTTTTTTTTAAATGTAACTGTCGGACTAATTATGATAATTATTTTTATACCTAGTAAACATCCCTATTTTAATTACTCGTGGACCCGGTAATGGGTCGACCCATGGCACTAGGGATTGATAAAGCAAGTGATAAAGTGTTCAATGTCATAATACTTTGTCAGCACAAAATGTGCCGCAAACCGAGAAAAGGAAAGCCCACAATATGATGACAAAGTCTAGCTAAGTCTACTCTCTTCAAGTCTTCAGCCAGGCTAGTATACGCACCACGACATCGTATCGACGTGTCAAAATGAGACAGTTATAGTGAAGTATAATTATAATTACATGTATACAAAAAATATAAAATATCGTAGTGCGTATGCTAGGCTTGCTGGAGGACCTAACGCAGGACCAGCCCTCTGATACTTTCGAAGACAAGTGACGTTAGCCACCCAACCTAAGTAGTAAGTATACAACTTAGTACAAAAATCAATAGCAAAGGCCCCAGTGTCACTCGAAGTGCCTAAATATAGAAGCAATTACAGCCGTTATGTACAATGTACATATAGGTACGCTAAACCACTTTGTTACATACCTATACCTACTGTACTCGTAATAAAATATTCTAGTAGTCATTAGTTTTTCTATGGAAAACTTTGGATCTAAATGGGATATCGAATTGGTACTTGCTATCGGCAAATATAGTCAGGTGAGACTGCAATGACGTAGCTATTTCAATGTAAGTCAAGAAAATCTTTATTATAATAATATGGAAATTAACTTTTAAAGCCCGTTCACACACAGCGTCCATTTTACTGTTCCGTTTTATCGGATACGATATGTTTCATCGATAGTGTATGGAGTTGTATGAGCGAGTTTACATTTTTTTTGAGTTTGAAACCTGCTACAGACTTTTAATTATGAAACGGAAAACAGTAGTATCTGCTAATGGATACTCGGTTTTCGCACTAAATATATTTAGTTTTTATTAATGTTTGTAAATTAAAAAAAGAAACTTAAAATTTACGCATTACCTACGCATTTTTTCATCGATATGATGTTACCGCCATCTTTACTCTCGTACCAAAGAATATATAATAATACTACGTACTCGTACTATAAAACTGGGGGGCAATTCTGCGGGGCAATTCTGTTAACCGATCTCGTTACTGAGGTGACACGTTCTTGAACCTCTCTCGTTTTTTGACAGTTTTGAGCTTTTAGAACCGTCAGAAAAACGAGATATTCGAGTTTCAAGAACGTTTCACTTCAGTAAAGATATCGGTTAACATAATTGCCCCGCTGTTAGCCAATCTTTTTACTGAAGTGATGCGCTCTTGAACCTCTCTCGTTTTTCTGACAGTTCCGACAGCTCAAAACTGTCAAAAAACGAGACAGGTTGACAGATTGCGTTTAGGAATCCACCAATTGTACCTACCCACATTAGGCCAACGTGGGAGTTATGACCCTATCGCACTTCATGAGTAGTCTACGCTCATAGTGTAGTTTGGCCTTTGTGTACGTAGAACCATTAATTTGTACCATTGATGGTCCAAGTAACACAACTTTATATCCTGTTTGCAGACTAGACTAGACACGGGGGCCAGTCTTTGGATAGGTGACTGTGGGTAGATTTACCACTGAGCGCTGCAGTGGCTAGGTAGCGCGTAGGTACCGGTTATTTTAATCGTTTAACCATGTCAGAAGCCTTCAGGCGGCTTAAAAAATAATTAGTTTCACGCAGGACACCAGAGCTAGCTACCCGGCTTTTACAAACTTAGGTATTTTTAATCATTGAACCTACAATATTTTGATTTCTGACTTACATAAACTTTTGTGAAATAATGTATCTTATCCTAACATCTCAATATTGACTGGTATCTCTGAAAATGTTCCTAACATCCGCAACTTAAGTTTATTCACATTTGAAGTTCGGTCGTCCTTCAGGGTTCTTCCCACCAGTTCTGACAGCTCAAAACTGTCAGAAAAACGAGACAGGTTTAAGAATATGTCACCTTAGCAACGCCATCGGTTGACAGAATAGCCCCGCAGTTAAACATTTATATGAATTGAATATTAAACTACTAGACGACCCGCCCCGGCTTCGCACAGGTGTATTGTACATATAAACCTTCCTCTTGAATCACTCTATCCATTAAAAAAAACCGCATCAAAATCCATTGCGTAGTTTTAAAGATTTAAGCATACAGACAAACAAACAGACAAAAATAGCGACTTTATTTTATACTATGTAAGGATAAGGATATCCCACGTGATATCACGACTTATACGAAAATCCTTGTTGAATTATTTACCCCCATAAAACCTCCATACAATGCTCCCCGTAGTAGACGGTGGGGCATGGCGGCCGTACAAAACTTCCATTAAGCTTATTGCAATCCTGCGAGAGTGAATTTCTAATTACGCCAAGAATTCTGCGCACGTACCAGCGTGAAATAATAGTATGTGGGTGAAGTGCCACTTCGTTCTGTGTAAGTTGCATTACCTACGTAGCGCGTCGTGTACTTTATGAAATTGCTTCACAAGTGCGAAATGTCTGTTGAATTCCTGAGTAAGTAGGTAAAGAGAATAGAATGAGGTGTTTGAAATGGGTGGTTGATATCACTAGATTCTTCTTTGCAATGGCCAATGGGGCCGTAAATATCTCGAATGGAGACCACGTTCTGGCAAAAGCAGCAGAAGATGCCGATCGACAAGGTGGATCGATGATTTAATCGAGACCGCAGGTTCAAGTCTGGTGCAAGCTGAAGATACCTACCTATTGGAAATCCATAGGATAGATTTATGTCCAGCTGTGCATGTCTTACGGCTGATAATTATGATGATGAAGCTTTTCATCACTAAGGTACCTACTTACATATTAGAGAACAAAGTCGCCTTTTTGTGTCTGTTTATGTATCCACTTAGATATTTTAAACTACACAGAAGATATTTTTTTTACTTTGACAAGCAGGACTATAGGGTTATTCAGAAATAGTGTATTAAGCCGAAAGAGGTGATTCAGGCCATCATTATAAACCTTTCTTTTTAGTATGGGGTCAAACCTGACTTCGAGAGAAAAATCAGCTGTTTCAAACGTTTTGTCGATACCGAGTTGTTGATTTTTTCTCGAATTCTGGGTTGTACCCATAGTATAAGTTGTTCATAATGATGGTCGTAATCATCCCCTTTCGGCTTAGTACAGGGCAAACAGATAACCCTGTTTATAATTAGTTCTGATACGAAATAAAATCGGCCAAGTACGAGTCGGACTCGCGCACGGAGGGTTCCGTACTGTATGGGAGCCCCTCTTAAATATTTATTTTATTTTAATTTTATTATTTGCTATTGAAGTGAATATAAAACTAAATATTCTGTGAAAATTTCAAGCATCTACCTGTTACCATCCTTACATAGTATAAAATAAAGTCGCTATTTTCGTTTGTTTATTTGTTTGTTTATTTGTTTGTCTGTATGCTTAAATCTTTAAAACTACGCAACGGATTTTGATGCGGTTTTTTTAATGGATAGAGTGATTCAAGAGGAAGGTTTATATGTATAAAAATTCCCGAAATTCCCACGGGAACGGGCACAACGCGGGTAAAACCGCGGGGCGCTGCTAGTTATTAATATAGAGCGAAAAACGTCTAAAAATACAGGTTTGTTGTATGGGAGCCCCCATTAAATATTTATTTTATGTTGTGAAAATTTCAGCTAATAGTTAATATTAAACAAAGACAAACCTGCAAACCTCACTTTGTTAAAGAAAAAATGCTCACGTTACCATCGATATACATCCTTGAAGTTGTAATGTTTGTCAGAAAAAATCTACATTTATTTAACTTCGATACCAACATCCGCCGCAGCACAAAACTGGCCCTCCCCGTACCTACAATAGAAATGTTCAAATCCAGTCCACAATACCGCTGTGTAAGAATATATAACAAGATACCTGATAAACTGAAAAATATTGCCAAAGATATTGCTTTTAAAAATAAAATTAAAACGAAGCTTTTAGAGAAAGCTTACTATTCCATTCAAGATTTTATGGAAGACGAATGGTAACTTATTAAATAATAATAATTGTAACGTAACACTTAGTATAGTAATATAATAAAATCTAAAATAGCTTGTGTATAGCTTGTGAAATTACTATAGTATATTGCAACTCTATTACCTACTAAATTGTAAATAATTTTATTAAATACCTACATATTATATTATAATTGTTAGACTTAGCATAAATTAGTAATAAGTAATTAAGAGTATTGTTCTCTTGCAGCGCCCTAACGGGGTCTATGTTTTGTACTACAATTAGTTATAGTTGTTATGTACACTACATTGTGCAATAAAGAAGAAATAAATAAAGTATCTGTTGGTGCCTGAAGGAAATAAGCTAGCAATTTAGCGTGAAAACTATTGCTCTTTAAGAGTGCTAGGTGATGTTTGCTGTTTATCATGAATTTAATGATCCAAAATACTAATATTTCGGTGAAGAAAAACAACACGAAGAAACCTATGTAGGTTTCTTCGTGATGTTCTTGGTATGTACCAAGAAGACGAGATAAAGTTGTAGAAGAAATTTGATTGCGTTTAGGAATCCACCAATTGTACCTACCCACATTGGGCCAACGTGGGAGTTATGACCCTATCGCACTTCTTGAGTAGTCTACGCTCATAGTGTAGTTTGGGCTTTGTGTCCGTAGAACCATTAATTTGTTCCATTGATGGTACAAGTAACACAACTTTAGGTATATCCTGTTTGCAGACTAGACTAGACACGGTGGCCAGTCTTTGGATAGGTGACTGTGGGTAGATTTACCACTGAGCGCTGCAGTGGCTCGGATGATACGTTAACTCGTAGGTACCGGCTATTTTTATCGTTTAGCCATGTCAGAAGCCTTCAGGCGGCTTAAAAACGCGGACACCAGAGCTAGCTACCCGGCTTTTACAAACTTAGGTATTTTTAATCATTGAAGTATAGATACCTATACCTACAACATTTTGATTTCTGACTTACATAAACTTTTGTGAAATAATGTATCTTATTAACATTTTAACTACACTTATCAATATTGACTGGCATCTCTGAAAATGTTCCCAACATCCACAACTTAAGTTTATTCACATTTGAAGTTCGGTTGTCCTTCAGGGTTCTTCGGACGTGTCTGGCGGACCCTTATTAAATATTTACCTATCCTTACTCGAACATGAAAGTGGTCCTTTTTATAGAATAAGTATCCTGCTTGTCGCAAACTAAGAGCTACCCAAAGGTACCGCGTGAAAGCCGATTTTGGTTTGATATTATTTTGAGATGTCTTTAATCTTTTACTATAATCTTATAGTAAAAGATTAAAGACATCTATGTATACCTACCTCTAAACATATAAATAAGTGCTTAATCGTCGTTATTTTCTTATATTTCGAATAAGCTCTACGTACGGTCAACAAAATTCAAAAGTTTTAGTACCTAAAGAATATCTTATTTTATTCCGAATTCAGAGTTGGTCCCATGTTTAACGCTCTACTAATATGTGTGATGATAGCTGACGCAACCATGTAAATTGCTATAATTCAAGGGGTTCTCTATATTTTCCGGTAGACTCGTAGGTATACAATGAGTTTCTGCACTAATACATACAAGGTGTATAATTAATAGTACACATGGTGTTGTAAAACTTGCACCTAGCTTGAAAAGTATGCTTGTATTAAAAGTATCCTCATTATGAACAACTTTTACTATGCGTCCAATCCCGAAATCAAGAAAAAAAGCTGTTCCGCACAAAAAGTTTACCGATTGTCGACAAATGAAACTAATTATTATTAATTTTAGCCATTATCGTCCCACTGCAGGGCAAAGGCCTCCCTTCCATCTTCCATTTTTCTCGGTCGAGAGCTTTGGTATTCCATCCACTGCAGTGAGAATCAAGCTCTAAAGAAACTAATTATTTTTGCAATTTCGAGATAAACGCATTGTAAAAGTTGTTGATGAGTATTCACATCTCTTTTAATCCCTGCACTTTGAAAAGCAACTACTTGTATAAATATGCATTTACAATCCTATATTTTCAGTCATATTTCCGCGTTATGTTCATTCTACGACAATAAGCCCACTTTACTTCGAGCAACGCCTCTCGAAATGTTTTGCTTTTAATTTATGGCTTCATAAAACTTTACTGTTTGTGAAGTTTTATTTCGTAATATTTCCCAATGAGAAATGTTATCTGTCCAATTTACTTGGTAACATAACTGCGGAACTTTTTACTGTGAAAGTGTCCCTTGTGACTGCACTGGGCTCAAACGTATCTAAGTCTTATCTACTACTTGCATGTTGCATGGTTCCCCTTTTCAGTAGGTAGGTAGGTACATAAGTCATTTTCATTTTTTATCAATACGAAATGCTTTCAAAAGTTGATAGGTACGATTAGTGTAGTCTTAAGAGTGAACATTCTGTGGTGGACAACAGTGGAGATGTAAAGATGAGAGTGATTATTGGAAAAAATCATATTGCCAGCGTATGTTGGCCATAATTCACCACACTTTATGAAATGAAAATACGTGAAGATCCCGTACTTCGCAGTGAATCAGTTCAATACATGGGCGTGGACAAAAAAGAAGAACGGATGATCTCGTGAAATTTGTTTTTACGGGATTTAAAAAAAATGCTCACAAATAGGTGCACAAATGATTAAGACATCGCGTATCTTAAAAATTGCTGAATTTAGAAACCTCTACATTTTGAAGTCGGCTGAAAATAACAACTTTACTATTAATTATCCTCGATATTATTAGTTAGTAGTTGTCTACCTACATGATCCGACCAACATCACTTGTATACTTGTAAATTTTCTAAATGAAAAATGTTTTGTTCTAAAATTACTTATTGCTAAATGTCTTCTAAATAGAACTTTATTATGTAGGCACATAATCACGGTTATTTTAAGAAAACGCTCAGTCATTTAATTAACCTGAAGTTTCTTGTCACGCAACCAATGTTCGCCAAACGTCCGACACTTGGGTTCATTAGAGCTGTGTGCTTTGTGTATCTTAAAGGCAGGATCATACTACATGCACATATTTTCAATTAAACAAGAAAACAAAAAAAAAATGTGATAAAAAAGAATATATCTCTAAATACTGCTCTGTATGTATAGTGTGTGTCTGTGTGCGTGTGTGTGGATGCTACTTTTTAGGGTTCCGTACCCAAAGGGAAAAACGGGACCCTATTACTAAGACTTCGATGTCCGTCTGTCTGTCACCGGGCTGTATCTAATGAACCATGATAGCTAGGCAGCTGAAATTTTCACAGATGATGTATTTCTGTTGCCGCTATAACAACAAATACTAAAAAGAAAATAAAATAAATATTTATGGGAGGTTCCGTTACAACAAACCTGATTTATAGACGTTTTTCGCTCTATATTAATAATGGTAACAGGTAGATGCTTGAAATTTTCACGGAATATTTAGTTTTATATTCACTACAATAATAAATAATAAAATTAAAATAAAATAAATATTTAAGGGGGGCTCTCATACAGTACGGAACCCTCCGTGCGCGAGTCCGACTCGTACTTGGCCGATTATTTCTCAGCATCGTCATATCTCATATCTGAAAGGGTATTTGTGAGTTTATTGGTTTGTTTCTATTTCACGTAGCAACGAAGCAACGCGATGGATTGACTTGATTTTTGGTACGGTTTGAAAGACGGAAAGTGACATAGGGTACTTTTTATCCCGAAAATAGGTAGGTGCTATGGGATAGCACAAAACTCAAAATATGACTCGGGCGAGGCCGTGGGCAAAGGCTAGTTAGAAAAGCTTGTGTTTGGAAAATATTCGTAGAAGCGACAGGCAGGACACGACGTTTAGGAATACAACGGTAGGTATATATAATTATACATAGGTACATAGCTTGTACCAGCTACTTCTTCAGAATGTGTACCTATCTATATTCTGATCATACCAAAGAATTTATAAAGTTTATGATATTAAACGGTTAAGTCTACTCTTATTTTAAACAGGTAATTAAAACTCTATTAATCATAATACCTATATTGTCTCGCATCTTCCTCCCTACTTCCTTGCACCTTTAAACACGTACTAAGAAAGCAATTATCCCACCAAAATATTTTTATGTATAATGTTACCCAGAGGAGATCGTACAAGCCCTAAGTTCACAAACTCGACTACACGCACCGTAGTCAAAATATGATTGTGACTTCGCCGTTTCGCTAACCTCACATGGACGTAAGGTGAAAATTGATTTACAGTTGAAAAACAATTACAAACGGGATTATCAATTGTCCGGCCTGAAACTATGAATTCATAATATAATGATATCAATAAAAGCTCGATGATACCGAGGTATTGAAGTATCCAGAGTAATGGAGACATTGTGCATTTCAAGAATTCTTGTACAGCACGATCTCCTAGAGCATATAACTACATAGTATAAAACAAACTCGCTTCCCTGTCGGTCTATCCATACCTATGTATGATTATTTCTTTAAAAATAGGTACGCAATAGATTTTGATGCGGTTTTTAAAATAGAGGGTGATTCAAGAGAAAGGTTTATATGAATAATACACCCGTGCGAAGCCAGGGCGGGTCGCTAGTATATCTTATTCTCAATATCTTGTAGCGTCTACTTTTGGAATTCCACAAAAATACGGACAACTTTAACGTGCATGTAACACTCGATTTCGTGCTCTTAATGATCAGCCTGCTCCACTGTATCTTTTCCTTGTTGCATGTTTCGGCTCGCATCTAGTAATCATAAAGTATTCATAAAGTAGTAGTCTTTAAATATTTCCTGTATTAAATTCATATGTGAGTGAAAATATCAGGCCAGCCTCAAATATCGAGTGTTCTCAGCTTTAGGGAGTGGTCCAAACACGATAGCAACTGATAGCTAATCTGTGCCACATGTGGGAATAGTTTAATTAAGTCGGGGAGGCGTCACATGGCGTAATTAGCTTTTGTTCCCGGATTTGCATAAGCGTTGGCGTGATTCCCTAATTGGGTGAGTTTACTAAACAAACGCTTCTCTGTACGTAATAAAAAGCAATCGGTGTGGTGAGAGTCAATCGGTGATATATTTTGGTTATTGCGTAAGTATATAGGCTTTCAGTCTAAATGTATGATTCCGAGGTCCGCTGCAGGCAGCAGCAGCAGGCAGCAGTGCTGCCGCTGCAGTGTTGCCGGTGCAGTGCTGCCTGCCGCGCTGATTCCGAGTACGGCAGCAGTGCCGCGCTGCACGTAGTGATGTTTGCCGTTGTGTTTTCATTCATTTGCAAGATGTCGATTGATGACACTGCAGCGCTGCAGTGCTGCCGCTGCAATGCTTCCGTGCTGCTGCTGCTTAGCTCGGAATGTACTCTCATATAAACTCATAGTAAATGTATGGGGACCAGTAGTGCAGCTGCAGCACTGCTGCCTGCTGCTGCTGCCTGCAGTTGAGACCGGAATCATACCTTAAAACTGCACGGCCTTGCGCTACCACGATTGTTTTAGCTCGTAACAGGAATTATATTAGCGTCGACGCGTTGGCGTGATTTCCTAATTGAGTGCAGTTAATGCGAGAGTTTACTAAACAAACGCTTCTCTGTACGTAATAGCAAGAGTCAATCAGTGATATATTGTTTATTGCGTAGATAGAGTCTTTCAGTCTAAAACTGCACTTCGCTACCACGTTTGCTTTAGCTTGTAAAAGGAATTTGATTTTAACGTTTTACCTGTGTGCATCTAGACAATACGTTCGATAACACGTTGGTAGATACATAAGTTACGATCTGATAAATATTAGTCCAGTTCCATGCAACAAAAACTAGAGTAATAGGTAATCTATGCGATGACGTCACAGGGTGGTACAACATGGTGTAGTTAATAAAGCAACGGCTCTGAGGTGATTAGCAGCTGGTGTGGGAGCCTCTGCCCCCGAGGTAATGTTGCCAGGATATTAGATACTCTGCTGTGACCCGAGCTGAATTATTGCTGATTTATGATGCGGGAAAAAATGTGTGATTAGATTATTCGACTCGTATTTTTTTTATGTATAATACCACGCATAACTTTTTTCATAGTAGTCCGATTTCAATAATGTTAAGAATATGCTTTGAGATTAGTCCCATAAATCAACAATAATGTGAAAAATGCTACATCGATCCGTGCGAAATATTCGCGAATTCTGTACACGGGTGAAGTCGGTCATGCTATTTTTTGCAAAAAATAATTATTTTAGAGCTAATGGATTGGACTAATGGGAACAAACATAATTTTATTATATGATCAAACAAACTTCTTGGAAATGAAGTTAGATCTTAATTTTGCTATGTGAGACGAAGAAGTTTAAACTTCGAATGCTTCGAGCAAATATCTATAGAAACACAATCGTGCAAAAAAAGTGTCTGAGCTAAAACTCTCCTCAAGCTACGTAGTTGGCAGGCTTTTTAGTTAGTCGTAAGGCGATTGCAAGCCGACTACAACGCTGCGCGATGCCAAAGTGCTCGGTTACAAATACTAATTAGGTGACATAACGTCGAGATTCGAGAAAACGGGTCATTGTGAATTATTTAATGTAAATATCTAAGTTGTGTTAGGTTTTAAGTATTTTAACGGTATTTGTTTTTTAATAATAAGTATTTAATTTGACTCTGATATTAATCGATTATTTATTTTGATTTGGAGACTTTGATTTGACTACCTAGTCGGTTGAAGGACTACCCGACTTAAAATTGGAAGGGGAAAAAGCATGGCCGTAGAGGAGCGAAAGAAAGTCGGCAGTCTGTTCCTGTTCGGTGAAACGGTGCGATGTGCACCTCCAGTGTTTACACTGTTACTCTGCCCAAATTCATATAAGTTATATAAGTGAGATATGGTTTATAAGTGAAGTTTAAAGGAAGTACGAAGTGAAACAATAAACCAATGATTTCAAGGATATGGACTTTTTCTTACAATCAGAAGTGCCAAGACCAACGTGCCACATGCGGATCATGGTCAACGCGGAGTAACCGAGCCTGAGTATACTCCGTCTGCAGAGCTAACTGTGAGTTTGTTCCTTTATGATATCTACGAAGTCAAGAGCTCTTTTATGCCTAACAAACTACATAATCATCGACAGCTGGCTGTAGGCAAAGGTCCCATACCTTTGTCTATCGGCGCTTAATAAAAGTGAAGGCATAATAGCATTATATAATAGCGTATTTGACATAACTGTCAGAAATAAATTCATACACATACAATTACAGTATTAAGTAGCGGGTACTTTAAAATGTTAAGTGCACCTTCAAAAAATACATCTTGGACCCTTTAGCTGGCTCTTGCAATTTTTGCAGATGGTTAAATAAATGTAAATGTAATTTATAAATACTCACTCGGAAAAAGTTTTTAAAATAACAAGATCTATAACCTGTAAAAAAAATGTACGCAGTAATCTATTGCAGTATTTTATGTTTGTACAAATTTGATTCATGGGTAATTATCATTATAATTAAACAAAAAATAACAAAGAACGTTAAAGTTCCAATCTACCTGCAAGTATTAGATATGTGACAAAATCAACTAGGATTGTATTATATTTTTGAATCTGTGAATTTTAGTGCAAAATTGATAGATTAAATAATAATACAACTACTTTACTGTGCTGGAACTAATTCAACCTTTTATTTCCGAAATGGAACATCGGGTAAGGAAAAATCGTCTCATAATTGTAGTTGTTCAGCAGACGTCTTCAGAGTGTTCATATTTGCCAATTAATATTGATTCTTTGTCCCCTTTGAGATTTCGCGTAATTTAGATTGACAGTATAAGATGAATATATGCGTTCCAATTTTCTTATTATAGATCTAAGATTTTATTTGAATAATTTCATTTCATACAATTTATATGGGTATCTACATTGACAAATAGCGTATGATAGCATACAATCGTAACCGACATTGCTCACAGTGGTATATGAGGGAAAATAATTATTTCTAGTTACCTACAAATTCGTAATAAAAATAGTAATTTACGTATTAAAGATGCATATTCCATTTTAATTTTAGTAGACTTGATAACTTAAAATTGAAAATGCGTTTTATTGATATTGATGAAAGAATGGGGAAATAACGCTTATACATAATCATATCTTTATCAGATAAATAATTGCCATTGATAATTTATTGTAGTTGGAGTGTACTGTACAGCTTTTTAATAGTCCTATGCTGAACGACGGGCTTTGAGATGAAAAGTGATTAAAATAATTTATAAATATTGATTATATCAAAATCGAATAAGAAAAGACAAGATCCGTGGAAGAGATAAAGCTACCAAATATAGCTCTATAGGTTGACTAATTGCAGTGGACGTCATAAGGCTTTGATAATGTAAATAATTTTTATTCATGGAACCGTTTAATTACAATGAAAAAAGTGGACTTGCATTCAGTTTTGTTTACCTCAACATTCTAATGGTTAAGACCAAAACTTTGATCGTACACACTTAAATCTATTTTTAATTGAGTTTACTCTCTGCAAAAAAAAACAAGTTGCAAATACTTGATTTTGCAATCATCTTGGTATCCACCGTCCAGTGTTATACAACCTCAGCAGACTTATAAAAAGACTTCGCATAATTATGTCTTATTCATTTTGGCCTTTGTTTAATTAAACTCCAAAACAGGGTGAGTTTTCTTGAGAAATCATTGAGAAAAGAAATGTGTGTTTGACAACAGCAAAAAAAGAGCTTTCATTCACAACAGTATGCCAAAATGTATTAACTGATATTCATGGTATGAGTAGGTAGCTACTCGGATAATTCAAATTCGAAAAATAATAGTAATGAATGATTTAGTGGTTTAAAAATTTATAAGTTTGAAATAAATAAGTATCTATAATTGTATTACAGAAACATAAAACAAATAACTGTAAGCAGAATCATTAGCATTGGGATAAATTAGTGTATTTTATTACAATAACGACAAAATACATTATGTTGGGAAAAATATATAATGAAATTATATTTTATAGATAGCACCATATTCAATGTAAATCATGACGTGACATATACCATGAGTAGTAGTCAAAGGGAACACTTCTAACTATACCTAGTTGTGAAATTCTAATAAGTATCAGGGATCAGTTTATAAGATAAGAGGAAAACCTAAATCTTCGTCAAAATAAACGGGTACCTAATCAATCAATCAATTCTTGATTTGTGGCTTCTGGGGTACCTAATGAGTGTGAAGCCTTGAATAATGTTGTCAAACTGAAGAAAATTTGATCACCTACCTACATTTGTGAAAGTAAACATAAAGTAACATTATACACTAGTGAGTCTATTTAAGGTCCATGTACACCAGATACAAAACTATAATTGGACGAGATTGTTTTGCTAAAAGCTCATATAGCTATAAATTGGATAATACAAATATCACAGGATTCACAAGATAGAAAAGATCATAGGCAGCAAATGCTTCAGCAACTTTGCCGCGAGTTATGATAGATAATTTTATTTATTGCATAATAGCAATGATTACAAGTCTACATTAATGAATAATACATACCTATACCGTGTAAAAAAAAGGGAAATTCAATGCGTACCTACGTTAGGAAGGCTATGCAAGTTTTTTGATATTAATATTCGATAACTGACATTATCACAGTAATGTTTAACTTTGTTCATATTCGTTACTGTTATTTTCTCACTTGATTATGGAAAAACATTATATTAAATTGATACACATACATTTAAGGGTCACAATTCATATTTAATGAGTTTGATTCCAAACATTGCAAGAATATACTAGCATTCACACTTGTTCGTACAGATTTTGACTAGTTTTGTTTAATTGGCATGGAAAATCGCAAACTATGATTATCGGGTCGTTTCATTTGGTTCAAGGCAATTTTTTTAATATAAAATATCAATATATTCATATTATGTGTATAGAAGCTATATAATATGGATCAGATTAAAAAAAAACACCGTTTAGTTATGAAAATAAGTACAAAATTTATAAAAGAAATTAATCATGTTTGTAACTATAACTAAACGTATCTAATCTGGGTGAAATTGTTGTAATAACGATGGAGCAGTGTCACCCTATTGACTAGTATTGATCATAATGTTCAGTACGACGTTGTCCCTCACGGCGTTATTTGATGAGGGATACAATTAATAAATATAGCACTTGCACTTGCTTGAAAGATAACTTTACCTACCTAAAGTGTCTCTGCAGGTTTAATATTAAAAAAAAAGTTAATATTTGATTCAGGGGAATACAATGGAGATTTAAATTAAATTAAACAGTTAAATGAACCATTAATGTGATGATTTGAATGTTCAAATAAGTAATAGTCCTCTAAATTTAAAAAAGGAAGGGATGCAATACTTGAATTGACTGCACGTCGATACTTCAGGCTACAGATGAGTATTCTGTGAGAATTGCTGCACAGCCTACACATAATAACTTAACTATAGATAAAGATACCAATATTTTAGTTATGGCAGTTTCAAATATTCCAGTAACTTTATTGGAATATTGCCAGTATTTTATGAAATATTTATAGAATATAAGTAACAAACAAGTTACAAGAAATAACTAGACATTCTTATACTAGTCAGTGTCAATGGATTCACGAAAAATTTGTGATTATGTTTTCAGTTGAATAAACAAAATTTAATTCATCAAATAAAATCGATGAATTTGCAAAACATTGTTTTGTCTGTATATAATAACATCGTGTAAATTATTTTCATGGTAATTATTGATGTTGCCATGATTTGAATATTACTGTGAACTTCACATAATATTAAAGGAAAGCAAATTTATGCTGCTTACTGTGTCAGTGCAACAAAATAAATAGTCTTTGTTCTTCAAAATATACACACCTAATCAATGTGTAAATTATGGTAGCTACACAAAGATTTAAACTTCCACAGTGACTGGATAGATATCTTCATGTTTTGCAACGTAAAATTAAGTACCTAACAGTAATCCATACTAAAGTTGGCACTTTATAATGTTGCAGTGAATTTATAAAGCGCATTAATTGAGTAAATAGGTAATCAAAGAAAATTTAGAGCAGTGGCTTAATTATATGAAATGCAAAAATAGAACTGGTTTGCATTTTGGTTGTAATTTACAACTATGATTAGCGTCATAATTTGAATATCATTTTGAATTTCATGTTGTAATGGCATTACAGTATCTCATGGAACAAAATGCAGTTTTAATGGTATGTTAATTTTGTTCACAGATATTCCTGATACGAGAATGGAACAGGCTCGTATCACACATATAGTTTCATATTGGTAATTCAAGAATGGAATAGGCTTGCAATATGAATAGTTTTCAACCGTATGAATGGAATGGGCATACAGTTTAAAAAAAAAAAACTAAAATGGGTCTGCGGAAACGGAATGGATCACGCAGCAATGGATAAATAAATAACAATTTTATTCAAGTATAACAGACTCAACATTTAAAAAAAAACTTGTTATCAGCGACAATAGCGGCTGGGAGACACGGCGCGGCCGGGCGATATAGTTCTTCTGTGCGGGCAGCTGAAACGGGTAAAACGGTTTTGGGCGCGGCTGAAACAATACAGTGCCGCCAGGCGATAGCGTGTGACTAAGGGACACGACGCGGTTGGGCATCTGGAGCAGTTGGGTACCTGGAGCAGCTGGGTGGTGCCTGGAGCTGCTGGATGGTGCTTGGAGCAGCTGGATGGTGCCTGGAGCAGCTGAGTGGTGCCTGGAGCAGCTGGGCGCCTCGAGCAGCGGAGCGCCTCCAACAAGCTGGGCGCCTACAACGAGATGGGTGCCTCCAACAAGCTGGGCGCCTCCAACAAGCTGGGCGCCTCCAACAAGATGGGTGCCTCCAACAAGCTGGGCGCCTACAACAAGCTGGGCACCTCCAACAAGATCTAGCAGCTGGGTGCCTGTAGCAACTGGGCGCCTGTGACAGCTGGCGCCTGTGACAGCTGGCGCCTGTGACAGCTGGCGCCTGTGGCAGCTGGCGCCTGTGGCAGCTGGCGCCTGTGGCAGCTGGCGCCTGTGGCAGCTGGCGCCTGTGGCAGCTGGCGCCTGTGGCAGCTGGCGTCTGTGGCAGCTGGCGTCTGTGGCAGCCGGCGCCTGTGGCAGCTGGCGCCTGTGGCAGCTGGCGCCTGTGGCAGCTGGTGCCTGAGGCAGCTGTGCGTCGATGGCCGGCGGTCATCGGGGCGCCAAAGCGCCACAGCGCTCCAAACAACATCCGAATGTCGCACGGTGACTCACCTCACCGTAGACGGCATTTGGTCTCGACCAGCAAATCACGCGCCGAAACATACAAAAAGTGATTCCAAAAGTGATACCAAAAGTGAAACCAAAAGTAATACCAAAAGTGATACCAAAAGTGCTACCAAAAAGTGATACAAAACGTGATAAAAAGAGTGATACAAAAGTGATGAAATTAGCGAAAGCAATTTTACTAAAAACATTTAAAAATACATACTTAAAGATCTATATTTTATAAGAACGAAATTGCTTTGCATTGCGAATTGATTGCAGCCATATGAATGGAATTGGAATACGGTTAGTAAGAAAAAATATATGTATGTTTGTTGCGATAAAGAAATGGAATACGGAGCAACACAATTGATTTATTTATAAATAATTTGATTGATTCGCAATGTAGAAGTAACCAAATACAGTGTATTGATAAAATATAAGTTTTTCAAATATAACTTGTATTAAAATGTTATATTTTCACCGTTACATCGATCGATTAATTATAAAATATATATTATAAGAATGGAATTACTTTGTATTGCAAATCAATTTCTAACAAATGAATGAAATTTAAATACGGCGAGTAAGAAAAAGAAATGTTTGCCGCGATAAAGGAATGGAAAACGCAGCAACATAATTGATTTTACCTATAAATTATTTTCAAAGATATTCGATTTGCAATGTAAAAGTAACTAAAAACACTGTATGGATGTAAGTTTTTCAATATGATTTGACAGTTTCTGTATATAAGTTTGATGTTTTTCACCATTTAAAGTAGACTAAACTCATTGTCATGGTTTTGTTTTCATCAGTTGCATCTTTCTTTCGCTTTTGACTGGCCATGTGTTAGGTTCTCCTGGCAACGTGCATGAGGACATGCACGGGGTCAGGACGGACGAGTGTTAGGTTTTAAGTATTTTAACGGTATTTGTTTTTTAATAATAAGTATTTAATTTGACTCTGATATTAATCGATTATTTATTTTGATTTGGAGACTTTGATTTGACTACCTAGTCGGTTGAAGGACTACCCGACTTAAAATTGGAAGGGGAAAAAGCATGGCCGTAGAGGAGCGAAAGAAAGTCGGCAGTCTGTTCCTGTTCGGTGAAACGGTGCGATGTGCACCTCCAGTGTTTACACTGTTACTCTGCCCAAATTCATATAAGTTATATAAGTGAGATATGGTTTATAAGTGAAGTTTAAAGGAAGTACGAAGTGAAACAATAAACCAATGATTTCAAGGATATGGACTTTTTCTTACAGTTGGTATGTGTGACGGCGCTTTCACATTTTTTTACTACTTTCACTTATGGACTGTGGCTCTGCAGATATTTGCGCGAAGTTCGAATGTCATACCTATAGCAATAAACACGTGACAAGACTGTGTAGTATGTATTTCTCGAGAAAAAATTCTAAGTCAATGGTATTTCTAGTATTCTAGACGACGTGACGGACAAATACTTGAATATCATTGTACTCATCATTATGGCTAAGTTTTGTTCAGGGCAACGCGTTTCTGTCTGTTCACCCTGTGTGTGGAAGTCCAAGTACTTACGCTGCGCTTGTTGGACGTGGTCTCCGCTCGAGAACTTCTCGACCCCATCGGTCATGAAGCCTTTGTGCTATGTGCCCTGTCCACTACCATTTTAACTTGCCAATTCTATGTACCATGTCGGTAACCTTGGTTCTTCTACGGATCTTCGTGCATAACCTCCTATGAGGTTTCCGTCACCGATTCAGTTATAAATTGACTCCTACTTGACTACTGTGAGAAATTAAAATATAATAATGTAAATGAAATGTTTGTGAGACCACATCAGAACAAATCTTTGAATGTAGAGCACAAGTGCCCAAAATATTGCTTATCAATTTTGTACCTACGCACTCAGACCAAATAAAAAAATAAAGACAGAATGTTGTAAACAAAACAAGTGAGGCCGGCAAAACTACGCCTCGCCGTGTACAGACACAATTACACACACACACACGTACAAGGAAATTACGCCTTGGATTGTCAGTCCAACTATGGCGGCACAACACCGACGCACTCACCACATGTATAGAAAACTGGCCTTACTTGTCTGTTCACGACGTTCTTTCTTGATTTTTTATTTGATCTGAGCCTACGCACATCGAGCCGTGGTGGTCTTGTGGTAATGACATCCGCCTTACAATCGTGAGGTCGTGGGTTCGAATCCCGGCCCCGTACCAATGAATTCCTTGGAATTTATGTGCGGAATTTCACATCACTGGCTTTTCGGTGAAGGAAAACATCGTGAGGCAACCTGCATCCGTCCGTAGAAGAAATTCGATGTCGTATGTGAATCCACCAACTCGCACTGGGCCAGCGTGGTGGATTTGGCCCAAACACCCTTCGTGGGTAGGCCTACGTCCTGCTACTATTAAAAAGGCTGGTACGGTACGCACATACAATAGCATAAATGCCTACAACCAATTTGATTACTCTTCAGTTTCTCATATTGTTTGTTAATAATTAAGTAGCTGATAATCCTTAATATGTATTATGATGTTGTTTGTAAATCTATTAATGTATCAATATCGTAATTAGCGCATCAATAATGTTAACCAACCAGAAATTACTCTCAGTAGTCACTAGTCAGGCGATATTATCTCTCTGTACTAAATACCTATTCCGGTTAAATTATTAATTCAAAGATGCCATGTTTTGGCATCGTGTTACAAACTAACTTGAAAGGGTTTAATTTGAAACTTGAAAGCTTCCTGGATCCGACACGTGGATGTGTAACGAAATTTGTTACGTGGCACCAGCTTTCCGAGATAATACTGTTAAAATACTGTTGTACATATTTTCTTTAAGTATTTATTTAAAACATTCAGTGGTTTTGAAGCAGCTATAGTAGATTAATAAATAAATAGGTTCTGAAAAATTCCATAGAACAATAGTAATTGAGCGCGCCTAGTATTATTGACTGTGTAATAGTTCAAACCTTATCTCAAGTCATACACGCTATTACGTACCTTAAGATCCATCTTGTAACTTTAATTCATTGGCAAGGTACTTAATAATTAATTTTTCATATATGTCGTACAATCTCAACGTAAAATAAGTCATTATTATCTTAACACAATCTCGAGGGCTGTGGTAGGTCGAAAATGTTGTATGAAACACCCTAGGGAGTAAAGTGATTTATGTTTGGAACGTCTAATTAACCTCTACCTCAACCTCTTCGATGTCTCTATCAGTTCGATTTTATAGAATAAACCTCTTTGCAATGGCCGTGTTAGGCCATGATAATCGAGCTGACCATGGTGTTATGTTTTTCACGTAGCAGGTATAATTTATATTCTCTGTTTATTACTGACTAGATGCCACACGTTAGATACGGATGTAATCCTAATAACTATTCACAATATCTTCAATTTGGTTATGATGGTAAAAACACAATCAATTATTTTCAAATACCTACCTTTTCTTCTCTTCTTGTGTTTATCACAATTAACAATTATCCTTCCTTCGTTCCAATTATCCTTGTCTTCGTTCTTGAATACAAAATCACTGTTGTCGTTTTTGTTGACTACGATTCAGCATCGTTTGCACTTTTTTTTGGTAAAATAAAAAACGTGACTGATCGGCGAGGCACTAAAACACTGAATGATTACCCCACAGAGAATAACGCGCACTTACTGCGCCTACCCACAAAGAAAAAAAAACAGACTCTTTCAGTCTTATTCCAAAAAAGTTCATTAGTACCAGGTTTAGGCCCAGCCTAGCAGATCCACAGTTGTTACTGTATTCAAGTTAATCCAAGGATTACAATACGTGCCTATTACAAATCAAGGACTAACCTAAGATCAGATAAACCATTGATAGTCCATGGTTTGAGCGATAGCCACAGATAAAAAGTAGAAATAACAATCATTCATTCGTTCTTGCAAGTTTAAATCTTTTTAAAACACACTTCAAATGCTGTAATAATTGCGTCTTAATGCATAAATATATTCAAATTGTTGTTTATTTAAGTATCCATCGAATATAAAAACTTAGAGTCTGGCCAACGAAAGCTGTCCAAGAAAAAAGGCAGGAATTTTAAAAAATCAAGAGCTGTTAGCTTGTTTTCTAGAACCGCTCAGCTGATCTCCATGAAATTTAGCATGCACGTAGTTTATGAACTATGTAGTTTATGAACTACGTGCATCGTAGCATCGTATCGTACTCGGGTATAACAACACCCTCGCTCGGGAGTTAATTGTAGAGTCCCTCGCTACGCTCAGGGTCCAAAATGTCGCCCTTGATGTAAGAGACGACATGGATCTCTTGGTACATAATCTACTATTTATTATCAACCCTGGATAAAATTCTGTTACTGCTGATCATAGGCCTCTTCTGATTCCAAGAAGTTTTTGTAAGCCTATCTAATTGATCCAACTTATAAACAATTAAATGTAAGTGGACAGACTTTACAAAACTTTGAAAATATCTTTAAACAAAAAAAATGCCAAGTCGATTGAAAATAATATGAAGAACTCTCTGAAGACAAACATCTAACTTCACGACGTTTTTGGTAAGGTACCTCTCGAAGATTAAAATAAGTTCAGTAATAAACTGAGATTTTAACCATTTCGGAAATTGTTTTTGATTGATTTGAAATTCCTTGCATGGATGAATTTTGCATACCTACCCAGGATTTTTTATCCAAACATGTTTATGTAATACATCCATGATACCTAACTATTTGTTTCATGTTAGCATATTCAAACCAAAAAGAAAAATGTACCTCTGTGAGTAACTGTAACAGCCTTTTTAATAGTCCACTGCTGGACGTAGGCCTACCCACGAAGTGTGATTGGGCCATATCCGCCACGCTGGCCCAATGCGGGTTGGTGGATCACACACGCCATCGAATTTCTTCTCTGGACGTATGCAGGTTGCCTCACGATGTTTTCCTTCACCGAAAAGACAGTGGTGTTAGATTCCGTACACAAAATCCTCTGTGAGTACTCAGGTATAACTGCTAAACCATTCGAGTGCGATTTGCATATAACATGCATACAGTCAGCATTCAGCGAAATCGCTTAGCTAGGGTTACCATATAACATGATTTGTTTATTAGTTTATTCTCAGTATTATCGCCCGATGTTTCGTTTTCAAGATTCTGACGATTCACAACTTCTGTTGTTCCCCAACTGTCCCCAACGCATACTTTGACATGACATCATCTGTGACAGTAACGCGCAATAATACAAAATATCCTATATGCGAGACTTCTGAGCAGGAACACACATAACATCCTCACATCGAATAAGAATAAAAATCGGCCAAGTGCGAGTCGGACTCGCGCATGAAGTGTTCCATACCGTGTTGGAGCCCCGTACCCTCTAACCCCATTTCTCTTGTCATTATTAATAGCGAGCAAAACACTCCTAAAATCACGTTTGTTGTATAGGAGCCCTTAAATATTTACTTTATTATGTTTTTAGTTATTGTTGTTATAGCGGCAACAGAAATACATTATCTGTGAAAATTTCAGCTTTCTAGCTATAACGGCTTATGAGAAACAGCCTGGAGACAGACGGACAGACGGACAGCGGAGTCTTGGTAATAGGGTCCCGTTTTTACCCTTTGGGTACGGAACGACACCTGTTAGGGTCTACGGGGACTTTATTTTCTTTTGACTGAGATTTCGACTGCTGGGAACTACTTTCACGAACTTTAAAAATTGCTATAAATCTTCTTAAATTGTTCTTCATTGGAAACCAGCCTTTTTGTCGAAATTTCAATTTTTTATTTGCTAGCCCTAGATGCCCTAGACATAGCTGCCCTCATTGCATAGTTAGTGTTTGCTGGGACGAGTTGTATCAAAGGCATTTGCCTTAGTGCCATTGTCGTTTGCTGTTTGCTGTTCTGTGGTTTCACAAAGTGGTGTACCTACCAGTGATTACATATTCGGTGTTATCTTGTCATTACAATGGCAGGACAATTCAACGGTCTTTATTTATACTAAGCGCCACACAATTCGGCGGATGAGAAGTTAGCCGCAGATTAAACTTCGCCGTGATTCACTATCTATTGCACATGTGTGCACAATTCCGACGCCGCGTGTCGTAGTGGTGAGCACGGGCGTAGGGAGCGCGCGGAAGGCATGAGGTTAGCGGGCTGTCTCACTGGGAGCCAGAGAGACTCACGCCGGGGCACACGCGCATAGGTACCTATATTTCGGCCTTTAACTTTTGGATAACTTCCCATCCACCGATTTGTGTGGCGCTTAATATACAGCTTTTTGACTAGCAGAAACAAAATTAAAAGATCATACATAAAATGATAGTTACAACTTGCTTGTAAAGATATTATTGTTTTTTTTTTGTAATACGTTTTTGGATCCTTTTGCAATGCACCAACCAATTGAAGTTTGGAACATATTGTTCTGGTTTTCATAACGGGTAGACAGTACTTACCCTCCGTCTCTTGATGTTTGTTCTGTGGATACACCCGTATAAATAAAATACGCGCATAAATAGTAAAGATGTTTTCGATGGAACCGCGCCCTTAGGAAGACTAGGCTAAAAGGCACAATACACCTACGCTAAAATGTAAACTGGTTCAACCAATCAACTCGAGCTTCGATGTAAATTTCATCGATCTGTTCTAATGGATTTTAAATTGCATGGAAAAGCTTTGTTGATTGTTACTTTCTTCGTGGACTCTGATGGCTTTATCGATTAGCTACTTACGTAGAGTAACAATGCTTCATTATTTTTACATCGGGTGCCCAAGAATGAGGATAATGTCTTTAAGAAGAATGCAATATTTTAGTCGCAGAGTAGAAATGCCGCCCGATAGATACGAGTATGATCTCAGAATAATGAAAAGTGATAGAAGTATTGCTAAATTTTACTCAAATTAAAACTACGTTACATCTTGTTCATATCTGGTTATACAGCGTAGGTACGCGAGAGTGAGTGGAACAAAAAAAAACGTAATGTCTATCGCATACGTCGAAATCATCAGTTGGAATGTCAAAATAGTTAAAATTTGGTTCCACTTGGTCGTTTGTCTTTTTCGGTGAACCCTCTCGTTTCAGTAGGAAGGTTCAAATCTGTGATCATTATACCTTCCTACTTTTACCTTTTTGAATTTGGACACCCGAGGTAACTCAATGCTATAGTTATAGTTTGTGAAACCCTTCGAAATTACGTAAGTTCGGGTGTATGTGTATCTTTTTCTAACACCTTTTAAATTTCATATTTAAAATGGGACAAAGTGATGTAGTACGGTTTCTATTACTATAGTTCTTATTCTAATACATATCTGACGGTCGTGAAAAAGTTGAGCTATAATCGCTCTCATGCCTTCAACAGCTGATCGCGGCGGAAACTTCGAACGCTAAGGGCATTTGAAGAAAATACCAGTTACACTGGCTGAACAAGCGCTCGACTTTGCCTACGATTCGATTTAAAAATTGATGTCTTCGCCACGTGCTAGGCTCTAGCGACAACGTGTGAGTTCACCCTTGGAGAGGAAAAAAAAGGGGACGCAGCCCGATGAAATGGTCAGACCGGATGGATGGCTAACTAATGCAACGGGCATAAAAATCTTAGAACCCTACGCCACGTCGAAGACCGGAACCAGTGCAAGCGGCTTTCCGTCACATACTTAGCCACTACGCGATGCCCAGCATTCTAGCTAGTTAGGTTCCATGGCTCGAGATGCGCATCACATCTTGTGATACCGAGTAATGCTTCCCTAACTATACAAGTTTTTAGAATACAAAAAGGCCCATTTCCTATCATCAATCAACCGCAAAAGATCTACATACAATAATTATGATTATATATCACGGAGAGCAAATGGATTAATTCATCACGGGATAGCCTGCGCCGATGCAGTGGCGTCCCGGAAACTAATTAATAAAATGGATGTGTGGTTGCAAGGCCGAAGACGTACTTTTAACCGAATTCTAAAAAGGAGGAGGTTCTATGTTCGTCTGTTTGTATTTTTTTGTATGTTCATCAATAATTTCGGCAATCGTGAACCGTCTCGAAAATTCTTTTTTCGTTTGAAAAGGTATACTCCCGAAGTTGTGCCAGTTAAATTTTACAGAAACCGGCTGAAGCGTTTTTGAAAAATCAACAATTATGTATTTAGGGTTGTCCGTGACCCTGTCCGTCCGCCCGTCCGTCCGACAGTATGTCATCAGGCTATATCTCAAGCACCGTGATACTCGTAGCGAGACAGTTGAAACTTTCACATAAATGTATTTTTATTCAGATGACGTTTGAAACGGGGCTAAAGGGGCTCCCATACAGTATGGAACCTTTCGTGCACGAGTCCGACTCGCATTTGGCCGATTTTTTTATTCAATTTGGTGACGAATCCAGCATTCAAGCAATAAATACCAACTACCCTCATTTGATGTAAGTATGCCTAGGTCAGCGTCAAAGGGAATTTTTACTCTAAGTGTTTAAAACCGTGGATAGCACACATCACTATATTTGTCTGCTTTCCTGTAATAAGTCGAAAGGGAGTGATTAAAACCATCATTATCAAA
Organism: Hypomecis atomaria; assembly: GCA_964007245.1. NCBI lineage: Eukaryota > Metazoa > Arthropoda > Insecta > Lepidoptera > Geometridae > Hypomecis > Hypomecis atomaria. Next base: position 10,372,055 of record OZ023294.1, on the reverse strand, counting down.
AAATTTTACTAAGGGGCCAAGGCGGAATTCGTAATAAAAATCAGCTGTTCCATACAAAATTGCAACTCGGAATATCAGATCTCTAAATCTATTATGGAACAGTGATTTTTTTCTCGAATTTAGGGCTGGCCTCAGAGTAAAACTTGTTCTTAATGATGGTCTGTATCACCTCCTTTCGGCTTAGTATTCTAGTTTTGGATAACCCTGTATCTAATTATATTATTACTTCTAGAAAATATTAATATAAACAGATAAGTAGGTACTGAGTTTTTGATAGTATAGGTAGGATAAGTACTTATCAATCGACCCCCATGACCCTTATATCATATTTCTTCCACGTAGATAAACGTACTTGCAAATAACAGATTTTTTGGGATACCTATTGCTGTTTCAATATCAGTGGAACCGTAATATTATCTCAATAGCAGTTACACAAGTACGCAGTGTAGTCGTGCACAATGGCAGTCGCACAAAGTTCCTATTTATTCATTTATTTAAGTTTATTTTTGATGAACGTAAGTACCTAAAACCGAATCACACTTTTTGGCGGTTGGGATGAGCAACTTCACTTAACAGCACGTCACAGCCGCCAAGTTGTATGATTCGGAATAGAGCAGACTGTAGTGTAGAACTTTTTTTTATCAAACATGTTTTCAAGGTTAGTTTTCTATGCTTAAAATTGTTCTTATTAATGAGTACAATATTTCAAAGTAGTTGTTAATACGCCTGAGAGGTTTTAATATTATCAGTATACAAGTCTTCTGGACAACATTGCAGGATATAAAGAGTTCTACCTTCGCCTCGCCCGTCAACCAGCCGCCTGCGCTAAATCACCTGGAGAACCTGACCGTAATTGCTGGCAAGCTATTCAGGTAACTATCCATCCATACAATTGAACTAAGAGCTATTTTTGTGATAAAAGTTTCCAAAATTTGTCGCAAACCGCATGACTTGAACCTGTGTCTTTCGGATCACTGGCCTGACGCTCTACTAACTGAGCAAGTTCGCCTCCTGACGAGCGTTTGGCGTAGGCACGTCAAAAGAGAATAGTCATGATGACTTAAAAAATAGTCCGTCAGATAGACTATTATGAGCTGAGTTGGGATCGGTTTTCGTGGCATACCGCGAGCACTTGCTGCATAACTACTGTTTCTCATGTTTGTCGTTTGCTCGTTTTTTCTTCTTTTTGTTATTAGCTGTGATTGTTCATGTATGTCACGAAATAAACGTTCTTTCGTTCTTTATTAAATAATTATTAGACCCGTATTTTTTCTTTTGTCAATGAACAAAAAATGATGCAGATATAGCCTGCTAAAGTTCCGCGTGACGTCACAAGTGCCATACAAATGTATGGATTTCTGTAAGAGAGATGACGTCACGAGCCGCACTCCCAAACTTTGACAAGGTTTATCTTTGTCATTTGTTGTTTAACTGACAAAAGAAGAAATACGTGACCTATATTTTTGATTATCTAACTTACTACGCTAATATAATAATGATTTTTTTACCCAGTAAAAGTAAGTAAGTTCGTATAGGCCGGGTGGCTAGCCCAGGTGTCAGAGTTTTTAGGCCGCCTGAAGGCCTCTGACATGGCTAAGCGGTTAAAACAACCGGGGCCTACAATTTAACGTGTCATCCGAGCCACGGTAGCGCTCAGTTGTAAATGCCACCCGCGGTCACCCATCCGAAGACTGACCGCGGGTGGCATTTTTTTACCCAGTCATCGTGCCTGTTACGTATGCAAAAATATTTCGAGCTTAGGCCATTACCTTGTACAGTATTCAAATACTTGTTTTGGAAATTGATTTTGCTAATATTTTCTTTCACAACAATCATCATATTTTCGGATCTTATTATCTTTTGACATTCCTTGTAAGATGTGGCGGCGTGATGGCGGCTTTGAACAAAAATCAAATTAGAAAATATGAAATTCGATTCTAATTAAGCATTCATTGCATTCCTTCAACTTGGTTGTTTTACTACGCGCATTTATTAACCATATTTTAATGATTTTTTTGTGCTTGTTCTACACGCTACGCCGACCATTGAACTATCTTCTAGAGTTGAGTGAGACTAACTATTTAGTATGCCATTATTCTGTACCAACAACTATAACTTTTTTTTTAAACTGGCAAAAGTGCCTTTATTAACTACAACAAAACTACACTACTATTACACAAAAAGCATTGGATCACCCTCAGACCTTTGAAGGTCTAAAGATAATCCAAATGCTCGCACCCACTGCCAGTTGGCAGCGTGCCCAGCATGCTGGCTGCATTGCCACGCTGAATGGCAATGCTTATGCGTTGAGCCAAATAAAATACTATAACTTAAAATAGGTTAAAATATGATGGACCAAGTAAATGTGGTTAACCATAATTATTTACTAGGTCCCTATTTTTAACCGATTTCAAAAAAGGAAGTTCTCAATTAATTCGATTTTATTAAATCGTCTACCTGAGTCGTTTTTAGGGTTCCGTACCCAAAGGGTAAAAACGGGACCCATCACTAAGACTCCGTTGTCCGTCTGTCCGTCTGTCTCCAGGCCGTTTCTCATGAACCGCTACAGCTAGAAAGCTAAAATTTTCACAGATGATGTATTTCTGTTGCCGCTATAACAACAAATACTAAAAATGGAAAAAAAAATATTTAAAGGGGGCTCCCATACAACAAATCGAAATTTTTAGCCGTTTTTCGCTCGTTATCAATATGGTAACAGGTAGATGCTTGAAATATTCACATACTTAATGTTTATTTCATAAAAAATAATTAAAATAAAAAATATTTAAGGGGGCTCCCATACAGTACGTATTACCTTTTGTGCGTAAGTCCGACTCGTACTTGGCAGATTATTTAAAAAGTAGTAATCATGTGAAAATTCCACATCGATGATGCATAGATCCGTGCGAACTATTCAAATTCTGTACAAGGTTGTAGTAGGTTATGCCATTTTTGGGCGAAAAATAATTATTACAAATGGCACAAATGTAAATCTTTAGCTAAATTCAACCGACGATGCCACCGGTATAGTGATTGTTGCCAGGTACATAATCCCGGAAGATTCGTTCACGGACCCTGAAGGTGGAAACCTGACGTATTCGGTGTACGACGATCAAAACAAACCTCTCGGCAAAAACTCCTGGATACAGTTCAAGCCTGAGACCAGGGAGATCTACGGACTGTGAGTATCGTATTGTTCATGTATCAACATTACACTGACTGTTATTGCACAGTTTATCAGATTTTACTTACACTCGAAGTCAACCTGAACATAATATAAGTATTATGTATAGCAAGCCTATCATTTTAATTATTATTACTTATTTTAAAATTGTATACAGGCCATTGGAAGAGCATTTGTCTCGCTGGAACTTCATAGTAAAAGCTCAGGATAGCGAAGGAAACAGCGCGACCAGTTCGCTTGCGATCACAGTGCAGCAGAACCCAGGCCGCCGCTCCCTCAACCATCAGTTCCGTGTTATACTAAAAGTGTTAAAGGTAACTGCTCTTTACTTCTCAGTACAGAAAAGCGAGCATTTGTGTGGGCAAATCTTAACCAATGTTTTATGGAAACATTATGGGTTTTCGTTTTCGTATTGTTTCTAAAATTCTGGTTTTTAAGTTAAAAAGTATCCATTCATCCTTGTTGAGACATTTGTTTACATGAAATCTGGTTAAAAATGAAAAAGTATAGGCCGAATCATACAACTTGGCGGCTGTGATGTTAACTATGTACAAGTTGTGGATAACCCCATCGCGCAGCTGTTGAGCTTCAGTCAGGATTGGGCTATCCACGCTTGTAGCTAATACCACATCCGCCAAGTTGTATATTCGGACTATACCTATTTTTGATGTAATGTAAGTTTTTGATGCAGAAACTAGAAATATTAATTATCTTCTGCAGGATTTCAACAAGGCAATTGACTGGCAGATACGAGTACTGCAAGGAATAGAGGACCTCTTCGGCGCAGCTGACCAAAAAATAACCGTACTTGGCCTTCGATCAGGAATACTCGGCGCAACTCGGATAGAAGATACGATTGAATTTGCATGGACCAACGACAACGTACCTAAGGATGTCCCGGATTGTCCCCTAGATGATATTGAGCGACTGTTCTCGGTATGTAGATTACCGATTCTATACCATAGCAATTAATAGTTCACTGATGAACATGGGGCTATGTTTTTGACACTACCTAAATATCGTAAGTCCATTATTTGTAGTTTTTAGGGTTCCGTACCCAAAGGGAAAAACGGGACCCTATTACTAAGACTTCGATGTCCGTCTGTCCGTCTGTCTGTCTGTCTGTCACCGGGCTGTATCTCATGAACCATTATAGCTAGGCAGCTGAAATTTTCACAGATGATGTATTTCTGTTGCCGCTATAATAACAAATACTAAAAAGAAAATAAAATAAATATTTAAGGGGCCTCCCATACAACAAACCTGATTTTTTAGACGTTTTTCGCTCTATATTAATAATGGTAACAGGTAGATGCTTGAAATTTTCACAGAATTTTTATTTTTATATTCACTTCAATATTAAATAATTAAATTAAAATAAAATAAATATTTAAGGAGGGCTCCCATACAGTACGGCCGATTATTAAATAAATATGTTAAAAATTTATTTCACAAAAAAGATCTTGAAAAGTGGCCTCTGGCTTTGTACAGTAGCCCAAAAAAAACTTTAAAAATAGTAAACACATTAACAGAAAAACGACGGTATTTAATGATTAATTACAACGGAATTCCGTATTTTCTAATTTAATTTTTGTTCAAGGCCGCCATCACGCCGCCATATTTTACAAGCAATGTCAAAAACTAATAAGATCCGAAAGTATGAAATTACTTTAAATTGTGATTTTTATTAAGGAAAATATGTAATAGGAAAATCATTTTCCAAGGCAAATAAAGCAAATAATTAAGTACCCACTGAACCATGCAGGTAATGGCCTAAATTCGATATATTTTGCGATATATATTTTTGCATTATCTCTTTTTAGATACTGGAATCTACCAAAATACCACATGGTTCGTCAGCAGGTCTTAGTGGCGTTATGTCGCCAGAATTTGAAGTAGAAGACGTTACATGGCGTGGTGTAGGCCCATGTTCTCTAATACGGATTAGAATGGGCACCTACCCTCCTATCGTGAGAAACCATCTGGAACGTCTCACTGCTACTGTTGGACAAATATTTATCTACAAAGTGCCCGAGGTCAGTAAGTATTAGAAATAAGGAACATTTTTTTAGTCCTCGCTTTACTACCAACTCGCCTGATGCACGCAGACCTAGAAAATACCTATTCACTCTGACCTTCAAAATCTTTAGATTATATCTCTTAGGAAACAGGAAAGCAGGAAGACTGTTCTATTCCCTGGCGGTACGAATCAGAAATGTTGAGACAAACCGCTTCGTACGTATCGAAAGAAAATCGACAGTGTAGGGGTGGTAATGCGGCGTCTTCCTACTTGTCCTGTGGTAAAAAGGGGATGGTAGGATAAGGTCGTGCAGCTCAGATGCACACTCTCCGAAATCAATCCTATAGAAAATGGACAGACTCGCAACCCTACGGCGATGCTCCAGGCTACAAAACATTTAGAGCCAATTTTGTTCATATAATCTTTTTGTCTGTAAGAATTTTATTTAAGTATTTTTTTTTGGTGCAGAAAAATATAATGTTCAAATAGACCGATAAAATCAGGAGCATTCAATATACATAAGCTAAACGCAACGTTATTATAATAACGGTCGGTTAATAATCTGACCAATAATATAAATACGAAAGTGTGTTTGTTGGTTTGTTTGATAATTCCAGGTAGCAACAGAGTCGCGACTCCAGAGTTCACAATGTTAAGAATAACATTATAAAAACTCGCAGAATTGGTTATTATTACTTATTGGTTATACTAAATGGCGGCCTTATATCAAATTGAAATAAAAGGTTTCTACGAGATCATGCATATATAGAAGTTATACCTCTAGAATATAGTATAGAAGTTACCTTTACAGTTGCTTTTGTGCTTGTTTGTTGTAATTGGGGCAATGCGTAGGATCCTGTTGAGATATAGGAGGAGATGAAATGTAAACAAATTTGCATTTGCTAATTCTGTTGATATCACGTACATAATTATTTCCCCCGGTTTTCCTCGAGTTAAACGTACTGAATCAAACTAACATAATATATTTTTTTAGGACACATTCTTTGATCCTGAAGACGGCAACACTCGAGACCTGGAACTGTCACTTCAGCATATCGATGGTACCCCAATTTCAGCGCAAAACTGGCTACAATTTAACGAAAAGGATCAAGAGTTCCGTGGCCAGCCCGCAGCTAGTGATGAAGGCAGCTTCAACTATCAACTGGTATGCAAACTCTCTCATTTGACTCTCTCTCTCTTATGTGCCTACGTGCAAGCACCGCATAGATAAAAGTTTTGCGTATCAAATAGATAATTTTTTTAAGGAATAACAGTAACTATGTACCTATATATAATGCGGTGTTTGCACGTAGGCATATAAGAGAGAGAGAGAGAGTCAAATGAGAGAGTTACCTAGTGCTGGCCGCAAAACACGCCAGCACTGGATTTTCATTTTTTTTTTGCCGGCAGCTGCTCGCATTAGTTGGCTATTACTGTAATATTGATTTATCTGTCAGTCTGTCCGTCTGTCTGCCACCAGGCTGTATCTCATGAACCGTAATAGCTAGAGCATTGAAATTTTCACAGGAGACGTATTTCTGTTGCCGCTAAAACAAAAAATACTAAAAACAGAATAAAAATTAATATTTAAGGGGGCTCCCATACAAGAAACGTGATTTTTTGCTCAGACGGCAATAGAAAGATGCTTGAAATATTCACAGAATTTTAACTTTATATCCACTTTAAAAATTAAAATTTAATAAATATTTAAGAGGGGCTCCCCATACAACAAATTTCCGCGCATTATTTGAGAAAACTACTATTCAAGCCTTGGCCACAACCAGGCATTGATGGACTCACGTATGTGTGGCTTGGCTTCGCCTCGGCCCCCATCTGCACGCTTCGTCCATCAATGCCTCTGTTGCTGGCCGCTGCAGTCTCAGGAGAATTACAAGTAATAGAAGTATTGCTATATTTTACTCAAATAAAAACTACGTTACAGCTTTATTATTCATATCTGGTTGCAGAGCATATGCGAGATTGAGTGGAACAAAAAAAACGCAACGTCTGTCACAAACGTCAAAATCACCAGTTGGAATGTCAAATTGGTTAAAATTTAGTTAAACTTGGTCATTTGTCTTTTTCGGAAATTTGAACTTTCTAGTTCCAGTAAGAAGGTTCAAATCTCTGACCATTTCACCTTCCTACTTTTTACCTTTTTGAATTTGGACACCCGAGATAGCTCAATGCTATAGTTATAGTTTGTGAAAACCTTCGAAATTACGTAAGTTCGGGTGTATGTGTATCTTTTTCTAACACCTTTTAAATTTCATATTTAAAATGGCACAAAATGATTTATATCGCTTGCTATTTTAGTGCGGTTTCTATTACTTTTGTTCTTATTCTATGGCTGCAGTAATGTACTATTCTGTTTTCAGGTTGCTAAGAACTCGAACAAACGACGGGTTTTCGACAATTTCACTGTGGAAGTAGTAAACTCTCCTACGACTCCGACCGCAATCTGAAAAACAATGGAAACTAACAAAGAATCTTTGAAAGATAACTATAAAATGATCGCTTACTAAATCTATTTTCGCTTGTTTTCAAATAAAACAGCTTTTCAGCAGAACTTTTATTTATTTAAAAATAAAAAACTCATTAATTTTACGTGAGTTTTTAATTATAGGTACCCAAGTACCGTGCATTGATTGATTTATTTATTTTATAAGTTCAGTTACTTAGCTAAAGGAATTGATCATTTATTTTTATGAATTACTAGCTCAGCCGGTGAACTTCATCTCACAATCTGTCAACTGACGAGTAACTGGCAATCACAACTTTAACATGCAGGAATATTTTGTAGTGAAAAATTAAATTCATGATATTTTTATTATAATTACTAATTTTTTTTATTTTCTCACCGTTTAAATCTTCCCTTAGCTTCCACGGATATTTCAAGACCAAAATTAGCTACATCGGCTCAGCCGTTTTCGAGTTTTAGCCAGACTAACAACCACGTTTCATTTTATATATAGATACTCGCATAAATATACATATAGATTATTGATCGACCTGAAACTTATTGTTATGAATAAATGAGGTTGAGTACACTTTTTATTCACTCTGATACACTTAGATAATATTATGTAGGTATGATGTCATCTTGCCTTGATCTTCTCAGAAGCGGTATCGCAAAAAAACTCTACATACCTAATAGTAGGTCTAGTTAAGAGGTACGAAATTATAAAATAGCAATGAGATAAAACAATTTTTATATATCTAGTTTTATTTTCAGTTTTATTGCCAATCTCAATTCATACTTTATTTTGATAAACAAATTGGCGGAAAGACAATTTGTCCCTTGGCCGTGCTAGGGGTGGTTATGTGAAGTTTAATGAGATAACAAAGTAAAGGTACCTAATCTATATCTATACATCTATACAAATTAATAAAATTGGAGTGTATGTTTGTAATATTGAAATAACCGTTTTTTACTACATGTATATATGAATATATACGGTAGGTACATACACCAAAATAACACTTGTTACAATTTTTGTCTGTTTGTCTGTTTGTTTGTTCCGGCTAATCTCTGAAATGGCTGGACCAATTTTGACGGGACTTTTATTGGCAGGTTGCTGATGTAATAAGGAGTAACTTGGGCTACGTTAATTTTTGAAAAAAAAACTATATAATAACGCGGGGAACACCGAACAGCAATTTCAAACATCGAATAAATTCTTCGCTACGCTATAAACAAATAATAATAATTTCCTCCGAAATAAAAGATAATATATCTAGAGGAGATTAGTGAAAATGGGCTTATTCATCACTGGTGCCGTCTTTATAGCCAAGTAATGATAACAATTAATAACAGCCTCGATAAACACCTTAAGAGGCTTTCGTTTCAGGGTTAAGGGCGCAGGGTTAAGTTTAAGGATGCTCCTACCTGACCTCTAGACAATTCTTTTGATATACTGTACTGTACTGTAGCCTTTTTAATAGTCTACTGCTGGACGTAGGCCTACCCACGAAGGGTGATTCGGCCATATCCTCCACGCTGGCGTCGCTTTTGAGCCATGTTTATAAGCTGTTTTCAAGGGTCATTACGAATCGTCTCGAGCGCAGGCTTGATGACTTCCAGCCTTCCGAACAAGCCGGTTTCCGAAAGGGCTTTAGTACCATGGACCACATTCATACGCTACGGCAGGTTATACAGAAGACCGAAGAGTATAACTTGCCACTTTGCTTAGCGTTTGTGGACTATGAGAAAGCCTTTGATTCGGTCGAGACTTGGGCTGTGCTCGAGTCTCTCCAACGATGCCGTATTGACTATCGGTACATCGAAGTGTTGAAGTGCTTGTATAATAACGCCACTATGTCGGTCCGAGTACAGGAAGAGAGCTCCAAGGCGATCCCTTTAAAAAGAGGCGTAAGACAGGGAGACGTAATTTCTCCGAAACTGTTTACGGCTACTTTGGAGAACGCCTTCAAGCTCCTGGAATGGAAAGGATTCGGCATCAATGTCAATGGCGAATACCTCACTCACCTTCGGTTTGCCGACGATATAGTAGTCATGGCAAAATCGATGGAAGAGCTCAGCACGATGCTCGAAGGCCTCAATCGGGTTTCTCAACAGGTGGGTCTTAAAATGAACATGGACAAGACGAAAGTTATGTGTAATTCCCATGTTGTACCCACCCCGATCTCTGTTGGGAACTCGGTTCTTGAAGTCGTTGACTCGTACGTCTACCTAGGACAAGTAGTCCAGTTAGGTAGGTCCGACTTCAAGAAAGAGGCCAATCGCCGAATCCAACTCGGCTGGGCAGCGTTCGGAAAATTGCGTAGCGTCTTCTCGTCCGACATACCTCAGTGCCTCAAGTCGAAAGTTTTCGACCAGTGTGTGTTGCCAGTGATGACTTATGGCACAGAAACGTGGTCTCTCACTATGGGCCTTATTGGTAAGCTCCAAGTAGCCCAACGAGCTATGGAGAGGGCTATGCTCGGAGTCTCTCTGCGAGATCGAATCAGAAATGAGGAGATCCGTAGAAGAACCAAAGTTACCGACATAGCCCAACGGATTGGCAAGTTGAAATGGCAATGGGCAGGCCACATAGCGCGGAGGACTGATGACCGATGGGGTCGAAAAGTTCTCGAGTGGAGACCACGTACCGGCAAGCGCAGCGTAGGACGTCCACCCACAAGGTGGACGGATGACCTCATTAAGACCGCGGGATCGCGCTGGATGCAAGCCGCTTCCAACCGGTCTTATTGGAGATCCATAGGGGAGGCCTATGTCCAGCAGTGGACTTCTTATGGCTGATGGATGGATGGAAGTGGGCCCCATAGTATAGTTAATAATAATGGTCTGAGATGGGTATTATCTCTGCCTTCGACACAGAGGATGTTGAGTCGAGTTTGATATACAGCCGGGTAAACATTTAGGTAGTGAATTTAAATCTCTGTTCTGTGTCTGGATGCTATTTTTATATTGACAGCCTCGGTGGCTTAGTGGTTAGTGACCCTAACTTCTGGGTCAAAGAGGCGTGGGTTCGATCCCCACCCAGGGCAAACATTTGTGTGATGAACATAGATGTTTGCTCTGTGTCTGGGTGTTATTTAGTTACTATCTATATAAGTATGTATTTAAAAATAAGTATATGTAGTATATCAGTCTCTGGCAGCCATATCACAAGCTTTGCTTAGTTTGGGGTCAGAGGCCGTGTGTAAGATGTCCCCTAATATTTATTTTATTTTTATTTATTTGTTTGTGTTCTTTGGAACCTCTGATATACATAATTTTAGAAAGCTGGCGCAAACGACTTGAGTATAAATTAAAACAAGTTAATTTATACGTACTCAAGTTATATTATATTTTAGTTACTTATTACTTATATTTTAGTAGGTAAGTACATATTGATAAGTTTTTCTATACTTCATAGCTCTTACAAAGATCAGTTGTTTCATAATTCATACTTAGCTCTTGTTGCTAGCTTGACCACTGATCTCGTCTTTCGTCTTGTGGTGTACTATTACACTAACTTGAAAATAATCGGGTGTGTAATATGAACTCACCTACTTGGAACTGTACCAGCGTGGTAGATATAACTCAAACGCCGATGGTAGGCCTATGTTCCACAGTGGACTATTATGCCCCATCCACACTCTCGCGATCGCCTCGGCTAGGTCCTCTACGAGAGTGTGGATGGGGCATTTTAAGATGATATAATACTGCTGAGCACGGGACTTGAGTCCATCTCATCTCCTAACAAACAATACGCAAGTCATAACAAGTATTATATTTTTTTTAAAACAAGCTTTTACTGAACAAGCACTCGCTAAGACGAATCAAACGAGCCGAAACTCGATAAGGTTGCGTCGTTTCATTACAGAGTTCCTATGACCACCTTCCAGCTCCATCATCAGACCCTGGTTAATATTGAAAGACAAACTACTCTCGAAGACCATTCAAATGAACCCAAACTCGATGAGGTTGTGTCGTTTCATTGCTAAGTTCCTTTGGCCACCTCGCAGCTCCATCATCAGATCAGCACCATGTCATCATAATGATCACGCGATATACACATGTATGCAAAATTTCATCTCAATCGGTAACCGGGAAGTGGATCAAATTTAACTTGCGGGATTCGATTACAGAACGACAGGCAACGGTACAGGTGAAAGTAAATAAAAGCTTGTAAAAATAAATGCTTATAAAAATAAAAGTTTGTTAAAATATATGGTGTGAAACTCCAACCTATACAAATACGAATAGCGAACGCAGCTCCAGTAAACCGCTTTTTGAACCCGAAATCCTCTTCTGGAATGAAAATATATTTTCAGCGGTGAGGAACGACATTGGAGCCGGCGCATGGCGATAGCGTAAAAAACTGGCAATGGAACAAATAGTGGTGGTGTTTCGATCACGGCCTCCTACAAAGCTTTGTGTTTTTTTATCTGTAGGTTTCTGTTTTATTCGATGATATTTTTCGTAAGTTCTGTAGCATTTTGGATGTTAAAATGATCTTGATTATCTATCTAGTTCTGAGAAGGATATTATTGTTTGCGTTGTTCTCATTTACAGATTTTGTTGCGGTTTTACTAAAGGTACATTTTGTATCTAAGTTAAGCATTATCGTGATTTTGTTGCGATCACTACAAAGTTTTGTGTTTTTTCTGTTGGCTTCTGTTTTTGCTTTATTAGATAATTGTAATATGTTTACTACTACCAACCGGTCTTATTGGAGATCTTTAGGGGAGGCCTATGTCCAGCAGTGGACTTCCTATGGCTGAAAAGAAGAAGAAGAAGAATATTTTTATATTCTAGTATCTTCCATCGACTACAGAAAATGAGAAAATGAAATGTATAGAGTCTGGCCAACGAAAGCTGTCCAAGAAAAAAGGCGGGAATTTTAAAAAATCAAGAGCTGTTAGCTTGAAATGATTTTAATTTTATAGTGCATCCCACACTAGGTTTATCTCAAAGAGTTACTTTTTATGATAAACATTTCAAAAATTCGTCGCGGATGCAGGATTCGAACCTTGCGTCTTCGGATCACTAGCCCGACGCTCTAGACCACTGAGCTAACCCGCTATACTGGACTCGCGACGAATTTTGTGAAGTGTTTATCATTTTAACCAACTTATAGCGTTGGCGGCGCCACCTGTGATACTTGTATTAGACAGGTTATCACTCAATTGAAGTTATAAGAACTTCTGTATTGACGAGAGATGGCGCACTGCTAATCAATGAAATGATTTTAATTTTATAGTGCATCCCACACTAGGTTTATCTCAAAGAAAGAGCTGTTAGCTTGTTTTCTAGTACCGCTCAGCTGATCTCCATGAAATTTAGCATGCATGTAGTTCTATAAACTATGTGCATGCTAAATTTCATGGAGATGTACTAGAAAACAAGCTAACAGCTCTTGATTTTTTAAAATTCCCGCCTTTTTTCTTGGACAGCTTTCGTTGGCCAGACTCTAACTAGGGTAGACGCACCGGTTGCGGCCATCTGTGTATCATCTGTGGCCACTTCGAATTTTAAGGACTTATAAGACAATTTTATGTCAGAATAATATTTCGAAAGAAATTATCAAACATTTAGATTCACACAAACAATATTTATGGTCTTACCTACATTGTTTATCATTATCATTAATGCAATAATTTTGACACCAAGTGGCCACAACCGGTACATCCACTATACCTACTATAATAATACTCCATCAAGGATTATGATGATTTTACGTCTAAATCGCAATCACAAGTTCTCAGGCCCATCTCGTGCAATTTATAGCCTTCATAATGATCCATTTGAATGTATTTCGTCTCTTCATAAAGATTAACGTCTATTGCTACAGCTTCACCCGCCCCATTACACATTAGCGATATTGCGCTGCCAAAGCTAACATAATGTAGGCACTAAGGCTGCTGTTATACTGTTCGCTCGTTTGGAAAATCATGGCTTTTGAAATTGAAATATTAATAACTATTTTTCGCTAAAAATGGCACCACCGGCTTCCACCGTATACAGAATTCGAACAGTTCGCACGAATCGATGTGTCATTCATCTAGTAATTTTCACGTTATTGTTTATTTTTGACCGACGAACCGGAGGAGATACTCAATTCGACGCGTTTTTTTTATGTATAACCATGCATAACATTTATCTTAGTAGTCCGATTTCAATAATTATTTTTTTATTGGAAAGAGTATACTTTGAAATTGGTCACATTGAAATTTTTTGAAAAGAGCCATTTTTGATATATCAACAATAATGTGAAAAGTGCTACATCGATCCGTGCGAAATATTCGCGAATTCTGTACACGGGTGAAGTCGGTCATGCTAAAATAATTATTCAAAATGAGCTCGATAAATTTCGACAAAAGTAAAATGGGACCACTTTTGAAGTATGAAGTACCAAATAAAAAAAAAAACATCAAAATCGGTTCATAATTGCCGGAGTTCATAATTAAGGATCCTGTAACATACATAAAAAAGTACAGTACAGTTGAATTGAGACCTCATTTTTTGAAGTCGGTTAAAAATTGAGTAAAGGCTAAATCATACAAGTCGACGGATGTGAAATTACATTCATACATAGTTGGTATAGGCCGAATCATACAAGTCGGCGTATGAAGTTAGCTACAAGCTGCACAACATCAATTCTATTCTTCTGCACTTACATTCAATCCTGAATGTTCTATGGCCATTATCATGACTGAAGCTTAGGCACATTAAGCTGCGTTCAATTTGTACATACATAGGTACTATGTATGTATGTACTAGTTGGACATGGTGTTAGAATTTGGATTTAAGGATTGCTCCTTCAATTTTCCATTTATTAGCATGTTGAAAAGTTTCTTTTATAATACCTATAGGTAAGTAGGTGTTTCAAAATTATTCACAAAATTAATCACAAACGTCATATTCGAATAAATTAAAAAATATCATATGTTTTTAGGGTTCCGTACCCAAAGGGAAAAACGGGACCCTATTACTAAAACTTCGATGTCCGTCTGTCTGTCTGTCCGTCTGTCACCGGGCTGTATCTCATGAACCATGATAGCTAGGCAGCTGAAGTTTTCACAGATGATGTATTTCGGTTGTCGCTATAACGAGAAATACTAAAAATAAAATAAAATGAATATTTAAGGGGGGCTCCCATACAACAAACCTGAAATTTTAGACGTTTTTCGGTCCATATTAAAAATGGTACCAGGTAGATGCTTGAAATTTTCAAAGAATATTTCGTTTTATATTCCCTTCAATAATAAATAATAAAATTAAAATAAAATAAATATTTAAGGGGGGCTCGCATACAGTACGGAACTCTCCGTGCGCGAGTCCGACTCGTACTTGGCCGATTATTTTAATGTTTTGAATCAGTGAGGCAGAGTGAATATTGTAAATAAATTACTACACTCGTAATAAATGTAATCATCTTCATGTCAGCCTTATGACGTCCTGTTCGGCATGGGGCTCTTCAATTGAATTTCATTAAGACCAATAGAAAGCAGCTTGTACCCAGCTTGCTTCTGCGGTATTTACAGATCGTCTTTCAACTTTGTCGGTGGACACTGCGCTTTCCGGTGCGTGGTCTCCATTCGAGAACCTTATAGCCCCATCTTAAAGTTTAATATGCTAATGTAATGGCAGGCATTGGCCCATCGTCATTGTGGAGGCAATATGAGTGAAAATTTGACAGTGTTATTAAATTCACTGTTGCTTATATCTTCATAAGTTTTAATAGTTTTAGTTGCGTCTATTTCTGCGTTAATTGGCTTAAAAATCTCTAGGTAAAATAATTAATCAAACATATGAATAGTTTTGATAGGTACAATTCTACAGAATAAATACTTTTCGCAAAAAATTGCAAAACCGCCTTCCATCGTGCTTACAATTCGAATATTTCGCTCGAATTGTTTCCATTATTGTTTATTTATCAAAAACGACTCAGCCGATTTCTGTAAAATTTAAATGGCGGTCCCATTTAATTCACTACATGGTATAAAACAAAGTCGCTTCTCGCTGTCTGTCCCCATGTATGCTTATATCTTTAAAACTACGCAACGGATTTTGATGCGGTTTTTTTAATAGATAGAGTGATTCAAGAGGAAGGTTTATAAATATGTATAATACACCTGTGCGAAGCCGGGGCGGGTCGCTAGTTTTACATTAATCGGAGTTATACCTTTTCGAACTAAAAAAAATGTTCGATTCGGGCGAAATTATCGATGAACATACACAAAAAAAATAGTTCCGATGTAGTAGTTTTCCACATTATTGTTGATTTATCAAAAATGGCTCAGCCGATTTTAATAAAACTTAAACGGAACTAATTTTGAAGTATGATCTACCAAATAAAAAAAGAATTATTGAAATCGGACCACTCTGTTATGGTCATACATAAAAAATATATACGTGTCGATTTGTAAACATTCTCCGTCTCGTCGGTTAAACAAGCAAAACAAATTATTAAAAAAACCTTTTTTTTAAACAAGTTTAGTGTTTACTGAACAAGTATTCGCCAAGCCGAATCAAACAAGCCGAAACTCGATAGGCCTTACTTTACCTTTGGCCACCTTCCAGCTCCATCATCAGATCAGCACCATGTCATCATAATATTGCATTGTCATGCGATTTACACATGTATGCAAAATTTCAGCTCAATTAAAATCAAGTGGAGGCCATAGTGCAAATGTAATTTTGTGGAAATATCAAGCGAATTTGCAGAGCTAATAAGTAATAATTAGTATAAATTCCGCAGCAGTCCTCGAAAGAGGGCCAGAAAGGCTGCTAAGCCTGATAAAACGGGTCTTCCGTTCTAATTGTTTTTGAAAATGTGCCAACGCTTCGCGGTCACATTTGGCCTTCTAATTTATAGCCGAGCTAAATACGGGCCGCTTTTTCGAAAGTGTGCGGTTATGTTTAAAGCCACGTAAAGCCAATTTTTACTTGTAGGTTTTAAAAGTTATGAATTTATGCTCAATAATCATTTTTCGCAAAAAATAGCATGACCGACTTCAATCGTGTACAGAATTCGCGAATATTTCGCACGGATCGATGTAGCATTTTTCATATTATTGTTGATTTATCAAAAATAGCTCAGCCGATTTCGATAAAATTTAAACATGACTATGAACTATTTCGAGAAAAACTCTTTCCAATAAAAAAAGATATAACAAAAATGGAACAATATGTAAAAAGTTATGCCTCAAAAAATCGTTTATCGTACAATTTTTGACTAACGAAACGGAGGAGGTAGGTACTCGATTCGACGCGTATATATTTTTTTACGCATAACATTTTAAATAGTAGTCCGATTTCAATAACTCTTTTTTTTATTGGAAAGAGTATACTTTAAAATTGGTTCCATTTAAATTTTATTGAAATCGGCTAAGCCATCTTTGATAATTCAACAATGATGTGAAAAATGCTTCATCGATCCGTGCGAACTATTCGCGAAATCTGTACACGGTTGTCAAGCCATTTTTTGCGAAAAATAATTATATAACAAGGCATTTTTTGTATATAGAGCAAGCCATGGTGGTCTAGTGGTAGTGACGCCCGCCTTACAATCGTGAGGTCTAAGGTTCAAATCTCGGTCCCGTACCAATGAGTTCTTTGGAATTAATGTACGGAATTGAACACCACTGGCTTTTCGGTGAAGGAAAACATCGTGAGGCAACCAGCACACGTCCGTAGCAGAAATTCGATGACGTATGTGAATCCGAAAACCCGCACTGGGTCAGCGTGGTAGATATGGACCGACCACCCTTCGTGGGCAGGCCTATGTAGTGGACTATTAAAAGGCTGATACAGTACATTGCTAAGTGATGATTTAAACATTCAATGCCTATGTACGGCAAACCTACAAATCTGCGAGTGAGACTGGGTGTGAACGGTTGAAAGGCCGTTATGACGGATGGTTTTGCAGCTAATCTGGGCATTGGTAGTACTTTTTTATTATTTTTCGCCAAAAATGGCAAAACCGCCTTCCATCGTGTTCAAAATTTGAATATTTCACTAGAATTGTTTACATTATTGTTAATTTTTCAAAAACGGCTCAGCTGGTATCTGAAAAATTTTAATGGAACCATCTCAGGAGTAGGTATACCCGTTCCAACTTAAAAATAATTTTTCGATTCGGTTCACAATTGGCGAAATTATCGATGTTCATCGTGTACAAAATTCGGATATTTCAATCGAATTGCTTACATTATTGTTGATTTTTTCAAAAACGGCTTAGCCGATTTCTGTGAAATTAAAATGGGACCACTTCGGGAGTATACCCTTTCGAATCAAAAAAGTTTTTTTCGATTCGGTTCACAATTAGCGAAATTATCGATGAACATACACAAAAAAAGATACATACTGACGAACATAGAACCTTTTTGGAAGTCGGTTAAAAAGTAATTAAATCATTAACAGCATCAAAATATTTTTGATCACCACGACGACGCCGACGGCTGAGTCAAGAGCGGAGTGACTAAGAAGGGCCAACTAACATTAAACAAATATTAATATTAACTTGTATTTAATAATGATGCTGTTAATTTTGGTACTTCATTACCCAGAAAATGTTGGTAATCAAACTTCGAGTAATTTAGGAATGGATCTTAAGGCAGCCATTTTAAAGTTTGTAAACCCTTCTCAGAGATCAAACAGCATAATTAGCGGCTTACCCTTAAATTAAAGAACGAACCCACATCAAACGAAATCTGTCAATTTATAAAACAGAAATCGGCTTTGAAGTCCGTAACAAGTCTAAATTGTGGCGCCCAACGTGGTCCGTCAAAGCGTAGCAATTTGCATTCAATTTTTCGATTTCCGTTCAGCTTTACTACAGGAAAAGTAGGAGGACGCCACATTACCACCCCTGCACTGCTGATTTTCCTTCGATACGTACGAAGCGGTGTGACTCAACATTTCTGATTCGTACTGCCAGGGAATGGAACAGTCTTCTTGCTTTCCTGTTTCCTAAGAGATATAATCTAAAGCTTTTTGGGATCAGAGTGAATAGGTATCTTCTAGGTCTGCGTGCTTCATCTTCGACCACAACGCGGCAACGTCGCTTACCACCAGGCGAGTTGATGGTCAAGCGCTGGCTTATTCGCGATTAAAAAAAGCTGCTATTCGACTATTATGCTGCTACCTCTTCTCAGAGCAGATAGTGTATTGAAATGAAATAGGACACTATCTTCGCATACATACTTATATCATAATCGCCAAAGTGTATTATTAAGTTGGTTTATGTTGGTTTGGGATGTACCTAAGTAGATAATGCTGTCGATTACAATGTGGACTTAGCAACTCGAATTTTAGTGCTATGGATAGTATTTCCCAAAGAAAACAATAGGAAAAGTTTACGTTTTAGTGCTCTTGAACTAGTTTACCAAAAGGAAAGTTAGATGATTTTACTTCTTGTGTTCTTTTTAGTAAAAGCCAAACTAAATATTGTTTACCGAGTTTACTTTAGAATATAGATCATAGTGATAAAAGCGTTTAAAATCAAGAAGGTTACATTTTTGTGCGGATTTTAGCTGTCCTTCGATTCGAAAAGCAGTTGGCAGACAAAACAAAGGAAAGCAATTAGTACAGAAAGTAGTACAGTTCATGTAGCAAGTTGCGTACAGAATGCGTAATATAAAAATGAAAAGTGGCCACTTACAGTCGGCCTGACCCTGTATCCACTCTCCTTACCGTATTCCTATAAAATACCGGGTCATTCCGCGCTTGACCCGAATAGTAATTGTGCCCCAGGGAAGGTGTGTACCCACGTGGGCCTGAGTAATGGGAGAAATAATAATATATGGACGGGTTAGGAAACCTTTAAGGCGTTTGTGTACGCCAGTCTACGTTACTGCGCAATTTCATATTATACTGGGGATAAAAGAATACTAAATGTATTTTTTTTTAAATCGAACGTTGCATTTGCCCAAGCAAAAAAAAAGGGTAGGTACGGAACCCTTCGTGCGCGAGACCAACTCGCACTTTGCCAATTTTAATTTTAGTATATTTTGTTTTTATATCTTTTGATTTGACGGATTAGATCGATACCTTTAGTAACAAAAAAGTTAGTTTGTTAATTTAATATATATGAAAACAATCTTAAACTTTTTAAATAGATAAGCAGTAATATATTATAGTGATTAGTATATTAGATACGTGCAATGGTAAAGAGATGCACCGTGTAGTTTTTGAAAATAGAATACTCATGTGCTCAACCTTGCAAACGTGTGAAAGAGATAACTGTGGCAGGACTAAAATGCCATTAAGGTATTGCGGGTATGCCGCCCGGGTTAGATGGGTCTCGAATCGTTTAGATACTCTATCATTTTCGCGAAATATCAGCCTTTGAAAGGGCCCAGTGATGTGGTCACGATCCTTCTTGTTGGGGTGACAAAAGACCTCAACGGGACGAGTTTTTGAACCCGAGACACTATCCTAAGGGTAATTGATTTTGGCAAGTAAACAGACGCAACCGCCTCACGTGAAGAATACTAATGAAAGGTTAGCTTTTCCTTTGTACCCTCGTCCGTGTAGACCTAAAAGGATAGTAAAATTAAATGGTTCTCAAAGCGCTTGACCAAACAATGTGCTCGGAACTTGGGGCTGAATTTTAATATCTTTAGTGATGGGGTGGTATAATGTATACAGGTCCTTAATAACTTTTATAAGGTAAATGAAATGCCTGATACGACGGTATTACTTACAGCCTGGCAACAAAGTTTATGAGTATAGGTGGGTAAAATGAATTAGGGTAGTAGTAGAGCTATTTTAACTAAATGCTGATGGAAGTTTCGTTATACTACGATTAGTTATATTAACTTCTTTACTTTGTTGCCTTTAGACTGATATAAATAACTATAACTGATAATGAAGTTAGGTATGCTTGTTTTCAAAGTGTTTATTGTGATATGACTGTTATTGTTCATCTAACATAATAAAATCTCGTGTCACTGTATCTGTTTTGGAACTTGTCTGAAATGGCTTTGACAAATTTTTAAGATATTTTTGTATGAATGTTTGTTAGGCTTCGAGCAAATATCTACAGAGCCACAGTCCCTAAGTAAAAGTACATAGTAAAAAAATGTCCTAGCGCCGTCATACATACCGACTTAGATATTTACATGAAATAATTCACAATGACCCGTTTTCTCGAATCTCGATGTTATGTCACCCAATTAGTGCATGTAACCGAGCACTTTGGCATAGCGCGGCGTTGTAGTTGGCTTGCAATCGCCTGACAACTTACTAAAACGCCTGCCCACTACGTAGCTTGGGCAGAGTTTTGGTTTGGACACTCTATAGATATTTGCTCGAAGTTGGTAGGTCTAAAAATAGATCGTAAGCTAGATGTAAGAGTGGTCGTTCTGTACAGTTTTTTTTAAACAGTAAGTATATTTGTGGACTAAAACAGTTTTACACACATACAATTTTCTTTTATTATAGGTTTGTCACAAAAAGAATTTGTCGTAAATAAAAATAATAATCATAAAACCTATAACGAATACCACACAATGGCTTGCCATTAGCTTCTGAAACTATGATGCAAGTTCACCAACGCTTGTTTAAGTTAAACGTCCGATTGCTGTATTTAATCAACGGTTAAACTTGGCCCTTAGACCCGAGTTCACCAACAGATGTTTAATTTATTAACCGTTGGTTAAATCGTAAACGGCTTGTTAACGACATTTTGCAAGCAAAAACCCTTGTTAAAATACAGTAATCACACGTTTAAGTTATACGAGCTTTAGTGAACTCGGGTCTAATAGAATAACCAAATAAAATACCACATACCTAACCGCTTTTGAACGCTATTAGACGTTTAATAGCTTCAATATTTGCCGAAAATAATCCTGTGCCGCTCAAAAGTTAAGTACCTAACCATTTAAATTTTCTAGCGAAGCTTATTAACCGAGCGCTACAGAAACCGATTAGGAGACTGCGCCATCTTAAATACGCAAACACATGTTTTATTCACAAATGTATGCGACGAGCATTAACATGTGCTCGTCTATCGCTCTATATTATATTTAGAGGAGAATCGCCCAAACATAATTCATAACAATCAACCCAACTAAAACGTAACAGCTTGTCATTACTTTTTAAGCTATTAGAATAGCCAAAGTACTTGTCTCTCGTCTTAAGGACAAATAATTAGAGAATAATCGACCAAACGTAATTTATAACAATTGACCCCATTTCAAAAATACAGCTTGCCATCATCTTTTGAAGCTATAAGAATAACCAATAAAATACCACATATAATATTTGGTTAAAATAATTCTCAACCGCTCAAACGTTACGCATTTAAAATTTCTAGCGAAGCTTATGAACCGAGCGCCACAGAAACCGATTAGGAGACTGCGCCATCTTAAATACGCAAACACATGTTTTATTCACAAATGTATGCGACGAGCATTAACATGTGCTCGTCTGTCGTGTTAAGGATAATTAGAGGAGAATTGCTCTGTAACAGGCACTTCAACCCTCGGGCGCGGTGCGAGGGTCTTTATCAACGATACTACGTCAGTGGCAGGAAGATAACCAGTGACTTATGTTTGAGAAACCTGACAATCGTGCGACGTCGCTTACGACTACAAAGCCTTTTGCCTTCCAAAAAGAAAAAGGTTCAATGTTTGTTCCTTTGTATTTTTAACCGACTTCCAAAGGTTCTATGTTCGTCTGTATGTTTTTTTTTGTGTATGTTTTATGTGTTCAATAATTGCGCCAATTGTGAACCGAATAGAAAAAATATTTTTTAGTTCGAAAGGGTATACCCCCGAGGTATACCATTTAAATTTTACAAAAATCGCCTGAGCAGTTTTTGAATTTTTGAAAAAACCAATCAAGAAATTCGAGCGAAATGTTCAAATTTTGTACACGATGGAAGGCGATTTTGCCATTTATTGCGAAAAATAAATATGTTTGTGTATGTTCATCGATATTTTCGCCAATTGAGAAACGATTTTAAAATAAATTTACAGTTCGAAAAACTACAAGAATACTTCAGAGCATGTCTTCTTAAAATTTTATCGAAACCGGCTGAGCGGTTTTTGATAATAATGTGAAATTTGTAAACATCGATTCAAGCGAACTATTTGAATTTTGCACACGACTGAAGTCGGTTGTGCAATTTTTTTGTAAAATGTTTATTTTCACATACCGAGGTAATTTAAGGGTATTGTGTGCTAAACTGCAGGCTAGTTAAATAAAACAAGAACAAGAAGAAGTTTATGTTGTTGTTTTCAGAAGTTTTTCTGAGCGCGGTGGACGCGACGCGTGACTAAAATGCTAGTGTTTATTTGGCTCAACGTATAAGCATTGCCATTCAGCGTGGCAATGCTGCTAGCATGCTGGGCACGCTGCCAACTGGCAGTGGGCTTGAGCATCTGGATTATCTTTAGACCTTCAAGGGTCTATGGATGATCCAATTGCTTGTTATGTAGTAGTAGCTTATGTAGTTTTAGATTTTATAAGTCTTGTATTTAGTGGTAGTCAATAAAGGCACTTGCCCTAATTAAAAATAAAAATAAAAAGAAGTTTACTAGATTACATTAAATAGATTTCACTGGGTAAGTCGTTTCTATCTTCTATGTCCAAATCATATCAAAATTTATAATTTACAAATGTCCTGTACTAGAAATGTATCTACACGACGAATAATAAGTGTCCGTCCTAATTTGGCTCCCGGGGTAATGACGCAGCGGCACAGCGTAAGTAACGTCGTACTTTGCGATACGAGTATCTCAACTGCCATAAGTTCTAGCTGTCGTAATTCGTCGCGATATCGCAGAGTTGTGGCTTTAATGGTATAAAATTTACCTATGACTGTCAAAATCATGATTCTCTTAAAATTTTCAAATGTCCTGTACTAGAAATGTATCTACACGACGAATAATAAGTGTCCGTCCTAATTTGGGTCCCGGGGTAATGACGCAGCGATAGAGCGTGAGTAACGTCGTATTCCGCGATATCTCACGATCTTAAGTACTGCCAGATATCGTATTTCGTCGCGATATCGCAGGGTGGTCGTTTGGACCCGCGGAGGAAATTACGCCGTTTCCACGCACAAACTTTCAGATATTGGCGTTCGGGCAACATGGGAGGTAAAAAATCGGGTTGTAAGCGTCAGTGACATTTTAATCTAAACCGATTTGTTTAGTACTGTTTCGTCACATAATCCTCTTAGGTGTTTTTAACTCTATTTCACATTAAAATGTACTTTAGTTTTTTAGGGTTCCGTACACAAAGGGTAAAAACGGGCCCCTATTACTAAGACTCCGCTGTCCGTCTGTCCGTCTGTCTGTCTGTCTCCAAGCTGTATCTCATGAACCGCTATAGGTAGAAAGCTGAAATTTTCACAGATGATGTATTTCTGTTGCCGCTATAACAACTGAAAATAAAATAAAAATTATGTTTAAGGGCGGCTCCCATACAACAAGTCTAAATTTTTTGCCGTTTTTCGCTCGATATTATTAATGGTAACAGGGAGATGCTTGAAATATTCACAGAATATATAGCTGCATGCTAACTTTAATAACACATAATTAAATTAAAATGAAATATTTTTTTCAGGGGGGCTCCCATACAGTACGGAACCCTCCGTGCGCGAGTCCGACTCGTACTTGGCCGATTATTTTGCCTTGTCTTTTTCGGGTACTAGCATATAACAGTGATAGAAAACACCGTAAACAAGACTTGAATAATATTTTTTTGGAGAAATGGCATCGTGTACAATATTCGAATAGTTCGCTTGAATTCTTGATTACAATTTTTACATTATTGTTGATTTTTCAAAAACGACTCAGCCGATTTCAATAAAATTTAAATGGAGCCACCTCTGGAGTAGTTATATACCCTTTAAACAAATAAAAATTGATTTGGTTCACAAGTGGCGAAAACATCTATAAACATACACAAAAATAAAACATACAGACGAACATTGAACGTCCTCCTTTTTGAAAGTCGTTTAAATCGAATAATTATTTTTCGCAAAATAGTGGAGCGCCTTAGCATCTTTTATTTAATGATTCCGCATTTCTCTAATATTTTATTTTATTTAAATATACCCCGCTTTCTGGTCTCGTCGGTAAAACAGGTACAACGCTGGGACGATCTGTCAATGTTCCGTTGACGTACGAGAGATGGCGCTCGAACCGCGATTCCCTCGACTATTGCAATTGGTCAAACATTGCGCAAAACCATCGAGTGTCGCGTCACCGCCATTATTTTATGAATGTCAGAAAAATCATTCTGTCAGTGTACTTCCATCCGCCGCAAGTTTACTTTCATCCGCCAAACGAAACTTATATCTTAGAAGATCATTTCGCGAACCTTGGAACTTTTTGTTGTGTGCAGTGCAGTTTTTTTGGATAATCGTATTTCGCCTCGACACAGGACTTTAGTGGATGAACCAGCAGGCGCCGTGCATCAGTGGCAGAAGACTTCGTCTCGAAGAAGTCTCGATTACGAGGAGATGAAGGCGATCATTTGCAGGTTAGTCTCAGTTTAGTTCCTGTATATACGTCAACATCAAATTTTTTCTATGTGTACGATCTTCCCGCCCTTTCTTATTTTTCTTCAAAAACTTTCGGAAGCAATCACACCCAGGAGTTGGCTATGTACACGCCACTCCACAAAAAATGGCAAAACCGCCTTCCATCGTGTACAAAATTCGAATATTTCGCTCGAATTGTTTACATTATTGTTGATTTTTCAAAAACGGTTCTGCCGAAAAATTTAAATGAGAGTACCTATACCCTATCGAACTAAAAAAAATTCGATTCGGTTCACAATTGGCGAAATTATCGATGAAAAAATATATACATTCGTATGTATATTTTTATACATTAAACTAAAAACCCCCAGCGCAATACGATTTCTACCGCAGCTGCATTGTGCAATATACGTAAATTATATAAATACAAATACCTATATTGTGAGCTAAGTAAGTAACTTGCGGTGTTATTTTTTAATAGATAGGTATTTATATAAAATTCTAAAAAATCCTTATTACGGTACGGATTGTTTTGTAGGTACCCACTATAAAAATTCCTTCACGAAAAGTGGCAGAAAATATCTCACAGTATTGTAGCAGTGTAGACACCCAACAGATAACTGCGATGATGGTGATAATATTAGGTACCTGGAACAATAAACAACCCTTTCATAAAATTGGAAAAAAGGCTTCCTAATGAAATATTATATTATGAGGCCTACAATCCTACATCTTGTTATCTCATTAATTTAATTAGATTCAATATTGAAAGAGTTTCCCGCGCAACACGAACCCTAACCAAATATTAGATAACCCCTTGTACCAACACGATTTTATATGAATGAATGGGCCCTCTCTTTTATGTAGGGCTCTCACGGTAGGATGTAAAGTTGAATGAAATATTTTATGCGCCTTTTTCATTTGCGTTCCGAAATCGTGGAATGGATCTGTTTGGCTTTGGGAAGATTTCTATAGAAGCGACAGTTTTTGAAATCAGTTCATTTTCTTAATGGCTTGTTTGCTTTACGTGTACGTGTTTAGTGATTGAATACCTACGTCAGTTTTTAGGATATTTTAAAATTAGGTATATTTTTGCACCACAGATATCAAGATCTGTGTCGTGTCTCACAAAAATTTATACAATTAATAAAATAAGGCTACACATGAAAAGGATTATTTTTACTATTTTCTTTCTAACATTATTAAAACATATTCGTTGTCTAATGGATATTTTTCAGTTCCCTTAGCGTCAAAGTGTCTGAATAATAAAATGAGCTTGAAGTGTATGAACATAAATTATGCAAAGACATTGTGGTATTTTTAGGGTTCCGTACCCAAAGGGTAAAAACGGGACCCTATTGCTAAGACTCCGCTGTCCGTCTGCTGTCCGTCTGTCTGTTACCAGGCTGTCTCTCATAAACCGCTATAGCTAGAAAGCTGAAACTTTCACAGATGATGTACCTATTTCTGTTGCCGCTAAAACAACAAAAACAGAATAAAATTAATATTAAAGGGGGGCTCCGATACAACAAACCTGATTTTTTTGCCGTTTTTTGCTCGATATTTATAATGGTAACAGGTAGATGCTTGAAATTTTCACAGAATATTTAGTTGTAAATTCACTTCAATAATATAATAAAATTAAAATAAAATAAATATTTCAGGGGCTCCAATACAGTACGGAACCCTCAGTGCGCGAGTCCGACTTGTACTTTGCCGATTATTTGTTGTTTACAACAGTTCATGTAATTGTATTGTACCTAGTTAATAAACTTGATCATACAACAAACATGCAGCCACGATATTTACAATATCTATCTTCAATTCCGTCATAAACCGTATAGTTCGTAATTATTATGCAAACCATGTCAATAAAAAAAAGTAGATACAGATTGTGTAATAACAGTATTCGTTTCTAATTTATTTACCTTTTTACGATAAATAGGCTATTAGGCTTAAAAAGTAAGTAAGCTTGTAGTGGCTGGGTGGCTAGCGTTTGAATTAGCTTAGGTTAGTTAGGCTTCTGAAAAAGCTAAACGGTTAAAACAACAGAGAACCATAATTTCACTGGTCATTTTACACAACGGTAGTATTCAGTTGTATATGCCACATGCGGTCACCCATCCGAAGATTGACTGCGCTGAACGTTGCTTATAGGCCGAATCATACAAGTCGACGGATGTAAAGTTAGATACAGCCTGCGCGAAACCCAATCAACTCGCAACTTTATCTGAGCTTCAGTCAGCATTTGACATTGCGCAGCTTGTAACTAACTTCTAACTTCTTTCTAATTTGTGCTAACTTCACATCCGCCAGCTTGCACGATTCGGCCTATTATAAATTGTACTCGTGTACTAAGTGCAGGGAATATGAATATAAATCAGTGACAACGAGTCTAGTAAAGCGAGCCGCATAAACGCATTCGTAGCCGTTGAATCACAGCCTGAAATCTGAAATTTATTCAGTCTGGTGCTGCGCCAGCACTTGAGCGTTAAATTATTAATGTCTGTAATAACATAAAACACAGCGAACTGCGCTAGTACAAAGCCCTGCCAGCGATTTTGGAATGAACCACGAAAAAGTTTGACGTTGCGGTGGCTAAATTATACCTATAATTGATTTTTATCACAGCTTTTATTTTATTTTTGACCGAAAAACCACCGGAGGAGGTACTTAATTCGACGCGTAATTTTTTTATGTATAACCACGCTTAACTTTTTTCATAGTAGTTCGATTTCAATATTTCTTTTTCTATTAGAAAGAGTATATTTCGGAATTGGTCCCATTTAAATTTTATTAGAATAGGCTGAGCCATTTCTGATAAATCAACAATAATGTGAAAAATGCTACATCGATCTGTGCTAAAATTCGCGAATTCTGAACACGGGTCGACTTCACCCGTGTTCAGAATCACGCTATTTTTTGCAAAAAATAATTATTTATGAAACAATTAACGTGAAAAACAAAATGCGTGCAGATTTAAACCAGGCCACTTATTTGATACCACAGCTTCACGAGATTTCCAATGCTCTGATGGGTATGGTTAATTCCGGTTTGGCGGTTCGTTGATAGCAATTCCATTTAGTGGTTGCAGCCACTCTGATATGTAGCAATCGCTTCCATTTCAGATGAATAATTGAATATTGGATTGGATATTGTATTGATTATTTCAGACCAGATGGTTTATTAAACGTAAAGTTTGAATGCGTTATGAAAAGAGGTAAAAAATGAGGATATGACCATTTGTACATAATATTTTGTGTTTCGGAAGTAAAACTAACACTGTTATAACATTCACTATCTATTGCAGTTTATATAATCCATTATTAATTATTTTTAAATAAATATATGATGCATCGTTCTCAAGTCTGAATTCCGTAGTTACTCCAAACTCCATAGGCCTGAAACTTCAGAAGAAGTTACAGTATTAAAATTTTACCACTATTACAGTAAGTGTTTAAATCAGATTTTTTTTTACTTAGGTACCTTTTATTTTCATCTGTAGGCACTAAATAATTTATACATAATGAGAAAGATTCAGTTTTATCAAGTTCAAATTGGGTTACAAACGCGGCCGAAAGGCTTTTTTTAAGTAGGTGGTAGGAGACTGCCAATAAAAGTACACTACATCTTTTTGCTTAAAATCAGACAGGATATGATTCAAAGCGAACCGTTATCGCATAAAAAACTCAATTCGTTCCACTCAAATCTCTCATTTCGTTCCCCAGGAGATCGAATATTTCATTATCGTTTTCTATCTAATCTACCTTATCTTCCTATTTCCCTGTCACTCGCCTACTGCCTACTATTCAATACAGATAACAGAAACGAGTGACGCAAAACTAAATAACCCTTGGAGAATGTACCTTGTTCGACGGTACCCAGGGTATGGTAAAAATTGGGATAATTTCAAGCTTGAATGGCGAACCGATACCCCACGGAACAATTACGCAATAGCTCTTTAACTACTTACTTAAAATGTGTACCGTGAAAAGACAAAGAATACATAGGTATACTCGTAATGCAATGGAATTATTATAGACACAAAGTAATTAAAAAAATGTGGCGGGCAAGGAGAGTAATGGTCGCCTAGCAATCGCGAGGTTGAAAGTTCAATGCCTGGTCCCATACCAATGAGTTCTTTGCAACTTATTATGTCTTTTCAAAAGACGGGATTTTCAGTGGGTAAAGGGAAAATCATGATGAGTAAACCTGCATCCGTCCATAGAAAAAGCGATGGCCTAAGTGAATCTACCAACCCGCTCTGGGCTACTTAGCATGGCATATACGGCCCAACTAATAAAAAGCCGGTAAGTAATAATAATTATTTTTTGGCCAAGATGGCGACTTCCTATGTATAATGATAATGTATAATTCGAATAGTTCACACGAATTGATGTGTCATCCATGAAATAATTTTTACATAGTCGTTGATTTTTCAAAAACGGCTCAGCCGATTTCATTCAAATGAAACCACCTCGGGAGTGTCCATCCATCCATCAGCCGTAAGACGTCCACTGCTGGACATAGGCCTCCCCAATGGATTTCCAATAAGGCCGGTTGGAAGCGGCCTGCATCCAGCGCGTTCCTGCGATCTTTATTATATCGTCAGTCCACCTGGTCGGTGGACGTCCTACGCTGCGCTTGCTGGTCCGTGGTCTCCATTCGAGAACTTTACTGCCCCATCGGCCATCCGTTCTCCGAACTATGTGCCCTGCCCATTGCCACTTTAATTTGCTAATCCGCTGGGCTATGTCGGTAACTTTGGTTCGTCTGCGGATCTCCTCATTTCTGATTCGATCTCGCAGAGAGACGCCGAGCATAGCCCTCTCCATAGCACGTTGGGCTATCCTGAGCTTATTCATAAGGCCCACAGTAAAAGACCACGTTTCAGTTCCATATGTCATCACTGGCAACACACAACTATCGAAAACTTTCGTCTTGAGGCACTGAGGTATATCAGATAAAAAGACGTCACGCAGTTTTCCGAAGGCTGCCCAACCGAGTTGGATTCGGCGATTGACCTCTTTCTTGAAGTTGGACTTACCTAGCTGGACTACTTGTCCTAGGTAGACGTACGAGTCAACAACTTCAAGAACCGAGCTCTCAACAGATATTGGGGTGGGTACGACATGGGCATTACTCGGGAGTGTACCCTTATGAAATAAAAAAAAAGTTTTTTTCTAAATCGGTTCGCAATCGGCGAAAATATCGATGAACACAGGTAAAAATACAAACAGACGAAAATAGTACCTGCTCCATTTTGTATGATATTTGCTTCCCAGGATTATTCGATTATGGGCTGTCTCAAGAACAATAACACTGTTATCCAAAACTAATACAAATATCCCGTAGAATAGGTAAACTAACATAGAACTTGGAGTTCGGACCATGATTAGATACCTTCTTGCTGCCTGTACAAGAACAATAGAAGCTACCCAAGGTATTCCAATTTGAATTTATCAGTTACGTAGATGGACTTAGTTTTGGTACAGACTTCTCTCAATTAATCTCAATACAATACTGAGCAGATTAGTACTAGATGTCAGTATTGCATTAAACTAGTTCACGAAAATGAGTAGGTACTATTATCTCATTTTATGTCATAATTATGTTACCAAAATTCGCCATAATTTCAACACATTTAGAATTGACAATATATTTACAGAAACTCCAACAGTGGGTTTACTTGTAGATGTTTTTTATCCATCTTCACCGCGAAAAAACATCAACTCTCTCAATAGTGAGCAAAACAGTGGGCCACAGTGGGCAACTCTAGTATTCGTATCTAGAGTAAGGTTATTAAGAAAAAATCTGTGCTGCTATGGCAGCACCAATTTAGAACCTTTCCTTATAGTGAAAGTCATCCTCGAATATTTGTCTACTTGCTTCACCCAAAAAGCTGTAAAGATACCAGCCGTTTTAATAGTTTACTGCAGGACGTAGGTACGATACGTAGGACCTAGGACCTACCCATGGTGATAGGGCCATATCCGCCACGCTGGCCAAGTGCGGGTGGATTCACATACGCAATCGAATTTCTTCTACGGACATATGCAGGTTTCCTCACGATGTTTTCTTTCGCCGAAGAGCCAGTAGTGTGATAATAAAAGTAATCGCTGTTATAATCAATTTATGGTGACAAATTAACCCATTTGTTGTCGTCGTCGTTTAACTTCAAGTAGGACGTTCACTGCTTGACATAAGAGTCTAATATAGATCTCTAATAACATCGATTGGAATCGGCTTGGTGAGGTCATCCGTACATCGTGTGGGTGGACGTAGCTACTACGTTGCGATTTCCGGTACGTGGTCTCCACTCGAGAAATTTTCGACAATTTCGACCTTATCTATCACCAGTTCTCCGTGGTATGTGCCCTGCCCACTGTCATTTTAACTTGCGAATCCTCTGGGCTATGTCGGTCACTTCTGCGGACAAATCCTAGAGTATGGCAAGTTTTCATCATTTTAAGTCCGCCATAGTGTACACAGCCAAATATGGCTTTCTTCTCGCGAGTGAATTCTCCGAAATCTCTCTTGTTCACGACAAATCCATTTGTCCTTGTCGGTATAATTTCACATTTCTATTTCCGCATAAGTTGACACGGGATGTGAAATGGGCTATAAATATGGTTTGTTTTGATGCAGTTATAGTTATACGTAGTAGCGCATTTACCAATAGGCTAAATAGGTTGGAGTTTAAAATTCCTTAGTTCAGTAAAGTACTTTAACCCTAGAAGCCCAATC
Organism: Hypomecis atomaria; assembly: GCA_964007245.1. Lineage (NCBI taxonomy): Eukaryota > Metazoa > Arthropoda > Insecta > Lepidoptera > Geometridae > Hypomecis > Hypomecis atomaria. Next base: position 10,340,152 of record OZ023294.1, on the reverse strand, counting down.
ATATTTTTATACTCATAAAGCCCAATCATACGTCAATGTGACGTGTACTATTAAAAGTCAATATATTTGTTTGTTTTATGTTGTATATACCAAATTTCTAAATTATATGGCTGAAATATAGTTTAATAAATTATAAAAACGTAAATTTAAATCAAATAGTTATTTATTGATACTTTTATAATCATATATTAGGAACTATAGTAAAATTACACAAAAATTGTGATCATCTTAGTTATTTTTTGATACAAATAAAATCAATACAAAAATCAACCTTATTTAAACAATTTTTAGAAAACAAATTAACTCTCTTCAATATAAAAATGGTCAAAAATAATTATTCAGTAATTAAATACAGTTTTGACATGTGTCAATTTAGTGTTCTCCGCACATTGCTTTTTTACATGTGAAGCACAGTGCTGTTGTCATCCACCTTGTTTTACAGATACAACACCCACAGTAGCTTGTTTTTTTTTGGTTCTGAATCATCACATGTAACTGCTGCTGATGTTTCTGGCACGGTTTTCAACACATATGCGATGTTTTCACGTAAAGTCTGGTCAAAGTTGGTGTTTCCAGTCGTTTTTGCATAAACAGTGGTCAATTCTGTGCTCAATTTTTGCATTAACTCCCTACGGCTCAATGTTTTTATTTATTTGTCAGTTTGTTGTGGCAGTGACTTATGAAGTCACAAAAGCCATGTTTAACATTCCATAAAAACTGCGTAACCGAATAGAAGCCTGATTCAACGTGATGATTCTGTGAAGTGAAGTCCAAAGTGTTTCTTCAAGATTTGCTGACTCTGGAGTCGGGACAGGGCAAATTCCTCGTTTCCGAACTCGCATTTCCCATAAAGTCCACCACCTCTTCTTCAATATCACTCCTGATATCATCTTGAGGATCAAAATCTTGAGAGTCACTATCAGCGGGAGAAAAATCATCTTCAGGTTCCAAGTGACGCAATTTCATCTGAATTTAGGTATCTAGAGGACACCATTGTATTTTATTTCCTAAAAATAACATATTTAGTAATAATATCAAACAAAACAAAACAACAAGCAAAAATAAACATCAATACCGCAAACTTATAATAGTTGCAAAATTTACACAAAGCCCAATCATACGTCAGATTGACGTGCATCATTGTGATTACAATTAAATGGAGGCACTTACCGAAGCGATACAGCCTTCTCCTGTTAGGTCTCGACGGGCACTAGGTTGGTTTGGAAGGTCGTGACGATTCAACAATGTGTTCCAAAGATATAGCGGTTTTTTTTCAGCGTGTACGTCAAAACGACGTACATTGGGCTTCTAGGGTAAAGTTTAAAAAAACGTCCCTAGCCAGAGAAACCGTGAAATTTTTAAGTAACATGTTATTTGAGCTATCTAACGACAGGTAAGCACACATTTTATTTACCTACTGTCGATAAATAAAGTATTTTCATAATCAATAGCAAAGTTGATAAATTCTTGTGCTCGGAATTATAAAAATCATCAATGAATTGACACATTGTTTCTCTAATCTCTACTTTTGCAAAAAATAAAGTGATATAATCTTGAATCATATGTGGTATGGAATAGCCTACTGACAGCAAACATATTATAAACCCGCCGCTGATTATAGTTTCGTGCCAATACTTAGATTTTTGGGTTGAGTTTTACCTATTTTTTGCAAGAATCTTGTTGTACGTATAAGAAAATTACTCACTTGATTTCTTTTATTATGTGGCTAGGTCAAGCTTCATTTTACTAAATTACTCGATTAAAAACGATACAATTATAATTTCTGGTATCATGAAAAAAATAAACAAATAGTTTTATTGTAAGCAGAATTCTGCAACTATAGGTGTGAAATGTTTTGTTTTACTTTACATAACGCGAACCAACATTGAGCTTCAGCAACTTTTGAATAATTAACACAATTAAAAGTTTTTGATAATCTTTTCAGAAGTAAATATTTTCTCACAAACTCACAATACAAAGTGCGTGGCAGCGCTGGCAGCCGTTACTCAAAACAGTGTTGCCAATGCTATGGCAATATGTAATTGTAAGTATTTTGGCAGCCTATGTTTGCTTGAATTCTACATAATATACAAAGTTATCCAGAACTGGTGTACTAAACCGAAAGGAGGCGATTCAGACTATCATTGTGAATAATTTTTACTATGGCGCCAACCCAGTATCCGAGAAAAAAAAACAGCTGTTTCAAACATGTTGTTGATTCCGAATAACAAAAGTGTTATTCGGAATTCCAAAGGGAATGGAGCAGCTAATTTTTTTTCTCCTATTCCGGGTTGGCCCCATAGTAAAAGTTGTTCATAATGATGGCCCTAATCACCACCTTTCGGCTTAGTATAGTGCAAGCAGGTGACCCAGTATATCATATTTTTCTATTGCTTGAACTCAAGAGAGACGAACGCGATAACATACACGGCCTAACTGATTTTTTTTCTTACAAATACCTACGTTCTATTTTACGGTGACGACAGGGCTTTCTCAAAAAGTTCACAAAGTTCTGGCAACCCTTATGCAGAAGTATGTTTGCCTACAAATGTGTTTTCTCAGGGCATTATCTACCTGCAATATGGCCCGTGCAGTGCAATTTATTTTGGAGTGCCAGTGGCGGGCCATTTGCCTAATGTACTCCAATTTCAACACGCCTTCGTATGCAAGCACTTTACGTTTGGAGATCATAGGCGGGGTGGGTAATAGAAATAGATGGGGGAATGCATCAAAATTACGAGGCAGGAGTGCCTTTGAACATTCTTGTTCCGGGGACATTGAGATCTAGAGAGATCCTCTTCTTGCCTTTACTCGGAGCACGAGACTCTTGTATGTAGCATATGCGCACATATTTTAAAATGAAGCGTAGTTGGCACAATGTTATCGAAGTTTTATTTGGTATTTCTTAGAGATCATTAAAGTTAAGCAATGTTCGGCACGGTCAGTCTTTTGATGGGTGACCACGGGCGGTATTTACAACTGAAAATCGATTTGAACGGACGAATAACACGTTAAATTGCAGGTACCGGTAGTTTTAACCGTTTAGTAACACTATCTGTCTAGAAAGGTCTATACAAACTTACCGCTTAAAATGTATTTTACGAAACATACATTGCAGCATGCAGTATGTGAGCGCAAATGAATTGTTGTGATCTGTGAGCAATAATAATTAGATAGCTATTAGTGTCACGCGCAGTTGTGATTTTATACAGAGTTTCCCTATATAGATCGAGGCGACACGTCTCCTCTTGCTAGCTCTATGACGGGCAGCAATTTGTCATGGATATGTCACCGGTTTATTGTAAGAACGGTTTGTTTACAAACTCTCGAGTTAAATTATAAACTATCGATAGATTGTGAACGGGCACAACGATGTACAATTTAACGCTTTACATTTTCGTTAGTTTGTAAACAAACAGTGTTCAAACGTGAAATTGTGAACTTGTGTGTAACGAAACTCGAAGTGGACAATGATTGGTTCAACGCATCATCCCTTTTACGGCCACTCCTCCTCCGCCGGGTGCAGCCATCCATTGTTATTTTAACGGTGTAAAGATGACTTTTATTATCCTGTATAATTTTTTATGTATGATCACGCATGATGATTTTTTTTATTGGATAGGTGCACCCTAAAGTTATTCCCATACCCATATACATTTTATTAAAATTGGTTTCTAAAAAATCAATAGTACTTACAACGATTTGATTGAACTGTCCGAATATTGTATGTAAGTCTTGATTGAAGATTGTAGTCGATCGTACTGTTTTTGGCGAAAAATTATTATTTTTACATTGAAATCACAGATGAAAGTGAGGATTAAAACATACGAAATTATTTTTGCTAAGATCAAACTAATTTACAAATTATCCAACCTTTAACCAAAATGTACCCACTATTGACAAACTAAAATTAATGTTATTTTCCTTTTTTATTCCGGAACTCAGATGCAGACTCGAAGGCGGCTCAGGGTTCCAAGGTTGGCACATGGGGAACAAATCCCTCCCAAAATTTCATTGATACAATGATTATAATTCTACAGCATTTGTTGTTTGCTCTATAGTGTATGATACACTAGCTAAAATAGATTATTTGAGTAGAAGGTAAAAGTATGTTGAAAGCTGTTACTACATAGTAATGCATGACCCTAAAAATGAAAGTGACTCGTAAAATGACCGTTGGGCTATTGTCCTGCGGATCTTCAAAATTCTCGACAAACAAAAAGACATGCACATTATTGCACATCTGTGCTCTCCGGGGTTAGTTTACGGAAAGACCCAATCTAGTGATGTGCTGTTATTTTGGAGTCTCAGTACAATACCATATTATTATTTATGTTTGGCTTTTCACATAGTATTGAAACTAGTGGCAAAATATACCGGACAAGTGCGAGTGGAAAGTAAGCCGTGCACGTGGATATTTTTTTAGTTTTGAGGGGTTTTTTTATGTAGATAGGTAAATGTATCAATTTATAAGACGGTTTTTTTGCCAATCATAATTCTAGGTCAACAGAAAGTACGCTATATGTTTTTGTTTACCATGTGAGAATCGAAATTAATTATTAGTTTTCGCCAAAAATTAGTACAATCTACTTCAATCATAGCTATCTACTTACGGACAAACTTCGAATATTTTATTTTTATTCAAGACGAATTAAACGAACCGAGACACGATGGAGTTGCGTTGTTTCTTTACTGAGTTCATTTGACCACCTTACATCTCCATCATCAGATCAAACTCTGGTAACCATCTAAAAATAAAGTACTCTCTAAAGCGAATCCAATGAGTCGTAATTCGATGAGGTAATGTCGGTTCATTACAGAGTTTCTGTGACAACCTTTTAGTTCTATCAACAGACCCTAGTTACCACTGAAAGACAAACTAGTCGTCAAGACGATTCAATTGAGTCCTAGCTCGATGAGATAGTGTCGTTTCATTTCGAAGTTCCTTTGGCCACTTTCCAGCTCCATCATCAGATCGGCACCATGTCGTCAAAATATTGCATTGTCATGCGATTTACACAAGTATGTAAAATTTCAGCTCAACCGGTATCCGGTAAGGGGATCAAATTTAATTTGTAAGATTGTCTAACCCCAGACAAGTAAATAAAAGTTTGTAAAAAATCATCATGACTGTGTGATCATGAATTTAAAAAAATTACACGAGTCGAAAACAGTCTGATTTTTTTACTTTTATTCTGCACCATTATTCAATTTTAAAAAGATACCTTGCGTTAAAAGAACAATGAATGGCTGCACCCGGCGGAGGAGGAGTGGCCGTAAAAGGGATGATGCGTTGAACCAATCATTGTCCACTTCGAGTTTCGTTACACACAAGTTCACAATTTCACGTTTAAACACTGTTTGTTTACAAACTAACGAAAATGTAAAGCGTTAAATTGTACATCGTTGTGTCCGTTCACAATCTATCGATAGTTTATAATTTAACTCGAGAGTTTGTAAACAAACCGTTCTTACAATAAGCCGGTGACAGATATATTTTATACGGGCATTCTTACGTCTTGAAAGTCTTCTCATAAATTTTGCTAAAGCTGAATTTTATGTTGGAATTTCGTAGTTTTAAGATTGTGGATTGTTTCTAAATAAAAAAAAAATCTTTAGTTGGGATAGTTTAGTTTCTAGTTTGGGCTTTGTACTCGTAAAGTTAGTCTATGCCAGCCTTGTATTAAAGATCCGGTGGGTTTGCCATGCCGTGAATGTGCTGTAGGGATTATTTGTCATTTTTTTCTACACAAACTATAGTCTGACCGTTTAACTGAGTCCTCGCCTGCGCGGGTACAGGGGCGTGGGGGTAGACGACAAAGGGGGACTGAGACAGGTGCGGGCGGCGGATCCCTGCCGCCCGCACCTGTCTACGTCCCCTTTGTCGTCTCCCCCCGCGCTCCTGTGCCGCGCAGGCGAGGACTGAGTTAAGCGGTCGGACTATAGTCGAAGAATTTTTATTTTACTATGGCGGTAAACTAAGAATGCCGGTTTAACTATTGGAATCACATTTTGCAAATAGGCACTGAATCACTTTAGCCGTAGAATTGGCATGCTAAGATGAATCACTGTCAGAAGATTAGCTACTGCATGCGCGCTGACACAAGTTTTAGGTGCGTTACTGTCAAGATGGTGTGGCACTCTAAATGTGATAAAAATAAAATATGTCCACAAAAATATATATATACTAGATGACAACCCGGCTTCGCTCGGGTGAAATGTGACTCATAATACACACACTCATAATAATTTTGCTGTTACTCAATCACCATCTCTAGGTACGAAGAGCCCATTGCATCATTTTTTTTACAATTATGAAGCAAAACAATGATGAAAGACCAATGAAAGACATTCATTTTAAGAAATAAGTAGGTACTTTCGGCATGATGGGTGTTATACAATATCCCAAAGTAAAAATTATTGTTTAAAATTAAAATAACTCAAAACTTAATGAATAATTACTGAAAATGTACATTCTTATATTACGAAAGTAAAGTCAATTTCAACTTTAAGGGTTATGGCCAGTATTATTTTTTCTATGGTTATCTATATATCTATCTATCAGCCGTAGTACGTCCACTTCTGGGCATACCTAGGCCTCTTCCATGGATTTCCAATAGGCCGATCGGAAGCTGCCTGCATCCAGAGCGTTCCTGCGATCTTTATTATATCGTCAGTCCACCTAGTCGGTGGACGTCCTACGCTGCGCTTGCTGGCCCGTGGTCTCCATTCGAGAACTTTACGGCCCCATCGGCCATCCGTTCATCGAATTATGTGCCCTGCCCACTGCCACTTTAATTTGCTAATCCGGGCTATGTCGGTAACTTTGGTTCTTCTGCGGATCTCCTCATTTCTGATTCGACCCGCAGAGAGACACCGAGCATAGCCCTCTCCATAGCACGTTGGTACGTATGGTTATACACAAAGAGAATGTATCTATAGGTACCTACAGTTCTATTTGGACTCGAACGACGAAATGCGAAATCGGTAGAACTGCTAAAAAAATCGCCATTTTCGAACCAAAAATCGGTATGAGAAGATTTTCTGGTCTAAAACTATAGATTATGTACTTTTATTTTTGGTCTTTCTAGTCACCAAATCCTTGGCTCCTCTAGTGGAGTCTGATCACTACACAAAATTAAAAGCCTACACTCCTATCCTAGTTTACGTCTCGTCTCGGATCATTAATTCACTTCAAATTCGGTAGAAAATCGGGAGAATTTGTTCTAATAAACAAAATTTCTTTGTTGGAAACTTGAAATTCGTAGGAAGGGCTCACATTTATGAAAAAACACAACAAAACAAAATAGTATATCCTATAACAATAAATAATAATTGGCCAATTGTGAGTCGGACTCACGCACGAAGTGTTTCGTAGGTACTGTATGGGAGCCCCCTTATTTATTTTAATTTAACTACTTGTTTCTAAAATGAATATAATACTACTAAACATTCTTATTTATTGATGTTAATATTCAAGTAGTCGCTTGTTGGCGTTATTAATATCGTGTAAAAAGTCACGTTTGTAATATGGGAGCTCCCCTTAAATACCTATTTCTTTATTTTATTTTAAACTGCTTAATCAACTAAATATTCTGTGAATATTTCAAGTGACTACCGGTTTCCGTTATTGATATAGAGCAAAACACGGCCAAAATTACCTACCTTTGTTGTATGGGAACCAAGGCCCCTTATTTTGGTTTTAGAAATATACTAGCTTTTACCCGCGGCTTCGCCCGCGTTATATTTTGATTTAGGCTAATGTTTATGTCGGCTGCGAAACCTAACCTAAGCGACAAACATCAAAATACCTTAGAGGAATGCTTTTGTTGGTTAAGTTACGGTTGGAGTGTATATACAACCCCCCTGTGTATTCCCGCCTTGTCGTGGTGGGGGAGGTCTAAGGCAGCTAAAAAGGCGGCGCTCGAAGTCTCCCTTTTCTTTGGGTCTTTCCCCCAAGGCAGCTTAGAGGCCGGCACTCGTAGTGCAGCCGCTTTTAACTAAAGCAGCTGAGAGGATGGCCGGTAGGTTGCCTGCCTTATGAGGAGTGTTGCTTCTGAGGCGGGCTGCAGTGCCGCTCTTGCGACGCTGCAACCGAGGATTAGGGGCTGCGGTGGGATGGAACTGGTTGTGTGGGTGCTGCCACCTACCCTACCTTCCGCTAGGCCGTCAACCTGTTGGAAGACGCAGTGGGGCTGCAGGGGAAGAGAAGTGTCGGTATCGCGATGGCCGTTCTCACTGCCCTCTGCAGTTGAAGAGGCAGGCGCTGGGCTACTATGACTGACCCGTTGCACTGGGATCAGGACGTTGGAATGCTGTCCGACGCTGAGTGCTGGTTACTCCCGAGTGGTGGATGACGATGTGTCTTGTGCTCCGAAACACACCGTCATTATGGCGGGAGCGCAAGGTCCGTTATGGAGCCCGAGTCTGGGCTAGCGCTGTTGAGTGCCGCGAAGGAGTGCGAAAAATGTAGGAACGTCCTAAACTTGAAATGACAGGTTATTTCTGGCGCTTAGACGGCTGCTACCGCGGCCCGCTCGCTTACTTTTCATCCTATCCTGGGAACTGTAAAAGTTTTTGGGATAAAAAGTGGCCTTTGTCACTTTTCGTCTTTCAAACTATATTCATGCAATAAGTCAAGGCAATCCGTTGCTCCGTTGCTGAGAAAAAGTTATTGTCTTATCCTACGGGAATCACGAATTTTCTCGGGATACAAAAGTATCCTGTTATCACTTTCTGTCTTTTAAACCATAGGGATCCATACCAAAAATCAATTCAATCTTTTGCTCCGTTGCTGCGTCAAAGAGGAACAAACCAACAAACTTTTCGGATTGATAATATTAAAGTATGATGATTCTGTACCATAAAGGTAAAATAAAGAAACATGTTAAACCTCTAATGATAGAAGATTTAAAAATATTTTTAATGTCAGACAAAACGACGGCCTGTTATTAAACATCATAGTAACATGTAGCATGCAGAGGGAATAAAACATTTTATCCAATTTTAATGTCAGTTGTCATTTTCAATCCATACTTTATTTCCTTTTCAAGGGGATATAATGGTGGAAAAACAATTTGTCCCCTTGCCATGCTACCTGTGATTTATAAAAGTCTGCAGACAATGTCACCTGTCATCTTATTACGTTTCGCTGTGACGTTTCGTTAAGTGTCATAGAGGAATTAATCCACAGAGCTAATTAATCACTTAGCGTCTTTGTGATAGTGGCGACAGTTTTGCTTTCGATAGTTTTTGTCCTGTCCTACAGGAACTATGCAATTTTTTGCTTAACGTCTAATGCTTAGCATCTAAAATTCGACGCGCTTTGTTTTGCTCTTGAGTCTCAGCAGTTCTTTGCGCTGCGTGATGCTCGGCATCTAAAAGTCGCTGCGCTTGACTTTCTCCTTAAGTCTCAGCAGCTCCCTGAGCTGCGTGACGCTCAGCATCTAAAATTCGACGTGCTTGGTTTTTTGCTCTTGAGTTTCAGCAGTTCTTTGCGCTGCGTGATGCTCAGCATCTAAAAGTCGCCGCGCTTGACTTTCAACTTCAGTCTCAGCAACTCTCTGAGCTGCGTGACGCTCAGCATCTAAAATTCGACGCGCTTGGTTTCGCTCTTGAGTCTCAGCAGCTCTTTGAGATGCGTGGCGCTCGGCATCTAATGTCAAACGCATTTAAGTGTGCTCTTCAGACTCTTGGCTTCTAGCAATTTTCTTTACGCGAGCTCCGCTAGAACTACGCGCTAGATTCGATTTGCGTTTTGTAGGCATACCTATTAGAATGAAAACTACGTAATTAAACTGAAAAAATACATGTAACCTTCTCTAAATTTTACAGGAAAAGATTGATTGTCTTTGACATTTGCAACTCGAGCAGCCTTGAATGGGCATTGGGCATAGAGAATGTAATTTGGAAAGTCAAGATGCAAATTACCATTTGTCATGGTAGAAAATAAGTTTTTTCTTCTAAGATTCTAGCCAATGCGTTTTCATCCCCCGTTTTCAACCCTTTAAAACTATTTTTTCGAATCAAAAAGTAGCCTATGTCCTTTCTCAGGCTCTAGACTATCTGTGTACCAAATTTCATTCAAATCGGTTCAGTAGTTTTACCGTGAAAGCGCGACAGACAGACAGACAGACAGAGTTACTTTCGCATTTATAATATTATAAATATAAATATAAATAAAAAGTAAGGATAAGGATGATCTGTGAAAATTTCAACTGACAGTCTGGTGACAGACGGACAGAAAGACAGACGGACAGCGGAGTCTCAGTTATAGGATCTCATTTTTACCCTTTGGGTTCGGAAAGGTTTTGTTTAACTCATAGCATTGGCGGGAACGCGGAATAATCTTGTCACCGCAATGTATTATTTTGTTAAACTTGTGTTATTATCAGTGATAATTAGTGAAAAATTATGGTATTTCGTTTATTATGAGCTGATTTACGTGCATAGGCAAGTGATATTGTGTGACGTGTCATGTTGTCCCGTTTCGTTAGCAAAACTCCATGGACGCCTCTATTAAAATCTCCACTGCTTTACTGAGGTATGAATTGGACTATGTTTGGACTTGACCGCGACTTTATTGGACTATGACGTGACTATTTTGATAAAATATTTTCAAAAATTATGAAAACCTAATACTTGACACTGGCAAATGCACAACAATGCGACGCTAAAACATGAAAAAAGAAGAAGATTACCAAATCAACAGTGCTGCCAACTTAGCGCTTTCGGCGCCAGATAAAACGCTTTTTTGGCCTAAAGCGCGTTTTAGTGCCTAGCGCTAAATCTGGCGCGTTTTTGAAATAATACTGCAGTAGCGTAAAACAAAACATATTTTTTTATTAACAAAAACATGCTCTTAATAAATGTATCGTAGCAACAAAAGTATTTCATTACCATACTCTGACGCTGACATAGTGTCTGTGCCATGATTATGGTTAAAAATAAGTAACGATTTTGTTTAACTTCGACATCACAGATGCAATACTCCATTTCCGATTCATTTTATTCATCTCGTGTCAATGGCATTTTTTTGATCACGTTTCGATAAAAACTTATTTAAAAAAAAAGGCGTTATACTATTTATAAACTTCCGGATTACGTTATTTTTTTATCACATTTCGATAAAAACTTATTTAAAAAAGTCTTTATACTATTTATAAACTTCCGGATTACGTTTTGAGGTGGAATATACGATTTTTTCGTACCAGTCGTCGTAGGTACCATTTAACGGTTCTGGCGCGTTTCGAGTTCTGACAGCGCGTTTTTGCCAAAAGAAGTTGGCAACACTGCTGCTCAAGATATGTCATTCTGTGTGTCATCCGGTGTCAAAATGGTGACTACGATTTGCTTGTCAGTAAGGTTATAATTTATTAAAATAGACGATAATCCGAATTTTCCGGATATATGTTGTCGACTCAAAATCATTATTTTTTTATGTTTCATCATTCATGTAAGGTTTCGATCGAGTCTACCGTACCCCTGCACGGAATTATTAATATAGATCACAAAGTTTTACCCCATAAAACGAAGATTAAATTTAAAATTTGAATATTGAAGTATTCAATTCAGAATTTTTGTCTAAAGTCCCCGTCACGAGAAGCTATAAATTTTGTAAACAAGTGTTCAGGAGTTCACAACATTTGGACCAACAAAAAAATGAATTTGTTTAAGATTTAATAAATTATTAAGTAACAAATATTAATAAACATATATTATATAAGAATAATTATTCGCTATATAAGCTATATCACCATTGGTGTACCAATTAACGTAACCAATTACTTCACAATTTAAAACCTACTTCTTATATTAACCATATCTTAACAACAATAAAAAGTGATAACGAAACAATAACAAAATTAACAATAACAACCAGATCCGCGATATATGCAAAGCAATGAAACCTCGTACGCATTCGAAACTCGAATGACGCGTTTATTTCGAAATGGCGTCCCGATAGTTTACAATCCCTGCGACGGACGCATTCCGGTACCAAGAAACAAAAACGATAGCGCTTTGCGTCGTTAAAATATGATCCGACTAAATTAAATTGGTTGTTACTTTCATATAACCCGTCTATATTTCATGTCGATTGAATATGTTCAATTTATTATTATCTCGCAGTATAAAATGTCTACTTAGTAAAAGATGTTTGTTTACATAATTTATAGCTTCTCGTGACGGGGACTTTAGATAGTTTTGAAAAGACTGCGGAGCGCATAAAGTTTGTCCAGTGGCGGTTACGCGCCATGGAGTCAAAGCCTGCGGTCACAACTTGAAAGTTGCAAAGTCCATTAACGTTGACATGTCAAATGTTTGCTCTGGCAGCCGTCCCGAGATAACTCAATTTTAAAAGGTCATACCTGTGACCCGGTCTTTTGATGCCTAACTTTATTTTAGTTGTCGGAAACCGGGTCACCTTCTAATTTGAGTGCTGCTGCAAGCTGATACTGTTCAAGCCTTCTACCATATTCGTTTGTTTATTTTTATGCTTTCAGCGAACTGGGGCGTGGGCGGATTTTATTTGATATTGAACTTGTGATGCATGAGTGTTTTGTTCACACTGCCTATTAGTCCTTGTAGGTTTTATAGCACAAGTTTCAAGACTTTGAGTTGGCCTAATGCTTAGTTAAGCAGATAATTTCACAGCGGTTATTTTATACATACATATCTATATGGGTACATGCAAAATATATAGTCGTGTTTTATTAGCAGTAGCATTAGGTAGATAAATATCTAGGTTTAGGACTAGGAGATTCAAGATACACCCAATATAAAAGTGTTAAAGTTGAGCAAAATCATTTCTTTTGTTTTTACAGTAGATGTATTAACAAAGATAACAAGTTTTTAGACCAAAAACTGAACATGGCACTAACCGCCTTACCACAAAAGTTTTAAACATGCTTTAAACACTGTTTAACCGTACAATTTCTACTGTTTAACATTGTTTAAAGCGTGTGTAAAACTTTTTTGGTAAGTCGGTAAGTCTTTTAACACAATTGAATTTATGCTACCAGCCACAAAAGAAATGGCGTGACGAACTTGGCACCTTTGACAGGATTAGTTAGTTACATAATAAGGTATTTTACATTACAGAAGAAAATCGCCCAAACTGAGAAGATCGGAGGAATCCTTTGCCCAGAAGTGGGCCTTGGCCTTTACACACCAGCTTACAACAACTACGGTTTGTGATGTACGTTATATAATGTTACTGTTCTAGCAATCTACCCACGAACGGCGATTATGGGCAGTTAAGTACCATATTTTATCTAAGGACTAGCCCAGTTCAGATTGGTGCCTACAAAATAGAGAGTATATTGAAAAACTTCGTCCCCTTTTGTATAAATTCCGCACAAACTGTGGAAGATGTATCTGTAGTTTCTATTGGGTCGAATAATGCGGTATCATTGAAATTAATAGGACCACAAAAAGGTCAGTTCCGTTGTGTTTGGGACAGATTCCATTACTCAAGTGATACAGATACAGAATAATACCTTGGGCCGAATTTCCGACAACTGATTTGGGACAAAATTATATTCGATTTTGATAAATAGATTACTATTTGTATTGCTACGGCATTTATTTGGTTTCTTTTATCATTATGAGATTGGAAGTAATTGTCATAAAGTATTAAAGATACTTAAGTAAGCTTCGTTGTGGTAGGTAAATATTTTTTTACAAATGAGTACAAAGAATATGAATTAGACGTTTAGACGGCTACAAAATTAATAATAATACGAGTAGATAATAAAGACTAGATTAGGATGAATACTGTGATTTTGAATAAAAAAATTAAAATGTCTAGAAAGGTAACAAAGACTTACCCATAGGTATTCCGTTATTAAAAAATGTTGTTAAGGTTTTTTTTTATATGAATTGTGCCTATTATTTGTAATAAAATTAGTGAAACATTGTTTTAAAAAACAACACCATCTGCATATCACATAACTATTTTAGCGTAAAAATGTTACGATGCTTAAAACGGCTAACATAATAATAAAGCCATAAACTGTGGACACCTTGCAAGACAGCGGCTATTTTCCTACCTCACATCGTGCTGTGCAAGCAAGGTAATTGAATATAAAAGTTATGTTATAAGTAGGGTTACCATATTTCAGAATTTGTCCTGTGATCTTACAATTTTGAAATAAAATATAATTAATTATTTTTTCGCCAGAAAATGACACAACCGACATCAATACTGTACATAATTCGAATAGTTCACTGGAATGGATAAATACCAATTTATGAACCTCATTGTTACTTTTCAAAATCAGTTCAGTCGATTTCGATAAAATTTAAAAAGGTGGTCCCATCCCTCTGAAGAATCAAATAACAAACAATAAAATAACATCAAAATAGGCCTTTAATTGGCGGAGAAGCCGCGTTACATACACACAGTCTAGTAAAAACGTAAGCGACGTAAGTTACATAATAGTAGTTTATGCAACTGTCATATAATGAAGGGTATTAAAACACGAGTGTGAGTTCGCTGCGCTCGTTTCATAATAGTAACGAGTGTTTTAATACCCGTGTTATATGCAGTTGCATACACTACTTTATCTTCACTAATAAAAAAAAAAATTAAAAAAAAAAAAAAAAAAAATTGCGAAACATTAAATTCACGCGTACGTGTATTGTCACAGTGAACTTGGCGCCATTAAAATCTAACCAATGAGAGCACAGCTGCGCGCGCAGGGCCAATCAGGAGCGAGCGCGCGATGTTATAATGAGATTTTACGATATCGATGTGGATATTATAACATCATGTGAAATTGCTTAAATTGAGTGTTTTGTTGTCTGCGCTATAACAGTAGTCATTATAAGTCAAGTATTGGAAACATAAGTAGAATGTTACAACATTAGTGTAGATAAAAAAAAATACTCTTCATAACTTCTCAGCTGGGGATCGCGTTTTTGATTTTAGACCGTGGATAGAGTTGTCTTGTACATCTTATTTTTAACCGACTTTCAAAAAGGAGGAGGTTCTATGTTCGTGTGTATGTTTTTTTTGTGTATGTTCATCGATAATTTCGCCAATTGTAAACCGAATCGAAAAATTCTTTTTTAGTTGGAAAGAGTATACTCCCAATGTGGTCCGATGGGACCACATTTACACAAATTAACTGAGCCGTTTTTGATAAATCAACAATAATGTAAACAATTCAAGCGAAATATTCGAATTTTGTAGACGATGGAAGGCGGTTTTGCCATTTTTTGCGAAAAATAATTATTTATAATAAAATAACCCTATCCAAATGACACTTTTGGCAATTAATCTTTGCCTTCTTATTTCATGCATTTCTAGTTTCCTTTCGTATACTTAAACTACAGCCCGGTTTTCATAGGCCCAGGCACTGACCACCCAGTAGACAGCAACTGTACATTCTGCTGTCCATACAGTTCCTGCCGTGTTCTCACTACTGGGTCTGCATTGAGAGACAGCAGTACACAGCTACTGTGTTGCTAGTTCTGTCTTGTGTTTCTGACCCATTGCGTTTTCACGGGGCCAGCAAAATGGCTGACCAGTGCGATATAATTTGAAAAAATATACGACTAATGATAACCTTGGTGAACATTTAATGGAAATTCTCAAAAGCCGAAGAGAAAAAAGAAAAAAATATGGACAATCGCACTGTCTTATTGTCTAACTTCATTCGTATGGAGCGAGTGACGACCCAGTAGCTGTCCTTGTGAGGGTGGGGGAAGGTCAGTGGTCAACAAAAAAAATTGAAGTAGCTGTCTGACAGCAACTGACCGGTCAGTACTGGCTCAACTATATTTTCACGGACCCAGTAGCTGCCTTACAGTAATTGTCCTTCACTGACCGCCATCTACTGGGTCTGTGAAAACCGGGCTTACGGGACATATTTGTGTTAGCGAACTCTTTGAACTCGAAACTACTTTGATAAGGCTCCAACAGGACATGGAACCACCTTTTTTTAGTGCTTTGGTTATATTCAAATTCTACTAGGAGAACAGGACTATAAAGAGATTAGTCGTACCCAGTTGCTGACATTTACCCCTCGTGCTTTATTTGTAGATTTAGTAATATTGAAAAACATCAGATTTTTTCGACGGAAATGTACGTTTCAATTTTACATCTGGTAACCCTAGTAATGGTGGATACACAAGATGTAAACTGAGCCGGGCATTATGCAGGCTTCCGTTTTACGTCCGGATGTTAAATATTTACTGCTCGCATCTGCAACGCGACGTACTGAAAAATCCGAGGGATTTGCTTCCAATGTTGACATAATATTGACAGAAGTTTCTTGAAATCAAGCAATCTCAATTTGCAAATGAAAACCTTACGAGTTCGATTTATGAATCAAAGTTCCGTCACTATTTCAACTCAATATTCAGTCACTATTTGACGTTTAGAGCTTGGGATTAAACTTGATGAAGTATAATATAATTATTTTTCGCAAAAAATTGCAAAACCGCCTTCCATCGTGTACGATAAAATTCGAATAATAAAAAAAAAAGTAAAAATTCGAATATTTCGCTCGAATTGTTTACATTATTGTTGATTTATCAAAAACGGCTCAGCCGATTTCTGTAAAATTTAAATAAAACTACCTTGGGAGTATATCCTTTCGAACTAAGAAATTATTTTTCGATTCGGTTCACAATTGGCGAAATTATCGATGTTCATCGTGTACAAAACTAGCAGCGCCCCGCGGTTTTACCTGCGTTGTGCCCGTTTCCGTGAGAATTTCGGGAATTTTTATACATATAAACCTTCCTCTTGAATCACTCTATCCATTAAAAAAAACCGCATCAAAATCCGTTGCGTAGTTTTAAAGATTTAAGCATACAGACAAACAAACAAACAAACAAACGAAAATAGCGACTTTATTTTATACTATGTAAGGATTTTGACATTTCGCTCGAATTGCTTATACTATTGTTGGTTTTTTCAAAAACGGCTCAGCCGATTTCTGTAAAATTTAAATGGGACCACCTCGGGAGTATACCCTTTTGAACCAAAAATTTTTTTTTCAATTCGGTTTATAATTGGCGAAATTATCGATGAACATACAAAAAATACATACACACGAACATAGAACCTCCTCCTTTTTGGAAGTCGGTTAAAAACGACAATGCGACATAATTTCGAGTCAACCTGGGTAACTGTTGAACAAGTTCCATTTTACACTCATCAGTCGAATCATAATATTAAAAGTTCACGATTGTGTACAAAAGTTTACAAAATGTTTTCAATAATTCTTGTTTACAATTACCCTGGTAGACACTACTTGTAATATCATTATTTAACATAATTATGAGCTGTTGATAACAATTACACTATAAAAAAAAGATACAAAATGCTTTACCAAAATATATGTATTTATTTCAGGAGCATATTTAATCACTGAATATCAATCGCGTATCGTAATTAGGAAGTACAAAATAATGAGGTATGAGTAGTTTGTTACATGGATGTAAGTAGGTATTCTTGGATAGTATGCTACGAGTAAATAATTGTCTGAAATAAAAGCTTTAAATATTGTTAAATTTTAAGATTTTCCGTTGTAACAAACACACAATTATAGCCTGTCATTTACAGCAATTACTAATGAATAATATAATGCATAATTTTAATCATCACTAAGTACATAATATAAAACAAAGTCGCTTCCCGCGGTCTGTCCCCATGTATGCTTTTATCTTTAAAACGACGTAACGGATTTTGATGCTGTTTTTTTTTTAAGGAAAGAGTGATTCAAGGGGAAGATTTATTTGTACAATACACCTCTGCGAAGCCGGGCCGGGTCGCTACTGTCGCTAGTTGTTTATATAAATAACTATAACTGTGGGTAATCACTTTCCTGACAAAAATCACGTTGTACTTACTTGTTATTCTAGGTATTTTCTTCGCAAACTTTTTGCTGCAACAAAATGTTATTACAAGAGACTGCTCTTAGACGGCGCTGTCGCTAGCAAGGAAAAGACCGTTTTTCTTCCTTATTCACCAAGGCTTTACAAAGAAAGCCACTTTGATATGAAAATATATTAATTTTAATATTTTGTCTTTGTTATTGTACGTTCTTTGGGGAGTTCTGAGTGAAATGTTTTTGGATGTTGATTTTTAACATGTCAAGACACCAGAGCCTTTAGTATTAGGTATGTTTTGCATAGCTTAGTGAAACTTGCGCGTTTGCGTGCGGCTTCAAACATTTTTGTTAGTTCATTCTCGTTTTCGCCAGGGGCGCTGTACTAAAATGTATGGAGCCATACGGTAACTACTGTAGTTTCAATTTACGTGTAAACTTGTACTGTACTTTTTAACCTCAGTACTTTTAAAAATACAGCTCTGATTTTAAATTAAACATTATTAAAACATAGACCGAAGGGTAGCTTATTTTATTTTTTGACCGACGAAACGGAAGAGGTAAGTACTTACTCAATTCGACTTGTATATATTTTTTTGATATTTTTTTAATGTATAAGCTTAACTTTTTACGTAATAGTCCGATTTCGATAATTCTTTTTTTTATTGGAAAGAAAATACTTCAAAGTTGGTACCAATAAAATTTTATTGAAATCGGCTTAGCAATTTTGGATAAATCAACAATAACGTGAAAAATATTACATCGATCCGTGCGAAATATTCGCGAATTCTGTACGCGGTTGAAGTCGGTTATGCTATTTTTTTCCAAAAAACAATTATTATTTTAAAGCTACACATGACCAAAGTAATTTTTTATTATTTTGGTTAGAATATTTTAATTGTTTTATTAAACGTGATATTATGAAGTTGTTTGATATGATAAAATCAGACGCACTAACTTTCAGAAAATAATAAAAATAATTGTTATTTTCTGGAACTAAAAACTATTTATATTTTTTATAGGGTGTCTTAAAGAAATTGATTCTAGTGCTGTAACATGTCTTTAGTTTAATACGAGTACATAATAAATGTTACACTATGCAGGCATTAGCTCCCAAAATGTAAGAACTATACAGTATGCCACCAGAGTTATAAACTGCAGCATGGAAAAGTTTTAACGACCAGTTAAATACTTTGCGATATTTTGTTTTGATTTTAAGCTGAATGGTTTGTTTCTCTTCTTTTTTGTTGCTATTTTTAAAAAGCCTGAGGCTGAGTTTACTTATTTTCTCGTTGATTCATATTGCATTTCCCAGATAAATGTATTTTTCATGTACGTTTTCATGATAAAATTTGAAAATTTTAAAATATAAGTATTTTAACACTCTGGATTAGGTTCCAAGCCTAAAGGAGAATAAAATAAGCAAACAAAGTGGTTACTATACGCACCACACTATGTTATAATTTTGTGGACACGTGTCAAAACGAGACAAAAATATGGTTAAGTATAAGTGTTTTTATAGATAAAATGTTTTTATTTCTATAACATGTCGGGATGCGTATGCTAACAGTACAGAAGAAACATTGCGATATTTTATGATACATTTCCCAGTGTTCACGTCCTAAGTAGTTACGTACCAATGAACAAACAAAAACTATACATACAATGTATGCGATATATTTATAGCATACAATCCAAATTGAGGACTTTTTGGGAGGTGGTTACAAGAAGGATAAACTTTTCGCATTATTGAAATCAATTACGGTAAAATGTCAATTTAAAACTTTTACAATTATGACCGTCCGTAGAATTTTCAATCGGGTCGTAAGGGCTGTTAGAAAATTAATTAAAATAAAATTGAATTCATTAGAAGTTTCCTTAACCCTAGAGTAGTCGCGCATTTCCATGAAACGTGAGTGTTCGCGTGGGGAGCATTTTGCCGCCCATACTCAATCATTTTTTTAATGATAAATTGTAAGTAAATAAATTTACAATAGTTGTAAAACGACAGAATAAAACATAAACTTTCAGAAAGTAACATTTATTAAAGTTTATACTTAGTAATAAAAAAAAATGCTTTAGGACATCTTAGGTAATTTTTTAGGAATTTTACCAATGTCTTTACCTTAACCTTCATAAAAATTAAAAATAAGATAAAATAACAAAATTAAACGTTTTCAGCATCTACGATATTATTATGTACTTCATCAAAACAATCTTAACACATAAACATAAAATGTTCGTTGCACAGTAACTTTGCGCATCTATTGCTCCCTTTTTTGTGCGTCTTGCTTGTTCATTTTGCATACCAAAAAAATATTAGTTTACTAAACAAAAAGAAGTAAAGGAACAAATTAAAGTAAAAACCTTTTTAAAATATATATTGTCATCCAAACTAAGCGTGTATACACAATTTCAGTTAAATTTGTTGAAGATATATGCTTTAAAATTGAGTTGCAAGATTCCACCTGAACATACATTGCAAGTTGAATAAAAGCTTGTAAAATCTCCCAAAATTAATAAAAACATAAAGAATATTAATGCTCCTACGATATTTACATCAAAACAACATTTTAAACAATGAAAACTAATAATATTTCAATTACACTAAAAAACAGTCACACGATTTTTACTAACGTGAGTGGTCGCGCAGTGAGCAATTTGCCGCCAAATTCGACACACTGACAATAACCGCTTTCTCCTGCGGTCACCCGAGCTCTGAATTTCTTCTAATTTCTAAAACAAGGAGCTGAGATCCTGGGGGGCAGCTACTAGGACGCTTGACGTTGACAAATGCATCGTGTATAAAAAATACGATTTTTTCGACACGGGCGGCAAAATCGCGCGCGAGCACTCTAGGGTTAATAGAATGGTAACATTTCGTTTAAAATATAGACATCAATATCTACATATCTGGTACATGTATGGAGGTTAATTAAAGTTTGCAGGAAGTTTAATAGACATTTTAAAAAAGTTATATTTAATGAACCGATTTTCATCTACTGGCTTTTTGATGCAGGCCAACATCGTGTTGAGAAGAAATTTGATGGTTTTGTGAATCAACTAACTTTCAGCTAGTACTTCGGTATGCAGTAGGTATCTGTGTATAACATCCAAATAAGTTGAGGAAGCTAGTTTCTTATAATCTTAGATTAATATACCAAATTTTTGCTAAAGTTTTCCTACTTATCGTTAGTAGAAATTAAAACAAGTATTATATTAACAAAAAACCGTTTTTTAACAACCTTTAACTGAACAAGACAAATGGAACGCACCGAAACTCGATAGGGTTGCGTCGTTTCATTACAGAGTTCCTACCTTCCAGCTCCATCATCAGACCCTGGTTACGATTGAAAGACAAGCTACTCGCCAAAACCCCAAAACCATTCAAATGAACCCAAACTCGTTGAGGTTGTTGATGGCGTATGTGAATCCACCAACCCGCATTGGGCCAGGGTGGTGGATGTGACCCAATCACCCTTTGTGGGTAGGCCTACGTCCTGCAGTGTACTATAAAAACGGCTGGTACAGTACAATACAGTACTGAAAACTACTTAGTAATAATTATTTTTCGCATAAATCGCAACACCGACTTCCACCGTGTCCGATGTGACATCCATGTACATTATTGTTGATTTATCAAAAACGGCTAAATCGATTTCGATTAAATTTTAAATAGAACCACCTCGAGAGTATACCCTTTCAAACTAAAAAATATGTTTTAAGTCTGTTCACAATTGGCAAAAATATCGATAAATATACACAAAAAAGATACATACAGATGAACATAGTAACTACCTCCTCTTTTTTGGAAGTCGGTAAAAATTACACTCATTGTACGAAAGGTATAGAATAAAGTTGTTCTCTTTCAAGTAGTGCTACGTTACGATACGAGTCCAGTGATAAAAATACAGCCACTTGATGAAGAAGAAAAAGTAAGAAAACATAGTTTTACTCAAACACTTCGTAAGACGTTATCGGTGCACATGAAGAGGACTATTTCCATTTCATAAGGTCGTATGTTTTTATGAATGAAAATAAAAGCTTGTAATTTGCGTAAAGCCCGCCCGTTTACACGTTACGTCCCTAAATGTTCCGATTGGGTCGGACTGATAGCCGCTATAAAATATAGGGAGGCTGTAAACAGTGATCGTACAGTAGAGACATGTGATAAATATAACTCTATAATATACCTCTACATGACCCAAGTTCACCAACGCTTGATTAAGTTAAACGTGTGATTACTGTATTTAAACGACGATTAAACTCAGGTTTTAGACCCTGGATCACCAACAGATGCTTAATTTATTAACCGTTGGTTAAATCTTAAACAGCTTAATAACGAAATTTTGCTGTTCAGCAAGCAAAAACCGTTGGTTAAATACAGTAATCATACGTTAAACTTAAACAGCTTTGGTGAACTCGGGGCTAAGAGCACTTTCACATATAGGCGTTTTTGTCACGCTGCAGTAAACCTAAGAGATCACGAGGCTTTGGACCTCAGAGGAGATACTAAGAACGATTACAGAGGCGCCATCGTAATTATATTAGCTAAATAGCATAGTTCTGTTTCTTTTTCACTTTAGGCATTCGATAGAGAGAACACTTTTTACGTTGCTATTAAATTTACGCTGGCGCCTCTGTTTTCGGGATTATTGTGTAAACATGTAAACAAGTGTTAATATTAGTTAGGTGTGTAAAAAACAATTATTTGTACAATATGCAGATTCCACTTTTTTTTAAAATAATTTCTGTTTGAAAAAAGTTGTAAAACAAAAGTTGATTGTTTTGATGTACAGAATATTTAAAGGATGCAATTTTTTGCCCTTTTTTATGACACTTTATTATTTTATATAAATGATGCTAATTGATAACCAATAACCTTAGAGATTAGAGCGACTATACAGGACGGCAGAGATGTGGCCAAAATTTAAAATCCTGCTGACGGCACTTGTGTTAACTGATATCTATCTACTTCCTATTGCGTTATATGACAATAAACGCAATATATCATCGACGCGTTTTGTCATAACGTTTTACTATCTCTTCATGCTGCCTTCATGCGGAAATAGCCCTTTCGTCCCAAGAATAAGACTGTTATGGGCAGTAAAGTTTAACATCTATTAAATATGTTATTGAAAATATTGCACACTTTGTTATTTACTGTATAATATCCTTCTAGTAGCAGTAGTTCGGTTGTCAGACCGGTTAACCGAACTAGTGAAACTTTTTAGTGCGGTTTACACGAAACTTTGTTCTGTTGGTACTATGTGTAATCTAACAATATATTAATTATAATTTATAGCCGGTGTAATTTTAGTCCTATCTAAGTACTTTTGCGTAATATAAACTTTGCATAGGTACCATAATTCCAATCGAATTACAGCAGGGTGGCAAATAATAAATAATCGGACAAGTACGAGTCGGACTCGCGCACGGAGGGTTCCGTACTGTATGGGAGCCCCCTTAAATATTTATTTTATTTTAATTTGATTATTTATTATTGAAGGGAATATAAAACTAAATATTCTGTGAATTTTTCAAGCATCTACCTGGTACCATTATTAATATAGAGCGAAAAACGTCTAAAAAATCAGGTTCGTTGTATAGGAGCCCCCCTTAAATATTTATTTTATTTTGTTTTTAGTATTTGTTGTTATAGCGGCAACAAAATACATCATCTGTGAAAATTTCAGCTGCCTAGCTACCATGGTTACCAAGTAGCTGAAGACAGACGGACATCGAAGTCTTAGTAATAGGGTCCCGTTTTTCCCTTTGGGTACGGAACCCTAAAAAACAACTGGCGTGTAGTGCACTACGGGAGTGCCGGCATAAGTATAAACTTGAACATAACAATAATAAAGTACTATCACTTATGTGGTAAAATACAGTATCACACACGCACACTCGCGCAAGCGCCCCGTGCACCGTCTTACCACGGTAATTTACCGTGGTCTTACCTACGAATTTTCGATCAGCTTACGAATTGTGCTGACGCGTGTTTAACATTTTTTACCCATCCCGAAAAGTGCACAACGCCGTTAAAAAAGATTTCGCTTCAAAAAAATTTGTGATATTTCAATTTGGAATCTCTATACATATATATGTATAAATATATATATTTCGCGCTACTTTGATTTAATATGATTATAATGGATCATAAGTTTTAACATAATATTTTAAAGTTTGTTATTCTACCTAGAACTGTATTTTCCGGATAGAGGTTTTAAAAATCGAAAGAAACAACTTCGAGGTGGGCGATGCTGCCCGCGACACAGTATTTCTGACTACTGCAGGTAGTATCATTCCTTTGTTTAGAACTAAGTGTTTGTGCCAAATAAAGAATTTTATTATTATTATTTATTATATCAATCTTATTTTTTTTAACGCGAATGAGTCCGCTCTTGATCACCAACTCGCCTGATGGTAAGCGACGTTGTGGTCGAAGATTAAGCACGCAGACTTAGAAGATACCTATTCACTCCGTTGAGTCCATCCTATTACTATCTCATTTTAGACAGGATCAAGTCGAACAAAGATCTCTTATTAATAACACCCGCAAAACTATTAACAGAAACAAATAATCCCCAGCAAAAATGGACAACATCACTCATCGACCTTTATGTTATTCAGAGTCATTGAATCAAGAAACAAACTGCGCTACACCATCTATCATGCAGGAACAAAAGGAACCTTGATTTATTTAGCGGTTGCCTGCGGAGAAGAATAAAATCAGTTAAGTGCGAGTCGGACTCACGCACAAAGGGTTCCGTACTACCGTATGGAAGACCTTTAGCCCCATTTCAAGCGTCATGTTGCTATTATAAAAATCGAGCAAAAAACGACGAAACACGTTTGTGGTATGGAAGCCCCCCTTAAATGTTTGTTTTATTCTGTTTTTATATTGTAGCGGCAACAGAAATACATCATCTGTGAAAATTTCAATTTTCTAGCTATCACGGTTCTTGAGATACAGCCTGTTGACAGACAGATCCACAGAAAGACGGACGGACAACGGAGTCTAAGTAATAGGGTCACAATTTTACTCTTTGGGTACGGAACCCTAAAAATCAACACAACTTATAATAACTCTAACTCAACACAACATGTTTTAGACGTGACTTTCGTGGTTCTCGAAAACTTTTGCAACTTTGAGACATTTGACAAAGTATAAAAGACTTCGGAATAGGTAAAGGTGAAAAAATATATTAAAGAAAGGAGTCACGAAAACGTCTTTTAGAAACAATAATTTAAGGCCGTAATTGTAATATTTTACATTTCCAGAACTTATTATTCACGCTCAACAGGTTAAGGAACTTAGTAACCATGTAGGATAAACTGTTCCTCGTTTGCAACTGATTGTAAGTGAAAAGTATAGATAAATTACTCCTTTGCAACTAATTACGAAAGTTGCGTATAGGCAAATAATCGGCCAAGTACGAGTCGACTCGCGCAATGAGGGTTTCGTACTGTATGGGAGCCCACCTTAAATATTTATTTTATTTCAATGTTATTATTTATTATTGAAGAAAATATAAAACTAAATATTCTGTGAAAATTTCAAGCATCTACCAGGTACCATTATTAATATAGAGCGAAAAACGTCTAAAAATTCAGGTTTGTTGTATGGGAGCCCCCCTTAAGTATTTATTTTATTTTGTTTTTAGTATTTGTTGTTATAGCAGCAACCAAAATACATCATCTGTGAAAATTTCAGCTGCCTAGCTATCATGGTTCATGAGATACAGCCCGGTGACAGACAGACAGACAGACAGACGGACAGACGAACATCGAAGTCTTAGTAATAGGGTCCCGTTTTTCCCTTTGGGTTCGGAACCCTAAAAAGCGTAAAATCACAGAACAGGATAATCTAGATTCAAAAGAAAAAAAAATCGTATACGAGTAGGTTTGCGTTGACTGCATACTGCCTGGTGTTAAGCAGAAATGCTGTCTGGGTGTAGCACGCTCACCTAGAAGATACCTATTTCCACGGGATTTGAAGACATACACTTTGCACTTTAGCGGGAATACAAACTATTTTCGTACGGATCCGGGATTTCAAGCTACAACCTCACGATTTCATGGCGAGTGTTACTACGACTAAGACGTTTATTTTAGTAAAACAGCCGTAAATATCATTTAATCACTTTTTATCATCATGAAATACAGTATTTTGAAGCAATAAAACATTTCTACTGAATGTTTTCATCTTATGTCCTCGAATCCGATGGATTTGTGTCAAGTCATGCGAGAATATGAAAACCGTAGCTCCTCCGGCTTCTAGCTGTTTGCTAAAAGCTCCTCCAAAATTTCATATTAAAATGGAAATAGGATTTTTGGTGACACTGTGAAGTTTTCGATTAGGTACGATTATACTTATTGTTATTTAAGTCCCGCTTACTGACCATAAGTAACCAATGACTTTAAAATAGTATTTAATTTATAGGCTGGGCCTATACCCAGCAAGGGATTCCTATACTATACACTAACACTAGGTTTAATTTAATTCTACTAACATTAGGTAATTCTTTTCTAATAACATTGTTTATAAAATGATTAAGGTTAAAAAAAATATGTAAAGGTTTATGGGAAATAAAACGGCTTTTTTGTTTTATTTATTTACAAAATAAATTAAATAAAAAAGTATTTATTTTAGTAATTAAATACTAAACCTAACCTCAATTGTAGAGCATTACGAAGGTCATAATAGTGAAAACACTTTATAATAAAAATAAAGCTAATATAGTTAGGTACGGTAAAAGGTCATGGCCTAAGGTTCTTTTTTTTTATATTTGCACTGTCTCTATAACTTCGTCTATTTCTACTTGTGTCTACAAAATAAGAGATTATTTACAAAAATACCACAAAGTTGTGACAATGGCTAGAAACCTACGAAAAACGAGTTTTCACTCTATTTTAATGGGTTACATATTTAGACAAAGTTGCAACAAACTCAACATAGTTTGTAAGCGAGCTCTGCAATGAAAAAGCCGTAACGGAACCTGAAGTTTTGCCACGTAAGGTATACGTACGAGTACCTTAGCTTTGATATAGGTTAGAATTTAATCTAGTTGTTTGAGTAAGTGTGCTTCACTTCACTGTCTCTACATATTGTCTGCTCAAGTCTTCTGAACAACACAAGAGATTGAAATGCGATTTTTAATACTTATCTTTAGGAATATATCTTGAACGGAGCGACCGACGGATCATTTTTTTCCATGGGTATACTCGTAGTTTTAAGATCAAATATTGCTATTTTACTCAGAAAAACTTAAATGATCACTCGACTGAAGTAGTAGGCAATAACAAGTTAATCAATAAATTATTATCAACAAACCCCCGAGAGTTAGTAGAAGGGGAAGCCTTACGCTACATTTTCTATCATGCCGTACTCCATAGAGACCTGAATTTTCTCAATCCAATACACTCATGTGCAGAGATTCCGTAACACAGCATCAGAGGCTGAAATATTCAGAGTTAAATACAGAGTTTTTGTCAAACTAGAAATCCGGCTGTAAGCTATAAGCTTTCGGAAGAAAGGAGATAATGCAAAAGTATACAGAGGTTAGGCCATCTCCTTGTACAGTATTTAATAATTGCTTTATTTGTATTAGATAATGCATTTCCTATTATTTTCTTTATAATTTCATACTTTCGTGACCTTATTTTTTAGATATTGCTTAGAAAATATGGCGGCGTGATGGCGGCGTTGAACAAAAACCAAATTGCAAAATATGAAATTAGTAATTAAGCATTAAATACCGTTGTTTTTTTTTCTGCGATTTTGTTTACTAATTTTCAAAGCTTTTTTGGGATACTGTACATATGGGGGCCTACTTTGTAAGATCTTCTTTCCTGAAACGTGGTGAAAGCCCCGTCAAATACATTGTCCTATTTTACAAAAACCAAGCGTATAATTATAATACCTATGTATATAGGTAGAGACATGAAAATAATTTTAGTTTTACTTATTACATTTTGCGTATGAATTTTATGCTTCTCGAGCTTCTTCGCATGCTCGTAAATAGTATTTAAGCATTCAAATATGTATTTGAGTAATTAATTGTATAGGTAATTATTAAATCAACAGAAAAGTAGATCATCAAATCGACCCCCATATAATAGCTGTGAAAAAAGTTTTAAAATTTGATAAAGCTCGGAGTGAGCGCGGTGGATTCAAGTTGTGAAAAAGTTACAGCTGTTAAGAGTAACCTTTTTGTTTTCATTTGCAGGTGCTCTTAACAGCAGTTTTAATACAAGACTCGTTCCAACTTTGTTATGTAAGTAAAAGTACCTGAGGCATATTGCTGAAGTTATGTGCAATGAAATTTTAGATGAAGTTTTTTTGACTGCATAGCAGAAAACTTTGTACCAAAACTTCGAGAGATTTTATATTCGTTTTAGACGGAGTTTCAAAGAGGGTACACGTTTGTTACATTATTTCAATTTATATATGCAATGAAATTTAAGACGGAGTTTTTTAGACTGCATATCACAAAACTTTGTACCAAAACTTCGAGAGATTTTATCATCGTTTTAGACGGATTTTCAAAGAGGGTACACGTTTGTTACATTATTTCAATTTATAGTCTCTGGTTATTTAGTTGTAAAGCAAATATCGTGAAAGTAGAGTTTAAAAAAAATAACGCACATTTGGTGCATAAATCTATGACCATAAGTAGTAGTTTGCAAATAAAACAACACAATGATTATAACATAAAACGTAATTGATTTACGTATGAGACATAACATAATTGAAAGTTAAATAAGCAATGAGTAGACGCAATTTACATCTAGGACACTGTTTAGTGGAATATCGTAGATTGCCTGAAATGGTTCCCCAACAAAGATCTCATTAAATATGACATGTTGTATTGATCTAGCGGGAACCTAATTGCGAACAAAATTTTAAGCATAATAACGTTACACCTATAATTTCAGTGATAAGATTTTAATTTAGAGTGCTTTTCACTCTAGGTTTTATCTCATCTGAAAGAGTTATCTTTATGATAAGCATTTCAAAAATTTGAAGCGCTCACTGGATTTGAACCCGTCTCTATCGGATCACTAGCCCGACGCTTTCCCAACTGAGCTAGCTAGCCTCCTACGCAAGTGCCAAATTTATGAAGTGCTTATCATTACCACCAACTTACCTACAGCCTATAGAGTTGCCGAGATCACCTGTGATACCCGTATTAGTGTTATTATTGACAGAGCACAGATACTGAATAGGTATAGCTCTACATATTAATTCTATCTTTTATCTCAATTTCGCTTTCCATCAGGCAAAATGGTAGCCATTATGTTGTCCCGTAATGTATAAAAAAGAGCGTATTCAATTAATTAATTTGAAAAATACTTCCAAAAAGCAGGAGGTTCTATGTTCGTCTGTATGTTTTTTTTTGGTGTATGTTCATCGATAAATTTGCCAATTGTGAACCGAATCGAAAAATATTTTTTTAGTTCGAAAGGGTAAGCTCCTGAAGTAGTTCCATTTAAATTTTACAAAAATCGGCTGAGCCTATTTTGAATAAAAACCGGCCAAGTGCGAGTCGGACTCGCGCACCGAGGGTTCCGTACAAACCTGCAAGGTTTACAAAGTTCGTTCATTACGACAAAAAAAGTAATAAGTTTATATTTATTAAAAAATATATATTTTGTAATGTAACTAAAAATTTAAGGTTTTCGGAATTTTTCCTTTATGTGTGCTATAAAACGTTGCTTCATGCCAAATTTCAAGATTCTAGGTCGACTGGAAGTACCCTTTAGGTTTTGATTCCCTTGCGAGTACTTGCAAGTGTCGAAAATTTGCGGCATAAACGGCTGTATCTTTTGATTGCGTTGGCTTAGAAGTTTGATTTTTTCACAGCTTCAAGGGACAGTAGACCTGAGTAATTGATATAAATTTCAGCTTCATACATCCACGCGTTCCTGAGAAAAAGGGTCTTGACAGACGGACAGACGGACAACAAAGTGATCCTATAAGGGTTCCGTTTTTTCCTTTTGAGGTACGGAACCCTAAAAATCAACAATTTGAGCGAAATATTCGAATTTTGTACACGACGGAAGGCGGTTTTGCCATTTTATGCGAAAAATAATTATCCGTTCTATGAAAGTTTTCTAAATATAAATCGCACTTTGAGTAAATAGACAATTTCTATGACCATAGAGTTATAATGACTGCATTTTTCGGTACATTATTTTTTGATGCATTTTTTTTTTCTCTCACGGTCTCTGACCCCAAACTAAGCACAGCTTGTGATATGGTTGCCAGAGACTGATATATTACATATATATATTTTTAAATATGTACATACTTATATAGATAGTACCTAAATAACACCCAGACACAGAGCAAACACCAATGTTCATCACTTCAATGTTTGCCTTGGGTGGGGATCGAACCCACGCCTCTTTGATCCAGAAGTCAGGTTTTACTGACCACTGAGCCATCGAGGCAGTCATATATACGTATCTCTCGCGCCGAGTAAAACGAAGACCTCTCTAGACATGTATGCTACTCAAGTATCCACTCATGTTATACCTACTCCGATGGCCATACCCGCATCATTCGCAGACTTCAGATAACTACCCCCACTCCTGGCTTAAAGTTTTAATTGGATGTAAAATTATGTTCTGTTTTATGCCCTGTAATGAATCTGAAGTGGGCGAATGGGAGTTAGTGGTTGTTGATTTAGAGTGTTCCTAAGATTGTTCAGCGTACTTAATAGTACCTAATGAGTGTAAAGTTAGCATTTGTAGGGATCACGGAAGCCGTGGTGGTCTAGTGGTAATGACACTCGCCTTACAATCGTGAGGTCGTGGGTTCAAATCCCGGTCCCGTACCAATGAATTCCTTGGAATTTATGTACGGAATTTCACACCACTGGCTTTTCGGTGAAGGAAAACATCGTGAGGCAACCTGCATACGTCAGTAGATGAAAT
This sequence comes from Hypomecis atomaria, assembly GCA_964007245.1. Lineage (NCBI taxonomy): Eukaryota > Metazoa > Arthropoda > Insecta > Lepidoptera > Geometridae > Hypomecis > Hypomecis atomaria. The sequence continues at coordinate 10,309,364 of OZ023294.1, read as the reverse complement.
TCGATGGCGTGTGTGCATCCACCAACCCGCACTGGGCCAGCGTGGTGGATAATAGCCCAATCACCCTTCGTGGGTAGGCCTACGTCCTGCAGTGGACTATCAAAAAGGCTGAAACAGTACAGTAACAGGGATCACGGAATTCACCTTATAGGAAATCGCAGCGTAGAACGGCCATTCACAAAGTGAACAAGGAACTAGCTCAGCGCTACACGCACCGACCTGTTACAGGTCGGTGCATATAAGTGTAGCGCTGAGCAAAGTGTGGAGGGGATGGCTGCGCATGGGTTTAATATGGCGGTCGCTATGCGCATCTATCCCCTCCACAGTACCCTCAGCGCTACACTTACGTGCCGCTACCTGTACGTATGACCTATCAGTCGTATTTGGGATCTATATGGAAGGCGATGTTCATGATATTGCTGATGACACTAATATCCAACAGTCATAGGACGTCCACTGCTGGATGTAAGCCTCTATAGATCTCCAATAAAACGGTTGGTAGCGGCTTGCATCCAGCTAAAATCTGCGATCTTAGTCCATCTACTGGAAAGACGTACTGAGCTTGCCGTTACATCGTACGTTACGGCCTCCACTCAAGAACTTTTCACCCCATCGGTGATCAGTTCCCACGTGCCCTGCCCACTACCATTTCAACTTGCCTATCCTCTTAGCTGATAACAACAATGTTATATTTTGGCCGCTGCAATGAACAAGCTTGTTAAATTTTACGTATTTCCGTTGGTTGCTAACCCCTCAGGTAGTTCGTTCGTATTCGTACCTTTCAAATGGGACTCCATAAATATCGATCTCGGACTATTTCTGACGACAACCGTCAACCCTCCGATGTATTATATTATATAAATCCCGTTCGAACCGAGGTTTTCATTTCTATATGTTTTTCTAGCAAACAATTAGTTTTTGCAAAAAATGGCACGACCGACTTTGACCGCGTACAGAATTCGCGAATATTTCGCACGGATCGATGTAGCATTTTTCACATTATTATTGATTTATTAAAAATGACCGATTGCCGAATGGGACCAATATCGAAGTGCATTCTTTCCAGTAAAAAAATAATTATTGTAATCGGACTACTACGTAAAAAGTTATGCGTGGTTATACATAAATAATCGGCCAAGTACGAGACGGACTCGCGCACGGAGGGTTCCGTACTGTATACCGTGCCCCCCTTAAATATTTATTTTATTTTAATTTTATTATTTGTTATTGAAGTAAATATAAAACTAAATATTCTGTGAACGTTTCAAGCATCTACCTGTTACCATTATTAATATAGAGTGAAAAACGTCTGAAAAATCAGGTTAGTTGTTTGGGAGCCCCCCTTAAATATTTATTTTATTTTCTTTTTAGTATTTGTTGTTAAAGCGGCAACAGAAATACATCATCTGTGAAAATTTCAGCTGCCTAGCTATAATGGTTCATGAGATACAGCCCGGTGACAGACAGACAGACGGACAGACGGACATCGAAGTCTTAGTAATAGGGTCCCGTTTTTGGAAAGTTGAAATCTCTCTGCTATACCAATTGGTTATTATATAAAATATAAGTACCTACAGATATTCACTCCACAGGCTTTTTGATGAAGGTTTCATGAAGAAAGTCGCAGATGTCCGTAGAAGAAATTCGCTGGCTCAGATGAATCCAACATTCCGTACTGGGCTAGCATGATGGATTTGATCCGAAGGTGGGAACCTATATTCAACAGTGTATTATCAACTGGTTCGGTACAGTAGCCGTAGCCACTAAGTATTGGCGTGTTTTAAACATCTAAATAAATAAATACAATATTTGGAGCCATCTTCAATAGTAGGCAATCATCTTAGCTTGGAGTTTTCAATATCTGTCCATCGAACGCGGGATTTTCTTGTCAAACGCAGACAAGCAATCAATTGCGGCAGAAGGGTTAACTCAAATAATAGTTATGCCTAAAACAACTTGCAAAAGTAAAGTCCCCGTCACGAGAAGCTATAAATTTTGTAAACAAGTGTTCAGGAGTTCACAACATTTGGACCAACAAAAAAATGAATTTGTTTAAGATTTAATAAATTATTAAGTAACAAATATTAATAAACATATATTATATAAGAATAATTATTCGCTATATAAGCTATATCACCATTGGTGTACCAATTAACGTAACCAATTACTTCACAATTTAAAACCTACTTCTTATATTAACCATATCTTAACAACAATAAAAAGTGATAACGAAACAATAACAAAATTAACAATAACAACCAGATCCGCGATATATGCAAAGCAATGAAACCTCGTACGCATTCGAAACTCGAATGACGCGTTTATTTCGAAATGGCGTCCCGATAGTTTACAATCCCTGCGACGGACGCATTCCGGTACCAAGAAACAAAAACGATAGCGCTTTGCGTCGTTAAAATATGATCCGACTAAATTAAATTGGTTGTTACTTTCATATAACCCGTCTATATTTCATGTCGATTGAATATGTTCAATTTATTATTATCTCGCAGTATAAAATGTCTACTTAGTAAAAGATGTTTGTTTACATAATTTATAGCTTCTCGTGACGGGGACTTTAATTTCGTGCTATTTCGGTAAGCTAGGTCCGGTGTCGGAATTTTTAAGCTCCCAGAAACTTTTTAACATAGCTAAACGGTAAAATCAATGAAAATAAGTGGTAAGTGATATATTAAATTGTAGCGGTAGCGCTCAGTTCTAATACTACCTGCGGCCATCCATGGTTAATGACGCTATGAGCATTATGTATATATTACGAAATTTATTAAAACACTAGCTGACCCGCCAACTCGTTTCTCGTGATATCTTTATAAATTATAGCCTATATATGTGTTATTCTGATGTGTAAGCTTTATTCTTGCAAAGTTTCATCTCAATCTGTTCAGTAGTTTTAGCGCAAAAGAGTAACAAACATCCATACACAGTCACAAACTTTCCCGTTTATAATATTAAACAGGGTATTTTAAATAGCTTACTTCACCTGTGAATTTTTGGATTCCTAATATTCATAATACCATTTGCATAGGTAAGTTTTGATCACAGATAGATATACGAAGGTCGCATTTAATAAACAGTGTTATTTCTAATCAATTAGCATCCTTTTAGGGGCTTGTTCTGTACATCAAAACTAACAACTTTTGTTCTGCGACTTTTGTCAAAAGTAAAAAAAAAACAGCTGTTCTTTACATTTTCTCGAGCGTGAACGAAATTTTTGTATGGAACATCAACTTTTTTTGAGATTTGACAAATGTCGTTGAACAAAAGTTGTTAGTTTTGATGAACAGAATAAGCTCCTAAACTAAACGGATGCTAATTGATTAGAAATAACCTTGTATACCATTCAATCGTAAGTAGGTATTTACCCGTCCAAATATAGAGAAGTCTTTTTAAACTCAAAAATAAAAGTCTCATAGCTAAAATAGGGTCCAAAGTGATTCTTGATTTATGTCGTTCTTATAATACAAACAAAGTCCCGACGACAATGGTCTAAATGTTGTGGGAAATCGATAATAGGCGAGTGACCGAGTGCGGAGTGGTACCAAACACCTTTCGTACATAAGGCTATGTAATATTCGTCCGATAAAACCATAAAACTACAAACAAAGTGGAATCGTGATGCGCGGATCAGAGACTCTATTTTTTACCGACTTCCAAAAAGGAGGAAGTACTATGTTCGTCTATATGTATTTTTTTTGTGTATGTTCGTCGATATTTTTGATAATTGTGAACCAATTTGAAATTGATTTTTTTAATTCAAAATGGCATACTCCCGAAGTGGTCCCATTTAATTTTTATCGATTCGTGCAAAATATTTGAATTCTGTGCACGGTGGAAGACAGTGTAGCGATTTTTGCAAAAATAATTATGAACGTACATGTATGTGGTTACAAGTTCGAGTGAAAGCAGGAACGAGCAATTAAAAGCTGTTTTAGTGTGAACGGGATAGCGAAGTATGCGATTCCTTTCTATCTGTTTAAAAATTGAGCACCTAAACAGAGCACTGCAGTCTGTAAATCAAGTGCAGGAATATCATTTTGATTAGCGAAGAAGAAAAAAATGTTTCTTTCCGCCTAAGATTATGTTTTATTTCTATAATGGGTTTGCATATCCACGCTCTTTCTATTTCCGCATATCTCTGCTCCGCTTAGGACCTATCAGTTAGCAGTTATTTCTCACTGACAGGAATGAAAAGATGCGTAACGTAGCAGGAAACTGGTGTGACTTAGATATTCATTCTAAGTAGAACAACCATATTTGCTGCTTATTCTACATGCCCATAATGAATCTTTAATGTTGACCTAATTTGCCTTCGATCTATCCACCCATCAGCCATAAGACGTCAACTGCTGGGTAAATATAAATAAATATAGACCTTTTTTATGGGTTTCCAATAAAATCGGTTAGAAGCGGCTATCATTCATTTGCCTTGTACAAACCAAAATTTTTGTCAACTTTACTCAAATTTTGTTACTATTCTCACCGTGGGCCTTATTGTGTAAGCTCTCTGACGTTCGGATTCGCTTTTTCTCGTGCTTGCGCCTGTTACTCACGCCACAAGAGCGAGCGGGAGGAAAAGCGAAGCCGAACGTCAGAGCACTTACACAATAAGGCCCGGTATCGTACGCTCGGCGTGTTCTAAAAATTCTCGTTGCAACCAGTAGATACCAGAGTAGGAACAACATTTCCGTATCGATCCGATGTTTTCGTAGCCCTATGTACGAACGGCCTTATCACTATTATTTATCTGTGGCAACCGCTCGATATTATACTCATGGTTACTTTACTCAAATCACGATGGTGCGTCACCGGAGTAATTACGATATTAAAGTTTTTATTGTCGGGACACTGGCGGGTTTACTGTAGTCACATTAAACTTTGACAGAGGGTCGGGCAATCAAAGTGTTAGTAAACACCGATCGATGCCGGGCCTTTGTCCCGAAGAGAACAGAATCACTTTAAAGTTATGCGAAAAGGTGATATTGCAAAAAGGGCTAAGACTAGGTACAGTAGCTCAAAAAATCCGATAAACTATGATAAATAAATGCGCAGAGTAAAACAACCGCATTAAATGCTTAATTTATGAGTAATTTCACATTTTCCAATTTGATTTTTTCTCAGTTATTGAATTACTGCCATTTTGGTCACATATAACCTTTTCTTATATAACCTACATAGAATTAATAGCCTACATGTAAAAAATGCACTGAAGAGTTTAGTTTTGTTAGCAAAACTTCTCAGACGTTAATGATACATCAAATTGATACGTTTATAGGTACTTTATACTTCGATCAAGACTTTATACGTTTCTTTTATTTCATTTATTTGTTTATTATGGGGCCAACAGCAATCTTCAGTTGTTCATAAAAACGTAGGTGCTACATATAAGTGGTTTCAGTATTATTAGATCTCTGAGAGACACACGGTATATGTATGTATCTACCTTTCATATATCTGTAATTTTTAAAAGTATACTGCTGAACATAGGCTAGGCCTATCCACTCATATCCACTGTGCTGGCCCTGAGGACGATTAAGTTGTTACTTGGTGAAGTCGCGGGTCACCGAGAAAGTCGAAAGCAAACGTGTAAGAGGTTTGTTTTTATTTTCCTGTTTTCGTAAATAATCAAGAACATTTTGTCGTTATATTATTTATATTATTATTTTGCGCCTGTATTGTCCCACTGCTGGGCAAAGGCCTCCCTTCCCTCCTTCCAGACTGCGCGATCGTTTTATTAATTTTGTAAAACCATCATTTATAGTGTGATGAGTGTAATGTTGTTTATAATCTCTTAAAAGTATTATGTTATATCATATTTCTGTATAAATGGATCTAAACAACTGTGAATTATTTCGAAGTAACTTGCCCCGCATTCACATTACTGTATTCTTATAATGGTGTATGAAGATCACGTAGCACATAGAAACCTCTTTAGTAATCAAACTCACGGGACAAGTTAGATCTATATATTTAAAAATAGGAGAATGAAGGATGAATACTTACTTTTTGGCGGGAAAGAAACTAAGGAGGATCAATGGTGTGAAAATGGAGCGAAGAATAAAAAAAATGTTTGTAACCATATATTTCTAAGATCGGAGAATGCTGAATAAAATATTTTGACTACGAGGTGTTTAAATCCTGTAAAAGTTAACAATAAAAAATCATCCAACGAATTGCAATGAAACGTGTTCTTTTGGTTGTTATAAGAATCCAGGATAATATAGAAATCAGTTTTAAACCTTTTTTTCGGTTTTAGGCCTTTATCCTATTTTTGTTATTTGTGACATTTTATTAATGTTTCAAGTCGAGTATGGCCGGGTGGTTTTTGGCGGGAACGGGGAAAAATCATGTCGCCGAATTATATTATTTTGTGAAATATGTTTATATCAGTAATAATTAGTTTGCCGATGCTTTACTGAGGTCTAACTTGACCGCGACTTTTTCGGACTATGACGTGACTTAGACTGTAACTATTTTGATAAAATACAAAAAAAAGGTTCAATACTTATAGGTAACATTAGCAAATGCATAAACCATGCGACACCAAAATATAAAAGAAGAAGAGTATGGCTGCCTTATTTTTAAACAATGTCAATGTAATTTTCAATCAGAATAAATGAAATTACTTTTAATGGACACTGTTATTGAAAAAAATAACGGGAAAATAATTATCCGAAAGAAACGAAGCAAATTATGAAATACTGTACCCTTTGGTGTCCCAATTTCTATATATTTTTGCAATATCTCCTTTGTATAATGTATTTGTATTGGTTTTCATTTGTCCCTGCATATGATCATAAGACATCTTCTGTAGAGGTATATAGATGTAAAACTACTTTAATAATCATCTGCCCCATAAAATGCATGAAACAGCTGATTTTGTTTTCCTCAAATTCCGTGTTTGTCAAAGTCGTATAAATTGGTAATTACAATTATTATGGCATAAATATTGGTCTTAAATGTTTTTTTTCCTTTTTTTTTTTTATTAAATCATCGGTAATGAAAACCGCTTAACTTTTTAGAATTTGAGCACATTATTCTTATATAAAACGACTTCTGCACTTATCTTATATTTTCAGTGCGCGTTTAGTCCCGTAATATAAGAATGACGAAAATCAGCTTAGTTGTAAGTTGCACAGACTTGTGAAAATATTTAACTCTGAGTTACCCTGAGTATTTATAGATCAACATCTAAGTTTATTTATACTTGTATTTGAATTAAATCAAAAAGCCTATCTCACTTTACAAATAAAAAAACTACATATTTTTTTTATCTTACAAATGAAAATAATACCTATATAAAGGCAAGAAAGCGTTGGTACTTGCATTTTTCTCGAAAGTTCCACTCTTCCTTTCAAAACTTTAATGGCCATCGTAAGTACTCAAAATAATTTTCGCGGCCTTTTGTTTACTACCTTTTTGTCTCAGAAAATCGACGGAATCTCAGTGACTCCGAAACTCGTTCAGGCTCTGGGAATAAACCAACTTATATTTAGAGTTGGTCAGTTGCTGGAGCTAAAATTTGTACTAGCGGCTATTCTATTGATGTTTGAGAAATAGGACGACGGCTCCCTCGTTCTACTTTGCGATAAGTTTGCGCTGTGCTCGTACCTTTACAAGAGGTTGTGGAGCCCTGTTGAGGCTTCAGTAGGAGCGCTTTCGAAATTTGATCACGCCGAGGTTACCTTCCTTAACTTATCGTTATAACGACCGTGCGTCGACGTTATTTCCTCGGATCATTCAATTTTGTAGCTTGCTTACTATAGTCTATTGTGTGATAGATGAAAAGCTATTACTGTTTAGAAATAGATTATTTTTCAATGGGCTATACTATACGGCTGTTGAGCTTGATTAACTTTGTATTGTTCGGTATGATGTGGAATTTCTCATCGACAATAATTCATAGAAACAGGTGTTTTTTTTTTAAAATAACGCTATGTTTATTATTATTACTCGTAAGTACTAGTAATTGCTTAGAAATGAAGACTTTAACATCTACATACGAGTACATGCGTACAAACACAATATGTAGACACAGACGCCATACATATACAGGCTTACTAGTTAGTAATAAGTAGTTAAACAAAAGTTGTTAGTTTTGTTGTACCTAATAAGCCCTTAAAAGGATGCTCATTGATTACTAGTAACCCTGTATAAGTATTTACTATTCAAATACAATGGAAAGTTGAAAAGAATAAAATACTACTGAAACAGCTTTGTACAAGTTATAAATCCACTACTTTTAACTAAGTTAAATCTTTCGATAGAACTCTACCTCACCTCTACCCAAACACTAAGCACACAATCTTTACATAACTTCTAAGTAACCTCTTCCCAACTACTATTACAAGACAACCTCTAAAACTTGCGATAAGAACCGCAAAACCATATTACAGCCAGGTACTTAAATAGAAAATAGTGGCTCGAACGAAATGCACTGAGGTCTATGTACTGTACCAGCCTTATTAGCAGTCCACTGCTGGACGTAGGCCTACCCAAAAAGGGTGATTGGACCATTTCCACCACACTGGCCCAGTGCGAGTTGGAGAGATCTATGAAATGGAACTAAATGTTGTACATTTTAAAACTTGAGTAATGGCTCAGTACAGTGATAGCGAATAAAGAATGGACATCGGCCTTTGCATATATAGCAAAAAAAAAAACATACAGTACTCATACTCAAACTCACGAATCATCAAGGAATAAACAAGCAATAAACATCACAACTTTTTTAAGCTGACATTTTTCACGATGGTTCCATTCCATTGTGGTTCGTGAGAAACAGTGCTACCGAAATAAGCTAACTATCTTTTTTTTTCCGCGCTTACTGTACAGCAATACTGACATAAAATAAGATGATTCCAGGACTTTCCAGTCGGTCTTTTATTGTTTAAAGTATTACAGTAACAAATTACTCCCAATCTGTGCTCACCCTGTAACATTTGTAGGGAGTTTGTTGAGAGTTGTTGGAGCAAGGTAATTGTAAACTTTAAGAATTGCTTCGGAGAATAATGATAACGGAATAATGTATACAAATTTACAATTTAGCTTAGTTAATTATTAGATAGATTTATTATATCTACAACACTTTATTAAGTAAATTCGTAAATGCCGGGTGGATAAACCTGGTGTTAGTTTTTAAGTCCCCTTAAGGCTTCTGATATGGCTTAACGGTTAAAACAACCAATACCCACAATTTGACATATTATCCGAGTCACGGCAGCGTTCAGTTGAAAATGCCACCCGCCGTCACTCATCTGAAGACTGACCATGCAGAACGTTTCTTAACTTTGGTTATCGCGAAGAACACAGTATGCTATGAAACTTTATTAGAAACTACTTTACAAAAACACTAACAACTAAAAAAATCGGTCAAGTGCGAGTCAGACTCGCGCACGAAGGTTTCCGTACCGTGTTGGAGCCTCCTTAACCCCATTCCTCTTGCCGCTATTAATATCGAGCAAAAAACTCCTAAAAAATCACGTTGTTGTTGTATGTCACGTTTATTTTATTATACTTTTAGTATTTGTTGTTATAGCGGCAACAAAAACACATCATCTGTGAAAATTTCAGCTTTCTAGTTATCATGGTTTATGAGATTCAGCCTGGTGACAGACAGAAGGATAGACAGTCAAACAGCGGGGTCTTAGTAATAAGGTCCCATTTTTACCCTTAGTAGGGTACGGATCCTTAAAAACAACTGCGTACGACGTGTACTTTAAATTACTTCAGATATATCTAATCTATGAAAAATTTAATCTTATTTCACCAAATTAGAGCAGAAGACCGCCTTATACCTACTTTATCTACGTGTAATAGGTAGCGCATTCAATTTCCGTCTTCTACTTATAGAAATATACAAAAAGCCGTATATAAATATAGCTGTACGCCACCGGGCGGGTCGTAGAGTCTATGGAATTTATTATTGCTTTCGATACCTTCTGCGGATCCCGGTCCCACAATAGATGATGTCATTGATCTATAACCCCTATTATAACTACTGAAAAAACTTTAGTCACGCATTTGTTTGCCAAAAATATAACATTAATGGTGACAGTGTGCTCAATTTGAAGGCTTTTACAGCTCTGAGCATAATAATTTAAAATATTATTTATCTGGTACTCGTATTGCAATAAAATGGACAGTTATATTATTGGTAAGTTTAGATCTGTCATGCAAAGCTTCGAAAATTAAGGCTAGTTGCCTTATTTTAATAAAAGTATGCAAGTTCGTATAGGCCGGGTGGCTAGCCCTAGTGTCAGAGTTTTTAGGTCGCCTGAAGGCCTATGACATGGCTAAACGGTTAAATTGATTAATTAGAACGCAAATAGTCAGCAGTTTACTCCATGAACCTCAATTAGATAAACGACACTAGCGCCCTGCGCCATGGATCGATTGATTGCAGACAACAGCTCTTAACAAAGTTATCGAACAAACTTCATTAAATTGATTTGATTTTGTACTTTGAGTGGTGTTGGTGGAGAAAGTTGCGCGTACTACGGAAGGCAAAACCTATGGATCTCCAATAAGACCGGTTGGAAACGGCTTGTTCTTAATGATTCATTCGTCCGCCTTGTGGGTGGGCTTCCCTCCACAAGATGTACGCTGCGCTTGCCGGTACGTAGTCTCCACTCGAGAACTTTTCGACCCCATTAGTAATCAGTTATCCGTGCTGAAACCTACCAATAGGCTCTTCAGATCTTCTTTTTTGGCGTGATTATCAGGATTGTCAATGAGCACTGCCGTGGTTTCGGTTTTTAGGGTTCCGTACCCAAAGGGTAAAAATGGGACCGTATTACTAAGATCTCTCTGTTCGTCTGTCTGTCCATCTGACTATCACCAGGTTGTATCTTATGAACCATGAATACCATGATCGTTAGAACGTAGAAATTTTTACAAATGACGTCTGTTGCCGCTATTACAACAAACACTAAAAACAGAAAAAAATATTTAAGCGGAGCCCCCCTTAAATATGTATATCATACTGTTTTTAGTATTTGTTGCTATAGCGGCAATCGAAATTCATCATCTATGATGATTTCAACTTTCTAGCTATTACGGTTCATAACATACAGGCTGGTGACAGACAGACGGACAGCGGGGTCGTACGGTAGTAAAGGGTCCCGTTTTACCCTTTGGGTACGGAACCCTAAACTGGCTCAAACACGTCTAAAGCCAAGTTTAGTTGTGGTTTTATTTGGAAAATGGTTCAGAATCCAAGCTATTATTTTCCCGCGGCTGGCGAAAGCGCTTTATGAAATTGCTAAGTTAATTAAGTTATTTTTAGTGTCGCCTCAATCTCAATGGTCCAGCTTGGTTCAAGTTTTGATTAACGCATAAGCAAGCATGCCGTATCTTGCTGTATTTGTTCACTAAAGTTTGATTAGGAGCTTTGAGATCTTCTCCAAAAGCTTTTTTTGTCAATTTGAATCCCCAAGAAACATTATATAGACTCTACTTTTCTTTTTTCATCACACAGAGAACTTTTTCGGCTAAAAGCAGTTCTAGATTCGATTGTTATTTGAAAAAGAAAATTCAATAACAGGCTTTTAGTTATAAGTTTCGATCCGCTTTTTTGTGCTTGGCGTATTTTATATGCCATTTAGCTAATGATAGCGTCTAAAGCGAATAATACCCATTTCAGTCAGTTATTACTGAAGCCAAAGTATAAATACACAGAACATCAAGACTAGTATAACCTAAAAAATATTGTACTACGGGCTGGGTTATAATTTATCTTTAGGCCGAACCAATCAGGGCTTACTAAACGTGTTATCTGAGTGACAGTAGCGCTTAGTTATAAATTGTAAATACTACCCGCGGTCACCCATCCAAAAGCCGACCATATATGGTTCCTTGCCGATTTCGGCTATGGCTGAACTTTCATCTTGAACAAATACTTTGTCAAGCTACGCGATGAGCGCTACAATCATCATAGTAAGCACACAAGAGTTACATAGTACTGTAATAATCGGACAAGTACGAGTAGGACTCGCGCACGAAGGGTTCCGTACTGTATGGGAGCCCCCCTTAAATATTTATTTTATTTTAATTTTATTATTTATTATCGAAGTGAATATAAAACTAAATATTCTGTGAAAATTTCAAGCATCTACCTATTACCATTATTAATATACAGCGAAAACATCTAAAAATTCAGGTTTGTTGTATGGGAGACCCCCCCCCCCCCCCCCCCCCCTTAAATATTTATTTTATTTTGTTTTTTGTATTTGTTGTTATAGCGGCAACAGAAATACATCATCTGTGAAAATTTCAGCTGCCTAGCTATCATATATAGTTCATGAGATACAGCCCGGTGACAGACAGACAGACAGACAGACAGACGACATCGAAGTCTTAGTAATAGGGTCCCGTTTTTCCCTTTGGGTACGGAACCCTAATTATATTTGTTTAATAGAATAGTATTAATAGCTCAAGATTACCTTAGGTCTAAGGTGGTGTAATAGTAGGCAAGTAGATCTTGTATTAGCAGTAGCAAATAAAGGCCCTTGCCTGACAAAAACAAATTAAACGAAATTTAGATTCTTTTGTAATTATAACCAGCAGTAAGTAATTTCTTACCACATAGCCGATAAACTTCCTCCAATGCATTTTAAATACACCGAAATGAGCATCAAATGTCATCGTAAATTACACTTTTACTGCCTGCTCAAATGAAAGTGCGAACTTACCTGCTAACTTCAAATTGGCGTAAATCCTCCGAGGCGTAACTTTCAGCACTCAATTCTCATTTTTTAAACTTTTGACGCAAAGTCGGATTACGTTCGAAGGTACGGCACATGGTATCACTTACGTCATTTTTACGTAGAATTTCCGCGAAGTTTTCCGATCGCGTGACGCGTCCGTTCGTTGCGCTGTCTCCGCGGGACTGAAGGCTATGCTGTAAATACGCAGCTTTCAGTTCTGCGGTGCGATTGCATGGTTCAAGCGCTTTGAGCTTATTAACCGACTTCCAAAAAGAAGGAGGTTCTATGTTCGTCTGTCTGTTTTTTTTTTCTGATGCGACTTCCAACATGGTTGCTTTAAACGTTTAACGCTAACATGGAGGGGGTATGAAAGCACTGTTACGTCGAAGTTTCACTTCTTCCGCGCGGAGGGACTCCAGTTGCACCTTTTTTTGTATGTTCATCGATAATTTCGCCAATTGTGAACCGAATCGAATTTTTTTTTGATCGAAAGGGTGTACTCCTGATGTGGTCCCATTTAAATTTTACAGAAATCGATTGATCCCTTTTTGAAAAATAAACAATAATGTAAAGATGTCGAACGAAATATTCGAATTTTGAACACGATGGAAGGCGGTTTTGCTATTTTTGGAAAAATAATTATATTGGTTATTTTTGTTGGTAGAGTTCTTCTTAAAACTTATTTTCTAGCACATTTATTCTCAAACATCAAATAACTGTCTATTGTATAGGTCGTCTAGGTACTAAAAACTGCAAAAACAATGAAAATTGACTCAGCAAAAGTTGTGTTAACTCGACTCCGGTCATGTAGATAGGACATTTCAGTAAAAAAAATGCTTCATTATCGTCTACTTTGAAGGCACTTTACTCAAGCATAATATTTACGAATTAAAAATGGACGCAAGACTTTGGGAAAACACAATAATATAATTAACTTGGTTTCAGTTTTACTTAGTATTAGAACCGAGCTATTTCTGTCTCAGGAACCACAGTTGGACGAAAGTCATACGTGACGTTTGTTGACATAATTACTTTCGCAAAAAATGGCGAAACCGCCTGCCATCGTGTACAAAATTCCAATATTTTGGTTTTGCTGTTTAACTTTTAACTGTTTACATTATTGTTGATTTTTCAAAAACGGCTGCACCGCTTTCTGTGAAATTTAAATGCGACCACCACGAGTATACCCATAGAACTAAAAAATATTTTTTTGATTCGGTTCACAATTGGCAAAATTATCGATGAATATACACAAAAAAAATACAAACAGACAAACATGGAACCTCCTTCTTTTTGGAAGTCGGTTAAAAACTGAGCAATTTTACTACGACTAGTATTATTTTTGCGCGTACTGTACATACTCATTTACACACCCAGTAAACTTATAGCACGCCTTTTTTGTTGTAGGTTAAGAAAGTAACCGAAATGTACGTAACGTAACCGCTGCTTAATGTCGTAAGCGGCTTTGCGGATATTAACGTTAAGGGCTCGGGCTTAAGCACGGGGAAAAGTGTTATTTGGTACGTGAATTCGTTGTTGCCGTCGAGGTGTTAAAACCTAATAGCTTTTTTACGGAATTCAGTTGTGGACAATAGTTTGTTTTATTTCCAAACTAGCGGACCCGATGAACTTCATCTCACCATCTGTCTACTTTCAATGACAACTTTTACATGTAGGAACATTTTGTATCGGAAAATTAAATTCACGTTTTTATTATTTTACTTACAACCTTTTTTAAATTTTCTCACGTTTAAACCTTCCCTTAACTTTCACGGATATTTCAAGACCAAAATTAGCCCAATCGGTTCAGCCGTTCTCGAGTTTTAGCGAGACTAACAACCACGATTCATTTTTAGTCTATGTATATGACTACGGACTAATATAATGCCTTTGAGTTACAATGCGCCTACTATGAGATTTTCGATTTTTATGCGTTTGATACAACAATTTTGAATAGAAATGAAACTGCGCTAATTCGATGCCAACAGATGGTTCTCTCAGACCAAATAAAAATCAAGACAAAATGTTGTAAACAAACAAGTGAGGCCGGCAAAACTATGCCTCGCGGTGTGCAGACACAACACACTTATGCACACGTATAAATAAACTATTCCTTGGCTTGTCAGTCGAACTATGGCGGAGCAACACCGACGCACTCACACTTGTATAAAATACCGGCCTCACTTGCCTGTTCACGATGTTCCGTCTTGATTTTTTTATTTGGTCTGAGATGATGCTGTACAAATCCCATAAAATTTGTAGCTTACGCTAACTCTATCGAGCAAGTAAAGCACTTGTGCAGAGTTGTGCAAACTCATACTATAACTCCTTAGCTCGCTGCCAGGCATGAAAAACTTCAAGTCTATTTTTAGATGTCCTTAGGGGGTAGATTGCTTTACTGCTCATGAACTACGCGCGCCCTCTTCTGTTTCTATATTGTTATACAGAAGCGCAGAGAGTAACGTCTTGGTTTTTGTCAAGTCCACGTTTAATTATATTTATTTGGTGCGAGCTGTACATTTCAAACAAAATAAAATATAATATACCTAATTAAAAAACCCCCGACACAAAAATATTTGACAACAAACTTTCAATTGACAACCATTTTGGGCACATTTGTAGAATTTTGGTTCTTCCATCCCCACTTTAACCCACCATAACTCTTAAACGGCTCAATCGATTTTTATAAAATATAGCTAAGAACACTCTCGATTAAGTCTCCTTTCATCCAAAAAAAAAACTAAACTGAAATCGGTTCAGTGGTTCGGGCGCTATGATGCCACAGACAGACAGACAGACAAACACACAGACAAACAGACACGTCAAACTTATAACACCCCTCTTTTTCGTCGGGGGTTATAAACCAAGGCGAAGGGTATAAATAGATATCGCAGGACTCAAGTGACAGGTGGCGACAGTACTACGCGCTACAACTCAAGTCCAACGGTAATTTATTTGAAACTAAATCTGGAACTAATATTTCAGGTTTATTAATATTTTTACCGACTTCCAAAAAGGAGGAGGTACTATGTTCGCCTGTATGTTTTTTTGTGTATGTTCATCGATAATTTCGCCAATTGTGAACCGATTTACAAAATTATTTTTTTGTTTAAATGGGTATACTTTGAACCAAAAAATAATTTGTGGTTCGTGGTGTTCCTATTTAAATTTTGCCGAAATCGGCTGAGCCACTTTTGATAAATCATTAATAATGTATATGGATGCTACATTGATTCGTGCAAACTATTCGAATTCTGTACACGGTGGAAGTCGGTGTTACGATTTTTCGACAAAAATAATTATTTTAATTAGACTGTTTAGCCCATTTAATATTGACCGCAGATAAAGTCGACTAATTCATAAATTACATAAAAATACCTATTTGTAAAACTGTGATTCAAAACAGATTGTAGTCACTCTTCTATCTGACTTCAGTGGTGACGCGGAGTTTTAACACACGTGGTATCCCACACCAGTCACTTTCCTATTTTTGACGGACGAACCACCGGAGGAGGTACTCAATTCAACGCGTACTTTTTTTATTTATTTTCTATAACCACGCATAACTTTTTTCATAGCAGTTCGAATCCAAAATTTTTTTATTGGATAGATTATATTTCAAAATTGGTACCATTTAAATTTTATCGAAATCGGCTGAGCCATTTTTAATAAATCAAAAATAATGTGGAAAATGCTACATCGATCCGTGCGAAATATTCTCGAATTCTGTACACGGGTGAAGTCGGTCATGCAATTTTTTGCAAAAAATAATTATTCACATTAAAGTATCAAAAATTCAGGTAGCTGTATAAATGTCAACAAAACATATATCATTTACATTAGGTGTGGAACCAAAAGTAGGGCGCTCTTTGAAAATATAATTTCTGTGTAATCGCTGGCCAGTTGAAAGGGCTTTCCGCAAATCAACCGACAAGCCACCAGGGTAGGAATCAGGGTCCCCAAATTCACCGTATTATTGCGAATGGTTGTTAACAGCACTCGTACATTATTTAAGAAGTAACTAAAATTTTAGTATTTTTCATTCCAAATCCTTGATTCAAAATCTTTTTAAGTGTATTTTTGTTCTGATGTGATTTAAGCGCAATTAGTTTTAAGGGTCCTAAAATTTGACAAACAAACCGACAAAAATTTGACGACAAAGAAGATCTTCTAAAGTGAGCTCAGACCATGTACAGTAGCCCAAAAGAAGATTCAAAATATAGTAAGAAAAAACAACGGAAAAATTGAAATGAAATTTGATTTTTGGTCAAGGCCGCCATTACGCCACCATATTTTACAAGCAATGTCAAAAGATAACAAGATACGAAAATATAAAATTCATTTACATTGTGATTTTTGGTAAAGAAAACAATAGGAAAATATTTTTTAAAACAAATGATAATTAAATACTGTACCAGGTAAAGGCCTAAGCTCGATACATTTTTGCATTATCTCTTTTCCGCAACATAAAGCTTCAATCTAGTAACGCGCTGATTCAATCGACTAGATTTATTTATTTTTATTTGTGATTGGTGTAAACATCTACCCGTATGAATCTCTCGGTGAGTCTCAAGCTTCACTGGACCAGTGTTTACTGAAAAAGGTTCAATTCAGTATATTCTGACTACGGTGTGTTTCCTAACATACATTTCTACTACTTTCGCGCGGTATGGTGGCTGTATGATACTACATACTACATAAAATAGGCAATGATAATAATTATTTTTCGCCAAAAATGGCATAACTAACTCCAACCGTGTACAGAATTCGAATAGTTCGCACGAATCGATGTGTTATCGATGTAGTAATTTTAACATAATTGTTTATTTTTAAAAAAATGTTGCCTGTAAAGTCGGTATACGGGCGAAAGTTTTACGTGACAACGACTTTGAGACGAATGAGACGAATGAGAGCGAGTGAGAGGCACGTAAGTGCCTCTCACTCGCTCTCATTCATTGTGAGCGCATGAAGTGTGAGCGGAGCGTAACGCAGTTTCTTGAAGTGTCACCCGGCAAACCAATTTATAAGACGTTGTCACGTCAAAACGGAGTGAGTAAATAACAATTTATCTTAATAATAATAATTCGTATTGCAGGCTAAAGTCGCCTTTTAAAAGTTACATCATAATAATAAATAAAAATAAAATAAATAATAATTTTATTTGTTCCATAACTTACTTAGGCTACTTAGGTGTTAGTAATTATTATTGACAATAACTGATTAAATCTTAAGTAGGGGGTAGTTCGAGAAAAGTGTGAGCGGAGCGTAACGCAGTTTCTTGAAGTGTCACCCGGCAAACCAATTTATAAGACGTTGTCACGTCAAAACGGCTAAGTGGATTTCGATAAAATTTAAATGGCACCACCTCTAAAATATAACAAAAAAGATTATTTAAAATCGGTTCATAATTATTGGCATAATTATCGATGAAAATACACAACATAAAATACATGCAGACGAACGTAGAACTCCCTCCGTTTTGGAGGGAGTTCTACGTTCCCTCCGAAGCTGGATAAAAATAGTAGGTAGCATTATTCGACGAAATTCAGCCCTGCAGACAGACGACCGCATTTTTATCTGTTTGTACGGAGGGTTCCCGTCCTAAGTAAATAAAAAAGTTGAAATGTCAAAGCTTGTTTTACGTGAATTGCGGAAAAGATCGTATATTCTAGACTAACAGTATGCGCGACTTTGCTTAAACCAAAAAGGAGGAGGTTTTATGTTCGTCTGTATGTATTTTTTTGTGTATGTTCATCGATAATTTCTCCACTGGTGAAACGAATCGAAAAATTACTTATTTGTTCCTCGAGGTGGTCCCATTTAAATTTTTCAGTAATCTGCTGCCCGTTTTTGAAAAATCAACAATAATGTAAAAACGATTCGAGCGAAAAATTGAAATTTTGGACACGACAAGAGGCGGTTTTGCCATTTTTTTATCTATTTTGTTTAAATATTTATCAGATTTAAATGCATTTATAATAATTTCTTCCTTATTTCCAGTATTCAACAAGTATTTAAAATAAGAGAGTCTGTTTATTAACCACTCCCACATTATTTTGCACTCAACAACCATCATCAAAATAATACTTACAGTAGAATCAGACAAGCTCTAGTTATCTCTCGAATTCATTTGAAAATATTACAAAAAAGATTTTACGTGTCGCCACCCACAGACAGCGAAATTGGCACAGAATTTCCCACTAAACCCCGACAACGTACAATAATATTCATGCGCCTTCAGGCAAAAAGTAGTCTAAAATGATTACCCACAGCCCACAGCCAATCACGATGTTATCTCTTCAACCAAAATTGAAATGAAACTCAGATATGAAGTAAAAACTGTCTGAAAAATTAATTTGGAGAGTGGATTCAATTAAAATGGTAATTAAGTACAGAGGATGATATCTGCGGGCTTTTAAATTCCATGAATACAGAACGCTAGGCTTGCCTGGTTGGAAGTGTTAGTGAGATGTACCCACTTCCAAAAGGTTATGGGAAAATGGCTGACAGGCATTTTTTTCGGACTCATTTCATTTTTAGGGTTCCGTACTTAAAGGGTAAAAACGGGACCCTATTACTAAGACTCCGCTGTCCGTCCGTCTGTCCGTCTATCCGTATGTCTGTCACCAGGCTGTATATCAGGACCTGTGATGGCTAGGCAGCTGAAATTTTCACAGATGATGTATTTCTGTTGCCTCTATCATAACAAAACGAATAAAATACATATTTAAGGGTGGCTTCAACAAACGTAATATTTTTTGCTTCATATATAACGGCAATAGGTAGACGCTTGAAATGGGGCTAAGGGGTTCTCATAGGGTACGGACGGAACCGTTCGTGCACGAGTCCAACTCGCACTTGGCCAATTATTAATTTTTGACCGACTTCCAAAATGGAGGAGGTTCTATGTTCGTGTGGTACGTATTTTTTTTGTGTATGTTCATCGATGATATCGCTTATCAAAAAATTCTTTTTTTTTTCAAAAGGGTATACTTCCGAGATGGTCCCATTAAAATTTTACAGAAATCGGCTGAGCTGTTTTTGATAAATCAAGAATAATGTAACAATTCGAACGAAATATTCGAATTTCGTACACGATGGAAGGCGGTTTTGCCATTTTTTGTGAAAAATAATTATTTTTCTCACTCTATTGCTTTTGCTAATTCGTCTTATTGATCCTATTGTACTGGTTGATTTTGCAATTGAGTGGCGAGACTAGCAAAACTTGGGTAATGATTTTATGGTAGAGTTCTATGTCCAACAGGGGACACCCTGAATTTAGCATCTCTTAAGCAGTACTCAGTCAAAGTAGCTTAATTTGCTATAGTGAAGATTATACGTTCCGAGTCTCTTTACAAGATTAAGAAAGAGAAGATTCGTAGACGAACCAAAATCGTCATAGCCCAGCAAATTAGTAAATTTAAGTGGCAGTGGGCCGGATACACAGGGTGTCGGCTTGGGAAAGTTTACGAATCGAGACCATATATCGGCAAGCGCAGCATTGGACGTTCACCGACATGGAAGACCGAAGACCAAATCAAGACAGCAGGATACACTGAATGCAAATAGCTTCTTATCTGTCTTATTTAAATTCCATAGGAGATGCCTACACTCAGCGGTGGATGTTCTACGCCTGATAATGATAACTCAGCTACCTAAGCAGTATGATTAAATAGACCGTCCCGTCGGTCCAGTTCGAAAATTCAATTTATTTTTTACACAGACTCGGTAATTGAATGCAACATTTAAAATTCTATTTCCTTTAGCTCTAAACATACCTCGTCAATTAACGCGACTGCAGTTCTATAAGAACCAATTGTTTTATTGGATGGAGAAATAAAATCGTTCCTGTAGTTTTCCAATAATCTTTATAGTTCTGTTCTTATTGAAGGTGAAATTGTGTTTTCTTAAAAAATACTTATTAGTAACAATTTGATAATAAATTTTCTTTGCCTCTGACGTCTCCTGACTCCTGAGTAGTTACTGAGTTTTTTTAATTTTAATTCAGTCTATAATCAAATAATCAAAACCCCACACATTTAAACACCTAAAAGCATGAGTATGACCGAATTGTTAATAAGTTCGAATGATGTATGTTTTATTGAAAAAACAACTTAACATAGATATATAGATAAAAAGATATTCTTTATTGTTAACACAAAGAGCACAAGTAACACAGATAACAAAAACATTAAAACTATAGCGCGTAACATACCTACACTTATAACAAATTCGTAAAATACTGGGACTAGGAACTTCGCAAAGGTTTATCGTAGTGTTGATTTCTGGGCTATGAAAACTTTTTTTAAAATTTTAGCACTTAAAAATACGTCATGCGTTGTGAAAGCAGTCACCTTTTGTATAGGTTTGACGCGCGCCTTCTGCTGAATACGAAGGTACTAAATAGGCGCATAGATTACTAAGATTATTTCAGTCTCTTACATTGGCCCGGAAATTGACTTGGAAAGATTTGGAATTAATCTTTTTAGGGAAAATGATTTTCTTGGTTTTCAGATGGAAATTATCGTAAAGAAGTTGCACGTATTTGCATTAAGGATTCCATCAAAATGGGGTGGTGCTGGGAGTGGTAGACCGCATGGTAAAAGTTGGTTATAATAATATTGATGAGCACAACCATGTCTTAGAGTAGGTATTTAATCGGCACGATGACTGGGTAATAGTTATTTGTTATAAAAGAGTGCAAAGTTGCTTTTTAACCGCGGGTTCAATATTGATGACCGAGCAAGCGAAGGATTCTAAAATTAGAATCCTGAGCAGCAAGGAAATAAATAAAGTCACCTACATAGTTATCGTACTGTTTCAAGTACTTCTTGCGTGATTGTTGAGATAGAAAGCTCATTTGCGCATTATTAACAGTTTCAGTCAATTCTGTTGGTGTCCAATACACTTCCTCGTCGCTAGAATCAGTAATTTTAGGATTTTCACTCATTTTCAAGTTTCTTGTTTTTGACATAAGGCAAAGAGTTATAATATCATAACATAAGGTTCGAACAATATGACATGAAATAATCGGCCAAGTGCGAGTCGGACTTGCGCACGAAGGGTTCCGTACCGTATGGAAGCCCCATTTCTCATGCCATAATAAATAGCGAGCAAAAAACTCCTAAAAATGACGTTTGTTGTATGGGAGCCCCCCTTAAATATTTATTTTATTCTATTTTTAGTATTTGTTGTTATAGCGGCAACAGAAATACATCATCTGTGGAAATTTCAGCTGCGTAGGTATTACGGTTCATGAGATACAGCCCGGTGACAGACAGACAGACGGACAGACGGACATCGAAGTCTTAGTAATAGGGTCCCGTTTTTACCCTTTGGGTACGGAACCCTAAAAAAGTACACCAAGAAGGTTCCTAGTCTAAATTTTCAAGAAACTAATAAAGGTTGTACGATAAATTCGGCACAATAGAGATAGAAGTAAATAGGTTTAATGATGTTTTGAATTCACAAACTTAGTGCACACGATGTTCTAAATTAAATTTTACTATCCACTTTAGCGGATAAAAACGACTTTTGCACTCAGATATCGAAGAGCAAAAATAGTTTTCCGAGATAGATGGGATTTAAAATCATTATTATAATTAGACCGTGAGTCAGATTATCAAAAGATAATGGACAAGTAGATTTTTTTTTGTCAATTAAACAATAAATGACAAAAGATAAACCTTGTCAAACCTCGAGGGCACGTGACGTCACTTGTCTGTCAAATGTCTATTTATTTTGTAGTCTACTCGTGGCTACTCGTGAGGTCACGCGGAACTTTAACGAACTACCTATACTCGTATCTTCATCAATTTCTGTTTAATTGTTTTGTCGGGCAAAAAACGCCCTTAACGGTGCCTTTTTAACTAAAATATAATAAAAATAAATTTGATATAGGAAAAAATACTCGTGTAATATTTTTTGATTATCTATCTAAGGGACTTTTTTTAAATTCTGGCAAAAGTGCCTTTATTAACTACAACAAAACTACACTACTATTACACAAAAAGCATTGGATCATCCTCAGATAAGGGACTAAAATGGACTTATTACATATTTTTTAATCATCATTCTCATTCGCAGTCACCCCATAGGTACATTTCGTTGAACCTTAATATTACCTTTATGATAATTTAAAAAAAAAATCAGGGAAAACAAAGGTCATATTTAAGTCACGTCTGCTCAACTTATTCGAAAGGTCGAAAAATTCACATTTCTCGTAGAATTTACGGTAAACGGGGAGAAGTGAAGGTCCGAATAATATCTCCCTGGGGTACCCATGAATGAGGGTAACAATAGAGCTACTAGACGCAAAGAGCTGCTGAATACATTGAATTTAAATTTAGTATACTTACTCGTAGCATAGTTATTTTAGTTCTTCTACAGATGTATTCATTTCTGATTCAATATTACAGGAAGACTCCGACCATAGCCTTCGCCTTCCCTCTCTCCTTTTCTTTGCTTGCTTCTAAATTCTTACTTACTTATTGTAAAGCTGAAATGGTGGTGGGCAGCGCCACATATATATAGCACGGAGGAGTGATGATCGATGGGGTTGGAAAGTTCTCTAGTAGAAGCCACGTTACGGCAACAGCAGCATAGGCGGTCCACACACAAGTTGAACAGATTACGTCAGCAGAATCACGCTAGATGCAAGCCACTTTCAACCAGTCATGGAGATTAAGAAGGGCGGCCTAGGTCTAGAAGTGGACACTCTATGCCTGAAATGACAAGGATGATGATGATAGCTTAATAATGGCAAATGTAGTAACGTGTGTCCGAAAAGTCACTAAATAAATTAATAAAAATTAAGATTGTTAATTCAATACGAGGCAAAATGTTGCCTCCAAAATGTCGGTAAACCATTATTACCGACACTTCAGTCCTCAATACTCACGTGTCAGAACAAATTATATCAAGCTAGGTTATTTTCGTACTAAGGCGAGGGTGATGATCGATTTGTATAATTGTAATATGTAGGTATGATTTTATTTGTGCTGTAGAATTTATTTTTATCGAAACATCACTTTTAAATTGAAAAAGTGATGTTTTTAAAAAATAAAACCGGACAAGTGTCCGGACAAAACAAATCAAGCTCGCACATCGAGGGTTTCGTACAAAGCCTGGAAATATCACCACATTGGGAAGTACGCTGTAAGGTTTCCGTTTTTTTCCTTTTGGGGTACGGAACCTTAAAAGCAGATACAGAAAAAGCCACGGGGATCAATTTTGAAGGCTTTACTTGATATGCCTAAGCTTTTTAAAAATATACCTGTACTCGTATTATTAATGCATATCGCATTACAATATTAAAAAAATACTTTATAGTTACATCTAGAGCAAAAACAACTTTACTCACTTTAACTTTCATTGTTGCATAATGTATGTAGGCACTTATGGGATCCCATTGAGTATTGTACATTTCTAGATTATGGAATTTGCTGAATAGATATCCTTACAACAATAGTAATTATTTTTCGCAAAAAATGGCAAAACCTCCATGCATCGTGTACAAAATTCGAATATTTCGCTCGAATTGTTTACATTATTGTTGATTATTTAAAAACGGCTCACCGATTTCTGTAAAATTTTGATGGAACCACCTCGGGAGTATATCATTTCAAACTAAAAAAAAAAATGATTCGGTTCACAATTGGCGGAATAATCGATGAACATACACAAAAGAAAGATACATACAGACGAACATAGAACCTCCTCCTTTTTGGAAGTCGGTTAAATATACAGATATTCTTTCAATAAAAGGGCAGATATTCTTAAAAACAAAGCATCCTAAAACAAGCTATCCTCACAAAAAGAAAATGAAACTAACAATTTCATACACAATACAACATTAAGTGACAATACATTTTTATTTCTTAATTTTGATTTAAAAATAGTTACTTAAAATACGCTCATTACATAGTCAATCCAGTTCAAGTTTGCACTAACATTAACGTAAACAGAAAACGTGGAAATAACGGCTGGTGGTGGTGAAAGCGCCGAATCAGTATCACCAAGTACTGCCGACTGCACATCAACAACATCACTCTCCGACGTGACTCCAATCAGCCTCCCATTATACACCAAAGATCCCCCAGAATCTATCTTACCAACAATCGATTCATCTCTCGTACATATAAGAGTCGATTTCTCATAAGAAGGGGGGCATTTGACTAATTGCACAGGGCCTTGGCTTGGCACATAAACGCCAGGTTTCAATTCCCCATGCCCAAATCTCATAGCTGCGTCGTCCAGCTTCGCAGAACGTGTTGCCAGTTTTACAGGCTGAATATGATCATTGAAACCTATGCGCTGCTTTGTCAAGATCAATGCCAAGTCTTTTTCTGTATTTTCAGGTGAGCTCTCAAAAATATCGTCATAAGTCGTATCTTTCAAGAACACATCAGCAACATCCGCTATTTTGTGGAAAGTTTGTCCTCTTCTGTGCTGAACTGTAATTTTGTCTTCTTCTTGAAATACATCTAGAATGCAATGTGCAGCTGTTAAAATCCACTGTTGGCTTATGATAGAACCGCTGCAATAAGTTTTATGGCCAAATTCGGTTATTTGAAGACGTACCAAATGTTTTATTTTGTTACCCGAATTCCCATCTTCAATTGTTCTCCGTCTTTGGCCGATTCCTGATTTTGCGATGGAGAAAAAAAGCAAAACTAGTAGCACTTCCTTCGTTACCATTTTGAATGTAGACAAGACTTGATGACTTCCATGATTTTTTTTCATTTTATAGAGTTTCAGTAGAATTTGAATAATTTTATCTATTGCCAGGAATTTTTAGTGCATCAAATGTTATCAAGGTATTCCGTTATGCGCTTGAATGTGTTCAAAGATTAATTCAATGGTATGACACATTTTTCCGCTGCTGCGATGTCTCTATAATACATTTTAAGCACCAATATAATCATCCATCCATCCATCAGCCATAGGACATCCACTGCTGGACATAGACCTCCCCGATAGATCTCTAATAAGACCGGTTGGTAGCGGCCTGCATCCAGTGCGATCCTGCGGTCTTATTGAGGTCCGTCCACCATGCGGGTGGACGTCCTATGCTGCGCTTGCCGGTGCATTGTCTCTACTCGAGAACTTTCGACCCCATCGGTCATCAGTCCTCCGCGCTATGTGCTCTGCCCATTGCCACTTCAACTTGCCAATCCGATGGGCTATGTCGGTAACTTTGGTTCTTATACGTATCTCCTCATTCCTGATTCGATCTCGCAGAGAGACTCCGAGCATAGCCCTCTCCATAGCTCGTTGTGCTACTTGGAGCTTATTAAGAAGGCCCATAGTTAGAGACAACGTTTCAGTGCACCGATATAATACTTACCTACAAAAAACTTTTCTTTACATCTGCGTTTATATTTTTAATAATTATTTTTCACAAAAAATTGGCAAAACCACCTTCCACCGTGTACAAAATTCGAAAATTTTGCTCGAATTGTTTACATTATTCTTGATTTATCAAAAACGGCTCAGTCGATTTCTGTAAAATTTAAATGGGACCATCTCGGGAGTATACCCTTTCGAACTAAAAATAATTTTTCGATTCGGTTCACAATTAGCGAAATTATCGATGTTCATCATGTACAACATTCGGATTTTTCGCTCGAACTGCTTACATTACTGTTGGTTTTTACAAAAACGGCTCAGCCGATTTCTTTTAAATTTAAATGGGACCACCTCGTGAGTATACCCTTTCGAACTAAAAATATTTTTTTCGATTCGGTTCACAACTGGCGAAATTGTCGATGAACATACACAAAAAAAATACATACACACGAACATAGAACCTCCTCCTTTATGGAAGTCGGTTAAAAATTAGTTTATGTTGAGAATCATTAGGTAGGCCTGTATAGTAGAGATGGATCAAAATCGTCACATAGTTTGATATTAAGGCCCTGATACATTCCACGTGCAAGTCAGAAAAAAATAGCGATGGAGTGAACTACAGAAAGAAGTGGGGGAGATTTTAGTCCAGCAGATGGATAGTTGTAGGTTAAGAAATTAAAACAACAACAATTAAAATTCTTTGTCCTACATCGTGCAATGTTGACGGAAAATACAAACCTGTACTATTATTTGCATTTATGATACAAATAGGTAGGTACTAGGTAGTTGGGTCATTTTTTTTTTGCAATATTAAACCATAGTGAAATTACTTGTCTATTTAATAAAATGCAATAGATAACGTTTTATAGCTAGCATCTACGTTTAACCTTACTGATAAAATACTTTCTTGTAATTACAAATTCTTTTCCACCATAGCAAAAATTCTTCAAATTGGACATGAATACAATAAAATGAAGGATGGCACAAAAGAAAAATCAGTATCATTTCCAAAATGATTACAAACGTATTACTTCTAGTCTTTGTCCTACTATTTGTAGCACAACATGGAGCCGGGCAGAGTAGAATATTTAATGGAGACAAACTAAGCCCAGAACTGAACCAGCATTTAGTTAAACTTGATATAATCGCAAGTAATGAACAAGGGGGAATGGAAATGTTTTCTTGCTCTGGATCTATCTTAAGCAACCGCTGGATTATAACTACAGCACATTGCGTTAACAACTCTCTTGAAATTGCAATTCTGCATCAAATGGGTGACGGTAACACTATGTACAAAATAGCTGATAAAGGTAAAATTTTTCTCAAAGGCTCGGGTGATATAATATCGTTAAAGGACAGTGAGAATGATTTAGCGTTAATTATGACGCAGCATCCTATCAAATTTGATGATAACGTCCAAGCTGTAGAACTAGCTAGTCAATGGAAAGCTGGCAATTTAGCTCTTATTTCTGGGTTTGGAGAGATTAGTCCAGGTGTTTCGGCAGGGAGACAAGCCTTTGTACGTATTAGCAAGTGCCCTATAGGAGACTTCGCAGCAATAATTTGTTCACATGAGGAAGCAGGCGGCGCTAAGGGCGATTCAGGAGGATCTTTGACTTATGATGGAAAACTAATTGGCGTTTCTTCGTTAAAAAGTAACGATAATAATGACATTATAACAACCGTTTTCGCCAGTGTTACTGAAAACTTAGAATGGATTCGTTCCACTATGAATGTAAAATGAATATACGTTGAATATAAAATACCAAATCAATAACAATTATTATTTATTTTTCACCATTATAATTACCTACTTACCAAGTAGAATTTTATTTGAGAAATGAATTTTATAATTAACGTCAAGATACCTCTATTTCGTCGGCGATAAGGCCAATATTTTTTACAATATTTATAAATTTTCATATGTATACGTAGTTTAATTTTTTCTGACTCTTCGGCAGAAAAGCGGCACAAATAGGTATGTTAATCGCGGTAGTGGTTACATATTTGAGTTATTTGGAGTTGAGATTTTGGGTCCGTGGGAGCCGGGAGCTCATCTTGTTTTCAAAAGTCTTTCTGAGCGTCTGGACGCAACGCGTGACCAAAATTGTGGTGTTTATTTGGTTCAACCCATAAGCATTGCCATTCTGCGTGGCAATGCTGCCAGCATGCTGGGCACGCTGCCAACTGGCAGGGGCTTGAGCAAAGATAAGAGAATAAGCCCCTAAGAGGATGCTAATTGATTAGAAATAACCCTGTATACAAACAAAAATCGATTAAGAAAATATTTTCTATCGTTAGTCAATTTTTTCAACAAAACATGTAGGTCACACACACAATCATCAACATTTCCTGTTTAAATATGTTGCTGAATCCTCGACGAAGACGCACTACATTCACTTCGACTTGTCAGGGAGGGCACGTAAGCAACTAAGCGTTTTTGCAGATGGCACCAAAATTGACCAAGTGGACAAGACAACTTTTCTGGGCTTCGAGTTGGATAAAACCCTCACGTGGGAAGCTCACATAGATAAAGTATCCGGAAAATTAAGCGCAGCGTGTTTTGCCCTCAGGCGACTTGCCAGAGTCCTGCCAAGAGAAGTGATCCGCTCATGCTATTTTGCGACAGTTCACTCCGTGCTCCAGTATGGCGCTGAGATTTGGGCTAGGGGTGCGAAGTGGAAACGAGCATTCATATGCCAAAAAAGAGCCGTCCGTACGATAGCACACATATCACAGGATCAATCGGCTAGGCCATATTTTATATCTCTAGAGATATTGACACTACCTTCAATAGTAATTATGCAAGTTGCTGTATATGTGCGAATGAATCTGAAATCTTACAGAACAATGGGTGAAGGTCAACAACGACCCACTCGTCACAAAAACAGACTCATGCCTGTCGAACACTCTCTCACGAAATCCGAGAATCTAACTCACGTCATGGGCACATCAGTATATAACAGACTTCCCCAGGACGTGATAGAGGCAGCGAATCTAATTACTTTCAGGGCAAGGTTAAAACGCTGGCTTGTCAGTCAGGCGTTCTACGACATAGACAAAGAATTTCTGACCCTAAAGGTGACATTATAAATAGACATTACTATTATACATTTTTATTTTGTTTTTGACTAATTGTATCTTATTTTTATATTATTGAATTATTTGACATTTCTTTTAATTATTTGTACTAAGTTGTCTAATTTAAATTGCATTTTTTTGTTTTGTTATAATTGACGTATACATGTTTGTACCAATAAATGAGTATGATTATGAGTATGTATAAGCACGCATAACTTTTTTCATAGTAGTCCGATTAATTCTTTTTAATGGGAAGAGTATACTTCGAAATTGGTCCCATTAAAATTTTATTGAAATCGGCTGAGCCATTTTTGATAAATCAACAATAATGTGAAAAAATGCTACATCGATCCGTGGGAAATATTCGCGAATTTTGTACATGGGTGAAGCCATACATGCTGTTTTTTGCAAAAAATAATTATAATAATTGAAACTCGGTCATATTGTTGCATTTTTACTTAATTCTCAATGAAATTTCCAATTAAAAATATTCGTAACATGACATAACAAGAGTGAATCCATTTCAGGTTGAAAATCGTTTATTTTTAATAATAATTTAATTGAAACGCGCTAATATTGTTTCATTCTTTATTTATTTCTCAATGAAATTTTCAAAAAACATAATTCGTAACAGAGTAAATCCATTTCAGATTATCAGCAACGCTGACGTAGTAATGATATCTTACTGGAACATCTCCTTCGTCACCAGATGAACATACTCCAATCAATTCTCCATCATATACCAAAGGTCCTCCTGAATCGCCTTCACCCGGTCTATCAGGGTCAGATAAACAAATTAATGATGTGACTTTTTCTTCGGGGCACGTTCTTATGACAACAGTCCTTTGTCTTGCTCCTGTAACACCTGGACTTATCTCCCCGAATCCAGAAATAAGACCTAGTTTACCATCTTTCCAACGATTAGCTAGTTTTATAGGTTGGACATAATAATTGAATTTGATGGGCATCAGTGTCAGAATCAATGCTAAGTCTTTCGCGACATTCTGATAAGAAGGATCAAATTCATTGAAAGTGGAGTCCTTCGGAAAAGCAATTGCTCCATCGGCAATTTTATACAGCTGGTCACGCAATAGATGATGAATTTCAATTGTCTGATAGTCGTCAATACAGTGTGCTGCGGTTAAGATCCAACGGTCGCTTATAATAGATCCAGAGCAATCAAATATATACTCGAAATTATGTTTTGTTGTTATATTAAGTTGGACCAAATGCTCGTTCTGTTCTGGATCTAGTCTGTCTCCGTCAAATACTCTTCTCTGTCCAACGCCATGTTGTATCAGGAATAGAAGCACGAAAACTGGAAGTAAAATGTTTGTTACCATTTTGAAAATGGAACTGAAACTGGTTTGTCCTTTGTGCATCTTTCATTTTATAGTATTAAAGTTCGATTTAAAGAATGTTAATAATGGCGGTAAATATACGCCTGTTTCAAAAGTATTTTATCAGTAAGGTTATGTGTAGCTAAATGCCATAAAGTGTTATCTTTTACATTTTACAGAAGCTTTCCAAAAACAATACAGTTTCTATTACATTGGTAGATAAATATACTAAAGTTTGTATCGCAAGAATAAAATTAAGCAATCTAGTTTTATCTGAAATACCCATACTTTAATTGGAAGGTATGTATTTATTGTTTGCCGATCTATAGGGACATATGAGTAGGATTAATTACGCTGTTATTTGTAATTTTTTACTTATCTACCTATGTACAGTATTATTGCAAAATTGCGGCGCATATGTCTCCCTCTACTTCTTTTTATTTTGTATCTTATTTCATTATCGTTTCCAATTGACTTTTGAGGAAAGCATTAAGGTCTTCTTGGGCTTCTCTGATCTCTAGAGATTCATGTAATCCAGATGATACTCCCTCCCATTTTCTACTCCCATTAGCTAGCATTATGGGCACTTTTGGCCAGGGCACTATATAATAGAGGGAGGGCTGTTTGATTAGATTTTATAATTATTTTGACACTTTCTTGACTCATTCAATATTTGTGATATTTAAAATTTGACTTGTTTTTAACACTATTTTGATTTTAATTCTATAATTTGTAATTAATGTTTGACATTGTGTATATTCGGTAAATAAATCTTAGAAAATATTCAAATATTACAAATACTAGGTAGAGTGAAAAGAGCAAAAAGAGAACCGTCTCGTAGCGATACGGTGAACTAATATTAAGATTTTAATCAGCAGCCAAGGTACCGAATATACTTGGTAGACGCGAGTACTGATGAAACGGAATTGGTGTCTACCAAGTATCAAACACTTTTAGTTACTAGCAATGACAGAGCAGTGTTGTTAATGTAACAAAATTAGTAAAATAGCTCACGGGCGACCTCACCTACGACGATTCTCTTTTTGCACAGACTCTATAGTTGAACAAATTAATACCTAAATGTAACTTCCCATTTAATTTTAGGTATAAAGTACTGTAACCACATTTTTTCTTCTTGTTAAATATCTCTTTGTTATAAAGTTGGTTTAAAGGTATGTAGAAATTTTTGATTTGCGTGAAAACGTACCTACAATATTGTTGAAAAAGATAACTGCAGTAGGTTAATAACAAAATTGCTAGTGTGTCCTTGCCGCTACCGGTGGGGAACAAATGTACAATTATGGTTACTAGTTTAATTCACTTTCCGTTGTAATTAACATAATATAGTATCACTTACGGCTACAGTCTGCATGAATTTGAGTTTTCAAATTTTCGAATAAATATGAAACTCAAGTTTGCAAATCCGCATCAAGTACCTAACTTAGCTGCATCGTGTCATAAAATAAAATGACAGCAGTTAGTGATAATGTTACGACGGCAACTACAAGTAACAGGTAGTACGGTAACGGTACTGAGCAATGAGTGACCCAAAGTGGGACTACTATTCTGGGCGTGTCCCGGGTGATATCCATTAAAGAATACCCCAAATAGACAAAAAGGGTTTTGGAATAATTTAGATGCGCAGTACAGCACTGCGCTCGACGCTCTAAGATGCAAAGGTTTTAGGTAAATCTCAGATTATAATAATCGCATCACATGTGTGTGCTGCAACAGCTAATGACTCACCAATGCATGCATGAGACCACGACCCGAAGGCACTGAAGGCGCGGGGTCCTACTTTTGAAAAACAACGGTGCTAGAGACGTTTTTCGGTTTTGCGGCGCCTGTCAGACTACCACGTCAGCCGCAGAAGGTTAAGATAAACTTCTATAGTTTTAAACAAATTTTTTGGCGAATGTGAAGCTATAAGCTGTGCAAAATCCAATATTGACTGAAGCTCACATAACAGCTGCGCACCAGTTGCTCGAGGATTGAATATCGCGCAGCTTATAGCTAACATCACAACCGTCAACAAATTAGACTTGGTCAGAACATATTCGACTTGGCTTTTTAACCGACTTCCAAAAAGGAGGAGGTTCTATGTTCGTCTGTATGTATTTTTTTGTGTGTGTGGTCATCGATAATTTCGCCAACTGTAAAGTAAACCTAGTCGAAAAATTGTTTTTAGTTCGAAAGGGTATACCTACTCCCGAGGTGGTCCCATTTAAATTTTACAGAAGTTGAGCCGTTTTTTTTTGAAAAATCAAAAATATTGTAAACGATTCGAGCGAAATATTCGAATTTTTTACACGATGAAAGGCGGTTTGGCCATTTTTTGCGATAAATAATTATTTCTTTATTGATGATAACAATGTAGAGTTCAATAAACGTTCCTGTTGTCAGATGTGTGTATTTTTGCACTGACGTAAACATTTTTGAGGACTGGATATATAGAGTATACTATACAATGTTGTCACAAAGTTCAGAACGTCATGTAATTTCCCTCGAGAGCCTTCTTTATTAGGTTAGGCTTTACGAAATAGATTCTAGAGCTTATATTTTTGCTGTAAAAACATTGTTGGATTTTACAAAGGTCAATTTATCTAGGTTTGTTTTATTTTATAAAATTAGGAACTCATTTTCTCAAGTCAATTAGGTATTATAAACAAAAACATTAAATAAAAATAAATAAATAAATAAATATAAGGGGACATCTTATACCCGGAATCTGACTCCAAACTAAGCATCTTGTGATATGGCTGTCAGAGACTGATATACTACGTAATATACATATTTTTAATTACTTACTTATCAATACCTAAATAACATCCAGACACAGAGCAGACACCTATTTTCGTCACATAAATATTTGCCCTGGGTGGGAATCTAACCCACGCCTCTTTGACCCAGTAGGTAGGGTCACTAACACTAACCACTGAGCCATCGAGGCACTCAATTAAAATCACCATGATAGTCTTGTAGCTAGGGTGATTTATTTACAAGTCCACCTAATCTTACTATGAGGAATATCTCAATGAATCAGTTTTATCTCAGAAACATGCTTATTATATCGAATGCCAAAACTGTAATTAGGGCTCGCACGGTAAATAGTTCGGATCTCATGAAGAGCCTAACTTCTAAGCCTACACGCTCTTTATCTATAAGCCATACATTTGCAAAACTACACCTTAGTGGAAATATTTTGCTTAAGTTCAGATCTGTGAGTACTACCTACACCAGAGCCGTGTCACAGAGACGTGTGTAGAGCACTAGACTAATAAAAGGTGGTAAAATGTTGTGTAGTAAGAACACAATAAACTTTGTTTCAAGTTCAATCAATCTTTTTAAAGTTTTATTGACATAAAATAAGGTACATGAAAAATAATGAAGCCTCTGATTCCCGAACTAGCCAGGGGCTGTACTACGGGAACCAGTATCTTAACGACAAGTTATATCAATTTACTTATGGCTTACACGTAACTCTCCTTTTAATTCACAGTGCACTAAATTTGCTAGATTTAGTAAAATCTCTTAAAAACAATGATGATACATCGATTAACATCGAAATGAGCAACTAATCAAAGATAGCTATAAAAATGTTCAACTGGAATGAAAAAACCAGCAACACGGTCGTTTATTCTACAGCTATTATAACCGCCGTCAAGTCATTGCTCGGCGCTCCGGAACAGAATGGCCTCGAGAGTTTTTGCTGAGGTGCATGGACTGTAACGGCACGAAACCAAATTGCTTTGGTTCCAACCAATCAGAAGGCCAGGCCTGCATCGCGCAAACGAAATTTTCTTGGCGATTCAGTATGTGTGGTAGCATTCAGTTGGTTACGTCGGGGAGTCCGATGCTGTCGAGAAGACCGGCCATGGCGAGGGGCCGGACTCATTCCTCGCCGATATTCAATTAAGTTTGGTAGAGCGGTTCCTGCTTCCGTGTATCGTTTGTTAATATTAATCTGAATTAAATTAACTGTATGTATGCGTCAAGATTAGGGTCCCTCTTCTTCACCGGAACCGGTCGACAGCATTCTCGACTTCCTTTTGCTTTTCTAGGGCGTGATTCCCTTCCACTAACCTACTGTGTATTTTTTTGCCTGAGATAAGGTAAAAAGTATAAGAAAGGTTTGCATGTGTATTAAACATTTAATATATACATAGTGTAGGATACCATAGCAATCAATTTATTTTAACCAACTTCCAAAAAGGAGGAGGTTCAATGTTCGTCTGTATGTATTTCTTATTTTTTGTGTATGTTCATCGATAATTGCGCCAATTGTGAACCGAACCGAAAAAATATTTGTTAGTTCAAAAGGGTATACTCCCGAGGTGGTTCCATTTAAATTTTACTTTTAGTTTTTGAAAAAAAAAAAACAACCGTAATGTAAGCTATTCGAGCGAAATATTTGAATTTTGTACTCGATGGCGGTTTTGCTATTATTTGCGAAAAAATATTATTAGTAAAAAGAGTCATATCCTTTAACAAAACGACTTTTAAAAGTGGGCCAGGTTAGTAACTACTACTACTAAACGCCGGCGCCGTACCATGCATGCGCAAGTTCTAAGGGCTAACCACTGATTTCAACTTGTGATTATCATGATTACCTATACTGGAACGCTGTCATAGTGTCATTGAAATATTTTTGTAATTTACCCATGGAAGTAAATACCGAACATGGCTATGCTAAGCGCTCAAATAAATATTGGAAGAAGTAGAAAAATATAACAAATGCATGCATTGTTTGCAAGGAATGTTTGATAGAAAATCTTCTGTAACAGTCTGTGATAGTAAAATTATTAAAACGCTCTTGCAAAGTTTCACATAAATTGGTATAATAATGTTGTAACTGTATAATAAGTTTTATTTACAGGCAATCTAATTAAGTTTTCAAAACAATATGAGTGGGTACATTAATTTACAAGCTAAAAACCGTTTACATATTGCTATTCACTAAAATCCCTGAAAGTTACGTTTATTTTTTAACTCGATAATTGTGTCTAGGTATTGTGTGTAAGGTAGGGCACATAACACATAAGTACCAAATGGCTAATAAGACTTTCTACCTAAATACGCTAGATATAAGCCGTTTCCAATTTATCCAAAGGGATTTCTCTTACAGAATATTTCTCTATATTCTAATCTAATTACGACTACCATTTTAACACGAGATTAGCCTCTAACTGATAATCTCTTTGTATGAACCAGCTGCTTTATATCGGGATTTTAGGGTTAAAGTTGAAAATAATTGTGAAAGTTGGTGATAGGTATGACTGCAATCACGATACATCCCCTGTTTACGGGGGTGATCTATTACCATAAGATAAACTTGTACCATGAAGTAATGATATAATTATTTTTCGCAAAAAAGGAACCACTGACTTCCACCGTGTGCATAATTTGAATAGTTAGCACGAATTGATGTGACATCCATGTACATTATTGTTGATTTATTAAAATCGGCTGATTGTAATAAAATTTAAATGGAGAATTAATTAAAATTAAAAAAAAAAATATTAAAATTTTAATCTCGGAAGATGGGAGAGTTGATGATGAGATGACGTATGATAGAGTGAAGTGGCGAAAGAAAACGTGCTGTGCCGACCCCACCTAGTGGGATAAAGGCAAGATGATCATGATGACCATCTCGGGAAGATACTCTTTCGAAACGAAAAACCATTACCACCCCTACATTGTCAATTTTCCTTCGATACGTACGAAGCGGTTTGACTCAACATTTCTGATTCGTACCGCCAGGGAATGGAACAGTCTTCCTGCTTTCCTGTTTCCTAAGAGATATAATCTAAAACTTTTAAGGGTAAGAGTGAATAGGTATCTTCTAGGTCTGCGTGCTTCATCTTCGACCACAACGTTACTTACCATCAGGCGAGTTGGTGGTCAAACGCGGATTTATTTGCGTTAAATTTTTTTTTTTTAAATAGTTCATAGTTGGCGAAAATATAAGATGAACATATACAAAAAAACATACAGACGAAACAAATACCTCCTCTTTTTTGGAAGTCGGTAAAAACGAGAAAATGTCACTTAAATGTAGAACTGTCAAGTAAAGTATTCAAAATGGTGGCCATTAGCTCAACGTGAGCTATACTACTAATTGCACCTGGGTCTGCTTCATTAACAATACAGCGTACAAACCGACGTGACGCGCCCATTATGTTTTACTAATGACTTTGGCCACCGTGGCTTTAATTATTGGTCTACAAGTTAACATATTATTGTCGGTAAGCTTTTCTCAGTAGAAAATTATTGTAATTATCATAAAGTCCTAAAAAGATCAGCGGATTGTTGCAAGTTGACATAGCATTGGGCAGGATTTGCACTTTTTAGGTTGCACTATTTAGATAGGTGTTGGGGGTCGCAATGAGACTTCGTAATGTCAAGCACAGCGTAGGAGTATAGGTACCATCTGGCATTTTTTCTTACATTCTATACATATTGATAACAGTACACCCACAAAATGGAGAGATGACAATACATTAAAACTGTAGGTCCCGTAGGAACACGCTGGACGGAAGCGGCTTTATTAGAAACTAGCTTTTGCCCGCGGCTTCGCCCGCGTGGTATTTTGACTTTTGTGCTATCCCACAGGAACCTTTTATTTTTTCGGGATACAAAGTAGCCTATGTCACTTTCCTGCCTTTGAACCACTTCCATACCAAAAGTCAAGTCGATCCGTTGCTCCGTTGCTGCGTGAAAGAGCGAACAAACCAACAAACTTTTCGGATTTATAATATTAGTGTGATAAATAGGAGAGCTTTATGATTAGCACCAGACGCCTACGATTGAAATGATTTATTTTAGTTACTGTGTCTGTGTTTAAAAAAATAAAATAGGTATAAACTATGGTTCTAGCTGCTCGTTTCTTCTCCCAACAAAAAAACAATAACAATAAACTTATCTTAACTCTATAAAATTAGTGCAGCTGTTGATTAAATAAATGTCCGAGCACAAAACTCCACATTTCAGCGCAAGGAAGAGAACTTTTAATCATAGCGATAGTTTATTTCGCCCCTCAAGTAGAAATACGAGCAAACGGCTCAGCTGCGACACCTTGCTGGAAACTTCTTACTGTGTGCTCAGAACAGGCGACGAAAGTAAATAGAAACTCGTACGGTCTCAGATATCGATACAGAGGGCTTCCCTTACTTGACGCGCAAAATAATTTAGACCAGACAAAAAATGCATCCATTGATGAAAGAAACGATGAATACTTAACAATTTTACACAACATAGGACATTCTTCATTTTGGAAGTCAGTAGATAAATAATTGAAATGTGATTCCGTAGCCGAATGCACACAAATGCAGTGTGAATGGTGACTCCGCGAAACTATTGCGTACGTCCGTAGTTAGCGATGCGTACCGACTCTACCGCAATTCCTTTCTACATGTCACCCGACCACACTGTAGTCAGCTGCTGCGCACAAGCCGCGAAGGAATGGTATTTTACATACAGTTGTTATTTTTTTAAGGCCCTACTGGCCCGATTTAACGTATTTAAAACCAATTTTTTTCCTCAGCAATGTATAATTTTAGTGTTGGAAAAAATATATGTTATTCTTGAACAAATTTCCAAAAAACGAACGTTCTCCGATACATGATAGTTAAACCTTCGCTCGATCGAAAAAAATTCCAAAGTCACCTATATGTTGGATTTCGAATGAGTTTTTGAATAATTCCATCTTAGACACGATATTTATTTTTTATTTTTAACATATTACTATCAGTAACATAAGGACTCTACGATACGAAAATTTTGACTTGCTAGTATGGTGATTTTACACTAATTTTAGTCTACACTAATTGGGTAGTCGCGTAAAATAAGGTTCCGCTAGATTAAAGCGTTGTGGCCCATCTCTGGAGTTCTGCGGATATGGTGTATACTTAGGTCAAACTGAACTAGACACAATGTTTTGAACTTTGGTAAATTAAAGCGTAATTAGGAATATTGTCTTCGTATTGATACTGTGCGTTAGAGCGCTTACTTTATCATCATCATCATCCTCAAATCAGTGTCAAATATTCACTGTGGATTAAAAAGTCTCTTCGATAGATTTCCTAGGAAGTAGGAAATTCAATTTTATTAAAAAGTTTTTAAGGATATTATTTAGCCACACAGAATTGTTCTGTCAGTTGTTATAATACTTAAGCTAATTATTAATAGATTTATTCACCAACACTAGGTTTGTGCACTGTTGAATATTTCTTGGAGTTAAATATTTCATAAAATTAAAATATTCAAAATAGAATGAGTTTTAGAACATAATTAAATTTTTGCAAAAATGGCATGACTGATTTCAACCTTGTACAGAATTAGCGAATGTTTCGCACGGATCGATGTAGATTTTTCACATTATTGTTGATTTGTTTGTTTGTTTGTTTATAATAACTTTTCAATCTGAGTAGTTATTCACCTGTTAAATAAATTATGTTTACCCAGTTTAAAATTGGAGTAAAAATGAATAGATGAACCAGACATCAGGCCCCTATGACCTGATTAGCCAAGCCACAGCCCTTCAGATTCAATTCCTATCACGTGCGTAAATAGGTATGTGAGGCGATACTAAGTTTAGTCTGGATATTAATTTATTTATTTATTCATATTATTTTTATTCCTTTACATAATCAAGTATACCTGTATAATCATATAATTAATTTAGAGATACCTAGTATATATTATATACCTTATATACCTATAATAATAGTATTTATTATATACCTATATTAGTAGCAATAAATAAATATGAATATGAATATGAATATGAATAATTAATTATATCAGTTCTCAAACTCGTATTCATAATTTCTCTATACATATTATTATTTATCTACCTATATGTCATATACTTACACGTACGCGCTCATATTCACTCACTCACTCTCACATACACACCCACAACTTATCACAACTAACTTATCATAAGATACCAATAATATTGTACCATACTCTTGTTAAAAATTATAAGTAGAAGAGCCTGCAGCCCACGACACAGGTCACCCTAGTGTGGGTTGCAGTGCACATTTGCATACTGTACATTCTTTAGAATAAGCACTAATCTTGTTTTTTGTATAGTATACTGTAAAAAGATGTACATAGTCCCTAAGTTTGGAAAACAAACATTATCATTATCATTTATCAAAAATGGCTCAACCGATTTCGATAAAATTTAAATGAAATCAATTTCAAAGTATACTCTTTCCAATAAAAAATAACCATCGAAATCGGACTACAATATAAAAAGTTATGCGTTATTATACATAAAAAAAATATACGCGTCGAAATGAGTACCTCTTCCGTTTTGTAGGTCAATAAAAGATGATTGCATTTTAAAACGAAATAAAATTATTTCGACTTACATGTACCCTGCCAAGATGTCAGCGACTTGTTTCGTCTACAATCGTCTCAATTGCATAGACCTATAAATTGTTAGGACTTGAACGAGGAGATATCCATAGAATCAGTTCTATTTTTTAATCGATAGCGGTTAGTATGCGTATGGTCCTAACACCGAGTAAGAGGAAGAACACGTATTAAAAATCGGTCAAGTACGATTTGAACTCGCGCATGAAGGGTTCCGTATCTTATGGGAACCCCTCGGTAAAAAAAAACACGTTTGTTGTATGGGCCCCTCTTAAATATTTATATTATTATGTATTTAGTATTTGTTGTTATAGCGGCAATCGAAATAACATCATCTGTGAAAATTTCAGCTCTCTAGCTATTTCGGTTCATGAGATGCAGCCTGGTGACAGATAGACGGACAGCGGAGTCTTAGTAATAGGGTACCGATTTTGTTGTGGATTGTGAATGTCCCTCTTTAGATTTGTACCTGCCCATGAGTGCGAGCCTTTATTACTGTATGAGTGCATACTCTGTGGTCTTATTATAAAAGCTCTGACATTTTGACGTTTCGTTCTCTTTCTCCTGTGACCGTGCTCGTATTACGTTAATTGAAAGTCAAACCTGGATAAGAGAGAGTTGGAGGGACCGCCATCTAATTCTCGCTTATAGAGGTTTTTCACGTATCCAGGTTTCTCACTTATCCAGTTTCAGAAGAGGCTACTCTCTCTTATAGAGGTTAAAAAATACGTATAATTTGTACGTTGGTCCATTGGTCCATTGGTTTGTATGTATCTACCTATACATACGTGAAGAATGATAAACATATTTATAAATAGTATATAGGTACTAATTGTTCGGGATGTGTTGATTAGAATTGAACATAGATGATTGACTAATTCATTTTAAAAGACCCTTTTTAAAATTGGGAAAATCAAAAATATTTTTGATAATTCCATGTCCTTTAGAGTACTGAGACCGTATGGGGTCTTTGGATTTTATTATTTTATAAAAGTTGGATTCTACTAAATCAAATTCATTGCGCACTTTATTTTCAGATTTTCCCCTTTTGAACACATTCAAGCTTGGCGATTTATTTGTTTATTCCTAAAGATTGATTTATTAACACCGAACCTTTCTCTTCAATTGAAACTTGTCAACTGTTGTTAGTTTGACCAATAAGATAATGTAAACGGACGTGTGGCTATTTCAAAAGAATGTGATACAAAAATAATGTTAGGTAGATAAATGAAAAACACAAAATAATTTTTAATAGAACACTATTTCAACAAACGGGATAGTATAGACGCACACGTGTGCCCATTCCAATAAAAGTCGATACAAAAACAATGTTACTTATTTCCACGAAATACCAAAAAAATGTTTGAATAGAACACGATCTGAAATCAACTCTAGTTCCAAGAAATTTAAGAATGGGTCATAAATTGCAGATGTTTCATTACCCTCAACTCTCACTTATAGAGGTTCAGACAAGTAGTACTCTCAGTTATAGAGGTCCATGAGGGAAAAACGACTCTCTCTTATAGAGGTTTTGGTCTCTCACTTATAGAGGTATTTGAGGGGTAAAATGACGGGACCTGGCAATTTCTCTCACTTATAGAGGTTTCTCACTTATCCAGTTCTCAGTTAGCCAGGTTTGACTGTATATTGTTAGCGAGTTAATTAATAAATAGTGTGTGCCTTCAGCCATCTTGTATATATTGTGGTTAATAAACTTTATCTTCTTTAATCAGTAGTTTCAGTCAACCCTGGGTCCCCTAAACCCATCAGATTTTACCCTTTGGGTACGGAACCCTAAAAATCTATATTTGTGAAAACAGAATAGCATAGGTAGAGAGGTAGAAACATTTTATTGTGCACTACTTACACACCATATTTAATATAACGAAAGCTTAAAACAAATGACACAAGTGACGGTCTTGCCGAATAACATACGATTAAATAGGTACCTATAAATAATCGGTAAAGTTCGAGTCGGACTCGCGCACGAAGGGTTCTGTACCGTACGGATGCCCCCTTTAATAACTTCCATCCATCATCCATCCATCAGCCATAGGACGTCCACTGCTGGACATAGGCCTGCCCCATGAATCTCCAATAAGACCGGTTGGTAGCGACTTGCATCCAGCGCGATCCTGCGGTCTTACTGAGGTCATCCGTCCACCTTGTGGGTGGACGTCCTACGCTGCGCTTGCCGGTACGTGGTCTCCACTCGAGAACTTTTCGACCCCATCGGTCATCAGTCCTCCGCGCTATGTGCCCTGCCCACTGCCATTTCAACTTGCCAATCCGCTGGGCTATGTCGGTAACTTTGGTTAATAACTTAATATTCTGTTAACATTTCAAGCATCTTCCTGTTGCCGTTTAGCGAAAAACGGCAAAAAAATCAGGTTTCTTGTATGGGAGCCCCCCTTAAATATTTTTTCTGTTTTTAGTATTTGTTGTACCTAGCAGCAATAGAAATACGTCATCTGTGAATATTTCAACGTTCTACCGTGTTCTATCTATCACGGCTCATAAGATACAGCCTGGTGACAGACAGACGGACAGCGAAGTCTTAGTAATACCGTTACCGTCTTAAGGTACCGTTTTTACCCTTTGGGTACGGTAGCCTAAAACATTTTCTAACGCTTCAAAAATAGCTTATAGGACTGGTGGCCTCTCCAAAGTGTCCAATTCAGTTGGAAGCAGTTGTATCTACCGTGTCACTGCGGTCTTTACCAAATAGTCTGTCCACCTTGGCGGTGGACGTCCTACGCTACGCTTACTGATGCGTGGTCTCCAACATCTTCAAGAACCTTAAGGCCCAATCGGCCTCCAAATCTGCATGCTTAATGCGCAGTTCATCCAACTTGCTAATCCGCTATTTTTAGGGTTCCGTACCCAAAACGGGACCCTATTACTAAGACTTCGATGTCCATCTGTCCGTTTGTCTGTCTGTCTGTCACCGGGCTGTATCTCATGAACTGAACATGAAATTTAAGGAAGGCTCCCATACAGTACGGAACCCTCCTTGCGCGAGTCCGACTCGTACTTGGCCGATTTTTTTAAACACTATAAAAATGGCGTGACTACACACGCGTGGCCTACTACAGTAGACCAGGGTCATATTATTGGCTACATCTTTTAAGGTTCACAGGTTACAAAACTACAAGAAAGCCTCCTTCTTAAAATTCGTCA
This sequence comes from Hypomecis atomaria, assembly GCA_964007245.1. Lineage (NCBI taxonomy): Eukaryota > Metazoa > Arthropoda > Insecta > Lepidoptera > Geometridae > Hypomecis > Hypomecis atomaria. Next base: position 10,266,307 of record OZ023294.1, on the reverse strand, counting down.
ACAGATTAGTAGCCCACATGACGTATGTGAGTACCTACACATATTTGTGCAATTTGGCGCCAAAACCGCGGGCTTACCATAGTAGTCCGCGCGTGTATTAGTGTTCCAAAATTAAATGAGTATTTTTTTTTTGTTTTTATGCCATATTTAATGTTGTATGATTGTGTATAGTAGAACGTGTAATAGGAATATTTTATTTCAATCAATTTTTTTTTGTCGATTCAGCCCCGATTTCTTCATGTTTGAATCTACGATTGTACTAATAGGTATTATTATATATTCATTGCCAATAGCAAGATGGCTGACGGCAAATAATGATGAAGATGATAAATTTTTATAAACGATTTTTTTTAGATACTAAGGATGTATGACTGTGAATGTATGACTACATCATTTAAATTTAAATTTAAATTCATTTATGTATAAAAAACTTACGCCTTTTTGAAAAGGCCAACAGTCTATAGTAGGCTACTCGTGTACTGGTGTAAATAATCGGTCAAGTACGAGTCGGACTCGCGCACGGAGGGTTCCGTACTGTATGGGAGCCCCCCTTAAATATTTATTTTATTTTAATTTTATTATTTATTATTGAAGGGAATATCAAACTAAATATTCTGTGAAAATTTCAAGCATCTACCTGGTACCATAATTAATATAGAGCGAAAATAGCGGCAACCGAAATACATCAACTGTAAAAATTTCAGCTGCCTAGCTATCATGGTTCATGAGATACAGCCCGGTGACAGACGGACAGACAGACAGACGGACAGACGGACATCGAAGTCTTAGTAATAGGGTCCCGTTTTTCCCTTTGGGTACGGAATCCTAAAAAGTGGGTGCGTGTACTCTAGCGTTAAAACGATTTCTTCAATCACCCAGTCTTTCCAAAAAATATAGGTAAGTCAACGTTTAACCGTCTAGACTTGCTACTAAATAATGTGAACTTAACTTCACAATAACATTTATTTTGCAAGAGGTCATGGGAATGTTGCAACAAGGTTTTAGATTATTACGAGGTCTTGGCAAATTTTGGTTAGTCTTATTAGTTATTACGAGTTTTAATAAAAATGTAGCTGGGATAAACAAATAAAATAATAGTTTTGGATAACTCTGTATAACATTAACCATTTCGCGATATGATGGACAAACTTGGACTGACTTTCTAAAAGGAGGAGGAGGTTCTATGTTCGTCTGTATGCATTTTATTTGTGTATGTTCATCGATAATTTCGCCAATAGTGAACCAAATCGATTTTTTTTCAACTCAAAAAGGGTATACTCCCGAGGTGATCCCATTGAAATTTTACAGAAATCGGCTTAGCCGTTTTTGATAAATCAACAATAAAGTAAACAATTTGAGCGAAATATTTGAGTTTTGTACACGACGGAAGGCGGTTTTGCCATTTTTTGCGAAAAATAATTATACACAAATCTTGCTAAAATAAAAAAAAGCGAAAGGAAGAATAGAAAGTTGACATTTCAGATCATTAGTCGATGATAACAGCTGTTTGCATAACGTACACTCAGGCACAAAATTGCTGGACATAAACATTAGTTACATAAGGTAATGCACCGAACTGTACTGAAAAGTCATTGTCCAAATCGTGCGACCCAATTTTTATGCACATAATTACGTGTTACGTGGGGGCTAAACCACGCAATTGTGAACATTCTCGGCGAAAAGGCGAGGGAGATAAGCTACTCGGTTTTTAACCTCTCGGGCAACAGAGGTCCTTTTACGGCCTGCATGATGATCTTTCCGAATGGACGCTGTTAATTCAATGTTGACAATTTGGTGATGTTTTGGCCCCATTTTGTACATAATAATTCCATCCATCCATCCATCAGCCGTAAGACGTCCACTGCTGGACATAGGCCTCCCCAATGGATTTCCAATAAGGCCGGTTGGAAGCGGCCTGCATCCAGCGCGTTCCTGCGATCTTTATTATATCGTCAGTCCACCTAGTCGGTGGACGTCCTACGCTGCGCTTGCTGGTCCGTGGTCTCCATTCGAGAACTTTACTGCCCCATCGGCCATCCGTTCTCCTAACTATGTGCCCTGCCCATTGCCACTTTAATTTGCTAATCCGCTGGGCTATGTCGGTAACTTTGGTTCGTCTGCGGATCTCCTCATTTCTGATTCGATCTCGCAGAGAGACGCCGAGCATAGCCCTCTCCATAGCACGTTGGGCTATCCTGAGCTTATTCATAAGGCCCACAGTAAAAGACCACGTTTCAGTTCCATATGTCATCACTGGCAACACACAACTATCGAAAACTCTCGTCTTGAGGCACTGAGGTATATCAGATGAAAAGACGTCACGCAGTTTTCCGAAGGCTGCCCAACCGAGTTGGATTCGGCGATTGACCTCTTTCTTGAAGTTGGACTTACCTAGCTGGACTACTTGTCCTAGGTAGACGTACGAGTCAACAACTTCAAGAACCGAGCTCTCAACAGATATTGGGGTGGGTACGACATGGGCATTACACATGACTTTTGTTTTATCCATGTTCATTTTGAGACCCACCTGTTGAGAAACTCGATTGAGGCCTTCGAGCATCGTGCTGAGCTCTTCCATCGATTTCGCCATGACCACGATATCGTCGGCAAACCGAAGGTGAGTGATGTATTCGCCATTGATGTTGATGCCAAATCCTTTCCATTCCAGGAGCTTAAAGGCGTTCTCCAAAGTGGCAGTAAACAGTTTCGGAGATATCACATCTCCCTGTCTGACGCCTCTTTTCAAAGGGATCGCCTTCGAGCTCTCTTCCTGTACTCTGACCGACATAGTGGCGTTATTATACAAACACTTCAACACTTCGATATACCGATAGTCAATACGGCATCGCTGAAGAGACTCAAGCACAGCCCATGTCTCGACCGAATCAAAGGCTTTCTCATAGTCCACAAACGCTAAGCAAAGTGGCAAGTTATACTCTTCAGTCTTCTGTATAACTTGCCGCAGCGTATGGATGTGGTCCATGGTGCTAAAGCCTTTTCGGAAGCCGGCTTGTTCGGAAGGCTGGAAGTCATCAAGCCTGCGCTCGAGACGATTCGTAATGACCCTTGAAAACAGCTTATAAATATGGCTCAGAAGCGAGATGGGTCTGTAATTCTTCAATAAGGTGTTGTCACCTTTTTTAAAGAATAGCACCACCACGCTTCTGTTCCATGCTTCCGGCGTTATGCCCTCGAGGACGACGGTGTTGAAAAGCTTCTGAAGGACTTTAAGTACCGGTTTACCACCCGCTTTCAGAAGCTCTGAAGTGATTCCGTCATCACCCGGTGCCTTGTTGTTCTTAAGCTGATTCAAGGCCATTCTAATCTCGTACAGGCTGATGTCCGGGATGTCTTCAGTGAAGTGTCGAGTCAGCTTGGCTCTCGGGTCTTTAGCCGTGCTGTCAACAGGCTTAGCTACCGAAGCGTATAACTGTCCATAGAACCCTTCGATCTCCTCCAATACCTCTGCCTTGGTCGACGTTATACTGCCGTCCTCTCTCTTTAGCTTTGTCAGCTGGCTTTGCCCAATAGACAAATTCCTTGCAAACACTTTGGAGCCTTTGTTTTGCTCGATAGTCTCTTTAATTTGTTTGGTTTTAAAGAGACGTATATCACGCCGCAAGGATTTTGAAATTTGTCTATTAAGCTGCCTATATGACGCAGCGTCCCTAGTAGACTGCAGTCTTAACAAACGTCGTTCAGCCATGAGGTCTGAAGTGTGATCGGATAGTTTCTGGGTTTTATTTGAACGGCGTGGTCTAAAAAATTTAGAACCCACCGTCTGGACAGTTTCTACGAGCCTGTTATTGATCTCATCCACCGACGCAAGATTCTCTAGGCAAGCAAAACTATTTGAGAGCTCTAGCTGAAAGCTTTCGGGGTTTTGGATGTGGGCGAGAGTAGGCCGGAGCGTAGACTTCATCAGACGAGACCTTTCAAGTCTAACGTTCACATTCAATGTGCCTCTTACCAATCTGTGATCACTACCGGTTTTCACCCGGTTGATCACGGAGACATCATCGAATATTCGTCTCTTGTTGGTCATAATGAAGTCTATCTCATTTCTCGTGGAACCATCGGGACTGATCCAGGTCCATTTCCTATGAGGCGGCTTCTGGAAGAAAGAGTTCATCATAAAGAGTTCCTCTCTCTCCAGAAATTCAGCCAGCCTCTGACCTCTTGAGTTCCGTTGCCCGTACCCAAATTGCCCCACTTTCAGCTCATCATCAATTTTCTTGCCTATCTTTGCGTTAAAATCCCCCATAACAACAGTAAAGTGGGTCTCAGACATATGTATGGCCCGACTTATGTCCTCATACATAGTCTCCACTTCATCATCTGGGTGTGCCGAGGTCGGTGCGTATACCTGAATGACCTTCAGCGAATATCTTTTGGATATTCTGAGTATTAGGTATACGACCCTGCTCGAAACACTGTCGATGGTTACGATGTTGTTAGTGAGGGACTTGTGGACGAGAAACCCGACACCACCTTGGGACTTTTGGTCGCCTTCCCGGTAGTAGAATAGGTTGCCCGACTTCAGAGTTATCGTGTCCTCGCCCTCTCTTCGGACTTCAGATAACCCCAAAATATCCCAGCGCAACCTACTCATCTCCTCTTCCAGCTCAACAATAATAATTGCTTGTGAAGTAATATAGATATTCGAAAATCGAAAGTTTCATGTTATTCAGATGAGTTGGCCAAACATTTTTTGTAACTGTTTTTTTTGACACTTTGTCGCTATTGTAGCAGCATTGAATGGAAGAGCAGTCTCTTCCACCTGTTCCTGTTCCTTATTCAATGCTGTTATTCGGATCTATCGACAGTTTATGTCGCGTCCATATATTTTTTGATTCATTGACAATCAGAAATCAATAGACATCAGTCATGGATATAATTATTTTTCGCAAAAAATGGCAAAACCGCCTTACATCGCGTACAGAATTAGAATATTCCCTCGAATTGTTTACATTATTGTTGATTTATCAAAAACGGCTTAGCTGATTTCTGTAAAATTTGAATGCGACCACCTCGGGGGTATACCGTTTCAAACTAAAAAATAATTTTTCGATTCGGTTCACGACTGAAACTGACGACGACTGTTGAAATTATCGATGAATATACACCAAAAAATACATACAGACGAACATAGAACTACCTCCTTTTTGGAATTCGGTTAAAAAGAAAAAATAATTAAGGAATATAAGAGAAGCGCAAAGCATTGATGCTTAAAAGGTTAAACGACATGATTTGTATCTTCAAATGTGTAAGATTTTAGATCTACGCGCACACGTTAAATTGTTATCGAAATCTTACCACTAAGTATTTTAATCTCATTCGAAAGTTATTTACGAAAAGTAGTCTCAGAGACGATGTAACTTTAATCTAGACTGCTGATGTTTGTTTAAAATGCGAATTCATGTTAATTGGCTAGCAAGCTGCGTTTCGTTTTACGTAGACTAGATAATGTATTGCATACTTGAATCTGATTAGCATCTCGTCCGAGTATCATGATCATAAACTTTATTTGCTAAGCCTAAAAGCGCTCGGTGATTGTTACGAGTTTTACATGGTTAATTTAAGAATTATTTGTTTTTAAATTACTTACGTTGTGAATATATTCAGGTTTTACCATTTTAGTTTCTTTCATATTCATGTTTAAGTATTATAGTTATTATAGTTCATGTTTAATTTATGATAATATTAAATGCTATGAAAACCACATCGAACCTAATTTAAAACTAAATTAAACACAATAAATAAATTATTATAAATTTAATGTAAAAAGTACCTTGTAGTAAAACCTTGTACATAAATTAAAAATAAATAAGCGATACCGTCCGGCCATCCATAAAATTGTAGTAAATACGCAACTTACCTACACAAATTATCATTATCAAGCAGTGTCACCAAAACTAATAAAGTGTTTTCGCGCACAATTAGTCACAAATTATGGCTACATTAAATTAAAACCTTGTTTACACAAGAATAGTAAGTAAGCCCCGGTTGTTTTAACCGTTTAGCCATGTCAGAGGCCTTCAGGCGGCCTAAAAACTCTGACACCAGGGCTAGCCACCCGGCCTATACGAACTTACTTACTTATGACATCTGGCTGATTTCGTGAAAATATTTCAGTTGTCACCAATATTAAAACATCTTGGTTTCTGGTTATGTAGGTATACTTAACAACCCCTTACATGTAGCTACAACTGCGATAGTTTGGACGTAAATACTTAAATAATAAAACAATCTACATGTAATTTGATTTTTACCGAAATCCAAAAAAGGAGGAGTACTATGTTTGGCTGTATGTATTTCTTTGTGTATTTTCATAAATACTTTAGCCAATTGTGAACCGATTCAAAAAAAATATTTTTTAGTTCGAAAGAATATATCCCGAAGTGGTCCCATTTAAAGTTTAGCGAAATCGGCTGAGCCATTTTTGATAAATCAACTATAATGTACATGGACGTCACATTGATTCGCGCAAACTATCCGAATTCTGTACACGGAGGAAGTCGGTGTGTGATTTTTTCAAAAAATAAATATATTATCTTCAGTTGCTGATCGCGCCAAATAACTAAGATCTGTCGCATTCTTTATCATAATCTGTAGTGATGTCTATAGTGTTGCAATGCAAATAATGAGGGGTAAGCACAAATACTACTGTCCAGTGAAACAATCTGTCTCAACCCCGATGACGAAAAAAACTCGACTTTTGCGTACATAGGTCTCGCACCACATAGGTACTGTGGTGCAACTGGTGCGAGTTATAACTGTCTGTAAAAATAATCTACCAAACACGAGTCGGACTTGCGCATGAAGGGTTCCGTACTGTATGGGAACCCTAAATATTTGTTTTATTTTAATTTTACAGTAGGCATGCAGCTAAATATTTTGTAAATATTTCAAGCATCAACCTGTTAGCATTTTAGATATTGAGCGAAAAACGGCTAAAAATTTAGATTTGTTGTATGAGAGCCAACCTTAAATATTATTTTTATTCTATGTTTAGTATTTATTGTTATAGTGGCAACAGAACTGCATCATCTGTGAAAATTTCAGCTTTCTAGCTATAGCGGTTTATGAGATACAACCTGGTGACAGACAAACAGACAGACGGACAGATGGACATCGGAGTTTTAGTAATAGGGTTCCATTTTTATTCTTTGGATACGGAACCCTAAAAACTGCCTCGTGATTCTCTACATAAACACAGCACTCGCTATCATGACAGTTGATGTAGCGACAGCGACTATCTCCGTGTAAATCAGGCTTAAATCTCAATGTGTCTCGGCATATCGAATGGAAAGTTGCAACACCACCATAACAGAGTTCAGTTCAACTCTTTCGAGAAATGAAATTGCACGAATTAAAATTGCCATTCGTGATCTAGACACCAAGTGACAAAGTCTTGTACCAAGTGCAGTGAGAAAGAACTTTCTTAACTACAGTTTAAACGATGCATACTAAAATGTACTTAGCTCTCTGTGTAGTGATTTGCGTGTTCGGGACGAGTGAACAAGGTAATTTAACTTTAATTCTAATTAAAATGGAAAGTTTCGTGAGCTAAGGTCAATGTGGCGACGCAAGGTAAGGTTATTGTTTTACTGTTTGGCTGTTTAGTTATGTCTATAACATTTTATTTCCCACTGTGAATCCTTGACTCTAAAATATATGCTTGAGTATCTACTTGAATACTCACTTAGTGTAATAATTAATATTAAAAGTCTGGAAGAGATTGCTGTAAGCAAAATGGCCAGGCTGCCCTTTGTTGCACCAATTTTAAGTTACTTTATTTTTCCTTTCTGTGTATTTTTCTGTATTTTGTGTTAACAATAAAGTGTTCATTCGTTCATTCATTCATTATTAAAAGTCATTAGGATATCATATCAGTGCATTTATATCACATAAACCGAATAAAATATTTAATATTGTATACCATTAATTAAATGTACCTACCTTGTTCAAAAAATCAGACGTATTTACAAGGTCATAGGTATTAAATGTAAAACCTTTTAAGGGCGGGTCTAGTACATTTAGAAAAACAACTTTTGTTGATTTTGAAAATCACGTAGAAAAAATCAGCTTTTTCGTACAAAAAGTTCGTCAACGCGCGGCAAAATGTATGGAGAAGCGTATTTTTGACCGACGAACCCAATTCGACGCGTATATTTTTTTGTTTTGTTTTATGTATAACAACGCATTTCAATCATTCTTTTTTTGTTGAAAAGAATATACTTCGAAATTGGTCCCATTAAAATTTTACTGAAATCGTCTGAGCCATTTTTGATAAATCAACAATAATGTGAAAAATGCTGCATCGATCCGTGCGAAATATTCGCGAATTCTATTTACGGGTGAAGTCGGTCATGCTGTTTTTTTCAAAAAAATATTATTTATGTGAGTTTTCAAAAGTCGTAGTACAAAAGTTGTTTGTCTAGATGTACTAGACCCGCCCAAGGTTTTGCGTTTAATACCTGTGACCCTGTATAAGTTCCTACCGCACCCGGTTGTAATATCAACTATCTATACTCGTAGATGTGAGAGTATAAAGGTAAATAATCTGCCAAGTACGAGTCGGACTCGCGCACGGAGGGTTCCGTACTGTATGGGAGCCCCCCTTAAATATTTATTTTATTTTAATTTTATTATATATTATTGAAGTGAATTTACAACTAAATATTCTGTGAAAATTTCAAGCTACTACCTGTTAACATTATTAATATAGAGCAAAAACGGCAAAAAATCAGGTTTGTTGTATGGGACCTCCCCTTAAATATTTATTTTATACTCTTTTTAGTATTTGTTGTTATAGCGGCAACAGAAGTACATCATCTGTGAAAATTTCAGCTGCCTAGCTGTCGTGGTTCATGAGATACAGCCCGGTGACAGACGGACAGACGGACATCGAAGTCTTAGTAATAGGGTCCCGTTTTTCCCTTTGGGTACGGAACCCTAAGAATGGATGCCAAGAATAAACCTCCTAATTTTTTTTGAAAATTTTCAGGGATATAAATAAGCAGTGTTTTAAAGAATGCTGAATTTTTGTTATTTTCTTATCGCTAATCAAAATTCAATTATAATGGATCTATTAAAAGAAAATGAATTTTCACTGATTTCTCCGTTAACTTGACCATGATTTTCCATTACAGTTGGCAAATGTCATTAGACTGCGAAGCCAAAATAACTGAATAAATGAAATAAAAAATAATTTTTAATCTAAATGTCAATGTCAATTTCAAAAGATATCAAATGTCACGTCACTTTGTGGTGCCACTGATGGGGTTCCAGAGCCAGATTTAGCAATTTTCGAATATAATGCATGTACGTACTTGTATAGCTTGAAAATGGTTTTCGGTTTTATTTTATTTTAGCTACATTAAAACGAACTTGTAAATATCAGAACAGTTTTAGAAGCGTCATGAATTACTCTGATAAACATAACATTCTTATACACAAACTTGGAAGAAAATGAGTGTGCAGGTATTCGTATGTATGAGCTACCGGCATCTTTCTTTTTGTGCCATACTCGTATTACAACTGTGTATGTTGTACTCATTTCCTAACGTAAACTAGCTCATAATTCCAAAATAATAAGGGACAAGGCGCAGAGAGGCGCAGAGGTAATGGGGTACTTAAGGCACCCTTTTGAAACCAATGAATTGTGTTCAACAAGAAGTGAGAAACACAATATTTTTTGACTGCACTTTAATCAAAACTCAACAAGTATAAATGCTCTTTTCATATCCTAACTAATGTTTGCTGTAAGCGATGGGTGAACGAATGGTGATTATTCATTTTGCTATTGTACTGTACTCCATCAGCTATTTTTAAAATCCACTGCAAGACGTAGGCCTACCCACGAAGGGTGATTGGGCCATATCCATCACTCTGGCTCAGTGCAGGTTGGTTGGGATTCACATACGTCATCGAATTTCTTCTACATACACATATATATAGGTTTAGGACATAGGTTTCCTCTCGATGTTTTCCTTCACCGAAAAGTCAGTGGTGTGAAAATCCGTACATCAGAACTTATTTTAAACGGGACTGAAATTTGAACCCACGACCTCCAATTGTAAGGCGGGTCACTACCACTAGACAACCACGGCTCTATTGCTATTGAACTTGTGGCAATAAGTAAGTTTTTCGGTAGAGATTATTTTCATTATGCTAGGCCTAATTCTTGTCTACTTGTTATTTGTTCATTGCAATAGGTTATAATAAGCTTGCAAATATACCAGCTGACTTAGGTATTACTTGTAACTTAGTTATATGGTTCAAATTCTAAAATAATACTAAAATTAAACATTTTAAAAACTCCCCGACACCAAATAAATCTCCTTTCAATATCATTGAAGTAATACGGTGCCAAAATTCGGATCGGTAGGACATATTTTGGAAGTTAGTCAGATTTACTTATCAACTATTAAAGAGCTGATGATCTTCTAACGGCTGAACAGATTTTCATGATACATGGCTAAGAACAACTAGGGATAAAATTATCTATGACACAAAAAAAACTAAGCGAAAATCGGTTCATCCGTTTTGGAGCTACGATACCACAGACAGATACACAGACACACAGACACGTTAACCCCTCTCTTTGTCGGGGGTTAAAAATAAATAAAAGAGTGATAAAATATCCTTTAGATTTAATTTGAAACGTGTAATTGTCAAAATTGTGAATGCGATTTATTTTGATAATGAAATTCTATAGATACGTGCATACATAATTATGTATGCTATTTTTGGATTTTCCGGTTCATAATTGTGTACTTTTACCGCAGTAGGGCGTATATACTTAAATTTTTCTTTACTAACTAAGCATTGTAGCTACTAAAAAAATATTTATGGTAGAATACGAGTACATCCTGAATTCACACGTATTGCATCTAGTTGATTTTCAAACGTTGCGAAATTACTAAAAGATGTGTAGGTAGGTCCTTTTAACGACTCATTAAAATTGAAGTATAACTGAATGTCTCTTCTAGTAAGTACTAACGTCCTAGTTCAATGTTTGTCACTTGAGAATTTGGGAAGCAAGAAAACACGTGGAAATGGGGATGAAACTTAAGGACGGGATGATTGTAGCAATTAAGTATGTAAAGTACGCAAATGTTTACAGGTGCTATGTTGTCTCAAATTCTTATGTTGTATAAATAGAGATTTCGATCAAAACTCGTAAAAAGAGCAAAATTCTATGATTTGAAAACCCCGACTATAGATTTATTGAAATACTCCTACCTATAAATAAGAACCATTCCACATGGATGTGTTATGCCCTAAAATAACAAAAAAATTGTACACTCAGAAAAAAGAAACTAAGCTATTATAAGTATTTAAGAGAATTATAGGTATGTAACTAGTAGTAGCTATTAGTAACTAGTAGTAGAAATCTCAGTGATATTTTTTGCATAACTCATTCTATGTAGATCAAAGACAGCGTCATTCATCTCTAAATTTTCAAACGAATCGTTTAGTTCATTGAAATTATTTTTATACCTATCTTCAAAACATGTGTTTCTGTCTGTATGTATCTGGAAACGTTAAGTTTGCAATTCTTAAAAATACTATAAATATATAAGTGGAACGCTTTCCACTAAAGTAGGTACCTACAACTAGAGAAGGTAAACAATAATCTTATAAGTAAGCGTACCGCATACCTGCTTACCTGTCTGCCCTAAACCGCATACCTGCTTAATATCAGGCAGTAGGTACGTAGTCTTACGCAAACCAATTTGAAATAAATAAAAAAAATACCCATTTTTTGATCGCGGCTAAAATGCTACGCATTTCTTCGCATCCTTGTATTACGCGAGTATTATGCATCTATATCTACCTATATGTATCTACATACAATGTAGATTGGATATTAAAGAAATCGCGATACAGCAATATCCATATCTGTAATATTGTGGCTTTTTATGCGGCATCCGTATTCATTAAACGGTAATGGCTATCTATACTCATTACTTTCTCCCGCTGTCATAAACCAGCCAAACTGCTCAATAATCTTCACAAAGTATTTTACGATACGATACGACATAATCACTGAAGCCATTACAGTCTCCTTGGCGATATTATCACATATCTACTTCTAACGACTTTTGCAGCATGTTTGTTATGAAACTTTTTATGCTGAGACACCGGATACAACGATCGTTTTCCTTGTCTATAGTGAGAGGCTACTAAGTAAAAAGTTAGCATAGTAATAGTTAGTGGCCAAATTCTGATGTCAGAGGCTTTAAACCACCTAAAGGCCTCAGATATGACCAAACACTTAAAATTCAAACAAAAAGCTTTAACCGGCGTACAAGATATCGTACCATCCGACATAAGGTAGAGCTAGGTTGTAAAGTTGTAACTGCTGTAAGCGGTCACCCATCCGAAGATTGATCGTGCCAAACATTGTTTAACTTCCATGTTCACTTAGACCAACAACCAAAGTTCACCAACGCTTGATTAAGTTAAACGTGTGATTACTGTATTTTTAAAATTAAACAAGCGTTGGTGAACTCGGAGCTTAGTATGGTATGTCAATCTACGTTATGTACATTCCACTTATGAACGGCAGAGGGCAGAACAGCGATTGGGCCGCAATGTTCTCGCATAGATCACTCACCGCACAGCCCACCATATGATAGCACTGGCACTAGCATAATAATATGTATATAAGCCGTGCAAATAAGAGGTTTTATTTGGCTTAAGAACTGCTGAAGATTGACCTGTACCCACGTGATAACCGGATTAAACGTATTTTTTAGGGTTCCGTACCCAAAGGGTAAAAACGGGACCCTATTGCTAAGACTCCACTGTCCGTCTGTCCGTCTGTCTGTCACCAGGCTGTATCTCATGAACCGTGATAGCTAGAACGTTGAAATTTTCACAGATGACGTATTTCTGTTGCCGCTATAACGACAAATAGGAAAAACACAATATTTAAGGGGGGCTCCCATACAACAAATCTGATTTTTTTGCCGTTTTCCGCTCGATATTAATAACGGTGACAGGTAGTAGTAAAATTCCACTGAATATTCAATTAAATATTTAATTTAAAAATCAACAACTAAATTAAAATAAAATAAATATTTAAGGGGGGCTCCAATACAAGAAACGTGATTTTTTGCTCGATATCAATAACGGCAACAGGCAGACGCTTGAAATATTCACAGAATATTAAGTTTGAATATTCCCTTCAAATTAAGATAATTAAATTAAAATAAAATACATTAAAGGGGGCTTCCATACGGCATTACATACGGTACGGAACCCTTTGTGCGCGAGTCCAACTCGCATTTGGCCGATTATTTATAAATTATTCTTGATTTTAAACACGCCTATGGTAGCTTTCCTATCGAAAGTGTTCATGAGTATTTTTATTATATTTTAAAATATGTTCTAAACGATTTTTTTAAGCCTGTATGATTAGTTTTGGCATTAAATTATCTTTCTTATGACACCAATTTTGGCTGGTTATAAGATCGGTTTCTTACTTATAATGACATATTTGTACATAGTTCCTGGCCACGTGGTATGCACAAAACTAAGTAAGCCAACCTACCAAGGTATATTTTCTACATTAAAAACTATAAGTTGGAATAAAAAAAAAACTGCTATCAAAAGAGTGTAGGTGGGTAAAAATAAAAATTTACAAAATAAATAATCAAATTAAATATAGTCATGAACACTTTTCGATAGGCAAGCTATCATAGGCCTATTTGTATGTAAATAACATTTCATAACAAAGTATGTCTCATTTGGTTATCAGATGGGTGAAGGTCATTCTTCCACGTCTCTCCCCCTAATTGGAGAGTACCTAAAGATTGTATAAATACCATTTTTTGCAAAATATTTAGTGATTTTCGATTTACCGAGTCATAATAAGCATCCGTCATCCGTAGAAGAACCACCAGTTCCACAACAAAAACCAGTTAGGTACCGACAAAGTCAAGCGGATGTGTAAGTTGAAGTGGCAGAGGATAGGGTACATAGCACGAAATACTGATGACCGATAGAGTCGATAGGTGAGTGAGAAGAGTGGAGACCACACATCGGTAAGCGCAGCGTGAAACGTCCACCCACAAGGCAAAGGAGAAGCTGTGAAAGAAGTCCAACAGTGGACGTTCTGAAGCTGATAGATGTATATCATATTATGTATATCACATAAGAGTTTCTTACTTTAAAAAAATGCATTTACCTCGTGCAAACGAGCTCTACTACTACCACCGTATAATGATGTTGTTGTATCGGTATCGCGTTGCCTCATAAGATATAGTGTACCTGTTACCTACTGGTATCCATTGGCGATAAGTAAACAAGTTCCAAGTAATTACTAATCAACTAGTCTGGCGGGTAACATCGGGCGCGTAGACTATGACGCATAGAGTAACGTGCCTAATTGTGACGTAATAGTTAAATAACTAAGACCGAGTAAGCTGATATTTTAGATTATGCGACCGACCATCCTGTTGTCACTATCCTGTGACAAATAATTATTATACGCAAAAAATGGCATAACCCGCCTTCCATCGTGTACTAAATTCGAATATTTCGCTCGAAATGTTAACATTATTTTTGATTTTTCGAAAACGACTCAGCCGATTACTATGAAATTTAAATGGGACCACCTCGGGAGTACACCCTTTGAAACTAAATGAGAATTTTTCGATTCGGTTCTCAATTGGCAAAATTATCGATGAACATACACAAAGAAATACAAACAGACGAACATAGAGCCTTCTTTTTGGAAGTCGGTTAAAAAAGACTATTTTAGCCGACGCCGACGACGGTCTAAAAGAAGTGATATTTTTGAGATTTATTATGGATGTATGTTTATGTAAAGTCTATTTTATACAACTCGACGGCTGAAACAATCTCTTTAGAATTTATCCTATCCCTAAAAAAATAATAATTCACAAAACCAGTACCTGAAAGTTGAACCATGGAAAGCAGTGTCCTGCCTATTTAAGTGCCAAACTTCAGTTTAAACGTTGTTTTTTTAATTGGTAATTAATCGATATGACTGCAATTATAATAATTGAAAATAATATTTTCGACAAAAAATTACAGGCAAGTATACTATCTATATACCTGCGTACTAAGCTTGTTTTCATTTAAAAAAACACGAATCATAACGCTTATAAAATCTAATTTAAAATTTGTTTAAAATTAAAAGTAGAGCACAAAATAGCAACATGCAGCAAACTACATAATATTAAAAATAACTTCAAATTAAAAAAATAATTGGTTCAAAAATATTATCTCATACTCATCATGCCCGGTCTGCTGTATATATAAAATATCATTGCTCCAAATTTATTGCAATTTGATTTGCAAGATGTCCTTGCTGTTTCTACAAACTCGATGCCAGGCGTGACCTAACTACGATAATTTATTAATTACGTATTACGAAATACTAACCCGGTGTAGTGGGTTGTCTGTTCGACATGGTCAGTTATACGTGGATATCCAGCTAAGGTCGTACACTTATACAATCCTTCTAAACGGACTGCTTTATAGACGCGAAAAATCGAATAAAATATACGACTTCAAATAAATCATTAACCGATTCGGAGAAATAAAATAAATCGAAAACAATTTGAATTCAACTTAAGAACACACTACGTTTAATTAAAAAAAATATAAAAACAAGGAGGAAATTAAAAGAAAAAATAATTCGAAATTAGAAAGAGTTTAGTTCGAAAATGGAGTTAGTAAAAGTGTGCTATGTGTGGACTGTTTTGTCGTTTTTGCTGTTTCAATGCTTGATGGAAGGATCGAGTCAGGAAACTTCTTTTGAACTGCCTGTGCAGCTGGTCGGGTTCCCGTTTATAATTTTGGCAGTGAGATTGACTAATTTTGTGAAGAAACTGTCGTATGCTTTGAGTCCATGTAAGTATTATTTTGTGTTTGTTCATAAAACATAAGTGTCTGTTGAGTAATCTTGCGTTAAGTAGATTATGTAATTTATTTTAAATAAAATCGGCTAAGTGAGAGTCGGACTCGCGCACGAAGGGTTCCGTACCGTATGGGAGCCCCATTCCCTTGTCGTTATTAATAGCGAGCAAAAAACTCCTAAATCACGTTTGTTGTATCGGAGCCCCCCTTAAATTTTTATTTTATTCTGTTTTTAGTATTTTTTGTTATAGCGGCAACAGAAATACATCATCTGTGAAAATTTCAGCTGCCTAGCTATCATGGTTCATGAGATACAGCCCGGTGACAGACAGACAGACGGGCAGACGGACATGGTCTTAGTAATAGGGTCCCGTTTTTACCCTTTGGGTACGGAACCCTAAAAACTGTTCCTATACAAACAAAATGATAAGACAATGTGGCAAAAGGCTTCAGTCGCCAGGAGAACCAGAAGATGTAAGACATTTAAAAAATAGTCGGCACATTTCATTAAAAAATACCTAACTAATTATCCTATATTTGTTATAGCTCTGGTCTGTCTGGAAGTTTGCCTACAATTATCAAACAATAAACAATAAAAATAACAATTTTCTGGCATGCCATTAGATGTTATTAATAAATCAGGTTAATATTACATAAAATATATTACTAACAGTACTTTTTTTGAAAAAAAAAATTTATCCATATTTACATTACAATCATGGACTCTACACCCACATCGCTGGATTTATTGATGCTATGTATTTAGTCAGTTCAAGGTTCGGAACGCAGAATGTATATTTATACATTGACTTTTCCTATGGCAACATAAATTGTGCAAATAACCAAGTAGATTGACCCACAATCTGGTGTTGCGCCAGCTTGTGGAGAAGGTGCTGCGTTCCTTGTCACGTAGCGCAAGTTTTTGCAGTGTAATCTTAGCCGTGAATGGGTGGAGTACGCTCAGTGCGTTCACAGCCTAATGTGATCGCGCGAAAAAAATTAAAACGCAAAAAACGTGGAGCGAAACTAAAAAAATACTTTTCTTTTTAAATTTGTTGCCAGCTACAATTGCAAAATTTAAGAAAGACTTGTTTTGAATAATTAATTCTTGAGCAAGATTGTACGTACACATTAACAATAGCATTTCGAGCATTTCGGGAGCATTGTGAAACGTTTTGTATTTTATTCTAGCCTGTTGTAAGATTGTCTTCTCAATTTGAATACAAATTGCGATAATGAAGTGCTGTACGGTTTTCGGGCTGTTTTTAGTGTTATTTAGTTTTTGTTATGAAACGAGTGCCCAGGAGGCGCCATTTGAGTTGCCAGTGCAATTAGTCGGTTTCCCCTTCATAGTCGGGAGTGTGAAGTTGACGAACTTTTTCAAGAAGTTATCGTACTCGTTGAGTCCAGGTTCGTAATTTTTTATTTACTTAAAATCTAGTTTGTGATTGATCTATCCTGCGGGAATAGCCGTGTAAGCATTGCTTTACTCGTATTTTGCACTGGTTTACTTTGTTTAAATTAATAATTCAAGCGGAATTTTCGGTGGAAACATGAAGAAGTTTTCGTTGTGTTTATTAAGCTTATTCTGAACTTTTTGTTCTGTTCTATACAGGAGTGAAATACGAAATAATTAAAACGTTTACGTAATTTCGAATGAAATTCTCAGCTCAAGTTTCGTGTTGAAAATTTGTAGATACGGAATTTGATACGTTATTACGTACCTAAACGTATTCACCTATTAAATAAAACTGAATTAATCGAAAAAATCTAACCAAATAAAATAAAACCGAGAGTTTGGGCAAATAGCTGCTTGAATTTAACTAAGATACCTAAGGTAATTGAAAATTAAATAGCAAAGTCAGTATAAGTACCTATTCGTTTTTGCTTAATTTCGGCTTATGTTACATTGTTTTTTAAACTTAACCATTGGTGTTTCGTTTGCATTTTAACTATTGATCCCTTGCAGTTTTTGGTTACTTATTTAATTTTTTTATTTATTTAAATCGAAATTTCAAGTCTCACCTACTCAAAATTACTGAAAGTGACAACAGTTTAACTGTTGACTTGTTAATCAAGCAAGAGCATTACTATTACAAACTTTTATCATTTTCCATAGCTATTATGATTTTTACTAGAACTAATCAGCGGCCAAAATGGGAGAGGAAGACCAAAAAAAGTGTGGATGAATTGTGTGTAAGATGACATGCGAGAGAAAGGAGTTGATGATGAGATGACATACGTGGGGTCGGCACAGCACTCTATCATACGATAGAGTGCTGTGCCGACCCCACCTTGTGGGATAAGGGCAAAAAGATGATGGTGAGAACCAATATCTGCAGCGCTATCGACAGGGTATTGATGGATATCCCCGACTATATTCCGCATGCAGCCATGATGTAGTTTTTCGCACGTTCGCCGCTCGCTGCTTGGCTGATTTATGCTGCGCTGGCGGTCTGCCGGTAGATAAATGCGATTTCAAGCTTTTTCCATATAATAAAGTTTTGGGCGTTGAGATGAGCTACATTCTACATAGAGATGGTTTTCCAATTATCGTTTTCTATCTTTTTGGCATTTGTTAAATGATCAAAAAGTATAGAAATTTGTAGACGAATCAAAATTCTTTCTCTTACGATTAAGCCTTCTACGACAACTCGACTCTGACAAAAATAAAGTGCCTACCCATGACCACCACTTTTTGCAACATTTTTTCTCTAACAAATATCTACAGCGCTATCGACAGTGTATTGGTGGGTATCCCCGGCCATATTCCGCATGCAACCATGATGCAGTTTTTCGCACGTTTGCCGCTCGCTGCCTGGCAGATTTATGTTACTGCACTGGCGGTCTGCCGGTAGATAAATGCAATTTCAAGTACTTTCAGAATAATAGGTTGCGGACGTTGAGATGAGTTTACATATAGATGGTCATACAATCATCTCGTTTCATCCGTTTGACATATTAATTTGTTGATTGATCAGAAAGTACGGAGATTGGTAGATGATGCAAAGTTCTTTCTCTAAAACTTTCCACGAAAATGTCAACTCTAACAAAATCACCAATTTTCGTGACTTTTTTACTGGAACAAATATTTACAGCGCTATTGACCGGGTAGTGATGAGTATGCCCGTCTAAATTCCGCATGCAACCATGATTTAGTTCATTGTTTTTCAAACTGGCGGGCGTGGCCCCCTAAGGTAACAAGATGTAAAGGGGGGCAAAATATTTCACCATTTACCTAAAAATAGCAGAAGAAACAATAAAAAATATAGCTTTTTATAATACTCATTAGTCTGAAAATGCATTTTCAACAGTTGTTGAGCAAACTAGTCATTGTTGGTGATTTGCTTTGCGCACTATCTGCTGTACAACCTAGGATCGGGAGTTTTGTCAATATGCGAACTCATCTCTCTCTGTCTAACTGATTTGATTGATTGTGTCTTTCTTGTATGTTTTTTTCTCTTTGATTCTAGTCTTTATAGTCTTAACTGTATGTATTTTAAAATTTAGGTATGAGGTATCTACTGGCTTCCTCTGGCTAGGGGGGCGTGAGCAGTTTCATAGTAGATCACGGGGGCGTGACTAATAAAACTTTGGGAATGTGATGTAGTTTTTCACACGTTTGCCGCTCGCAGCCTGGCAGATTTATGAAACTTCACTGGCGGATGTTGAGATGAGTTTACATAGAGATGGTTAACCAAACATTATCTATTCCTTACTTTCCTCATAGTGATTTTCATAAAACTTGAAGATATGGAGCATATAGTTAATGATGTATTAAAGATAGGTATTCGATCTGTTGATATTTATATTATGAACAGTAAATATGCTCAATGATTTAAATTGCTCATCCAAACGTGTGAACAACAAACATCCAAATGTGTCCTTTCATATTGGCACTGTTAGTTCAATATTAGCGGAGATTGGTAAATGATGCAAAGTTCTTTCTCTAAAACTTATAGCGAATACCTTTTACTTGCAATAGTGATAATTAAGGTGTAAGCAAGTTCGTATAGGCCGGGTGGCCTACAATTACCTACCTACAATAACCAACAAGGGGACCTACAATTTAACGTGTACTCCAACCCGCGGTAGCGCTCAGTTACAAAATGCCACCCGCGGTCACCCATCCAAGTAATGACCGAGCGGAACGTTGCTTAATTTCGGTGATAGCTGACAAACATTTAAACAAACCACGCTATAAGCAAGGCTAGTATTGTAGCAACATAACTATTGTTGGTATCAAAATATAGGTATTATTATCATTTCACTTTATTAAAACGCCAATTTCACGTTTCCAAAAGATTTTTTGATTTCAATTGAATTGTTGCAAATATGTGCATCATGCAATCGACAGGATTACTGATCGGTATTCTTGGCTATATTTTACATGCGTTCGTAATTTAAAGTTTTTCGCACTCGCTGCCCGACAAATTTATGTGACTGCATTGGCGGTAGATAAATGCGATGTCAAACGCTTTCAGAATGATAGCATACTGGAAATAAAAATGTGAGTAGGTCTGGTTAGTGTCGAAATCTTTTAGTTTCACTATTACTACATAGTATAAAACAAAGTCGCTTCCCTCGCTGTCTGTCCCTATGTATGCTTATATCTTTAAAACTAAGCAAAAAAAAATGATGCGGTTTTTTTAATAGATAGATCAGATGTTAGATCAGGGTTAAAAGAGGCGTTTCACTTTGTCTATTTTCTATCAAAATATCATTGTCAGGATGGAAATCTCACTCGAAACCAATGCAGCAACCCTGAATCTAACATAATAACAAAGAAACTAATCAATCTGATCCTTTAAATGTTTGTGAGGGTAGTTACCTAACTTGAGGTTTCTAAATTAGTAAAGGAAACAAGTAAATAAGTATATTTTGTTTATTATTTTACCTCATGGGTCCCGAGAGGGTACCTCCATGTATTGCAAAGACTCTAAGCCACGTTCGTAAGGCCCTAAACGTCTTGAGAAGAAGTGGCAAGAAACTCCGACGCTATCAATATGATCTTTTAATCTTTTGTACAATGATAAGTCACATAATTTAGATATTACACAAAGCACTTAACTTTAGCAACATGGCGACGTTCACTCGGCTTGGCTTCGAATATAAAAGTACCGACACTCAGCATAACTAGCTAAGCAAGACTTCACGGCGACAAAGATTTGTCCAACGTTATTATTAGGATACTTGGCGAACACTAAGAGATACTAAATGGTACTAAGAGATATTAAGAAATTCAAGAGGAAGATTTACATGTATAATACACCTGTGCAAAGCCAAGGGAGGTCGCTAGTGGAAAATAATTGATTTACAGATTACTTAAACTTATAATCTGCATTTAATCTATATAGTTGAATTGTAGCGACTACGTTTTTATAGATTTATTTTTTTAATCAATTGTTGATTGGACCACTTTATAAACACGAGTTAATGTACTTACTCAGCTATTCAATCATAGATTATTTACACGGTACACGAGTACAGATTCTTATGAAAAAGCGAGAATCATACACTAGCGCCATTAAGTATGTATCTGCAACTGAACTAAAATTCAAATGGAGCAATATATGTATTAAAATTCGTTAAAACAATTCCGTAAATTTTTTACTGATTCAACCATTTATCATCCCCATCCTCAGAAAATGATAAATTTCAATGATAATGGATTCATATTGGACCGTATGTATAATGAGGTTATTTCCAGCTCTGTAGGATATGGAGCTTCGCAAAACCTGCAACTTTGAAAAGCTCTATTTAACTTCCATTTTCAGTTTTCAGTTTTGCACATTGTGGGTTTAATAGGATGGCGAAGTTTTAGCTGGTTAGCTTGTTTTCATGAGTCTCCTGGTGCAGTTACTCAGGAGGTACCGATAGCAGTAGTAATTATGCTTTCGATGCATTGGGTTTTCGTATTCGATTCTTAGCTAAGTCAGGAGTAGGTCATCTTTATACTACATAGGCTGAAAGACGTTCACGGTTGAATTTGAGTCTTCCCTGTAAAATCTCTGACACTCCTGTATTTGGATTTGGATGATGACATTTGGACTCTGTTCAGAGTCCAAATGTCATCAGTAGTTGTTATTATCGTTGTGAGTGTGTGTGTTCGTGGCTTCCTCAATATAAGGAGGCTCCAGTATGGAAATCCTATTAGAAGGCTACGAGTGTGAAGCGTGTACGTTACCTATGCGAGACAAGCTCGTGCGAATACTCCATTTGATAAATATTTTCATATGCATTCGAAACTATAGTAGACTTACTATCTGTAATATAAATCACGTGTGAGTGAGCCAGCGCTAAGTATTAAAATTAAGCTACCTATAATATTAACTCTATATACAGGGTGTCCCGGAATGGAGCGATATCTCTATAGTAGAGAATAGCTCACGTCATGTCCAACTTTATTACTGTATTATGCCAAAAATTCGATTCAGTCCCGCCATTTTTGAGATTTTGTTTTTTTTTTTTAATTCGACTCTGACCCTATTATTTTAATGCCATTTCTACAAATTATGCTTTATATCATCGTAATCGATCTTATCCTAGATGTAGTGTTCGAATATATATTCGAACACTAGGATTAGGAAGGTGTTGGTACAAAATAATATTCTAAGTAAAAAAATTGGTTCTCTGTAAAGTCAGTTTACGGAGAATAATTTTACGTGATAACGTCATAAGAAAACATTGTTAACTCAACAACTGAAACAAGCCAACGCCTAGGCCGATCGTGCCTTTCTATAGCTTGTTACGCGCTCTCGCTTGTACGCTCGGCTCAGGAGGAACGTGACGCTTTTAAGTGCATGCAGCTGGCCCTCATCAATTTATAAGACGTTATCACGTCAGCTCCAAACGCGAAAGCCTCTGACATTAATACAAGGTTAAAAAACCGGGACCCATAATTTAACCTAGTAATGCAGGACATACCGTAAAACAGTCTACCCTGTCTTTTGAGCAGTCTAGCAAAGATAGTTCATTTTCGAAATTGAAATGTAACGTTTTGTTTTATTTTCGATCGTAAAACAAAAACAACTTTGTAACTTGAAAGATCAGTAAGTATTTTTCAGAGTTTGCGATAGAATATCTATACATTAGAGATTCATAGGTACGAAGTTTGAATGTATAAATACACGCTTTTAAGTTTGACAATTGACCTCTACTCGTATTCTGAAACAATTCACCAACCTAAATCTAAGTTGTCACAAACTTTTACAACTATGCTTCAGAAGTGCAATAAAACGTTTGTTTTCCTCTAAACTCGAATAGAAACTTGTATCGTACGGTACCGGTCTAGTAAATAGTTCGCTGTTAAACATACCTAAGCTTTAAAAAGAACAATTGGATCATATTTACTACGCAACCTCAGTGCAGTGTGGATTTACATACCTACGCCTTTAAACTTTGATGTAAACTATCACTGAAAACGCAGTAAAGTGTACACAAACAGACCTTACGCTGGTAAGGCGACAATTTTGCGCCTTGGCTAAGATCCTGATGGCCTATTAGGATAGTCTTCGGGGATTCATTTGCTTTAATGACTGGTATATTGGAAACTAGCCTCAGTGTTACCACTAAAATCATCTATAAAATATCCACAACACATTATCCACGCCACATAACTATGAAATATTTTTAATTACAATCACTTGCGTCAATCACCCATACAAAGACGTAGTTGTAAATTTAATGTCAAGGAACCAGACGATTGAACAAAATTTTATTTATTTTGACCCGAAGACCTCTCATGCTAAATAAGTTCGTATAGGCCGGGTGGTTGGCCCTAGTGTCAGAGTTTTAAGGCCGCTATAAGTAATTGAATGATAGTTATTATGTAAGTACTTATAGGTGAAAAAGTCAAGTAAATTAATAGCTTGAGCGGAGTCTACAACTTAATATTTATTTTGTTTTATTTTTAGGCACTCATAACAGACAACAGAAAATACATTACATAATTAATAGCTTATAATTTCGACCGATTCTGTGGTCCAAAACAATGAGCACACGGCATGATAATAACAGTTATTTATACATATTGTGGTATATACTTAAAATCTGACATCCGAGCCACGATAGCACTCACTTGTAAATGCCACTCGCGGTCACCTGTCCGAAGATTAACTGCGCTAGCCGTGTCTAAACTTCGGTCATAATTGTTTTGAGCATTAAATCAAGTTACGCTAATAAGCACTGCAACTTGTGTATGAAACATTGTGATACAATGCTGAATTTCAGCTAATAGTGCAGAGCGTTGCGGATAAAGGTATTGCCATATATCGTAGCGTAGTCCGTAGAGACTTATACAGACCAATAAATGTTCACAGACAGACATAAAACCTAAAAAAATACAAAGCATACGAATGTATGAGTACATTACGAAACCCAAAGCTATAACTATGAACAGCTGTTAGCGCAATAATGGCAGCTATAAAAAATAATGTATTTTTGAAATGTTTTTAAGCAGATAATTATGCATGGTAATGTGAGATAGATTGATACACGCTACGCTACCAGAGTCGCGTTACGCAAATGCTGTAAACCAAGGATTGTTTATATAATACATCCATGCTGTACACTTATTTATTAGTTTTGCGTCATATTTTCAAGTACTAGCTGGTCAGAAAAGAACACTGTATAACCCACTTGTTACAGTAAATTATTTAATTCAATGAGAAACATAATAAAATTAATAGAAAACTATTTCATAAACATTATTCTTGAAGGGAGGTATAGCCATGTTAGAGACCTTAAGGAGGCTTAGAAATTCTAACACCATGGTTAGCTATGGACTTAATCCCATTATGCAATATTAAATATGAATAATATTGACTATTTTTTCCTTCAATTACAACTAACCTAATAACTGTTTTAGAACCTTAGAATTTAAATTCTAAATGAAAGGTTCAATGGATTACAAACGTCCGATGAAAACGAAAGCTGTTTATTTAAAAGGCAATCGGGTTGTAAGATTAGCTGGTAACACAGATCTTGTGAGGTAGGACATGTCATTTCGATCCAGCAGCGGAGATCTAATCTTCCACGAAACTTTGCCACGCTACTATTGCAATAAATAATCACACAATTATTATTCATATAGCACAACAATATCTCTTATTCATAATGCTTCTTTTAACATTGCGCTGCGTTCTGAATGTTATCTAAACATGCATTTTAGGTTTACCTATAAGGTTTGTGTCGTTTAAATGCCTTCACAGTCCATGCTCCCAAATAGTAAGCGGCCATTCAGCGCAGTATTGCCAATTTATAATGAAGTCAAGTTTTGGTTTCAAATTTTACACAATCACTGCTTGATATAATATAATATATATTTTTGTAAAGTTACAAAGATCTCAGTTTCAGGCCGTCCTTCTTTTTGCTGTCGGCCATTTTTGACATGGGGGTATTTCCCTAAAAAATGTGGGAAACTTGATGTCGCGCTATTTATCAGCCGTTTTCGATAATATTTTGCAAGGTTGTTTAGTATCTAAGCCCTAATAAGATTTGTGAGTATGAACTAGGTAAATCGGTCAAGAACGAGTCGACATATAGGGTTATGAAGATTCAGTTAAAGAGATGTGTCGTGATATTTACTTTTCGTAGAACTATTACTAGGTAGTTACGCTAAAACAAAGAAAAGTCGTACTTCCTAGCGACAAAGTATTTAAATTGGCATCATTGCACGGTTACTGTCCATTCGGAAAAGCATTGTCAACATGAACCGTAACTTATTAGCGCGCCAGGTAAAGAACAAGCATTTCTTTAGATCTCTATGGTTGGCAACTTATCTCATGGTACGGCTGTTGGCTAATGATCACAAATGACTGGAAGAAATTAATGGCTTCTCGATAAGTTCTTGAAACGAAAGCGTTTAAGCCAAGATTAACTTGAATTTAAGTTAAATGAAGGGATGTGAATTGAAAAAATTAGATTGGAAGTACTTAGTTCCAATATTCTTTGGTCTAATGTCTTAGAAAAATGTTCTGTTATTATGTGTAATATACTATGTAAGATGATTTAGTTAACTCAGAAATATAAAAAACTTGGAATGTGTCAAATAACACTTTCCACTAGTTTTAGTTTACTTCTGATTTAATATTCTTTATCATTATAATTTTGTGCGTGTTTATATTTCGTCTGTATCTTCCGTTTTCGAAGTCTAAAAAAAAATCGCTGGAGCAGTTAAACCAGCTGCCCAGATTCACACAGAGCTGACACTGTCTCCAGTGACGTTGCCAATTTTCAAATTTACCAACCAAACCCAGAAAGTAGGGCCTCCACATCGAATAAGAATAATAACTTCGTGATTTTTAGGCTCTTTCGTGGATTCTTATACGATATATTTTACGTTCCAGCGACCTACCGATCCCGCAACCGTCGGCAACTCGACTATAGCGAGCCAGCGGAGCCGTTTGATGCAGACGAAGTGGAGAAATACATCGTCGGAGAATTCGGAGCCAAGGCCTGTGTGTTCGAGCGAATCTGTTCTCACTACGCGAACAGAGCTCGAGCGCATCCTAGGCCGCAACTCGACTGGCCTGATGTCTTCAGGTAATATACACTTTTTTGACCATGGATTTTTTATGGATACCTCCGGCTTGGGGATAGCGATGGTTATGTGGGAATCTCCGATGTACCAACGACAAACCTGAGGTGTTTGCACTCCGCGCCGTCCGTTGGGGTTTTGGGCACAGTACCGCACTGCTCTTCCATCAGACAATTAATATACCCTGTTGAGAAGTAGATTTGAAGCTAACTATATATCTGCAGGTTAAAATCATTTTTACTTTTCAGGGCACCTTTGGCTGAGACTTTGATTTTGCAAGTGGTAGAGCTCTTATATGCTTAGCTTGCTCGGGAAAGTATTACCACCGTTGCCAGTTATTCAATCAACAAGCAATAGTGTGTAAAAATGAGCTCGTAATTGTCAGCAGCTAGGCTGTAGAAAGCCAGTGAAACCCTATCATGTTGCCTTGAAAACTTAATTCTTCATTCTGAAACAGAATAATATGCTTGGACTTTGATAGAGAGATTGAAGTCGAAGCTTTCTTGTTTAAGCACATTAGCTCACTAGCCAGGCAGACTTGAGAATATTATGCATATCAACGCTCTCGGGTATAATTACCTGCATTATTTTCTTTAGGAAAGTATAAAAAGTATTACGCTCGAAAGTAAAGATGCTAAATGAAGTTGAATAAAAAATATGTAGCCTAATATTTCAAAGGAAGAATAGAAGCCGGGAACTGTTTTAGTTGCGTCTCGACTCGTTTGATATTTTCAGGTAATATGCGATCGCTATGCCAGTTTGCCGTGGGGTGCCGGCAGAGTAGAATAGCACCCCCCTCTTGTACCAGGGGTCGTAAGAGCCGACTGAGGTACTACGGAACCGACAGATGGCGGTATATCCATCCAAAACAGCGTAGCTCAAGTGCAAGGGCGGGGATGGGCAGCAGCATCCCCGTCGCGAGAGCTACGCACTGCGATTGCCAACACGCCTGCCCAGCGCGGCAATTACGGGCAAAACCCCCCTTAATGATAAATGAAAATAAGACCAGGCCCCCAGTCCCCGGCAGCGCCGCTATTCCTGGCTCCGGCAGCGGCCATGGTAACGGCGGAGCACGGGGTGCTAAGAATCGCCGGAAGAGATCCGGCTGCCACCCCACCCGACAACTGGCCCTGGCAACATATAACGTGCGCACAATGAGGACTGACGAGAAGATTGCGGAACTGGAAGAAGAGTTGAGTAGGTTGCGATGGGATATTGTGGGGTTGTCTGAAGTCCGTAGAGAGGGCGAGGACACGATAACCCTGAAATCCGGCAACCTACTTTACTACCGGGAAGGTGACCAACGGTCCCAAGGTGGTGTCGGCTTTCTCGTCCACAAGTCTCTCGTTAACAACATCATTACCATTGAAAGTGTGTCGAGCAGGGTTGTATACCTAATACTCAGAATATCTAAACGATATTTGTTGAAGGTCATTCAGGTATACGCACCGACCTCGTCACACCCAGATGATGAAGTGGAGGCTATGTATGAGGACGTAAGTCGGGCCATACATACGTCTAAGACCCGCTTCACGGTTGTTATGGGAGATTTCAACGCAAAGTTGGGCAAAAAAAGCGATGATGAGTTGAGAGTGGGGCAATTTGGATATGGGCAACGGAACCTCAGGGGCCAGAGGCTGGCAGAATTTCTGGAGAAAGAGGGACTCTTCATGATGAACTCTTTCTTTCAGAAGCCACCTCACAGGAAATGGACCTGGATGAGCCCCGATGGTTCTACGAGAAATGAGATAGACTTCATCATGACTAGCGAGAAACGGATATTCAACGATGTCTCCGTGATCCACAGGATAAAAACCGGTAGTGATCACAGAATCGTGCGAGGCAAACTGAATATTAACGTTAAACTCGAAAGGTCCCGCCTGATGAAGTCTACGCTCCGACCTACTCATGCTCATATACAAAACCCCGAGAACTTTCAGCTCGAGCTCTCAAATCGCTTTGCTTGCCTGGAGAACTTTGCGTCGGTGGATGAGATCAATAACGGGCTCGTAGAAACTGTCCAAACGGTGGGTTCTAAGTTCTTTAGACCCCGCCGTTCTGATAGACCTCGGAAATTTTCCGATCATACTCTAAATCTCATGGCCGAACGACGCTCGCTAAGACTGCAGTATTCCGATGATGCAAAGTCATACAGGCGGCTCAATAGACAAATTTCAAAATCAGTGCGGTGCGACATTCGTCTCTTTAATACCAAACATATTAAGGAGACGATAGAGCGGAACAAAGGCTCCAAAGTATTCGCAAGGCATTTGTCTATTGGGCAAAGCCAGCTGACAAAGCTGAAGAGAGAAGATGGCAGTACAGCGTCGACCAAGGCAGAGGTATTGGAGGAGATCGAAAAGTTCTACGGACAGCTATACGCCTCGGTAGCAAAGCCTGTAAACAGCGCGGCTAAAGACCCAAGAGCCAAGCTGACCCGACACTTCACCGAAGACATCCCGGACATCAGCCTGTACGAGATTAGAATGGCCCTGAACCAACTTAAGAACAACAAGGCGCCTGGTGACGACGGAATTACTTCAGAGCTTCTGAAAGCGGGTGGTAAACCGGTACTTAAAGTCCTTCAGAAGCTTTTCAACACCGTCGTCCTCGAGGGCATAACGCCAGAAGCATGGAACAGAAGCGTGGTGGTGCTATTCTTTAAAAAAGGTGACAACACCTTATTGAAGAATTACAGACCCATCTCGCTTCTGAGCCATGTTTATAAGTTGTTTTCAAGAGTCATTACGAATCGTCTCGAACGCAGGCTTGATGACTTCCAGCCTTCCGAACAAGCCGGATTCCGAAAAGGCTTTAGTACCATGGACCACATACATACGCTGCGGCAGGTTATACAGAAGACTGAGGAGTATAACCAGCCACTTTGCTTAGCGTTTGTAGACTATGAGAAAGCCTTTGATTCGGTCGAGACATGGGCTGTGCTTGAGTCTCTTCAACGATGCCGTATTGACTATCGGTATATCGAAGTGTTGAAGTGTTTGTATAATAACGCCACTATGTCGGTCCGAGTACAGGAAGAGATCTCCAAGGCGATCCCTTTGAAGAGAGGCGTAAGACAGGGAGATGTTATATCTCCGAAACTGTTTACTGCTACTCTGGAGAACGCCTTTAAGCTCCTGGAATGGAAAGGATTCGGCATCAACATCAATGGCGAATACCTCACTCACCTTCGGTTTGCCGACGATATCGTAGTCATGGCAAAGTCGATGGAGGAACTCAGTACGATGCTCGAAGGCCTCAATCGAGTATCTCAACAGGTGGGTCTTAAAATGAACATGGACAAGACAAAGGTCATGTGTAATTCCCATGTTGTACCCACCCCCATTTCAGTTGGGAACTCGGTTCTTGAAGTCGTTGACTCGTACGTCTACCTAGGACAAGTAGTCCAGTTAGGTAGGTCCGACTTCAAGAAAGAGGCCAATCGCCGAATCCAACTCGGCTGGGCAGCGTTCGGAAAATTGCGTAACGTCTTCTCGTCCGACATACCTCAGTGCCTCAAGTCGAAAGTTTTCGACCAGTGTGTGTTGCCAGTGATGACTTACGGCACAGAAACGTGGTCTCTCACTATGGGCCTCATTAGTAAGCTTCAAGTAGCCCAACGAGCCATGGAGAGGGCTATGCTCGGAGTTTCTCTACGCGATCGAATCAGAAATGAGGAGATCCGTAGAAGAACCAAGGTTACCGACATAGCCCAGCGGATTGGCAGGTTGAAGTGGCAATGGGCAGGGCACATAGCGCGGATGACTGATGACCGATGGGGTCGAAAAGTCCTCGAGTGGAGACCACGTACCGGCAAGCGCAGCGTAGGACGTCCACCCACAAGGTGGACGGACGACCTCATTAAGACCGCAGGTTCGCGCTGGATGCAAGCCGCTACCACCCGGTCTTATTGGAGATCTTTAGGGGAGGCCTATGTTCAGCAGTGGACGTCCTATGGCTGAAAGGAAGGAAGGAAGGATGCCAGTTTTGAGGCAAAGAGAAAAGGTTCGACATTGAAATTTCGATGTTTCGTTGAAATATGATGATTCCACCAAAAAGTTATTGCAATTTTACACTGCAACTGTTTATTAGAAATGGGCGAAAAATTATCCATGGCATTATTTTTACCTTACCTATTTAAGTAATGAGAGCTTAAATTAAAATGACCCTTTGTCTAGATAAAAAGATCATCATCACCATTTCAGCTTTACACTGCTGGATCTGAAACTTTTCTATATATTTCCAATACAAGGATTATCATAAGCAGTTTACATCCAACGCAATCCTGTGGTTCTGTCTGTTCGTCTTTTAATAATAAAATATGACACTCCACTAAAATAAACGAATATCCACTGAGATCCATAAAAGTTTCATAGAGATTCATAAAAGCATCATTGACAAACAAGTGTCATTAGAATTACCCAATATCCGACCCCAAAAACATGTTTATTACTTAATAACCGCTCCATGAGCCTCCAACCAAACGATGTAAAAGTGACCTTGACACCGCGTCCATCCGTCACCTCATTCATCGACTTTCATAACTCAAATAGTCACCGATTCAAGGCCACGTCATCAATTCAGGTCACAAACGAACGATGAATCCGATTGCGATCCAATGCAGGTTGTGGTTTGTTGTGGTCAAACGCAAACCTATTTATCATCATTGAAAGAAAAGTCGCAACTACCTAACTCCATACCATCGACTTCAGGTCGAGAACAGCGAGCGAAAGTAGCGATTTTGCTATTCGATTTGTAAAGGTGCAGCAAATTTACTGTTTTTTTTTCAAAACTCAATCACAATGCAATATGTAATCTATTTTTTAAGCGACCATCTTACAGTGTTCTTATCTTGTTAATAATATAATATTTAAAAGAGTATTGTTTCGCAAAGCAAGGATTTCAAAATATGCTATTACTTACCTACTTATCATAATGAACGGCTTTTAAAATGGTACAATCTCGAAATTGATAAATAAAATCAGCTGCACATTGTTTCCAACAAAACAATACGTGAAAAATTCAGATTTGTTTTTCACTGTTCCATTAGTGAGCAACCTTTACCTGACTTACCAAATTATCCGGTGCAATACAAGGCATTCAAATCAGGTGCATACAAATATTGATGATTATGATGATGTAAATAGGACAACTAATTCAAATCAATAAATTAAATAGGCCAACTTAGTAGTTACTGTGATGATTTAAGTAGTTCAACTGCCGCATGTTTCATGGCTAAGTAGGACATCGATGTAACATCCACGCAATCGTATGGGTCATCGTGCAGAGCAGTTGAAGTCACCCATCTACTAGCACCGTATTGTTACGTGACTATTGAGTCATCGGTTGCAGTGGTGCATATTTGATACGGGTTTATTAAGTGAACTAAGTAATTAGTACGAAATTTTAACTATTTAATTCATGTAAAGTGCTAGATTAGGTCTAAAAAATTAATCTATAGAAAATGTACCTATACGTTTACATGGGTACAAGTAAATGTCTCAATAAATAACAAAATGATTCACAAAAATAATTTATTTTAAATCTGCATCATCATCATCATCATCAGCTTATTACGGCCCACCGCAGGGCATACGCCTCCTCCTCCTCACGCCAATTATCCTTCTCCTGTCTAATCCAGGTGTTGCCGCAAAATTTTGGATGTACTCAATATTAAATTAAAAGCCGTTCATTATGATGAGTAAGTATAAGCATATTTTTTAATCCTTGCTTTGCAAAACAATACTCATTTTAATATTACCTATATTAACAAGATATGAACACTGCAAGATGGTCGCTTAAAAATAGATTAGATCTGCATATCTCATTTTATTCCAATTCCTCAAAGACTAATCATAATCTATCATAACTGAAAACATACTCAAGTACAGAGTAAAGCTTTTAATAAAGCGTGAAATAATTATTTGTTCAGTTTGCTATACGTAAATAATTACATTTTAAGAAAAGTGTGTAATCGTTTGTTATGTAATTTTCTATTTTACATAAATAGAATAATGATGTACATTTTCAAGTGTCAATCATAGCAAAATAGGCAACATATGTCATGTCTGAGACTCGTCTAAGTCTGACAAAGTGACATGTCAAAATTGACAATACGACGTATTTTACAATTGACAATATTTGGGTTTATTTTAAATTCAAATTAAAGGTCAAATACTTTAGTGTGAAATTACAAATAGCCTACTGACCCCACTGTCAAACATTCTGTCTTTTTATCCTTGGCCTAATGATAATCATGATAGATTTCCAGTAACAATTTAATTATTGTAGATATTGATTCCACAATGTTAATGGTACTTAATCACGCATACCTACTTTTAAATAGCTAATAATTTAGTATTCTTCGTAATTGTTTTTTTGTGCAATTATTTTAGAACCACAGAATAAATAATAGTACTTTATAGTTAGGGATCATTTTCATATCAGTCAAAAACGTGCATTGCCAGTCTCCAGAGTAAGACTAAAATACATTTTTAAGATACAACTTTGTAAAGATTTGAAGAAGAAATTT
Source organism: Hypomecis atomaria (assembly GCA_964007245.1). NCBI lineage: Eukaryota > Metazoa > Arthropoda > Insecta > Lepidoptera > Geometridae > Hypomecis > Hypomecis atomaria. Next base: position 10,233,332 of record OZ023294.1, on the reverse strand, counting down.
GTAAGATATTAAATTTTTAGATATTTTGTTGTAAGGGCTAGTTGTTGTCATCATTAGGTATTCTTCTAAAGATCCTGAAGGAATCCAATTGCCTACCACAAGGCGCTATAGGTATACCTCCCTACCATCGTTTTAACAACACAATGTGTACTGTTTTATAAGGCCCTTGGTGTCCATTGGTGGTTTTGCTACTATGTATTTTTATGGTTTGTAAGCATGTGGGTAGTAGCTCTACTCTTAATCCCTAGATAGCACCCCAAAAGTGATAAAAATCGGCCAAGTGCGAGTTGGGCTCGCGCACGAAGGGTTCCGTACCGTATGGGAGCCCTTTGCCGTTATTAATAATAAATGCGGGCAAAAAACTCCTAAAAATCACGTTTGTTGTATTGAGAGTTCCCCTTAAATATTTATTTTATTCTATTTTTAGTATTTGTTGTTATAGCGGCAACAGAAATACATCATCTGTGAAGATTTCAGCTGCCTAGCTATCACGGTTCATGAGATACAGCCCGGTGACAGACAGACAGACGGACGTCGAAGTCTTAGTATTAGGGTCCCGTTTTTACCCTTTGGGTACGGAACCCTAAAAACGTCACAACTGAATTGACTACCATAAAAATCTGCCAACTTTTAAAATTCTTTGACAAAAGAAATCATCTAGGCACAATATAGGAAACTATTTTTACTGCTCCCGCGCTAAGTTCATCTCAAACAATTTTTCAGTTTCAGTTCACACTACTTTTTGACCATCGGAACAGAGACCCGAGAATTTGTTACTCAGATTCAAATCCTGCGCTTAAGCAAATTTTCGAATAGTTTATCGCAAAAAAAAACTTAAAAAAAAATCTTTCATCTACCTAAACCATGTGAAACGAATGCTCATAAAACAATCTCAGTGTGTCGTGGACCATCTGATTCGCCGGTCGAGGTTACCCAGCGTTATGCAAGACTGTACAAAACACTTTCACTACTAGGTACAACATCTGCCAATCTAAACCATACTCTAACTCTACGAGATAAAGTTTAGGCATGATTCTAAACAAACTATCCTTACTCCTTACTATATAATATTATTATTATTATTATTTATTATTTTATTATATTATATTATATATTATATATTATATTAATATTATAAATGCGAAAGTAACTCTGTCTGTCTGTCTGTCTGTCGCGCTTTCACGCTAAAACTACTGCACCGATTTGAATGAAATTTGGTACACAGATAGTCTAGAGCCTGAGAAAGGACATAGGCTACTTTTTGATTCGAAAAAATAGTTTTAAAGGGTTGAAAAGGGGGGATGAAAACGCATTGGCTAGAATCTTAGAAGAAAAAACTTATTTTCTACCATGACAAATGGTACTTTGCATCTTGACTTTCCAAATTACATTCTCTATGCCCAATGCCCATTCAAGGCTGCTCAAGTTGCAAATGTCAAAGTCAATCAATCTTTTCCTGTAAAATTTAGAGAAGGTTACATGTATTTTTTCAGTTTAATTACGTAGTTTTCATTCTAATAGGTATGCCTACAAAACGCAAATCGAATCTAGCGCGTAGTTCTAGCGGAGCTCGCGTAAAGAAAATTGCTAGAAGCCAAGAGTCTGAAGAGCACACTTAAACGCGTTTGACATTAGATGCCGAGCGCCACGCATCTCAAAGAGCTGCTGAGACTCAAGAGCAAAACCAAGCGCGTCGAATTTTAGATGCTGAGCGTCACGCAGCTCAGAGAGCTGCTGAGACTGAAGTTGAAAGTCAAGCGCGGCGACTTTTAGATGCTGAGCATCACGCAGCGCAAAGAACTGCTGAGACTCAAGAGCAAAACCAAACGCGATGAATTTTAGATGCGTTAGACGTTAAGCAAAAAATTGCATAGTTCCTGTAGGACAGCACAAAAACTATCGAAAGCAAAACTGTCGCCACTATCACAAAGACGCTAAGTGATTAATTCCTCTATGACACTTAACGAAACGTCACAGCGAAACGTAATTAGATGACAGGTGACATTGTCTGCAGACTTTTATAAATCGCAGGTAGCATGGCAAGGGGACAAATTGTTTTTCCACCATTATATCCCCTTGAAGAGAAAAAAAGTATGGATTGAAAATGACAACTGACATTAAAATTGGATAAAATGTTTTTTTCCCTCTGCATGCCACATGTTACTATGACGTTTAATACCAGGCCGTCATTTTGTCTGCCATTAAAAATATTTTTAAATCTACTATCATTAGAGGTTTAACATGTTTCTTTATTCTACCTTTATGGTACAGACTCATCATACCTACTTTAATATTATCAATCCGAAAAGTTTGTTGGTTTGTTCCTCTTTTACGCAGCAACGGAGCAAAAGATTGACTTGATTTTTGGTATGGATACCTATGGTTTAAAAGACAGAAAGTTATAGTAGGATACTTTTTTATCCCGAGAAAATTCGTGATTCCCATGGGATAGGACAATAACTGTTTCTCAGCAATGGAGCAACGGATTGACTTGATTTTTGGGGTGGGCATAGTTTGGAAGACGGAAAGTGACATAGAATACTTTCCATTTCGAAAAAATTGCGGTTCCCGTAGGATAAGACTATAACTTTTTCTCAGCAACGGAGCAACGGATTGCCTTGACTTATTGCATGAATATAGTTTGAAAGACGAAAAGTGACAAAAGACACTTTTTATCCCAAAAACTTTAACAGTTCCCGTAGGATAGGATGAAAAGTAAGCGAGCGGGCCGCGGTAGCAGCCGTCTAAGCGCCAGAAATAACCTGTCATTTCAAGTTTATGACGTTCCTACATTTTTCGCACTCCTTCGCGGCACTCAACAGCGCTAGCCCAGGCTCGGGCTCCATAACGGAGCTTTCGCTCCCGCCATAATGACGGGGTGTTTCGGAGCACAAGACACATCGTCATCCACCACTCGGGACTAACCAGCACTGAGCGTCGGACAGCATTCCAACGCCCTGATCCCAGTGCAACGGGTTAGTTATAGTAGCCCAGCGCCTGTCTCTTCAACTGCAGAGGGCAGTGAGAACGGCCATCGCGATACCGACACTTCTCTTCCCCTGCAGCCCCACTGCGTCTGCCAACAGGTTAACGGCCTAGCGGAAGGTAGGGTAGGTGGCGGCACCCACACAACCAGTTCCATCCCACCGCAGCCCTTAATCCTCGGCTGCAGCGTCGCAAGAGCGGCACAGCAGCCCGCCTCAGAAGCAACACTCCTCATAAGGCAGGCAACCTACCGGCCATCCACTCAGCTGCTTTAGTTAAAAGCGGCTGAACAACGAGTGCCGGCCTCTAAGCTGCCTTGGGGGAAAGACCCAAAGAAGAGGGAGACTTCGAGCGCCGCCTTTTCAGCTTCCTTAGACCTCCCCCGCCACGACAAGGCGGGAATACACAGGGGGGTTGTATATACACTCCAACCGTAACTTAACCAACAAAAGCATTCCTCTAAGGTATTTTGATGTTTGTCGCTTAGGTTAGGTTTCGCAGCCGACATAAACAATAGCCAAAATCAAAATATAACGCGGGCGAAGCCGCGGGTAAAAGCTAGTGTTATCATAAAATAAAACAAACTTTTTGTCAATTTTTGAGGGGAGCACGGATTTCTAAGACACAAGCTAAGCTTAGTTTAGTAATCCGAAGCTCAAGTAAATCATAGTAGCAGGTCATTATTATGTATATTATTTTATTTATAACCTTGTATTTTTTTATATGCTGCTTATCACAATATTGTTTTTGTCAATAAATTATTTTTTTTTGATTCTACTGTTATTTATTTTCTTCTGTGGTTTGAAACAGTAATTTTGAAACAGTATTGATTTGTATATAAGATACAGATGTTTATTGAGATAACAATTCCGTAGCAAATTGTAATGTTTGTTGATTTAATAGTAATTGGTACTCCGTACTTAGATGTGGTTCTGTATGTCTCTCTGTTATTTTATCGAGGAAAAACAGTCCATTAGAGATGAGTTTCAAAGTGTTTTTCTTGTCATTACGATAAAGTGCTCTCAGATAAAAGTAGGTATTTTTTGATGGAAGTTTATTATAACAATCTTGAGATGTAAATCATTCATGAGACTAATAATGATAATGCGCCTTCAACCGCCATAAAGTGCAATTTATTTTTTCCGCAGCTTTTTATCATACGTAATTTTATTTAAGTGAAGTTACAGCAGTTTTAGGCACTTGTACACACAGATAAATTTGTGTGAAATCCACAGGTTAAAATCTAACGATGTATCCTAATTTTTGTATATTTGTGCCAATGGTGAAGAAAGAGGTAGGTAGTGATCACAGATCAGCTGATCTGTGGTAGTGATGCTCCAAGATCCTAGAGCCGCCAAATCTTACTCATTTTCTCATGAATAAAATATACCGAATGAGGTAGTAAGTAGGTACCTACTACGTGCTTTGAGCATATGCATATGCTTACCAACTTGTGGCACGGTAATGTGCTTGTGGCGTGTAGCCCACAACGGTGTAGGCTTCTCTCTTAGTGTGGCATCTACTTCAAGCCTGTGCCAGTCGGCAAAGTTCGATCTGTAATTTCGACTATATCGTTATCATTATGATAAATTTTCCTATAGCTACTATTTTATAACGTATGTATAGGTATATATAGATATATGTATTGTATTTTAACGTATATATGTGTATGTAGGTATATTAATAGTTAAGATTTAAATAAGTATATCTAGTTTAATATTTTTCGTTTATCAGTTTAGATCTAACTGGTATTTCTTAACAACTAGGTGTTTTATATGTAATGTCTCTAGTTTCTTGTTCTCGTCAGTTTATTTTCGTGCCCGGAAGAAATTGCCATGGGTGATAAGACCGCCAGTTTATAATCATATTTAGTCTTATTATTTATAGTGTTTAATTTTTTGCTTTTTGGTTAAAAATAAAGAGTTTTGTATGTCTGTCTGATCCATCTCGGAGCTGAAAGACCAACGCTCCACTTTCCTTACCTTAACCTGCCACTCTTCTGAGAATGCATTAATCCAAGTCATCACTTCGCTTTGATATGTGTTCTGCCTAACGCCACTATAGTTTCATACTACACGACGTTCCGACGTGCCGAACTTTAGTAATTTTACTTACACACTTGTTTTCTATAATTTTTTGTGAATTTTCGCCTCTTTCAGACAATACAAGCGATCTGCCGACCAAGCCAAAGAGTTCTACCTCCTCAGCGTGTTCATGGGAGACATCGTGGGTTCTCCTCAGCTGTGCCATCAGCTCGGCAAACGGAGGGGCTGCGATGACCAGTTCCTAGGAGGATACTGATGATGGTTCCATCATTAAAAGATTGAAGATTAATGTAGTTCAAAGTATAGCTAATTTCGGTTGTTTATTTAACAAAAAAGGATGATTTTGACACGTTTTGTACTAATGATATTTTTTTTGCTAGTAGTGACATAACCGACTTCAACCGTGCACAGAACTCGAATAGTTCACACTAATCAATGTAACATTGATCAAAATCGGTTATAAAAATAATTTAAAAAAAAACACACAGTCAAAATAAGAATCTTCTTGTTTCAAGTCGGTTGAAAAAAGGATTTTTTATTATTTAAAAAGACCGTAACAACCGATTTCATACTATATGAAAACATAAATGTAGTCGATGTCAGATCTTGAACAAATTTAAATCAGTCCACATGAGTGAATTAAAAAATGTAGAAAACAAAAAAATACAATAGAAATGTAAACCTACCTATATTATATCCTTAGATTATATTTATTATTATGGAGGTGTTTAAAAAACTTATTTTACGAGTACCTTATTTTCAAGAGTTCCAGTACCTGCACATATTTATTAATGGTTTGTCAGCAGAATTTAAATAAAAAAAAACCAGCCAAGTGCGAGTCGGACTCGCGCACCGAGGGTTCCGTACAAACCTGCAAGGTTTACAAAGTTCGTTCATTACGACAAAAAAAGTAATAAGTTTATATTTATTAAAAAATATATATTTTGTAATGTAACTAAAAATTTAAGGTTTTCGGAATTTTTCCTTTATGTGTGCTATAAAACGTTGCTTCATGCCAAATTTCAAGATTCTAGGTCGACTGGAAGTACCCTTTAGGTTTTGATTCCCTTGCGAGTACTTGCGAGTTTCAAAATTTGCGGCATAAACGGCTGTATCTTTTGATTGCGTTGGCTTAGAAGTTTGATTTTTTCACAGCTTCAAGGGATAGTAGACCTGAGTAATTGATATAAATTTCAGCTTCATACCTCCACGCGTTCCTGAGAAAAAGGGTCTTGACAGACGGACAGACGGACAACAAAGTGATCCTATAAGGGTTCCGTTTTTTCCTTTTGAGGTACGGAACCCTAAAAATGCGTGAAAAATAAAATGTGCTTACATTTTTTTTACAAATTTCGTACCCGAAGCTAGTAGCTTCTCTGTATAAAATATATTCCGACTACTATTTATTACACGATAGTTTTTTTATGTACAAACTTAGGTGAAAAAAAAACATTATAGGTAATTTCCTTTTAAGAAGTGGAGGCTATTTGCGATATGAATGGTGGAAGGTAGTTTTAGTAGATGTAAATAAAAACAAACCACATCAAATAAAAGTGATTTTAAAACTAAGTTACCAAACTTCCATTGTTAAAAAATTTAAATGTTAAGGATTAGGTAGAATTTAATAATTGTTAAATTTTATAATCTTTCTCTTAGGTGTGATTAATTAATATTATTGTCACAAGTGGCTGCTTTTACAGTCATAGCGAATAAATAATAAACATCGGTCCACTTTGCAAAAGCAGATGTATATTATTTTTTCGCGAGTATTGCTCTATAAACTAATGTTCATACTTAGGACAGATACAAATACTACATTTTGTCGAAAAAAATGTTAAGCACTTGTTAAAAACTGCAAACAAAATGTATTGTTTATATTTCAGTAAATTTTACCTTTTTTTAATTGATTAAGTGACTACAATTTAATGGAAATGTAATTTAAAAAAAGCAAAAACATTTTAGCTATTAGTTAAGTTTTTTAAGGTTTTAAATCTGGTTAATATTGTGAAAGTGTGTGCATGTTTCCTTTGTTTATACAGGGTTCTAGAAAAATTATCCGAATACGGTTATATATTTTAAATGTAGAACAAGCGATCAAAAAATTTTAAATTAAAAAAAAGACAGATTCGAAATCTTTCATTTTGAGATAGATTTTATTCTCACATAAATAGATTTAATAAGATATTAATATAGCAAACAGGTTTTTATTTCTCTCGATTTGCTTTTGAAGTTACATGTAACCCTGTATAAGGCAGAATACCCTTAAATTATTTTTCTTTACTCTGTAACTAAAATATTATGTTCTCGTGAGTTCTTCCAGTTAGTTGCCACAAGACTAATGTGTGAATGTTTTATCATTAAAATTCAGTTTAATATTTAATAACTTGAGACCTAACTCTGAGCCTTAAGGTGACAATACATCAAATCTGTACTCGGTCAGAGTGGTGGATAAGACCAATACGTGTTCGTAAATAAGCTTATGTTCAAACGGTTTACACATGGTAAAAATTAAGCATCAATCATAGAAAAAACCAGAATAACTCTCTAGCTGTATTTAAATGAAATACGGTGTGTTCAAAATTGACATAAAAACACATATTTGACTCTGCTTTGAAATCCAGAGGTAAACTTATCGACCGTGATACAAATCTGGTATAATTTTCATGTTCGAAGGTGACAAGATAAAATAAACATAATTAATTAATGTTTTGTTTGACTAATAGATTTGCATTAAGAAGTTGTACCCTTTAAAATTGGCTGTACATGATGTATTTTATTTAAAAAAAAAAAAAAAACTTTTCAAATGCAAGGCTTAATTTTAAAGGCTTTACTTGGCAGCTCTAAACTTATTAAAAGTAATTATATCTGTATTTTTCTTTGCAATCTATTAGACAATGGAAAGAACAGTTTAAAAAATTAAGTTTTGAGCTGTCAAAATGCTTTCATAACTGACCCAAAATGTAGTCTAAGGATTTTGTATGTTTAAGAGGGATTTTTATTTGTATGTTGTAGAGCTAGTCAGTGAAAAATTAATAAACATTTTATTTATTTTGGTGTTTTTATTTTCCTGTGGTTTTCATAGAATTAAAAACTTTATAACATACAACATAATAAGGACTAATAAAACTAGATAATGTACTTACAAAATCATTCCATTATTCTAAATGGTTTTTAAAAAAGAAAGTAATAAGATGAAAATGGGTCATTCAGGCCATCGTAATAAGCAAATTTTACGGTAGGGCTAAACTGAAATTTGAGAAAAAATAATCAAACTTTTTCAATAAAAAATACTGGCGGTCACGTTTTGCTAGGCAACATGATATATAATTATACAGGGTTATTTCTAATCAATTAGCATCCTTGTTCGTTTTGATATACAGAGTAAGCCCCTGAAATGATGCTAATTGATTAGAAATAACCCTGTATATAATCAATTATCATTTTTAAAACATTTGTATGAAAATCAAATGAAGGATATGTTCTCCTATAAATTAATTACTGTACAGCATTTTTAATAGTCCACTGCAGGACGTAGGCCTACCCACGAAGGGTGATTGGGCCATATCCACCACGCTGGCCCAGTGCGGGTTGGTGGATTCACATACGCCATCGAATTTCTTCTACGGACGTATGCAGGTTACCTCACGATGTTTTCCTTCACCGAAAAGCCAGTGGTGTGAAATTCCGTACTTTAGTTCCAAAGAAACTCATTGGTACGGGACCGGTATTGAACCCACGACCTCAAGAATGACAGGCCAGCGTTACCACAAGACCACCACGGCTTCTTTAAAAAAATTGAATTGATTAAATATTAATACATTTCAAATAGGTAGGTACTTGCGGTCACATTTTGTGAGGCAACCCTGCTTAAATAATTATATTATTCTCCTATTCAAAAAATTACGTAAAACATAGTTTGAACCATGTATGTTATGATCGTTATGATCCTGCGGTAGGATACTAATGCAATGTGCGTTTGCACGATTGCTACAATTAGTATGTATAGACCACGCCACACAAGTTGGCGGATGTGAAGTTAGCTACAAGTTGCACAATATCCAATCCTGACTGAAGCTCACATAAAGCTGCTCGTTGATTGGATATTGCGCAGCTTGTAGCTAACTTCACATCCGCCAACATGTGTGGCGCGGCTTATACGTAAGCTGCGGTGCGTTTGTGATCTGCAACAAGTGTACCAACCGATATAGTTATCTATGTATGATATCTTTACTTCCTTTAATAGAAAAATCTATAAATCCGAAAGAGTATTTGTTGGTTTATTCCTCTTTCACGCAGCAAAAGAGCAACGTACAGACTTAAATTTTGGCATGGACATAGTTTGAAAGACGGAAAGTGACAGATACTTTTTATCCCGGAAAATCAAAAGATCTCGTGGAATCGCACAAAAATCAAAATATCACGCGGGTGAAACCGCGGGCAAAAGCTAGTGAAATAATCATGAATTATTAGGGTCAGCTGGTTGTTTTTCGGAACTATGTTTACTTACCTACCAGCTAAAACCACAAAATACTAATGAGCAGAATCGGTCAAGCGACTTCATAGATGGAACGTTATAATACAGTTAATAATTATTTTTCACAAAAAATGGCAAAACCGCCTTCCATCGTGTACAAATTTCGAATATTTCGCTCGAACTGTTTATACTATTCTTGATTTATCAAAAACGGCTCAGCTGATTTCTGTAAAATTTAAATAGAACCATCTCAGGAGTATACCCTTTTGAATTAATAAAATAATTTTTCGATTCGGTTCACAATTGGCGAAATTATCATGTTCATCATGAACAAAATTCGCATTTTTCCCTCGAATTGCTTACATTATTGTTGTTTTTTTCAAAAACGGCTTGGCCGATTTCTGTAAAATTTGAATGGTACCACCTCGGGAGTATACCCTTTTGAACTAAAAAAAAATTTTCGATTCGGTTCACAATTGGCGAACTTATGGATGAACATACCTACACAAAAAAAAAATACATACACACGAACATAGAACCTCCTCCTTTTTGGAAGTCGGTTAAAAACGGGATATTTCTTTTGAAAATAATGTTAATATTGTTAAAACACGAATGAAAGTAAGAAAAACTTAATTTTTGATTTGAAATATGGCAGCGCCATCTAGTGAAATGCTTTAAAAGTAAGAAGTAAGCGCTTAGCAAAATGCTCGGTTTTTCGTTCTCATTTTCAGACAAGCCTTTCACTTAGCTGAGACCATGCGTATAAACTTAATGATACTTTCTGGTTTATACAGATGGCGTAATATCGAAGATTTTAAGCGTTATCATCATTCCAGTCGCAAAATGTCTGGATATTACTAGAGTATTTATACATGTACTAGCTTTTACCCGCGGCTTCGCCCGCGTTATATTTTGATTTTGGCTAATGTTTATGTCGGCTGCGAAACCTAACCTAAGCGACAAACATCAAAATACCTTAGAGTAATGCTTTTGTTGGTTAAGTTACGGTTGGAGTGTATATACAACCCCCCTGTGTATTCCCGTCTTGTCGTGGCGGGGGAGGTCTAAGGCAGCTGAAAAGGCGGCGCTCGAAGTCTCCCTCTTCTTTGGTTCTTTGGGTCTTTCCCCCAAGGCAGCTTAGAGGCCGGCACTCGTTGTCCAGCCGCTTTTAACTAAAGCAGCTGAGAGGATGGCCGGTAGGTTGCCTGCCTTATGAAGAGTGTTGCTTCTGAGGCGGGATGCAGTGCCGCTCTTGCGACGCTGCAGCTGAGGATTAGGGGCTGCGGTGGGATGGAACTGGTTGTGTGGGTGCCGCCACCTACCCTACCTTCCGCTAGGCCGTTAACCTGTTGGCAGACGCAGTGGGGCTGCAGGGGAAGAGAAGTGTCGGTATCGCGATGGCCGTTCTCACTGCCCTCTGCAGTTGAAGAGACAGGCGCTGGGCTACTATAACTAACCCGTTGCACTGGGATCAGGGCGTTGGAATGCTGTCCGACGCTCAGTGCTGGTTAGTCCCGAGTGGTGGATGACGATGTGTCTTGTGCTCCGAAACACACCGTCATTATGGCGGGAGCGCAAGCTCCGTTATGGAGCCCGAGTCTGGGCTAGCGCTGTTGAGTGCCGCGAAGGAGTGCGAAAAATGTAGAAACGTCCTAAACTTGAAATGACAGGTTATTTCTGGCGCTTAGACGGCTGCTACCGCGGCCCGCTCGCTTACTTTTCATCCTATCCTACGGGAACTGTTAAAGTTTTTGGGATAAAAAGTGTCTTTTGTCACTTTTCGTCTTTCAAACTATATTCATGCAATAAGTCAAGGCAATCCGTTGCTCCGTTGCTGAGAAAAAGTTATAGTCTTATCCTACGGGAACAGCAATTTTTTCGAAATGGAAAGTATTCTATGTCACTTTCCGTCTTCCAAACTATGCCCATCCCAAAAATCAAGTCAATCCGTTGCTCCATTGCTGAGAAACAGTTATTGTCCTATCCCATGGGAACCACGAATTTTCTCGGGATAAAAAAGTATCCTACTATCACTTTCTGTCTTTTAAACCATAGGTATCCATACCAAAAATCAAGTCAATCTTTTGCTCCGTTGCTGCGTAAAAGAGGAACCAACCAACAAACTTTTCGGATTGATAATATTAAAGTAGGTATGATGATTCTGTACCATAAAGTTAGAATAAAGAAACACGTTAAACCTCTAATGATAGTAGATTTAAAAATATTTTTAATGGCAGACAAAATGACGGCCTGGTATTAAACGTCATAGTAACATGTGGCATGCAGAGGGAAAACATTTTTTATCTAATTTTAATGTCAGTTGTCATTTTCAATCCATACTTTTTTTCTCTTCAAGGGGATATAATGGTGGAAAAACAATTTGTCCCCTTGCCATGCTACCTGTGATTTATAAAAGTCTGCAGACAATGTCACCTGTCATCTAATTACGTTTCGCTGTGACGTTTCGTTAAGTGTCATAGAGGAATTAATCACTTAGCGTCTTTGTGATAGTGGCGACAGTTTTGCTTTCGATAGTTTTTGTCCTGTCCTACAGGAACTATGCAATTTTTTGCTTAACGTCTAACGCATCTAAAATTCGACGCGCTTGGTTTTGCTCTTGAGTCTCAGCAGTTCTTTGCGCTGCGTGATGCTCGCCATCTAAAAGTTGCCGCGCTTGACTTTCTCCTTAAGTCTCAGCAGCTCTCTGAGCTGCGTGACGCTCAGCATCTAAAATTCGACGCGCTTGATTTTTTGCTCTTGAGTCTCAGCAGTTCTTTGCGCTGCGTGATGCTCAGCATCTAAAAGTCGCCGCGCTTGACTTTCAACTCCAGTCTCAGCAGCTCTCTGAGCTGCGTGACGCTCAGCATCTAAAATTCGACGCGCTTGGTTTTGCTCTTGAGTCTCAGCAGCTCTCTTTGAGATGCGTGGCGCTCGGCATCTAATGTCAAACGCGTTAAAGTGTGCTCTTCAGACTCTTGGCTTCTAGCAATTTTCTTTACGCGAGCTCCGCTAGAACTACGCGCTAGATTCGATTTGCGTTTTGTAGGCATACCTATTAGAATGAAAACTACGTAATTAAACTGAAAAAATACATGTAACCTTCTCTAAATTTTACAGGAAAAGATTGATTGACTTTGACATTTGCAACTTGAGCAGCCTTGAATGGGCATTGGGCATAGAGAATGTAATTTGGAAAGTCAAGATGCAAATTACCATTTGTCATGGAAGAAAATAAGTTTTTTCTTCTAAGATTCTAGCCAATGCGTTTTCATCCCCCCTTTTCAACCCTTTAAAACTATTTTTTCGAATCAAAAAGTAGCCTATGTCCTTTCTCAGGCTCTAGACTATCTGTGTGCCAAATTTCATTCAAATCGGTGCAGTAGTTTTAGCGTGAAAGCGCGACAGACAGACAGACAGACAGAGTTACTTTCGCATTTATAATATTAAAGTAAGGAAGTAAGGATAAGTAAGGATAATATACCTAGTAGCTCTAGATGATTTTACACATTCAGTAATAACTTTTCGCAAAAAATGTCAAAACCGCCTTTCATCGTGTACAAAATTCGAAAATTTCGCTCAAATTGCTGACATTATTTTTGATGATTCAAAACTTCGGGATTATACCCTTTCGAACTGTAAAATAATTTTTCTTTTCAGTCCAGAATTGACGAAATTATCGATGAACATACACAACATACAGACGAACATAGAACCTCCTCCTTTTCGGAAGTTGGTTAAAAAAACCTGTAGTATTTTCTATCATGGATTGGTATCGGCTTGCATACAGGGTGTTTTTTTATACTTTATACTTTATTTATTTATGCAAGACATATGTACAAATACAATACAATTAGTACTTAGCGTATTAAGACTATTGGTCTTAATATATACTTATTGCTAAATGTTGTACATATTCACCCTGTTTAATAGGGCGTAGCATAATTACGGGTATTAATAGAATTAAAAGTTTCAGGCTATCTATAAACCTATACTCTATTGGCGGGTCGGTAGATACTCGTATTGGTCTCAGCCCATCAATTTTCTTGTCGTTCCTCCTTAAAGCATAATCATTAACAGTACGTAGAACCTCGATAATCCGGCATTCAGTCATACGGATGCTCGGTTATCCTAGTACCTGCGGTCAGCAAAATTTATTTTTCAAGTTGCATCCATACATTTTGCATTGCATCCATATTGCTGCTGCTTCTTGTTTGAGGACCTCAAACAAGAAGCAGCAGCAACAGGCCTAAAGATAAACATCAGAAAAACAATAGAGATGAGATCTGGAACGAAGAATACCACACCTTTACATATTGGTCAAGAAAAGGTAGAGCGCGTTCAGAAGTTCACCTACCTTGGCAGTGTCGTGACTGAAACTGGAGGAACGGAAGAGGACATAAATTCAAGAATAGCTAAAGCTAGAGCCACTTTTGCTCAACTTCGACCCGTATGGCAATCACGGAAACTGACCAGACGGATAAAGTTGAAGATTTTCCGGTCCAACGTAAAAACCGTTCTTCTCTACGGGTCCGAGACGTGGAAGGTGACAAAAGACCTTATGCTGAAGCTCCAAGTGTTTGTCAATAGATGTCTTCGCCAAATACTACGGATTTTCTGGCCTAACAAAATCTCTAACATAGACCTACATCGGAGATGCCACGAAAGTCCAATTGAAGACCAGGTAAAACGCCGTAAATGGAACTGGATTGGTCACACGCTCCGTAGGACTCCAGACCACATTCCAAAACAAGCTTTGGACTGGAACCCGCAAGGCAAGAGAAGACCGGGCCGACCAAAGCACACCTGGCGGCGTTCTATCATGGCGGACATCCGGAAAATTGGCAAAACGTGGCCGGAGGTGAAGCGTGAAGCTCAAGACAGGCTGCGATGGAGAGTCTCTGTAGACGCCCTCTGCCCCACCCTGGGGACCTAGGGATATAAGTCAATCCATACATAGACGTGAAACATGATTTTTTACGGGTTTTTGTTCGGTATTATCTAGACACGCGGAAGCGTGTCCAGCCAAGTCTCTAAGAAAAAGGAACTGGCGACGCGACGTGTGTAATATTACACGAACCATTACGAGCCACTTTTGACCCCTTCATAACTCGAAAACTATTTAACCTAGATATATGAAATTTAGCATATTTATTAAAGTTCTTGAGCTTGTCTACAATACAAAATTTCATTAACATTGTTTTGACGGTTAATGAAATATTAACGTTTAAAAACCGGGGTTTCATTGACTGATTCACTTACTGACTCATTGATTCACTGACTTATAGATCAAAAACCTAACCCACTTCCAGATGACCTAGAAACTTGATATTTGGCATCAAGGTATGCAAGGTCACCTGATAGTCTTATCAGTCATATACAAAGGAAAAAATCTAAAATTTTGAACTTTTACCCCCCAACCCTATATAACAGGGGTTGTGGTAACTAACCTACGGTATCTAAAATAATATAATAAAAAAATGTTTTTAAAAAAGTAAAGTTTTAGGTGAAATTTTACTTTAATACAGCAGATGGCGAGTACCTAAAACTGAGGAACGATAGGGTTGTAAAGTTCTAGAATGGACACCACCTAAAGGCAAGCGCAGCATAGGATCGTCTACTCCACTCATAGGATGGACTGATGCCCTGATTAAGACCTGAATCGAACCTGCACCACATGCAGGCCTATGATCGGTCCTATTATTAATATTTGCGGGAAGCCTATGTCCAGCAGTGGACATTCTACGGCTGAAATGATAATGATGAATAAAACTTGGAGCTATTAAGCCAACATATTACTATTTAAAATTTCGTTATGCATTTTGTGAATTTTGAAATTAGAAATGGATGCATCGAGAGCTGTAATAGGTAGTAATAAATCGCCTTAATGCACTTTTCTCATAAATCTCTTTCTGAACAAGGAAATGAATGTGATCACATGAATAAATGTTTCTGGTTCATAATTATCATCATCTTAGTCAAAGCAAGTGTACTGCTGTACATAGAACTTCCCAATAGTTTTCTTATTGAGGACTAACTTTTGCCCCCGCGGCTTTTTCAACATGACATTTTGGTTTTTGTACTAAGTATCCTATAGAAACCTGTCCATTTTCCGGGTTTAGAAGTAGTATATTACACCATCTGACTATTTAACTGGGTAGGTATATCTTGATTTTAATTTTATAGTGCAGCCTACACTAGGTTTATCTCAAAGAATAAAATTATATATTAGGAAGGAAAATAATAGTAACTGATAAAAATAATCGGCCCAGTACGAGTCGGACTCGCGCACGGAGGGTTCCGTACTGTATGGGATTCCCTCCTAAATATTTATTTTATTTTTATTATTTAGTATTGAAGTGAATATACAACTAAATGTTCTGTGAAAATTTCAAGCTTTTACCTGTTACCATTATTAATATAGAGCGAAAAACGGCAAAAAAAATCAGGTTTGTAGTATGGAAGCCCTCTTTGATTATTAATTTTATTCTGTTTTTAGTATTTGTTAATATAGCGGCAACAGAAGTACATTATTTGTGAAAATTTCAGCTTTCTAGCTATAACGGCTCATGAGATGCAGCCTGGAGACAGACAGACAGACAGACAGACGGACAGACGGACATCGAAGTCTTAGTAATAGGGTCCCCATTTTCCCTTTGGGTACGGAACCCTAAAAACGAGCTGCACTCATCTGTTACTTGTCATCCTGCGTTCGCTTCAGATTTTTGAAATGCTTATCACAAAGATAACTCTGTTACTTGTCGTCTTTATTATGTCGTCGATTAATTTTCTCAGTGATCAACGGTCTGTATCTGTATCCATCCACGCTGCATTTTTAGTGCGTGGTCTCTATTCAAGACTTTTGTAGCCTTATTACTCAGCTATCGTTAACGTTTCCAGTTTGTTACATTATTTTTAATTAACTTGAGATGATCTGAGGGCCTGATTTCAAATGGCGGATTTTGCGGTCAGTGATCCGCGTCTACAACTTTTTTGACCGAGTTTTCCATTCGTGCATGGTTAAAAAGTATACAGTACACGGAACTTTGACCGTAGAGATGAATTTGGACCTTAGTGTTACGTCTTTCACTCATTTAATAAATAATGTTTAAATAATATACGTGTTAGAATAATTTAATGATCATAGAAATAAACTTCGACGTGAGAGCAATAGGTAGTTCTTTCTACTTTTGCACTAAAAAGTACACCAGGTACTTAGCGTGCGGGCGACTACCGCAGTGAGACCCTCGGTGGATTCTAAATTATGTGGTTACTCTAATGCTCTAACTTTGCCACTAGTCAAGTCATCCGAAGTGAGGTTTCTTTCAGAGAGGCGCTAGCCTATTTTTTTCTTGTCGCGAATAAGTCCTCTCTCGACCATCAACTCGCCTGATGGTAAGCGACGTTGTGGTCGAAGATGAAGCACGCAGACCTAGAAGACACCTGTTCACTCTGATCTTGAAAAGCTTTAGATTATATCTCTTAGGAAACAGGGAAGCAGGAAGACTATTCCATTTTCTGGCGGTACGAATCAGAAAAGTTGAGTCAAACCGCTTCGTACGTATCGAAGGAAAATCGACAGTGTAGGGGAGGTAATGTGACTTCCTCCTACTTGTCCTGTAATAAAAAGGGGATGGTAGGATAAGGTCGCCATATCAGATCTTCCTTAGTTTTGTACGCTGTTCATGTTCTCGCTGTCCTGCTACGAGTACATTTCAATATTCAACAAGTGAAGTACTCGTAAGCTAATGTTTTTCATGACAGTGCGGCTTCTGCTTAAAAAAAATCATCTGAAGCAAAAATATATAAAACGCCTAAAAATATCATACGGCAACTTGCATTCGTCAGTGAAAGTGGAAATTCGATCTGTTTCGCTACGCATATTTGCTCGTCGTATGTAACCATACCTAACCAGCAGCATGGCTACATGACCCAATTACTTTTCAAGAGTAGGCATATGATCAGCAGTAGACTATTTAATGACACAGTTGCACTTCTCGGACCAGCCGGCAAAAAAAGGAAGCTAACGACATTTTAAATATTTATGTATGAAATTTTTATTATTCATCATCACGCCTCATTAATTTAATATTCCGATGCTAACCGAACTGCATGTATTTTGTTTCATAATAATTTACTTAAATGTATTGATCCAGTTTGTGGTGTCGTAAGTTTTGGATCTAACAGGCTTTAGAATTTTGGTTTTTGACTTAATGTTGTTACGCATTTTGAAGATTTGACACAGATTTCTTCATTTTTGGTAGAGAGAGTGTTTTTGATTAAGGTCCCAGTCTAGATTTTGATTACAGATGTTACCATTTCGTAATTGTTGTTTTTGATTTGAGAAACATTGAATTATTTTGGATTTTTGATGTGAGTATAATTAGCTGCCTGAGTTACAATCTTCATTGTATTAAGTTATTTTTACAGATATACTAAGCAAGCTTATGATTTTTTTTGAGCTTTACTGTTCAAAGTGCTGTAGTTGTGGTATGTAGTTTTGTAACCTGCAACCTGGATTTCGGAAGCAAACTCTGAGATCGCGAAAAAAAAACAATCAGTTGTTCCATACATTTTATCGAGAGCCTAAGAAATTTTTCGATGAATCAATCAGCTTATTAGTTCCACGATTTTAGGGTGGTACCATAGTAAAATTAGTTTATAATGATGATATCCTTAAAATAATTAATTTTGAATTATGCGCAAATTGCAAAAAAACACCTTGTGCGTGGCACAAAAACAAACGTTTCTAAGAAAAGTTACTTGAACATAGTGTTGCCTAATGTATCGAAAAGATGTAAATGTATTTATTTAGCACTAGCTGCCAGCCCCGGCTTATCCGGGTATGATTGGCTGAAGAAGACAAATTTTTAAAGTATTGTGTCTATATACCTACCACGTAATGTAGGTATGGGAGATTTAGTAACGATGCCTATTTTTTTTGAAAATATGATATAGCCTATGTCATCCGGAGATAGTGTAGCTTTCCAACAGTAAACTATTTTTTTAAAATCAGTCATTAGTTTCGGAGCCTATTCAATGCAAACAAACAAACAAGCAATCAAATTTTTCTTTTTTTATAATGCTGGTATCCTTACTAATATTATAAATCCGAAAAGTTTGTTGGTTTGTTGGTTTGTTACTCTATCACGCGCCAACGGAGCAACGGATTGACTTGATTTTTGGCATGGATATAGTATAAAAGGCGGAAGGAGCTTTAGGATACTTTTTATCCCGAAAAATTTCATAGTTCCTGTAGGACAGGACAAAAACCCCCGAAAGCGAAACTGTCGCCACTATCACAAAGACGCTAAGTGATTAATTCCTCTATGACGCTAATATGGACTAACGAAACGTCACAGCCAAACGTAATTAGACGACAGGTGACATTGTTTGCAGACTTTTATAAATCACAAGTAGCGTGGCAAGGCGACAAATTGTTTTTCTACCATTATATCCCCTTGAAGAGGAAATAAAGTATGGATTGAAAATGACAACTGACATTAAAATTGGATAAAATGTTATTTTCCCTCTGCATGCTACATGTTACTATGACGTTTAATACCAGGCCGTCATTAAAAATATTTTTAAATATTCTATCATTAGAGGTTCAACATGTTTTTTTATTCTACCTTTATGGTACAGAATCATCATACTTTAATACTATCAATCCGAAAAGTTTGTTGGTTTGTTCCTCTTTGACGCAGCAACGGAGCAAAAGATTGACCTGATTTTTGGTATGGATACCTATGGTTTAATAGACAGAAAGTGATAATAGGATACTTTTTATATCTCGAGAAAATTCGTGATTCCCATGGGATAGGACAATAACTGTTTCTCAGCAATGGAGCAACGGATCGACTTGATATTTGGGGTGGGCATAGTTTGGAAGACGGAAAGTGACATGGGATACTTTCCATCCCGAAAAAATTGTGGTTCCCGTAGGACTTAACGATAAATTTTTCTCAGCAACGGAGCAACTTGCCTTGGCATATTGCATGAATATAGTTTGAAAGATGAAAAGTGACATAGGCCACTTTTTATCGCAAAAACTTTAACAGTTCCCGTAGGATAGGATCAAAACTAAGTGAGTGGGCTGCGGTAGCAGCCGTCTAAGCGCCAGAAATAACCTGTCATGGCAAGTTTAGGACGTTCCCACATATTTCGCACTCCTTCGCGGCACTCAATAGCACTAGCCCAGACTCGGGCTCCATAACGGAGCTTGCGCTCTCGCCATAGTGACGGAGTGTTTCGGAGCACAAGACACATCGTCATCCACCACTCGGGACTAACCAGTACTAAACGTCAGACAGCATTCCAACGCCCTGGTCCCAGTGCAGTGGGTCAGTCATAGTAGCCCAGCGCCTGCCTCTTCAACTGCAGAGGGCAGTGAGATCGGCAATCGCGATACCGACACCTCTCTTCCCCTGCAGCCCCACTGCGTCTGCCAACACGTTGACGGCCTAGCGGAAGGTAGGGTAGGTGGCGGCACCCACACCACCAGTTCCATATATCCCACCGCGGCCCCTTATCCTCGGCTGTCATATCAGAGTCCAAGAAGCAGCCTTGCTTTATGAAACTAAGAAAGGTTATTCCCAGCAAGTAACTGGAGATAGAGAGACAGAAAAGAAGCCACACCCAGCGCAGCAGGAGGAGCTGGAGTTCATATGCCTGGCAGACGGAGCAGCACTAGAGCAAAATCTTAACCGAGAAATTAACATATTTACAGACGGCAGTAAAATTAAAGGGAAAGTTGGGGCGGCATTATCCATTTGGGATGATGCCGCTGAGATCAGTACCCGCAAGCTGAAATTGGCCGATTGGTGCTCTGTGTAACAGGTCGAGTTATTGGCACTTCTTGAGGCTACCGAAATCGCAAAAATCTTTTGTGACTCCAGGTCTGCACTGGAAACGGTAGTTGGCGTATCTTCCCTCCATCCCTTAGCAGTAAATTCAAAGCTAACATAAAGTTACTACACGCACAAAATAAAATAGTGAAACTTTATTGGATTAAATAGCACGCGGGGATGGAGGGAAATGAGAGAGCGGACCAGCTAACAAAGGAAGCAGCACTGCACTCGAAGTGCAGACCTAGGTATTTAGGATAACTGCCCCGTTTCATTCGTCAAGCGAGAAATCCGAAAGGACTCTCTTGACGAGTGGAACCGGCGGTATCAGGATGGACACACAGTGGCGGTAACCAAAACATATTTTCCGGATGCAAGGGCGGCATACAAGATCGTAAGAGAAATAGCACCAGTGGGAATCATAACTCAAGTGCTGACGGGGCATGGTGAGTTTTCCCAATACTTACATCGATTTAAGTTGAGGGAAAGCCCATCGTGCATCTGTGAACCCACAAAAGAGGAGACTCCACTGCACATAATCTTGGAATGCCCAGTTTATGGAAAGCAGAGATTTGATTTAGAACAAAAAATTGGAATTAATCCAACACGAAAAAACCTTAGAAACAATTTTATCGAATTTTTGCACAAATATTTGTAAAAAAGCAATACTTAATTAGGAACAAGTAGGTATAAACTTTGCTGTACCATTGTAATGTTTATTATAACTGCAAACAGCCAAAAACATTGAAATGTAGGTATACTTAGTTTTTATTCATTTGTAATTAAGACCCCTGATCATGTCAGGGATATTTCGCGATATAATAAAAAAAAATCCTCGGATGCAGCGTCGCAAGAGCGGCACTGCAGCCCGCCTAAGTTGCGACACTCCTCATAAGGCATGCAACCTACCGGCCATCCTCTCAGCTGCTTTAGTTAAAAGCGGCTGAAACTAGAGTGCCAGCCTCTAAGCTGCCTTGGGGGAAAAGACCCAAAGAAGAGGGAGACTTCGAGCGCCGCCTTTTCAGCTGCCTCAGACCTCCCCCACGACAAGGCGGGAATACACGGGGGGGTTGTATTTACACTCCAACCGTAACTTAACCAACAAAAGCATTCCTCTAAGGTATTTTGATATTTGTCAGTTAGGTTAGGTTTCGCAGTCGACATAAACATAAGCCAAAATCAAAATACAACGCGGGCGAAGCCGCGGGTAAAAGCTAGTTAATAATATACCTAATTAAAAAACCCCCGACACAAAAATATTTGACAACAAACTTTCAATTGACAACCATTTTGGGCACGTTTGTAGAATTTTGGTTCTTCCATCCCTACTTTAACCCACCATGACTCTTAAACGGCTCAATTGATTTTTATAAAACATAGCTAAGAACACTCTCGATTAAGTCTCCTTTCATCCAAAAAAAACTGAACTAAAATCGGTTCATTGGTTCGGGTGCTATGATGCCACAGACAGACAGACAGACAAACAGACACGTCAAAATTATTACACCCCTCTTTTGCATCGGGGGTTAAAAATCGCCGACGACACTAAAATCCATTGATATATATAACCGGTGCACCAAGTTTAGTCGAGATTCGTAGATAAGTGCGACGTGTAGACAAAAATTAACATTTGGACTGACGTATGAAAAATAGTACATTTGCATCTTTGTACTGTAGAAACTGTGATGGCCTAGTAGGATAACGCTTAGGAGCGTGAGACGTGGATTCAAAGCCGGTTCCGTGTCAATAAGATTTTTGAAATTTTTCTACGAATTTACACATTATTCTCAGTGCAGGAATCATCCTGGGGCAACCTGCTTACGTTTGTCGAAGAAATTCAATGGCATATATTGTGTTACCACCAATTTGCACCACCACGTTGTGGATATGGCCCAATCGCCTTTCTTGGGTAGGACTGTGTTCAACAATGTACAATTATAATGCATGTGCAGTCTATCAGCACCTCATTATAATTATTTTAATATCTACAGTTTCCATTGTTTGCTTTAGTAACTACGAGTACCAAGATACATATCACCTAGTTAAAATCTAGAATGCTATTTTTTATTCGTCTCCCTGATATGTCTGGTCATTTGGACAAGGCTACTGCTATCATTATCTTTTGTCTTGAATAGTAAATCAAAATTATATTTGCATCATTCATATCTTTTTTTCTTTCATAATCATTTTACCCACGACTCAGTTTGTCTATTTAAAAAAGAATTTTGACTTTTGTTTTAGTAAATCAACTGTTTATTACCTTATTTTATTGTAAACTATAAAGTGTTCATTAGATACTAGACGCCCTTGCATAACCAAGTATGCGTATAAAATGATGTAGATCGATATCGCATTTTTTAATTAATAATTTAGTTAGTATGTAGAGAAATTATAAACTATATATATATACTAGCTTTTACCCGCGGCTTCGCCCGCGTTGTATTTTGATTTTGGCTTATGTTTATGTCGACTGCGAAACCTAACCTAACTGACAAATATCAAAATACCTTAGAGGAATGCTTTTGTTGGTTAAGTTACGGTTGGAGTGTAAATACAACCCCCCCGTGTATTCCCGCCTTGTCGTGGGGGAGGTCTGAGGCAGCTGAAAAGGCGGCGCTCGAAGTCTCCCTCTTCTTTGGGTCTTTTCCCCCAAGGCAGCTTAGAGGCTGGCACTCTAGTTTCAGCCGCTTTTAACTAAAGCAGCTGAGAGGATGGCCGGTAGGTTGCATGCCTTATGAGGAGTGTCGCAACTTAGGCGGGCTGCAGTGCCGCTCTTGCGACGCTGCATCCGAGGATTTTTTTTTATTATATCGCGAAATATCCCTGACATGATCAGGGGTCTTAATTACAAATGAATAAAAACTAAGTATACCTACATTTCAATGTTTTTGGCTGTTTGCAGTTATAATAAACATTACAATGGTACAGCAAAGTTTATACCTACTTGTTCCTAATTAAGTATTGCTTTTTTACAAATATTTGTGCAAAAATTCGATAAAATTGTTTCTAAGGTTTTTTCGTGTTGGATTAATTCCAATTTTTTGTTCTAAATCAAATCTCTGCTTTCCATAAACTGGGCATTCCAAGATTATGTGCAGTGGAGTCTCCTCTTTTGTGGGTTCACAGATGCACGATGGGCTTTCCCTCAACTTAAATCGATGTAAGTATTGGGAAAACTCACCATGCCCCGTCAGCACTTGAGTTATGATTCCCACTGGTGCTATTTCTCTTACGATCTTGTATGCCGCCCTTGCATCCGGAAAATATGTTTTGGTTACCGCCACTGTGTGTCCATCCTGATACCGCCGGTTCCACTCGTCAAGAGAGTCCTTTCGGATTTCTCGCTTGACGAATGAAACGGGGCAGTTATCCTAAATACCTAGGTCTGCACTTCGAGTGCAGTGCTGCTTCCTTTGTTAGCTGGTCCGCTCTCTCATTTCCCTCCATCCCCGCGTGCTATTTAATCCAATAAAGTTTCACTATTTTATTTTGTGCGTGTAGTAACTTTATGTTAGCTTTGAATTTACTGCTAAGGGATGGAGGGAAGATACGCCAACTACCGTTTCCAGTGCAGACCTGGAGTCACAAAAGATTTTTGCGATTTCGGTAGCCTCAAGAAGTGCCAATAACTCGACCTGTTACACAGAGCACCAATCGGCCAATTTCAGCTTGCGGGTACTGATCTCAGCGGCATCATCCCAAATGGATAATGCCGCCCCAACTTTCCCTTTAATTTTACTGCCGTCTGTAAATATGTTAATTTCTCGGTTAAGATTTTGCTCTAGTGCTGCTCCGTCTGCCAGGCATATGAACTCCAGCTCCTCCTGCTGCGCTGGGTGTGGCTTCTTTTCTGTCTCTCTATCTCCAGTTACTTGCTGGGAATAACCTTTCTTAGTTTCATAAAGCAAGGCTGCTTCTTGGACTCTGATATGACAGCCGAGGATAAGGGGCCGCGGTGGGATATATGGAACTGGTGGTGTGGGTGCCGCCACCTACCCTACCTTCCGCTAGGCCGTCAACGTGTTGGCAGACGCAGTGGGGCTGCAGGGGAAGAGAGGTGTCGGTATCGCGATTGCCGATCTCACTGCCCTCTGCAGTTGAAGAGGCAGGCGCTGGGCTACTATGACTGACCCACTGCACTGGGACCAGGGCGTTGGAATGCTGTCTGACGTTTAGTACTGGTTAGTCCCGAGTGGTGGATGACGATGTGTCTTGTGCTCCGAAACACTCCGTCACTATGGCGAGAGCGCAAGCTCCGTTATGGAGCCCGAGTCTGGGCTAGTGCTATTGAGTGCCGCGAAGGAGTGCGAAATATGTGGGAACGTCCTAAACTTGCCATGACAGGTTATTTCTGGCGCTTAGACGGCTGCTACCGCAGCCCACTCACTTAGTTTTGATCCTATCCTACGGGAACTGTTAAAGTTTTTGCGATAAAAAGTGGCCTATGTCACTTTTCATCTTTCAAACTATATTCATGCAATATGCCAAGGCAAGTTGCTCCGTTGCTGAGAAAAATTTATCGTTAAGTCCTACGGGAACCACAATTTTTTCGGGATGGAAAGTATCCCATGTCACTTTCCGTCTTCCAAACTATGCCCACCCCAAATATCAAGTCGATCCGTTGCTCCATTGCTGAGAAACAGTTATTGTCCTATCCCATGGGAATCACGAATTTTCTCGAGATATAAAAAGTATCCTATTATCACTTTCTGTCTATTAAACCATAGGTATCCATACCAAAAATCAGGTCAATCTTTTGCTCCGTTGCTGCGTCAAAGAGGAACAAACCAACAAACTTTTCGGATTGATAGTATTAAAGTATGATGATTCTGTACCATAAAGGTAGAATAAAAAAACATGTTGAACCTCTAATGATAGAATATTTAAAAATATTTTTAATGTCAGACAAAATGACGGCCTGGTATTAAACGTCATAGTAACATGTAGCATGCAGAGGGAAAATAACATTTTATCCAATTTTAATGTCAGTTGTCATTTTCAATCCATACTTTATTTCCTCTTCAAGGGGATATAATGGTAGAAAAACAATTTGTCGCCTTGCCACGCTACTTGTGATTTATAAAAGTCTGCAAACAATGTCACCTGTCGTCTAATTACGTTTGGCTGTGACGTTTCGTTAGTCCATATTAGCGTCATAGAGGAATTAATCACTTAGCGTCTTTGTGATAGTGGCGACAGTTTCGCTTTCGGGGGTTTTTGTCCTGTCCTACAGGAACTATGAAATTTTTCGGGATAAAAAGTATCCTAAAGCTCCTTCCGCCTTTTATACTATATCCATGCCAAAAATCAAGTCAATCCGTTGCTCCGTTGGCGCGTGATAGAGTAACAAACCAACAAACCAACAAACTTTTCGGATTTATAATATTAGTAAGGATTGGGTATTTCCCTCAAAGGGAGAAGTTTGCTGTCGTATTTCTGAGCCGATTTCAAAAATATTTGGTTAGATTGTTTATTATTTAAATTCCGGTAAGATTACCGAGTCGAAAATTATAGGCTTAAAAAGATTCAAATAAAGAGATGTGTCGTGAGAATTTATGTTTGGAGAACTACTAATTTAATCATTGGTAGCTTCAAGAGATAGAATTCTACATACTTATCTAAATGGTCCTCATAAACATCGATAACATAATAATTAATGATGTCAGATTGGTTAGACGAAGAATGTGGCTATAGGATATGAATATGACTGCATACAAAATATGCATAATCTGTTCGATGTATTCTAATAAGTAGGCTTATGACATTATGGAAATTGTGAAGATGCTAACAAGTTTGCTCTCAAAATTTTTGACTATTGGAGTTGGCAAGTTGTTGTTTTTTTTAAGTGGACATCTTTTCGTTCCGAATAAGTTTGCGTTTAACTACATACTGCCTGATGTTGAGCAGACCCAGGCAAAGCGTTCCACATTCTGGCTATTCGTATGAGGAATGAGGCTTCGAAACGCTTGGTTCTAACGTGCGGAATGTCCACCTTAAAAGGGTGGCGCTTTGGTCGCGTCTGTCTAGCCGTACGATAGAATAAAGGGGCAGGTGGGACCAGATTGTGCTAATCCTGGGCGCACTCTCTTAAGTGTAACCGGTAAAATGGGTACTACAAAATATATAATAATACTACGTTAAAAGCTAAATTAATCGGCCAAGTACGAGTCGGACTCGGGCATGGAGGGTTCCGTACTGTATGTAAATTTATTTTAATTTTATTATTTATTATTGAAGACAATTAAAGTAAGGGAATTATCCTATCCTATAAGATATTTTAGTTTAGATAGGTTATTTAAGTTTTTATTTTTGTGTTTAACTACAAAATTAGTTTTAAGTACCCAATATATATTAACTGTGTAATTTGTATATTTCTAGTTTATGCTCTTATAATTTTATGGCTTATTTTCATGCTTCTTATTTACGCTGTGTTTCTTATTTCTATGTATTAATTTTATTCTCATAGCTGATTTATTAAATTGTATAGTGTTATTCATATTAGGTATAATTATATTGTTGTTATAAATGTAAATACTTAGATAATCGGCTTGTTTTTTCTTTTCTTTTTAAGAATAATTATAGGATTAGGCCTGTTATTGGCTGTTTATATGTATTTGTACAACTTAGTTTAGTTAATTTTTTGCGTTGTTGGCCTGTAAATAAATAAGATAAAAGGTTGATAAACACGGACTGTTCTTTACCTGTACCTTTGACTGATAACTCTATCTGCCATAAAAATAATGAATAATTAGTACAAGCCTTCCCTATATTTATTTATGTAGAGAAAACTTTAACTGTTATCCAATTGAGTCACACTAGATCATAAAACACATAAAAAAAATCGACTAAGTGTGAGTCGGACTCGCTCACGTAGGGTTCCGTACCGTATGAGAGCCCCATTCCTCTTGCCGTTATTAATAGCGAGCAAAAAACTCCTAAAAATCACGTTTGTTGTATGGGAGCCCCACTTAAATATTTAATTTATTATATTTTTAGTATTTGTTGTTATAGCGGAAACAGAAATACACCATCTGTGAAAATTTCAGCTGCCTAGCTATCACGGTTCATGAGATACAGCCCGGAGACAGACAGATAGACGGACAGACATACATCGAAGTCTTAGTTATAGGGTCCCGTTTTTACCCTTTGGGTACGGAACCCTAAAAAGGCTGGTACAGGTACTAATTTCGCACGCCACAGTGGCTAATTGTGTTGGAACTGTGCAATTTTTAAGACAACCACAATTATTGCGAATAAAAAGCTTTGACATTGACTAAAACTCAAAAACGCATGCCGAAACATATTTTTTTTTCATATCGGCTGTAGGCCATGGAATTCCAGAAAGATCCACATTAGGACCGATTGAAAGCGGCTTGCACCCAGCGTGTTCCAGCGGTCTTAAACATTTCGTCATCGAAACCTTTAGTTGCCGTAGACTCTATTCAATTCTGTCGGCCATTTTTCTGTGAACTAGGTGCCCTACCTACTGCCACATTGATTGCTAATCAAAATAAATCATAACTTGGTAATTCGATTTTATGTCGATCACGATGGTTTGTCTATGGATCCCGGGTTCTTAATTTGATTTCGCAGAAAAAAAAACAAAAAGTATTCGTTAAGTACCTATTTATTTAAGTATTTGGTTCAGAAAAATAATATTTGTACTGTTTTAAATAAGAGTATGCCTACTTCAAAAGCATAATAAAAGTTTTAACAAAATCGGTTCGGCCTTGTTTTGGGAAAGGCGTGCATGATATGCAGACGCATTCACCTAAATTACCACTTCTTCTCAATGACGTGTGATTTTTTTTCATTTGAGCGTAACGTCGGTATCTATATAGAGCAATTTTACAGTGTATGAATCACATCATGTAATATTTATATTTGTGGATTTGTAACCGTCTTCCAAAAAGGAGAAGGTTCTATTTTCGTCTGTATGTACTTTTTTGTGTAATTTCATCGATAATTCCGCCAATTGTGAACCGAATCGAAAAAATATTTTTACAATGATTAATTTTATTTACACAGTGACTAAAATCTAAAGAAAAATAATACTAAAACATAAACTTAACAAACACAAAATAAACAATAATTATTATAGTATAATCATACATCCATCAGCCATCCACTGTTAGAAATCAAATCCAAATCAAATCAAAAATCTTTTTTTTTTTTAAAGGCCCCCTCTCTAGATAGATGTTTAATAAGATTAGTCGGGAGCGACTTGTATCGAACTTGATTGATATTTCAGATCATTGGTCCACCTTGTTAATGGACGTCCTACGTTGTGCTTGTCGGTACGTGTTCTCTATTCGAAAACCTCACAGCCCCATCAGTCTCACGTTCTTCAATCTATATGCCCTGCCTACTGCCTCTTTCAACATGCTGATTCGCTCACCTACGTTGATAAATTTGGTTCGTTTGGTGGATCTACTCATTCCTGATTCAACCATACACTTAAAGTAGCTGTTTACTAAATTTTTAGATAAATTTTCTGTTCAAATATTCATCCAGCCAATGGCAAAGCCAACTCAAATGATAGATGAACATATAACTAACGTGCTAATTAACAAAGATTATCGTAAATTATGTAGTTATGCAGACTCCTCTGTACTCTTGAAGATCACTTCTTTATTTATTGGTTTATATAGAAACACCTTTTAAGATGAGAGTGAATAGGCATCTCATAACAGTATTTATATTTTAAGCAAACAACTGACATGTAATTTAATTCACACGTTATTTGAATGTGCAGTAGGTATATAAAAGCCTGTTTATATATTTATTAGTGTTTAGTGCAGGATTAGTGTTAGTTGTAAGTGATTAGTGGTCAGCCATAGACTCCCACTAATCAATCAGTGTCCATACGTGTTTACTACTAATCACTTTACTGTACTGTACCAGCCATTTTAACAGTCCACTGCAGGACATAGGCCTACCCACGAAGGGTGATTGGGCCTAGATCCACCACACTGGCCCAGTGCGGGTTGGTGCATTCACATACACCATCAACATTCTTCTACGGAAGTATCGCAGGCAGGTTGCCTCACGATGTTTTCCTTCACCGAAAAGCCAATAGTATGAAATTCTGTACTCAGAAACTCAGTTCTGTAATACCAAAGAGCTCATTGGTACGAGACCGGGATTTGAACCCACGACCTCATGATTGTAAGACTGGTATCACTATCAGTAGACTACCACGGCTTAATATAACAACCAATTAGCAATCCCTCAATACTTGCACTAATTACTAATCAAAGTGTAAACAGGCCTTAACATAATATCATAAAAAATGTAGTTTGCATTGATATGCTTATTTAGAACGAGATATTAAAATTACTAGTAATTAAGTATATGGTTCAGGATGCGAATATTGCATTTGGTAAATAACATCTCGTCTCATCATCAAAATTGACCTGCAATCAACATTACAACATCGATAAACTAAATATATGCAAAAATATTCCAATGAGATGTTACACTTCTTGTAATAACTATAAAACTAAAATAACGATGGGATCTATTTCGAAATCATCTTGTCGGTCAATTGTGTGTGCTTCATCGATATGTTTTATTATTATTATAGAGTATAGACCTACGATCAGTAGCGCAATTAATTAAACAACAGTTTTTTGTTCAGTTGGATTTTTTTTTCAACGCATTAGCAATTCAGCGTGGTAATGCAGCCAGCATGCTGGGCACACTCTGCCACCTGGCAGTGGGTTTAAACATTTGGATTATCTTTAGACCTTCAAGGGTCTGTGTATGATCCAATTGCTTTTTATATTGTTATTTTGCAAATAAAATAGTATTGTATTTTGTTGTAGTTAATAAAGGCATTATTTCCCGATTAAAAAAAGTAAAAAAAAAACACTTGAGCTTCAGTTGAGTTCTGTGATCAAATTGCTGCTTTATTCTAAGCTTGAAGTTTACCAGATATTAAAACAATCTCTTTTGTTCTCGTGGCAGACTACGAGTAAAATCATGCATAGTATGTAACAATTACAATTATTTTTAATTTTGACAAATAAATAGAAAGTTTATAATAAAATATAGCATAGTGTTATATAGGTAAGTTTGTAATGTAACATTAAATGATGGATGAGAATAAATCACTTTTAATTGTGGTGCTAACATTTTGTTACTAGCTGAGTCTTTCAGGTTTACTTGCTCAGTGATATAAACTTTAAGGGAAGCGATAAAATTGGCAGTGAGTGTTGTACTAATCATACTCATCTCGACGACGAATATTTACTGTGAGACCAATTCTGAACTTGCCAAAAATATCGGCTATGCACATTTTCTAATAATTATTTTTCGCAAAAAAAATGGTAAAACCGCCTTACATCGTGTAAAATGCGAATATTTCGCTCGAACTGTTTACATTATAGTTATAAATGGTTGTCTGTAACCCTTCAAACTAAAAAATATTTTTACGATTGTTTTTGATTTATTAAAAAAAATCAAACAGACGAACATAGAATCGCCTCCTTTTTGGAAGTCGGTTCCAAATTAATTTTGTATGGATCATCAAAGTTAATTTTCACGATTTTAGGCTTGTTTTTATAGTAAACTATTTCTGTCATCTAGGAAAAATACCTGATGCTCCTCGTGGTATAACTTAGTTTATAAGTTACTATATTCATACTTTCTTGCATTTATGTATGGTATCACGAACTATTTCCGCGTCTTTATCCCGTAATAATTATCATACTATTTTTTTGTCTTTTAGTAAACTTGTACTAACTTAACTAACTACTTATTTAGTTTCACCTGTCCCGTTGTCTGTCTGTCGGTCTGTTATCAAATCTTGCAAGTTTTGATCCACTTTCCGGTCTCCGATTGAGCTGAAATATTGCATGCATGTGTAAATTGCGTGACAATGCAATATCATGATGGCATGGTGCTGATCTGATGATGGAGCTGGAAAGTGGCCAAAGTAACTTTGCAATGAAACGTCACAACCTCATCGTGCTTGGGCTCATTTAAATCGTCTTGTCGAGTAGGTAGTTTGTCTTTCAATGGGAACTAGGGTCTGATGATGGAGCTGGAAGGTGGTCGTAGGAACTCTGTAACGAAAAGATGCAAACCCATCGAGTTTCGGTTC
Source organism: Hypomecis atomaria (assembly GCA_964007245.1). NCBI lineage: Eukaryota > Metazoa > Arthropoda > Insecta > Lepidoptera > Geometridae > Hypomecis > Hypomecis atomaria. Next base: position 10,201,877 of record OZ023294.1, on the reverse strand, counting down.
GTAAGATTCGTCTTGGCGAGTAATTGTTTAGTAAAAACTTGTTTAATTTTTTTTTATTATTATTGTTACGCAAAAGAAAATGAGAACCTGGCCAAATAAAATAACTATGAATAGAAAACAAAATTCTCAAACAATTTGGTTAAATTATCATTTATCCATCAGCCGTAGGACGTCCACTGCTCGACGTAAGCTTCCCCTATGGATTTCCAATGTATCCAGTTGGAAGCGTCTTTCATCCAGCGCGTTTCTACGGTCTTAATGGACACGATTGGCAAAGGACCGAGGCAGATGGCACTAAGAGAGAAGTCTATACCTAGCAGCGAAATAAAGAAGGCTGTGGATGCACCTAGTCGGTGGTAATTTTACGCTGCGCTTGTTGATACGAAGTTAAGAAATTCACACAACATAATTTTTCGAAAAAATTGGCAAAACCGATCATCGTGTACAAAATTCGAATAGTTCGCTCAAATTGATGAATACAATTATTACATTATTGTTGATTTTTTAAAAACGGCTAAGCTGATTTTGATAAAGTTTAAACGGAACCACTTAGGGAGTATATCCTTTCGAAACAACTAAAAATATTTTTTTCGGTTCACAATTGAAAAAAATATCTATGAACGTACACAAAAAAACACATAGACGAACATAGAACATAGAACATAGAACCTCCTTCTTTTTGGAAGTCGGTTAAAAATAACATGAACAGATAGACAGAGCAATATCCACAAGAAAGTATATAACGAATGTATGTGTTTCATAAGAAGCATGTTATCCAAGTACGTTATGTTTTACTACCACTAACGGTGTCGGTTACTACAGAACCTAAGTGTCTGGTATAATTTGATGCGACACTTAACTTATTTTAACATGATTGACTTTTGTTACCTCACAAGAAAAGTTCTTGGAAACTTTAACTTAAAGTGAAGACTACTTGAAGAAAAGCGGATGAAAACTGTTAGTCGCTGCATTTGTAATATTCTCATATTCTTTCTTTATGTTATTTTATGTTTTTTTTTTTGGAACAACTATAACAAATACCACCCAAAATTGGCACAATTTGTTCAGTTTACATTTATTACCGTTTATTAAGCTGCATTTCTTATTTTATTACGATCAAGATCCAGTTAAAAATTCAACGCAGACTAAAGTTAGATATTCAATTGGACCATAATTGGATTTTTGAAAATGTTTCCAATCAAATTACTTTTATATCGGAAAAATTCTGACTAATTTAAAATTAAAAAAATCCACTAATTTAAAACTAATTTACCGTGCAAAATATGATATGGTATCAATATACCTAACATTAAAGCTATTTTGCATAAGAATCTTCGCAAAGCAACGCCTGATTCTGTCAACTATCAATTTATTGTATCACAAAGAATGCGCACGATACGATCTACTAAATCTCCAACAAAAGACATCAACGCGCTACCGACCTACTTAGCCATATCTATATTCAATAATCCACTTAGGATTGCAAAATGAGACATTTTTGAGACGCTTAATCATTCAAACAAAGTCAAGTCAACAAACCCTTTGCTTCCCTGTGTTCCCAGTCGCCCCCCCATGGGTAGAAAGTGAATGTTTCAACCACCACCACTTCTACCCGGTGCGCGCGCGCCGATCCAAACATACGCGGCTCGGCGTCGGCGCCAAACACACGCCAAATTCTTTTTTCAAAAATCGAAATTTGTATTTCAAACTCGAAATATAGACTCTTTTGTGCCAGTGCTAACAGCTGAATCTGTGAAGATGAAACTGAGAGTTCTTATTATATTGGGTAAGTTTAGTTTTTATTTTTCAAATTTTAAATTATTTTCAGGATTACCTTCAGGATTTTATCGAGCTAAAAAATGTACTGTTTATTTCAAGAAAATGGTACATGTTGTTGACGATTTCTTTGTTAATACCGTAACATAACACTTTTTGCCAACACTTTCATGATCGTGATAATTGTATTCATATGAATACTCGCTTTTACTCGCATACATTACACTCACTGTTTCCACTAATTACTTTTTTACTTCCCGAAATAATACAAAAACAGGCATAAATTACCGGTAATAGTTTTGTTATGAGAACCGGTATCAATTTCCTTAATCGTAAACTTTGATTGATTAGAAATTGAAAATACATTTCGCGCGTTTTCTATCGCGCAAAAATAACAGTAACTAATCTATAACTTTGTTCGATAATTACCAGTAAAAAACTACTGCACTATGAACAACAATAATTAGTCTTAAAAACGTTTTGCTGCTTTTTATCAAGAAAATTATATCAAAAACAATATGACTATGAATGGCCGATTACAAAATTATCGGTAAAATTTCCGCTGTAGTGAACTTTGATTGGTTAGGAAAGAAAATACTTTTCGCGGCTTTCCCATCACAACAAACACAACTATACGAAAAATCATCGGTAATAACAGCACCGTGAAATAACCGGTTTCAATTTATGTAATAGAAATATTCAGTTAAAAAAAAAACACATTTCGCGGCTTTTCCATCACGACAAATTGTAGGCGCACATCATTTGCGGTCTCAACAAATTACTCGAGCTCATGGTTCTGTAGGATGAACAGTTATTTTATGTAAGAAACCATTAATGTACGATCATAATGAAAATGATTATCCGATCAAGACATTGACATTGTATTCTTTTATGTACGAGAATACTCTAAAATACTGTACGATTGTTCTAGAATAGGTACCTAGTAAGAGATTAGTTATCAGAAAATAAAAATATCACTTTAGTTAAAACTAAGTATTATAATATACATACGTAAGTACATAAGTGGCGTGACAATAGCCATACTAAAGAAAATATTTACTCCTGGCCAAACCTACGCGTCAGTGACGCAAAAAGCGGGAATTAATGCGAGAAATAGGAATATTCACGTAGTGTATTAGCAACTAACTAGTGTAGCTGTTTATAATTATGTGTTTTTTTTTGTAATCTTGCTATTTTTTTTTTCTACTATAGTATACATGTGCTCCGTCCAAGATTTATGTGAATAGTAGGTACATTTCATTTAAACAAACATGTGTGTTTTTAAGAAATTTGCTTTAACTTTAGGCTTTTATAAGACAGAAAATTATCTCAACCTTATCTTCTTCTTCTATATATATAAAATGCTTTGTCCTGAATGACTTACTGACGGATCAACGCAGAGCCCAAACCGCTGGTCGGAGGAACCTCAAATTTGGAGGGTGGGTTCTTTGTATGACGTAGGCATCCGATAAGAAAGGATTTTTCGAAATTCTAACCCTAAGAGGGTAAAAAATGGGGTCAAAGTTTCTATGGAACATCGTGATTCCATGGTTCAATCGACTTGAAAATTGGCATAAACATTCTGTAATTGAATTGACGGACGACGTGTTTCGTAGTTTATTGAAATTCATCCCTTATCGGGGTTAAAAAGGAGTAGAAAGTTAATTTGGGGGTGATTTGCCTCCAAGGTGACATCAATACTCCTTGGCAACTTAGTAATAACTTTGATTTTAATTACTTTTTATTTTGACACATGTTTGAAAACTCAATCCGTTTGTATCAATGACTTGAGAAAATAGAGAAGGCGGCCACAGGTTATTTATATAAGTTATTTGACATTTTGCTGCCTACACTTTAGTTATAATATGTTCCCATATTTCTTGGGTAATACATACTGCGTACTGCGAAAATAATTGGGTTAATAGTGACTGCGAGCGCAAATTTACCTAAGAAAGTGTGGAAATCACGTTGTCATTATGCATGAGTGCATAGCAATATTTATAACCGACTTGAAAAAAGAAGGTTCTCAATTCAGCGGTAAGTTTGTTTTTTTTTGTATGTAAGTAACGCGATTATTCGGTCAATTAAGTATGAACCGATTTTGTTGATTATTTTTTTGTTTGCTAGATCATAGGTACTTCAGAGTTAGTCTCATTTGAGATTATAAAATAAACAAATTTATTAAATAATGAAAATTCGAAATAAGTTTAGCAGTTTTGTAAAAATCAAGAATAAACTAATTACATAGGTACCTAAATGATGTTGTGGTTTGTGGTTCCATTCAGTTCATCATTTATTTTTGAAAGATCATCATTATGAAAAAATGGTTTTTAAGTATGTAATGGCGGCCATATTGAGTCCTATGTGTCATATTTTGTAATTATTTCAAGTCTATATACTTATATGTTGCCATAGAGTTTTGGTTGCTATAGAGATATTTGAGTCAATTTGAGTTGTTGATTTTGTATGTCAAAATGGAGTAGATAGTTTTGTATTTTCTTTGTAAAATAAAAATGGGTGCTCCTTATTAAAAAGACTCATTATTCGAGATATCCATAAAACTCAAGATTTATTATTCGTAAAAAAGTGCGTAAATCGTGGGAAAAATCAAAGAGTCATGGTCATGTAGAATCGCTTAAGCGAGAAAAATATGATTCCTGTCGTATTCACGCGAAAGCTGTCTTAACAAACCAACACTTGTGGGACCACAGCTTGATCGGATCGTTGATGTATCTAGCAATTACAACAAGGCCAGACATTACGTTTGCCGTAAGGTATCTAAGCCAATTTAATACTTGCTACGGAAACAATCATTGGCAAGCTGCGAAACGGGTCATCCGTTATTTAAAGGAACCAAGAAGGTTGGACTAAAATATAAAAAAGTGACATGAAGTAGTATGGCATGGCAGGCGCTTATTGGGCAGCTTGCACCATGGATAGACGATCCTACACGGGATATATTTTCAAATATGGTGGTGGATGGATAAGTTATGAAGCCAAGAAACAAAGAGTAGTAGCCTTATAGGCAGTGCATAGAGAAGATGGAAGCAGATCTCCTTACCACGGCACTACCGCAACCAAGGCTTAAGAGGGCTATTGTGTGTTGAGTGTTTTGAGGACTAAACTGGGAGTCACTCAGACCTGAAGAGACCCTGAGGTCATCATATTTGAGTTGTTGATTTTTTGTGTCACAATGGAGTAAAATAAAAATATGTGCTCAATATCAAAAATACTCATTATTATCATTATGTCTATGATTAAAATATAAAGCCTTCACCTGCAACCCAGCAAACCAAATTAATAGATAGTTGGTATAAATTAGAAACTTCTAATTTTCTTTGCTCCTAATGAAACTGCTTAAGGAATTCATATTCGAGGCAACCAGGCGTCACATCATAGTATCCAATTGCAAAAACGTGATCTTTTTTCAAGAATTACTGTAATATACTAGCGGACCCACTGCAGCGCCATCTGCCGGGCTTATTTGTGAATCTAAACCATCCAGGGTGCACCCAAACGCATACAAAACAATTCATTCAAATCGGTCCAGCCGTTTAGGAGGAGTTCAGTGATATACACACGTACAGCAGAATTGTAATTATTATGTAAGATAATCTGTTGATCAGGTGCTGGAGACAATGCTAATCGCCACCGTGTAGTTTTTACACAGTCTCGCTTTAATTCCTCTCAATCCTACTAATATTATAAACGTGTGAGTATGTATGGATATTTGTTACTCTTTCACGCACAAACGAATGAACTAATTTGGATGAAATTCGGTACGAAGGTAGTTTAAATTTTGAATTAACACATAGACTACTTTTTATTTCGGGCTAACGCGGGTAACACCGCGGGGCGCAGCTAGTCTTAAATATTTAAATAAATATAAGTCTAGCCGCAGACACGATCAATATAAGATGATTTTTTTTAAAATAAATGCAACAGCCAATATTAACAATGGCCAAAAGTAATATCTCCTTCGTTATATATTAATCATATAATATAATTATATTATCAACCCGCATCCCGCATGCAGTCGCGAACGTTTGACCGCAACAATTTAATATCGTTGCTTTTTATTGTGTGGTCTTTGAAAAGTATCTTTGATGTAAAACGACGCATACTTTATGGACCTTTTTAGACAAAAATGTTCAAATAAGTTATATGTAACCACATAAGCTTCAATATTACCTTGTGACAATTTTATTCAATCATTGTTTGCAGTAAACAAATGAATTACTCGAAGTTTGCAATAGACCACAGAGCAAATGAAAGGTTTATTCATTCAGTGAAACGATTCGTACTGTTGTAGAAACTCTAAGTGCACTACAGTTCTTATTTTACTATCTGTTTGCTCTGAATGTGAATACGGCATACATTGGAATTGGTCTTAACAAGACCTGGCTGTTTTATCAACCTGAAAATGGTCTTGCAAGCATAGGAAAAGCGTCTCTGGATAAAATGTATTTTCGTTTGCAATTTGTTATTATTATAATAGACTGTAAGCATCTCTTTATTTCGTATATTTAACTTATAATAGATAATATTATGAATAAAATATAATAAAAAATCAATTGCCACAAATGGCAACGTATTTTTTTTTCTCTGAATAGGTTTGCATTTGACCACATACTGCCTAATGTTGAGCAGATAAGCGTTCTAGGTTGTAGCACGCTTACCTAGAATATACCTATATCAATAATCGCTTTTTAGCTTATTCATAAGATTTGATTATATTTATATTACATTGTTCTAGTAGCAAGATTTTTTATTAACTAGATTACGTATCTAATTAATAAAAAACATTGGTAATAATGCGTATCGCAAAGCTTTGATTTATAAATAGGTCACATGTAGTAAAACGAGTCGTGTAGTGGCAGCGTTGCTTTTACAAAGGCTTTAACGCTTTACAATGCAAAATACAAGTGTTATGAATCATCTCTTCAGCACTCATGGCGGTGCTCGACTGGACGTTCTTAACTGATCACCTAAGAGAAGCAATGATTGTCACGGTCAGTTTTTGGATGGGTGACCGCGGGAGGTGTTTGCGACTGAATTTCAGATCATTAAGTTATAGAGTCCGGTACTACTTTAAGGACTACTACGTCAAATAATAAAAAAGTCTTTAGGGTATAGGCCGCGCCACACAAGTTGGCGGATGTGAATTTAGCTACAAGCTGCGCAATATCCAATCCTGACTGAAGCTCACATAAAGTTAAAGCCGTAAGTTGATTGGCTATTGCGCAACTAGTATCTAACTTCACATTCGCCAACTTGTGTGGCGCGGTCTATAACACTAGTAAAGTTATAATTTATGTAGTTGGCTGAATCAATTAGATTTTGATCAAATTAAAATCTCGTGTAGCCAAAACCATTTTACTAAAGAGAAAATGAGCTTAATTTTATGCTTAGTTATAATTCCAATTAAAACTAACACTAGTCTAGATGCTTATCAAGTGCGTTACACTCGAGAACCTTGTCGAGATTAGATCACTCCCTGATTAGTAAATAATTCGTTTTTCATAGAACAGCTTTCATAATTTTGACAGTTGCAAAATGCAAATGATCACACATCTAATTAGTAGCGCATCTCTAAAAAATATTTGTTTCACAACAAAATAATTACCAGATGAGATCGCATTCTAATGACTTAAGGTGGGCATACACGATGCGATGATTTGATCAAATTTTCGCTTCATTCCAACTGGGTGCTCATTCAATTAATTCAAAGGTAGGAGGTGTACCATTTTGTTTCCTCAATAACTACTAACCAGCTATAGTTAACTACCTATATTTGGCCTACACTGGACTGATCTGATGAATTGATGCGATCATCGCGTTCTGTGCGCCCAGTTTCAGGTAGTAGTACAAATCGTTAACTACCAATTCCTACCTTTGAATTAACTGAATGAGCTCCCAGTTGGCATGAAGCGAAAATTTGATCAAATCATCGCATCGTGTATGCCCACCTTTACTGGCAGATGTGTTTATTGTGTAATTGTAAAATACGAGAGAATTTGCAATCGTTCGACATTTTAACGTATGCAATTGTGGTAACATGCTCAATTTTATATCGAAGCGCTACTTACTTTCAGGTAATTAAGGCGCAAAGGCTAAAGCGATTTCAGCAGTCACTTTCAGTGCAATACACATTGTTAAATCTCATTATGATTGCACGAATGAGCTAGTCACTACCATATTTGGTACGAGCATAAATACAACCAACTACGAATAGATCGAGTTCTGTGAATTCCCAAGAGAGGTAATTTGATCGGCTTCTGGTATCCAATCGTTTTATGTGTCAGATAATTATTGATGTCAATTATGCTGGTGGACGCTTACACGGGACCTAAATGCTGGTGTATATTATAAGCTTTGCCATTCATTGTGATCATGCTGTCGGCATACGGGGCATGCTGCCAGGCTTGGTTTATCTTAAGACTTTCTGTGTTGTGTAAGGGACATCATTTTAAGAGTTATAGAAATTCTAAATATGCCGTTGGATAGAGCGAAATATTTACAATCGAACTGTATATAAAACTCAATTTCGAAAAATTGTCCCTTACATTAATTCATAGTTCCGGTGACGATATGTTAGATATTGATGTCAATTTTGTAGGTGGACGCTACACCGGACATTAATTTTATTCTGTTTTTAGTATTTGTTGTTATAGCGGCAATCGAAATACATACATCGTCTGTGAAAGATTTGGCTTTTTAGCTATAACGGTTCATAAGATATATACAGCCTGGTGACAGACAGACAGACGGACGGACAGCAGAATCTTAGTAATAGGGTCCCGTTTTTACCCTTTGGGTTCGGAACCCAAAAAGATACGGTTTAGATCAGTGGAAGGTGCACATCAAATAAAACTGTAAATTTCAGACCAGTTTTTGTTGATAATAGAACACAGTACAGTTTGCTGATAAAATAAAATATGTAAAAACCATTGGCTATAAATTTATTTGATTCTCACCATTAAAATATTAATTCTGTTCTACCTCGATGGTTCCCACGTAAATAGCATAGAAAGATAAATCATCGATGAAATAGTGCATGTCATTTAAGATTGTAATTAGAGTATTAAATTGATGACTTGGCTGACTTTTCCAATAGCTGTTATTTTGATACCCATGGAGGCAAAGACTCGATAGCAATTTATAGAAATCTAGTAAAGACTCCAATAGTCAGACACGGACGTATTTATATATGAAACGAATCTTACAATTGCCGTTTATAAATGTCAATGAATAGTTATGTACGGTGAGTTTGTGTATTTGTGTTGGTACAGAAAATATCGCAATAATTAGCTTTTTTCTGAAAAAAATATCTTTTAGCTGAATCAGTATGTTCCATAAATTTGTCGGTCTCTTTACATTTATTTTAGATACTCGTAACTCTTTTTGGGTATTAGGTATAGTAACTTCTAATATTTTAAATAAATGACAGAAGCAAAGTGAGAAATGAGAATTTCTCTCAAATAGGGGGTAAATTTGGTGTCGTGCTGTTTATCAGCCAATTTCGATAATATTTGATAAGAGTACCTAGTATCAAAATTCTAACAAATTTTGCAAGTATGAAACAAATTGGTCAGGAGCAAGTCAAGATATTGACTTTTAAAGTCAAGCGGGGCTATTCCGTCAGAAAAAAATACGCCAAAATTTCACAAACCCATAAAATTGTCCGTTGCAAAGTTACAGTAAAATAAAATTATCCTTATAATAAAGTCATTATCCCTCTTTCTGTTCATCATACATTTGTAGTGAAAAACTCGTTTCTTAACTCTCAAAAAGGAAAAGATCTTATGAAGATACCATATTGACTTAATAACCCCGCTGCGGGGCTATTACATCAGTTTGCAATATATCCGCCATCTATGAAGTTACGACGTTAAAATTCAAAGCTAGAAAATCTTTACGTTGCGTTGTTTATGCGAAATTAAGCTTTATGACCAGGTAGGAAGTACCAATTTGTAGAAAACATGCTTTAATTTTTTTGTGGGGTAATTCCGTCTAAATCCTGTCAAACTAGGGTTGGGATGCATGAAAGTCGATAAACGGTACCTAGCTATAATTCATCGAAAATAAGGCAACTACGTTATTGGTGATTTTATAGTTGGGATTAAACTCTATAACAAGTATAAATAAATGAAACCATAAATTTTCATAGTATTTTATTTTGCTAAAATTATCAGTAAAAAAAAACAATTAAGAACTTAAGTACCTACACAAAACAAACAAGTTAAGTAACAGTTGTTAAGTAACATAAATTTACATGATTTATAGTAGGTAACATTTGAATTTAAGAGTAATATTAAAGTCTTTTAGTGGTTTTTCTTGGGCTGTGCTCGATGCGATCTCGAGAAAGTGTTACTTCTTCAGGGCATTTTTTTTGCGTGGCGGACGCTATGGCCGCTATCCACGAATGTCCATTTTTATTCATTTTTACAAAAAAATAATGTTTAAGTATGACTAACAACACTGTATGGCTTAACAGCTGCATCATGAGGCATATTTAAGTCTTATTTTTTTTTAAACCTGTAGAAATAACTTAGGCGTTAAAATTCAGTCCAATGATCGCATAGCATAGAAAGGACGTGAAATTATTATTAAGAACTGTAATAAAAGAAGTAAGTTTAAACATGACTAATCAACAGCTGCATCATGACGCAATAAATCAGTCTAAAACAAATATTTAACTTAACATTTTTATAAAAAACGATGACTGTTTGTGATATGAACATATAATAAGATTGTAAAAAGCTGTTTCATACGGGGCTTGAATAATAAATAAAATGTTTATTTGGAAGTTTGTAATTATTCGGACACAACACAAGGCTAGTCTATATTTAGTTTAGTAACAAAAATTGCGCTTATACTAGCGAGCAACAGTCGACTTCTATGCCAAATTTTAAGCGAATGGCTTCAGTAGTTTACACGTGACTCGCGTCACTACTCACAAAAAATTAACATGGTCATCGACAATAATGTCGACACTATGGACATCACTAGCATTTTGCTCATTCATACAAAAACGGTGGGGCAATTCCGTCAGTGTTTTTCGACTTAATTGCCCCCCGTTAAAATTTTGGCGGGTTATAACGTCAAGTTCAATAGTGGAATAATAACCAAGTATAGAATCAAACGAATTAGCAGAAAAGAATCTACAGTTTTTAATTTCACTACTTACCTTGATTAAAACACCAAAAACTCACAACAATCACTTGAAAATTTATTATTTTTGCGGAGCGTCTGTATTCATGTCCTTCAAGAAAATGGCGACTTGTCAAAATTGGCTGTCAGTCAAACAGTTTACGTGCGACTGGCGCCATCTATATTTTATGGAACACATCTGCTCTTCCTTTATCGGCAAAAGATGTCACTATAGACCAAAAGCTTAAAGTTCGGGAGTTATTGCCATTTGATTTAATTACCCCGCCGACGTAATAGCCCCGCTCGACCTCGAGCTCCAACGGCAGCTAGACCACAGCATGAAGCTGGAAGAGTTTCTGCGGACCAAGGGCACTTATTCAGTTAAAGAAATGTATCCCGAGGTCTACTGTTCGGAGATCTACTAGTTTTAATATTTTTCTATTAATTATTATTAATTACCTAACTAGTGACTCACCTCGGCTTCTCACAGGTAAATTATACAAAATTATAAACCTATCCCTTGAATCACTCGTATCTATTTTAAAAAAACCGCATCTAAATCCGTGGCGTAGTTTTAAAGATATAAGCATATATGGGGACAGACAGCGAGAAGTGACTTTGTTTTACTATGTAGTGACAGTGATGCTTACGCAAGTAATGCTCACGCGAGTTTCAATGATGTGATTATACTATTTATTTAGACTGCCACAAATTAAGATGTTCTACTATAAAATTTCGAGAAAATTGTCCTGAAAATACAATATTATTTATTATAGTAGTTATTGTATCACTTCGTTGTAATAAATAAAATAAAATAAGATCACAAAATTATTGCACTAAAGTTTTGGACCGCCTTATACGGTGCAAAATCCACTGTTATTTTTACTCAAAGATTTTTACTTACTACGTTTTACGTAAAATTTCAAATGAGCACTTAAAAGCTAAACCGTTTAAATTTCATTGGATGATTACCGACAAATTAGCAATTATACAGTGAATAGTTCATTAAATGGTCTATATATTACAATTGTTTCTATAGATAAATCACTCGTTTCCCTCTCACTCGATTAACATTTACTTAGTTCTCCTTATTTCCTACTCGATCTTAAATTGAAATATAGTCAATCGATTTCGACCATCGATCTGTGATCGTGATCTGGCTCCGCATTGTTCTGATTACTTCGTAGTAATTTTGTTCGTGACAGTAAGGGAGCGATTGCAAAATACGATTAGTGTTGAAAAGATTTTGTTCGATTTTAGATTATAGTTAAGTTGTCTTATGTCACATTTTCGTAATTCTCATTCTGACATACTTTAGTTTTTTTAAGTTTTGTCACGGAAGTTGACGATATTAAATAATCGAAACACGATATCGATACTTCCGAGATGATAATGTGGTTATGTAGGTTTTTATAGGCTTTTAGAGTAAGTGTATATTGATAGAGCTTTTAAAATCAACTGGTGACAATATTAACAACAAATAATTGAAATCCTAAAAAAACCCTGCGTAGGTAAGTACCTATTTATTACTCATTCGTGTCTTGTATGGTACATCAAGATAATTATTTTTCGCAAAAAATGGCAAAACCACCTTCCATCGTGTACAAAATTTGGTTATTTCGCTAGATTTGTTTACATTATAGTTTTAATTTTCCAAAACGGCTCAGCCGATATATGTCAAATTTAAATGGGACTACCTCGGGAGTATATTCTTTTGAACTAAAAAGAATTTTCTGATTCGGTTCACAATTGGCGAAATTATCGATGTTCATCGTGTACAAAATTCAGATATTTCGCTCAAATTGCTTACATTATTGTCCATTTTTTCAAAAACGGCCATACCGATTGCTGTAAAATTTAAATGAAACCATCTCGGGAGTATACCCTTTTGAACTAGAAAAGAATTTTTCGATTCGATTCACAATTGGCGAAATTATCGATGAACATAAACAAAAAAAATACATACACACGAACATAGAATCTCCTCCTTTTTGGAAGTCGGTTAAAAGGAAAAAGTAATTCAACTTCTGGAACCAAGAAAGTTCTACGAGATCCATCATAGAACAACCACAGCTTTCAAATTAAGAAAACGCGGTTGACACACGTAAATATTTTTCAAATTGTTTAGCAACAACTGCAATTGTAGCTGTTGTTTGAATGATTTTATTTTTACTACCATTAACGAGCCTACATTTCACAACTTCATACCCACCTAAAGGTGAATCATGTCTGCGTTAGAACCTACGCGGTAAAATCTAGAACTATGCACTACAAGTTGTTTTACTCTACTTTGAATTTACGAGAATTTACGCCGTGTCTTAATAGCTAGGTTGGTTCTCGTCTGCTACAGTCTAAGGTCTCTTGTATTTGCGTGTCCTAGCTAAATATTTACCTGATACTACCCTCGTGGGAACAATTCTACTCTGTAAGTCATGTGCGTTTGTGGATCGTTAATGAAAGTATATCAAGATAATAAATATAATTATATTATCTTTAAGGCTTCTCAAGTATACTGACATATCTATGGAGCATTTTTGCATTTACGAGTATCTACTCGTAAATGCAAAAATGCTCCTAGAATACTTATAAAAATTGCTCCTTATTTTTATTTTGTTGATAAATTAACATCTAATGATGCCGCCACACACTCCCCGAGGCGACACGAGCACCGCAGGCGTAGCTAACTTCACATCGTATACAAGTCGGCGATGTGAAGTTAGCGACAGAAGTTTCTTGAGAAGCTTCTGTAGCTAACATCACATCGCTGACTTTTATACTTGTTTACGATGTGAAGTTGCGGTGCTCGTGTCGCCTCGTGGGGTGTATGGTGGCACCATAAAACAGTGCTTTGTGAGACGGCTCCGCGTGCTAGCACTCGCAACTTGAGAAAAATCACCGAACACGATCGAAACTATAGTCTTGTATATGATAGGTAATCGCAACACCTACTTTCACCGTGTACAGAATTTGAACAGTTGCACGAATCGATGTGACATCCATGTACATTATTGATGATTTATAAAAAACAGCTTAGCCGATTTCGATAAAATTTAAATGGGACCTCGGAAGTATGGATATACTATTTGATATTTTTAGTTCTAAAAAATAAAAAATAACCGTGCCCGTGAGTTCAGTCAACTTCAGTCCCGTTACATAAAGTATAAAAAATCTACATAAAATCTCTATTTGTACTTAAATCTAAGTTTAAATGTAGAATGGATAAACTAGAATAGTTCTATAGTGCACATTATCAACAACAGATAATAAATTAAATGACAATTAAATGTTGTCTATCAAATGATAATAATTATTTTCGATCTGAGCTTCCTGTCTATTGTATATTGTATTGTGGAGCAGAAATTCAGACCCATATTGTTTAAACAGTCTTCGTTTTATAGATAATTCTTTATTATTTAAACATTTCATTACCTACTTTCGGGCTATCTATCAGAGAGTACGCCTTTTTACTATGTTAATTTCAAGTATAGAACGTCTGGTTTTGTGGTCTAATATATTTTACAAATATTTTTTCAAGAAATTTGCATTTCAAGGGGTACTCTTTTTAATTCAAGCTTCACTACTAGACAAGTGTCTTGCCTTACGCAACTTGCTAATTTAGATTTGCAGATTCTTTGTTATCAGCACAATCTTCTTCTCTTTCGTCCCATAATATCAGTAATCAAATACACTCATTTATCTTAAAGGCATTAGCGATCGGCAGAATATTGCGCGCTAATTAGTTCGTCAATCGACAATTGACACACATTTCATACAATCTTCACTCCTTTATGACCAAGTTATTAAGCTGCAACGTTCTATCTACTTTAAGTAAGACCATAAAATGTAAAGGCGATTATTACAGTGAATTTTTAAATGAAATTAATAGTAGATGATGTTACAAAATAATACGGTGGTTATTAGGTATATGTATATTTTTCATGCTGTTGTAAATACTTGAAAATTTTTATAACTTCAAACAAAACAGAATACCTACCACAAAATTGTACAAAAAACTTAACATTTTATTTGCGTGGTCAAAATCGTTTAAGCAGTTGATAAAATTAGAATCATTAATTTAAAGTTTTATCTTTAAATTGTGTATTGATATCGAAACAATTATTTTTCGCAAAAAATGGCAAAACTGATTTCCATCCTGTACACAATACTAATAATTCGCTCGAATTTATGTATAATATTTTTACATTTTTGTTGATTTTTCAAAAACGGCTCAGCCGATCTGGATAAAATTTAGATGGGGCCACCTCTAAAGTATACCCTTTTGAACTAAAAGATATGAAGATGAACATACACAAAAAAATACATACAAACGAACATAGAACCTCCTCTTTTAGAAGTCGGTTAAAAATAAATTACATAAAAAATTTAATCCTGTATTTTTCCTTTATCGCAGCCTGTAATGTAAATCTTAAGTTGTTTTTTTCCTATTTATTTCACTGCAACATTTTACCTCTACAAGAAGTCAAAATTTCATCATAGCATGCGTACTTTGTTACGCTTTTTTCATACACAAATACGAGTATATCAGTAGTCGATTTCGTAAACAATTTCATACATCAAGAAGCCAAGATGTGTAATTTAGCGTTTATAAATAGACATATTACTTGGAATTTGCGGAACAATAGGGAGATAACTGTTTGCCGTGTACATTCTTTTCTTTGCAACACGGCAATTTTCTAATGTATCGTTTGACACAATACCAATGATGTTATTATATCATTACACGGTTATAGTAAATCGGTGATTCATGTTATTAGTTTGCTTATTACCTATTATGTTCAGTTGGTGTTAGCCTTAATGTTGTTTTTAAATTGATTGCTCTATCATAATGATGTGAAGTGACATTATTTACTATGTACCTTGTAGTTGTCTATTGTTCAAACACTGTTACTGTGATTGCTACATTACCAAAGTTTTTTCTTGATTAATTATGATAGATACATCTTTTTCTAATCGATTTGTAACTTTGAAGTTACCTATAAATGATTTGTAGTTGTTAGGCGTTACTTGTTAGCCGGAAGTTGCATAAATACCATCCCTACATATTCGACATACCACCTGCTCGTACTAAGTGATTCGTTTCTTCCTTCATAATGCGGAAGTCGTCATTCTTTCCTGAAAATTACAATTTGGATATCTTCAAGTCAAAAATGAATAGGTATCTTCTGGGTCTACATACTACATCTTCGGCTACAACCTCGCTTTCCATCAGGCGAGTTGGTGGCCAAATGTAGCCCTATTCTGCATAAAAAAGATAGTGGTAGTACTGCTACTACAATACTATTAAAATGACCGTACCTACGTATTAGAGTTGAGTCATTTTAATAGGTAACGTTTGACAGTTCATTTATGCAAAGAAAAATATACCTAACACTAAAGGAATAAAACTCCAAGTCGTCTTCGAGAACACTTATCAGAACACTTATCGGTCGTCGTCAATATTGTTTTCATGAGTTTTATTCCTTTATTGTAAGGTATATTTTTCTTAGCATAAATTAACTGTCAAATGTTACCTACTAAAATGACTTCACTTTAGCATATTTATATATAAACTCCTTAAAAGCGATTGTTAGCTGCGCTTATTAAAGAGGGTACCTACATATATTCGCAACACACTTCGGTATTGCGACGGTGAGGAGTATATGGAATGAGGGTAGACAGAGATATGGTTTGGGCGACGGGCTAGAGTGCCAGTCTGTGATAGTGATCGGTTGTGTAAGAGTGAGTGTCAATCAGCTTTGATAAGCCAGTAGTTGGAGCAAGCCTTGTAAGTACTTTGAGTTATATAGTGACTGCAGAGATATTGGAGGTCCGTATTATTGTCCAATGCGTCATCTGAGTGCCTTAATAGAATTTTAGTGATGCTGTTGAAGCACTATGCCCATCAGCTAACACTTATGTCTCTCATATTTTCGAACTTTTTCCCCACACATCATTAGTTCCGTATCGGATCATTATAATATTGGTGTGAAAACTTGATTCTTCTGAAGTAGTTTGGACTTATTCAACTTTCCGGACAATACTGAATGAGTGATTTAATAACAGCTAGCGTAGCGCTATTTTTTAACTGTTAGTTCTCGCAAAACTCTATAAAACTTACCTAAATAACAAAGTTGATCAAATATTGCTAAATTGAACGCCCGAACAAAAGTTCACTCACTTACTGATAACATAAAAGTCATTGTTACCTAAATATTAAACTCCTTTCAAATCAGAGACGGATTAACGTTTTCAATAAAAGCGATTCATCATGAGAAGTAAATTCTCAATTTCCATAAGAAAGGCGAAATTGTGCAGAACAAAGTTGGAGAAGGCGAACATTTGATTCCTTTCAGCGGCTTCCGAACAAATACAAACAAAGTGTACGGTTGCCGACAAAGACATAAATTTAATGGAAGCCACACTGATCCCCCGTCTGTATGAAAAGAAAGCCAATGGATCTAAATAAATAAGAAACCTATTTATCACTGGTAGGACACGTTACATTTTATAAAAATTAAATGTTAGATTCAATGTTTTTTTATTTTTTTGAAAAAAAAAATATACCAATTTTTGTCCCACGATCCTTTGATCGACTCAGAGAAAGATGTTGGGCCAAACTGGATCCGCATAAATAGAGATTAATCCAAAACTTGAAAAATGAAAGAAAAAGAGGGATAACTCATTTTCCTGTAATATGATCAAAATATGAGCTTATGTAATACAGTCAAACCTGGATAAGAGAGAGTTGAAGGGACCGCCCTCTCATTCTCGCTTATAGAGGTTTTTCACTTATCCAGGTTTCTCACTTAACCAGTTTCAGAAGTGGCTTCTCTCTCTTATAGAGGTTAAAAATACGTCTCATTTGTATCTACATGCGTACTTGCAACTTAATAATATGTAGGTACTAATTGTTCGTGTTGTGCTGATTAGAATTAAACATAGATGATAGTTCAATTATTCATTTTAAAAGGCTCTTTTCAAAATTGTGAAAATCAGAAAGTCGACGCATTTAAATATTTCTTTGTCCTTTAGAGCACTGAGACCGTATATGATCTTTTGGTTTTATTATTTTACAGAAGTTTGATTCTGATAAATCAAATTCAATGCGTATTTTATTTCTAGTTTTTCTACTTTTGAACGCATTCAATACCTATCTTAAGTTTATCACTTAACAGTTTATTTATTTATTCCTACAGATTTATTTATTAACCCCGAACCTTTCTCCTCAATTGATACTTATCAACTGTAGTAAGTTTGACCAGTAAGATAGTGTAAACGTATGTGTGGCTATTCCAAAAAATGTGATACAAAAAGAATGTTACTTATTTCTACGAAATAAAAAAATAAATGTTTGAATAGAACACGATCCGAAATCAACGGAATCAACAACAAGTTCCACGAAATTTAAGAATAGGTCATAAAGTGCAAATGTTTCATTACCCTCAACTGTCTCTTATAGAGGTTCAGACAAGTAGTACTCTCAGTTATAGAGGTCCAAGAGGGAAAAACGACTCTCTCTTATAGAGGTTTTGGTCTCTCACTTATAGAGGTAATTGAGGGGTAAAATGACGGGACCTGGCAATTACTCTCACTTATAGAGGTTTCTCACTTATCCAGTTCTCAGTTAGCCAGGTTTCACTGTACTTAATAATGAGTAGCGAAATTATTTTTAATCTTATACAATCTTATACCTACATACAATTAGATTTTTACAAGCTTTTATCTGTCCCGTTGTCTGTAATCAAATCTTGCAAGTTAAATTTGATCCACTTCCCGGTTACCGATTGAGCTGAAATTTCGCTTACAAGTAAGTTGCGTGACAGTGCAATATTTTGATGATATGGTGCTGATCTGATGATGGAGCTGATGATGGTGGCCAAGGGAACTTAGCAATGCAACGACACAACCTCATCGAGTTTGGGTTCATTTGAATGGTCTTGGCAAGTAGTTTGTCTTTCAATGGTAAATATTGGCTCTGATGATGGAGCTGAAAGGTGGTCATAGGAACTCTGTAATAAAACGACGTAACCTTATTGAGTTTCGGTGCGTTTGATTCCTCTTGGTGAGTACGTGTTCAGTAAAGCTTGTTTTTAAAAAAAAAAGTTTTTTTTTAAATATAGGTATAATACTTGTTTCATTGGTCGTCGTTAACTGAAACAGATGACAAAAATGTGCTTAGCTGTTGCTGTTTCCATGCAGAGTACATACGTACTGTCAAAGAATATTGCTGGTTTCTATTCAAATGCGGGTTAGCGTTTCCATTTTGTCGATTTGTGCGAATCAACTTAACTACCTACTGACAACAGTCACGCGGTGTCAGTCTAGATTTATATCTGTGGTTCTCGGGCTATTGTAAATGATATACCGGCTTTGACTTTGGTTGTTTTGATTTAATTTTCTTCGAGTTAGTTGCTAGGGGCTTAATGCTGGAAAAGGTTAAGTTTTAGTAAAAAAAAACAACAAAACATGATATAAGTAAAAATCTAAATAGTTTTATCTACTTGAGCTAAAATAAAAACATTACTGAATCTCTATACATTTTGAAATGGTTTTTAAAACGTTAATCATTATTTTATTCAGTACTTCAAACTTATAATATTTCAAATACTTACTTATATTACTGATATATTAGGTACGGTTAGTCTTAGATTAGCAGACGGAAAAACATTGCTATAGATATTGGATGGAGTATCGTTATCGTATACCCTGAAAGGTTTAAAGAAAAAATAATTATTTATTGCAAAAAAATAGCAAAACCGCCTTCCATCGAGTACAAAATTCGGATATTTCACTCGAATTGCTTACATTATTGTTGACTTTTTCAAAAATAGCAGAGCCAATTTCTGTAACATTTAAATGAGACTACCTCGGGAGTATTCCCTTTCGAACTAAAAAATGATTTGTCGATTCGGTTCACAAGACGTAAGTTAAAAATGTCACAAGCTAACTTTTACTAAATAAAAATAAAAGATCTTGTAGGAAACCGCGGCTAAAGCTAGTAATGAAATAATCGTATTGTAAAGAGACAGCGGCGGTTTCGCAGGGCCGACATTTGGTAGAACCAGTAGAACAACGTAATGCGAATTTATTCTACGACCATTTACGTGCAAAACTAAATCCAACATAAACCTTGTGACTCAAGAAACTGCAGATTTTGTGATAACGTGTTCTATGCCACAATAGCTGTGTGAAGGACCACCGTGAGACTGGAATTATCTCTCGATCGATATCGCGTAATTGTTTTACTAAAGCTTTAACTGCGCTTTATTGTTCTGTTCCTGCGATTTTGCTAAAAACGAACTATTCTCAGAATGGTTACCTTGGTCTCAGGAATACAGGGTTGTTTTGAACAAACAAACATGTGAGTATTTGATATCTGTATTGTAAATAACAACTTTTTGGCAAATGACGTTTGAAATCGTAACTAAAAAAAATGCAAGTGGAGGAGGAGAGGAAGAAGTGAAACTTCGACGCAACAGTGCTTTCATACCCCCTCTATGGTAGCGTTAAACGTTTAACGCAACCTTGTTGGAAGTTGCATTAGAAGTTCCACTTCACTTACGTCTAAAATAAATCTTAAATTTTAAGAGTCATGCTATTACGGTACACCTATCTCTTTGTTATCTGAAGTAACATACCTTAATATTTCATGAGAGATGAAAAAAATAACATAGGTACTTCATTACTTTAATTATGAAGAACTAATTCAATTATAAGTAACAACCTAAGATAATGCAAATAAGCGGGCCTCCAGATGGTAAGTTTGTTTAAAATGAAAAAATAAATATTGTACATAATAGAAGAAACAGTTATTTAGCCTAAATGCCGAAAAAATTTGGTAAAATAACCCTGTATAAAGAGGTCACATCTTTTGTCCACACCGGACGTGGCGAGAACTTTGCAAATTTTACAAGACATTTTATAAAATTGCCAAATGTGATGTTATGTCAGATTTGCTAATTTAGAATTGAATATTAATATCATATCGCGAGGATATAATTGCATTCATATGGATTTACTAGGCGAGAATGCGATAATTGTGTTATTATGAATTTAGAAACAATTATCGTGATTGACTACGATGTTTTTTGGCTATATTTTATCTGTGGGTCATAACTTTCGAGGTTCACGACCTTACGCGGATATTGTATGCATGTATTAAAATTCGGTTACGCGGTTTTATTAGTTGGCAGTTTAAAATTCAACCTCAAAACGATAGGCGCGTTAAATTTTGTACGGAATTTGATTTTTTGGAATTGGTTATGTAATGTTTGATTTTTTAACTCAAAAGTTGATCCGTCCCAGTTGAAGCGTCCCAGTTAATTTTTTAACTAATTTAAATTCAAACGTAGTCAAACAAACAAACGCAAACTTATATGGAATAAAAAAAAATACGTTCGATGAATTCAATTGTTATCATTATTAATATTCGTTACAAAGCTGATTATATAAAGAATGTCGACGATTTAAATATTTCGTTGACAACGTTTATTCCTCATTAATTCTATTTTTTTTACTGAAGTACGTCTGTTAATTTATTTTTCTTATAGGCGTACCCTATTTGGTTCAAGTAGGTGTAACAGATATTTTATTATTATTAAAGAAACTAGTCTTGACTACAAAAACATACCATAACAATGCCAATAGTATAAATGACAATAAACGTGTCCGTCTTAACACACATCGAGAAGATTTCACCCGTGACACAGTGATATGACATTTCTGTATTATATAAATCGATTTGCATACAAAGATCTCGATAAAAACGTGTCGACGGAAGATGCCGTGACTTTGAACCGAGGCAGCATCGATGAACTCAATCGACTCGATGTTTTATTCGAGTTGTGAAATTGTAGGAAATCTGTCGGATGAATGACATTTATGTCATCGATGCTTTAACTGAACATGATATACTTGAGTGTCAAACTCTATCATCCGAAGGATTTCCGCTGCTGGACGTAGACCTACCACTAGATCTCCGGTAGCATCGCCATGCATCCAGCGCGTCCTTGCATTATTTTTTCCAGGGCAAGTGCCTTTATAACCTACAACAAAATACAATACTTGAAGGTCATAAAGAGGTCGTCTGTTCACCTTGTGGGTGGACGTCTTACGCTAGACTTGCCGTTACGTAGTCTCCACCCGAGAATGGTTTAACGCCACTGATCACCAGTCCTGCGTGTTCTGAGCAATTCCACATTTCAACTTGCTTAGGTATCTGTTGATCAATATTTTTTGTTACTAACTTTTATTCATCTACGGATCTCTTCATTCATGATTCGATCTAGCAAGACTCCAAGTATAGCCCTTCATTGACTTACTCAATTTTTATAAAACTGACCAAAGCATCTACAATCAAGCCTACAATATAGCCGGAAAGAACAATTATTGCAAAAACCTCGTTACGAATTCATTTGAAGTTTTATTAGTAAAATTGGGGCATTAACGCAACTGTTTTATAACATTACAACATAGCCTCATCTCATCTTTAATAATGCGCGATGCCTCCGACATATTAGAATACATTATGGTAAAGTTACGTCAAGAATTCTTTGAGTTGACATAATTTCTAATACCTTCAGATAACTTGATTTTGAATATTTATCAATGTAATACTATTTGGAAGTTCGTAGGCTTAATTTACACAAGAAAGTTATAGTTTAAGTCAAGATGTAGTTATACAAAGTTCCGCCTCTTGATTTTATGTGAACTGTTGTAAAACGACGATTTTATTATAAAAGTCAATAGACTTATTACGATGGAGCCAAGGAACTTGGTGTACGTTGCTGAGAAAGTGTTAATTAATGATTACGTCTTATTAGTTCCAAGTGACATATAATTTTTATTACTCTGTGTAGACATAATAATTTGCTAAACTTTATGGTATTTATATTTTATAAGTACTTACTCTTAACTATGTTTTATCTTAAACCATTATCATTAATTTAATTATAGGTCTCTCTAATGGATTTCCAATAAAACAGCTTGCGTGCGACTTACAATAGCATATATGACATCCAGAAATATAGAATGATTGCTGTCCAACGTAATCCCGCTATTCTGATCAGATTGTCCGTCCATTTTGTAGTGGATATGGGACGCTGTGTTTGCGTGGTCTTTATTAGATCAGTCATGGAACACATTGACTATATAGGTACATTTATACAACAGTAAAGGATGCTTTTGTAAAGGATGCTTTTCTCTACAAAGGCTGATTTTCACTATAAATAAAATATAGAGCTAAGGCTACAGAAGACATCGTAAATTTAACTTCTAATTTTAAATTGCTTTCGCGAATACATTTCCCTAGGGTCAAGCGCATTAGCATTTCTGCATCGGTGAAATTTTAAGGTAGGTTTACACCAGATGTATTTTCTGAGGATTAAATTTATGCAATATATTTTGAAGTAGGTCACTAAAGCCAAATAATCGGCCAAGTGTAATTCAAACTCGCGCACGAAGGGTTCCGTACTGAATGGGAGTCCCCCTTAATTTTTATTTTTATTTTATATAACTAACTATTGGTAGTAAACGTACATTTAAATCGTCTACCTGTAACCGTCGAGTGAAAAACGGCTAAAAATTAAGGTTTGTTGTATGGGAGCACCCCTTAAATATTTATTTTATTTTGTTTTTAGTATTTGTTGTTAAAGCGGCAATAGAAATACAGCATCTGTGAAAATTTAAACTGTCTAGCTATCACGGTTCATGACATACAGCCTGGTGACAGACTGACAGACAGACAGACGGACGGACAGTGGAGTCTTGGTAATAGGGTCCCGTTTTTACCCTCGGGGTAAGGAACCCTACAATACCTGTTTGTATTTTTGAATCGCCAAAATATGTAAATAAAAAAATCAGGAGGTAGGGAGTCGCACCAAAGTTTTTTAACCGAATCAGCAGTTAAAGTGGCAATGAGCAGGGTACGTAACAGGGGGTTTATGTCTAGCTGTGAACGTCTTACGGTTGATATGATAACAATGATATGTTAAATTAAAGAGAACAGGATGCCATTATTACTCTATTACTAAGACTCCGCTGTCCGTCTGTCTGTCACCAGGCAGTATCTCATGAACCGTTATAGCTAGAAAGCTGAAATTTTCACAGATGATGGTATTTCTGTTGCTGCTATAACAACAAATACTAAAAACAGAATAAATAATAGTATTTAAGGGGGGCTCCCATACAACAAACCTGAATTTTTAGCCGTTTTTCGCTCGATATTAATAATGGTAACAGGTAGAAGCATGAAATATTCACAGAATATTTAACTACATTTATTTACTTCAATAATAAATAATTTAATTTAAATAAAATATATGTTTAAGGGGGGCTCCCATACAGTACGGAACCCTTTGTGCACGAGTCCGACTCGTACTTAGCCAATTATTCTGATTTTGCTGCACCCGACGAAATCCATATGCCACTGTACTCAAAATTATATTTGCCCCATTAACCGTATGGAAGCAGAATAAATGAATTATTAAACATTGTCTAAACCAGCCTAACTTCCCAGTGGAGTATCATAGGTCAGCTTTACCGGCTATGAGACGGAAACTATGTTTGTACAGGTTAAGCGATAGTTGCCAAACGGGTTGGGTATAATTGCCCGAGAAGCGAGGCAAAGCAGGGCAGTGTCCGTAGACATCGATGGAGAGGCTTTTGCCCGGGCGCTTATATGCACTAGACTCTCATATGCTGCAAAAATGCGTTTTTGCAAAGTACACATTGCAGAACGCATTGTTTCTCATACATTTGTACTGTATCGCCTTTTTTTAATTAAGTATTAGACATTTTTATTTTTCATTTATGCACTATTGAATAATGAGTTGATTAATTAACTACTGATTAATAATAAGATTATTTTGTATTAAGTCTTGCGAATATAGAGCCAAATTTTTAAAATATGATTGCGATACGATATGTATGCCCAGCTTTTACATTAGAGCATCAATTGTTAAATTAAGGTAAGCGTTTCTATAATGCAATAAAACTATGTTAAGTACTAAATTCGAATATTACGCTAGAATTGCTTACACTATTGTTGATTTTTCAAAAATGGATCAGCCGATTTCTTTAAAATTTCAATAGGACCATCTCGGGAGTATATGTATACTCCCGGTTGGATGCGAATGGATATCCTTTCGTATCGAAAAATATTCTTTCGATTCGGTTGACAATCAGCGAAATTATCGATGTTCATCGTGTAAAAAATTCGGATATTTCGCTCAAATTGCTTACATTATTGTATCTCAGCCGATTTCTATAAAATTAAAATGGGACCACCTCGAGAGTATACGCTTTCGAACCAAAAAAAACCCTTTTTCGATTCGGTTCACAATTGGCGAAATTATCGATGAACATACACAAAAAAAATTCATACAGACGAACATAGAAACTCCTACTTTTTGGAAGTCAGTTAAAAATGAGTGATTATTATCGGCGTCACACGTAGTTGTGAATTTCGTGGAAAACGCACACACTATCTAAATCTAAAGGAATGGAGCCATCTTTTGAGATCTGTGGCAGTGCCTAACGAAATCGATAATGCCTGCATGAACCGCAATTTGTAAAATAAGCAAACACTTTATTTTATTTCCCGTTTGTTCACGATTTTCCAAAGCAGGCTGGGTCAGGTCGGTTGTTAATCATCGATTTGTCGCAAATATAAACCGACATCTTCGTAGAAAAATATATGACCTACGTAAATTAGTAAGAAAGTTACACGTGATACGATATAGTCTTGCTGTAGAGAAGGATACTCAGAGACTCTCTATGAGTTCGAATCAAGAATGAGAATTTTCGTAGACGAATCAAAGTTATCGACACAGCTTGTGTACAGAAAGAAAAGCCAGGAAGACCGCACAGTTTACGAATGGAAACTACGTACTTACCGGAACGCGGAGCGTAAGACTTCTACCAGCAAGATAGACTGATGATCTAAGCAAGAGCGTTAGAACTCACGGGATGTAAATGAATTTATTATCCGGATGTCTTGTAGGAAATTTGTATAGAAAGTCTATGAAAACTTCCCACAGCTGATATGATGATAATGATGAAATACTAGAAATAAGAATCGTTGAAACAAACCTTTTTTCGTATGCACAAATAATTTTGTCACAAGTTCATGTGGATTTTTTAGAAGTACTTCGAAACGTCTTTTTGCGTCTCTCAAAATTTCCGAGCATATTTATCGATTTTGAACTTTGGAATTCGGAACAATAAAATCGTTGACACGTACTTTTGGTGCCTTTGCAGTATTTCACTATATTTAAGCTAAATGATAGGTGATTTTGCACCGGTAATTGAAGCATTTTAATGTGATTTTGTACTCTCAGCCTAGTAATTTAAATATGAAAATGGTATTGTCAATATTACTGAATTCAATTTGTATGCAATTGACGTATGGCACCTAGTGTACCCACAGCTTTTTAGGTTAGTTCATATAACTAAGTCATTACCTTCATTATCAGTACTAGGATGTTCACTGCAGGACATATGCCTCCCTATGTGTTGTCAATAAGAAGCGGCTTGCATCCAGAGTCTAAACCTGTAAAGTTTTATAACAACTTCAATAAATATCACTATCTAGAGTCCTTGGAAGCCTTGGTATAGGTAAGTTCGTATAAACTTCGTATTATTTGTATTTTTATCATTTGGCTGTACCTGTGGCTCCACTATTGTAGATTTTCATCATTTTAGCGCCGTTTTACAAAAAATTATAGAGCTACACGGAAACTATCGCAGTTTTCGTTAACGAATAATCTCATACTCAGGTTATCTTAGATCTAAAAGTTTCTTATAACTTCCGTATAAAACAGCACCCGGTAGTCCATCAATTGAGACATAATCATCAATTAAGTCCGTCACTTAGTCTCTCGTAATTACGAGTATATCCACTATGTTGCTAACAGCTTAGAACTTCGCAGACTGGTTAAATTATGGTCCCTAAGTGCTACCGGATACCATTCACTTCAAATCTTTCAAATCGATAACTGAGGTATTTGCAAGGACATGAGCTCAAGGCATTTTGTAGTTTGAATTTGTCTTTACTTACTCTTTAATTTAGTAGTTTTGGTAAATTACAGTTGCAGGCATATTCTTACATACCATGTGTATTGTACGTTTAGAATGCATCGTGGATAGGCCAGCGATATAATTTTGCCAACAAAAGAAGATGCAAAATGTCCATCTAATTTTACCAAAAAGGAAAAACACGTTTTCCTGTTAATGTCATGTGAGCCAAACCTTCTTTTAATTACGGGAAAGGTCAGAGTTTAATAGCCAAATTCGAATTGACAGACCTCACTTCCTCTTTGATATTAGAAAGAGTGCTTGCAAATCTATTCGATCGGATTCTCTAAGAAAATGTTTTCTTTCCCGTGTGTGCCTTGAGAAATTAAGATTCAAATCCCTTACTCAGACGAAAAAGTTTCTATTATTCTGGATTGTATATTCTTTTATATAAAAATTCGAATTCAACTTGCAAATTCTACCTTGCAGAATCTCGCTAATGATGTTAAATAAAGGTACTATTCTGTACATTTTCAAAGAGCTGACAAGTGTATAAGTCACGTACTCCACCAAAATGGAGCGGAACGCAAATAAAACGAGCTGGGCAGAGTTTGTAACCTATATGCATTGCAGAAATATATTGTTTTGTTTTTCGGTTATTAAATACGATATTTATGCAGTGAACTTATGGACTCCTACGCTCTGCTTGCTCTATAGGTACATGTTCATAAGTTACGAATATTATAAATATCTTAGTCTTACAAAATGTTTCCATTAGGCACAAAAAGGAATAATATGTAGGGACACGTCAACCCACTGAATATAGTAACATTTTTTTTATTCAAAATAGATAAATTCATTTGGCCAATAACTAGCCTGATTGAAAGCGGGGTTGTAGCCGAAGATGGAGCATGTAGATCTAGAAGGTACCTATTCACTCTTGTCTTAAAGATATTCAGATTGTTATTGTCAAGAAACAATGACAGAGGTAGAGCATTCTAATCTTTAGCGGTCCGCATTATGAAGGAAAAAGCGAATCGCTTAGTACGAGCAGGTGGTATTTAGACCATGTGGGGATAATATTTGGCGATTTCTGGCTTGTCCTGTTGTTGAAAGGAGATGGAGGTCGTTGAGTTCGAGCACACTCGCCGAAATGTAGTCTTTAGAAGACTGCCAAACACGTTACCTTACGCCTGTTTTCCAGGCTTTTCGGTTTGGATGTAAAAACATAACAAAAATTGTAATAATTGAAAGAATAGTAAATAGGTAAGCAGCTTTAAAAGGGATTTGTCAAAAATAGCCTTTTGCTAAGTTTTGGTGGAATTTTGGCTCTAGGCTCTAGATACGGTGACTCGTGTTGCATAAAATAGCTCTTTATACGTCCTACATAATTCCTGCTGGTACTTATAGCTTAATGGAAACGTAATCTTCCGTCGCCGCCTATATCCTGATGTTTAATGAACAGGATATTACGAACTAACGAACCAGTCCTGGATCTAGAGTCTAGGTAGGTAGAGGGGGAAAATTGAGGAAAGGAATGACGGTGACTAATTTTTCCAAATATGGTGAGTAGTGGTATAATATTGAATACATATAGAATGCTTTTTCGACAAATATTTAATTTTTTTTTAGACATAATTATGATCAAATAGCTGCGCCCCGCGGTATTACGCGCGTTAGCCCGAGATAAAAAGTAGCATCTGTGTTAATCCAAGGTCTAAGCTACCTCCACACTATTTACTCCACATTAATTCATCTAAATCGGTTGAGCTCTTTATTCGCGAAAGAGTAACAACCATCCATACATACTCATAAACTTTCGCATTTATAATACTAGCTGGAAGTAGTTTATAATATTAGTAGGAAGTAGGACTATTAGGCCCACTCTGAAATAGTAAAAAGTAGTCAACTGATTTGCAGTTTTGTACCTTGCCATTGAACTTTTTGTGTAGAATAATTGACTACTGTTACGCAATTTTGGTTGGTCCCGTAGTACAAGTTAGTAATAATGATCAGTAAAATTATATACTACACTACGTGCCTGTCGTTTCAAAAAGTGTTTTGCATACAATATCGTTGTCTGCACCTATACATAATGTTGTTTTGTTTTTGTTGTATAATAGTGTAGTAATATTGTACTCTTTTTTCTATGGCTAATATTAAGCCCTAGACAAATAATATATTACGGAAAATAAAATGTAATTAAAATGTAGCGCTACCTCATTTACACAAAATTAGATTTATAGGTATCTCTCTATCCCGCTTGCTTTCAATTGCCATTACGATCAGGATCAACTTTAAAATACTCCTTCAGGTTTAAGCGTATATAGTATATACTGTAACATTATTCAAGGAATCTTAATTAAATTAAGATATCAAGTCATGATATCAATTTGTGGCTTTTCTCTTGACATTGCGTACGACCGAAGATTATATTAATATCAACGATACTAAATAACTTTATTGAAATTCCAATTTACTTAAATTTAGTCTCTGATATTGTTACAGCTAATCTACGACCTGTAGAACGAACTTAGAATTTAATCAGTTAAATTATGTTTGACTCGAGAAGGTTATCTATGTTATTTTCATTGTTCATTCATCACAATTTAAGATCTTAACTGGATATTTATTAACATTCCGATATTGTAATAAAAACTTATAAAGTAGTGATGTTAAATTCCTAAACATTATAAAAAAGAATTTTTAAATACTTACGTTTAGTAAATAAATAATCACTAAGTGTAAAATATTGTTTTAGTGTAATAGTAGGTACAAAAATCTATCATAGCGGCGAAATGTGATTAAAATTGGTACTACTGTGACGCATTTTATTCCCACGGAGTAGACAGTTGACTTCATTAAAGGCACAATTCTATAGTTAACTGTACGCTGCAGCAGACAACAATGTCGTCTGCCATTACTTATACAGGCGCTGCTGCATAGTAATTCAAAGAAACCAGTGTATTGTCACGGCGGCAGCGACGTTGTAGTATTTTGTTGTAGTGTGCTTGGCTACGGAATCGTACCTTAAGCAAGATTGTGCTGAATGCAAGACGCTTGTAACCGGTATTTTTGGAGATCTATAAGAGATGCCTATGTCCAGTAGAGAATTTCGTATGGCTCAGTGATAGTTTACTAAAACATTTTAGCGTGATGCTGTATGATTTACGTCGGCTTTGTGATACCTTAGATATTAAACAAATGTAAATTAAATTCCCGTGAAACTTTTGATTCAGTAAAGTAACAACAGAATTGGCTACGATCCAGCGCCGCATGCACCTAGTTAACATGTCACATTTCCTGACGGACCAATTTTGTTGAAGCTTTTATGTATGTATTTTTTGCAATAAAGGCCTGTATAATTTTCAATTCGTAAATAAGAAAAAATGAAGTCCAATATTGTGATTTTTACAATGAGACAATTTTGTGTTAATGGACAGCACTAATTAAAATAGTAAAAAAAGCACTGAAGATTGCTGAGCACCGAAAACAATTTACTACAGACATTCTCAAAAAAAATATAGCCTCTTTTTAAATACGTATACCACGAAAGTCGGCAAAATTGTCGGGGTCTCAAGGTACAAATATCGCTGTGGAAATTCCGTGAGGTTTTTTCTTAACTTTTGTATTTGCAGTGCTTAGAAAAATACATATTTAAATATTTTTCCATTAATATAGAAGTTAAATTAGTATAGTTTGTAAAAAATATACTTATCAAATCATCAATTGGCAATCAATGAAATGGCTTAGAAAACAAACATACAAAAATAAAAACCCATATAACTAATTTGGATTTTTATTTTTGTATCATAAAACTTTTTACAGATTCATAGTTCACAACAATATGACTCTATCTGTACATCAAAATTTAAAATCTTTACTAAAATACTTCGTCAACCTCTTTAAAAATGTAAACTACCTCTAAATTTAAATAGAGAAACTCGGTCCGCAATTGCCTACACTTTGCAAGCCTAGCTCGTTTTTCCACAAGCACAAAGGCACGTCTGCCAACATTGACATAATATCGTACAGGGAAGTTAGCACGGAAGCCGAAAGCTAGTTATTTTAGCCAGGCCTTGCAGCGTTTGCAGCAATTCACCCAACCTAGGCTTGTTGTAGAGGTATATTTTCAACCGAATTCCAAAAAGGAGAAGGTTCTATGTTCGTGTCTATGTATTTTTTTTTGTGTATGTTCTTCGATAATTTCGACAATTGTGAACCAAATCGAAATTTTTTTTTTAGCTCAAAAGGGTACACTCCCGAGGTGGTCCCATTTAAATTTTGCAGAAATCGGCTGAGCCGTTTTTGAAAAAAACAACAGTAATATAAGCAATCCGAGCGAAATATCCAAATTTTGTACACGATGAACATAGATAATTTCACCAATTGTAAACCGAATCGAAAAATTTTTCTTTTGTTCAAAAGGATATACTCCCAAGGTGGTCTCATTTAAATTTTACAGAAATTATCTGAGCCGTTTTTGATAAATCAACAATAATGTAAACAATTCGAGCGAAATATTCGAATTTTGTACACGATGGAAGGCGGTTTTGCCATTTTTTGCGAAAAATAATTTTGGTTGTAAACTTTCGATATGTTACAAGTGTTAAGATATTTTGACATAATTATTAAGGAGTATTTCTATAATTATATTTCGACGCGATTGTGCTCGTATACACATTGTTCAAGAATAGATGAAATTATTGTAACTAACTGCAAAGAGACACAGAGAACTGGAAGAACAGAATAGCTGCTATACTATACTACGACCAATCTATGTCTTGTCATCGGATTTTAGGGTTCCGTAGTAAAACGAGGAACCCTTATAATTTCGTTGTGTCCGTCCATCCTTCCATCCGTCTATCCGACCTAATGTACCAAAGCCTTATAACTTCCACATTTATAAACCATATTACATGAAATTTGATGTTATGATAATTTAAGTATATATCTAAATTTTAGGTACTTTAAATTTTCAAAATATTTTTTTTAGGAGTTGCTCCCGTACATGTACAGTGGAGATGTTTTTTTTTTCAATCGTGCGAAACCTCATGCGGATTATTGATAAATAGGGTTCTTAAAAGAGTGTATAGTTTGTTAAATCTTTTTTTTGTCACACGTACCATTTGAGAGATATAGGCAGCCAAATTTGAAAAAAGTTCCCTCCCCCCTTAATGTATAAAGAATTATATTTGAAATTTTCAAATTTTCTGAGTTTATTATTTTAAACTTTCCATCAAAATTATTTTCAGCACTAAGGGATTATAACTTTCAGAGTTATAAAGAAAAAATGAAATTCTCAAACTTGCACACAGCTCGACTTCACAAACATAATTCCTATCCAATTAAGTTTTATAGTAGTCAACCAATGAGGTCATAAAAATTGTTTTTTATCATCATCATAATCATCGTCACCATCTACGCGTTTACGCTGACTTTCATACGCGTGTATCAACACGCACTTGACAATTTATTACCATTACTAAAGTTTCCTTAATGCCTTAGCGATGAACTATTTGTTGCACTAGTTAATAATTAGCCAGTGGATTATGAATTTTTCGTACTATTACACTTATTAGAATAATAAATCCTAAAAAAAACAAAAAAGTTTGCAAAGCATTCCATACTAGAGAACACATAACATAACTTGTATCAGAAAACATAATTATGTCAAATCACATGCTTACCTAGCTAGATTAATAAAATCGTAACAAATTTTCTACAAAAAATGTAACCTATAAAAATTTCACATCGTATAATTTTTTATAAGTTATAAAAGATTGGTAACATACAATATACATGCTATAGTACTTTTAATTAGAGCTTCGAAACAGTTTCCCTGTCATTTGAAGCTGCGGATGTAATAAAAGGCGTATCTTATTCGTATCGTTACGTTTCCTCTGTGAACGCAATATTGATGAAATTCAAGGGATGTTGATTCAGATCTAATGATTGCGTCAATTTCCAAGTATACTGTCGTTAAAGTCATAATAAGACTTCAGTAATTATCACGACAGAATTCAACTGTGTTACTGTTAAAAGATTCGCAAATTAAGACATGGACTATTTAAGTAAAAGTTAGACAATATATGTATACGTATTGCTAGTGAATTTGCAATCATTCCGTTTTTAGGGTTCCGTACCCAAAGGGTAAAAACGGGACCCTATTACTAAGACTCCGCTGTCCGTCTCCAGGCTGTATCTCATGAACCGTTATAGCTAGAAAGCTGAAATTTCCACAGATGATGTATTTTTGTTGCTGCTGTAACAACAAATACTAAAAACAGAATAAAATTAATAATCAAGGGGGGCTCCCATACAACAAACCTGATTTTTTACCCGTTCTTCGCTCTATATTAATAATGGTAACAGGTAGATGCTTGAAATTTTCAAAAAATATTAAGTTCTATATTCCCTTTAATAATAAATTATAAAATTAAAATAAAACATATATATGAGGGGGGCTCCCATACAGTACGGAACCTTCCGTGCGCGAGTCCGACTCGTACTTTAATATGTTGAATAAACGCATCACTTTCGGTTCATTTGTGAGCCATTCCGTAACGACTCTTTGTGAAATCTGAGACTCTGAGAGTAGTGACACCTGCCTTACAATCGCGACGTCGTGGGTTCAAATCCAGGTCCCGTAAAATAGAGTTCATTGGAATTTATGTACGGGATTACACATCACTGGCTTTTCGGTGAAGGAAAACATCGTGAGGCAACCTGAATACGTTCGTGAAAGAAATTCGAGGGCGTATGTGAATCCACCTACCCACACTGGGCCAGCGTGGTGGAAATGGCTAAATCACCCTTCGTGGGTAGGCTTACGTCCTGCATTGGACTATTAAAATGGCTGGTACAGTCTGTAAAATACCTATGTATAATGCCACTGACACTCAAACAACTTTGCATCTGTACAATAAGTACTTATTACACCATTATATAGGTATATAGGTCAATCTCATAAAAAAAAACGGGTCAACGGTTAAGAAAGTAATTACTTATACTTGAAAAACTCTGTACCTACACTATCAAGGGGGGTTCGACCTTTTAAGAAACTTAATAATAAACTACTCCGTACCCTAAATTAAATTA
Source organism: Hypomecis atomaria (assembly GCA_964007245.1). NCBI lineage: Eukaryota > Metazoa > Arthropoda > Insecta > Lepidoptera > Geometridae > Hypomecis > Hypomecis atomaria. The sequence continues at coordinate 10,167,833 of OZ023294.1, read as the reverse complement.
ATCGTATACTAAGCCAAATTCCAGCTCATTGTAACAAACCTATCCTACCCTGCCTAAGGACGTCAATATGTAACAATCCCTAGCCTAGCCTGCCTATTTAACCTCATTTATAAACCTAAGAAAAGTAGAACCTATTTTAAGAAACCTGTCTAAAATAAAATGTCAGATTAAATGATTTAAGAAACTTCATTTGCTTTCAATGGTTCCTAGGTGTTTGACATACTAGCTATGCGTCTTGGTTCCACCTGTCTATGATGAAATTATAAATTTAACCTCATGAAAGAAATATCCTAAGATATTTAGAAGGCATTAAATATCGATACAGATATTCAATAAGATCTCAGCTTACTATTTGTATAGATAAATAATAAGATATGAATACTATCATTTTTGAACTTATGAAGTTCACAACGAAATAATTCTCACCTAGCGCCGTCTGCTTTATTAGTTTTCTGCTGTGAGATTCCTATCCTAATTATCTAATTTACTTACCTACTTGTACGTTAGTTTGGCCAGTGGTCGTCTTGTGGTAGATCCTGCGTTATAGACCGCATAAACCCTAGGTAGAGGTGATTCGAAATACATAACTACCTGATTGATTGATACATAACTACCTATTGATAATTGACCCAAGTTCAGAACAAAACCCTAGGTTTTACCTATTTTGAACTTATATGAACTTGAAAGTATATTACTAATCTCAGAGTGAAATGAAGTGCCTAACTAATGTCTCAAGATCTATATAGATAGGTATAAATAGAGATTCTAGAGCTTCTCTGTTATATGTGGTGTTAATTTAGAATATTTGTGTATAACGTAAATAAGCTTCAATAAAGCTAGGTATAAAATATTAATTTAGTTGCTTAAGAAAATATTAGACATGAGATGAGAAGGATATACCATTAAATTAGTACTTTAGAACAAAGAAACTCTATTATTGAACTAATATTAATATCAAACTACGAATATAATAAAAGAAATGATTGCCAGAAAGAATAGTATTGATTTATTTCTGACAGTTAGTTTTAATATTTTAAATTTATTCAATTTTATTTAGGTATCAGAGATTAATTTTATTTTATGTTTATCTCTGATTATTTAGTCATGGCGCTCGAGAGAGCTGAAAACCATGAAAATGACTCTACTCTGCTTTCGTAAATCTAACGCCATCCTGGGAAAAGAAAGCAGGAAAGAAAACCAGGAGTCGCGAGTGTGTCAGTAGTCATCTTATCTACATCACTTCATAAAGTCAGGAAAATCATAAAACTTGCATGAAATCCAGAGTGTTCTCAAAAAAAGCTCCAAGATTACTATAGATAAAGGTTCGAGAATCGACTTCGCCTTGTAAAATAATATTAAAATCAATAAGCTATCAATAGCTTTATTTCAAAGTGATCAGAATTTACACTCTTATACGGACACGGGAAATCCCTCCATTTCGGAAATGAGAAACACTGGCCCAAGCTCTATCTGGCTTCAAGAGTTCTGCACACTAATGAAAATACAGCATTGATCGAGTAGCACTTACGGCTAGTATTAAAATAATGAGATGTAGCAATAATAAGATATAGCAATAGTCGACTCTTCAATCCCCATAATATAAATATATGACATTTTATCTATGAACACTCTGTCCTTCGCAAATTGTACGAGTAGGTAAAGCACGTCATGTCTGGAAATTTCTCAATTTCTGGAAATTCTCAATCCGCATAGAATATAATATCTTAAGATTTTATGTTCACAAATAGTCGAAGCTGAAAAAGACAAATAATTAAAACATTTGTAATTCATACATAAAATCATAAAGGGCGAGAGTTAGAAGCTTCTATCTTCTACTCGTGAGTAAATGCTCAAAGAAGGATAGTTTCGTCAGTAACATACGAATACTTCTATAAAGTAGGAAACATCGTAAGTCAACTTATGCAAGACCGCCATAGGAACCTGAAGATGTATGCGTATTTATTAACCCGCAACAGCTCAGAGTAGATAATATTGCCTTGTTTCTGTGGTGTAGCGTAGCGTCGTAAGCAACTCGTTCATACTCATAAAAGAATAGATACGTGTGAGAATCCTCCATACCGCATCGTTTCAGTAAGGCGGATATAGACCTATCTCCATATGATAGACCTCCTCTTTTCATCTGATGTCCATTTGTACATTATTACAACAGTAAATCATCCAAAAGTCCAATGCAGTACTGATCTGGCCGACTCGCAGGAACATCATCTGCTGAACAATTCTATACCTACTATGACATATCTATTTAAAAAGTGATACGTTTATACGAAACCAAATCCTCTAGGAACATCCTCGTCCTTCGATCGAAAACAACTTTCTTCCAACTTCCACTTTTTAGACCAGGAACAAAATTCTCCTAGTTAGTAAACTCTTCTCTGCTCTTCTTTTCTCTGAATCTTGCGGTACAAAACTAAAAATATCCTAAAAAATGAAATATTCCAACATTTTTCCTATAATTTTCTCAAGTCCAGTCCCTCCTGACAGTCCCGTCCAATTCACCCTGTTCTTTTTTTTCTCTTATTTTAAATTCTCAATTTCTGCAAAGAGTTTTCATACCTAGATTGAAGTTCTGTTGCTTTTCTATAATGTTTTTATTTACCTGATTGTTTGAATATCATTTGAATGGAAAGTTTCTTTAGATAATATTAGAAATAATTATATCCTCATGTGAGAGACTCCTGACCTACAAGAATGCCTTCTACCTATGCCTAGTTACTCAGATGTGGACGATCAAACCATCTGAGGTTTGTTACATCATAAATTGATCATATCCGCACACAGTTCTCAGGAACTCGATTAATAAAATTACACCATATCTCGATTATCACTATTGTTACATTAATCTAATTCTCATAGTAAAATGTCGATCGTGATTGCGCAGACCTTGGCTCAGAGGAATTGTTTCCAAAACCTTTTTAGTATGTAAAAAATATATTATTATAATATGGACCAGACTGGCCTTGGACGGTTTTAATGATTGTGGGATAGTGCACTGTCGGCCAACAACGGAATTTTAATACTGTATTGCATATTGTTTTGGTTTGTTTTCGTACTATTAATGGAGTGAGGTAACAAACAATACTTGTATCGCAAGTAACTCTGCTTTTTCTAGGAATCCTACTAAGTAATATTATAAACGTAAAAGTTTGCAAGGATGGATGGATGTATGGATGTTTGTTGCATTTTCTTTCACGCAAAAACTACAGAACGGATTGAGATGAAACTTTGCAATTATATAGCTTATATATCACAATAACACATAGGCTATAAATTATATTGACATTTCGTAAATTTTCCATACTATAACAATAAGTGTTAAGGAAGTAGAAAAAGTTCTGCCATCTGCGAGCTATTCTAGCGTGCGCTCCAAGAAATGTCAAAAAAAAACTGTCGAATCGAACAAATGTCAAATCGTTTTTTTTTTCCACCTTCTTTATTAAGGGTGGTAAGGTTAGGGCCTCGAAATATCATGCGGGCGAAGCCGCGGCCAAAATCTAGCCAGATAATAAAAGCTCTTCTAAATTCGAGATTACAACTCTATCTTTACACGCTGTAACAAAAGAATGTGTGTATTTAGAATGTTTAATTATTTATTTAATTATTAACAAAATGAATTTGAAACATCGTGATGTAGTATGAGTGTTCATTATGCCCACCCAGGGTTGGTCAGCGAGACATATTGTGACCTAACCATTTGTGTAATGAGAAAAAGCCTTTGCGCAAAAATAGTACAGTTTAATTCAAGACCAAAAACAAAACAAAGTGAGGCAAGTAAAACTATGTTTGCAGTGACACGCCTTACAAATAAAAAATAAATTAAACAAATAAAGTTTATGACACACAGTTGACTTTATTATCAAGTCATTCATCGCGACCTCGTAGCAAATTAATTCATTGTTTTAGCAACAGTTTCTGTTATTATGACTTTATTGTATAACGTACAGTTAGAGCGACAACAACCAGCAATTATACGGTAATTTTAAGGTAATTAACCATAAATAATAGGGCCATATTCACGTTCTCGAAGTTGGCACACTCGTGCCTGCTTTTACTTTCAATTATAATGGTGTAACACGAAATTTGAAATTTTGTTGCGAAAATTATAGCAAAATCAACTATATTTATTTAGTAAGGATCCAAAATACAGCTACATGGAGTAAAACGTGTAAAAAAATAGACTAGATGACTTAAAATTTTATATATTTTAACGCATTCATCACTCATATTATGATGTGAGTGTTATCGAATAAGATAGTTATTAGGCTAGACAGGAGAGAAACATAATGTCATTATATTGTTGAAATAGTGATGGTGAAGGATCCTTCAAACTTTTAAAATCGACCAAGTATGAGTTGGACTCACGCATTTAGGGTTCCCCTCGGCAAAAAAATCACATTTGTTGTATGGGAGCCCCCCTTAAATATATATTTTATTCAGTTTTAAATACTTTTTGTTATAGCGGCAATCGAAATACATCATCTGTGAAAATTTCAACTCTACCTATTACGGTTCATGAGATACAGCCTGGTGATAGACAGACAGACACATAAACAGACGGACAGCGGAGTGTTAGTAATAGGGTTTTTACCCTTTGGGTACCGAAACCTAAAAATCGGTGAAGTAAAAAGTTTCAAAATATTAATCGTAAATGTTCCGTGAACTTGCAAACTTTACTATCAATGACATACTCCTAGTAGCTAAGCTATATATATATATAGTGTGTGTTGTAATATTGTTCGTGTGTGGTTTTCTTCACGTGTGTAAGAAGCGTTGATATATTCCTAAACACAATTCTACTCCTTATCTAGAGAGCGCAAGCCCTCTATAAATCGAGGCAAAACCACAGAGTAAGAACACAAAAGACATGTTTCTTCAGAGCATAGACATAGAATAGAAAAAATAATCGGCCAAGTGCGAGTCGGACTCGCGCACGAAGGGTTCCGTACCGTATGGGAGCCCCACTCCTTTTGCCGTTATTAATAGCGAGCAAAACACTCCTAAAAATCACGTTTGTTGAATGGGAGCCCCCCTTAAATATTTAATTTATTCTATTTTTAGTATTTTTGTTATATCGGCAACAGAAATACATCACCTGTGAAAATTTCAGCTGCCTAGCGGACAGACGGACAGACGGACATCGAAGTCTTAGTAATAGGGTCCCGTTTTACCCTTTGGGTACGGAACCCTAAAAACTAGATAGCATCCACGTAGTTTAAAAAACTTTACTTAGCGTTCTCCCATGATAGATACGAGTAAAATGCACGCACATTTTTACATGCCTACAATGGGCATTACTTTGCATAATGTGGCACGACCAATTTATTGTCAATCAAGTGTTAATAAAGATACATTTCTGTACATGAATCTGTATACATAGTAGAGGTTCGTGTTTCTGTAACTTTATTTGACTGCTCAAAATTTACTTCAACACTTATTTTTCGTCGTGATGAATGGACTGTAAAATATAAAGTAATCTTTTATTGATACAGCCCTCAAAATTCCATGCAACCATTGACCATGCAAACGTTTGCAATGAAATACATGGTATGTTTTAGATAATTTTTATAACTACTTGTATAAAGCCGTGGTGGTCTAGAGGTAGTGACGCCTGCCTTACAATCGTGAGGTCGTGGGTTCAATCCCAGTCCCGTACCAATGAGTTCTTTGGAATTTATGTACGGAATTTCACACCACTGGCTTTTCGGTGAAGGAAAACATCGTGAGGCAACCTGCATATGTCCGTAGAAGAAATTCGATGGCGTATGTGAATCCACCAACCCGCACTGGGCCAGCGTGGTGGATATGGCCCAATCACCCTTCGTGGGTAGGCCTACGTCCTGCAGTGGACTATTAAAAAGGCTGATACAGTACAGTACAGTACTTGTATAATAATATGGTGCTGTAGTATGTTACGATATGTTATTTCTATACAACAAATGGACTTATTCACTTGCGTATTTTTAGTGTCACAGCATGAAGTCATATACATATATCGTCTCTGGCATAACTCCGTGGCTAAGACACAAACACTGCCAAGATACCACCACGATGTAAGTATAGTAGAATTAATCAGTAAGTCGGGGTTGTACATTTGTTTAGGAGTTAATCAATTAGGCATGCCTCTCCTTTAGGGGTTGTTTTTGCAACACTGTTTTGGTACAATATTGCTGTTTTTAGGAAGCCAGTCAGATCTCAGTACTAGGTCATACAGACGACGTTCATTTTTAGGGTTCCGTACCCAAAGGGAAAAACGGGACCCTATTACTAAGACTTCGATGTCCGTCTGTCCGTCTGTCTGTCACCGGGCTGTATCTCACGAACCATAATAGCTAGGTAGCTTAAATTTTCACGGATGATGTATTTCTGTTGCCGCTATAACAACAAATACTAAAAAGAAAATAAAATTAATATTTATCCCAAAAAACAAACCTGAATTTTTAGACGTTTTTCGCTCTATATTAATAATGGTAACAGGTAGATGCTTGAAATTTTCACAGAATATTTAGTTTTATATCCCCTTCAATAATCAATAATAAAATGAAATTAAAATAAATATCTAAGGGGGGGCTCCCATACAGTACGGAACCCTCCGTGCGCGAGTCCGACTCGTACTAGGCCGATTATTTAACACCATCCATTTTTCAATTAGAGCGCTTGTTCAGGGCAATTTACATCCATCGGCACCGGACATCCATCCGGCGAGATTTACGCCGGATGCACGTCCGGCGCGTCAACACACGTTCAATATAAGCTATACACCACCGCAGAGCTGGTGAAAGAAACGGTCTGTTGTCCGCTGAAATAAATTGCCGTGAACAAGCACACTTATGTGTTATACTCGTGCCGCTGCGCGCCACAACCGCAGTCGTAACTCTAAGATAGTTATACCCTGAAAATACAGAACTACACTGAAATTTCGCTGGGATCATTGATTTCAATCTGTAGCACAGTAGTGCTAGCACACCTGATTGGCGGTAGAATAACTGACTATTCCAAGGGGGTTCTGCAAAAGAGCCTTATCACCAAAAATCTCTTGAATTTCGTTAGTAAACAATCCTATAAATCATAGGGAGCTATCATAATTTACATGTCATTTTTAAATTAAACACAAGTTACCAAACATAATTGCTCAGACTGCTCATGCCCATATTTTTGCATTAATTGCGACTGATATTACGATATTAGTACGACAAGGGGAAATTAGTGCAATCAAAGAACGCAGAAATGACGAAAATCATATTTGCGAAAAATTTATTCATATAATCTGGAGATAAATATCTCCAGATCCAGATGTATATGAAATGATATAAAAACGGGCCTTTGAAATCAAACTAATTTTGTGCAAGTACTTATTCTGTCGGAAGATTGAAGCAGTATTTTGAGTTCTGATATTAGTACGGAATATTGATAATCACTTCCTAATAATACACTACCTATCAAGTTGCATTATACGCATTACGATATTTCTACTAACTTTGTCTTTTTATAACGAATAGTCGGTAATATAGCAAGATCTGTGGTAGGTACTAAGCAACAATTCTTAGAATACAGGATAAGTAATCAATTAATGATCTCGATAGATTAATTACTAAGAATGTTGCGTGTTGCTCTCTATCTACGAGTATCTATACCTAACCATTTTGCTTCGATTCCAGCTAAAGATCAACTAAGTTAAACTCAACAACTGGTAAAATGACAAAGCTATAATTGTACATGTTAGGTCGAAGTTTTGTTCAGGTGATACGATTGTGGCTCCTCTTGTAAGCTGCTTATATGTTGGTCGTTTAGTAACATTGGCATGGATTGTGATTAATAACTGTTTTCACTTGATATCAATAGTTTAATTAATAACGTTTTGAGGTTTCTTTGATTACTCTGGATTATACCTCTTGTGTGTATCTTGAGCTTTCATTATCTAGAGAGGTATTTTAGTAACTTAGTAACCTCATTATTTAGGTAAGTTTGCATCTACATAATGTTCTTTTAAATGACAGATAATTTTATATTCTATTGGGAAGTTTGTTTAAACTGTTTTTATCCTTTTGATTAACTTACCTATTTAAATTAAGGAATAACCCTGAAACGGTTCTATGAAAGGCGTTCAGTAACTTTTGAATGTATATCAGCGGTTTTTTTGGCGACATGAGGGCTGGTCCCATAAATAATGAAGGTTTATTGTTGTAAGGATGAATCTTTGCCGTATAAAATAATAACTTTTTCCTAAAAATGAACTCTTCTTATTCATACTCGATGTGGGGGCGATAAGTCCTACACTGACATCCCGCATGTGGTGTTTTGTGCATTTATAAACATAAATAATAAATTCTTAAATAGAAAAATATTTTCTAAATATATTCCCTTTTTTGTGTTAGTACTCGACAACTTAATTTTTTTGAGAAAAATCACTTCTTCCTACAATTTAAATGATAATGATTTATCCATGTTCCGAGTAAATAAATATTCTTCAATATATCATGATTATGAAAAGAATTACGTTATATCGCATTTCCAATAACGTTTACGCCGTTTACTTTGTCAATGTTTATCCATTTCTCTACTCCTTCAGAGGAGGAAGTATCGGGTAACTAAAACGACAATGTTCTTTCTCTGTTCGCTTTACACGAAAAGGATAGATATTTCCTTATTGCGGTATGTTTCGTTTTTTTCTCGGGGATTTATTTAATTTTCCTTTATTTTTTCAGAGAATCAAAACACTACCACTTTCTTGACTAGTTATAAAAAGTCTATTTAATTTCCTGTAAAATGTGAAGAGGCACTCTTTCTTAATCAAAAACTAAGCTAGTTCAATTTTTGTTTACTTAGTTTTCAAAGCGTTTGCCCTTCAGGCGGCTTAAAAACTCTGACACCAGGTCTAGCCACCTGGCCTATATCATAGTTGACATCAAACCAAAACCCAAAATTAAAATGCGCCTATGAATATAAATAAAGTACCTAGTAAACAATGTACAAAACAGTCGTTTTTGCTTAGGTATATGCAGTTTAATTGCATTTTGATTATCCATTTTGATTACTTGCATATTTTTAAACTTTGCGTTCAAGAAGGCAAAGTAACTAAGAACTTCTGTCGATTTTTTTTGTTATTCATAGTTATTTTATTAGAATTTTTAATTCACTGACACTAGTAAATTTAAAGTTCGGGTGATCGACCTCCGTTTTACTACAGAACCCTAAAAAATGAAATTCGTGTTTTCTAGGAAATACCGACGAAAATTATAAAGAAAATATCTATCTAAATTCATTACAGAAATGAAATTTGATTGGAAATATGTACGAATATATCTATAGTCAAGTCAGGGTATTTACACCTACAAGCTAAACTAGTTTATTTAAAAGTATAAAATATACTCTGGGGACCCAATATCTCGAAAATCAATGTCAAATTAGATTTATTATTTTTTTACTTATATTTTCATTTACCAATGTTCATTTGTAAGCATGGTGTGTTTGCACAGTCTTACATTTCACTTTGTATTACTTTGTAAAATGTCCTTACATATCAAACAGTTCGCAAACCAATAAATACAAATAAAAAACATTGGATAGTGATCCGTAGACCCTGTATTGTAATTAAGTAGGTATTTTTGTGTATCACTGTACCTCCATAAATATCTTCAAATTGTGCTACCATTTAATAAATATATCTTCGTCCCATTTAACTAGACTAGAATGTGATTTAGATAGTCACAGGTGCTCTATCTAAACACACTTGTAATTTATGTATTCAACCTCAAACTATGTCTATTGAGCCGTCTACAGATATAATTGATGTAATTCTGGAAGGCTTGTTTACAACAAACGATACAAAATGAGTCAATATTCCGGCATCTCTTTTATTCCCATGAACAAAGTTGGTGCGAAAAGAATTACTTATCGTACTAGGAGTAAGTACAGAACATTGACAAAGTATCTATGAGTACTTAAGCGCCTTTAAATCTGTACTTAACTGTGAAAAATGTGTGTAATCATTTATGTATTTATTTTTTAAATGTTTTTATGTAAAGGAAAGGCATCAACTTCATAACGTTCAATTTATACAAGTACATAATAATAAAGTGTATAATAAAACGTAAATTTAAATAGTATAGATGTCATTAATTTAGAGTCTGATTACTTCGTAAAGCATTGATGTTGTTGTGAAGTAATAAACTAGTTAAAAGAGGCAGTAAAATGTGTTTTATCGTTATGTACAAATGGGCTTTTCTGGCTGAGCACGATCTTCGAACACTTACAATGTTTATAATTATGAAGATGATAGTAATAATAATTATATTGATTTATATCTACTTAGAAATACAAAACAATATTACGTGAAATTATATTTAGACTTTTTTATAAATATTTAGTTATTTATTGGCTATTTCATAATGATTGGCAAGGGTAAACTACCTTATTAACAAACACGGATTTACTTTGGAGTTGGCAGTAAAAGTTTATTAGAAGATGTCAGCAATATGTACTTGTCATAATTTTCTCTACCGTGTTTTTCAACAAAGTGTGGCGAAAGTTTCTGATTCAAATCGATATTTTGCTTTTTCTTCTGTCTGGATGTCAATTCTCGTCTACATGTCGCATTTTTCAACAAATCTCGACGAAACTTACTACACAGGTTACACAATGATGGATTTTTTTGTGGACGGCGATTTTTGATTTTACAAACTTTTTTTAGTTTCACCTGTCTCGTTGTCTGTCTGTCGGTCTGTAATCAAATCATGCAAGTCAAACGTGATCCACTTCCCGGTTACCGATTGAACTGCAATTTTGCATACATGTGTAAATCGCGTGACAATGCAATATTATGATGACACTGATGATTGATCTGATGATGGAGCTGGAAGGTGGTCAAAGGAACTTAGCAATGAAATAACACAACCTCATCGAGTTTAGGTTCATTTGAATGGTCTTGGCGAGTAGATTGTCTTTCAATGGTAACCAGGGCCTGATGATGGAGCTGGAAGGTGGTACATATAGGTGGAAATATAGGAACTCTATAGGTAATGAAACGACGCAATCCTATCGAGTTTCGGCTCGTTTGATTCGTCTTGACGAGTACTTGTTCAGTAAAAGCATGTTTTTAAAACATAATTTTTTTTTATTAATTACTTGTTCCTCAAAAAAAGACAAAATTTGCTGGCATGATTGTTTAGTATCTAAATCCTAACAAGGTTTGTGACTTGTGACAAATCGGTCAAAAGCGAGTTGTATAGGCTTATGAAGATTCAGTTAAAGACATGTGCCACGAGGTCTACTGTGCGGATAACTACTTGTTAATACAATATATACCAACACTGAAATCTAAATACATTTTGCCACAACTCGGTTAATTTTTAATTTAATTTGAACAGCGAATTTTTTTTTTCAATGGGGAGTTCGTGTCGTAGTAAGTTGGTTAGTAAACATTGCAAATAACACTGTGCTTAATGTAAACAATACTTATTATAGTTTTGTTACTTGTCATTTAACTTTTTATTCAGAACAGATGAATTATTTTAGTAGAAACAGTTAATATTACATATCAAGCCTATGCTTTCTGTGCTACGTACGTACCTATGTATAGAGGTATTTGTATATTTATAGAGCAAAATCTCTTCTAGGCATAATTCCATGTTCCTGCATAATGCTTCGCTACTCAGCGGTACATTATGCATGAGTAGGGTTACCAGATGGTAATTTGAAAAGTTCGGACTAAAAGCCTAATTTCCATTGAAACATTATCAAATTTTTACGGAGTTTGCTGAAAAAAATTAATAAAGCAAAGCTGGAATCCTAATAAGAGGATTAAAAAACATATCTCAAAACGAAACCATAGATCGTCAATAAATATAAATAAGTATTTTTTTATTTAATTAAAATTAGGACTGACTCTAAATCTTATAAATAAAAAATAAAATCTTTATTGACCAAACTACATTAACATTTCTACCAATTAGACTTAATACAATTTACTTGTTCCTTACAAAAAAAAACCGGTTCTTATATAGTAGCTATACATATAAATAGACATAACTTATAAAACAAGTGTCACTGTCTAATGGCCCAAGTCAAATCTTGAAATATGGTAACCCTATACATGAGATGTGGGGACGATGAGCTCGTCAATGCATTAATAACGACCAAGATGTCAGCCTCTTGTCTCTATAAAGAATTATTTATATTTATAGCTATTTTATCTGGCAACTTAATTTTAATGTAGGTACTTTATGTCTAGGAGAGTTCATTGGCTTTATTTTCTGTGGTTTAAGTTTAATTTTCATTGTAGAAGTTTATTTTAAATGGATATTTTTGCGCTAATATTGCACTTTTGTAAACACTGTCATGTTTGAGGAAGGTTTACTTAGTATTCTTGCCTGTTATCCAATCACTATGTACTACAGTTTTCTGAATAAAAAATAATCTAAGTTTGAAATATCAAGGCCTTATTTACTTGTGAACAACAAAGCATTTTTACTGACTTCCAAAAAGGAGGAGGTTCTATGTTCGACTGTATGTATCTTTTTTGTGTATGTTCATCGATAATTTCACCAATTCTGAACTGAATACTTATAAAAATCTAACTGTCTAACAAAATTTATGGAAAAAAGAGCAATTGAGACCACATTTTCAGATTTCCACCGTGCATCATTCATCAACATTTTTAGCCTGTAATCGCCCACTGCTGAGCATAGGCCTCTCTTTTTCTACGCCATTCACCTCGATCTGGTACCAATCTCGTCCAGGTTGGACCCCCGACTCTTTCAATGTCGTCGACCCAACGAGCTGGTGGACGCCCCACGCTTCGTTTGCCGTTACGTTTCCACCGTTCTGTTAAGGTTTTTGTCCACCTGCCATCGTTTTGTCTAGCAATGTGTCCTGCCCAACTCCACTTCAGTTTTGTGATTGTCCGACCAACGCCGCGCACCTTGGAATCTCGACATTTCTAACCGTGCAATGTTTTAAATGTTATAGTTCAAAATTCTAAGTACCTAACACAATTGTTCAAATTGAATCTGAATAAAAAAAGCAATTTTCTTAACAAGACAAATGAAGAAAGGGCTTAGCTATTCATGGCTTGTGTAAGTAAACCAATTAGAAGAAAGTTTCAAATACTTTACACAGTTCTCACGATATATTTCTTTTCATGACAAAACAATGCTTAAAGTATGTGTATCTGTGTACAGTGACAAAACCAGGTCTAATTTTGTACCGTTACACGAACTTTTGTATTCTAAAATTGTCACCAGTTCTTTAAGTATTAGGTCAAAGGTTACCGACTCATCTCACGTTCCCGATTCAAGGGATGTGTCTCAATGTAGGCTGACAGTGATTTATTAGACCACCTCTTAACGCTTCAGAGACTGTGTCTAAATAACATATTCAAAAGCTCCCTTTGAGAAATGTTTGTAAGGATAATAAATTTGTTGTGACAGGGTACCAAAATAGTCCTTGTTTAGTGGATTTGTTTCACTATAAGACTACTTGCTGATATGTTACAAAACTGGGCCTAATATGTTGGTAATTTGGGTATGACGTCATTGCTGTTGAGGATGGTGATTGGTGGATGTAAAACTTATTAAATAGGTTCTTGTAGTAGAGCTTTACGGCCTTATTGTAAATTCTTAGTCAATTTATTTGATCGGCAGTATAGTTAAATTAGCTTGAGAATCGGAAAGTACTATCAAGTCGGGTTTCTACACAAAGAGGAAACGGGGAGCATATTTCAAGCTTATTCTGTTTAACTAGAGGACGTGTACTCTGTGTTCAAGCCACTTAAGCTGCTAGTAATGAGATTTATAATAAGTTTAGAACCTCATTGCTTGTTCGCAGATACTAGTTTGTCTGTCCATAAATGGATTTAGCGATTTTATGTTTTAAACCAAGGCTTTATAATATTGTGTTGTCCCATTTAACCCTGAAAACAGGGTGAAAAATTAACAGTCGATTTTCACTATTGAATCATGACCAGCCAGAGGGCGGAACAGTCCGCCAGCTTTCCTGTTTTCTGAAATACATAATCTGAAGCTTTTAAAGTCAGAGTGAATGTATCTTCTAATTCTGCGTGCTTCATTTTTGACCACAGTGTTACAATTACATGAGTTTGTTAACCATCAAGCGATTGAACTTATTCGTAATAAACAAGTAGGTATCATATTCGCTCATTTAAAACTACAACGTGGCACAACGAAAAACTGGAATTTTGGGAAAACGACTTTGAAACTTTTTTATTCTTATAACTTTTAAAGTAAGATGGCTACAAAAAAGATTTTTATGCCCGTTGTAAATTTCACTAATAAACTATCAATTTCAGTGAAAATGTCATTGATTTATGCATATCTTTTTTGTAAAATTGTAGTTTTATAAAAAAAGTCCCTACATGTCACGTTCTTTCTCTAAAAATAATGAACTTACTGACTGACATAGGGTTATATCACGTTATAGGTAATAAAATGAAGATATTTTAGAATGTAGTACAGAATAATAACACTGTGTTGAAATTATAAAAAAAAACCTAATTTTTCAAACAATCTTTTACTGAACTTACTCGTCAAGACTAATCAAACGAACCGAAAATCGATAGGGTTGCGTCGTTTCATTACCTATAGAGTTCCTATGACCACCTTGCAGCTCCATCATCAGACCCTGGTTACCATTGAAAGACAAACTACTCGCCAAGACCATTCAAATAAACCCAAACTCGATGAAATTGTGTCGTTTCATTGCTATGTTCATTTGGCCACCTTCCAGATCCATCATCAGATCAGCACCATGTCATCATTATATTGCAATGTCACGCAATTTACACATGTATACAACATTTCAGCTCAATCGGTAACCGGGAAGTGGATCAAATTCAACTTGCAAGATTTGATTACAGAACGACAGACAACGGGACAGGTGTAAGTAAATAAAAGCTAGTAAAAACAAATAAAGTTTTACTTCCGCCAAAATGCCTGTAATATACGTACTGTAACGAATTACGTTTTATGCGTAAAACTATCTCCGACCGCTTCACTTCCTCACTTCGCCACAACTCAGTATTCGCAATATGCTAGGCACTTATCAGAATAACAAGGTTATCCTTGTTATGAGGTAAATATCTAGCGAAAGCTGGCACTGGTCAGTCTGCGAAAGCTCTATTATCCGCAGAAAATAGCCATCATTCTGCGAAAATATTATGCACACGTACTTTAACATGACTGTACACTCTCGTAAAACCCCCAAAGTTTGTTGAAAGAAATAAAATTAACAATTTTTTTCTCAACCCATGCTGTCCCACTTCTGGGCAAAGGTCTCCCCCATTTCCTTCCATTTATCCGTTCTGTAGCCAAATCCCGCCAACCTTCCAGGAAAGTGTCGAGATCATCATACCAGCGTTCCCTGCCTTCGTCTGCCCTCCGGTACTCACTGTGTGACGATCCTGGCCCATCTCTCGGGGTGCATATAAACCACACGACCCGCTTAATCCCATTTTAGTTTAGCAGCTTTTTGGCCTACGTCAACTACAACTGTGATAGAACGAAGTATTGTGTTTCGAACTCTCTGTTCAAAATTACATTGATCAAAAATTAATATATGTCACATAATTATATAAGTATTGAAATATACAATAACACAACATTCATAGCTCCCTCTAGGATTCCTTGTGTGCAGGTGTGCATTTATTTACTTACCTTTGGAAATTGACATAGAAAATGTCTGTTGAAAATGCTTGAAAAGCTGTTGTGAGTAAGAAAGCGTCATGAAAATCGAATACACTATTCTAATTATTTTATCTGATGCATAATTGAATATCTTATTGTACCACTTTATTTACTGACTTTGCTAGCAAAGGAGCAAATAAGAAAAAAAAATGCAATAAAACATTAAGTACGTAGTTTCGGAGAAAATTACCATTCTCACCGGCAAAGTGTCCAAAACAGAAGTCAGAAACAAAACCTATAAAAATGTATATTATTTCAAAATCATTTAGTAACTAATAACGAGTACAAATATCATAGAGTTTGCAGTATTCATACATTTAGATTGTAGCGTACTGTATAGTTTCTGGCTCGTCGGCCGCGGGTGTGCTATCGGAATTACAATCATGATGAGTCACAAATGATGAGATTAAACGAAAGTGGAACCGTCTCGTGATTTGCGAGCATGCTTTGTGTGTACGTGTAAAACTAGTGGATTGGTGTGTATTTACTAAATGAGCTCTACATTTTATTATTATATGACTTTAATAGCATTTCAATTGTATTTTTTATTGTATTATGAAATATAAAACTGCTATATAGTAGATAGATGGATATGTTTTGAATGGATTGACTTCTATATATCTGAGTGACATTCTTATGTTAGGATTATTTTGGCTCAGCGCCACTATAATGAACAATTTACTAATGATACCTTTATTATTCTAGATTAACATACAAATAGACGTACATTTCTATTAAAACTAAAAATTACTCGGAAGGAACCGATAATTTAGACTTAAATAAGTGAAATAACTGAAATTGTAGACAACTTAGGCACTAAATTCTTGAAAAATAGCAAATAAATACTATAACGATTCCCTGTTTGGATTTAACGATACCATAGACTGAAAAACTCACAGACACCCACGAACTCAAGCACCCTCTTATTTCCTAGTAAGTTAAAAAAAGTAAACAAGATCGTGACCTTTACCAGCCATTCCAAAGTAGGATAAAGAGTCTTCGTGGGAAGAAAACTTCAATTCTTAGCAAGAAGCGTGTTCGTTAAGTTTTAGACCGGTGATAATAGGTGGCCATAATTGGCAAGGTTATGACCGTTAATAGACCGTTGTTCTAGAATTTAACTGTCTAACTGTTTTGAGAAAAACCTTCGGTTCTATAACTTGAAGACGTGTCAGGGATTTCTCAGGCTGTTGATGAATGAACTGACCGTGATCTTGTGAAGTTATGAAATAAATTTTTAAGCTTTTCATTCATTTCTTATATTTGTACCCTTTATAAATAAAATAAATAAATATTAGAGGACATCTTACACACGGTCTCTGACCCCAAACTAAGCAAAGCTTGTGATGTGGCTGCCAGAGACTGATATACTACATAGACATATTTTTAAATACATTCTTATATAGAAAGTACCTAAATAACACCCAGACACAGAGCAAACACCTATGTTCATCACATAAATGTTTGCCCTGGGTGGGGATCGAACCCACGCCTCCTTGATCCAGAAGTCAGGGTCACTAACCACTGAGCCACCGAGGCATTATGAGTTATTCGAGTTTTTTACACGTTTGATAAATTTAATCAATTATCTGTAGGATTTGTACAACGCTATATTATGTTGTCATCGAGTAATTACGCTGACTATATCAACCGTGTTATAACTTGACCAATTCAGGTAGGTAGGTGATGCTTGATACCAATAAAAATGGCATTGAAAAATTGACATTTACTAATAGTATTGTTTACCTAGTAGGTACGAGAAATATGATTATGTAGCAAACTATAACAATATCGTTTTATTATTTGATATTCTACAGTAGTGCTTTGTTTTTATTATAACTATTTTAAGATCTCCATTATAAATATAATTTATTCAAGTAGATAACCAATACATTTTTACGACAGTTGTATAATAGGAGTTTGTTTTATTCCAAATTTTGCTTCTTAACTGGGTAGGAATATATTGCATACATCACAAACAAATATTAATTTATGGACTTTTAATTTTATTATTACATAGATTTATAAATAAATTTCGATATAATTAATGGGAATACAGTCAAACCTGGCTAACTGAGAACTGGATAAGTGAGAAACCTCTATAAGTGAGAATAATTGGCAGGTCCCGTCATTATACCCCTCAATTACCTCTATAAGTGAGAGACAAAAACCTCTATAAGAGAGAGTCGTTTTTCCCTCATGGACCTCTATAACTGAGAGTACTACTTTTCTGAACCTCTATAAGCGAGAGTTGAGGGTAATGAAACATCTGCACTTTATGATTCATTCTTAAATTTCGTGGAACTAACTGCCGTTGCTTTCGGATCGTGTTCTATTCAAACATTTTTTTGTATTTCGTGGAAATAAGTAACATTGTTTTTGTATCGCATTTTTTTTTGGAATGGCCACACGTGCGTCTAAACTATCCTGTTTGTTCAAATAGTGTTCTATTTAAATTTATTTTGTGGTTTTCTTTAATCTACCTAACATTATTTTTGTATCACATTCTTTTGGAATAGCTACACGTGCGTTTACACTATCTTATTGGTCAAGCTTACTCTAGTTGATAAATACCAATTGAGTAGAAAGGTTCTGTGTTAGTAAATAAATCTTTAGGAATAAATAAATAAGTCGTTCAGCGATAAGCTTAAGATAGCTAGGTATTGTATGCGTTCAAAAGTGGAAAATCTCGAAATGAAATACGCAATGAATTTGACTTATCAGAATCACTTTTATAAAATTATAAAATCAAAAGATTTACGGTCCCTATAAGGTCTCATTGCTCTAAAAGGCATGGAAATATTTAAAAAAGTCGATTTTTGGTTTTCCCATTATTTAAATGTGTCTTTTAGAATGAATAAAACAAACTATCATCTATGTTCAATTCTAATCAACACAACCCAACCAATTAGTACCTATATACTATTTATAAACATATTTATCATTCTTCACGCATGTAACAACCTACATACAAATTAGACGTATTTTTTAACCTCTATAAGAGAGAGTAGCTACTTCCGAAACTGGATAAGTGAGAAACCTGGATAAGTGAAAAACCTCTATAAGCGAGAATGAGATGGCGGTCCCTTGAACTCTCTCTTATCCAGGTTTGACTGTAACTATATTATTCAATGATTATAATTTTTCGCCAAAAATGTCGTAAAACTACTTCCACCGTGTACAGAATTCGAATACTTGTGATGGTACAACCTCAGTCGTGATCGTCTTCTATTTATTTATGTATGTGTGTATCGACAAAGTTTCTAATAGCCTCAGGAGTCTTGACGTGGTGGAGAGTATGAGTATTGCGCATCAACAAACTCGCGAATTTCGTGCATAATTACATCAGTACATTGGACCGAATGAACTGGAGGAATCACCTAGCCATTCTACCTAGGCTTACTTTGTTTATGACAGTTCCATTAGCTCTTAAGGAGTTTAACAAAACGCTGACCTTTATGTAGGACTGTATGAATTTGTTCTAATTTGATGCTAGTGCGTTATTCATTTAAGCACAGGTCTGTCATAGTAAGTGCTAGGAGCGTGGTTTGGTGCAGTTTACTCCAGTGTGGACCATTAGTGTCCACCCGTCAGAAACCAGACCGGATCGGCCGTCGTGAGGGAATTCCTAAGGCTGGACTTACAGCTCGATTTACATCGATTATAGGGGGGCAACCGTCCGTTATTTACCCTAACGCTGCGAAGCGTATATAATTATTTCTGATTTCGTCGACAACGCTCTCAATAGCGTTCTTCCCCCGGGGTAGGTACCATTTGTTATATTCAATTTCGAACAGAATTGTATGATTAGTTTGGCCAAACTAAGAAGCAATGGATCGGTTGGAGAGGACATTTGTGTTAACGAAGCCCAGGCCTGCCGCTTCCCGCCACGGTCATGTACTGATTCTATCAATAAAGTTAGTAATTGAAATTACTAAACTGTTGTTTCTTAACTTGCTGCACACATACTCATCGCACCAACACTACAAGCCCTTAAGCACCTACATGTATATATGTATACATATCCTACACCCTAAGCGTCCCTATGTACTTAGTGCTGATTGTTTATACTTAACCACTTACGTTGTATACTCTCGAAGATCCCATGTCCAGGCTGCACTCGGATTCTGCTTTCTATATCTAATAAACTATCTAAATTCGGATCGAATGATAATAAGAGTTTCTCTACATGCGCTAACCTCTTATCTACTCATTAGTATTTAAAGTTAAAGCTAGTGATAACTAATGGTGATCATCTATCTATGTTTACTTAAGGTCGAACTTCGTATTAGGATTAATTTCATGAATCAAATTTCCTGTCCTCCAAATGTATTTACTGATATGTTCGATTATCTATTATCAGGTATCGAGTGAATAAGTTACATAGAGATCAGCAGAGACGACATGCCCAAACTCCTATATTTAATTCTATTGGAATCCAATGTAACTAAGTCACTTAGGCCGTCTGGCATTTGTTATCACTGTTGCTCTCTTGTTAATTAGGTAAAGGTCTTAAAACTAGATGAATGAAACCAAGCACATAGTAGATCAAATCATTTAATTTTGTGATCTACATAAAATATTCATAACGAATAATACATATAACCTCTTTGGTAGAATTGGGTCGATTTTATTGTATTAAATTGTTAATCGACCAGCATTTTCAGTTGCTACGGCATCAAATATCATGAGGAAAACGAAATGCCAGAAATAAAAAACCTCATAGCCGGCCTACAATGGACTTAAATTACTTAAGACTACGGCACAATACATATTTATAAATTTCCTAATCCAAATATAATTCCACGCTTTAGTATAGGTAAGCTCTTCCATATTCCCTCGTAGATTTATAAAGTCGCTATAGTTTATAAACTAAGCAGGAACACAAACTTATATTCACGTTCGTATTACATATTAGTACATCATCTCATTACCATTTT
Organism: Hypomecis atomaria; assembly: GCA_964007245.1. NCBI lineage: Eukaryota > Metazoa > Arthropoda > Insecta > Lepidoptera > Geometridae > Hypomecis > Hypomecis atomaria. The sequence continues at coordinate 10,147,180 of OZ023294.1, read as the reverse complement.
ATGGCCCGGAGTTAAATAGTACGTTAAATTAGAGTGCAGATACAATACACACGTTGCCCAGGTAAAATGATGGCATGGATATGGCACATCTCTATTTCCAGTTGTAAAAAAGCGAAAGTGAAGTCCTTTGCTTATATTCGACAATAAATCAATAAACGGGATTCGAACCCATTGTTATTTCCAACCATATTTTTCACATACAAATCTTAAGCTAAATTCACGGAATGGTCGAGTCCACTATCTTTACACAGTGAAGATTAATAAAACAGGATTCGAACCTGTTTGAGGTACGACGTACATTTGCGTATCTATATCGCTATACCTTAGTGAATATAGGCACTATCCCTTTGTTCTAAGACCCACATCGATAAAATAATTTGTATTCATGGTATCAATTCACTGCGGTCACTTGACATATTCACCATAAGATCGTTAATAAGATATTGTGAATGACCTTTCGAATACAACGAAATTTACACAATTTCGTGAGATAATATCTTTGATATCTGTGTAATGAAAATATTTAGGACAGTTAGAGTACATTACCAAACCACCCGCTGTTCTCCATCTTAACACCATCACTAACTTTCTAACAGACTTAACAAACTCACTGACTCTATTTAAAAATAACTGAGCTTTCAAAACCCGTAAAACTTAATTAGAACTACTGAAGAGTTGCGCGGCTGGTCGACGAGTGATCCCCCGTCATCTTTTCAAGATATCAGGTCGGGTCGCACCACCGAAGGTCCCGCCCCATCTGAAACTCAAACAACCACGAAAGTATGTCTTCATTGGTGAATCCCTAATACAAAAAAACCAGGACTCGCCCCCGTCATACCAGGAAATGGTCAACTACGGTTCTTTCCATATTTTTTTCTCCTAAAATTTATGGTTTCAGCATGCCTCTCAGCATGCGGATGAACTGTTGAAGATTTACGAGGATTCTAAATTCCCTATTCCTTTTGTTTATCTCGGAAGCGTTTTTAAGAAATTAGTTTTAACCGTCACGCAAAAGTCATTTAAGTTGATTCATGTTTTGTTTTATGACTTTACTGCACTTGGGCAATTTATCTTTATTTTATGAATAGAGACCCTTTTTTCTTACAGTTTTTTATTTTAAGATACATATTTCAACTGTCGTCTTTATCCGACTGTGGGAACAAAAAAAATCTAGCATGCGATGACCATCTCACACGCCCCCAAATAGATTTTGAAAATTCGATATCTAACCAATTAATCCGGCAATCGTGGTTTTTAAAATCTATTTCAACGTTATCTACCCAACCGATGAAATCTGTCGACAGTATCCCGTAAAGTCTCATTTATTCTCACGCCCTTCTAATAATTTTTCGGACGTAATCAGCGGCAATCGGCGTCACCTATCATTTTCTTATTTAGCTCCCGTGCGTCTGATACGAATCATATTGACCCATTCCGTTTCTCAGTATAAGTAAGTAGACTACAAGACGGTGTCGCTTCCTGTTTTATAACGCCCAATCTATCTAGCTCGTCTAATTACCCTTCTTCACTCGTTCCCTATTTCCTATGAGTATCGGATAGCTTCGTTTTACAAACGGGTTTTCATCTATTAGTTTTGTAACGTACACGTATTTATCTGTCAACCCTTGTTTGTTTGTAATACCTAAGAATGTTTTTCTAATACAGGCAATAACACGCTCTTTTGTTCATCGTCTAGATCGATATTGTCTAATTTCCCTTTCCAATTGAGTTGAAGTTTGATTTGATATTTCGAATTGGAATGGTCTACCCGTGGTGCTCTTTGGTTTAATACAGCATTTAAAGTAGAAGCATTCGTTGCGCCCCCTAATCGTTCGACTTTACAATCCGAATTTAACGTAACGCTTGTTTTAATTCTCGAATGTTCTATAGTCAATGTCCTTTCACTACCGTAATCTACCACACTTCTCACGTCCTAGTCAATCATAATATCCTAACATTAATGACCTAGGTAGTCTGCACATAATTTGTACAAATGCTTCAACTACTGTACTACCTAGCCTGAGCTCTATCAACATCATCCGATTCGTACTATCACTCCCCGAACCAAATGTTCCTTGCACTCGTACAGCTGAGTAAGCGATCTCAGGTGAACTTTCCCTTTCCTCTCGGATAAAGTTATGAAATTCCTCAGTGATACCGCTAGTCTGGCTCCCAGTATAGATAATCGCATTCATCCATTCGCCACACATCCACACACTCACTTCTGGAAACCTAGGCAATGAGTAATCATCATTCATCTCATCTCTCTTGCCTCCGTACGCCCCCGAGTTCCGTCGCCCCAATAAACACACATATCTAGACTACCAGGACCCGCTTGTGTGGGTGACATCAGTTTTTTGGTTGTCCTCTCCTACACGCTTTGTCGGAGTAGTCGTCTCCGTTCCCTTTACGAAAGTTATAGCTGGCCTTCCTGTGCTAGGTCTAGCTCTCCTCTCCGTATGTGGCGCTGTCCTATTATAATTCGACCTATATCTAACCCGCACGACCTCGCTGATAGCATCTACCCCTGAATAAACTACGATTATCACTCCACGCCCTTGCTGTCATAGTAGCTGTAACCGGTCACCTAACGTGCCTTACTTGTCGATTATTCCTATTGGAGTTATTTATATTAATCACCTGGTGTCTTATAACAATATTTTATTCTAATCCCCTAAGGAAGTTTGCGCTATTTATAACTGTAGGTTCTTCTGTCTTTATAAACCATAACTGCTGTATATCTGTACATATAGCAATATACATGATACTAGTACAAAATAATGTCGCATAATTGAATTTACGAGGTCCCTCTCGCTGAAGGCGATAGTTAATGACTGCATCGATTCTACTTCTTTGGCACAATGTTCGGACATGGTTAGGCCCGATTCACTGGAATATACACCCCTGAATAATTTGTACCTCATCGACTCTTGAATTTGTTCAGTCCAGTAGTTACGCCTAAAATCAGCTTCAAAATCGGCAAAAGTACCCAATCTTTCGAATATAATTCCATAACCTTTCGTACATGTCCCGTGACACACCTCAAATCTATATCGACCCCTCTATTGTGCGCGTTTAGTGCTTTAATGTATTTCTGTAGTCTTTTCAAAAATGTGATTAGTTAACCTGTGAATTCCCGTCAAAAATAGGCTTGCTCACTGTAGGTTTGACAACATAAACATTTTCAACGGTAGAAGATGCCGTGCTAGCTTCCTCGGTCGAAAAGCTAGTTATTTCTTGTGTTCTAGTACCGACTCTAACCGCACCCGTCCCTTCGTTCATCTCGCGCGTTAAATCGCTGGTTACCCCACCGTCAGTACTGCCCGAAGCTAGTAACTCTCATTTATCATGAAATTCATTCATTCTTTGTACTAACAACTCAAGGGTCGTGCTTTCCCTAATCCTAGTACGTTCCCTCAATCCACTTGCATTCATCCCCTTATTTAAACCGCGTTTCCTCAAAGTGCACCTACCGCTACCGTCAGCCATTATTACAACTAACTGTCTTTACAACCACTGTGCAATAGATTATAACAATAGCGCTCCTAACCTCGAGATAAAAGCCCTTACCCAATTTTTATGACACTGCTCAACGCGTTATAAAATAGTACCGTTTTGACAATATTACTTCACAATGTTTTATTTTTTTTTTCCGCCCGAGATAAACAAAAGATTATGGTTTACAAGAATTATTAAGTTATAAAATACTTGTGTGCAAATTAAAGTGAAAGTGATACGTTGACTGTTACGCTCTAATTTCTTCTCGGTATCCTGTCAAATATAAATTTATATGAATACCGGATGCAACACAACACAATACACAATTTATAAAACAGTAAAACACAAATGTATAATTCATGCACAGAAATATAGTTCATGCACAATAAACTGGAAGTCTCCTCTCTCTCCTTTGGTATCCCTGAAACATTCACTCGATACACGTGATTTCTACGTTGTGTTTATAATTTTAGTTCTAATTCCAATCGTATTGTATCAGAATACGTATTTGAAATTCTGGTCGCTCGGCACCATTTTCTGTGATGGTACAACCTCAGTCGTGATCGTCTTCTATTTATTTATGTATGTGTGTATCGACAAAGTTTCTAATAGCCTCAGGAGTCTTGACGTGGTGGAGAGTATGAGTATTGCGCATCAACAAACTCGCGAATTTCGTGCATAATTACATCAGTACATTGGACCGAATGAACTGGAGGAATCACCTAGCCATTCTACCTAGGCTTACTTTGTTTATGACAGTTCCATTAGCTCTTAAGGAGTTTAACAAAACGCTGACCTTTATGTAGGACTGTATGAATTTGTTCTAATTTGATGCTAGTGCGTTATTCATTTAAGCACAGGTCTGTCATAGTAAGTGCTAGGAGCGTGGTTTGGTGCAGTTGACTCCAGTGTGGACCATTAGTGTCCACCCGTCAGAAACCAGACCGGATCGGCCGTCGTGAGGGAATTCCTAAGGCTGGACTTACAGCTCGATTTACATCGATTATAGGGGGGCAACCGTCCGTTATTTACCCTAACGCTGCGAAGCGTATATAATTATTTCTGATTTCGTCGACAACGCTCTCAATAGCGTTCTTCCCCCGGGGTAGGTACCATTTGTTATATTCAATTTCGAACAGAATTGTATGATTAGTTTGGCCAAACTAAGAAGCAATGGATCGGTTGGAGAGGACATTTGTGTTAACGAAGCCCAGGCCTGCCGCTTCCCGCCACGGTCATGTACTGATTCTATCAATAAAGTTAGTAATTGAAATTACTAAACTGTTGTTTCTTCTTGCTGCACACATACTCATCGCACCAACACTACAAGCCCTTAAGCACCTACATGTATATATGTATACATATCCTACACCCTAAGCGTCCCTATGTACTTAGTGCTGATTGTTTATACTTAACCACTTACGTTGTATACTCTCGAAGATCCCATGTCCAGGCTGCACTCGGATTCTGCTTTCTATATCTAATAAACTATCTAAATTCGGATCGAATGATAATAAGAGTTTCTCTACATGCGCTAACCTCTTATCTACTCATTAGTATTTAAAGTTAAAGCTAGTGATAACTAATGGTGATCATCTATCTATGTTTACTTAAGGTCGAACTTCGTATTAGGATTAATTTCATGAATCAAATTTCCTGTCCTCCAAATGTATTTACTGATATGTTCGATTATCTATTATCAGGTATCGAGTGAATAAGTTACATAGAGATCAGCAGAGACGACATGCCCAAACTCCTATATTTAATTCTATTGGAATCCAATGTAACTAAGTCACTTAGGCCGTCTGGCATTTGTTATCACTGTTGCTCTCTTGTTAATTAGGTAAAGGTCTTAAAACTAGATGAATGAAACCAAGCACATAGTAGATCAAATCATTTAATTTTGTGATCTACATAAAATATTCATAACGAATAATACATATAACCTCTTTGGTAGAATTGGGTCGATTTTATTGTATTAAATTGTTAATCGACCAGCATTTTCAGTTGCTACGGCATCAAATATCATGAGGAAAACGAAATGCCAGAAATAAAAAACCTCATAGCCGGCCTACAATGGACTTAAATTACTTAAGACTACGGCACAATACATATTTATAAATTTCCTAATCCAAATATAATTCCACGCTTTAGTATAGGTAAGCTCTTCCATATTCCCTCGTAGATTTATAAAGTCGCTATAGTTTATAAACTAAGCAGGAACACAAACTTATATTCACGTTCGTATTACATATTAGTACATCATCTCATTACCATTTTATGGCCCGGAGTTAAATAGTACGTTAAATTAGAGTGCAGATACAATACACACGTTGCCCAGGTAAAATGATGGCATGGATATGGCACATCTCTATTTCCAGTTGTAAAAAAGCGAAAGTGAAGTCCTTTGCTTATATTCGACAATAAATCAATAAACGGGATTCGAACCCATTGTTATTTCCAACCATATTTTTCACATACAAATCTTAAGCTAAATTCACGGAATGGTCGAGTCCACTATCTTTACACAGTGAAGATTAATAAAACAGGATTCGAACCTGTTTGAGGTACGACGTACATTTGCGTATCTATATCGCTATACCTTAGTGAATATAGGCACTATCCCTTTGTTCTAAGACCCACATCGATAAAATAATTTGTATTCATGGTATCAATTCACTGCGGTCACTTGACATATTCACCATAAGATCGTTAATAAGATATTGTGAATGACCTTTCGAATACAACGAAATTTACACAATTTCGTGAGATAATATCTTTGATATCTGTGTAATGAAAATATTTAGGACAGTTAGAGTACATTACCAAACCACCCGCTGTTCTCCATCTTAACACCATCACTAACTTTCTAACAGACTTAACAAACTCACTGACTCTATTTAAAAATAACTGAGCTTTCAAAACCCGTAAAACTTAATTAGAACTACTGAAGAGTTGCGCGGCTGGTCGACGAGTGATCCCCCGTCATCTTTTCAAGATATCAGGTCGGGTCGCACCACCGAAGGTCCCGCCCCATCTGAAACTCAAACAACCACGAAAGTATGTCTTCATTGGTGAATCCCTAATACAAAAAAACCAGGACTCGCCCCCGTCATACCAGGAAATGGTCAACTACGGTTCTTTCCATATTTTTTTCTCCTAAAATTTATGGTTTCAGCATGCCTCTCAGCATGCGGATGAACTGTTGAAGATTTACGAGGATTCTAAATTCCCTATTCCTTTTGTTTATCTCGGAAGCGTTTTTAAGAAATTAGTTTTAACCGTCACGCAAAAGTCATTTAAGTTGATTCATGTTTTGTTTTATGACTTTACTGCACTTGGGCAATTTATCTTTATTTTATGAATAGAGACCCTTTTTTCTTACAGTTTTTTATTTTAAGATACATATTTCAACTGTCGTCTTTATCCGACTGTGGGAACAAAAAAAATCTAGCATGCGATGACCATCTCATACTTCGCAGGAACCGATGTGTCATTCGTGTAGTACTTTTTAAATTATTGTTGTTTTCTCAAAAACGGCTCACCCGTTTTCGATACGATTTAAATAAAACCACTCCGGGAGTATATCCTTTTAAACTAATAAATAATTTTATAAATTGGTTCGTAATTGGCGATAATATCGATGAATATAGACAAAAAAATACGTACAAACGAACATAGAAACTCCTCCTTTTTTGAAGTCAGTTAAAAAGGGAAAATACGCGTAAAAATTACACACTCAAAATAAATAACAAGTACATAATTTAATTTTATCAATGTTTTTCGTGCAGTCAAGTTAGATTTCAAAAAGTCAGCTCTTCATTATCTTTAGTATTACACCAGCTTTCATTTGAACGGCAAGTCATAACCCAAGATCGTCAAAATAAATCTACCAATCCAACAAAATGCGAGTAAAATCGCCGTATCAAAAAATACTCCACTGAGAGTTCAAAAACCCGACAGAAGAGAGTGAATCTTTGATAAAAGATGACGTGGATATGTCTCACCGACCAAGTTCCACGAAGATATAGTAGCAAATGTTGTCTAGGTATTACTAGTACGAGTACTAGCAATACATAACAAAACGCTACTTTTTTGATTTAATATTGTGATTCCTAACAAACAAATTATACTTTATCGAAAGAAGTTCAAGTTTGATCGAATAACAGAGTTTCACAAACTATCCTAAACTTTTGATTAGAGTTTTAAGTTATGCATACATATTAGCTACCGGCGACGGGCGCGGCGGCTCAATTTTACTTTGTTTTGTTTGACCTGTATTTAACTATCTTCAGAAGAAAACAACTACTTACAACCTACATACTTTAATAAGTAAGTTCGAATAGGCCAGGTGGTTGGTGAGTTTTTGAGCCGCCTGAAGGCCTCTGACATGGCTAAACATTTAATACAACTGGAGCCTACAATATAACGTGTCACCCGAGCCGCAGTAGCGCTCAGTTGTAAATACTACCCGCGGTCACCCATCCAAAGACTGACCGTGCTTACCTTCTTGTACTACGTGCTTCTTGCACTACGTGCTTAACTTCGGTGATCACTAACGAACAACTAGTCAAACTACGCTATGAACGATACTTTAATTATAAATGAGCACATTTATTATGGTTTCAAGTAAATAAAAACGCTAAATCCAAAGATAATACTCCGCGAGAACGTTACGAGATACGAGATAGTACTTTCGATAGGCGATGCTATATCCGCAGCGTCTTATACCAACGATCTTGACCTTCAAAACTGACACAGTGTTCCGAATCCCGTAGCTCAAGTTGCGTGACCGCTGCGGATAATTGTCCATTGTATGAAGACTACCAGCGATTAGGAAGTTTACTTTTACTAGTCGCGTTCCACACTGCACGCGAGCACTTTCAACGCCAACTTTCAATGGGCGATCTGCTGATATAAACACTGTTGGTCAGTGAATTAACTTCAATGTATAAACCTATTGAGAAAAAAAAAGACGTAAGTTGTTTTATAAGCAAGGTGTAAGAACTTACTCGTATTACGAACAAAGGTCATTATTTATTATAAAAATTTTGTTTTTGTGTTGTACGATAACGTTGTTCCCATCTAGATAAAAGATTGCAGTAATCAATAGCTAGCTAGGGAATAATTTTAAATTGATTAGAGATTTAAATTACCGATTTAGTCAAGTAGAGTACTTAGCATATCGCAATAGCGTTAGATGTGTCATATAGCTCACCGGACTGAAGACCAACAGGGTCGCAAAGTTTTGCAATGAAAACCAGGAACCGAGAAGCATAGTGTAGGACGCCCACTCATAAAGAGAACAAATGACCTACATTCATACTGGACCTTGTTAAATACATTGTTGCTTTCATTGATTAAGTTAGTAAACAAAACCATAACAGTCTAAACACTAAATTTAAATTAAATATTGTATATTTTTTACGGAACTTACACAAAAGAATTCAAATTCGTGCCCCGTTAAAATAAATTTCATTCAACAATTAGATATTATTATGAAACTACTGACAATAAACGTAATTTCATCATATCTGCCTTTACGCAGTTAATAAACCTATACTTTAAATTAAACTTTTTATTTTTATTTAAGTTTTGCGTGATCACTGACATACGAATTGGAAGGCTTGTTGGCAATAAATTCAATCGTGCAATTCAAAATTGTCTTTAGTTAATTGATACGACATTATTAAATGTGCATCAAAATATTGTATGACACAATGACATACTTTAAAGAAAACACAATAAAATCAGAAATATTGATTGTAAAATTGAGTTAAATATCGATGTTTTTCAGGCAGTATAATTTCAAAAAACCTTAACTACGAGTACGTAGACAACATCTAAAAATATACGTATAAGAATAAAGATGCATTACTGAATTCTACATCTATATTGCATCCGTAAACACGACAATATTGTTCCATTGCAACAGCGACTACGGAATCCATAGACAGATGAAAAGTAAAAGTGCCTCGGAATATCCAACAAAGTTACGACTTACCGGCATAGATTTTACTAGCCCACATAAAATTAAATATTAATGAACTATACTACTGTTCTACTTGCCAGTTTTATTGCGAAAAACCGTTTTTGGAATCGAATTTTTCGAATCGAGTTTTTGATTACGAAATCGGTTGTAATCGAATAGAAAATCGCGTCACCTTTGTTATTTTTCTTTCCGGAAGGGAAATGGTGTTTGTTTAGGCTCAACGAAAATGTAAATTTATATTTTCGGATCAAAAGGAGCGTATGAGGAAAGGCTTAGGGCGCCTCCATGTTTATTATATTTTGTCTTGTAATATTTTTAGTACCAGTTTCTGTGAGCCCTGTCTTTGTGTGATTTATTACACTGATATATTAATATCAAAGGAATTTGAAATTAAAGAAAAATCTATCACTTCAACACGTTGATACTTTTATTGTTCGTTATGCGCAAAGTAACTCTTTATGCGTTTACATGCATAGGTATGTGTAGACTGTCAAAATTTTAGTAAAATTTACAGACAAATTGTAATAAGAAAGGTTTCATAATTAAATAAAAAGCACAGAAATAGCGATTTAAATTATAATAACAAAATGTGAAAATGATATTTTTAAAATCTAACATTAGTCAGCCATTAGCCAAAACATATATGAATTAACTACGTCTTATAAGTAGCAGGAATAACATAAAGTAGATTATAAAAGTTTTTTAGTATACGCTTAAGATTTGTCATAATGTTGAATATCTCTGGGAACTGGGTCGTGTCTGAGCGCAACCGTCAGCAAAAAAAAAACAAAGCATCACATCACATTTCACAATTGTAACTTCCAAGCCAATAGTTCCGTTTTAAATATGAGAAAACGTCAGTGCTGCCTTTTCTGCTCCATTATACATTTTAAAGTCAGCATACTAGAATAACTGAAGAATACTAAAATCTGTAATCATAATAATTATGTATGTCTGTTTGTGGCATCGTATTAATTCACAGGTGTTTTACCGAGATGGAGTTTCATTTCGAGGCTCAAATAAAATTGTTGAAAATCGAGATAGCCGAAAATTTTGGCTTAATGTTAATAATGTTTTTTTTTTGCAAACTGTACAATTAGAGAGAGACTGGCCTTCACACAGAGAGGTCTGGTGCACTAAATATAACGTTCCTAGTTAATACCTGCACGCTATTTGCATTTGTAAGCGGCTTGGGCGCTAGCTACATTGCCAATTAGTGCTAAATGCGTTTGATAATAAGTATTCTAATAAATATGCAGATAAGTAGGTATGCTGTTTTTAGATAATTTAAGATAATTCCTGAGTATTAAATGCTGTGTAAAACTTAAAATTATTAAAAAATTACAATGTCAAAACTTTTGTAAATGGTTTCAAATAACAAATCTGTCTATTGATCAAACTTTGTGGATTTTCAATTTTACAATTTTATTGCACTTTTTCTACGTAATTTATTGGAATATCATAAATCTAAGCCTATATTTATTTAAATAGGGCTATTTTTGAATTTTTATATAAACGATGTAGGTAGGTGTCACTGGGTCATTTTTGAGTCATTCACCCAAAATAGTTAGAAGAAGATTTATACTGTAGGCCGCGAGATAGATGACGCAGTAAATTATAATACATCGTATTACATAATGCGTTGGTTTCGTTTTCTTTTCTTTTTTTTTAAATTTGTGCAACCATACATTTGGGGTTTTTAATAAGCCATGTTTATGTTAATGTCAATAGATATTTGGTTTATTAATTTCATTTTCAATTTAATGTCGATAGATATTTGGCTTAGTAATGTAGTAGTTTAGTGTGTAGTAACGTTTTAACTTAGAAGAAAGATATCAAATGCGAAATTCTGTTTTTCTGTCTGTCGCCGTTCAGTGAATTTATTTTATTATTATAAGCAAATATAATTTTAATGAAATTTTCGCTGGAGATAACAGTAATAGACACATAGAGCGTCGGTCGTAATTTTCATAATTTTAACAACAGTTACCTACTTATGTGGTGGACGCGGATGAAACAGCGAGCATAGCATAGCAGATAGCGGACGGTCATATCAATAGATATTTAATGCAAAAAACTTGAAGATTTTTCATTATATTCAAGACATCTCTAAAACATGTCTAATATACATCTATAACAAGAATAACATACTGGGATGTTAATCCGAATGAATTATACTGAAATTGAATTAACGTTATAAAACTGATTCATAAAGTTTTTTTTTATGCTAATTATACAGTAAGCCCGATTACAGGGGCGCCAACGTAAATTTAATAGCAACGTAAAAAGCGTTCTCTCTATCGAATACCTAAAGTGAGAAAGAAACAGAACTATGCTATTTAGCTAATATAATTACGATGGCGCCTCTGTGATCGGGCTTAGTATCTAGTTGTATTACTAAGCTATTGGAATAAATTTCCAAACAAACTTCATTCTGCAATTTAAAAGTCTAAATCCAAATTCTGAATCAATCACGAAGTTTTTGATTGAAAATCTGTTATAAAATGGCAATTTAATTCATAAATTGACCGTTTATTCTTAAATTCTTCAGAACAAAGCCGTTAAATTACTTTGTTGTTCTTCTAATTAATTGAACAATGTGGAACCAAGATCTATGAGTCTGTAAAATGTGTTGTTAAATGAAGCGCATCTTAAAGACCACGGATCTAAAAATATACTGGATGGAGTGTCCAACACATATTCTGTGACATTTGTTAGATTGGACATTTTCTTTGTCACATAAACATCTGTATCAAGGTCTATTTACATTACTACAAATACGTGATGAGACTTCTGTACGAACTATTAATGTTACGAAATTCCTCCACAACTTATCAAAAAATTAGAATATTATTTAGTATTTTTGGTCTCCACAATACGGGCCCTCGAGCCTAGTGTGGGACCGCTGGAAATAGTAATAAGGAATTATTTTTCTTGCTTTCTTTTATTTTGTCCGCATGCGATACTTAAGATTCCTTTGTGATTTGTATTTGTGGAAATAAATGAAAATGATTGAAATGATTATTCTTAAGGTCCTTACAAATATTTTACCTAAATCCGAAAGTTTATGCTTTGATTTGTTACTTTTTCACGCAGCAACGCATCGACACTTTTTATCCCGGAGATAGTAAAAGGTTCCAATGTGACATCACGAGGCGAAGCCGCGGGCAAAAGCATGACTTTAATGTTAGAGCCTTAATCTATAACTTTACATCTATAACACCACAAAACGTATACGTGTACTCGTACCTACGTATGGTAATGCTGCATTAATGCTGAATTAATTTCTTCGGCTTATGCTGCCTTTGCGTAATGTTCCATCTGTATTTTTATTTCATATCCGTGAAAATGACGGATAAAGATCGCACATTCAAGGGATATCGCAGACGATTTAACAATTTGATTTGGAATTGTGTACGCTAAAATTGGAAGTGTTTTCATAAAATAATGCGACGCAGATTGTTATTGCTTCAAATAGTTACTTCTACGAATATAATATCCATTCCTTTTGGTAATTCGTATCAGGGTTATATTCATATTTTCGTCTTGTTTCTCATGAGAGCGAAAATGTGTTTGTTTATTGGTTAGGGCGTCCTTTTTTACTTCAAGGCAGAACAACAAATCTAGTTATTCTTTTGTGGATAAAATGTGTAATATATGTAGTTGGAGGTTGGAGCGTGATGTAGGGTAACATTTTTCATGTTGTATAAAATTCTCTTTTTTGTACGACGTGACAGTCTACCACGAAATAATTCTTTCTACGTGTCCGAACAACACAGAGTTACGATGAAATATATATCTGTCACTTTTCCACATGTCGAAAAGAGTTTTTTTCGTGGTCGTATGCTAAACTAGCTAGAAAATGTCTTTTCAATAAGACAATATTACAGAAATTCAAAAAATATTTACAACAACACAACACATTTTGGTCAACACGTAGACAACAAACAACAAGGAAACACATAAGCATTGCCATTCAGCGTGGCAATGCAGCCAGCATGCTGGGCACGCTGCCAACTGGCAGTGGGCTTGAGCATTTGGATTATCTTTAGACCTTCAAAGGTCTGAGGATGATCCAATGCTTTTTGTGTAATAGTAGTGTAGTTTTGTTGTAGTTAATAAAGGCACTTTTGCCAGTAAAAAAAAGGAAACACATATTTTCAACTTATTACACCTAAAATTATTGTCACAAACTGGTCCCAACTCAGAGTAATGCTACTGGTTACGCACACGCACAACCTTTTATTTTTCGGGGATATAATGTAGCCTACTCGTATGTCGCTCTCCGACCTTTAAACTATAATTATAAGTCCATCCGTAGCCCTGTTGAATCGTTAAAGAGTAGCCAACTAAGCATAGTAAGAATTCCTCAATATCAGACAAAACTATGAAAAGCTATTTCAAGCAAATACCATAACATTTTCGCTACTATTTCTGTGGACCAATGAATGTTTTCTATTGTTACAGCGATCGCTCTCTGCGCGTGCGCCTCTGAAGTCCCTGAAAAGGAACCAGCCACCGACGCACACAGCACAGACAAACGACAGGCACAGGAGGGCTCCTATGCAGTCCAGTATAGACAAGCTAGGAAACAAGTAAGTTTCAATATCATCGTAGGAGGCTCACTTCTCTGCCCCTAGTAGGTTACTTCATACTAATATTATAAACGCGAAAGTTTGTAAATTTTGTAAAGATATTACGTCAAACGAAATTTGCCGGGTCAGCTAGTTCTATATAATTCTCAAGTTTTTACAGGCTCTATAGCGATTTTTTTTTGTATAGCAATGAAACTGACCATCGAGTGTGTAGCAACACTCGATGCCTATAAATGGCACTGCAAAAATTCAACATTACCTATTATAGTTTACGGTGACTATTATCGAGTGTGTAAAAAATGGATAAACTAATACTAGGGATTCTAAATACAAATCAGGGAAGCAAGGTTTCAAGCCAGTAAAACATCCAACACAAATTTTCCTTGTTTCCTTGGTCTGTGGGTAGTGGGTACTAAACTAAAGATGTCTATATAGCCTGGTTGGAAATAGCGTATTTATAGCGTGTATCAACTGTGTTCGAATAGATCATATTTGTGTAACTATAATGTCTACTTAGATATCCTATAACTATGCTGTACATCCTGATAAACCATGCTCTATTTAAAACCAAGACATTTGAAAATGAAAAGGTTGCTTTATTTATCAAAGAACTGGCATTTATTTATGATGTATGATTGAGGTTGTACTGATTTATGTATGAAGTATCTATGTTACTGTACTGTGTAGTTATATTATATCTTGCAACGTTATGAGCGTGAGCGTTAGACAAGTTAAAAGTTTAACCACTACACATAACAGATATTCTCAATGTGCCCTTTAAAATTGACAGCCCTTATGCTGCAATATATACGGCCTATTGAGAAATCTAAACAGGACATCTGTATACTGTAACTCTATACATTTCTCGTTAAAATCTTCAAGTTGTTGGCTTTGAGCTGTTGGACATTGCTCTTCTTGACATACTTCCAGCATTTTGAGACTCGTTTTTTTTTTATATAAGCCAGTATCGTACCAACGTAGTTAACTTTTTAGGGTTCCGTACCCAAAGGGTAAAAACGGGACCCTATTACTAAGACTCCTTCTGTCCGTCTGTCTGTCTGTCTCCAGGCTGTATCTCATGAACCGTTATAACTAGAAAGCTGAAATTTTCAGAGATGATGTATTTCGGTTGCCGCTATAACAACAAATACTAAAAAAAAAATGAAATAAATATTTAAGGGGGGCTCCTATACATCAAACCTAAATTTTTAGACGTTTTTCGCTCTATATTAATAATGATACCAGGTAGATGCTTGAAATTTTCACAGAATATTTAGTTTTATATTCCCTTCAATAATAAATAATAAAATAAAATAAATATTTAAGGGGGGCTCCCACACAGTACGGAACCCTCCGTGCGCGAGTCCGACTCGTACTTGGCCGATTATTTACCTAGAGGTCTACCATTCTGTGATATTTTCCGGTTACTGTCCTACTTTGGAACGGAAATTACGAAACGTAAATTTATTTTTTCTTTTACGCGGCACGTGACATAATGATAATGGTGTCAGCTTCTTTCTTTTTTTTCTATTTAGATTTGTGTAGCTTTCATACTTTTACGATACCAACATTGTAAGTAATTTTAGTTTAAAGATTATTTAGACTGCACTAGTTGGGTATACAATAGAATGTGTATAGGTAATGTCGTTTTTGTGGAAATACGATGTAATGGGTGGCGCCTGAGTTTGTAATGCGTAAGGAACGCAAGAAGGAAGCAATGATAAATGTATTAAAAACGCAAAAAACGTCAACCACCCCATTCAAAAAGTGCGTAGATTTTCTACAAACACATGAAATAGATGTTGTGTTTTGCAATTTCAGGGTAATAAAATGTGTAGGTAGGTACATCTACCTACGTCTGGCGATATGAATGCAAAATAGTACCTCTATTGAGTTACCAGCATACGCTTTTTATCCAACTTCAAAAAAGGTTTGAAGCCGGGTGATTAGTGCTCAAATCAGTCAAATTACAAAATTCTGATCGTTATTTGCACATGTTACTTATCTCTGAAGTTTTATTTCTAAGTAAACCGATTTTGATGATTCTCATGTTATTTGAGCTTCTCATTCTTAAGCCTATTTTTTTTATCATAATCTGTTTTGTAGCTTTTAAGTCGGTGGTACACGTGACCAGAGTGCTGGCATCTATTTTGCTCAAAAGCTGAGTATTGCTATTCACCGAGGCAATGCTGCCAGCATTTTGGCCACGTTACCCTCTGCCGAGGGGCTTTTAGACTAGGTTTTATTTTGTTTTGTGTTTTTTTTTTTTTTAAGTTTTAGTTTGGTCATAGCGGAAATTGTTATTTAAGTTCTTTTTTGTTTTTCTGTGTAAATAAAAATTCTCTTAGTTATCCTTGAAATGTCAATTTAATTATCTCAAATATTAATTAACTTATTTGTCAAAAACTATTTGTTTCAACTGATATCTACAGCTCGAAATCTAAACGCCTTTTGCCGACTGCACGTTTCCTTACTCAACGACTTCCCGTGCCAATATTTCAGTATTGATAATGAAATGATAAAGGTAGGCTAGCCCTTTCACTGTGCCCTAGATTTCGTCACGAGCTTACTAGATCCTAGGTTAGGAGGTAGGTAAAGTAGTACATTAATCGTAGGTTAGGAGACAATGGCAGTTACGTTTTCTCTAGCTACAGTGTGAAAAAATTTGGTCAAAAGTGCTACATACAAGTACCACAATAGCAAAATGCAATAAAATATGTTCAATAATTAATTTGAGTCAGTCTAAAATTTTGAAAAATACACATCGCAATGACCATTACTATGTTTTGTACTTTCCACATAAATAGGTAGTTATTTTAATCTCAGAAATCATAAAAAATCTTTAGAAATTTGTAAAATAACTGGATGAATATGCCTTGAAAATAAATATGCTATGTGAAATTTGTGTTCGTAACGAAATTTATAATGATAAAATGGTTGTCATCTTGTTTAACTTTTCTTACTTTTCCAGTAATCAGATTAACCATTAGCTCTCAGACTACAAAAGAATGCAAAATAGATGGACACAGTCTCTGAGTATATAATATGAATTGACGCTCACCGAGAGGACATTGAAAGGGAAATGTGGCTATCCTTGGATTTTAAAGGACTTTTGCATTCACAGTTTACGAAATCTTGTAACTTAATACTCAGGATTATCATAATTAGATACCTATTTACTTATCGGTATAAGTAATCTTCGGTACAAATTAAACAAAACGTGTTCTTGTTCCAACTGAATGGAACTGAAATCACAGCCTGTCTCCTGATTATTAAGATACTCGTAAATATACCTACTTCTAAAACAACAGCCACATCAAAATAAAAAAGCGATTTATGGATTAGTTTGCATAAAAGATACAACTGCAACTATATTATTACGTTTGTTTATTTGTACTATTGCATGCCACAAGTTTTATTTAATTTTAAGAGATTTATATATTTTTAATACTTTTAAGTTTATATTTATTTTTTTAATTTTAGTTCCAAGTCTTTACTCAGTAGGTACTTAGGCACTCGTATTAATTAAAATCCACATTGCCATTTTTTACTCTTCTCTTTTTTAAGTAAGCAATAAATCTTTTCATTTTTTGTACTTAATAGTTACTAAGTTGAAAATAAAAACTTTACATTAAATAACCTTGCATTCTTAAGTTCTGCGGAAACTTTGGCTTGGGTTGGAAGCAGCATGATCACAGGTAAAGTTTTAAACTTCTGAGATAGACGCGGGAACTTTGACTATCGACGTAGAAAGAATAAAAACCAAATCAAACTGTTTTAAAACATCTTCATATATCTTATAACTTTTAATTTTAAGTATTTATACACTTTATATATTTTTTTTCATTCGTGTACCAAGTGAAGCACGCTCGCTCTATGGTATAAAATTAAATATCCTGGTTACTACGTAAGAAAATCTGCCAACCCATAAAATTTCAACGTATACCACGTTGAAGTGATTCTTGCTAAGAAATTATTAAAATTACTGATAGGCGTAAAAAAGTTTACCGCCTTACCACAAAATATTAAAACACGCTTTAAACACTGTTAATCCACACAATTTGTACTGTTAAACATTGTCTAAAGCGTGCGTAAAACTTTTGTGTAAAGATGGATAATGTTTGCTTCTATGCTGGTTCGGTAACAATATCTACTAGCTTGTTTGATTTACTATAGCTTAAGCTCATGATGTCCTAGTACCTGTAAAATAGAGCTTCGCCCTTAATCATCATCATGATATTAAAAACGAGACGGTAACTGCTGGACATAGGTTTGTCTTATCGACTTACAGGTTTTTTCTTAGGCACAGGCACATATGCCCGTACCTATTAACGTAGCGTAGGATGTCCTGGATGTAAATTGACAAAGGGACTGACGTTTTTATTAAGACCGTAGAAATACGTGGGATCTATGATGCTTCCAAAAAATATTAGGTATCTATTAAAGAAGTCTATCTAGACTTAGGATGTGGAAGTCTTACGTCTGATTTACAAATGATGATGAAAAAAAAAATACGAGTATTAAATGTACCTAGTTTAACCCTATCTATATACATAGGTACCTAACTTTAGATGTACCTATATCGACTACTCAGGGAGTATTTCCAAAAACATCGCCAATTTGTTTCCGTTATTTATCAACTCGGATTTGTAGAGCCCGAGTTTTCTATAAACGGGATGGTAGGAAGTAAATTTACGAGATCTCTGCGGATCGCAAATTAACTGTCTGTAGCTGCCCGCTGAGACAGATTTCCCGGGTAAAAGCCAAACATTTTCATTACGCCTGTTTTCAGTAGAAGCTTAATGAAAAATACTTCTTGTAATTTTGAAATATTAATTTTCTTGAACATTACCTTTTAGCTTTACCTACTTTAAGCAGTTCCTAATCTACTCGTAAAATGCAAGTTTACTGTAAGAAACCAACCTGTTATACTATTGGTTGTTATCTCTTTACATTCAGTGGTTGCCTGGTAGAGATCGCTGTCAGCGATAAAGCCGCCATTTGTCGCACTAATTTAAGATAAGTATTTACTTTGTACCATCTGTTGTAGTTAATAGTATTAGTGCACACGAAATAGAGTAATGATGTACCTATCTATCTATATCTATCTGTTTTCTCGCGACAATAACACTGCGCAGTCCTTACAGCCATTGCGATACAGTCTTCAGCAGCACAGCTGATTATTTTATTCCCCATCATCATCAGTCCTTAATAATTCACTGCGGAGCATACGAGTAAATATACCTCTTTTACTTAAATTAAAATAAAACAGTAGTGTTTGGACCAATGTACCTAATGAGATTTTTACATTATGAGGCTTTATTTTGTCCTATATATATTTCTGAGCCATAATCATAATTACAGATTTTCAGCGTTATTTTTATTCACTTTTTAATGGACATATTTAGTTCTTTCACGCTACGAACGAAACTTGTACGAAACCATCAAGATTACAATAGGTGCATTTGACGTAATTGCAAAACAACAGAATTCCGAGTGGACAACATGCTATTAGGTGTTGCACCTTGCAGACCATGCAACGATACCGTCATTATATGGCCAAATGTCGCAATCGCAACCACTATTAAATAAGAATTAGAGAGCTGGGGCAATGGACGAGCGCTAAATACGCTGAGGCAACTCATTAAAAAGTCAAAAATGGAAAATTGGACGAATTGCGAGCATGACATAACGTCGAGTCTACATCAGTGGGAAGTTAAGAAAATGATGGTGATGACATAGTACGGAAAACAAGATGACACTTTTAGAAAGAGGAAATTGCAAAATTATCTATATTTACTTCTTCGTGTCAGTGGATGACATAGACGGTTATATTCTCTCATTAGTTTGGCTACATCAGATGCGCAGGGCGTTTTTAGGGTTACGTACCCAAAGGGAAAAACGGGACCCTATTACTAAGACTTCGATGTCCGTCTGTCCGTCTGTCCGTCTGTCCGTCTGTCCGTCTGTCCGTCTGTCCGTCTGTCCGTCTGTCCGTCTGTCTGTCACCGGGCCGGCCGGTCTCATGAACCATGATAGCTAGGCTGCTGAAATTTTCACAGATGATGTATTTCGGTTGCCGCTATAATAACAAATACTACAAACAAAATAAAATAAATATTTAAGGGGGGCTCCCATACAACAAACTTCGCTTTTCGCTCTATATTAATAATGGTACCAGGTACTCGTAGATGCTAGAAATTTTCACAGAATATTTAGTTTTATATTCCCTTCAATAATAAATAATGAAATTAAAAAAATAAAATAAATATTTAAGGGGGGCTCCCATATAGTACGGAACCCTCCGTGCGCGAGTCCGACTCGTTCTTGGCCGATTATTTTTTGTGCAGAACCACAATTTTACAAGTGCACGAACACTGGACGCGTACGAGTAAGTTAGTGATTTAAACTATGTCTAGGTTTTTCTATAAATATTTTAAATAGAGCCTCAGTCACTGTTAGATTTTTTTGTCATAATGTACCTGTATATTAATAACAAAATCTAACAACAAATTACCGCAATGTTTTAACCATATCAAAATAATGATTTGTATTTTATTAACTTGTATAAGAAAAAGAATTTATACGAAAATATAGAGTAGAAAAAAAGTAAGAGTACATGGTAAACAATGTATTCATCCTACTAATAAAAAAATCTCTAGCACTTCGAAATAAGTCCATTTTGAATCCTTGGATTTATTTATACTCGTAGATCATTTAATTTCCTCCCGTAGTCGCAGATGTTTGGAAACGTATCCTTATTGTAAATCGAATTTATTTTCCGAAAAAAAAAAGAGTTTTTTAATAGCTCGACAATTGGTTTAGGTTTAGGATTAAATATCATTTAAAGCAAAAAAGTGTAATTAAACAGGTACATTTAACTCTTTTAGATGCCAACTGGCCGTTACAATGTTATTACGTTCAATTTATATATGCTACATTTATTTCGTCTAAATATGATTTAGAAACTTTCGTTCATATTTTTTTAACGTGTACGTATTTCAGACCCACGCATTGATATATTCAGAAAAGAAAAACCTATACGTAAGCTAATATGTTCGTTTTTCTTTCCGTACATCTGAGCAGTCTCCGAGTTTGTACAGAGAAAAAATAATAAGTTATTTATACTTATAATATGACAAGGCCTTGTTGTTCAGACAAACATTAAGATCTTGTCGCCATCATCTAGTTTTCTTTCACGAAAAGGTACGTTGCAGACGTAACCTTTATACGTTTACTAGCTGCCCATCCCTGATTCGCCCCGGTACAGACACGGAGATTTTAAATGTATAATAAACAAATGCTATTATAAATTGAGATATAAACTAACTTATCTCTCACGTAGTGTGCAAAATTTGGTTAAAATCGCTTCAATAGTTTAGGAGTCCATCGCGGACAAACAACGTGACGAGTAATTTATACCTACATATTAAGAATTTTCAAAAGAACCTAAATAATATTGTAGGGACCAAATTACACTGGTAGTTAATAAAGGCACTTGCCCTATTAAAAAAAAAATACACTGTATATAATATGAATTATTGCAGCTAAAGCGGAAAACCTCAAACGGCACAAATATGGGTCCTTAGACAGGATGTACCATTTTGTGCCGTTTGGGGTTGAGACTTTAGGTCCGTGGGGGCCGGACGCTCATACTCTATACAAAGATCTGGCCAGGCGTTTGGTAGAGGTGACACGTGACCAGAGTGCTGGCATCTATTTCGCCCAAAAGCTGAGCATTGCTATGCAGCGAGGCTATGCTGCCAGCATTCTGGTCACGTTACCCTCTGCCGAGGGGCTTTTAGATTAGGTTTTATTTGGTTTTGTGGTTTTTTTTAGTTTGAGTTTTAGTATTAGTTTAGTCATACCGATTAGAGATTAGTTGTATATTTTATGAATAAATACTTTGCATCACATTATTATTTGATTGAACATAAATTGGAGTCTACGTGCCGTAGTCGTGTAAACAAATAAATAGATAGCTAAGCAGTAGGTACGCGGGTATTCTTGAGGCAGAGTGTATCCAAACACAAACCTTTATGATAAAAAATATATTTCATCATAAACTTTTAATTACCCTCTGCTAAACATAGGCCGTTGTTAATTATGCAAACTCCCAATACTTTATAGAAGTATTTTGTATGTTTTTTGACCAACGAACCGGAGGAGGTACTCAATTCGACGCGTATGTATTTTTTTTATGTATAACCACGCATAACTTTTTTATAGTTGTCCGATTTCTATTTTTTTTTTTATTGGAAAGAGTATACTTCGAAACAGGTCCCATTTAAATTATATCGAAATCGGCTGAGGAATTTTTGATAAATCAAAAATAATGTCAAAAAATGCTAAATATTCGTACACGGGTAAAGTCGGTCATGCTATTTTTTGCAAAAAATAATCTTTTTTACTTAATACCTAGTTATTGTGTCAACGTTACAAATTTTGCAAACCAAAAACTATTTTTTATGGACTTGTGATAAGTCGTATAACAGGCCCCAGACACATCCCACGTGATAGGAAAGCTCAATAGACTAGGAGACTTGGGACATAGTGCCATTTGATTAATGGATGGCAGCTTCAGATGACAAAACTATTCATTAGCGGTTTAGTTATTAGAGAGAATATCTACGAGTATAATTACTAGTATATACCTACTGATACTGCGACATGAGTATGGGCAGACTAGTTGAATATATTTATACACAGTGATTTTAAGTATTTTGTCCGTCTTTTGTCTTTTACAAGACAATTAAAATTGTTAAAGTTAGAAAAAGGCCAAAAATGGGCTAACTAAGTAAACAAAACTAACCACTTTTATTAAGAAGGCGGACAATTACTTGAAGGCCAATCCTGCAGTTACGAAAAATCTGTTGTTTATATGAAGAGGTCATCTTCAAGATATAAAACCGCAGATCCCGTCTATTAGAAACTCCCTAAATCCATCTCTCATAATATCTTACCGAGATTTTCCTCCGATATGAATTTCAGCTACTTACGTAGGCAAGAAGGCTTCCTTATTACATACCGATATTTCCAATACCTTTACATTGACAAGCAAACGAGTTATTCTATCGTACGTATAGGTATTTCATGAAAAATCTTATGTAGGTATATCTTACCTTATAAGTAAAACTGCTAAGGGCTTGTTCCCACTATGGCATGACGAATACTATGACTGGTAGTAGTCGCTAGTTATTCTTATACTCATTTGATATTATTATATGATCATTTGATTTGATAATCTGGCGTAACTGAAAAATATTACTATGTAGGTCCCGGTTGTCGGGTAACCTTTTAGCCAAGTCAGAGGCCTTCAGGCAGCCTTAAAACTCTGACACCAGGGCTAGCCACCTGGCCTATACGAACTTAGTTACTTTATTACAAAGTAGATAAAAAAAATACGCGAAATCAAAACATTTAAGCCATGTTGCTTTAAATGACGCGATAAATAATAATGATTAAGGGAATGCGTCGTAAGACATTTTTTTTCTGATATCATCATAATTTGGACAAAAATGTATATAGTATATAAGAAAATACGAAAAATAAGCAAACAATGAAACACAGAAAAATGACAGACATTTTTATTTAAATTTTGTAAATGAAAAATATAAGTCAAAAAAAAAAAAAAATCTCAGATTAGAAATAAAATTCTTCGCCTTTAATCTCTGACAAACGCATGATAGTACATACTTTTACAAAAGTTGTATTTATTAATTTGTATTTATTTACAAAAAAATCTGTGTATTGTTACTATATTTTTGTGAATGTTCCAAGTTATTCGCTTGTAAATTGAGTTAGTAAACTATTTATTTACAATTTTGTAAATATGTTTTCGTCTATAACAAAAATCTAATTTTCATTCTCTTCATACAACATAATCTCGAAGTGTTCCTGTTATCTAAGTACATTTTATTTCTTAACAAAATCGTAACTCATATTTTGTCATATTCGTGGTTTCATCAAATTTCAAAACTGAGTGACCAAAACTGATCATTAACTCATGATGAAAATCTTGATGAAAGCATCTATTAACGTTTGTAATAACGATTTTGTACGGCGACCGTTAATATATTAGTAAATATTAAAGAGATGAGTTATGTCAACTGTTTATAGAAGTGGTGATAGCCTAGTGGTAGTAACGGTCGCCTTACAATCGTAAGGTCGAGATTTCGAATCCCGGTCCCGTACAAATTAATGAGTGATCTGGGACTTAAGTATGTACGGTTTTTCACTCCACTAGGCTAGTGGAGTGAAAAACGCCACTAGCTTTTTGGTGAAGGAAAACATCGTGATGCAACTCTATTGACGTCTGTGGTGATCAGATTTGTAAAAAAAGGATTTTCTTGTCATGTCTTATGTCTGTTTGTCACCAAGCTGTATGTCTCATAGTCTCATGTCCAAGTCAAAGTCTCATGAACCGTGATAGCTAGAACGTTGACATTTTCACAGATGACGTATTTTTGTTGCCGCTATAACAACAAATACTAAAAACACAAAAAAAAATATGGGGGGCTTCCATACGACAAACCTGAATTTTTAGTCGTTTTGCGCTCGATATTAAGAATGGCGACAGGCAGAAGCTTGAAATATTCACATAATATTAAGATGTATATTCACTTCAAAAAAAAAAAAAAAATTCAAATAAAATATATATTGCTTATATTATATATTATATTACATTAATAATAAATATGCTTGCATATGGTACGGAACCCTTCGTGCGCGAGTCCAAGTCGCACTTGGCAGATTATTTCAGAGATCCAATATATATGGCAGTAGATATTTGTGGAAAAATCACTCCTTTGGAAATGTTTTGACCGACTTCCAAAACGGAGGAAGTTCTATGTTCGTCTGTATGTATTTTTAAGGTTCCGTACCTCAAAAGGAAAAAAGAGAATCCTTATTTTTGTGTATGTTAATCGATATTTCCACCAATTGTAAACCAAATCAAAAGGTTTTTTTTAAATCTAAAGGGTATACTTCCGAGGTAGTCCGAGTAAGTAATCGTAATCGGCGAAGCCGTTTTTGAAAAATAAACAATAATGTAAAAATTGTATACATCAATTCGACAAACTATTCGAATTTTGTATACAATGGAAGTCGGTTTTGCCATTTTTTTGCGAATAATTATTCTATTATATATGCTACATATGTGCATAAAAAAAATTGTCGTTGTAATTTTTACGCAATCAATCACTTCATTCCACGACCCAGCTGTGAACCAACCCGCGCCAATGAATCAACCCATCGCCACCGGCGCATGAAACCTTTAATTTAGAAAATGGCCGATATATCCCGTTGTCTCCATTTCCCTTGACGTTCACCGTACACACATCCAGGGACGGATTAAACGCATACCAAAAGTAGTGATAGCTACGGGCCCCGCTTACGTATTTGTGAGTGAAACTGAGCTGTGTGTTTTATGCTGTATTTTAAAAAAATATTTTCTAATACACATTATTTATTTTTATAAACAGAATCGAGAAGGTAATATAATAATGAGACCTCTCTTCTGACAAAGCGATGCCTGACAGGGGCCGCACATATCTTTGTAATGATTTCCATTCTAAATAATATCTAAAGTATTGTTGACCATTGTATAAAAAATTAAAAGTTGAACGTTTTTAACCAATATAACCCATCTTTTTTGTGCTTTAGATCTCAGCAGGCCAACCCCTCAAATCAGGTTTCACCGTCAAAATTAGATGCGGGCCCTCGCTTGCTTAATCCGGCACTGGGTACATCTATAACACATAATTGCTTGTTATGACATACTGTTACCGCCGATACTCTAGTAAATGTCGTGCGGTTAATTTGTGGCGTCCTCAGATGTGCCAAGATTCGGTACTTGTACTACATTAACTTATAGTACAAGTACCGAACTACACAAACCTTACGTTCGTATAACTTGGACCTTTGTGAAATTTCTGTGTACACTACCAAAACCTGTAGTATACTTCAATGTGGACAATACTTGACCAATTAATGTTAGTACAGTTACTGTTAATAACCGTCGTTTTTAAGAACATTTTTTTTGGTATTTTTTCCAATTTATGAGAGTGAAATTCATAACCCTAATAACCACTGCAGATAATTATACATACGTCAAACTTAATTATAATCTTATCGTATCCACGCATATGTTTGTTGTCATCACCTTTAGCAACTGAAAAACTGCGTAATGCCATTTTACACCCCGTGGGAATTTTACACGTTTGTTGTGTGCGGCCTGGCAATACTTATATTCCATCATGTTTACACACGTTTTTCGGTAAATGAACCTTGAAATACTTTGTTAACATTTTTGTTGGTTCTGGTTTTTACCATACCTATACTTAATTATGTTGATATCACAAGGAAAATCAATAGATTGTGATGTACGTTTCATCTCAATTTAGAAAATATGTTGTAGATATTTTTATTGCCTTCCTATATCGTTCAAATATTGAAACTCAAAAAAGAAGACACTTTTCCAAATTAATGGAATTGATAATAATGTTTCAGATTGTTATAAAAACCTGTCTATGTTTATTTTACTCTGATTGAACTTGTACTGAGACAATATAATTTCATGCTGTCTGTACCTATATCTATTATGTACTATTTTTATTGCTTGATACTTCATACAATATTTTTCTTTGTTTCCAGGAGCCTGTAGCACCTGTAGAAGAGCCTCAAGATGACGACAAGCTCAGGTACGTATTTACTAACTCAAAGTTAGATCCATAACATACTCTTTTAACTCTATGTTATGGTTCTAACAACATTTTTTACTAATTGTAAGCGCGCGGGGACAAAATCTTCCAACAAATTTAATCTATTTCAAAATTAACACATTTCTTACAAGAAAAATCTAATATCTTACAAACACTTTAATCAAAAATTTCTATCAAATTTCTTCTGCTAAAAGCCACTTCGTGTGGCGCATTGCCAAAACGTTAGCCGCTTGCTGAATCGCTAACCAATTCTCCGATCGGTTCTATTTGAAGGAGGTTCTGGAAATTCTGGAAACAATTGGCTCTAAAATTTTACCAAACGGGCTTGGAAGGTTTTTAAGAATTTTAACCATTTTATTTTCAGTTTTATTTTTTACTTAATTCGGTTTACTATTTGGTGGCAAGGTGGCATGAGGACTTTTACGGTGAACGGACTAAAAAGAAGATATTGATCTAAATGCAAGTCTGACCTATAGGAATGGAACGTCGTCGCTTCAACCCATTTCTGAGGATCAGAGTTCGATGGTTGAACGACCGCCGAGAGAGCAGCCCGAGGCAGTTAGCACGGAGCTGCCAAGCACCACTGCTGGAAGTGACCAAGCGAAATTTGATGTAGAGAGTCAGAAACTAGTCAATGTTGAAGTTGTGGGAAATCAGCTACAGGATCAGCCAATTTCAGTCGAGCACCGCAGTCTTAGCTTAGAAGATCGTCGCAACTCTTATCTCCCTCCTCCCCAAGATGGAAAGTCATATACTCCAGAAGAGTTCACGTCTTTGGTCGTATCAGGATTTGCTGTCACACCAATTCCTGACTACGGATCACCAAATGCAAACCTGATCAGTCCAGTGGCTCCAGTGGCGCCGCCACCGCTGCTTCCTCCAACGCATTTGCCGATCTTCAACCCGAACGTGGTTGTACCTGGAGGAATACCTCCTCCTGCACTTCTTGCTTTGCGAGAGCAAGCGTTAAGACTTGAGAGAGCAAGACTGCTGGGGCATTACAGACAGAGCCTGCATACTTTGCCGCCACCAAAGAACCACAAATTCTACACGCCTGAGGAGTACAACACGCTGCTAGCAGCTGGATACCCCATCACAGCGGTCCCTGTTAACGCGCTCACCTACGGCGAGCCACAGCCCAGGTCAATAATTGGAATCAGTAAACTCAAAATTGTCTAATTTTTTATCTAACCCTAGTCTTTCGAATAGGTCTTAATGTTAGATTAATCGTTTTGATATTCACGTCGTAAATGAAATCAATTTAAATAGACACTTCAATATGTTGTGACACTACGCTATTTATATTTATTTTTCTAACAACGTCGTGTCTATGTTTAAGACTTATTTAAGATTATTGAAAGTTATTCATACACTTTACGGCGTGGTTATCCTATTCACATATTATTATTTTTAAAATTGATTGCCAGAGCTAATTTTTTAGAAGAATGACAAGTAATAGAAACCTTGCTAAATTTACTCAAATAAAAACTACGTTACAGCTGTCTTATTCATATCTAGTTATAAAGCATACGCGAGAGTGAGTGGAACAAAAAAACGAAATGTCTGTCGGCAACGTCAAAATCACAAGGTGGAATGTCAAAATGGTTAAAATTTGGTTCCACTTTGTCTTTTGCGATATGATCGGAAATTTGAACCCTTTAGTTCAGGCAGAAGGTTCAAATGTCTGATAATTTTACCTTCCTACGTTTTACCTTCTTTAATTTAGCACCCGAGATAGCTCAATGCTAGTTTGTGAAACCCTTCAAAACTACGTAAGTTCGGGTGTATGTCTTTTTCTAACACCTTTTAAATTTTATGTTTAATGTGGGATAAAGTGATGTATATCCCTCGTTATTATATTTTAGTACGGTTTCTATTACTATAGTCCATATTCCATGGCTTATTCACAGCACGTTTTTGTTTTAATGCAATGAATTTGTAAATTTCAGTCGGTCTGGGCCTGAGGAATACCGCCCGGGTCAGGTATTTTCGCTGAATCCCCAAGAGCTGCTAGATCTCCAGCCTGAGAGAAAAGCCCCCATTGCTAGCAGTCAGCTGTTACAGCAACTGTACGCAAACCCTCAACAAGATCACAAGCAAAATCTACAGCAAATTTACTATTACGAGCCTCAACAAACTGGACGCCAGGTAAAAACATATTAAATTCATTGATTGACACGAGACTAAAATGAGATACGCCCTTCGACAGACAATTTTTTTCTTAGACTGTACTGATAGTGTCATGAGTAGGTATGATAGATGCCAAGGCGGGACTTTTTTATAGGTATTTTGCGAGGGTGCCATAGCGGGACCATACCATAGCAGAACTAACCCAGTTGTTTTTCTGGCGGCCGTCAAGACGAAGCATGTGGTCAGCTCCTCGAGCGCTAAAATTAAACATTTTTACTGACTTGATACTAGGAATAATTATCTATGTAGCCAGTCAGTGATACGAGTACAACCAGATTTATTTGACAACATTAACAGTTATTAGATCACAAAGACTTTAAATTCTGAAACAGAAATTATAAAAGTATGTTGAATATTGCTATTTGAACATGAATTTTAACAAACACTTCAGGTACCACCATCTCACACGGTGATCGCTCGCCCGCACTTTGACTTCAACGGTGGAGAAGCATCAGTCGGTGCCGCTCTATCCGTCAGTGACACCGGTGCCAACGCTGCCGATACTTTCGACCAGGAGCTTCTAGCTTTACTGGGCCAGCCGCAAGTACGACCAGAATCTTCAGTCCAAGCGTATTCGCCCGCGCCTGTGCCTTCCACCACGGTCCGCAGTGTAGCACCTCAGTATCAACAGGTATAACAATAAATATTTATAAAACATGCTAGAAAGAATAATCTGTCAACTAATTTATTAGTAATAATTTTATTATCAAGTGGTAGTTTTTTCTTCCTGATTAACTAGCCTTATGTTCAGTATACACGAATACGGATACACGGTATAGGCCGCGTTTCACAAGTTGCCGGAAATTAAGTTAGCTATAAGCTGCGCAATTTCCAATCAATGCGCAGCTTTGTTTGAGCTTTAGTCAGGATTGGATATTGCACAGCTTGTAGACGGGATATTGCGCAGCTGGTAGTGTGGATATTGCGCAGCTTGTAGCTAACTTAATTTCTGCCAACTTGTCTGACACGGCCTGTACACGTACTTAATCGCTTTTGATCATGTTTAGAATCTTTGTTTTATATATTGATTAATCCTACGATCAAAATAGACTGATATATGACTAATTACCTACTTTGCTGAATTTATTAATAAGATTTCTTCATATTTATTTCAGATTGACCGATACGTACCTAAGCCAAGCAAGAAAACCTCCAAGCACCGTTCCAAGGTCCACGTGTCGTTCCCCCAACAGCAATCTACTGAAGCTCCTCAGCAGTACCTCATCGAGACCACCAACGTCCAGCAACAGCAACAATCACAGCAGCAGCAGCAGCAGTATCGCCCTACGCCGCAGCCTCAGCGACTGGCCCAGGCTCTTCGCTACGTCCCGATTGCCCAACAGCAGCAAGCACAGCCAGAGTTTGCATATGAACGTCAAGAAGGCTTAAAGATTGTACCAGCCCCAAAACTGCAGCAGCTCAGACCACAGCAAAATTACAGAACAGCTGCCCCTCAATACCAGCAACAAGAAGCTTCACCAAAACAATACAGAATCGTGGAAGTCCCGCAACAGTTGAGGCCGCAAGCTATCAGACAAGAACTGAGGCTCCCATCGTCAAACATCGAAAGACCAGTCGCTTATTTGAAGCGTTTTCCTGAACTAGAGAAGCAGCGATCTGTGAAAATCTACGACCCTGTCTCGGAAAACGCTGCGCAACAACAAGTGCAATTGTATGGTGAGCAATTTGTTCTCCGCCCCCTGTACAGAACGAATGAGCAGCAAAGGCCCCGGTATGAAGTGCCAGCTAAAAATGAACGCGTCGAGCCCACGAAGGCACCACACTCGGCTATTTACGTGAGCAAAAACTTGCCAGCTCCCAGAAAACTGAGGCCGCAACCTCAGCCAGAATACAGAGAACAGGATATCGAGCAAGTCAATATTGAGCAGCACGGACGTAACTTGGACGAGGAGAGAGCGAACCTGCCTCCTCCTAAGAACAACAAAGCTTACACCCCTGAAGAGTTTGCTGCTTTAGTGGCTGCCGGATACTCCGTCACGCCTGTTCCTGTCAGCGCATCAAACTTGGAAGGAGCGCAATCGAGGATAGAGGAATCAGTGACTCCCCAGCCCAAACGCAGACTGACACAGAGGAGACGTAACCAGTACTTGCCAGTTAGAGACGACGCGCCTTAAACATCTTGCCTGTTATTTGTAAATAGTATTAGCTCTAGTTATATTAACTAAAATAGTGATATTTAATTAATCAAATGTTTTATTTCATGTCATTTTCCTTGAAAAACAGTCTGAAAATGCATCGAGGAAATTGAATAACAAAACAAAAACCTGATTGCTGGCTACAGTGTGTAAAATAATTATTTATGTTTTCGAACTCTGCAGTCAAGTATGGGCACAATTTATTCATAGTGTAGAAAGAGCAAAATTTTTATCTCTTTTATATTCCCAGAGAAAGGCATCCATTTTAAAAACACCCTCTACAAGTAATTCAAGTAATGGATCTTTTGTGTCAATTTTAGTTATGGATTTAATACTTTATACTTATCCGTCCCACTTCCATTTAGTACAACGAGCCGATCGCTCGATGAATTCCAGTTTTATACTTTGATTAATCCTAATGGACTGAGCCCTACAAAAAATCTCCCTTCTCAGGTAGGTACATTATTTTTTTATCGAAACTGATTGAAGTGGATCAAATTATAAAGGTATTAGAGTTGTGAATAAAAAAATATTTTTCTCAATATGTAGGTATTAGACTTTTAGGTCGCATGATGGTACTTATCTAATGCGCGTGACTAAGCACTTATCTACAAATGTAAGTATGTTCGTATAATCTGGGCGGTGAGTTAGTCCTGTCGAGTTTGTCAGAGTTTTTAAACCAGCAGAAGGCCTCGATCATGGCTACTAATTTAGTGTCTATTCAACAATAGTCTAACTCTAACGTGTCTCGCAAGCTATCGACTATATGTTAAATGACTCTGACTGCTGAGTACGAGTATTCACTACATAGTATAAAACAAAGTCGCTTCCCTGTCTGTTTGTCCTTATGTATGCTTATATCGTTAAAACTACGCAACGGATTTTGATGCGTTTTTTTTAATATACCTATTACTCTACCGAGTAATACAATATGTAGGTTATGTTATGTTCATATTTAGGTTTTTATGTTTACCGCCCCGGCTTCGCACAGGTATATTATACATATAAACCTTTCTCTTGAATTACTCAATTTATTAAAAAAAACCGCATCAAAATCCGTGGCGTAGTTTTAAAGATATAATCATACATAGGGACAGACAGACAGGGAATCGACTTTGTTTTATACTATGTAGTTATACACCTGTGCGAAGCCGGGGCGAGTCGCTAGTTAATTATAATGAAAAACTTAGGTATTGTGGAGCACACTGTTTTAAATAAGAACTAAATCGGTAGTCATATACCGCCTTACCACAAAATATTTATACACACCATAAACACTGTTTAACCGTGCTATTTGTACATACTATTAACAATTGTCTAAAGTTTTCGTAAAACTTTTGTATAGGCCTATTTTTTACGTTTAAATAAAAGTGGGACCTCTGTCTCTTGGAAAGTTTAGCGTTTTGTTGTGACTAGCTTCAGACGGTGAAGAAAATGTTGCGAGGAAATCTGTGGGTCGAGGAGGTCTTCATATTATATTAACCTACAAAATAGTTTAAAGTACATAATCTCTGTCAACTTGAATTTGGCCAACGCAGTGAACTTATGACCTAATAAACATCGTCACGAGAAAACCCTAAACCCAGTAAAAGCTGAAAACAAATTAAACTATAGCGATGACTAGGGACAGCGCAATTTTAACTAAAGTATTACTTAAAAACTAATAAACTATTAACTAAACTTACATTACGTTTTTGGAAATTCAAATGCGGCATAAATAACAAAATGTTTCATGTGTTCCATGTATAAAATTGTTTTGAGATATAATTTGAATTTTTGTACACTTTTTGCAATGAATTATTAGTTGCTAAAATATATTATTTATTATTACAATGAAACTAGTTGCACTAAAAAAAACCTGCAAATAAAATAAAATAATAGACATGACCATATCAGCCACCCGTCCCATACAAACTTACTTGAGAACTATCTTCTGTCGTTACTCAGTTAAAAAAAATACTAAGCCCAACGATTTCTCAATCCATCAGATAAACTCCACTCAACTCCCCAACGTAATTTTACGTTCACCTAACATAAAACACACATATCTCACTTTTACATGAAACCTGTCATAAAAATATTAGGGGAACCATACCGCATATGGCTTGAAAAGACACGTTAACGTTTTGACGTAACAGATTCCAATTTCACGCGCAGTGAGCACGTATTTTGCTAGCGAAATGCCATCAAATGTGCCGTCATTATTTTTTGGAATGATATTTGGGAATATTTCGTGGAGATTCATGTTCACATTACGCTATGGGTAAAATAATGTTTTATGATGTTCCCATGCTATGTGTGATGTTTTGAATTAAATATGACGTAAATCTCTAGCTAGTCTACTTTTAGCACCACTGCTTTCATTAGGCACGGGATGGCCATAACTTAATATTGACTATGGGAATCAGTAGATGCCCAAACAGAACATTTCTTATCGGCTAAGCGCGGTAACTTTGGACTTAGCATTTCGTCTCTTGGTTTTGCGACGCGAGCTTAGTGAACATGATAAAGACGATTCTCAAAGTTGCTATGCTAAGTCAATAGAGGAAATGAACGGTTGGAGATGGTTGACATCACGAGGATTTTTGAATAATAATGTAGTTTCTAACAAAATCTATTGTAAAAGTGGCATATAGAAAAACTCACCAACCAACTAAAAACCAAACAGCGAAAAACGTCTTCCAACATATACGGACGTATATAGTGACTTTGTCTTGCACTATTTATGTAAAAGAAAACATTATAATAATTGTAATGATTCAACAAGCTTTTTTCACCATGTACCTGAAAGGTTAATTATTAATGTAAGTACCTTTACAAATATAATTAGCTAATTGACTTGCAACACTAGATTACTATCGCTTTCCAACCTTAATGGAAACAGTACCAAAACGGTCAAAATCTTAAATCTCGAGCACGTAGACTCGTAAGGGGCAATTAATTTGCGCGATAAAGACAAAAAAAATTAACATAAATAACGTGGGAAAGTCCAGTAAACAACGCTAAGTAATTATAAACAAACTTGTAAACAGGTGTTTTAGATAAAATAACTCATAACAAGGTAACTTTGGAGGTCGGGAAGTTTGACTTCTGAGCATGTCTGAGAAACAAAGTTTCAGATGTTACGTAAAAAGGTTTTATGTACGTATTTAAATTTGTACTGACTGTATGCTAATTAGCAACATCAAGCTGATTAAAATTTTAACGAACATGGATAAATAACGTTGGATCTACAAATAAAAGTATCGGCCCAATTAACCAACTTTTCAAAATTTAGTCATACGTACCATAACCATGACCGTTCTAGAAACCTACCAGCCCGGGTAGCACGGCAAGGGGAGAAAACCATTTTATCCACTTTTAATGTCAGATGTCATTGTCAACCCATACTTTATTTCCTCTTCGAGGGGATATAATGGTGGAAAGACTATTAGTCCCTTTGCCATGCTTCCCGTGCAGGTACCGAAAACAACATGATACGCTCTTTTATCTCTACTATA
The DNA here is from genome assembly GCA_964007245.1 of Hypomecis atomaria. Taxonomy (NCBI): domain Eukaryota; kingdom Metazoa; phylum Arthropoda; class Insecta; order Lepidoptera; family Geometridae; genus Hypomecis; species Hypomecis atomaria. The sequence continues at coordinate 10,112,527 of OZ023294.1, read as the reverse complement.
ACTCACTATCAACGTACATCAACAATAGATAGTTGTCGAGAATATTTTGTATTCATATTAGTTCAAACTGTTAAACATTTTCATTGAAATGTTCGATCAAATTGATTTACTCGTATATTTTAGGTAATATTATGACAAATCACAAAGTATTTGTTCTGTATAGTCATAAATCAATCACTCTTGTGAAATGTTTCAAGCTGAAATAAAATTGTAGAGATAATAAGCCCGATTACAGAGCCGCCAGCGTAAATTTAATAGCAACGTAAAAAGCGTTCTCTCTATCGAATGCCTAAAGTGAAAAAGAAACAAAACTATGCTATTTAGCTAATATAATTACGATGGCGCCTCTGTAATCGGGCTTATAGATCAGATAAGTTTCCTCGTTCAGCTAGCTCGTTAGGTATTAGAGCTGGAGTTAACTTTGTCTTGTAAAAACGATTACTTACACCCTGGAGATTCAAAGCAAACATTACTTACTTGGCAAACAAATCGAACTAATTCAAGAATACGGAAGAGATAATTATTTTTCGCAAAAAATGACAAAACCGCGTGAAAAAATCATAGTGTACAAAATTAGAATATTTCACTCGAATTATTCACATTATTGTTGATTTTTCAAAAACAGCTCAGCCGATTTCTGTAAAATTTATATAGGACCACATCGGGTGTATACCAAAAAAAAAAAACTAAAAAAAAAATTTTTGATTCGGTTCACAATTGGTGGAATTATCGATGAACATACACAAAAAAAATACATACAGACGAACATAGAACCTCCTCCTGTTTGAAAGTCGGTTAAAAATGAGAAAACTGATGTTTCGTACTCGTAGGAAATTGTATTTATCCCAGACATTTCACAGTTCACACATGTGTTTGAACATTCATTCATTGATTACGCAAATTCATTAAATTCATACTCTTAAAAATACCCGAATGATATTTTAAACTAATTCTAATGAAATATTCATCTAATCTTTTACTTTTATAGCAGTTTTTCTGATTTTGATCATTTCTTTGTACTTAAATGCCTACTTTTTAAAGGCAGATTTTATGACTAGGTATTTCTCTTTCAAATTCCACGTGCACCCAGATTCTTAGCGGCTTCGCGGCTTAAAGTTTTCTATTTATTTACGTAGGTACATCATCTCTTTCATGTTTATGGATTCACTTCAAAAGTTTGTGACCTAATTTGTCTTACAATACAATATACTATATAATACAATCTGTCCACATGTACCCATAATAATAACACGAGAATGTATATCTGCTTGTACATAGTTAATAAGTACCTAATGTGAGAGCTATCCTGCCTACAAACCGCTTTGCTGTTTGGCAGTACATGTATGTTATATCAAGGATAAATAAACAAAAAAAAAATATATGTAGGAATTACGGAGGGGTCCTCTACGTCATCCATATTGATTCTAGCAGGCGTGGGTATTCGGGCGAGGAGAGTGAAAAGTAGCACGTGTTTGAAGGTTAAATTCTTATTCCACAGTAATCACGTTACAAAAATATAGCAGTGGGCGTACAGTCCAATAATCGAAGGCACTAAATCAAAAGACACTCCACCAAACGCGTAGCACGTTAATTCGATGCGAACCGATCGCCGTTCCGTTAAGTAATGGCGGTCCTTTCGTGTGCGCTAGCGCTGGGTGTTGCGTCAGAGCAAACAACAGAGCAACAGTGACAATTCAACGGCAACTGACACTGACATTCATACTTCATAACATTATGATAGCTGACATTGACATTGCCACCGACTTGTTTGCTCTTTACATCGAACGCGCCGTCACGGCCAGACTGACATTCGCACGTCCTCGTGCGTATCCGTCTTCTCTCGTGTTCCCTGACCTGAAATGAGAGAAAACCGCTGGGATCACAAATTTTACTTCGCTCGTCTATCCTGACAGTTTAGGTGGGAATCGTTTAGTACACATAAGTCAGTATTCAAATTACACACACACACACACACACATACGTGGTTTCAAGCGATCAGATCAAGGTGTCCTTTCGACTAAGCTCGCCATCTCGTATGACGACCTAGACCGGACGGCTTCGAGTCCTAAACACTCTGGTAATATCTGACCTCTTGCAGATAGTATCGATGCAAGGTGTCCCTTCGACCAAGCTCGCCATCTCATATGACGACCTGGACCGGACGGCCCCGCAGCTCGAGCACAACTCCCGGCAATATTTGACCTCATGCAAATAATGCCACAGCAGGGTGTGGTCATACCCCGCCCCGCGCCTCTACCCAACGTCATCTCATATGACGCGAAGTCGCCTAACTCGTTATTGCCTAAGTGGTGGTGTTAAAATGACACATAGTGCGCTACTCACGACTCAAAATTAAATGTCTTCTTCGCGTTCCGATGCTGAGAGGGTTGCCGAGCTGGCGGTCATAGTGTGTAAACTAGCTACCGAGATCGTATCCTCATCTGATGATACCGTTTCATCCCTTTGACTCTGACCCGCCGTCTCGGCCTCCTCCTCCTCCTCCTCATCATCATCATCATTGATCAAAGAAGCAGCAACTTCTACTAAGCCATCATGACCCCTGGGCACTAAACGCAGATTTTCGTGAGCGTATTTGTAAGTCTTATTAGACCTATCGATGTTTTTCAATTCATACCTATCATTTTCTAACACGTTGGTGATTATGAATGGTCCCTTAAATTTTCTGTGCAGTTTGGTTTGGTTGCGCTCGTTATTTTTTATAAAAACATACTCGCCTTTAGAGAACGGTTTCACGACGGCTTTTCCCCGGTTGAATCGCTTTATTTCCGATGATGCCGTTTTCGCGATATTATCGGCAGCGTTTCGTCTTATCGTTTCTAAATCTAGTTGTGGTACCGGTGCAGAGTTTGGAGCTATTTTGGCCATACCTAACGATTGCGCTTTTATTCCAAACATTAGTTCAGTGGGTGTGTATCCGGTGACTCTAGACCTTGTAGTGTTCAAAGCTAACTGGACATCAAGAAGCTCGTCACGCCACGTTTTGTGAGGGTCATTTTCAATAATTGTGAGTAGACTTTTCAGGGTACGCATTACTCGCTCTACTTGGCCGTTGGCTCTACTAGAGCCTGTGGCAATGAAGTGGAGTTCTATGGAGTGATCGCGACAGAATTCTCTGAACTCGGCACTTGCGTAGCATCGGCCTTGATCAGCTATAATGCGCTTAGGGGCGCCAAAAAGACACACAGCCTTTTTTAAGGCCTTTACAGCACTTGCCGCATCAAGAGAAGGAGTGTATTCAAGGAGGACATATTTGGTAAATGAGTCGATGATTACTGAGGCGTAATCTTTCTGATCACTTTTGCCGCTGAGTTTACCAGTGATGTCAATGTGAATAGTGTGCCAAGGAATGGGGACCTTCGGAATTGGGTGAAGCCTGACTTGAGTGGCACCAGATGGGCCTTTTGACGCTTTGCATACTATGCATGAATCTACGAATTTGCGGACGGATCTCGACATTTGTGGGAACCTATACTGTTCGTAGAGTTTGTCTAACGTCTTATCGGCACCTAAGTGCTTGATCTCAGTGTGGATATGATTGATTAGGGACCATGTGAGAGAGCGAGGTACAACTGGGAGCCAAAAGCTACTCTTGTTTCGTTCGATTTTTCTGTAGAGCAACCCTTTGCGGACATCATAAGTGGAGGATATTGCTTCAGGGAGTAAATCATAACAGTGATGTTATGATGCTTTTCGACTAAGTCTTGGATTTCGCTATCTCTTTTTTGTTCAACTGTCAACCAGCCCTCGTGAAGTTCTACAAATTTTACGGGTTTTATTTTTGCAGACGCTCCAGCATCTGGAAATTCGGGCGGACAATCGGGTAGCGGGTTCCTAGACAAAAAGTCAGCATGCCCCATGCTGCTTCCCTGTTTGTGCACGATATCAAAATCGTAGGCTTGGAGAAAAGCCCACCATCGGTGGACGCGAGGAGTGAGATCGGTTTTAGACTTGGACGCTTTGAGGGAATTACAGTCTGTGAAGACAGTGAAGTGCTGCCCGTACAGGTAATGCCTAAAGTGCTCTACCGCTCGAACGACCGCTAAGGTCTCCAACTCGTACGAGTGATAGCGGGATTCCGCATCGGTAGTTCGGCGGCTGAAGTAGGATATCACGCGAGGTAGATTGTCTTGTCTTTGGATTAGTATCGCGCCATACCCTTCTGAGCTCGCGTCAGTGTGAAGTTCCACTGGTAATTTTGGGTCAAAAATTGTTAAGACCGGTTCAGATGTCAATATTTGAACGATCTTTTTGTGAATTTCGCTGTGCGCATTCGTCCACGTTATCGCCCCCTTGGTCTTTGTCAAAGGGTACAGTGGGCCCACTAGGTGAGTGTAGTTTGGGATGAAGCGCCGGAAGTAAGACGCTAGACCTAAAAACTGACGAACTTGACTTGCAGTTTGTGGTGTGGGTGCATCTACCAAGGCTCGGATCTTCCTAGGGTTTGGGGTGACATTTCCTGATTTTACTACGTACCCCAGATAGTCTACTTCATTTTTCATGAATTTGCATTTCCGGACATTCAGTGAAAAACCTGCTTCTGATAATGCTTTCAGTGTAAGATCTAAACGTTCCAGGCCTTGTGTGACGTCATTGGAATAGCAAAGTACGTCGTCCATATAGGCTAGTGCTATATTATCCTTGAGAGGACCTAGGGCTTTGTTAATGCACCTCTGATAGACAGAAGCCGCATTTCGTAGCCCAAAAGGCATCGCTAAAAATTCATACTGACCCTCGGGGGTCACAAACGCCGTGCGAGCTACGCTGTCGCCCACTGGATCGATTAAAATTTGATGATAGCCCGATGCCATGTCTAAAGACGAGAAAAAGCACGCGCCATGAAGCCTATCTATCTGTTCTTCAATTATTGGCAGAGGGTAGTGCTCCGGACGAGTGTTCGAATTCAGTTCGCGGTAGTCAACGCACATCCTATCTGAGTCGTCCTTCTTTTTCACGAGAAGTATCGGGCTGGCAAACGCTGACGTGCTTTCACGGATAACACCAGCTTCGAGGAGATCCTTTATTTTATTTCTAACTACCTCTTTTACCGCAGGGGACAACCTATAAGGACGTCGTTGAACAGTCTTACTCGGGTCAATAGGTTCTAATCGCATATGACCGGTTGTGACACGTCGCGTAGGTATACCGTCAGTGAAGAAGTCACTATATTTACGCAAAATTTCGATTAGAGCTAACCTATGTTCGCCTTGCAGATCAGTGTCGATGCTATCAAAATCTATTGCGCTCGATTTTTCTACAATATCGACTTCCTTACGCAATACGAACCGAGTTTGATCGCTATTTATTTCAACGGTAATGCCTTTGCCTAAAATATCCCGGCCTATAATTATCTGTTCGCCTATAGCTGTATCGGGGACCACGTGGAACAACACATCAAACGAGATACCCTGGATATTGACGATACTAGAAATTTGGGAGCTGCACTCTACTACATTGTCTTCGCCTATACCAGTAAGATAAACCAAATCGTCACGTGTAGTGCCTGGAAGTCTGGCAGCTGAGCTACTATTTACTAACGAGCAAGCGGATCCACTGTCAAAAAGGAAGGAAACGAGCTCACCGGAGGATGTAGTCAAGGTGCCAGTCGCTGGTCTCCGCTCGCACAGGTGGACTTCTTTGATCGCTGGCCGCTCGCTGCCCACCGCCCCCTTGCGGTCTGGACACGTTGACGCCACATGGCCTTGCTGACCGCACACGAAGCAGACGACGGGCCGCGAAAAGCTTCGCGGCGCTGGGGAAAGCTCGGGAGCCTTCGATGTTGCAGGTTTAGTGACGGGTTCTTCTCGACGTCTGCGGCAGTCCACCGCACGATGGCCCAGTAGACCACACCGATGACAAGTTCCCAGGAAACGTAGCTCATTTGGACGAATCTTCTTAGGCTCGACGTCGTTGGTGTCTGGGGTTTCATGTCTCCGCTTCAAGGAAATGCCTTTCAGGATTCGACACAGTTGGGCCCGGGTGGTGATGTTACAGGTCTGCAATTCGCGACGTATGATGACATCCTTTTGACACAACACTGAAGATACGAAGCCGACCATGATATCTTCCGGCATCTCAGTGCGTGGGATTTGCTCTATCATGCCCCAGAGGCGTACCGCGGCTTCACTTGCTGTTTCTTTAACGCCCACTTGAAATCTCAGTATATCGTCGAAATAGTCTTGCGGCAGCATCGGTTTTCCAAATTTCGCTAGAAGTAACTCTTTTATGTGCGGCCATGTTAGCTGTTGAGCGTGCAATTTGGTTAAGCACATTGCCGCGCGGCCTCGCAAGGCGTGTGTGAGGGCTAGTAAAAGTTCTGCGCCCTCTAATTTCCTGCTGCTTACGACGATTTCGGTTATCCTGCACCAACCTTCTATATCTGCGTCAGTTTCATCTGGATCAAAGCGAATCAGCTGCGTCGTCGTGTTACTCGATGCTCGAGGGGGATGCGGTGTCTCCAGGAGCCGCGATAGCAAAGCTTCCATGTTGCGTAGCAAACCGTGTGATCCTTCAGGATTTTCGTTTCTTTCTCCTGGTGCTGGCCCTCCGCATCCCACTTCTGATGTAGGAATTACGGAGGGGTCCTCTACGTCATCCATATTGATTCTAGCAGGCGTGGGTATTCGGGCGAGGAGAGTGAAAAGTAGCACGTGTTTGAAGGTTAAATTCTTATTCCACAGTAATCACGTTACAAAAATATAGCAGTGGGCGTACAGTCCAATAATCGAAGGCACTAAATCAAAAGACACTCCACCAAACGCGTAGCACGTTAATTCGATGCGAACCGATCGCCGTTCCGTTAAGTAATGGCGGTCCTTTCGTGTGCGCTAGCGCTGGGTGTTGCGTCAGAGCAAACAACCGCACAACAGTGACAATTCAACGGCAACTGACACTGACATTCATACTTCATAACATTATGATAGCTGACATTGACATTGCCACCGACTTGTTTGCTCTTTACATCGAACGCGCCGTCATATATATAAATACATTCGATAACCGAAAAACATAGCCAAAATAATAAGTCAATTTATAAATTTTGAAGCTGAATTTTCAACAATTTTCTCTAGTTAAATTTTAGCAAAACATTTAAAACTGGATACGGGGAAATTTAATTGGAAATGAAGTTTGTTAAGCAATCCCTAAAATTCGAGTTGCTCAAACTTATTTTAGGCTTATCGGGAACGACTAAAATTAAACTTCATTTGAGAAATTTATACCTATTCCTATACCTAACACTATGCCTAATTGCCTAGCTAGATAAATTTTAAAATAAGAGCATGTAATATGATAATGTACATCATTATTTTTAACTGTATAGGTAGGTAAGTTAATATAGAGGTAAAATCGATTGAATGTTAATTTAAAAAAAAAATATTTTGAATGTTGATCATCTGTATTGAGTTTCCAAATTTATTCAGTAAGTTTGAAGAAGTAAATAAAACTCATTATTTTCTGGAATACATTAAATCTCAAATGAAATTTATAATAAACGCCGAAACTGGAATATTTTTATTAAACATAAACATAAACATTTTTTATTATCCATTTAACACATGAGCAGAACATTGTTACAATAATCATTTTAACAAAACAGGTAATGTTAATCTATTTCAATGTAAATTTTATGCACCCTGGATTTCGCACTAGGCTAGCCTGTGTCGCGAAATCCAGTGTCTTTCGTTTTTGTGAATTTAGGTTTGTACTTTGGATAGATGTGATTGTTACATATACAGTAGGTACACATATATAATACTTACATAGAAAACAAGGAAATTAACACCGAACAACCGGTGGCAGCTGGCATGTATAATATAGGTATGTAGTGAATGTTGTATTGTGTGTGTTTGTGTGTGTGTGTGTGTGTGTGTGTAAGTGACGTATCTGCGTAGCGTCAGCCTCATGAGAGTTGGGCTCGCAAATACATCACCGTTAGTATTTGTGTGGGTGTGTGAGATTCTATAGTGTGAGCGAGATCGTGTTCTTGTTTGCTTTTATTGAAACTCTTCTTTTAGCATCACCTTCACAATTATGCACAAATCTGACGCGTTTGGATTATTAGGTATTGGAAAACCTGCAAACCTAAAACAAATCGTATTTGTTACCTATAGCGTGAATGAAACCGAACGTTAGCTACAAACTACGGATAAACCAATTCTCGTGAGCTTCAGTCAGGATTGGGTTATCCTCAGCTTGTAGTTAACATCACAGTCGCTAAGAAGTTTGATTCGGCCTTTATTTTTTTTAGGACAAGTGCCTTTATTAACTAATAATACAAGACTTACGTAATCTAAAACTACATAACAAGCAATTGGATCATCCACAGGTCCTTGAAGGTCTAAAGATAATCCAAATGCTCAAGCCCACTGGCAGCGTGCTCAGCATGCTGGCAGCATTGCCTCGCTGAATGGCAATGCTTACCTATACGTTGAGCCAAATAACACCATAATAACACCACCATTTTGGTCACGAAATCATTGATCTTATCTATCAAACATAGTATATAGAGGTAACCTATCCACATAACCTGCATACGTCCGTTGGATAAATTAGATAGCGTGTGTGAATCCACCAACCCGCACTGGGCCAGCGTGGTGGAAATGGCCCAATCACCCTTCGTGGGTAGGCCTACGTCCTGTAGTGGACTATTAAAAAGGCTGGTAAGTACAGTACCTTTCCACGTACCGAATAGTTAATAATCGGCCAAGTACGAGTCGGACTCGCTCACGGAGGGATACGTACTGTATGGGAGCCCCCCTTAAATATTTATTTTATTATTTATAATTGAAGGGAATATAAAACTCAATGTTCTCTGAAAATTTCAAGCATCTACCTGGTACCATTATTAATCCTTACTAATATTATAAATCCGAAAAGTTTGTTGGTTTGTTGGTTTGTTACTCTATCACGCGCCAACGGAGCAACGGATTGACTTGATTTTTGGCATGGATATAGTATAAAAGGCGGAAGGAGCTTTAGGATACTTTTTATCCCGAAAAATTTCATAGTTCCTGTAGGACAGGACAAAAACCCCCGAAAGCGAAACTGTCGCCACTATCACAAAGACGCTAAGTGATTAATTCCTCTATGACGCTAATATGGACTAACGAAACGTCACAGCCAAACGTAATTAGATGACAGGTGACATTGTCTGCAGACTTTTATAAATCACAAGTAGCGTGGCAAGACGACAAATTGTTTTTCTACCATTATATCCCCTTGAAGAGGAAATAAAGTATGGATTGAAAATGACAACTGACATTAAAATTGGATAAAATGTTATTTTCCCTCTGCATGCTACATGTTACTATGACGTTTAATACCAGGCCGTCATTTTGTCTGACATTAAAAATATTTTTAAATATTCTATCATTAGAGGTTCAACATGTTTTTTTATTCTACCTTTATGGTACAGAATTATCATACTTTAATATTGTCAATCCGAAAAGTTTGTTGGTTTGTTCCTCTTTGACGCAGCAACGGAGCAAAAGATTGACCTGATTTTTGGTATGGATACCTATGGTTTAATAGACAGAAAGTGATAATAGGATACTTTTTATATCTCGACAAAATTCGTGATTCCCATGGGATAGGACAATAACTGTTTCTCAGCAATGGAGCAACGGATCGACTTGATATTTGGGGTGGGCATAGTTTGGAAGACGGAAAGTGACATGGGATACTTTCCATCCCGAAAAAATTGTGGTTCCCGTAGGACTTAACAATATTTTTTTCTCAGCAACGGAGCAACTTGCCCTGGCTTATTGCATGAATATAGTTTGAAAGACGAAAAGTGACATAGGCCACTTTTTATTGCAAAAACTTTAACAGTTCCCGTAGTATAGGATAATAATCGGCCAAGTGCGAGTCGGACTCGCGCACGAAGGGTTCCGTGCCGTATGGGAGCCCCATTCCTCTTGCCGTTATTAACAGCGAGCAAAAAAACTCCTAAAAATCACGTTTGTTGTATGGGAGCCCCCCTTAAATATTTATTTTATTCTATTTTTAGTATTTGTTGTTATAGCGGCAACAGAAATCATCTGTGAAAATTTCAGCTGCCTAGCTATCACGGTTCATGAGATACAGCCCGGTGACAGACAGACAGACGGACATCGAAATCTTAGTAATAGGGTCCCGTTTTTACCCTTTGGGTACGGAACCCTAAAAACTAAGTGAGCGGGCTGCGGTAGCAGCATGGTAGCAGCCGTCTAAGCGCCAGAAATAACCTGTCATGGCAAGTTTAGGACGTTCCTACATTTTTCGCACTCCTTCGCGGCACTCAACAGCGCTAGCCCAGACTCGGGCTCCATAACGGAGCTTGCGCTCTCGCCATAATGACGGAGTGTTTCGGAGCGCAAGTCACATCGTCATCCACCACTCGGGACTAACCAGTACTGAACGTCAGACAGCATTCCAACGCCCTGGTCCCAGTGCAGCGGGTCAGTCATAGTAGCCCAGCGCCTGCCTCTTCAACTGCAGAGGGCAGTGAGAACGGCCATCGCGATACCGACACCTCTCTTCCCCTGCAGCCCCACTGCGTCAGCCAACACGTTGACGGCCTAGCGGAAGGTAGGGTAGGTGGCGGCACCCACACCACCTGTTCCATTTATCCCACCGCGGCCCCTTATCCTCGGCTGTCATATCAGAGTCCAGGAAGCATCCTTGCTTTATGAAACTAAGACAGGTTATTCCCAGCAAGTAACTGGAGATAGAGAGACAGAAAAGAAGCCACAACCAGTGCAGCAGGAGGAGCTGGATTTCATATGCCTGGCAGACGGAGCAGCACTAGAGCAAAATCTTAACCGAGAAATTAACATATTTACAGACGGCAGCAAAATTAAAGGGAAAGTTGGGGCGGCATTATCCATTTGGGATGATGCCGCTGAGATCAGTACCCGCAAGCTGAAATTGGCCGAAAGGTGCTCCGAGTACCAGGCCGAGTTATTGGCACTTCTTGAGGCTACCGAAAAAGCAAAAATCTTTTGTGACTCCAGGTCTGCACTGGAAACGGTAGTTGGCGTATCTTCCCTCCATCCCTTAGCAGTAAATTCAAAGCTTACATAAAGTTACCACACGCACAAAATAAAATAGTGAAACTTTATTGGATTAAAGCGCACGCGGAGATGGAGGGAAATGAGAGAGCGCACCAGCTAGCAAAGGAAGCAGCACTGCACTCGAAGTGCAGACCTATTTACGATAACTGCCCCGTTTCATTCGTCAAGCGAGAAATCCGAAAGGACTCTCTTGACGAGTGGAACCGGCGGTATCAGGATAGACACACAGCGGCGGTAACCAAAACATATTTTCCGGATGCAAGGGCGGCATACAAGATCGTAAGAGAAATAGCACCAGTGGGAATCATAACTCAAGTACTTATGGTGAGTTTTAACAATACTTACATCGATTTAAGTTGAGGGAAAGCCCATCGTGCATCTGTGAACCCACAAAAGAGGAGACTCCACTGCACATAATCTTGGAATGTCCAGTTTATGGAAAGCAGAGATTTGATTTAGAACAAAAAATTGGAATTAATCTAACACGTAAAAACCCTAGAAACCATTTTATCGAATTTTTGCACAAATATTTGTAAAAAAGCTATAATTAGGAACAAGTAGGTATAAACTTTGCTGTACCATTGTAATGTTTATTATAACTGCAAACAGCCAAAAACATTGAAATATAGGTATAGTTTTTATTCATTTGTTATTAAGACCCCTGATCATGCCAGGGATATTTCGCGATATAATAAAAAAAAAACCTCGGATGCAGCGTCGCAGGGTGGGGGGGTTGTTTATACACTCCAACCGTAACTTAACCAACAAAAGCATTCCTCTAAGTTATTTTGATGTTTGTCGGTTAGGTTAGGTTTCGCAGCCGACATAAACATAAACATAAGCCAAAATCAAAATATAACGCGGGCGAAGCCGCGGGTAAAAGCTAGTAATAATATAGAGCGAAAAACGTCTAAAAATTCATGTTTGTTGTATGGGAGCCCTTAAATATTTATTTTATTTTGTTTTTAGTATTTGTTTTTATAGCGGCAACCGAAATACATCATCTGTGAAAATTTCAGCTGCCTAGCTATCATGGTTCATGAGATACAGCCCGGTGACAGACGGCCAGACAGACAGACGGACAGACGGACATCGAAGTCTTAGTAATAGTAATAGTCCCGTTTTTCCCTTTGGGTACGGAACCCTAAAAACAACTTACGAATTTCCGTCTTACGATACGACCATATAGAGCGAGGTATACGAGCGTGTCAATTACAATTATGTAGGGAAATTTGGTTTACCCTGAAACCGGTAAACAACATTGCCAGGCGATATCTATATAAGACTTTATACTATAAGCATAACACTAATTCTCTGGTCCTCTAGAGGCCATAATGAAAATCGTAGTTAAGGTTCCCGACAGTTATAGCTCTCTACCGCATGCCGACTTACCGCCGCCGTCGATTAAACGCTTTGCTGGCTCACTGGGAATTGGAATCGGTTTGCTTTTCTACCCAATTAGTGGTAGATATATAGGTATAATTACGTAGTTTTTAGGGTTCCGTACCCAAAGGGTAAAAACGGAATTACTAAGACTCCGCTGTCCGTCTGTCCGTTTGTCTGTATCCAGGCTGTATCGCATGAACCGTTATAGCTAGAAAGCTGAAATTTTCACAGATGATGTATTTCTTTTGCCGCTATAACAACAAATACAAAAAATAGAATAAAATTAATAATTAACGGGGGCTCTTATACAACAAACCTGATTTTTTTGCCGTTTTTCGCTCTATACTCGTATTAATTATGGTAACAGGTAGATGCTTGAATTTTTCACAGAATATAAAGTTGTATATTCACTTCAAAAATGAATAATAAAATATCCATCCAACCATACAGTACGGAACTCTCCGTGCGCAAGTTCGACTCGCACTTGGCCGATTATTAAATGGCGCGCGAATGAGAGGAAATCTCGTTTTGAGCTCGTTGGATGTCATTCAAGCATGTTTACGTTTTAACCACAAATACACATGGCATTGCATGGATTTGCTTTTGCGTTTGTAATTATAAACATCCGTTAAAGGTATACAAGTAAATGCTAGTTATTTGCTCCCTTACCGAAATAAATTTGTAGAAAAACTGTTGTGTGGTAAATTCAAATTATTTTCGTGTAGAAGGTTTTTATTTTAGACAGGTCGCAGACTGAATGACTTATCTATGTCAATATTATAAAGAGGAAAAAATGTATTGTTTGTTTGCATCGAATAGGCTCCGAAACTACTGAACTGATTTGAACAAAAAATTCCCTGTTGGAAAGCTACTCTATCCCCAATGAACATCGACTATATTATATTTTCAAAAAAAAATTAGGGATCCTTACTATTTGTCTGCTTTAGCCAATCGTACCCGGACGAAGCCGGGACGGGCAGCTAGTAAGTGAATAATCAGATAGACAATTATCAACTATAAAAATATGACAATAAGTAGAGTCTGGCCAACGAAAGCTGTCCAAGAAAAAAGGCGGGAATTTAAAAAAATCAAGAGCTGTTAGCTTGTTTTCTAGTACCGCTCAGCTGATCTCCATGAAATTTAGCATGCACGTAGTTCTATAAACTACGCTATAAGCTAACAGCTCTTGATTTTTTCAAATTCCCGCCTTTTTTCTTGGACAGCTTTCGTTGGCCAGACTCTAGGTACTAAACTAATCGCCATGTGCACAAAGCATTAAAAAATCACAAAAAAATATATAGATTACCATATTTACCATATTTTAGACAAATTGTGTATCCCGAATAATGTCTAAATTTCAAACATTTTGTATTCTAGCAGCATTGAGGCATAAATCAGTATGTTGTCAAAAGAATTTTGTGATGCTATTTTTCTTTCCACTGAGCATAAAACTAACAAAGTATGCCAGGAGCCAGGAAACTGTCTTTGGGACACAAAGAAAAATAAACGGCTAGAATAACTTACGGTCTCTGGGTATTTGGAAATCGGGACCGTATTTTACTTAGCAAGCGACAAGACGGATCTATCGGATAGACGGTTAGGTTGGTTTTTCTAAGGGACTAAAAAGATGTGGATGACTGTTTACCTGCTATGTAATATCGCACATATATCTAGGGCTTCTTCTTGCTATTTACTAAGGCAAAATAAGGTCACAGTACTCATAATTTTTTCTATGGTAGGTACGAAAACAAAAATTGAATTTAATTAACTTTTCATAGAACAGTTAATTATATTTTACGAAATTTCAGGTTGGGCTGATAGAAAAAGTTACGTAAAATGAGTACATACACTCAGTTTTTACGAGCTTTTATTTAGTTTCACCTGTCCCGTTGTCTGTCTGTTGGTCTGTAATCAAATCTTGCAAGTTACATTTGATCCACTTCCCGGTTACCGATTGAGCTGAAATTTTGCATACATGTGTAAATCGCGTGACAATGAAATATTATGATGACATGGTGCAGATCTGATGATGAAACTGGATGGTGGCCAAAGGAACTTAGCAATGAAACGACACAATCTCATCGAGTTGGGTTCATTTTAATGGTCTTGGCAAGTAGTTTGTCTTACAATGGTAACCAGAGTCTAATGATGGAGCTGGAAGGTTTTCATAGGTACTCTGTAATGAAACGACCCTATCGAGTTTCGGCTCGTTTGATTCGTCTTGGCGAGTACTTGTGTAACTTAGTAAGTAGGTATGTGGCAAATGTCAGTAAGTTCCATGTCTTAGTAATTAAGTACTCATATTTAAAGGCACGGCAGTCGTTGCCCACCATCACGGATGGCCTCACTGAAAACTCGAATGTTTTGATTCCTTTAGTAGACTGTTTAGGGTTTACCCTATAAAGTATCTTTCTTGGATACTTAGATATATTTGGCATCAAATCTCAATCACAAGACTTGCTTAATGTTTAATATGAACACAACTTTGTAAAGTATAGAACATAGACTTAGAGCATAATGGACGATACGAAATGTTCAATCGGCAAAGTTCCTTTAAAATATGGGATCAGAAGTTGATCCCAGTAAATGGCTCAGCACTCCCAATGTATCAAGAGGGAAGGGCCAAAAAGGTCCGGATATGGATAGCTACGCCATTAAGGGTCTAGTGACCGCAGATTGTTAGGGTCAGGGACAAGGGACACGAGCATAAGGTCGTAGCTAATCAGACCAGGTAAATCGATACAATTATCACGAATATTATAAATGCTAAATGTGCCATGTAGGTAAGTACGAGTACCTATACTACAGTGTAGCAGTTAAGCAAATAAGTTGAATTAACCTTGCAATTTTTTTTTTTTATTTAATCTCTATCCTCTCCATCTTCAGGTAGTCTGAAAGAGATCACTGATAGCGTTAAGGTCGCCGGTTGTTCCGTTAATTTTATTTTTTTGTCCCCCGTAATTATTTCAATATTTGTTGGTGTGCAAAATAAAGCGTCTATATCGACTACGGAAATATGAATTAATGTAAGGGACATTTTGGTGATTTTGAGTTATAAACATCGTTGGATTCAGAATTCCGAGCTCTATCGAATGGTATATATAACTTTTTAATATCTTGAAAAAAATGTCGCTTACCACAAAAAAAAGTGAGCAAAAATATCAAAAATAAGGGGTAAAAAGTACGTTAACAGACATAAAAAATGCAATATGCCTCATACGTTAAGTTTATCATCCTATTAACCAATTGATTTCCCTTACGCTATTACAAGTTACGTTTTTCAAGTCCGATGTGCCTCTTACATCAATTTACAAAAATATACACTGGCCCTTACGCAGACAAACAAATATTAATTGAAAATCAAACAAACTTAAACAGGCAGAGGTTTTTATAGGAAAGTGGTTTGATTACAGATTTATAATTTTTGCAGCCTCTACGGGACATGTCCTATAATAGTTGGCCTCTTACATTAACATTCGACTACGAAAATATGAATTAATGTAAGGGACAAAAGGCCATTTTTCAGGAGAGCCAAAAAACGATCGCAATTTTTTTTATTTCTTTACATCTTTTTTGTTTCTTGTCTGATTTAAATGACTTCTAGGGCGAAATTGCATAAAATGTTGAACTGTTTATGTTAAATATATCATTATTTGAAATATCCCTGTAGTTTAGGAATTGACATGTCCCTTACATTATTTTTTTCTGTTAAAATGACCGAAATTTTTAAAAAAAGTTAAGGTAACGTACATCTCATAATCAAATACGAGGTAAAATTGCAGTGAAGGACATCGCTTCAATAGGTTTTTTTAAATAAATAGCCCCAAAAGTTCATCATAATCATTTATTTTCAATGTAATTATATTTAAAAATGTGTCACTGACGCTAAGTTAAAAAAAAAACAACATAAACAACTTCTTATGTAATTAAAAGTCTTAAGCCATACTTTTATGTAAGTAATTTCACAATAAAATGCGTTAGAAAACTTTTTAAATAATGAAAAACTAACGTTCATTATCATAAAAAGACCGTGTAGGAACTTTTATATTCAGTCTTCCATAACATAACAATAAAAGCTTCCAAAAAAAAGTTAAACTACGTATAAATCTTTGTAAATTAAACAAAATCATAATATAGTTCTGAACCATGTAACAAGAATAGTAGGTACTTATAAAAATTAAATTGGATTCTTTTATGGTAACAGTTGTTTTAATTATTTGTGGAACTATGATTAAGCTTGTATGATGTATAGATATGTATTGGAAATAAATGGCTTATTCTTATTTTTATTATTATTATTATAATTTAATCATGAAAGCATTGCTACAGAAATGTTGACTAAGATTTTCTCATTGTTTTGATACTCGTATTTATGTTAATTCTGGTAAACATTATTAACAAGTTATTATCACAGTTAAGATAATTCTATGACTTTCATTGGACAATACGAGGAAAGTCTTGAAAACATATAGCCAATTTGTAACTGTCACTTAAAAGCGTTTGAATCCGGTTTTTCACGTCTTTCCTTTTGTTGTAAAATAAAAGAAACTTACTGGATAAGATTCATCTTACAAATAATTTACTTGCTAAAATCGAGGTTTTTGTCTTGTTATTTTTTAATAGCTTGTTATAGGTAAACCATGGATATTTAGGTGCACCACCGAGTTTTTCATTCATTAAATGATTATTCATTCATTTGAGGTTAATCCTAAAATTTACTGTGCGTCTTCATCTTCTTCGTCTGTTTCCAATGAAGTGTCTAAAACTGCACCATCATGCGGAAGATTTAGGTAATCCGCGTGAAATCTTCTGGGAATGTTGTTTTTATTATTTATTAAAAGTTGTTTTTATTAGTTATTATACGTAAATACATAAGTTAATATCATCTTGTAAATTTAATATGACAACACAAGGAAAGTCTTGACAAATCATATTATACCTATACAAGCCTAGTACGTTGCAGTCATTTTTAGTGAATTGAAATAATGATCATGCATGCCTTTCCTTGTTTTGTCAAACGAATAGGATAAACTTAGGTAATCATAGTTCCTCAAATAATTAAAACAACTGTTGGCATAAAAGAAACCAATTTGATTTTCATGAGTACTATTCTTGTTACATGGTTCAGAACTATATTATGATTTTGTTTAATTTACAAAGATTTATACGTAGTTTAACTTATTTTGGAAGCTTTTATTGTTATATTATGGAAGACTGAATATAAAAGTTCCTACACGGTCTTTTTATGATAACGAACGTTAGTTTTTTATTATTTAAAAAGTTTTCTTACGCATTTTATTGTGATATTAAGTACTTACTTAAAAGTATTGCTTAAGACTTTTAATTACATAAGAAGTTGTTTGTTTGAATGTTGTTTTTTTTTTAACTTAGCGTCAGTGACACATTTTTAAATATAATTACATTGAAAATAAATGATTATGATGAACTTTTGGGGCTATTTATTTAAAAAAACCTATTGAAGCGATGTCCTTCACTGCAATTTTACCTCGTATTTGATTATGAGATGTACGTTACCTTAACTTTTTTTTAAAATTTCGGTCATTTTAACAGAAAAAAATAATGTAAGGGACATGTCAATTCCTAAACTACAGGGATATTTCAAATAATGATATCTTTAACATAAACAGTTCAAAATTTTATGCAATTTCGCCCTAGAAGTCATTTAAATCAGACAAGAAACAAAAAAGATATAAAGAAATAAAAAAAATTGCGATCGTTTTTTGGCTCTCCTGAAAAATCGCCTTTTGTCCCTTACATTAATTCATATTTCCGTAGTCGATATTTATCTATCTAAGAACTTACCTAGCTACTTGCAAAAAGTTGATCACGGATTTTTTGCGCACTTCATATTATTATGTACTTACTACCTACCTTGGAAAAATATTATGCATCACAATATATTAACAAAACTCCAATAGCGTAACCCGCGTAATAAAGCTTTAGTTATTCTAGTAATGTTGACTCAAGGTTTAAACTGAGCACTAAACAAATTTCGAACGCCTAACTACAACCTCAGAGCAACGTGCAGCTGGTAAAAAACACGAGTGTGTATAGTTTACCACATTTTCCAACGCATTATTGGCATGAAACAACGTTACATTATTAAAAGTAAATTGACGGGGAGTGGCGGACAGCGTAATAGAATCAATATCCCGACATTCCCGACACTGGAGGCTGGTAGAATTGCATTATGTCAAAGTTAATAGTTAATAGGAAATTGTGTTTGTCCTTAATTTTAATTATAATTTGCTACCATGGCATCAAAAAGTGTGTAAGGCAGGCGGGAAGTTTGGCAGATGGTGCTGCAATGTTCTCTAATATACACCACCACCGCTTAGCCATGCCGAAGGCCTTCAGGTGGGTTAAAAACTCTGAGACCAGGGCTACTTACTTACTTACCACGCACTGGTGAGCACAGTCTACGCCAGTCAGTTGCTTACAGTGGGTCTACCAGTCTGTGCTACATAGAATAGGATTCTCTCTTATATATAGCATAGCTTATAGTAAGGACCAAAGACCTGGCTTTTTACTAGAGACTAAGGTTGACTAGAGTTGCTATCATTATTGTTAAAAAAAACCTACAAAGCTATAGAAATAATCTGGGTGCAGACTGAATGCCGCTTCCAACCTATCTTTTTCGTAACCTATAGGGGAGGCCTATATCCTGCAGTGGACATCGTTGAAGGATGAATCAGAATTGGGCACGTTGTTTAGAAGCCGCTTCTTATAGATCTTATATCAAATCTACCGGAGAGGTATGCTCATAAATAGTAATAATAAATAGCCCAAAGTGCTATGGAGAGGGCTATGCTCGGCATCTCTCGGCGAGATCGAATGAGGAGATCCGCAGACGAACCAAAGTTACCGACATAGCCCAGCGAATTAGCAAATTAAAGTGGCAGTGGGCCGGGCACAGTTCGTAGAACGGATGGCCGATAGGGCAGTGAAGTTCTCGAATGGAGACCACGGGCCAGCAAGCGCAGCGAAGGACTAGGTGAACTGACGATATAATAAAGATCGCAGGAACGCGCTGGATTCAGGCCGCTTCCAACCGGCCTTATTGGAAATCCATACTTAGGGGAGGCCTATGCCCAGCAGTGGACGTCTTACGGCTGATGGATGGATGGATGACTCATAAATGCCTAGTAGTAGAGCTCTACAGCTGAGACGACAAAGGTGATGATGATAAACTATCTGTCAGAAAAACTAATTTCAAATTTTTGCTGAAAAAATAAGGCTTAATCTTGCATGACAAGACTTGACCTAGAACCTCATAATTTATCGTTCGAAAAGGATCCGTTCCAATTTCCTTTTTTCAGGCTGCGATTTCTAATAATTACTCGGAAGGGAAACCTTTCGCTTACAAGGGCGATTCTCGAGTTAGGGATCGAAGATTGACCCAAAAAAATCTTGTGATGTTTTTATCTCGCGTAATGGGAATATGCATGATGACTAAAGAAATATAATTATTTCGTCAGATAGACTATCAAAATATTAGACACGTAACTTTTCTTTTATCAATTAAACAAAAATTGATGAAGATGTCACAAGGGCCATAAAAATGGATAGACTTCTGTGAGAAAGATGACGTCACGACCTCCACTCCCAAACTGTGGCAAGATTTATCTTTGTCATTTGTTGTTTGATTGACAAAAGAATTAATATATGTCTAATATTTTTTTTTGATAATCTAACTCACGGACTAATTTATAATTATGATTTTTTTAACCAGGCATCCAGGCCTATTATATTGTATTGTACTGTATAAACATAAAAATAATGGGTGTTTCTTAAGGTTTTATATAGGTACTTTTGACAGATATTAGGCCCAATTATAAAGGCGCCATCGTAAAGGATAATAGCAAAGTAAAATAGTGTTCTCTATCAAATGAATATAGTGAAAAAGAAACAGGGCTACTCTAAACTGCTATTATAATTACGAAGGCGCCTCTAAGATTGGGCATACTACTTAATTGTATTATATTTAATCTGTTTATAGCTCTCAACCTAAGCCAGGTTCTGACTTCTGACCGACCAATTAGGTTTTTTGACTGACGAATAGCAATAGGTACTAAATCTATAAATCTGTCTATTTATCATACCATTGTAACGATCCTGGTCGCGAAACCAAATTGTAACAAACCTATCCTAGTCACGGACGCCGAAATGTAACAAGCCTAGCCTAACCTGCCTAATTAACCTCATTTATAAACCTAAGAAGAGTCGAATTTTAAGAACCCTGTCTAAAATAAAATGTCAGAGAAAATGATTATAGAACCTTGATTTGCTTTCAATGAATCCTAGCTTTATGTCAAACTAGCTATGCATCCTGATTCCACTTGATTGTCAACAAATTATAAGTTGAACCTCATGAAAGAAATATCCTAAAATATTAAGAATACATTAAATATTGATACAGATATTCAATAAGATCACAGTTTATTAATTGTATTGATAAATAATAAGAAATGTGAATTCTAAAATGTGAACCTCTCAGGTTCAAATTCTAATACTTACTCCTAGCGCCATCTGCTTCCGGATCTCTTGAGCCTACATTTTGATACAAGTATTCTGCAGTGAAATTCCTATCATAATTATCTAATCTATGTACCTATTTATACGTTAGTTTGGCCAGTGTTCGTTTTGTGATAGACCCTGCGTTATAGACCGCATAAACCCTAGGTAAAGGTGATTCGAAATACCTGCCTAATAGATTACCTAAGTTCAGAACGAAAACCCTATGTTTTACCTATTTTGAGTTTCTATGATCCTGCAAGTATATTACTAATCTCAGAGTGAAATAAAGAACCTAACTAAAGCCTCAAGAGCTACTTAGAAATAATGATTCTAGAGCTTCTCTGTTTTATATGGAGTTTATTTAGAATATTTTTGAATATTAATAAGCTTCAATAAAGCTAGGTATAAAATATTGATTTAGTTGCATAAGAAAATATTAGACATGAGATGAGAATGAAAATCATTAAACTAGTACTTTAGAACAAAGAAACTCTATTGTTGAACTAATATTATTATCAAACTACGAATATAATAAAAGATATGAATGCCAGAAAGAATAGTATTGATTTATTTCTGACAGTTAGTTAATTTCAATATTTTAAATTTATTCAATTTTATTTAGGTATCAGAGATTTATTTTATTTTATGTTTATCTCTGATTATTTAGTCATGGCGCTCGAGAGAGCTGAAAACCATGAAAATGACTCTACTCTGCTTTCGTAAATCTAACGCCATCCTGGAAAAAGAAAGCAGGAAAGAAAACCAGGAGTCGCGAGTGTGTCAGTCATCTTATCTACATCACTTCATAAAGTCAGGAAAATCATAAAACTTGCATGAAATCCAGAGTGTTCTCAAGAAAAGCTCCAAGATTACTATAGATAAAGGTTCGAGAATCGACTTTGCCTTATAAAATAATATTAAAATCAATAAGCTATCAATAGCTTTATTTCAAAGTGATCAGAATTTACACTCTTAATACGGACACGGGATATCCCTCCATTTCGGAAATGAGAATCACTGGCCCAAGCTCTATCTGGCTTCAAGAGTTCTGCACACTAATGAAAATACAGCATTGATCGAGTAGCACTTACGGCTAGTATTAAAATAATAAGATGTAGCAATAATAAGATATAGCAATTGTCGACTCTTCAATCCCCATAATATAAATAAATGACATTTTATCTATGAACACTCTGTCCTTCGCAAATTGTACGAGTAGGTAAAGCATGTCATGTCTGGAAATTTCTCAATTTCTGGAGATTCTCAATCCGCATAGAATATAATATCTTAAGATTTTATGTTCACAAATAGTCGAAGCTGAAAAAGACAAATAATTAAAACATTTGTAATTCATACATAGAATCATAAAGGGCGAGAGTTAGAAGCTTCTATCTTCTACTCGTGAGTAAATGCTCAGTGAAGGATAGTTTCGTCAGTAACATACGAATACTTCTATAGAGTAGGAAACATCGTAAGTCAACTTATGCAAGACCGCCATAGGAACCTGAAGATGTATGCGTATTTATTAACCCGCAACAGCTCAGAGTAGATAATATTGCCTTGTTTCTGTGGTGTAGCGTAGCGTCGTAAGCAACTCGTTCATACTCATAAAAGAATAGATACGTGTGAGAATCCTCCATACCGCATCGTTTCAGTAAGGCGGATATAAGCCTATCTTTCTATGATAGATCTCCTCTTTTCCTCTGATGTCCATTTGTACATTAATTCAACAGTAAATCATCCAGAAGTTTAATGCAGTGCTGATCAGGACGAATATTAACCGCAGAACATATTCTATATCTACATTGAGTCTTGTCTATTTAAAAAGAGATACATTTATACGAAACCAAATCCTCTAGGAACATCCTCGTCCTTCGATTGAAACAACTTTCTTCCAACTTCCACTTTTTAGACCAGGAACAAAATTCTCCTAGTTAGTAAACTCTTCTATGCTCTTCCTTTCTCTGAATCTTGCGGAACAAAACTAAATATACCTATTAAAGATGAAATATTCCAACATTTTTCTATAATTTTCTCAAGCGAAGTCCCTGTTGTCAGTTACGTCAAAAAACTCTCTGTTCTTTTTTTTTTCTCTTATTTTAAATTCTCAAGTTCTGCAAAGAGTTTTCATACCTAGATTGAAGATCTGTTGTTTTTATTTAAATGTTTTATTTGAATGGAAAGTTTCTTTAGATAATATTAGAAAGAATTATATCTTCATGTGAGAGACTCCTGACCTACAAGAATGCCTTCTTCATATGCCTTATTACTCAGATGTGGACGATCAAACCATCTGAGGTTTGTTACAGCACCCCTCAAAATTTTCGCAGATGAAAAGATGTTGGTAAACATCTAAATCGAAGTAAATTTTCCTAAAAAAATTATAATAACTTTAAATTTAATCAAGTGCATAATTGTATTTATCAAAATTCGAGTTCCAACAATGAAATTATATGTTTCTAATGTGAATGTAACCCTATTACAATATGCGAAAATGTTTTTAAACCAGTCTACAGATAATCGTCATGAAACCTCCTGCTCTCAGTTTGATTACATCTCTACCATGAAGAAAAATCGCCTTCCCCACTAAATTGTTATAATCTGCAAGGAAGTTCTGGTTCGGTGACAGAAACGGAGCCCTCGTAAGGTAATTCTGTTTTGAGGTAGAACCGACCTGAATGGTCGCATGTTGAGTAGTCTCAGCGAACCAATCTTCCGTTCGGAGATTTTCCCAACATACCCCTTCCAAACTACACGAATTGTCCATGAAAAAGGAAAATAATTCCGCATGGCATCAATGTCCCGCCAAAAGTGAATGGTCAAAATTCAATTGTCTATAAACTGGAGCATGTGCAGTGTATCAATTCAGAGTTTCCTACCTTGTAGAGTAAAAGATCCTTATGAAATCAACTTATGTTGATGGATTGCCTGCTGGCCTACTCCTAACACCACACTCCTTCATAAAGATCAATTTGTTGAAGTGATTGTCAAAACTCGAACCCTGACAAACCGCTTCAATTCCTGGCAATGCTATTGTCGTTTAGTCCCTCTTGAACTGATTTAATTTTTACTATCACTCTCTACTTTATTATTATTACATTACTATTTCACAAACGCAAAATTTATGAAACAATAATATATCATTAAATTCATCAACTCTCTGTCGCCCTTCATAATACAAAATTCTCAAATCCACCTTCCACCGTCTACACGCCAACTTCACGCCGTAGCATCACCTTTTGAACTCAAAGCGAGCCAATATTTGCACATTCCCCTTTACATCCCATAGCAAAATAATCAAAATACATCCACACCCTCGTAATAAACTTCTACCTCACTGTCCTTACTAAAATATTAACAAGTTGGTGGTTAATTATTAATTGAACCTCGGTTAAATTTTCAATTATAATTTTAACCTGTTTTTTTTAATGTATTCAGCATTGTGCTTACTTTCCTACTTGCATTTATCTACCTTAAAATCTCTCACGTATTCTCATTTAATTTAAAAATGTGCAAATAAATGACAAAATGTTCAATAAAGAAAATTAATTTTCCAATTATTATCTTTTTTAGTTATAACAGCTATAGCTTACAGAATGGCTCCACCCACTAAAGAAATGGAACTAGATAATTATGTGTCAATATGCCAAAGTTTTCAAGCAAGTAAAATTTACACTCTACTAGTGGAAAGGATCTCTTCCATATGGTTAGAGAAACCAATTCCTGGCGCGGCTTTGCTTGGCCATGAGAGTTCTACCTACTCGAATCCCGACATATCTCCACGCGTTTAATTTTCGGTAATGATCAATATATTGAAACACAAGTTCAGCCAATCTATTGAGCTTATACTCTCTTCAAACCAGCAAATCATCTTTGAATTCTTTAATGAACATTTGAAATTATTTTTTTCAATATTACATGAATTTGATTTTTTATTTTGCAAGTCTTTTTTTTTTAATAACGTTCTATTTTTATTTTCTAATAATATTAAATTTTCTTATATTGGTGTAACTAATTTCATAACATCTAGCAAAAGTATACGACTGAATTGTAATTTATTTTGAGATAAAGAAAACTATTTGTTGATTTACTTAGTTTAGTTTTCAGTATCATTGCTCACTTCTAACAACATAACAAATTTAAATCTATGTTATTGCGTTACATTTACTAAATTTAGCGTACACTGACATATCTTAAATCAAATATCCTCACAGCTATGTTTTAACCCGTTTAGTAAATAACTAATCAGTAAAAATACGCTAACAACAAGAGTTGATTTGATTGATGATCAACCATATAATAACCCAGCAATATCCTATTATTTTAAGTGCAATAACTATTACAATCTACCTGATTATTAAGACTTTGAATATTCGCTGAAGATTTAGCTAACACCTATTTACATTGTTTATAACTGATGTCTAAGAATAAAAATAAGGTTTACCTACTATCTGAAAAGATTGAGCAAATGTTCCACCCCCCTGACTAGAATTTCCTTGCTTTAATTTATAAATCTTCCTTTTATTTGCTCTTTAGTCTCCTTTTTTTTTTTTGAATCGCGAAAAGTCTGCGTTTGACCACCAACTTTCCTGATGATAAACAATCTTGCGAATGTGGATGAAGCTCACTGAGCTAGAATAAACCTATTCACACTAAATACTACTATTTTTTTTTAGAATTCATGTTGTATTACTGAGTCTTAGTTTATTTGATTGATTTTATTTACTAAGCCCAGTTGTTTTCTTTTTTTTTTTATTAACTGACCAATTATTTGGTGATACAACCCCCCGTTTAGAATTCTCATTTTACTTTCCTTATTTAAACAATTAAATTAAACTTCCCTTCTTTACGCTTTTCCAGATACTAATCTGACAAATTATCTATTCTCCCAAATCAACTTATTTTAAATAAAATTATTAAATAGCGGAATAATTTTGCAATAATAATTCAGTCGTAATTCATTCGTAACCTCAACCTGAAACCGATAGATTTTCAACAAAAATACATTTTTAAACGTATCTTTCACTGTTACTCTACTTCGATATAATTTTGATGCAAACCGAATGCTTATTATTATCTAGTATTCGATCTATTATATTTTTGATGCAAGAGAAATAGACCTCTAAATGTTTATGCAATCTCAACTTATACAAGTACTCAATGTAGATTTACCCTATGTTTATTTGTAACATATTCCCATCTCTAACTTTCCTGTATGCAATTTATATGGAATTTAGTATAACAGACTGTTTGTTAGATTGAATTATTAAATTGATCTACTTGCTAACTCACTGTGGTAAAAGTAGTAAAATACAAATGTCCAAAAAATCAAAGTCATTCCGTAATCGATTAACCGTTGTTGTCTTAAATAAATATTTTTTGATTTTTGATTTTTGTAACCTACTAAATCGAATCTCTATCAATGAAAAATATTTCACATTTTATTACTTTGACTTACAAAGTCGTAAGTTAAAATTGTTAAGTGTACTCTACCCCCGGTTTTCAAGTCTGTAATAAAATTATATAACCGAACCAACTCCCTGCGTTTCCTAATTTAAAATATTAATAATATACTTTGCTTTGTCTGTATAATTACTCATCATATCTTTTATTATAAATTTAAAATATTTACCATCTACAATTATTCAAGCTATACACATACATGAAGCAATAAAGTATGTTATAAACACTAATCTACTTTACCATATTTACGACAAACACAATACATGAGTGACGAATGATTCTTGGATAGACCCCTTTTTTTTGTAACCTGAATGAAATAATTACCCATGATACAAAATGCTTGCTATTATTTGCAGTCTTTTTTAAACAAATCACCCCTTAACGTTTTAATCGGTTAATACCCAAAGATAATGATTAACCTAAAAATTGATAATTGATGAGACATTCGTTACCTTTTCTAATGAATTCGCGATTGAAAT
Source organism: Hypomecis atomaria (assembly GCA_964007245.1). Taxonomy (NCBI): domain Eukaryota; kingdom Metazoa; phylum Arthropoda; class Insecta; order Lepidoptera; family Geometridae; genus Hypomecis; species Hypomecis atomaria. The sequence goes on along the minus strand of OZ023294.1, from coordinate 10,085,589 downwards.
TATTACGTAACCCTAGTTTTCCCTAACCTATAAATTTCGAATCACCATCGTCTCCATTTCACAGCAACAAATTGTGTTCAGATAGTCTGACTACTGAACACAGTCCTATAATAAACCTGAATTGACTTGCCTAAACAAAGTTAAACTAACAAATCAAATATTTATGAGTTCCGCCTATGTTAAAATATCACAAAAATACTTTAAACCTATTTTTATAATAAAACGAATCATTTTTATTGCTAATCCTGGTCGCGGCCAACAAATTTGTAATAATCCTGGTCGCGAAACCAAATTGTAACAAACCTATCCTAGTCACGGACGCCGAAATGTAACAAGCCTAGCCTAACCTGCCTAATTAACCTCATTTATAAACCTAAGAAGAGTCGAATTTTAAGAACCCTGTCTAAAATAAAATGTCAGAGAAAATGATTATAGAACCTTGATTTGCTTTCAATGAATCCTAGCTTTATGTCAAACTAGCTATGCATCCTGATTCCACTTGATTGTCAACAAATTATAAGTTGAACCTCATGAAAGAAATATCCTAAAATATTAAGAATACATTAAATATTGATACAGATATTCAATAAGATCACAGTTTATTAATTGTATTGATAAATAATAAGAAATGTGAATTCTAAAATGTGAACCTCTCAGGTTCAAATTCTAATACTTACTCCTAGCGCCATCTGCTTCCGGATCTCTTGAGCCTACATTTTGATACAAGTATTCTGCAGTGAAATTCCTATCATAATTATCTAATCTATGTACCTATTTATACGTTAGTTTGGCCAGTGTTCGTTTTGTGATAGACCCTGCGTTATAGACCGCATAAACCCTAGGTAAAGGTGATTCGAAATACCTGCCTAATAGATTACCTAAGTTCAGAACGAAAACCCTATGTTTTACCTATTTTGAGTTTCTATGATCCTGCAAGTATATTACTAATCTCAGAGTGAAATAAAGAACCTAACTAAAGCCTCAAGAGCTACTTAGAAATAATGATTCTAGAGCTTCTCTGTTTTATATGGAGTTTATTTAGAATATTTTTGAATATTAATAAGCTTCAATAAAGCTAGGTATAAAATATTGATTTAGTTGCATAAGAAAATATTAGACATGAGATGAGAATGAAAATCATTAAACTAGTACTTTAGAACAAAGAAACTCTATTGTTGAACTAATATTATTATCAAACTACGAATATAATAAAAGATATGAATGCCAGAAAGAATAGTATTGATTTATTTCTGACAGTTAGTTAATTTCAATATTTTAAATTTATTCAATTTTATTTAGGTATCAGAGATTTATTTTATTTTATGTTTATCTCTGATTATTTAGTCATGGCGCTCGAGAGAGCTGAAAACCATGAAAATGACTCTACTCTGCTTTCGTAAATCTAACGCCATCCTGGAAAAAGAAAGCAGGAAAGAAAACCAGGAGTCGCGAGTGTGTCAGTCATCTTATCTACATCACTTCATAAAGTCAGGAAAATCATAAAACTTGCATGAAATCCAGAGTGTTCTCAAGAAAAGCTCCAAGATTACTATAGATAAAGGTTCGAGAATCGACTTTGCCTTATAAAATAATATTAAAATCAATAAGCTATCAATAGCTTTATTTCAAAGTGATCAGAATTTACACTCTTAATACGGACACGGGATATCCCTCCATTTCGGAAATGAGAATCACTGGCCCAAGCTCTATCTGGCTTCAAGAGTTCTGCACACTAATGAAAATACAGCATTGATCGAGTAGCACTTACGGCTAGTATTAAAATAATAAGATGTAGCAATAATAAGATATAGCAATTGTCGACTCTTCAATCCCCATAATATAAATAAATGACATTTTATCTATGAACACTCTGTCCTTCGCAAATTGTACGAGTAGGTAAAGCATGTCATGTCTGGAAATTTCTCAATTTCTGGAGATTCTCAATCCGCATAGAATATAATATCTTAAGATTTTATGTTCACAAATAGTCGAAGCTGAAAAAGACAAATAATTAAAACATTTGTAATTCATACATAGAATCATAAAGGGCGAGAGTTAGAAGCTTCTATCTTCTACTCGTGAGTAAATGCTCAGTGAAGGATAGTTTCGTCAGTAACATACGAATACTTCTATAGAGTAGGAAACATCGTAAGTCAACTTATGCAAGACCGCCATAGGAACCTGAAGATGTATGCGAATTTATTAACCCGCAACAGCTCAGAGTAGATAATATTGCCTTGTTTCTGTGGTGTAGCGTAGCGTCGTAAGCAACTCGTTCATACTCATAAAAGAATAGATACGTGTGAGAATCCTCCATACCGCATCGTTTCAGTAAGGCGGATATAAGCCTATCTTTCTATGATAGATCTCCTCTTTTCCTCTGATGTCCATTTGTACATTAATTCAACAGTAAATCATCCAGAAGTTTAATGCAGTGCTGATCAGGACGAATATTAACCGCAGAACATATTCTATATCTACATTGAGTCTTGTCTATTTAAAAAGAGATACATTTATACGAAACCAAATCCTCTAGGAACATCCTCGTCCTTCGATTGAAACAACTTTCTTCCAACTTCCACTTTTTAGACCAGGAACAAAATTCTCCTAGTTAGTAAACTCTTCTATGCTCTTCCTTTCTCTGAATCTTGCGGAACAAAACTAAATATACCTATTAAAGATGAAATATTCCAACATTTTTCTATAATTTTCTCAAGCGAAGTCCCTGTTGTCAGTTACGTCAAAAAACTCTCTGTTCTTTTTTTTTTCTCTTATTTTAAATTCTCAAGTTCTGCAAAGAGTTTTCATACCTAGATTGAAGATCTGTTGTTTTTATTTAAATGTTTTATTTGAATGGAAAGTTTCTTTAGATAATATTAGAAAGAATTATATCTTCATGTGAGAGACTCCTGACCTACAAGAATGCCTTCTTCATATGCCTTATTACTCAGATGTGGACGATCAAACCATCTGAGGTTTGTTACACCATCCATCCATCATATTCATCACCCATCCTTACATCAGCCATAGGACGTACACTGCTGGACATAGGTCTCTCGTACCGATCTTCAATAAAACCGATTGAAAGCGGCTTCCATGCAGCGCGATCCAGCGATCCTTATGAGATTGTCTGTCCACCTCGCAGGTGGATGTTCTACTCTGCGCTTGCCGGTATGTGGTCTCCACTCGAGAACTTTTCAACCCCATTGGTTAAGTTCGATCAAAGAATATAATGACGATAAACTTAAACTCGTAAACAAATAACTATTATATATTCAACAAGTACTTAAAAAACCTTTTTCAAACAAGCTTTTACTGAACAAGGACTCGTCAAGACGAATCAAACGAGCCGAAACTGTTGCGTCGTCAGGGTTGCGTCGTTTCATTACAGAGTTCCTATGACCACCTTCCAGCTCCATCATCAGAGCCTGGTTACCATTGAGAGACAAACTACTTGCCAAGACCATTCAAATGAACCCAAACTTGATGAGGTTGTGTCGTTTCACTGATAAGTTCCTCTAGCCACCTTCCAGCTCCATCATCAGATCAGCACCATGTCATCATAATATTATATTGTGTCGCGATTTACACATGTGTGCAAAAATTCAGCTCAATCGGTAACCGGGAAGTGGATCAAATTTAACTTGCAAGATTTGATTACAGACCGACAGACAACGGGACAGGTGAAAGTAAAAAAAAGCTTGTAAAAAATAAAGACTGTGCTCCTCTCCTCCATGCCCATTATGTACCTACCTACATACCTACAATTATATGTATGTTTTTAGCTGTGCCTGACGGGGTCCACAATTGTTTCTATTAGGTACCTACATTATTACTTTAACACCCATTGTCATGTTGTGGAAGCTAAATAAACAAATATGAATACCCGTTCTGCATGGTATGTGTTCTGCCCACTGCCATTTCAACTTGCCAATTCGCTGTACTTTGTCGGTTACCTTGGTTCTTCTACGGGTTTCATCATTTAAGATGACCAGGGCTAGCCATCCGGTCTATACCTAAGTACGAACATACTTACTTTCTAACCGACTTTCAAAAAGGAGGAGGTTCTATAATCGTCTTATTTTCGTGTATTTTTTTTGTGCATGTTCATCGATATTTTCCCCAATTGTAAGTCGATTTAAAAAAATCTTATTTAGTTAAAAAGAGTGCATATACTTCCGAGGTGGTCCCATTTAAATGTTTTTGAAATCGGCTGGGCCGTTTTTGAAAAATCAATGGTACATGGATGTCACAGCGATTCGTTCTAATTCTGTACACGGTGGAAGTCGGTGTTGCGATTTTTGCAAAAAATATTTTCAAAGCTAAAATCATCATCATCATCAGCCTGTATCGACCCACTGCTGGGTATAGGCCTCCTCTCCCTTATGCCAGTTTTCCCTGTCTCGGGCTGATCTTATCCACGCATGTCCCGCGATTGTGCTGATGTCGTCTACCCATCGGGCTGGTGGTCAGCCTACGGCACGCCTGTCTTCTATTGGAAGCCACTCAGTCAAAGATGTACTCCTATAAAATGACTATGATATAATAAAACAAATTAGAAGAAATAAGCCTGCAGTGTTTACAAGATTAACTTCTCATAGCCGGAGATTGAAAATAACATTTCCAAGTCTCTTTTGCATTTTCACTAGATTTTATTTTGCCAGAAACGTTACTTTCCTGATCAAAGGCAACGCAAGTTCGGAGAAATATTTGATTTACCTCTGAAAATGTTTTCTTATGATTTTGTCATCAGTTTCCTTTTAGCTTTTAAACGGATTCGGAACGAAACGGCTTTGGTTTTGGACTTCATATACAGTTGTGATTTTTAAATCAGTATAATAATAGTATTAATCAGGTATAATTTTTGGCAAGCACTATTCTCACGCACTGACGACAACAAAGTTGCCAGGCTTAGCGCTTAAAATTTAACTACGAACCTAAAATTTAAAACGGCGTAGTATTCTTCTATGTGTCAAAAGAAAATATAACGTCTCGGCATTTTCTGGAGTTTTTACATATCTAAACTTTCGAAGTGATTATTTGTTGTTAAAACTCCAAATCTCAAGTGCGATATTAAATTTAGGTAATGAAAAAACTACTAATTAGGTCAGGTAGCTCTAGAGTGACCACACTGGTATGTGTCGTACAGGGAGTTTCACTCACACAGAGATATTTTGCACGTTACCAAGCACTTATGCAGTTTTGCATGGTATTATGAACTCTATTCACTTACAATAGACATCTATGGATGTGTCGTTCTCTATAATGGTAGTGAGTGACAATAGTCAAAACAATGGGAATTTTGTATATGTGTGTGTACACGCATTGGGGAAAATATCGCCATAAGCAATGAGTCAAAATGCCACACAATCTAAATATCGAATTATAAGTTTTTTTTTGAAAAAGGGAAATATTCAAAGTTTGTCATACAGGTATTGATCAATAGGACTAACTTTCACTATTAGACTAAACCTCAAATCATGATTAAAAATCAGCTATTCTGTGTAAAATATTTAATAAGACGTGATGATTTATGTTATACCGAGCCGTGATGATTCATGTCTGACCCGTCCCAGACACAGCCTGGACACAAATTATCTGGCACACAAATAATTCCTTACGGTCTTTGATGACATATATGGATCAGCTGATTTTATTATTGAAGTGAAACTTCTAATGCGACTTCCTACAAGGTTGCGGTAAACGTTTAACGCTACCATGGAGGGGATATGAAGCGTCAAAGTTTTACTTCTTCCGCGTGGAGGGACTCCACGCACTATTTTTTTGAAAGTGCAAAGTTGGCCTTCGCTTTAGTATAGGTTGGTCATAATGATTCACGCTGAATCAATCTTTTTGACATCAAGGGTGCATTTGCGCACTCTCAATAATAACACTGGTAACCCATGGAGGAAAAGTTCTCAAGTGGAGACCACGTACTGGCAAGCACAGCGTAGGATACCTTCTGAAAAGATAGGAAGGTGATCTTTTTTTGACCTGAGCATCACGCTGGATGCAAGCCGCTTCCAACTTAGCTTAAAGAAAATACATAAAAAGGCCCGCGCCAAACTATGGATGTTACGTGACTGCAATGATAATGATTTCATGGTTTTACTTAAAAGAGAAAATATCTTGATTATCAAGATGATGATGATTAAAAGTGTAGAGTAGCTGCATAATTATGATGTTGTGAACTAAAATTAGTAGCCAAAAATGATACTACGAAGAAGGTCAAGTCAGCGAAATGGCCAAAACCTGTGAAAGCAATCAAATTGTTCCACCAGCTGTAATTTAATTCCTAGTACTTCAACGTAAGGTGGTCACATTACGTTAAAGTGCTAGGAATTAAATGTTTTTCCACATTTTCCGATTATTATTATTCCAGAACATTATTCAGAGTTGTAGATCCTTATCCTTACATACTAGTATAAAATAAAGTCGCTATTTTTGTCGTCTGTTTGTCTGTATGCTTAAATCTTTAAAACTACGCAACGGATTTTGATGCGGTTTTTTTTAATGGATAGAGTGATTCAAGAGGAAGGTTTACATGTATAATACACCTGTGCGAAGCCGGGGCGGGTCGTCTAGTTTGCTATAAATTCGAAACAAAATACACTCAATATCATTAAAAATTCGTTACAAAAGACTTCAAAGGAGCTCTTGAATATTTATTAATTTATTAACCTATTATATATTAAGAATATTTATTAATATTTATTAATTTAATATTCTGTGGTGTTACCCACGTTAGCCCGAGATAAAAAGTTTTTTCATAAACGTAGCTTAAGTTACTCCTTTTTACATCAGCTACCTGCCAATAAAAGTCCCGTCAAAATCGGTCCAGCCATTTCAGAGAATAGCCGAAACAAACAGACAGACAGACAGACAAAAATTGTAATAAATGTTAATTTGGTGTACGTACCCTATATAAATTTATATAGATGTACTAAAAACGGTTATTTCAATATTACAAACAGACACTCCGATTTTATAAATATGTAAGATGTATAGATTAAGAATTTTCTTCCTTAATTTTTTCCCTAAAGTGCCTAACTTTTCCCCAAAAATAGGGTAAAGCGGCAATGATTTTAGATGGTAACCCTATTTTGACAGTCCTGAGTTAATGATAATAGCTAGTGCGATAATTTTTACATTTTTGGGAACCGTTTGGGTGATATAAGCAATTTTATCAACGATAAGTACTTAGGTAAATAGATAATACCGACTTTACAATACAAAAAATCTGCCAAGTGAGAGTCGAACTCGCACACAAAGGGTTTCGTATTGTATCTGGGAGCACCCATAATTTATTTTATTTTAGTTCAATTATTTCAAAAGTAAATTACAACTAAACAGTCTGTGAATATCTTAAGCGTCTAAGTGTTTCCGTAAAAGTCATGTTTGTTGTATGGAAGCCCTCGTTGAATATTTATTTTAATATGTTTTAGTAGATATTTGTTTTGTTATAGCGGCAACAGAAATATATAATCTGTGAAAATTACAACCGTATAGCTGTCACGGTTCATGTGATACAGCCCGATGAGAAACAGACAGAAAGACAGACAGACGGACAACGGGTCTTAAAATAGGGCCCCATTTTTACCTTTTGGGTACAGACCCTAAATGATCGGCCAAGTGCGAGTCGGGCTCAGCACGAAGGGTTCCGTACCGTGTTGGTTATATATAGCGTTATATATAGCGTTATAAATAGCGAGCAAAAAACTCCTAAAAATCAATTTTGTTGTATGGAAGCCCCGTCATATATTTATTTTATTCTGTTTTTACATACAGAAATACATTATGTGTCAAAATTTCAGCTGTCTAGCTATCATGGTTAATGAGATACAGCCTGGTGACAGACAGACAGACGGACATCGGAGTCTTAGTAATAGGGCCCCATTTTTACCCTTTGGGTACGGAACCCCAAAAAAGAACAAATTACATAGACAAAACATTACAAACAAGATTTTTTAAATGGCAGCCTCATGTAGAGTTTGCCGATTGAATATCCTCTGTGGTTTGCCGACCCGAATTTGGCCAGTGTGGTGGACTGTCTCTACTTTCAAATAAAAACGCGGCTTGTACTCAGCAATGAGAAACACATAAAATACCTTGATTTCCATCGTTATGATTCCATTACAGCTATAGGTCTCCCCTTTTAACCTCCAACGACAACAGTTGGAAGTTGTTAGCATTCAACGAGATCTTACGGTCTTAATCAATACACGGTGATCCTGATGACCTCTTTTTTGGACACGACATCCCGCGTTACATCTCGTGTTTGAATAATTATTTTTCTCAAAAACTCGCAACACCGACTTCCACCGTGTACATAATCGAATGATTTACACGAATCGATGTGACATCAATGTACATTTTTGTTGATTTATCAAAAACGGCTCAAACGATTTCGATAAAATTTAAATGGGACTAACTTGGAAGGTACTCTTTCGAACTATACTCTTTCGAAAAAAAAATCAGTTCACAATTATTATATTGACGAAAATATAGATGAACAAACACAAAAAAATACATAAAGATGAACATAGTACCTCCTCCTTCTTGAAAGTTGCTAAAAAGGCCTCTGAATCTCAGCTCTGAATGCTATTCAAACTTTAGATACTGTACTGTACTGTACTGTACTTTAAAACATCAAAATTTTACCTACGTGAGTTACCCATGTCATATTCAAAATGAAAGGACGTCTAAAACTTTTCGATTCAGTTTTTTAGGTCCAGATTATTCCCTTTCTCCTCAACACCACATTCTGTTCGAGCAGTCAACTGAAATATGACTCGGGCAAAAGTTATTTCAAGTTTCGGTAGTTGAATGGCTCATTTGTCAAAAGACTTCCGTCGATGGATGGGAAATTCCGCAAGTGTGGTAGTTGGAAACTAGTTTTGTCGTTAGAAGTTTCTGTTTTTGACCGACGAAACGGAGGAGGTACATTCGACGCGTATATTTATTTTTCTTTTTATGGTTCCGTACCCAAAGGGAAAAACGGGACCCTATAACTAAGACTTCGATGTCCGTCTGTCCGTCTGTCTGTCACTGGGCTGTATCTCATGAACCATGATAGCTAGGAAGCTGAAATTTTCACAGATGATGTATTTCTGTTGCCGCTATAACGAAAAATACTAAAAACAAAATAAAATAAATATTTAAGGGGGGCTCCCATAAAACAAACCTGAATATTTAGACGTTTTTCGCTCTACATTATTAATGGTACCAGGTAGATGCTTGAAATTTTCACAGAATATTTAGTTTTATAGTCCCTTCAATAATAAATAATAAAATTAAATTTAAATAAATATTTAAGGGGGGCTCCCATACAGTACGGAACCCTACGTGCGCGAGTCAGACTCGTACTTGGCCGATTATTTTCTTTTTATGAATAACCACGCATAACTTTTTTTCTAGTAGTTCGATTTAAATAATTATGTTTTTATTGGAAAGAGTATATTTTGAAATTGGCGCCATTTAAATTTTATCGTAATCGACTGAGCCATTTTTGATACATCAACAATAACGTGAAAAATGCTACATGGATCCGTGCGAAATATTCGCTAATTCTGTACACGGTTGAAGTCGGTCATGTTTTTTTTTTGCGAAAAATAATGAATGCTGTGAAAGATGTAAATACTCACAGTTGGTTCACACACAGCTTTAATTTACCTACTTATCTGTCTGTCTTTGGAGGCCTTTATTAACTGCAATAAAATCACGGTGATACCAGATAATGCGATCGATCGAGAAAATCTGAAAGAGATGTATTTATATTGATTTCAAATGGCACGAGTTAGAAAGAGATATGAAAAATGTCTTGATTCGGTTCCGATTGCCGGATTTTAAGTCAAGGAACGTCAAATTCCAAAAAGTAGTTGACAGTCTTGACAGCAGCTTGGAAAGATTTTCCATGTATTTATGTGGCTCAGAATTGCCTTAAATGATAACAGCATTATCAATCTGTTATTTATCTGTGAATAAAATTCCGTAATAATTATTTTTCGCAAAAAATTATAAAACCGCCTTCAATCGTGTACAATATTTCAATATTTCGCTTGAATTGTTTCCATTATTGATGATGTTTCAAAAACGGCTCAGCCAATTTCTGTAAAATTTAAATGAAACCACCTCGGGAGTATACCCTTTCGAACCAAAAAAATATTTTTTCGATTTTGTTCTTAATTGGCGAAATTATCGATGAACATGCACAAAAAAAATTACAAACACTAGAACATGGAACCTCCTCCTTTTTGGAAGTCGGTTAAAAAGGAGCTAAATTGAAGAATGACTGAAATCTTAAATAAACAGTCAAACTATTTCGGAGGTGTTACACGAGTTTTACAAATTGCATATATTAAGTGTGCTTGTGTTCCAAGGATTGCTTACTTTATAATAAACTAGCGACTCGTTTCGGTTTCGCACAGGTGGATTATACATATAAATCTTATCTTGAATCACTCTATGTATTAAAAAAAACCGCATCAAAATCCGTTACGTAGTTTTAAAGATATAAGCATACATGGGGACAGACAGCGGGAAACGACTTTGTTTAATACTTTGTAGTGATTTCAAACTGTACAACTAAAACTATCAAAAATCTTACTAGAAATCACTGGGAGGCGAAGTCAAACGAATTTATTTATCGGTGTGTGCTATATACGTAGTTATAAGTAGCATCACTAAACAAACATGTTGATATTCTGTAGTCCACAGAGCATGACACGAATTAACATAATTCATACATAACTAATATCATTTTCGTCTGTCTACAACCGGCAGACTAGAAATAATGTCATTCTCCTAATAGATCTAGTATGTATATAAATTATACTACCTACTTAGACATATATCCAGGACTTCTAGTTTCAGTTTAAATTACTTTGCTTACTTAATGTATTTCTGAAACAAAATAATGTTTTTGTGAATTGATGACTCGTTTATTAGGGTTCCATACCTAAAGGGAAAAACGGGACCCTATTACTAAGACTTCGATTTCCGTCTGTCCGTCTGTCTGACTGTCACTGGGCTTTATCTCATGAACCATGATAGCTAGGCAGCTGAAACTTTCACAGATAATGTATTTCTGTTGCCGCTATAACAACAAATATTAAAAAAAGAATTAAATAAATATTTAAGGGGGGCTCCCATACAACAAACCTGAATTTTTAGACGTTTTTCGCTCTATGTTAATTATGGTAACAGGTAGATGCTTGAAACTTTCACAGAATATTTAGTTTTATATTCGCTTCAATAATAAATAATAAAATTAAAATAAAATAAATATTTAAGGGGGGCTCCCATACAGTACGGAACCATCCGTGCGCGAGTCCGACTCGTACTTGGCCGATTATTACCTATTCAACGGCATCTATGCTTTAATATCCAAAAACTACGAGTATCAATATAGGATGTACCACGATTTTTTTTATGCATACTACAAATTATTTTCTACACCGCGAACCCTGATTCCCTTGGGCTAAATGAGATTGCTGACTCCACTCCGGCCGGCTTGGAGTGGAAATCGCAAGAGCTAAGAACCTAAGCTCCCAGGGTGGAAGCGCCGCGAGTAGCGTCCGTTGAAAGCGCAGCACACCTCTCGACACCCTAAGCCGTCCACACCAATGTTGTCCCTCCGGCACCAAGATACGCCCCCATAAAGGCTACTTATCGGGGCCTATTTAGTGGATGACAAGTCATCACCCGCCTGTTTGGCGGGTGCCGCACCTCATCCTATAATCCCATCTTTATAAGTCATCTATCAGCACATCACAATATCCCGAAATACTGCAAATCACATCTAGCAATAGTTATTATCAACCTACTCTATGTACATCACGGATAAGTTTTATAACTATAATGTGAAAGGGCCTCTCAGTGTTGGTTGCGGCTCCTCTGACGCCTGCGAAAGGACCAAGCTTGCGATTTTACTTGAATAAAAGATATTATAAAACATTTATTTGACCAATAATATTAAGTTAACACAACGAACAGTAAGTTCGTAAGATATCTAGTTTGTAATTTTCAGGAAAGAATGAGATTTGTTATTTTGTTCTTTTTTAATGAGAAAAAGAGGTACGAGTATCTATCTTAAACAATAAAAATTAAATGGAAAACAGACTTGTTAATCGGACACTTTGACTGCATTTCACAAATGAAATCATCCAAGTTGTTTATCTGCCTTTCCAAAGCGCCGTATTGTCTTCCTCGGGTGTGCTTTTCAATTCTACAACTTTTCATACCGAAGGAAAAACGCTTTAAAACTGAGGCGTTAAAGTTTAATTTAGAAAGGTAGGAACTATCAGATTTGTTTGCTATAGTAAGCTTATGTAGCACTTGGTTGAATGCATCTGAGAGTAGAACTGTTTAGGTAGGTATAGTTAAGTATCACTGTGTATTGTAGGGAAGAGAGATTGTATTCGTTTCAAAGCTTTCTAAGCTTAGCTGACTAGACCTGAAATAAAAATAAGGATGGTATCTTTGATAAACTTGCGCTCTAACTTGGAGTTTATAGTGACCTAATTGACATTCTCAAACTCATAGGAATTTACTCTGGACGAGAGAATTAGATTGATTCAAATTCAAATTTAATTTGTCTCTTCGACGGAAAAGTTAAGCAATATTGTTTAAACAACATTACAAGTTTAACTTTTTCACATAAAATCAAATAAACGAATTAACGTTTTAGTAGTAGCTATTGTCACTATCATTGTTAAAGTATCTTGCATTTTTTGTAACAAGCTTTTATTACTTTATACTTTATTTATTTATGCAAGATATATGTACAAATACAATACAATTAGTACTTAGCGTATTAAGACTAATAATACATATTGCTAAATGTTGTACATATTCACCCTGTTTAATAGGGCGTAGCATAATTATTATTAGAGTATTAACAGAATTAATGCCAGACAGTGTATTAAATTTAACAATGAAAATTATAATTTTCATAAATAGGTATGTACATTAGCATAGTAGTACTTAATGTAGGTACATTACACTGAATACTCCTCAATATATTTAAAGCTTTTAAGCTCAATATATTTCAAGCTTTTATTTAGTTTTACCTGTCCCGTTATCTGTCGGTCTGTAATCAAATCTTGCAAGTTAAATTTGGTCAACTTCCCGGTTACCGATTAAGCTGAAATTTTGCATCCATGTGTAAATCGCGTGACAATGCAATATTATGATGACATTGTGCTGATCTGTGATGAAGCTGGAAGGTGGCCAAAGGAACTTAGCAATGAATCGACATCGAGTTTGGGTTTATTTGAATGGTCTTGGCGAGTAGTTGGTCTTTCAACGGTAACCAGGGTCTAATGATGTAGCTGGAAGGTGGCCATAGGAACTCTGTAATGAAACAACGCAATCCTGTCGAGTTTCGGCTCGTTTGATTCCTCTTGGTGTACTTGTTTAGTAAAAGCTTGTATTTTTTTAAAAACGCTTTTTTTTTAATACTACTACTAAAAATACTTGTTTAGTTTATATACTGAAATGTACTTTCAACGTCAATCGGCCTTTGAATAGTCTACCGTTGAACCTAGGCCGGTCCTTTGAATCGTATATCGCTGAACCTAGGCTTGACCACGAAAAGCGATTAAGCTATTTCCGCATACTTCTTATGTCTGTTTTAAATTCAACGTTACAACGAACTTGTAATTACGTTTTTGTACGATTCTAATTTCCTTCAACTTTATTGATGTACCTAATTTGATTTGAATCCAATTCCATTACTTTATCATTGAAATGTAGATTGGGACGGCGTAAAATAGAATTTCCAGTTCGAGAAAATTTCATGCTAATAATTTCTAGGTACTTGCTCACAGCTTTGACTCGTAATTATGGTCAAAGTGAATTTCCATCTGAAAAAAGTGTTACAAGCTAATAACATAAATAAATATTTTTCTTACTTACCTAGTTTTCAAAATCTTGTATCAATGTATTCAACAAAACAATACAACATTAAGTACATGAAAGACAATGTCTTTAGTTACTTTTGTTTAATTTTTATGTTAATAGTAGTTGTAAATAAAGAGTTTTGTCTGTGTGTCTGTCTGAAGATGGATTCAAATTTTGCTATGTCCCCTTTATTGGACCACTGCATGGTTCCTAAATTGTACTTCCAATTTACGTAACTAATTAAAATGTTTAATAAAAAAATCTAAGATAACGCGGGCAAAGCCGCGGCTTTTAAGCTAGTATTTTATAAGAATGTTTAAAACATTGTTGTTGTGTTGATTAATCAAGACTACAAAGAGTCCTTAAAATGAAATCATTCCTTTAGGAAAACCTGGTTACTTGATAAAATAATATTGAATATTTTTGATATGAAATAGTGTATGTTTTTTATTTTTTTATTATCATGTCAATTACAATTAAGGGGTCAAGTGGTTCAATTTAAGATACTAGTTTCGTTAATTGGACCGAATGACAATTTTTACTAAATAATTGTTTTTTAATATCTATCCCTAAATATTAACAGACTACTATTATCTAAATGCTGAATTAAGCTACATTATGAAATATTTTTCAATAGTATATCTATATAGAATTTGGTGATAAAACCTCTCTTAAGTTTCTGCCCCGCTATTCTCCCCCCTTTCGTCATCTTCCCCGTCCAATAAGGACGCAATAAGTCTCAGTCAGTGATTAAAGTTCCTAAACCAATAAGGCACCACAACAGAACTAATCTTCCAAGCTCCATCCGCTGTCACACGAGTCGTAAACTTGCCACCAGTGGGTTACGAGTTCCCCCACAAGTAGGTTACGTGGTGACGTCACCGACGACATTTTCCCCGTGACGTCAGAGCTAGTCTACATGGTGTGGTGTGGCGCCGCACTGCAATGATTTTATCGAAATGGCAAACACATGGCCACACGAATCAGCGGATGAGAAGTTAGCCGCAGATGACACTTCGCTGTGATTCGCTAATTATTGCGCATATGTGCACAATTCCGACGCCGCGTGTCGTAGTGGTGAGCAGTGCTCATAATTTGAGGCGTGAGGTTGGCGGGCGGCTGTGCCCCGACGTCTCGTCTCTCTGGCTCCCTCGCATACCTATATTTCGGCTTTTGCGCAGCGTTTTGCGCATAACTTCTCATCCGCCGATTTGTGTGGCGCTTACTATGCATAATACGACCGCTAAATAAACGACGAGTATGAATTAGTCTGTAATTTGATCACCAACGAAATCCTGGAGAGTTTTACGACAATGCAACGATGTATGTAATGTAAATGTTCATTAAATTTTGATAATTATAGACAAAATCAAATAAATGATTCGTGTAAATTATCATAGTGTTATAAATAATAGTTCTTCATAATCTGACGGACTAATTTAAACAAACTAAAGTGCCGCCAACATAAGTCCATGTGCCAGCCTGTTTAATAGTCCACTGCAGGACGTAGGCCTACCCACGAAGGGTGATTGGGCTATTTCCACCACGCTGGCCCAGTGCGGCTTGGTGGATTCACATACGCCATCGAATTTCTTCTACGGACGTATGCAGGTTGCCTCACGAGGTTTTCTTCACCTAAAAGCCAGTGGTGTGACATTCCGTACACAAATTACAAGGAACGCATTGGTTTGGGATCGGGATTTGAACCCACTGCCTCACGATTTTAAGGTGGGTGTCACTACCTCTAGACCACAACGGCACGTAAGTCCATACGACCATGGAATGGCACCGACTTCCTGCATTCTTGTTTTTAAATTCTAATAAATATAATCTGAAGCTTTTGAAAGTCAGAGCAAATCAAAACTATGCGAGCTTCATCTTAGACCGCAAGGAAGCTTACCATATAAGGCGAGTTGGTGGTCAAGCGCAAATTTATCCGCGATGAAATAAATCAAAAGTCACTAGCCTATTGATTGTATAGCACCAATGTTCTTACTTATTCAATAGTTTGGAAATTCACAGGGGTGGCCTATGTCCAGCAGAGGACGTCCTGGCTGATAATGATGACGATGAAAATAAAGAGGCTATCAGCGCAAAAGCGGTGTAACCCCAGAATACTTATTATGAGATAATCAGGAGTTAAAATTTGGTTGAATTGTTTTTTAACCTTGTTACTTTTGTAAACATTATTTTAACTGTTTTTAATTAAATTTATAAAAAGAACCTCTAAATGTATAATATTTGTGTACTTTTGTGATAATTAAGCTTAAAATAAAAATAAAAATGTGGATTACACCACTTCTGCACTAATGATATTTTGGTTTAATTTTAAATAATAAACAGGTTACACCAAATAAAGACAAATTTAATACGAACACAATCAAAATGGCACAACAAGGTTATTCTTCATCTGTCTCATCATAAATATATTATGCTACATCCCTGACACTGTTTGAACTATTTAGATTGTTATAAAAAGTGTGATAAACTGTTGGTATGAACTGCAACAATTTAAGAAGATCTTTCTTCTTTTTTTCAGCGATGGTTGGTTTTTCAAGTGCATCTAGGTGTGCTATGGTCACTGATTGCCGTTTTTTTACACTGACTTCATTAAAGAGGACTTCTTCATTATTAGAATACTTGTAGAAAAATGAAAATTGATGAAGTTTATGGAATTTCAACCATTGAATTTTCAACCATTCTACCTTGTTATTATCAACCGAAATTTTTCGGTTTGTTATATTTTTTTCCAGTGATTTAGAGGAAAAAAATCCCTACCTGTCATTCTTATTATTTTAAATGGTTGTTTTTTGCGAGCCGTTTTAATTACTTCAAGCCAGTTATCTGGAATGTATATTTCTTTGAATTTTTTTTTATTCTTCTCTATTAGGCCAAAATCTTGGTCGCATGGTAAGTATGAATGCCCACTAACCAAAAGTTTATGATCTATTTCTTCAATAGTAAAGTCCGGATGAGATACCACATACTGACAGAACAATGATAACTTTATATTTCTATTCTGTCCTCCGCATTGGTCAGAATACATTATTACTTTTTTAGTAGTCACAATTTTTTTAAAATAGTACAGCAAGCAAGATCCAATTTCTTGGGGTCCTCTTGAGGCATCTGACATGTAGGCATCATCTGTCCCGATGTTGTGAATCCCAAAGCAAAAAGTCCAAAGCTGTCTTTTGTAATACACGATTCCAGTGCTCAACACGGGAGTAGGTAGGGTTTTCATTAAATCAAAGGTAATTACAGTGATGTCAGTTGATGATTTTGCCAAAACCGTATCGTCTTTTAATCCCTGTCTGGCACCGTCAGCTTTCCTCTGGTGTAATTCTTGTTCACGTTGCAACTCTTGTTTTAGCTGTTCACTCTCAGCACATTTAATTTTGTTGTTGAAGAGATCACATTTTTTGCAAGAATCACTAATGGGTGCATGGAATCTTAAATTGAAACTTTCATTAAAAATTTTGCTGAACATAAATGATGAAATTGGTTCAAGTGTATCATCTTTGTAAAGAGAATACATTCGTCCAAGGCTCAGGTCCGGTGAAAGAAATCTCCTATTCTCACTTTTATGTCTGGTATAATGAGACTCATAGACTGGAAACTGGCTAATGAATTGTTTTACTTCTGCGATCTTATTGTCTGGTGTTTTGTTTACAGACGTTTGTCGACCTCTCTGGTCAATGGGTGGAACGTGTTGCATACTTTTATACTTCAGCATCCTAGTTACACGTCCATTAGAAACTTGAAAAGTTTTTAGAAAGGATTTCTTACACTCATGATATTCAACACCATCTTCACTCAATAAATGATAAAGGTGTGTTTTTTGCCTTCTTGATTGCTCTTTTCCTGTATAACTTCTGCATTTGTTTGTCACTCTAACTAATGAGAACAGTAATGCATTCTGAGTGTCAAAGTTTGCCAATGAGTAAAAGCTTCTGAATAATTCCAGCTGTCGTTCCTCATTAATTTTTAGATGACATTTTTTAGGACATGGACATTCACCTGTTTTAGGTGTCTTCGCAGGAACAATGGCCTTTTTGTTGTTTTCATATTGTTCGCCTTTTGCACGTTTTAATTTAAGGATATTTCGCCGCCAAGTTTCTGGCCTTTTCACACGCTTTCTACTTTTGAGGATAGGAGTGTCATCTGTAGTGTCAGCTGCTGTTGTGCTGATTTGAGCTTCTGCCGTTATTGAACTAGACGTGCTTGGTAGTGGCAGTTGTAAAGTTGTGACTGAACTGGCTCTGCTTTGTTGGACTTCTTCAGAGTCATCGTTGCATGATGAGGGCGCAAGAGATGGTAGATATTCAGAGCCAGAGTCTTCAAAATCTCCAACTGTAACCAGCATTGATCAAGTAAGTAATTTATAAAAGCACAAACTAGTTCGTATCTAAACGAAAACAGTTTTGCTTAGAATTTGCAATAAGTAATACAAAATTTTAACTTACCTGAAGTGATATCATCTTTTTCGTCCATGGTTAATCACAATAAAACTCGTTTGATGGGATATTTCGGTTATAATTAAGAATCAATCGAGCTTACCTGTTAAGAGAAGATTGATGATAATTATCTGAAATCACCGAAGAAGAGACTGCATAGCTCCTTATTCTTCTATTTATTTAATTTACTCAGTTGCAGGCATCTCTGGTGCGCGTATTATTTCCACAATTTTAAAGTTTTTTTTTTTTTTTTTTTATAGCAACACTGTTCCTTTACGTCATTGGAGTTCAAAGTAGAGACGTGGGAACATTTCGCAACCTTTTACGTAGGGGTGGAGTCTTGGCAGAGCCTTACAGGAAGGACCAGCATAGGACAGATTTATCTTTCTGGGACTTCCATGATGATATCGATCGAGGCTTACCTGTATTATACTGATACCTTATAATTCCCTTGATTAAATGACTCTTCACTGCATAGTGTCACCTCCGGGCAAAGGAGGGAGGGATTGAGTCACTATGCAGTCTCTTCTTCGGTGATTTCAGATAATTATCATCAATCTTCTCTTAACAGGTAAGCTCGATTGATTCTTAATTATCCTTCAATCACCTTGAAGAGACTGCATAGCTCCTTATTCTTCTATTTATTTAATTTACTCAGTTGCAGATGTTTAAAGGGTTGTGAAATGTTTTTTTTTTTTTTTTTTTTTTTTTTTTTAAATATTACCTCATGGGTTTGATACATGGCAAAAGATATATAATATACAAGCTATTCTTCTTAACCAGATAAATCACATTTGTCTATTTGACCCAAATGTTATGAATGATCTGTTATTTTTGCTATTGCTTGACCCGAATATATGTATATTTTTGTACTACCTATGACAAAGATCAACATTTTCATGTTGATCTTTACCTACCTAATAGGATATTTTGTGTTACTGTTGTACACCCAAAAGAAGTGAAGTTATTTGTATAATTAAAGAGTATGATGGTTAAAGAACAATTGGATCAGGTGTAGCCTACTAACTTGATAGTTGCAAAAGAACAAACAGAAGCTTCAAGCAAAAATTGTCAGGGCTCAAAAGTCTCATCTGGTTCAATGAATATCAATCTTCATAGATATTATCAATTATCTGATTTGATAAAGCTACCTTATATTGGTTTGCTAAAACTTGTTAATTGCGGCTTAAAATTTATTTTTGGACATCAATATGTATATGCATTAGTCATGGTTATGATAGTGGTATAATGATACCTAAACTGTTTGTTTATTTAATTATAATGGCCTCACCATAATTATGTACTTACTTAATCATCTCATTTTAACTCATTTTCTAAACCATTTTAATATGGTCTTAGTTTAAGTAATACAGCCCCCAACGATGGATTTTTTTTAAATATTTTGATAATATATCAACTTGTCTGGTGATTTCCAGAGTATTTTCTTCCCAAAGGTACTTAATCTATACAGTATTAAGTACAAATAATATCTAAGATTTTTAATCTGGTCACATGTGGCTTTCTTTTCTTTCTATAATCTAAATAGCTACTGTGTAGTTAGAAAATAAATATATATGCCAAGTAATCCCTGTCATTAATTTTTCCTATATTTTACAATTCCTGAAAGAAAAAATCAATTTATACCTGCCTATACCTAAATTGTTACTCTTGTCACTTACTAGCATACCTAATGTAAGACTACAAAACAAATTATGGGTGGTACATATTCCTTATCTTAATTTTTTTAAATAGGACTTTCATAATGGGTGATTTAGTGGCATTTATTTAGGGCTAAACCTTACATTTTTTAAGAAAATAAAGTAAAAAATACTAGGTAAGTAGTATTTTGAATTTGCACATAATTATTGGTACTTATCTATCTAGTCATATATAGCTCACCCAACTACATTAAGTGAGAAGAAGCTTTTCAAAATATGTACAAATAAAAAAGCTGTAAAGGTATACCAGCATAGGCTATAGTAATATTACTGCTCCTGTCTGAGTTTTGAAATATTCCCACTCATAAACATCTAACAAATTTCGCTGCTCTCATTATTCTTTAAAAAATATCCAGCAAGATGTATGTCATAACACAAGCATACTATACCACATACCCTATTATATGTATTATTTTGTCATACAAGATGAAATAATGGGTAGGTTATGTAACAAGGTCGGCCAAATTATTTAAGATCTTGGTACTGTTTTGTTTTGTACTCTAAGTACCTGGGTAGGTATACAATATACAAATTATACAATTATGTATCTTCCTACTTATTAGTTATCATTTCACACAGACAAATCTACTTGAATATTTATGTTATTAAATATTAAAATTAAAACGAAAATTTCTAATTGACCCATAAGACATTTTATGATAAAGATTTTTAAAGACACATTTGAATCCTGTGAAAATTGGATTTTTATTTATTTGATGTGGATGTCTTCAGCATTAGCCTAATTATTTTACTTGAATATATATGTCATTATTGTTCTGACAACTTTCCTGGATTATGTTTCCTTTATTTTATATGTGATATAATTCTTCAGTACTTATCATTTTTACTAGTGTTTTTCTACAATCATAGTCTGTTGTCAATTAACGGTTCTGCATGGGAATAGGAAGTTTGAAAAAAATATAATACCTTTTTTATAATTACTCATCCCCACAAATAGAAGGATGAGTATGTAAATAAAGCCTAGGGAGCAACAATGTCTACAGCCTAATGTCTAGGTTCTTGACTCATAATTCCACATTTCCCCTTTAGTTTAAATCATAAGATGGATAGAATACCTACTGTCTCATTTGTGGATAAACTTCAGTAGGTACCAAAAATTTGTTAAGCAATAATTATCATGGAGTTTATTGCTTCGTAATTGCTATTTACAGGTATTTGTTCAAGCCTGTTCAATGGATTGTAACGACAAACAACAATATGTCAAAAAGGAATAGCAGCTTTTTTCAGGTGGATATACTCAATACTCAAGAGGAATACCGAATTTTATGATATCACAATTATGTCCTTCAATTACAGGTGTTATATTTCATGGCATAGTTATCACAGTATTTCATTATACATTCTGTGTAAGGTATTTGATCCCTTGAACTAAAATTACTTCCAAGTTGCAGTAAATACCCAGTATTGAAATAACCAACAAGCAATACCTACATAATTGTATGAGTTAATAAAGTCAGCTTAATTAATTCAATAAATACATAAACCTAGTATGTCCCTCATGTTACATACTAAGTAAACAATATCTAATAAACACATTATCATGGTTTTCTGAATTTCTGACTATCATGATAACTATCATGTAATATGACATTTAAAAATTGATTTTTGATGGGATACCATTATGGTTAGATCCAGTCTTTCTAAAGCCTTGAATGGGTATTTGTTTGAATGCCGGATAAACATACCGACAATGAAATATGCAACATGGCGGTTTCTATTAATAAAATCTTTTCCAAGATAGGTATACCCAAAGGAGAAATAAAATAAAGGGTTATAGACTCCACAGACCACAGCGTAGTAACTACTGATATAATAGTCTCTTTCATATTATGTTTTACTCCTCTATTTTTAGGGCTCTGAATATGAAGCTTAGCTTTTTGATCTTTGATTTAAGATATGAGAGAGATACTATTAATTACTAACCACAACAGTGAGTGTTTCACTTTGTGTATTAATGTATAATTATGTATACATACTATGGTATGCTTATAAAATATTATGTATAAACCCAATAATTTTGTATAAAATATTGACACTGTTCCGTATCTCATGTAAGGTATTTGTGTTATAGGTACCTAATACCTTATTAAATATCTCAATTTTCTTATTTTTATGTTTTGCAGTTGAATTTTTAATACCTAGGTATTTCACTTCCACTGGGTCATGGCCAGAGTGGTAGTTGTGGTTCTATCGCCCTTGGTGGGTAGGCCCATGTTCGGTGGTAGACTATTCAAGTCCGGTACAGTATAAGTATGAGTACCATTTCTTGTCCCAGAGGTGATTCTATTGATGTAATTATGTTACTTATTATATATTCCAGACACCCAAGTTACCTGGTGTTTGGTAATAATTCTTTATGGATTGAGTTTCATGGTACATTCAAACAATCTATTTATTTCTAGCTTGGCATAAGTAAGAAGAAAACAGAAATAATTGATTTCTATACTTCTATTTCTATTTGGACTGTCTGGGTCTGACTGAGTCTTGAATACATAGAATCTGAGTTATTAAAAAATAGAAGAAGAAACATATTGTACTATTTTGCATTTGGTTCATTATGAACTTACTGTTAGGGAAGACTTTTAATAGGTGGTAGCTGTGACCCCTTGTCTCTTCCTAAGCAAAATATGGCATGGTGACATTCATAGGTACTTATATCCTAGGTGATTAAATCTTCGGTCTATGATAATCAGTAAAGCATCAGTAAATACTGTGCATTTAATAGCTTGGTGTTTACCATGCTGCGGTGAATATTGTATCCTTTAAAGGGTGCTTTCTCTGTGCGTTTAACCACGCAGGTTAACTCAAGACAGGAAAATTTTTTTGTGTGTCTTTTGACCACTTCACCGTTGAGGATTTTTTCAGAGGTAAGTAACTTTTAATTATGTTGTTCGTCGAATTCTCTCGGTACAATTGTCCAGATGCAGTACCTAATCTATGTAGTATTATCTCTATCTTGGTAAAATTATATAACAAAAGAACATACCTATTTTTCCGGTCTGACCCATTGGTCATACATATATGTATGTCATTTAGGAATGGAAGTTCCATTGTGGAGCTCATCGAGTTCTATTATCTATATAATCCAGTTTTCTTACTGTATTTTTGTTGTTAAAACAACAAACGTGACAATACGTCAACAATGTTATAGTTATGAATTCGAACCGCGAGATGCAAAGATGAAAGAAAGATGCACTTTATGCTAGGCACTCGTGGAGACAAACAATTATCTACTTAATTGAATGGGTTCCCCATTCACTATTTAGGACCCTTTAACTGTGTTTAATTCATTTTTGTTTTGCACAAAACGCAAGCGATATAGGTTAGTTTTTTACCGCACATATTTTTATGTCCACAATCATTTTACACAGTCTGTGATGTAAGCCTCACTTGTCCTCGTCTGCAGGTTATCTTACACGATATTTATACAATAATTAGTGGAATCGGCTTAGTAACAAAAGCATTTTTTATCGAGAAGACGATAAATAAGCCATTTTACGTCGCGACATTTGAGACACAATGACGTAAAGGAACAGTGTTGCTATAAAAAAAAAAAAAAAAAACTTTAAAATTGTGGAAATAATACGCGCACCAGAGATGCCTGCAACTGAGTAAATTAAATAAATAGAAGAATAAGGAGCTATGCAGTCTCTTCAAGGTGATTGAAGGATAATTTTATTACAATCTCATTGAATTTTTGTTTATAACCTCTTAACTTCAGCAAGCTGACAAGTGACAATTTTGACGTAAGCAAGACAGACCACAGACAAGCGTAGTGTTGCCCTAGTGCAAAAGTGGTGTATATAGCTTACACCACTCTTGCACTATAGTACTTGGTTTTATCGGCCCGTGCAAAAACTATGTTTCTAGCGCCATCTGTTGTTGGATACGAAAAGGTGGCTTACTCGACTATTGCACTGAAAATTTATTTTGTTAAGAACATATCTTACACCAGAACAGTAACCAACGTAAATTGTGGGTTACACCACTTTTGCGCTGATAGCCTCGAATATTCTTGCGCAGAATGACGGTGTAGTATCGCACATGAACCGGTAGTTAGCTATATAAGACGTATGCGTAGATGGTCACGAGACGAAGTAAGAGTGGGACCAGTGCAATAAAAATCTGTTTTTGCAATGGGTTCTACGGGTACGGTAAGGAATAGCATGCTATTACGAATCATTCTCCAACGTTTCAATAATTATTTTTCGCAAAAATTGGCAAAACCGCCTTCCATCGTGTACAAAATTCGAATATTTTGCTCGAATTGTTTACATTATTGTTGATTTATCAAAAACGGCTCAGTCTCAGGGACCACGTCGGGAGTATACCCTTTTGAACTAAAAAATAACTTTTTGATTCGGTTTACAATTGGCGAAATTATCGATGAACACACACAAAAAAAATGCATACACGAACATAGAACCTTCTCCTTTTTGAAATTCGGTTAAAAAAACATGCCGTGTGAACCTGCTCTCACGGATGCAATCGTGGGAGGTGAACTGACAAATCAGAGGTATCGCGTCGTGACCCAGTTTTTAAGGGATTTTGTGGGTTTACGGCGGGGTGAGAATGAAATCGCTCATAATTATCGGCTTTCATATTAGTCGAGCGTTTATTTTTGAAGATCTGTGGAAAACGGAAGAATGATTTTAATAAGCGCAGAATTGATTTTTAACCAACCTACATGTTTCTTTTTTTGTGTATGATGTTCATCGATATTTTCGCCAATTGTGAACCGATCCAAAAACTTTCTTTAATTCAAAAGGATAAACTTTCGAGGTAGGTAGATGCATTTAATTTTTATCGACATCGGCTAAACCGTGTTTGAACATTTTTCAATAATATAAAAATTGTATCCAACAATTCGCGCGAACTATTCGAAGTTTGTCGAAAAAAGCCGTAGTGATCTAGTGGTAGTGACAACCGCCCTACTATCGAGAGGCCGTGGATTCAAATCCCGATCCCGTACCAATGAATTCCTTGGAATTTATGTACGGAATTTAACACCACTGGCTTTTCGGTGAAGGAAAACATCGTGAGGCAACCTTCATACGTCCGTAGAAGAAATTCGATGGCGTACGTGAAGCCACCAACCCGCACTGGGCCAGCGTGGTGGATATGGCCCAATCACCCTTTGTAGGTAGGCCTGCGTACTGCAGTGGACTATTAAAAAGGCTGGTACAGTACAGTACAATTTGAATTTTATACTCGACTAGCTTAAAACCCGCGGCTTCGCCCGCGTTGTCTTAGTAGACAGGTACTGGCTTATGAAAATAGCCCGTGGTTTGACCCACGTTTGTCTTAGTACTTGCTTAAAATTATAAAAGGCTGCCGGTTGGCTTGCGTTGTCTTGGCACTTCCTTAAAATAATAATAGGTCGTGGTTTAGCAAAGCATTATCGTATAACGTATTACTTGCAAGGATAATGCCTATGGTTTGGCCTGAATTGTCATAGTATTTGGCTAAAATGATAATAGGTCGCGGTTTGGCCTGCGTATTCTTAGTACTCGCTTAAGATGGTAATTTATAGCACGCAACTTAGCCTGCGTTGTCTTAATACTTCCTCAAAATTGTAATAGCCTACCGTTTGGCACGCGTTGTCGTATTACTTGCAATGATAATAGCCCACGGTCTGGCCGCTTTGTTCGAGTAACTGCTTAAAATGATAATAAGCCACAGTTTGACCCGCGTTGTCTTGGCACTTACTTAAAATAATAATACTTCGTGGTTTCGCCTGCATTGTCGTATAACGTATTACTTGAAAAGATAATGCTTAGTAGGCATTATCTTTTCAAGTAATAGGCATTGCCTGCTTGTCCCAGTGTTTAGCTAGAATGATAATAGGTCGCGGTTTGGCCTGCGCATTCTTAGTACTTGCTTAATATGGTAATTTATAGTACGTAGCTTGGCTCGCGTTGTCTAAGTACTTGCTTAAAATTACAATAGCCTGCCGTATGGCTTGCGTTGTCGTATTGCTTGCAATGATAATAGCCCATGGTCTGGCCCGCGTCGTTATAGTATTTGCTTAAAATGATAATGGCGCGCGGTTTGGTCCGCATTTTCTTAGTACTTACTTTAAATGGTAATTTCCCACAGTTGTCTTAGTACTTTTTTTGCTTAAAATAATAGCTCTTGGTTTAGCCCACGTTGTCGTTTTACTTGCAAGGATAATAATTAGCCCACGGATTGGCCTGCTTTGTCTCAGTATTTGCTTAAATTTACTTGTATCTAAAGCTTATTATGGAGTACGACAATTTTTAGATGATAAATTGCAAAATATTCGAATTAAATTTACTAATAATGATTGTATAATTTTTTCACGTTCTAATGATTACTTTATGGCCATATTGGACCTAACTGATAATTCAATATTTTTGTGATTAGTAGTAAGATCTCAATGTAACACAGTTCAACAGTAAAATGTTCTTTGACTTTAATAGCCCACGGTTTGGACCGCGTTATTTTATAACTTGTCATAAAATAAATACTTAATAAAGTTATGTTTTAATATACCTACTGATTTTTTTTATAGCGAGAAAAGAATATTTTTCGATTTATGATGAGATATATGACGATCATGAGTTGAGCCATGTAGTTTCCCACTCGTATACCAAATTTTATCCAACTCCATTCGCACGTCATGGTCGGCCAAGTGCGAGTCGGACTCGCGCACGCAGGGTTCCGTACCATATGGGAGCCCATTCCTCTTGCCGTTATTAATAGCGAGCAAAAAACTCCTAAAAATCACGTTTGTTGCATGTCCCTTAAATATTTATTTTATTCTATTTTTAGTATTTTTTGTTATAGCGACAACAGAAAAACATCATTTGTGAATATTTCAGCTGCCCAACTATTACGGTACCTACGGTGACAGACAGACAGACGGACATCGAAGTCTTAGTAATAGGGTCCCGGTTTTACCCTTCGGGTAAGGAACCCTAAAAAAGGCCAGTACAGGTATTCATCATGTTTCATTAAGTCATTAGAAATTTAATTTCGATTATTCTGAACTCAATGACAATCTCGCCCATAACCGTTTACGCTGTCAAAAGTGATCGAGACACTTGTAGGACTTTCAGACATTCTCTGACCAAGTACAGACGAAAAAGTAGCACACAAGAAGGTACATTTTATTTGAAAAATACATAGCGCACCTACATCTAGACGACAGGCATGTTCTAGGATTCCATTATACTCATCATTTGACTAACTTTTACAATGGTACCAACCCAGAAATCACGTAAATAAAATTAGCTGTTCAACACAAAAAATTCATCGACCCGCGACAAAATGTAAAGAATAGGTAATTTTCGCTTTTTCAGGGTAGTTCCCATAGTAAAGTAAGTAGTTATTGATCCGTATGTACCCTAAGTTCAAGTCTATTGGCTCACAAAATAAAATCGTTCATAAACTATTAGGGGCCCATTTTGCCCCCATTGAAGGATCTCAATTATCTCAATTTAATTCTAGATATTTCACTACGTTTAAAATAAAACGCGATCAAGTTATTTTTCACGCTTATATAGGATGTTTGGCCTAGCGTTAGACAAGGAATCCGGGACTTTTCCCAGGACGTTAATAGTCATATATTAGTTAAAAGGGTGAGCTATTTTCAAACAATACTGCATCGGTTTTCGAACAGTCATTTAATACTTTTTTTAGGAAATTGATATCCTGAAAGACCCACTGAAATTTTCCGGGATAGCAGTACCCCAGCAGTGGTAATTTGTGTTATTGTCTAGCGTCGTACCAAATTTCGTTAGAATTCATTTACCCCTTTTATCTTAGCTTTATAATTGATTATTTTGGCTATTGCTAAGAAACCCAATAGATTTTCCGGGATAAAATAGTTACTGTATTGAAACATGTTGTGTGCTTTCTACATACCTACCAGATTTCATTTATAACCGTTCAGCTCGTCTGATGTAATTATTGATGCTTTTTTCACCAACTTTGGGAACTTATCTGACCCGTTAGATAAGGAAAATTCGGAAAAACAGGAAGAAACGTAACTTTTATTTTATTTGTAAAGCATAAATACAAAGTTTTAAGTCAATCGGTAAAGGTAATAAAAAATTAAATGCAAACAAAAAGGGCCCGTTTTACCCCGTTAGAGGTCGATTTTTCGAAATTTTCGTCCTTTGTGCTTCATTACGTTATACATTGTACCTATGTGCGAAATATTAAGTCTCTATCTTTAGTGGATTGGGTTGTAGCCTAAACTGATTAATTTTGGCTATCCCTAAGGATCCCCATAGAATTTCCGGGATAATAATAGTTCATGTGTTGAAACATGTTGTGTGCTTCCTCCATACCAGATTTCATCCATAACCGTTCAGCTCGTTGGATGTAATAGACGCTTTTTTCACCAACTTTGGGACCCAATTTGACCCCTTAGATAAGGAATATTCGGAAAAACAGGAACAAACGTAACTTTTATTTTGTTTGAGTAGCATGTATACAAAGATTCAAGTCAATCGGTAAAGGGAATAAAAAGTTACATACAAACGAAAAGGGCCCGTTTTACCCCTTTAGAGGTCGATTTTTCAAAATTCCGTTCTTAGTGCTCCATTACGTGGTCCAATGTATCTTTGTTCCAAATTTCATGTTCGTATCTTTAGCGGTTTGGGCTGTAGGCTGTCTGTCAGTCAGTCACTCAGCGAAGCCTTTTATATAATAGATAGGTATGGTAGAAGGCCATTTTTTGCGAAAAATAATTGTAGGTTGGGCATTGTAGAGTTAGCAGCTTGGCTCTAATGAGATCCCAACCTTTTGACAGTGCTAGTCATACAAAATTTAAGCTATTTTTCTCCTAAACTTCTGAACAATAAATGCAATTACTGAAACCTAAGCACAGGCAAGTTAAGCCTCCTAATTATGAGATTTTTCACAACTGTAATTAAACCACTGCTTTATGACAAATTAAACAATTTAATTACCGCTTGGCGCGCGAAATGCCGAAGTAAATAAAGACATCCATCTCGGTGGATTTATTCTGTCGTTTCGAGGCCTCGGGGCAAACAACAGTATGGTATTAGCAGAAGGAATACTGGGGCGAAAATTACTGCGTTAATCTGAAAACAAAACACACTATATAACAAAACATGACAATTCATTTTCAATGTGGGTATTTTTTCGGAACTAAACCATAAAGCTGAAAATAAACTATCGGACGCGACTGACGGTCGCGACTTAGCAGTGTGCACAGTCCGGTGCACCAGATCTCTCTCGGACGTCCGAACGCTCACGGTCAGCCCAAAGTGACGTCCGCGTCTTATGTCCGATAGTTTTCACGGCTCAGTGGACATTAAGCCCGATTACAGAGGCGCCATCGTAATTATATTAAACAGCATAGTTCTGTTTCTTTTTCACTCTAGGCATTTGATGGAGAGAACGCTTTTTACGTTGCTATTAAATTTACGCTGGCGCCTCTGTATCGGGCTTATTCACTATTTAGATACCTTTAAGTCACGGCTGTCAGCCGCGTCCGTCAGCCGCATCCGATTGTTTGTTTCCAGCTTTACAGATCTTACGTAGCGGTTGAAACTTCTTTTCACAAAAATGCATTGAAAGAGAAAATCTTTTCGAGATGAAGTACCATCGCCCGACCCTGGTTGCAAGCATCACCCAGGAGTTGCTTTGCACACACAGGAATCCAATGGATGTCGCGTATGCGTTGAGGGAAATATACTCAGGTACGAGTATATATTCCTCAGCCCCCCGTGTGAGGTCTCTTGAGCAGAAAAGGTTCAAGGGGGCTCAAATATCCAAAACCATCCCCAACACCCTTTTCTTAGTACATACGCAGGAAGAAAAGGAGACCCTCATAAGCCAGGGTTATGGAGAAGGATCAGGATCACGCACCCTTACCATCCACGAAGCTCAGGGACTAACATACGAGTCAGTAATCGTCATTAAAACAAAGCCGAAAATAAAGCTACACGAGAGCGTCTCACACGCGGTCGTTGCTCTATCGCGGCACACTGGGACCTTCATCTACTACGCTGACGACATCGAAAATGATGCCATCAGTCGATTCGTTCGGCGAGCGTCGTCTGCGTCATCGGAAACCATCAAGGAATACAACCTGCAGATGGCCGTCAGAGATCGGAACGAAGCGGTGATGGAGGCTCTGGGCCTGGAGAAGGAGAATTGCCATAGGACCTGAAAATGTGTATGTGAAAATTTGTTCTTTTTTTTCGTTTGTTAAAATAAGCATGGCGTGCATGTCCCTAGCATTCATGCCCGCCATCGAAGGCTACTTCTTGCGGCGGCATCAGGTGTCGGGTCGTTCTCTTCCCTCAAATATGGGAGAGCAATGGCTGGCACATGTGCCATACTCGTGATCGGGTGCTGCTTGCAGGTCGCCGGTCTGCTCGTGGCATTCACGCAATGCACCGACTTGATAACTCACACCTCTTTGTACAGTAAAATAAAATAAAAAAATGTGCTTAGTTAACAAAGGGCACAGACCCTGGAGTCTGTGGTTGCAAAATTTTCGAATAAAAAAAAATGCATTGAATAGTTGTGTGTCAACCATAATAAAAAATGCCGCATATTTTGATTAGGGTGTAGTTTATGAAGTTAGGGTGTGCAGAATTATAGCGTGTAGGGTTAAGAGATTGGGTCTACGTGAGATATGATAGTTTTTTGACAGTGAAAGTCATATGGTCTCTTCTTGGCAACACTAAATCAACACATTTTTAGCTAGGTAACTATGTCATGATTCTAATAACTATCCTAAAGAAATTATTATCGAGGAAACTCACCCTTACTGCTTCTTCAATTTTAAGTCCTTGCCCACGGGAGGTTAGAAATCCACGAGTTTGTAATGAGAATTGTTAAGGGCCTCCAGATATTCGAGTAGATTCTTGCAGATTTTATAATACGGAATTTACAGGTAGTCTTTTCCCAGAACAGTATAACAATGTACTAAAAATTAAATGAAAATTGGTAATCCGTACAACAAAATGAACGATTAATTACAAATTGTAAATATTCAGCAGTTATTAAAACATTTATCGAATGGAGTAACGGACTAATCTTAAACTTACAATATCGTGATTCTCTAAGAAAACGTGCGTATAACAAATTCCAAGTTAAGTTTTGTTTTACGAAATTCGTTTGAAAATATTAATTTTCAAATAACATAACTTATGTTCAGTTTACTAATGTATTGTATAGTATTTTGACAATTAAAAAAGTTTCTTTAAGGGAAATACGAGAAAATGTAAAAAAATATAAAAACTTAACGCCCCCAGGTGTTCGGTTGAAAAAGCTATGACACTACTACCGTTTGTGCGCAATATTCCAAACATAATAATTATTTTGTGCTCACCATTCAGCAAGTTATGTTAACATCCATGCTATTTAAGCACATTCACATTGTTTTCTGAAACCACAAAAAAAAAACATGCAAATACAAGCAACAGATGTCTTAATCGAAACGAAAAACATTTCGCTATTTCTATCAAAACCTTAAACAGAGGTCATCAAAGCTGAAAAAAAGTTCTTTGTAAGCCAGTTCCCGTCAAAACATAACAAAACCGAAGGAATCCAATTTACCGAATAGCTCTCCAGAAACTCCTTGGAAGTTTATTTTTTGACAATTACGTCCCGAAATTACTTTGTTTATACAAAGGTCTGTAGGCGTAAAATTTTGTTTACAATGTTGCCCTGGTAGCGATTCATCAGGCTACTTGTTAACTTTTGAGAAGTTGTTTTTAGGGTTCCGTACCCAAAGGGTAAAAACGGGACCCTATTACTAAGACTTCGATGTCCGTCTGTCTGTCTGTCTGTCTGTCACCGGGCTGTATCTCATGAACCATGATAGCTAGGCAGCTGGAATTTTCACAGATGATGTATTTCTCTTGCCGCTATAACAACAAATACTAAAAACAGAATATAATAAACATTAAAGGGGGGCTCCCATTCAACAAACATGATTGTTAGGAGTTTTTTGCTCGCTATTAATAACGGCAAGAGGAATTGGGTTCCCATACGGTACGGAACCCTTCGTGCGCGAGTCCGACTCGCACTTGGCCGATTTTTTTTCATCGCGAATAAGTCCGCGCTTGACCACCAACTCGCCTGATGGTAAGCGACGTTGTGGTCCAAGTTGAAGCACGCAGACCTAGAAGATACCTATTCACTCTGACCTTGAAAAGCTTTAGATTATTTATCTCTTAGAAAACAGGCAAACAGGAAGACTGTTCCATTTCCTGACGGTATGAATCGGAAATGTTGAGTCAAACTGCTTCATACGTATCGAAAGAAAATCGACAGTGTATGAGTGGTAATGTGGCGTCCTCCAACTAATACTTGCCCTGTAGTATAAAGGGGATGGTAGGATAAGGTCGTGCAGCTTATATGCACACTCTCCGAAATGAATCCATTAGAAAATGGATAGATTCGCAACCCTACGGCGATGCTACCTATATAAAGAGATTTTATAAATTTTATGATGCGTACTGCGGTAGTTGGTATTTTGCACATTATACTTACACTTAACTTACTTTAATTACAAAGAAATAATACTTTAAACAAACAAACGTAAATAAAAACTTAGCAAGTTACTTAGATTCTGGATTTTTATTTTCGCTACTACGCTCCTCCTACCTTCAACCCGTTATCGTAGAGTCTGGGCTTTGACATGACACTTTAGCAACATTTCTAATAAATGTCTCACCTTATTCAGCGGGAATAAATCAGAATATCGACAAGGATTACTTACGAGTTCGACGATTTCTCCTCACAATTCCCATCTCGTGTTAAATGATTTATAAAGGCATTTTCATTAAGATTTTTAAGGCGACGAAATGAAATTTTGGTTGTTAAATAATTGAAGATTAGAAATTAAACTTATAAAACGTGTTTTACGTTGGAGTTTGCATGGTTAGATAAAGATGGTAATGGTTATATGTATGATAAGAATAATGTAGTAACTTTCTGAGTATTTCAATCTTGCAGACGATAATAAATTTGAATTAATATATAATAAATAAATAAATATTAGGGGACATCTTGCACACGGTCTCTGAGACTGATATACTACATATACATATTTTTAAATACATACTTATATGGATAGTACCTAAATAACACCCAGACACAGAGCAAACACCTATGTTCATCACATAAATGTTTGCCCTGGGTGGGGATCGAATCCACGCCTCTTTGACCCAGAAGTCAGCGACACTAACCATTGAGCCACCAAGGCAGTCAATTAATAATGAGTCAATTACGAGTTTTATTAAAAATATTTACCTTACATTATTTAACATGAATACATTTTTTATCAAGTAGGCACTCCTTTCTTTATAAACTTGAAACGTTTTTTAAATAGGGTTCCGCACGATTAAGTTATTTAGAACTATAATGTACGTATTTAGATTTCACTGTTTTTAGGGACGAAAAACATCGTAAGACAAGACGCGGATAAGCCTATGTGCAGTAGTGAACTATTATTAATCCGGTACAATACTTACTGAACTTTATACTATATAACACGTTTTATTAACACAGTCAATACAAACAGAAAACAAATCATATCCAATAAAACTTCATAAAGGTTAATCCTATTAGAATTGCATAGCAACCAACATCGAGCATGACAAAGCCCTCACTCCTGCAAAGGTCAACCCAGGGATTGAATAACCGAATAGAATAAGGGTTATAGCGGTTAATGGTCTGACTTCGTGCTTTTTTATTTTAAAATATAATATTAAAAACGTCACGTTAGTTTTACAGTATAGCGCTTATAGCGTTGTTTGACTAGGTGATTGTCAGCGATAACCGAAATTAAGCAACGTTCCTCACGGTCAGTATTTGGACGGGTGACCACGGGAGGAATTTTCTAACCGAGCGCTACCGTGGCTTTGATGACAAGTTAAAATGTATCAAGTTAAATGTGTGTGTTCAGTTTCGGTTATGAAATGATTGGTTATGGTATCGAAAAATAAAATATGTAAAATTTGATGGCTACTGATTTTTATTGGTATGTATTACCGTAATTAATATTAGCAATAATTATTACTCTACCGACAAAATAAAGCGATACCGTTATTTCGTACTTGTACCTTAAATCTTATACCGTAATCGCTTTCAGTCCTTAGGTCAACCCGTTCAGCTAATAAATTTCATACCCAAGCTATTCATAATAAGGAATAGCTCAAGGTTGAATGTCAATTATTATTTGGGTTCCGTATGTCACACTGACCTTGCAAAAGGAAACATATCGTGTCAATCTGGCGCAGGCATTATTTTGGACGAAATCTTGTGCTTAAAATTATAACCACGTGTGAATACAATTACATAATTAGAACTCACAGAATATAATTATAACAAATCACATAATAAAATATACATTAAAAAAAAAACTGCATTTTGCAATTTGTGTGTCGTAAATATGGTGTACCTATGATTTTTTGCTACATATTATGTGTACGTAAAGAGAAGGCATCTGTCTAGTTTTATGTGGTATTTCATAAGTAAAAAAGTATAAAATAAAATAAAAAAAATTAAAAGATCAAAAATCAGACTGCGTAAGTGAACTAAAAAACTGAAAAAAAAAAAACAAGCACGAAGACAATGGAATATAACAACTGAACATTCGGGATCCATTATTGGACAGCCAATCTAATTTTTCAATGGATCCCGACTGTTCAGTTGTTATGTTCTATTGTCCTAGTGCTTGTTTTTTAGGGTTCCGTACCCAAAGGGAAAAACGGGACCCTATTACTAAGACTTCGATGTCCGTCTGTCCGTCTGTCAGTTTGTCTGTCACAGGGCTGTATCTTATGAACCATGATAGCTAGGCAGCTGAAATTTTCTCAGATGATGTATTTCGGTTGCCGCTATAACAACAAATACTAAAAACAAAATAAAATAAATATTTAAGGGGGGCTCCCATACAACAGACCTGACCTTATTTGCGTTTCACTGTGTGTTCTGGGCCTTACTCAGCTAATCCTGAGCTCTTTCATAACAAGTCCTTCCCAGCCCAAGGTCGAATGGCAATTATTTTTTAATGTTGAATCCCCGTAGCGTGTAGGAATTCCTATTAGCTGTTGGGTAGCTTTAACTACCACTTCCCTTATATTGCCTCTACGACGTAGAATCGTAGCCACGATATTGCTACGAGCTACGACACGTCTATAATATTCTGTTTATGATTGTGAGACGGTCTCGGCTTACAATTTTAATGTACCACTGTTTTAGATCCAGTGTGAAGATGATTGCTTTCTGTGAAAGAATTTAGTTTCTTCTTTGAAAAATTATTTTCTTCTTGAAAAGAAGTTGGTTTACATCTGTTGTACTGTACTGTGTACAAGAATTTGTTGCATTTTAGATGTGTTGCACAGCCAAGTTGCTTAAATAGTAGTAATCGTAGTATATTTGTTTCCTTTAGTTTCTCGGACAAATAAATCTTTTATAGGTACACATGGTTTAAACTTTGATCAAAGCTTTCTTAATTTCTTTTTGCAGTAAATTACAAAACCCTGACTCTTCAAGGTCTATAAAAAAGCAAATACCTATCCTTTTTTAACGCACATGGCATAATATGGTGAAAAAAGCAAACATGCAGTTTTGGTAGGCATTTTGTTTTATTCTTTTTATTATCATTCTTCTGGTGTCAGAGTTTTTAAGCCGCCTGAAGAATTCTAACATGGCGAAACGGTAAAAACAACCGGGACCTTCAATTTAACGTGTCATCCGAGTCACAGTAGCGCTTAGTTGAATTTGACACCTGCGGTCACCCAACCGAAGACAGACCGTGTTAAACGTTGCTTATCTTTGATGATTGCTTACTAACACCTATTTAAGCTACGCTACGAGCGCTACTGGTTTTCTCTGTTTTTAGGGTTCCATACCCAAAGGGTAAAAACGGTACCCTATTACTAAGACTCCGCTGTCCGTCCGTTTGTCCGTCTGTCCGTTTGTCACCAGGCTGTACCTCATGAACCATGATTTATTTAAATCTTCCTTCCTTCCTTTCAGCCATAGGACGTCCACTGCTAAACATAGGCCTCCCCTAAAGATCTCCAATAAGACCGGGTGGTAGCGGCTTGCATCCAGCGCGAACCTGCGGTCTTGGACGTCCTACGCTGCGCTTGCCGGTACGTGGTCTCCACTCGAGGACTTTTCGACCCCATCGGTCATCAGTCCTCCGCGCTATGTGCCCTGCCCATTGCCACTTCAACCTGCCAATCCGCTGGGCTATGTCGGTAACCTTGGTTCTTCTACGGATCTCCTCATTTCTGATTCGATCGCGTAGAGAAACTCCGAGCATAGCCCTCTCCATGGCTCGTTGGGCTACTTGAAGCTTACTAATAAGGCCCATAGTGAGAGACCACGTTTCTGTGCCGTAAGTCATCACTGGCAACACACACTGGTCGAAAACTTTCGACTTGAGGCACTGAGGTATGTCGGACGAGAAGACGTTACGCAATTTTCCGAACGCTGCCCAGCCGAGTTGGATTCGGCGATTGGCCTCTTTCTTGAAGTCGGACCTACCTAACTGGACTACTTGTCCTAGGTAGACGTACGAGTCAACGACTTCAAGAACCGAGTTCCCAACTGAAATGGGGGTGGGTACAACATGGGAATTACACATGACCTTTGTCTTGTCCATGTTCATTTTAAGACCTACCTGTTGAGATACTCGATTGAGGCCTTCGAGCATCGTACTGAGTTCCTCCATCGATTTTGCCATGACTACGATATCGTCGGCAAACCGAAGGTGAGTGAGGTATTCGCCATTGATGTTGATGCCGAATCCTTTCCATTCCAGGAGCTTAAAGGCGTTCTCCAGAGCAGCAGTAAACAGTTTCGGAGATATAACATCTCCCTGTCTTACGCCTCTCTTCAAAGGGATCGCCTTGGAGCTCTCTTCCTGTACTCGGACCGACATAGTGGCGTTATTATACAAACACTTCAACACTTCGATATACCGATAGTCAATACGGCATCGTTGAAGAGACTCAAGCACAGCCCATGTCTCGACAGAATCAAAGGCTTTCTCATAGTCCACAAACGCTAAGCAAAGTGGCTGGTTATACTCCTCAGTCTTCTGTATAACCTGCCGCAGCGTATGTATGTGGTCCATGGTACTAAAGCCTTTTCGGAATCCGGCTTGCTCGGAAGGCTGGAAGTCATCAAGCCTGCGTTCGAGACGATTGATAATGACTCTTGAAAACAACTTATAAACATGGCTCAGAAGCGAGATGGGTCTGTAATTCTTCAATAAAGTGTTGTCACCTTTTTTAAAGAATAGCACCACCACGCTTCTGTTCCATGCTTCTGGCGTTATGCCCTCGAGGACGACGGTGTTGAAAAGCTTCTGAAGGACTTTAAGTACCGGTTTACCACCCGCTTTCAGAAGCTCTGAAGTGATTCCGTCGTCACCCGGCGCCTTGTTGTTCTTAAGTTGGTTCAGGGCCATTCTAATCTCGTACAGGCTGATGTCCGGGATGTCTTCGGTGAAGTGTCGGGTCAGCTTGGCTCTTGGGTCTCTAGCCGCGCTGTTTACAGGCTTTGCTACCGAGGCGTATAGCTGTCCGTAGAACTTTTCGATCTCCTCCAATACCTCTGCCTTGGTCGACGCTGTACTGCCATCTTCTCTCTTCAGCTTTGTCAGCTGGCTTTGCCCAATAGACAAATGCCTTGCGAACACTTTGGAGCCTTTGTTCCGCTCTATCGTCTCCTTAATATGTTTGGTATTAAAGAGACGAATGTCGCACCGCACTGATTTTGAAATTTGTCTATTGAGCCGCCTGTATGACTTTGCATCATCGGAAGACTGCAGTCTTAGCGAGCGTCGTTTGGCCATGAGATTTAGAGTATGATCGGAAAATTTCCGAGGTCTATCAGAACGGCGGGGTCTAAAGAACTTAGAACCTACCGTTTGGACAGTTTCTACGAGCCCGTTATTGATCTCGTCCACAGACGCAAAGTTCTCCAGGCAAGCAAAGCGATTTGAGAGCTCGAGCTGAAAGTTCTCGGGGTTTTGTATATGAGCATGAGTAGGTCGGAGCGTAGACTTCATCAGGCGGGACCTTTCGAGTTTAACGTTAATATTCAGTTTGCCTCGCACGATTCTGTGATCACTACCGGTTTTTATCCTGTGGATCACGGAGACATCGTTGAATATCCGTTTCTCGCTAGTCATGATGAAGTCTATCTCATTTCTCGTAGAACCATCGGGGCTCATCCAGGTCCATTTCCTGTGAGGTGGCTTCTGAAAGAAAGAGTTCATCATGAAGAGTCCCTCTTTCTCCATAAAATCTGCCAGCCTCTGGCCCCTGGGGTTCCGTTGCCCATATCCAAATTGCCCCACTCTCAACTCATCATCGCTTTTTTTGCCCAACTTTGCGTTGAAATCTCCCATAACAACCGTGAAGCGGGTCTTAGACGTATGTATGGCCCGACTTACGTCCTCATACATAGCCTCCACTTCATCATCTGGGTGTGACGAGGTCGGTGCGTATACCTGAATGACCTTCAACGAATATCGTTTAGATATTCTGAGTATTAGGTATACAACCCTGCTCGACACACTTTCAATGGTAATGATGTTGTTAACGAGAGACTTGTGGACGAGAAAGCCGACACCACCTTGGGACCGTTGGTCACCTTCCCGGTAGTAAAGTAGGTTGCCGGATTTCAGGGTTATCGTGTCCTCGCCCTCTCTACGGACTTCAGACAACCCCACAATATCCCATCGCAACCTACTCAACTCTTCTTCCAGTTCCGCAATCTTCTCGTCAGTCCTCATTGTGCGCACGTTATATGTTGCCAGGGCCAGTTGTCGGGTGGGGTGGCAGCCGGATCTCTTCCGGCGATTCTTAGCACCCCGTGCTCCGCCGTTACCATGGCCGCTGCCGGAGCCAGGAATAGCGGCGCTGCCGGGGACTGGGGGCCTGGTCTTATTTTTACTAATCATTAAGGGGGTTTTGCCCGTAATTGCCGCGCTGGGCAGGCGTGTTGGCAATCGCAGTGCGTAGCTCTCGCGACGGGGATGCTGCTGCCCATTCCCGCCCTGTTGCACTTGAGCTACGCTGTTTTGGATGGATATACCGCCATCTGTCGGTTCCGTAGTACCTCAGTCGGCTCTTACGACACCTGATACAAGAGGGGGGTGCTATTCTACTCTGCCGGCACCCCACGGCTATTTAAATATGCACTTTAAAAATAAATCACTACATTTAAACAAAATAAATATTTAAGGGGGATTTGATAAAAATAACGTGATATTTTTGTTCGAAATTAATAACCACAACAGGAAGATACTTGAAATATTCACAGAATATTAAGTTGTATGTTCCTTGAAAATTAATTAATTAAAATAAAATGTATTGCGGGGGGCTCCATACGGTACTCTTTGGCCTTATTGCACTCGGTACTTATTTGCACTTGACCGATTATTTATAACTAGTAAACAAAAGCGAGATAAGATTGCAAGTCACGTACCTGATTGCTACACGATTATCGTTCAAAACGAGCCGAGAAAACCAAGAGCCTATCCCACAGTTTTCCCCTATCAGAAAAAAAACAAAGCCATCCAAGTTGCCGGTTACAAAACATAAGCCACAGATTATTGTGCGTCCTATCTGCCGTCCGAATCACGTATCCGATCGGCAAACAAATTTTGCTGAGTGAAACGCGATGCTTTGATCGGTCATTGAACTGTAAACCTTTGTTTAGGGAATAAGCAAAATTCTAATCATAATAATTAATTTGATTCGATTCGATAGGCTTCATACCCATAAACCAAAATAGCATCAGTATATGCACAAGAGTGCATTAACTAAAACTTAAGGTGAAAATTTTTAGGTGTCGGGCATATACTGACCATTAGTTAAGTTTTTAGGTTTATGTATTGTGTACACCTACTAGTCATGGTCGCTAACTGAATTTTCGAAAACTCAAAATTAGTAGCTTATTTGTAAATAGCAAAAACAACCAAAAATCAAATATTATATTTAAAAAAACGTTTTTTTTTAAACAAGCTTTTAGTGAACAAGATTTCGCCAAGACGAATCAAACGAGCTGAAACTCGATAGGGTTGCGTCATTTCATTACAGAGTTTCTATGACCTCCTTCCAGCTCCAGCATTAGACCCATTATCATTGAAAGAATACTCGCCAAGACGATTCAAATGAACCCAAACTCGATCTGGTTGTGTCGTTTCATTGCTAAGTTCATTTGGCCACCTTCCAGTTCCATCATCGGATCAGCACGATGTCATCATAATATTGCATTGTCACTTAATTTACACATGTACTCGTATGAAAAATTTCAGCTCAATCCGTAACCGGGAAGTGCATCTAATTTAACTTGCAAGATTTGATTACAGACCGATAGACAAGGGGACATGACATGTGAAACTTAATAAAAGCTTGTAAATATCGCGCGTTGACCTACTTTTTATTGCTACTTTTTTAGTATTTTTGGTCGCCAAAAAGAACAATCGATCCTCAACAAGTTGCGGCATATAATACATAAGCCGCGCCGGATTAGGGTGCGTTCGATCAGCCGCCCACATCACGGATCCAATCTGACTTATCCGACGACTGGCAAATTACATCCAGCCGCGTGAAATGCGTTATCTTGACTGGTGACTGTCGAATTTCGTTTATGGAAGTCTAAGATATTTCCATGAACATTATTTCATCGTGGACATGAAAATAAGTAGACTGTGTGAGACAACAAAGATTTAAAATGTAAACAGGGTTTACTTGCTAATATTATCGACCTTGGATTCGAAAATAAAAACTAGAGGGGAGACTATGTACCAGTAAGTGCAGCGTAGAACGTTCAACCGTGAAGTGGACCTATGATCTCTTTAAGATAGCAGGATCGCGCTAAATGCAAGCCGCATCCTACCGGGTTTATTGATTTGAGACCCATGGGGAGGATCTATGTCCAGTTGTGGTCGTATTATGGCTAATGGATTTAAGGTGATCGTTTTCCATTTTCCATTGATTTGTTGTCCATTTATTTTATGATTTTATTTTACAGTGCTTTCTACACTAGGTTTATCTCTAAGAGTTATTTTTGTGATAAACATTTCAAATTTGTCTCGAACGCAGGACTTATATCTGCGTTTGTTTTATCTTTCTATAGTCGCTGCAAACACTGTCTTGTAATTATTTAAATAGTAAGTCGGTCACTTAAACTTTTTTGCGCTATCACAAAAAGAAAACAAAATAATATTCAATAACTGGCGGCATACAGCACAGCCGCATTCGATTAGCTACCCACATCACGAATCCAATCTGACTTACCTGACGACCAGTAAATGAAATGCAGGTGCGTGAAATGCGTTATCTTGACTGGTGACTGGTGAATATTGAGCTTTGTTTTTATTTAAGACAGAGGACAATACAGATTTCAGTTCAAGCGCCGTTTCAATATTTTCGTAGATTAAAATGAGTGGACATTTGGAGTTTTTTGGAGCATTGGTGCTTAACGACAGGTAGTCTCCACTGAAAAACTTTTCGAATCAAATAGTTTTCAGTCCCTCGCGCTACATATGTGGCCTATCTACCGTCGTTATTTCAACTGGATAATTGAGTGGGCTAAATGTTTCTCATTAGATAAGGTAAAGTAAACTTTCATTTTTACCAAAAAGGAAGAGGTACTATATTCGTGTGTGTATACATTTTTTTGTGTATGTTCATCGATATTTTCGTCAATTGTGAACTGATTTCAAAAGAGCAAATTATTCGAATTCGTTACACGGAGAAAGTCAGTGTTGCGATTTTTTGCACAAATAATTATTTACGTACTCTAGATCTGGATGAATAAATCAAAAAACTTATAATATAGGAACGAGATGTCCTATTTTGAAAAGCTTTAAAGCAAATTCCTGGGTACTCCAGCCTCAAGTCTCTACAAGTAATATTCTATAAGCACACTTGATGCTTAAATCACTTGCTTTTAAGCAAATGTACAAAAAAAATAACGCACAGTCGCACATGTGTTATTCCTCTGCTTTGCACAGTTATTTCTAAAAAGGTCATGGGAAGTACACACTCGGATGATTCTGTGCCAAGCCAACTAGAACCGTCACATTCACGTGAATAATTTTTATGCATCGCCAGTTGGATCTCAGAAGCCTACTTCACGTAACGTATTCCAAATAACCAATATAGATTTTATCTACCTGCCGAATGCCGTGTACCTATTTTAAGGAGAATCACTTATTTTTCGGAAGATAAAGCTTCTGTTCATTTGAGTAGGTAATAAATAAAATCTGCGAATCAGTGGGTAAAATGTTGTTTTTGATCCAATGAAGTCCAATTTACTAACTGCTACTACTGCTTTGTCCAATTAAGCTAGAACGCTGTACTATGAACCCGCCAAATTAGTGAAGCGTTTATCATTTTACTATCAACTTCTACAGTGTTGGAAATCCCAGAGGGATGCAGGTTCAAGTCCTTCGAGCGCGTCAATTTTTGAAATGTTTATCACAAAAATTACATTTCTATAAACCTGTGTGTGAAGCATGATAAAAATCATCTAATTCCGTGTTTAAATTTCCAATTGGACAATTAGAACATTTTTTCAGCTCGGAACGGAAGTATTTGAACTTTTCACAAATTAATTCTTTACGATTTACGAATAATGAGTAATTGAATGGAAGGTTTTCATAACCGGTATTATTGAAACCTAATAATAAATCCGAAAGTATGTTGGTGGTTTGTTACTCTTTCACGCAGTAACAGAGCAACGGATTGACTTGATTTTTAGGGTTCCAAAAAAGGGTAAAAACGGGATCCTATCACTAAGACTTTTCTGTCTGACCGTTTGTCCGTCTGTCTGTCTGTCACCAGAATGTAGCTCATGAACCGTGATAGCTAGAACGTTGAAATTTTCACAGATGACGTATTTCCGTTGCCGCTAAAACAACGAATACTAAAAACAGAAAAAAATACATTAGGGCTTAAAATTCAGATTTGTTGTATGGGAGCATACAACAAATCTGAATTTTAAGCCGTTTTTCGCTCAATATTAATAGCGGTGGTAGGTAAATGCATGAAATATTTACAAAAAAAATAATTTATATACTCCCTTCAAAACGAAATAATTAAACTAAAATAAAATATACTAAGGGGGCTTCCATACGGTACAGAGCCCTTCGTGTGCGAGTCCGCCTCGCACTTGGCCGATTATTTTTTGGCGTGGATATAGCTCAAGTTTGAGATTGACAAATGGTACTTTTTATCACGGAAAAATAAAAGGTTTCTGTGGGATAGCACAGAAGTCAAAATATCGCGACCGAGAAGCCGAGGGCAAAATATAGTAATAAATATATTACTACGTCGCCGAATTTAAGTGCCACCTACCCAAGCAGTCCATAAGTTAAGGTACTTATCAGTTTCCTCCAACTTTATCTACACTTTTATTTCCCTACCTTGAAGATATAAAATATTACTTCCTGACAATTTACAACCTTCTACCTACATATACCGGGTAACTTTTATCGAAAGGTAAATGTAGAATGCGATGAATTTACGAGTATATATTTTTTTATTAGGGCACGTGCTTCTATTAACTACTACTAAATACAAGACCTACACAATCTAAGACTACATAATTAAACTACTACATAATAATCGGCCAAGTACAAGTCGGACTCGCGCAAGGAGGGTTCCGTACTGTATGGGAGCCCCCTTAAATATTTATTTTAATTTTATTATTTAATATTGACGTGAATACAAAACTAAATCTTGTGTTAAAATTTAATTTATTGTGCTAAATTGATGTCACCATTACAAATATCTAGCGAAAAGCGGCTAAAAAATCAGGTTTGTTGTATGGGAGCCCCATATTAATTTTATTCTGTTTTTAGTATTTGTAGCGGCAACAGAAATTCATTATCTGTGAAAATTTTAGCTTTCTAGCTATAACTGTTCATGAGATACAGCCTGAAGACGGACAGACAGACGGACAGACAGACGGACAGACGGACAGCGGAGTCTTAGTAATGGGTCTAAAGGTAACCCAAATGCTCAAGCCCACTGCCAGTTTAATATACTTAAAGTGTTCTAGAATCATTAATTGATAGATATTTATCTGAAGCAATTTTTCGGTAGCTACAGGTACGTAAGTCTAGCGGTGAGGGTAGTGTGGAGGGGATGGCTGCGCATGGCGACTGCCATACTAGAGTGGAGTTATTTTAATAGGTAACATTTGACAGATCATTTATGCAAAGAAAAATATACCTTACACCGCTAGACTTACGTACCTGCACTGTACTGTACTGTACCAGCCTTTTTAATAGTCCACTACAGGACGTAGGCCTATCCACGAAGGGTGATTGGGCCATATCCACCACGCTGGCCCAGTGCGGGTTGGTGGATTCACACACGCCATCGAATTTCTTCTACGGACGTATGCAGGTTGCCTCACGATGTTTTCCTTCACCGAAAAGCCAGTGGTGTGAAATTCCGTACATAAATTCCAACTTCTAAGGAATTCATTGGTACGGGTTCGGGATTTGAACCCACGACCTCACGATTGTAAGGCGGGTGTCATTACCACTAAACCACCACGGCTTTTTACGTACCTGTAGCTACCGAAAAATTGCTTCAGATAAAATATCTATCAATTAATGATTCTAGACTCCACATTAATGCGCAGTCATCCCCTCCACACATCGCTCAGCATAACACTTATATGCCGCGACCTGTAAGTATAACAAAATTTAACTAAAAATTTAGAAATCCAAAAAAAATAAACATCCGCCGAGATGCTAGATAGAAATAGGCTTTGTAATAAAATATAGATACTTACTTTTTTT
The DNA here is from genome assembly GCA_964007245.1 of Hypomecis atomaria. Taxonomy (NCBI): domain Eukaryota; kingdom Metazoa; phylum Arthropoda; class Insecta; order Lepidoptera; family Geometridae; genus Hypomecis; species Hypomecis atomaria. The sequence continues at coordinate 10,040,683 of OZ023294.1, read as the reverse complement.
CCCAAAATACACCTCAGCGGATTGCCATAACAGTATATTTTTACACGTTCAGTGGGAAAACCAGTCATAAATATCTTTTCACCTAACACATAAGCATTGGGTGCTCTCAAACGTATCAATAACTTCGAATCACCGTACGAGAATATTGCAAAAAATAAATCACCTGTTCTATTCAAAACATTTTTCCTACAAAGCGTATGGAAAAGATGAATTTTACAAGCATTTATTTAGTTAGTTTCACCTGTCCCGTTGTCTGTCTGTCGCTCTATACTCAAATCTTGCAAGTTTTATTTGATCCACTTTCCGGTTACCGATTGAGCTAAAATTTTGCGTATATGTGTAAATCGCGTGATTATGCAATATTATGATGACATGGTGCTGATCTGATGATGGAACTGGAAGGTGGCCAAAGGAACTTAAACAATAATGAAACGACACAACCTCATCGAGTTTGGGTTCATTTGAATGGTCTTGGCAAGTAGTTTGGCTTTCAATTATACTCGTAACCAGTGTCTGATGATGGAGCTGGAACGTTGTCAGAACTCTGTAATGAAACGACGCAAACCTATCGAGTTTCGGCTCGTTTGATTCGTCTTGGCGAGTACTTGTTCGGTAAAAGCTTGTTTAAAAAATAAGAAGTTTTTTAATACAAAACTTGTTTCACAATATGAAGATTGTTTCTATAGTAAAAGTTATTCACAATGGTGAGTATGATAAATGTTTGAACAGTCCTTGCACTTTGCAAAGTAATACTAGTGGCTTGTAAAAATAACTCTTTATAATAGCTTGTATTTCGGAAAGTCACCCAGTATAAAGAAACAAAGGTGAAAATAAGTAGGTAATAACTTTGATTGTTCGTCCAGCCGCGTCGTAACTTATAGTAATTATTTCAGTGGCTTTATTACGAAGCCATATTTTAGGCCAAGTCATAATTATGTTAATGGGAACTCATAAAATACGCGGAAAGCGGCTGCTATTATGGGGAAATTAAGTCGTTTATTGAAATACGTACAGTTGGTTTTTATTTATTTATCTAATCATCGTCATTTCAGCCAAAGCGAAGTCTACTGCTTTAGACGTGTAAATATAATCTTAATATCCTTACTACTAATATTAAAAATCGAATCGACAGTGTGTTCATTGGTTTATTAGTTGGTTGGTCTTAGGGTTTCCGATTTCTCGAGGTTTTTTAGTTCTCGGGTGTCGAGACTTCTCGAGCCTGATTTCTCGGGTCTTCTCGGGTTGTCGAGAAAAAATAAAATACGTCTAAATTTTTGTTTAATTAATAAAAAGAGTCTTTAATTTAACTGTGTTTATTTTACATGAAAAAAATCAACATAATTTTTAACAAAAAAAACAAGTTCTCAATAAAAAATCAGCTCAAAACAAAATTGCTAACTAAAAACAATCATACTTCTTCTCCTTATCATAACTAATCTCATCAATTCTCATCTCACTAATCTGTAATAAAAAACAAAATCTCTGTTAACAATCAGCTTAAAACAAACATCTTAACTAAAAACAATCATACTTCTTCTTATTATAACTAATCTCACTAATCTTTAATAAAAAACAAAATCTCTGTTAACAATCAGCTTAAAACAAACATCTTAACTAAAAACACTCATAATTTTTCTCATCATAACTAAAGATCACTCACTAATCTCACTATGTGGGTGGTATGGTATCACAATTTTTGGCAGTTTTAATGTAATTAAATAAGAGATATCTATCTACTATTAATACGAAAAATATAACTGTCTTTAAGCCTGCTTATTAATTCTTATGAAATATGCCTTAAGATAAACCAAAGCATTAATAGATTTATCAGACAGCCGGCTCCTAATCTTACTGACCACACAAAATGTTTATACACTGACACAAAATGTTTATTTAAACTTCTCGATGTCTCGACTTTTCTCGAGCTGAATTTCCCGGGTACGAGACCGACCGATTTCCCGGGAATTCCCGGGACGAGAATTCCCGGGAACAAACCCTAGTTGGTCTGTTCCACTTTCATGCAGCAACGGAGCACCGGATTGACTTGATTTTTGGCATGGACATAGTTTGAAACACAAAAAGTGACACAAGCTACTTTTTATCCTAGAAAAATAAAATGTTCCCATGGGACAGCACAAAATTAAAGTACCACGCGAGCGAAGGCGCGGTCAAAAGCTAGTAATCTATTTTCTTTTGCACCTTTTTGATGTATGTTTAATTTTCTGATTGTAAAAAATAGGTTGTCTAGTGCGCGTCGAGACACGCGTTGATAGACTTCGGTAGATGGTGAAAATGATTATGATGATAATATATACAAATTTTTAAGCTTTTTTAAGCTTACAAACAAAGGAATAATTAGGTAACATCGGATGCAAACAATATTTTTTTACCAAAAATAGCAGAACCGACTTCAACTGTGTATAGATTTCAAATAGCTCGTACCAATCAATGTATCGTCAACGTATTAATTTTTACATTATTGTTGATTTTTCAAAATCGACTCAGCCAATTTCGATAAAACTTAGATGGGACCACCTCGGAAGAACCATAAAGAATTCTCAAATCCTTTCACAGTTGGCAAAAATATCGATGAACAATTGAACATACATAAACACACAAAAAATACATATAGACGAACATAGCACCTCCTCATTTTTGGAAGTCTGTTTAAAGAAGAAATCATGCAGACATAATTGAGACCGTTGATATGGCTTATCGTGAATGTAAATATAGCCCGGACTATTACAAGTGCCCAGGCCAAAATGTATTAGCATCTATCTACCTATATACACGAGCTTCCACTAAAATGCTAACAATGGGTAAACAGTCCAAATTTGGGCACCAGAACACCATTATATACTCAGAAAATAGAGGTAATAGAGGCAATTATGGTTAATGGTTGCTATCACTCTATACAGCCCTGTTTCGTCAATAAGTCATTTTCGAAATAAGTAGGTAACTTTGTGGGATAACCACGCTATTAACCTAGAAATGTTTACGAAATTGTAAAATTCGACTAAGTGATGAAAATATATTATTTGATTATGGAAACGGTTATCGTATATTTTATTTAAATGGCAAGTACCTTTATTAACTACATTAAAATACAATTCTACTTACTTATGCTAAAACTACATAATTAAACTACTACTATATACAAAGCAATTGGATCATCCAAAGATCCTTGGAGGTCTAAAGATATATAATCCAAATGTTCATGCCCACTCTCAGTTGGCAGCGTGCCCAGCATGCCGGCGGCGTTGCCACGGATTGGGAATTTTTAAAATGTTGTGTGCTAGATTTGAAATAAAATCTGTTACAATAGTCAGACATTCTCTAGTACTTGAAATGTGGTTAAAGAATAAAGAAATTTTATTTGATTAGAAATGTAAATACAGTATTATCTATTTTACATTATTCTATTTTACATTACATTATTATATTTTACATTATACAGCCGGACATCAGCTTACGTTAATCTATACTAATATGATAAAGAGGAAAAGTTTGTGAGGTTTTAGGGGGTAATCTCTGGAACTACTTAACCGATTTTGAAAATTATTTTACCAATAGAAAGCTACATTATTTACGAGTATCATAGGCTATAAAGTAAGCGCGGGCGTAGCCGCGGGCAAAGGCTAGTATCTGCTTTATAATAATTTAGCTACTAGCTGACCGTACAAACATTATCTAGTCAATAAAAAAACTAGAGAGGACCTGTTTTCTCACTTAGGAGTATAAAAAAAAAATTCTTAGACCTAGCATGGCTTAGCATTCCAAACACAAAAATAATGGGCCAAATGCGAGTCGGACTTGCGCACGAAATGTTCCGTACCGCGTTGAAGCCCCCATAGCCCCATTCCTCTTGCCGTTATTAATAGTGAGCATAAAAACACGTTTGCTGTATGGGAGCCCGCCTCCTTTAAATATTTATTTTATTCTGTTTTTAGTATCAATTTGTTGTTATAGCGGCAACAGATAAACTCGTACATCATCTGTGAAAATTTCAGCTGTCTAACTATCACGGTTCATGAGATACAGCCTGGTGACAGACGGACAGCCGGACATCGGAGTCTTAGTAATAGGGTCTCGTTTTTACCCTTTGACCGGAACCCTAAAAATGGTATAAATCGGTCAAACCATTTTAAAGGATTTCGATAAAAAAAAACTGACACAAGAGTATAATAATAATATTGAAAGATGAAAGCGTTGTACACAGCCTTATTTATGAATTCATTTTCTTTGATATTGCCCTATAACTAAAAGCCTGATATTATTTTAGCTTTAGCCCGCCTATTCCTTTGTACACATATTGGTACTAGATATTCTAAGAATTAGATTTATGTCTAGGGCCCTCTGACGGAACATTATTACCTACTGGCAATCACTAAAATGGGTTTGTTAGCTCGTCTCTTGAGACTCCAGGCTGACCTGTCAATGAACCTATCGATCTATATCACATACCTACACATATGAAACTTATGTATCTATCACTATGGAAACTAGCGTGGTTTTCGCACATTTTAATTAAGTAAAGCACAGGTGTTACTAACGCTGCATTTTAGTAGAAAACTGCTACTATAGTTTCGATCGCATTTGGCGATCTCTCTCAAGATTGGAGTACTAGCACGCGGGCTCGTCTCGCATAGCACTGTTTATGTATCTATGTACCACAGACTTAATATATCATAAACTTACATAATTATACTAAACCTATGTATCTAAGTATCAGACACTCTAGAAACTAATCGCTCCTCACTTTTATTAGGTATTTCTATTGATAACCTGGCAAAAAATATCCAGAGAGTTTAACCCTTATAGTTTAAGGTTTTAAACATAAGGTGCGACCTATTTTTAAACCTACTAAACATGCAAAAAAATCGATCAAGCGGTTTAAGCGTAGTTTGATAAAAAACACTGCTAGACGAGATTTTTATAAAATAAATTCTGTTCTACCTCAATGGCCTAACTAGACTAGTAGCAAGGTTAAATTGTATTTCATAGTTTACTCATAATCTGATGACTGAAAATGAAGTCTAAATAACACGGACTTACAGAGAGACATACTACTTATTAATTACTTTTCATACCTACATAAAATCCATCTATCTACAATATTTTCATAACGTCTACTGTTCGATTATAGCCTCGTATCGAGTTGCAATGAGACCGGTTAGATGATGGTTGCATCCAGCTCATTTATAAGGGCTTTGACTTACCATCTGACAACGCTTCTTTTTGTAGATGTAGTATGTATATCTTTATATAGTTTACGCGCTCACTGCGCTCATCGGGATGTAGTCTCTATTCAAGATTCTAAATCATAATTATTTTGAATTAAATAAAAAAAAAATATTATGAGAAACTAGAACCAAAGCTATAGTATATAATTTTTTTTTGAAAAAAATAGCACGACCGACTTCAACCGTGTACAGAATTCGCGAATATTTCGCACGAATTGATTTAGCATTTTTCACATTATTGTTGATTTATCAAAAATGGAACTTCAATTAAATTTAAATGGAACCAAGTTCGAAGTATACTCTTTCCAATAAAAAAAAGAATTATCAAAATCAGACTAATACATAAAAAATATATACGCATCGAATTGAGTACCTCCTCCGTTTCGTCGGTCAAAAACAGGCTAGGTTCAGTTACAAGGGCAATCAATAGCGGAGATATCCAAGTGAGATTTGATTGGACCCTCGATAGCGTCTAATCGGTGAAATATCTTTTGGGTTTGGGACTTTTGGACATAGACATATAGTGTGTATAAATTTAAATGTAATTTTCGAAAAGTTTTAGTTTCTTCAAATTATTAACATTATTTTCCAATAACCCACAAAGTCGCTCACCGCTCTGTCTGTCCCTATGTATGCTTATATCTTTAAAACTACGCAACGGATTTTGATGGGGTTTTTTTTTTCAAGAAGTAGGTTTATATGTATAATACACATAAATAAATAAATAAATATTAGGGGACATCTTACACACGGCCTCTGACCCCAAACTAAGCAAAGCTTGTGATATGGCTGCCAGAGACTGATATACTACATACACTTATTTTTAAATACATACTTATATAGATAGTAACTAAATAACACCCAGACACAGAGCAAACACTTATGTTCATCACATAAATATTTGCCCTGGGTGGGGATCGAACCCACGCCTCTTTGACCCAGAAGTTAGGGTCACTAACCACTGAGCCACCGAGGCTGTCAATATAACATAGAGTCTAAACAGCGAGAGAATGCGATCCTGAAGTCTGTCAAATGACTGTGACTAGTGATGGGAAATAAGTAACACTGATATTTACTTTTTAACTGACCGAATAAAAAAGTCACCAAGTAAATTTATCTACTTGTCTGTCCGGAAATCTTATTCTGAAAGCATACAGTTAGTAAAATAAAATACGATAGCAATTTTGATGAAAATTTGTTAAAAACATAACAATTTCTTGTTACTCACTTTGCGAGTTTGGTTTGGGCGCAGCTTTATAATTAACAAATAATTTTGTAATATGTTAACTACATTATCATTTTTATAAAATTATTCGAAAGAATAACGTTTTATTATTATAAATACTGTTACTTTTACGTGATATGTTTAGCACAGCAGTACAAAAAAGCCGTGGTGGTCTAGTAGTAGTGACACCCGCCTTACAATCGTAATGTAGTGGGATCAAATCCCGGTCCCGTAGGTACCAATGAATTGTTTGGAATTTATGTACGGAATTTCACACCACTGGCTTTTCGGTGAAGAAAAACATCGTGAGGTAACCGGCATGTGTTCGTAGCGACGGCGTATGTGAATCCACCGACTCGCACTGGGCCAGCGTCCTGGATATGGCCCAATCACCCTTCGTGGGTAGGCCTACATCCTGCAGTAGACCATTAAAAAGGCTGATACACATCCGAGTACTACAAAATATACAGTTGACGTAAACTTACGATAGCGTAAGCGTGTAAGTACAACGTGGGTTTTCAAATCCCGAGTAAATAGGTACCTTCTCGGTAAACGTGCTCCACCCTAGACCGCATATCTGTTTAACATCATGCAGTGTCATCAAACACAAACCTATACGAATGAATAGTTTATTTCCATAGAAACTAGTGCTAAAATGTGACATTTATTTATATTTACTTCACACCACTTCAAAGTTATCTCGTTTGTTCAATGACTGCAATTTAATTCAAAAACATCTAGTCTTTCTGTTCACTTCCATGTCCGATTCGGGTAACCTTTTCTAGCTATTTCTGGAAGTGAAACAATACAAAATTAATGGTAGACCACTCCCAAATCCATCAAGAAATTGAAGACGGGAAAATTGTGATTGCACTCTTTCGGACACACCTGAGCACACTTTGTCGCGAAAAAGTGTCCGCGTTATAAATGTAATAAATGACCCCTGATTCTTTATCGATATAACGTGTCTATGAGTGATGTCTAAGTCATTTCTGATTTCGACAATTTCATTTAGAATAATGTACTTTAAATGAAAAATAACGCTTTGATTTAAATAAATTTAAACCGAGTTTGTGTTGCAGCATCACGAAAATAAATATTTTTTACGTGAATTTATGAAAAACAAAACGGAAAAAGTTTTGACATGTTTCGTATGCTAGGTAAGCACTATACAGATGCGGTTGCGGTCCGGCTGCCGCAAAACAAAAAATAAATAAAACCGCTATTTTCATACTCACTGTAATCAAGTGGAGCGTGAATATAAAACCTACGCTTTTACTCCAAAACTACTAACTTTCAGTGAAAAAGAAGTTTCTTTTTCAATATCAATATTAATACACATAAGAAAATTAAACTACGCTGCGACGCATACGCAAAAACTGTTAAGGTGTGTTCTCGTCGCTAAGTATCATTTTTCATAGTCCAATATTTTGACGGGGCGATAAATCAATCGGCCAAATAAATATTGGTTTTGCTTGAGCACTTGTCTTTCTATTTCGGCCTTGTAACGCTCGTGGGTGGAGCGAAATATGCTCCACCCAAGATTATAATAACGAGCAATTTGTATGAGAGTGGGCTAAAGTGGCAAAAAAATCAGCCAAGCGCATGAACTTATGGTTTGAGGGTTTGTATCACAGTGATTTGTGCAGAATTCAAAGTTATTCATATTTTTATGTTCTTATGCTCAAACTCGTATTGATCTTGATATAAGCGACAAAGAATAACATAAGTACGTGATTATTGTAATTGCAACAGTGCTAAAGTGTTTTCAATGTATAAGTTTATGTAATGCGATTTGTAAAATATTCCTTAGGTAGATTTTACTCGCGGCTTCGTTCGCGTAGTATTTTGATTTTTGTGCCAACTCATATATCATAGGATTCATTTTTCGGGATAAAAGTAGCCCATGTGACTCTTCGACTATTGAACTAGGTATATTCATGCCAAAAATCAAGCTGATCCGTTGCTCTGTTGCTACGTGAAAGAGTTACAAATCGACAAGCACACTTTTGGGGTTATTAGGCCAATACTCGTATTAGTAAGAATTCATCTAGTTTTCTATCTTTAGCAGTATTTTTAATTAGATACTAATACGAAAATATATTATATTATTGTACCACAATGCATAAAAACTGGTAGATTCCATGGACACTTTTGTGAAAATTATTTTTATCGATTTATAATAGTCACAGTATAAATATAGATAAGAGACCTTTGGGCATATAGTAGGGTGTTATGCAGTTAAATAAAATAACGAAATCAATAATATTCTTTATTGAATTGATTAAAACAATTCGCAACAAATTCTATTCATAGATAGAAGGAACTTCAAACGATACATTTACTGCAATAAATAATTACATTTAACTAACAATATCACACGACAATCGGTTAAACCAGATAAAGTTACTTTTTCAAATAAAGTAGAGATCATTTTAATCTTTGATATAATATTTAGGTTATCGTTCAAAAAGATAACTACCACAAAAATAAAAAAACTATCTATTTTAAGGATTACAATTAGGTCGTTTCAAAGCTTCAGTTAAACCGAAAATAAACGACTAGTCATAAATAAATGAGATCACAAATTCCAATAAATATACAATAGCGCTAATTTGTGTTATCTTTTTATGAGATACATGTTTATGTAAAAAGGACAATCCAAAGACATTCTCAAGATTCATATACCACATCTCATAGAATCTAGTAGATAAATACTATTTTTATTTACAAAAAGAATAAGCGTAACATCAAGGTACATTATCGATATTTTTACTAAAATTAGGTGAAACAAAATTACTTTTGGTCTTCTAGCAAATTAAAGAACATACATACCCGTATATCTATGACTCAATAAAACTTAACTGAATCGTCTTATAATCTAATCCGATCCATTTTACGTTATGACGTAATCAAAAATTGTACTTAGGTAATATCGAGTATCATTATTTTCTACCCTAAATCTTACATGCATAGGGTATAGGTAAGAAAGATACGGAAGTATAAAAGGTCAGTAAAAACACTACAGGGCCTAGGTGTATAATACATTACATTCAATTCTCACTACATCTTTCCTTGAATCGCATACGCGATATTTTCTTACACTAAAATCGTATTAATATAATAAATTCATCTACTCTTATCTAAAAATTCGGAGGGTACTTGGTCACCCACTACATTAACAATAAATTCACATAAAATCTAATTTCATTATATACTTAACGGTATTGACTAGAGCGTAAAACGGAATGTGCTTGGCACGATGCACCGAATAAAACTTGGTAATATTTATTTATATAACAAAGAACTGTTAGACCGGGCGTACTACTTTTTTTTCATTTCAGTCTTCATCTTTCATAGATTTAGCTTTACATTTCAAATCGCCGGTAACGATAACACTATTAAATCGGTTGACGACGTCTCGTACTTTTCCTTTGCTAATGACTAGTTCTTTATCGTAAGTAGGAGTTATTAATCCTTTATCGCCTCCATTGCATAATGGCTTAGCTTCTTTGACTTGCGTTGAATTCTCTTTAGTTGATATAGAATTGAAATGGGCGCTTTGTGACTTTCTGAATTCTCTAACAGCAATGTCAATGTTATTGATTAGATCTTTGGCTACGAATGTTGCTATCTCGTGTTTGATGCGATCTTTTTCGTTGAGGATTTCTATAGGAGTAGTTCTTTCTTTAGGTTCGTTGTTTTGTTCGGGGCTGTGGCTGTGTGTGAGGGAGTGTGACGCAGGGCTGTCAGGACCTTGGAACGTAATGCTCGGGTTGACGATGTTGCTTTGAATGTGGTTTGTTTGGTCGTATGATTGTATCTCTTGATTAGTAGGTTTCTTTTCGCCTAACAACCAGTATGTAGTCATTTTTCCTTTACCCTGTAAGAAAATATTTCAGAGATTGTAATTAATATATGTCAGTGATAGTATTTATCAAACATGCATATTACCTACAGGGAAGATAAAAAAAATACAGCTGTTTTTACTCAAATTACTAGAAATGTTTAATCATTATAACATCATGGAATAATCCATATACTTTTCCATTTGAATATTCTCATCCTGATTAAGTAATAAAAAAGTCATTATTTAATAAATACTATAATTACCTTCATGGTGATTTCCCCCCTGCATTCTAATTCGAAGGTATCATATAGGTCCAAAACCTCCTTGGTCTTCGGGCTGACGTGGATCTTCAGAGCTTCTCCATGAGACTCCATCCTAGAAGCTGTGTTCACCGTGTCTCCAAACAGGCAGTACCGGGGCATCTTTAGCCCCACCACGCCAGCTACGCAAGGACCTGTGTTAAGAAAAACATTAACATTACTTTTTGACAAAAACTCAGCAACTGTTTTCTATTTTTGACCGACGAACCAACCGGAGGAGGTACTCAATTCGACGCGTATATTTTTTTTATGTGTAGGTAACCACGCATAACTTTTTTCATAGTCCGATTTCAATAATTATTCTTTTATTAGAAAGAGTATACTTAAATTTTATCGAAATCGGCTGAGTCATTTTTGATATTTCAACAATAATGTGAAAAATGCTACATCAATCCGTGCGAAATATTCGCGAATTCTGTACTCGGGTGAAGTCGGTCATACTATTTTTTGCAAAAAATAATTATACTACTACTGTATTCTATTTTGAGAAATTGTACAGATTAAAAGAATAACGTGAATTGATATCACATTTAGTGGACAAATCAGGTAAAATTGTAAGAAAACAAATACAGTAAATTGAAAATCTTTTAAGTTTTGGAACTCCATTGAAAAATTTATCAAATAAGCGCCATCGTACATGTTTCTTTCACTCTATATGGTCTGTATTTTACACATATTAAAAAAAAAAACTAAAAAAATCTCACAGATACGCAGGCTTTTTCCTTTTCTTTAATTTATTATTATTCCCATTTAGTCATTTTGAAAAAATTCTGATACCTTGGCGAAAAATGGGTCCCAATAACAATATTTCGTCCGAAATAATTATTATAATGGGCCAAGTTTTTATAGATAGACGCGAAGATTATAAAAAATAATGTATTTTTATAGTTTTTCAATACATTACAATTTAGGTTATTTTCAATAACTATTAGTGTAATGGGCAATATATCGTTAAGTCTGCCACGTGCTGGAACGACGCGCTCACGAAGAGCTCAAGACGCTTTTGGACTCGGACACATAAAAAAACTCACTTCTCTAGCTACATTTTGCTATTTCCTAACTAAACCTAAGCTTACGCTTAGCTTAAGCTTACTTAAGCATCAGATGTCCACCTACTGCTGGATATGGACCGCCTTTCTTCTAAGCTATTCTTTCCCGACTTGTGCAATCCTCATCCATTGGCTTCCGAAATATTTGGCAGTATCATGTGACTGGTTCAGGCTGGTCGTCTGCACTCACCTGTATAGTCGTCCAATTGTCAGGTGCCGCTCGGTAAACAGTAGGTAACTAGGTTCGTGTAGACCCTAGCTAGCTAGGGACTTGCCCTGGTGTCAAAGTTTTTAAGGCGCTCGAAGGCCTCTGACATGGAGAAACGATTTGTATTATAAAAGAGGGTGGCTCCCGTTCTACCTCGTTTCTGGTGCAAAAAATGTCCATCGCTATCCAACGCGGCAATGCAGCAAGCGTTATGGGCACCTTTGCTCCATATATATATTTAATTTTCTGTAATTGTTGTTATTTATATTTAACAAACTTTACTTTCTAAGCCTTGTATATTATAAAACTACTTTGATTTATATTTGTATTATAAAACTACTTATCAAAAGAACAAAGTCAATCAAAAGGCTAAACTAATATAGCTATTAGTTGAATGAAAAAATGAGAAATCAAAAGAAAACAAATCTAATTACTAAACTCAAATAGCTTTTTTAGGGTTCCGTACCTAAAGTGAAAAACGGGACCCTATTACTAAGACTTCGATGTCCGTCTGTCCGTCTGTCGGTCTGTCACCGGGCTGTATCTCATGAACCATGATAGCTAGGCAGCTGAAATTTTCACAAATTATGTATTTCTGTTGCCGCTATAACAACAAATACTAAAAACAAAATAAAATGAATGTTCAAGGGCTCCCATACAACAAACCTAAATTTTTAGACGTTTTTCGCTATTAATAATGGTAATAGGTAGATGCTTGAAACTTTCACAGAATATTTAGTTTTATATTCAATTCAATAATAAATAATAATATTAAAATAAAATAAATATTTGAGGGGGGCTCCCATACAGTACAGAACCCTTCGTGCGCGAGTCCTACTCGTACTTGGCCGATTATTCCGAGTACTAAGCGAGTTAAGTCAGAAGTGGAAGTAACTTTCCTCTCGGGCCACTGTTTCCAAAAGTAAATTAACCCCGCGAGAAAGAGTTACGAAATTTTGGATTAAAAGACTTTGCCTAACTTTTAAAGTATATTTTATTCAGTATTCATTTATATTGCATCGAGATTTTATGCTTTAGGCGCTTGAGGAAGAGAAAAAACAGAACGAAAAGGCGCGCCGCGCAAAGTATTATCATCGGCATTTGAAAACTTACTGCTGATCATAGGCCAACAGCTCCCAGTTTGAAGAAACAAAGATGATCTAATGAGAAAATTATACAACATCGATTTCATAAGTCTTAAATTTAACATTTTAAGTAACCTGTAGCCGTGTAGTAACGGACACCATAGTGACCGAGTGGAGGAACAAACGTGAAACATGGGTTTAAATCCGATCCCGTAGAATTATTGAGCTCTTTGGTATTTCATACAGATTATATTATGTTTTTTGTGAAAGAAAATACTGTGAAGCAGATTGCATACTTTCGTTGAAGGAATTCAATGGAGCATGTTATATAGTCCAATCAGCCTTCGTAGGTAGACCAGTGTTCAACTGTTTACTAATAAAAGACAGGTCAAATGCCAATTAAAATTTAACATCCAACCAGTAGAGCTCTTTAAAGCTCTCGTCTCGCAGAGACTCCCCAACAACGTAGCTTGGTATTTTACAAAGGCGTTCCCAAAATAAACTGGACTAAACATGCTAGCACGTGCCTTTGTAAGTTTCCTAAACTATAAAGCACACTGTGCCTCAAACAGCATTCAAAAAAGGTACCTTCTTTCATTTTAGATCACGCAATTTGGTGACTATCCAGGTTATATCGCAGTCTCAATTTTACCGCCCTAATTAGTAGCCCAGCACAATACTCGGTTGAAGAAATGAGGTTGGTTGGAAATAGATGCAATCGGTCTACGCCCATTGAGTTATAAAAAGTCGATGATGATAGTATTTTTTCTAGTCATTCGTTTCAATGGACATGATAGCTGGGTATTAAACATTATTATAAGTACTTATTCCGTTAGTTAAATTAATATCAAAAAATATTGAACACATTATTTTTATTTGTCAATTAAACAAATGGGCATTTTTTTACAAAAGTGTAGCTAAAATCCGACTGCTTAACTGAGTCCTCGCGTGTGCGGTACAGGGGCGCGGGGGTAGATGGCAAAGGGGGACTGAGGCAGGTGCGGGCGGCGGGCCGTAGGGTCGGATTAGCGTAATTTCATGCGGAGCTTTAATGGACTCTATCTTCATGAAACTTCCTATTGTTTGATTACCAAAATAAATGAATCGTGTGTGATGTTTATACTCTAACGAAAAGGCATTATATCTTTAGTCATCGAGCCTCCTATTACCTGTGTGCATGCCAATCCTGAGAAGCAGCCTCTCCCCAGGTCGATGGGGCACCGTCCTACCCCGCACCGTATTCAGAAGTGCCAGAGACATCCTTGCGATTTCAGCTGCGTGTCGGTTGCCATTTCGCATCGGAAGACCCGATACCACCATGTACGCATCGCCTATTGTCTCCACCTGTATGGAAAAGTCAAAAAAAATATTAACGGTATTGCTATAGCGTGCAAGATGCCTTTTACGCTAAAGGTTTCGAAGGAAGTGAATAAATAAGAAATGAGAATCGAAAGCAGTGGTATATTACTCATCGTTTACCTACCAGTGGTTAGGTACTACGTCATCGATTTACTAAGAATAGAGTCACCGCTTTAATTTCGAGGACTGAAGAACAGAAATCCATTCTAGAATCGGAAATAGGTAAATTACGCAAGGAATGTTACGGGATACAGGACAAAAACAAGTGTTATAATATTAAAAAAAACCTTTTCTTTTAATAATATGATAAAGTATTTGCCAAGGCGAAACAAAGGAGCTGAAACTTGATAGGGTTGCGTCGTTTCATTACGGAGTTCCTATGACCTTCCAGCTCCATCACCAGACCCTGGTTACCATTGAAAGACAAACTACTCGCCAAGTCCATTCAAATGAACCCAACTCGATGAGGTTGTGTCGTTTCATTGCTAAGTTCCTTTGGCTACCTTCCAGCTCCATCATCAGATCAGCACCATGTCATCATAGTATTACATTGTCACGCAATTTATACATGTATGCAAAATTTCAGCTCAATCGGTAACCGGGAAGTGGATCAAATTGAACTTGCAAGATTTAATTACAGACAGGCAACGAGACACTGAATAAAAGCATCTAAAAAACAAAACTGAGAACGACGTTAAAAGCGCTACATTTACATCAAATACCCATTTTATTTAATGGACGGACGCTGGGCTATGTACTTCATAAAGTTACCACCGCGACATTTTACGAATATAAAAGTAAACCAAAAGGGATCGCACAAAGCCTGAAGGTTTAATTGAAAAAGTTACAAAAGGAGACGTCTTTTCCATAATAATTATGAGCGAGAAAAAATTGACATGTATTTTTTATTCCTGGTAAAACTTGGATATTACATGGATGAGAAATTGAATTGGTTATTTGTAGTCGCAAGAATAGGGTTCCGTAGAAATAGATTTATTTAAAAAGTTAGATGGGTAGAAGTGAGATGTGGGTATGCCTGGAGCAGTCATGCTCGACAAAAGTTCTATCTTGCGTGCGGCGGCGTCGTGTGGCGGGTCGTCCTCTTCCCTCAAACATGGTCGAGGAGGGCGACGACACGGTAATGATATCTATTACCGTGGCGACGACGGCCGGCGCACGCGTCACACTCGTGAACGGGTGCTGCTACCAACCGGTTACCAAAGACACACCGACATACACCGACCCCGCCGGCTGTCAGAAGATCGGTTACATTCTCTCCAAATAGTCAAACAGCTCAACCCATTAAGACCACAGGGCACACCCCTTCTGGAGTGCCCGGGAAAATCTGATCTCCCCCGCCCTGTGACGGCCCAAGCCGAGGTCCGTACCTCCTCAGGTGCCCTTGCGCTAGTCACCCTATCCTATAACCCAATCTTAGGGCTTAGCCGCCTTCTGCGCTCGCCCATGCTCAGTAAACTGTAGGGACCTTGTAACAAACCTCAGATGGTTTGATCGTCCACATCTGAGTAACTAGGCATAGGTAGAGAAGGCATTCTTGTAGGTCAGGAGTCTCTCACATGAGGATATAATTATTTCTAATATTATCTAAAGAAACTTTCCATTCAAATAAAACATTTTAGAAAAGCAACAGAACTTCAATCTAGGTATGAAAACTCTTTGCAGAATTTGAGAATTTAAAATAAGAGAAAAAAAGAACAGGGAATTTGACGGGACTGACAGGAGGGACTTCACTTGAGAAAATTATAGGAAAATGTTGGAATATTTCATTTTTTAGAATATTTTTAGTTTTGTACCGCAAGATTCAGAGAAAAGAAAAGCAGAGAAGAGTTTACTAACTAGGAGAATTTTGTTCCTGGTCTAAAAAGTGGAAGTTGGAAGAAAGTTGTTTTCGATCGAAGGACGAGGATGTTCCTAGAGGATTTGGTTTCGTATAATCGTATCACTTTTTAAATAGATATGTCCTAGTAGGTATAGAATTGTTCAGCAGTTGATGTTCCTGCGAGTCAGCCAGATCAGTTCTGCATTGGACTTTTGGATGATTTACTGTTGTATTAATGTACAAATGGACATCAGAGGAAAAGAGGAGATCTATCATAGAAAGATAGGCCTATATCCGCCTTACTGAAACGATGCGGTATGGAGGATTCTCACATGTATCTATTCTTTTATGAGTATGAACGAGTTGCTTACGACGCTACGCTACACCACAGAAACAAGGCAATATTATCTACTCTGAGCTGTTGCGGGTTAATAAATACGCATACATCTTTAGGTTCCTATGGCGGTCTTGCACAAGTTGACTTACGATGTTTCCTACTCTATAGAAGTACTCGTATGTTACTGACGAAACTATCCTTCATTGAGCATTTACTCACGAGTAGAAGATAGAAGCTTCTAACTCTCGCCCTTTATGATTTCTATGTATGAATTACAAATGTTTTAATTATTTGTCTTTTCAGCTTCGACTATTTGTGAACATAAAATCTTAAGATATTATATTCTATGCGGATTGAGAATCTCCAGAAATTGAGAAATTTCCAGACATGACGTGCTTTGCCTACTCGTACAATTTGTGAAGAACAGAGTGTTCATAGATAAAATGTCATTTATTTATATTATGGGGATTGAAGAGTCGACTCTTGCTATATCTTATTATTGCTACATCTCATTATTTTAATACTAGCCGTAAGTGCTACTCGATCAATGCTGTATTTTCATTAGTGTGCAGAACTCTTGAAGCCAGATAGAGCTTGGGCCAGTGTTTCTCATTTCCGAAATGGAGGGATTTCCCGTGTCCGTATAAGAGTGTAAATTCTGATCACTTTGAAATAAAGCTATTGAAAGCTTATTGATTTGAATATTATTTTATAAGGCGAAGTCGATTCTCGAACCTTTACCTATAGTAATCTTGGAGCTTTTCTTGAGAACACTCTGGAATTCATGCAAGATTTATGATTTTCCTGACTTTATGAAGTGATGTAGATAAGTTGACTGATCTTAGACAGACACACTCGCGACTCCTGGTTTTCTTTCCTGCTTTCTTTTTCCAGGATGGCGTTAGATTTACGAAAGCAGAGTAGAGTCATTTTCATGGTTTTCAGCTCTCTCGAGCGCCATGACTAAATAATCAGAGATAAACATAAAATAAAATAAATCTCTGATACCTAAATAAAATTGAATAAATTTAAAATACTAAAATTAATTGTCAGAAATAAATTAATACTCTTCTTTCTGGCATTCCAATCTTTTATTATATTCGTAGTTTGATAATAATATTAGTTCAATAGAGTTTCTTTGTTCTAAATTACTAATTTAATGGAATTTCCTTCTCTTCTCATGTCTAATATTTTCTTAAGCAACTAAATTAATATTTTATACCTAGCTTTATTGAAGCTCATTTACGTTATACACAAATATTCTAAATTAACATCATATATAACAGAGAAGCTCTAGAATCACTATTTCTAAATAGCTCTTGATACATTAGTTAGGTACTGCATTTCACTCTGAGATTAGTAATATACTTTCAAGTTCATAGAAGTTCAAATTAGGTAAAACCTAGGGTTTTTGTTCTGAACTTAGGTCAATTATCAATAAGTAGTTAGGTAATCAATTAGGTAGTTATGTATTTCGAATCACCTTTACCTAGGGTTTATGCGGTCTATAACGCAGGATCTACCACAAGACGACCACTGGCCAAACTAACGTATAAATAGGTAAATAAATTAGATAAATAAATTAGGAATCACACTGCAGAATACTTGTATCAAAATGTAGGCTCAAGTGATCTGGAAGCAGATGGCGCTAGGAGTAAGTATTAGAATTTGAACCTATGAGGTTCACATTTTAGAATTCACATTTCTTATTATTTATCAATACAATTCGTAGGCTGTGATCTTATTGAATATCTGTATCAATATTTAATGTATTTTTAATATTTTAGGATATTTCTTTCATGAGGTTCAATTTATAATTTGTTCACAATTAGGTGGAATCAGGACGCATAGCTAGATTGACATAAAGCTAGGATTCATTGAAAGTAAATCAAGGTTCTATAATCATTTTCTCTGACATTTTAATTTAGACATGTTTTTTAAAATAGTTTCGACTCTTCTTAGGTTTATAAATTAGGTTAGGTTAGGCTAGGCTAGGGATTGTTACAATATCGGCGTCCGCGACTAGGATTGTTACAATTTGGTTTCGCGACCAGGATCGTTACAACCTCAGAGGCCAATAGCAAAAAGTCATTAAAAATAATGAGGGTAAGGATAAAAAATGCGATTTTTATTGATTATTATTAAATATCACAGTTGAATTCCGATTTATATTATTCTTTAGAGATTGAAATTTTAAAAAAACATCTCTAAATTTTTCAATTAAAAAAGTAAAACAATATATTTTGCCAAGGTGCGGAATCCTAAAAAGTGTTATTTATTCAATATGAATAAAAATGAGGACACAACATTATCGGCAAGTAAAATAAATATTTTGAGACCATTAGGGAGAGTCATTAGCGTTAGCCCGCATTTAAATTGCTCTGAAGTTAAATTAAGTTTGCCATACAATCTTAGCTTAACTTTAGTGATAAACTGACAAGCAATTTTGGTGTTTAGAGTACCCGGTTAAGGTTCAAATTAGTGTGGCTAAAAAACAATTAAAATTTAATATCATAAAGTTTCGTTAGAAAGTGAATAAATAACAGCTAAAAGTACTTGTCTGTCGTTTACCGTGGCACAAAAAAACACGTTTATGGTATGGGAGCCCCCTTAAATATTTATATTATTCTGTTTTTAGTTTTTTTTTTGTTGTTATAGCGGCAATCGAAATACATCGTCTGTGAAAATTTCAGCTGCCTAGCTATCATGGTTCATGAGATACAGCCCGGTGACAGACAGGCGGAACAGCGGACAGCGGGGTCTAAGTAATAGAGTATCGTCTTTAGCCTTTGGGTACGGTACCTTAAAAAAGCTTAGAAGAGTTTTCAACATTTATGACCCAACATGTTGATTAATAATTATTTTTCGCAAAAAAATCGCATAACCACCTTCCATCGTGTACGAAATTCGAATATTTCGCTCGGATTGTTTACATTATTGTTGATTTTACAAAAACGACTCAGCCGATTTCTTTAAAATTTAATTGAGGCCACCTCGAGAGTAGGTATACCCCTTCCAACTAAAAAAAAATCGGTTTGGCGAAATTACCGATGATCATACACAAAAAAAATATAAAGACGAACATAGGACCTCCTCCTATTTGGAAGTCGATTAAAGAAAGACTAAATAAAAGAAATTTTATACGCCAAATTTTATTTTTTTCTCATAATTTCAAGTTAGTATTTAAAATCATGGTTTCTTTTACACGTTATACGTAACATGATTGATAAAAACAAAGCTGGCAAGTTTAAGCGATTTTATTCGACTTGTATGCAATTATAGTTCAGAAATAAAGATAAAGAACTCTAAAAACACGAATTCTCTGATGTCTGTCTCTAAAATCTGATGTTATATCACTAAATTAAACTGCCAATGAAAACCAAAAATGGAATACCTATTCATGATTTACAGGTGATTTATCTACAGCTTAGGTACGTTATTGGATGGTTGACCTTTGAAAAGGGACGAACCCTATATACCCCCCCACTCGGGGGGGTGCAGGACTCGAACCTTGCGTCTTCGGATCACTAGCCCGACGCTCTGCCAACTGAGCTAATCCGCAGTACTGGCCCTGAGCCGAATTTCGTGAAGTGTTTATCATTTTAACCAACTTATAGCGTTGGCGGCGCCATCTGTGATACCCGTATTAGACAGGTTATCACTCAATTGAAGTTATAAGAAATCCTGAATATTGACGATGGCGCACTGCTAAATAATTATCATTTTTGAAATGTTGATTATAAAAATAACTCTTTGAGGACAATCATTTTCCAAAACAAATAAAGCAAATAATACAAGGTAATTTTGAAATGTTGATCATAAAAATAACTCTTTGAGGACAATCATTTTCCAAAACAAATAAAGCAAATAATACAAGGTAATGGCTTAAGCTCTCAGAATAATGAAGAAACAGAAGAAGTGGCATAAAGTAAAAAAATGTGATGCTAATGGCGTGGCCACATTATCGCCCTACGGCGAATCTTCGTCACTGGGGGCTCATTCATCTAATTCAAACGGTAGTAATTGGTTGCTCACGATTTGAACTACTACCTGAAGCTGGGCACACACGCTGCGATGATCGCATCTATTCATCAGATCAGTCCAGCGAGGTCCTAATATAGTTGCATTGCCAGTAGGTAGTTATTGAGGAATCAAAATGACACCCCTATTTTAATCGAAAAATATTGATTTAACAAAAAAAAAATTGGCATCAAAGTTGTAGAAAATCAAATTTTAAACAACTTTTGTTCCTATAACTTCTGCTGAAAAATTGAAATAACACAAGTTATTGAAGAAATGAAATGGTACAACCGACTATTTGAAAAAAATATCGATCCTACAAAAAGTTAATGGGAACTAAAGTTGTAGAAAATCAAATTTTAACCATTTTTTGTTTCCATAACTTCTGCTGGAAAATTGAAATAACACAAGTTATTGAAGAAATGAAATGGCACAACCGGCTATTTGAAAAAAATATCGATCCTACAAAAAGTTAATGGGAACTAAAGTTGTAGAAAATCAAATTTCAAACAACTTTTGTTCCCATAACTTCTGCTGAAAAATTGAAATAACACAAGTTATTGAAGAAACAAAATGGTACAACCAACTATTTAAAAAAAATATCGATCCTTCAAAAAGTTGATGGGAATCAAAGTTGTAGAAAATCAAATTTTAAACAACTTTTGTTCCCATAACTTCTGCTGTAAAATTGAAATAATACAAGTTATTGAAGAAATGAAATGGTACAACCAACTATTTAAAAAATTATCGATCCTGCAAAAAGTTTATGGGAATCAAAGTTGTAGAAAATCAAATTTTAAACAACTTTTATTCCGATAATTTCTGCTGAAAAATTGAAATAACACAAGTTATTGAAGAAACAAAATGGTACAACTAACTATTTAAAAAAAGATCGACCCTACAAAAAGTTGATGGGAACAAAAGTTGTTTGAAATTTGATTTTCTACAACTTTGATTCCCATCAACTTTTTGTAGGATCGATATTTTTTTAAATAGTTGGTTGTACCATTTCATTTCTTCAATAACTTATGTTATTTCAATTTTTCAGCAGAAGTTATGGGAACAAAAGTTGTTTAAAATTTGATTTTCTACAACTTTGATGCCAATTTTTTTTTGTTAAATCAATATTTTTCGATTAAAATAGGGGTGTCATTTTGATTCCTCAATAACTACCTACTGGCAATGCAACTATATTAGGACCTCGCTGGACTGATCTGATGAATAGATGCGATCATCGCAGCGTGTGTGCCCAGGTTCAGGTAGTAGTTCAAATCGTGAACAACCAATTACTACCGTTTGAATTAGATGAATGAGTCCCCAGTGACGAAAACTTCGCCGTAGGGCGATAATGTGGCCACGCCATAAAAAAACTGCACACAATGCAACTTGACACAAATGAGACTTGAACCAATGATCAAATGTCAAAATCGGTTTCATAATCATTGAAACCGATTTTGATTTTGTGATCAAACTTCAAACATCTCTTGGGCTGAGCTTTTATTTTGAACCCTAAGTTCATAATAATGACATGTCAATTCAAACACCGCCCCTATACCTAAGCTCGATATATTTTTGCATTATCTCTGTTTTGAAAGCTTACCAATTTCTAGCAGGCTTAACGTAGCATCCACCCACAAGGCAGACAGATGATCTAATCTAACCTAATCTAGGATGAATATAAGCCGCTTTCAATCGGTCTTATAAAAAATGTATAAGGCCTAAATTTAGCCGTAGACGTCTTTTAAATACTTAACTTTACGTAACCTTAGAATTTGGTTTCGCAAAAAATGGCACGAACGACTTCCACCGTGTACAGAATTCGCGAATAGTTCGCACTGATCAGCACCTTTGATTTATCAAAAATGGCTCAGCTGATTTTAATAAAATTTAATCCATTTAAATTTTATTGAAATCGGCTAATTAATTTCAAAGTTTACTCTTTCCAATAAAAAAAGAATTATCAAAATCGGACTACCATGTAAAAAGTTATGCGTGGTTATACATACAAAAATACGCGTCGAATTGAGTACCTACTGAGTACGCTACGTCGGTCAAAAATACTGTTGATGTTGGTGACGGCAATAAAGATGGAGATTTTAGTAAAAATCATAATAAATGCTGATCTCACCTTATAGACATCAAAGTTTTCAAGTATAGAGTCGAAGCATGTATAGAGGTCGTTGAGAAGATCTACCACCTCGAGAGGGGTGGACTCAGCAGAAAGCTGGGTAAAGCCAATTATATCGCTGAAGTAGATCGTCACTTGGTCGTAGGTCTCCGCCATCACTGGTTGGCCCATTATAAGTTGAGAAGCAACGGATCTGTGAAACAAACATTAAATTAATCCGATTAAAATAAAATTAAATTAAAATGTATCTTGGCTTTGCGCTACATATCTTAAAAGGAAAAGGAAATGCTTTAGGTACTGGTATGTTATAACGCTCACCAACAAGGCAAATACCTCGCGAGCGTAACGGGCGAGAACATATTTCGTTATTTTTTCGATAAAAGGCAGATTTAAGATGAAACCATCAATTAAAGAAGAAAAAGAGAATGATGATTTATACTTAGTGAATGATTTTTTTAAGATAGATGAAGAACGTGTTAGTCATAAAACCATTTCTTTATTCACCGAACATTTCATAATTCAAAGAGAAATGTATCACTACCTGTGAAATATTTTACGATCTTATTAAATTTTCATCCCGACGTCTGCATCATAAAAGTAAGAGAAAGGTTCACCCGGAAGATTCCCAGTTCACAGCTTCAGAATAATATAACAGAAATGTCACTGGCCATAAGATCTGGAGTGTTATAATATTACATAGGTAATTATTTTTCGCAAAAAATCGCATCATCGACTTCCACCGTGTAAGTACAGAATTCGAATAGTTAGCCCGAATCGATGTGGCATCCATGTGCATTATGGTTAATTAATCAAAAACGGCTCAGCTTCAATCAGCACCTTGGAAGTATACCTACCGTTTCGAACTAAAAAAGAATTTTGTAAATTGGTACACAATTGGCGATAATATCGATGAATATACACAAAAAAGTACATACAGGCGAACATAGTAGGTACCTCCTCTTTTTGGAAGTCGGTAAACATTGTTTAAAACCGGATTAATGCAATATTAGCACTCTCATTATTGACTGAAGCAAAGTGAAGGACCCTGTTTAACTCTACGATTTTGCTTTCTTCTTTCCGAAAATTGATTTTCCTCCACAGGTCGTATTTTTCAACAAATCTTGACAAAACTTGGAACACAGGTTTTATATTGATAGGTGGTACTAATGGATTTCAAAAAGGGGAAAATTTTGCTAGTTGTAGCTATTAATCGATTTCGTTAATATTTGGATCGTTTAGTATACAGGGTTATTCCTTATCAATAAGCATCCCTTTAGGGGCTTATTCTGTACATCAAAACTAACAACTTTTGTTCTGCTACTTTTAACAAAACTCAAAAAAAAATTGTTGTTCCATAGAATAATATCGTTTACCTGCGACAAAATGTATGGAACAGCTGACTTTTTTGAGTTTTGACAAAAGTCGCAGAACAAAAGTTGTTAGTTTTGATGTACAAAATAAGCCTCTAAAATGATGCTAATTGATTAGGAATAACCCTGTATAAATCTTAATAATACTTGCGAGCTGCCGCGAGGTCTACTGTTCGGAGAACTACTAGTTATATTGTAATTTAGGCTTCGAGCAAATATCTATAGAGTCACAATCGTACAAAAAACGTGTCCGAGACAAAACTATACCCAAGCTAATGGTAATGGGCGTAATGGGCAGGCTTTTTAATTAGTCGTAAGGTGATTGCAAGCCGACCACGACGCCGCGCGATGTCAAAGTGCTCGGTTACAAGCACTTATTAGGTGACATAACGTCAAGATTCGAGAAAACGGGTCATTGTGAATTATTAATGTAAATACCTATCTAAGTCGGTATGTATGACGGCGTTCGGACATTTTTAGGGTTACGTACTCAAAGGGTAAAAACGGGACCCTATTACTAAGACTTCGATGTCCGTCTGTCCGTCTGACTGTCTGTCACCGGGCTGTATCTCATGAACCGTGATAGCTAGGCAGCTGAAATTTTCACACATGATGTATTTCTGTTGCCGCTAAAACAACAAATAATGAAAACAGAATAAAATAAATATTTATGGGGGGCTCCCATACAACAAACGTGATTTTTAGGAGTTTTTTGCTCACTATTAAGAACGGCAAGAGGAATGGGGCTCCCATACGGTACGGAACCCTTAGTGCGCGAGTCCGACTTGCACTTGGCCGATTTTCTTTACTAGTTTCACTTAGGGACTGTGGCTCTGTAGATATTTTCTCGAAGGATTTAGGCCCCTTTTGCGCTGACGGCCTCAATTTTACTAATGTGGCAGTGTTATTATCTGTAAACAGAATACTATTATTTCGAAATTGGATGTTCCCGACATGTTGTCAGAAGGAAACCACGGCCTCCTTTGGCCCGTCCGTCTTCATTAGCATTTCTGTAGGTCGCTCCAGATTTGCGGTCTGTTTGTTACATGACAAACTTGTACAATACTAACGACCCGCTCGGCTTCGTACAGGTTTTTATGCATATTAAACTTCCTCTTGAAAATAAGTTGCGCATCAAAATAATTTGCGTGGTTTTAAAGATCTAAGCATACATAGGGACAGACAGACAGCGGGAAGCGACTTCGTTTTATACTATGTAGTGATACAGTAGCGCTTTTAGCGTAGATTGATCTGTCAGTAATCGCCAAAGTTAAGCAACGTTCGGCACGGTCAGTCTTCGGATGGGTGACCGTGAATGGCAATTTACAACTAAGCGCTACCGTGACTCGGATGACACGTTAAATTGTAAGCTCCGGTTGGCCATGTCAGAGGCCTTCAGACGGCTTACAAACTCTGACGTCAGGAGCTACCCGGCCTGTACGAAATTCCTTACTAGGTTTAGGGTTTACTTTAGGGTTCTGTATCCAAAGGGTAAAAACGAGACCCTATTACTAAGATTCCGCTGTCCGTTCGTCTGTCTATCTGTCTGTCTGTCTGTCACCAAGCTGTATCTCATGAACCGTGATAGCTAGAACGTTGAAATTTTCACAGATGATGTATTGCTGTTGCCGCTATAATAACAACTGCTAAAAAAAATTAAGGGGGCTCCCATACAAAGAATCTGATTTTTTTACCATTTTTCACTCGATATTAATAACGGTGACAGGTAGATGCTTGAAATATTCACAGAATATTTAGTTAAATATTCACTTTAAAATTTAAATCATTAAATTAAAATAAATAATTAAGGAGGGCTTCCATACGGTACGAGACCAACGACTCGTACCTACTTGACCGATTATTAAAGTACAAGTGACTCTAAATAACGGTATATACCTTTTTTTTTAAATTTATTTAACTATTACAAGTTCAGTAATAAAATGGTCTTAAAACCTTACCTAGGCCTAGGCATCTATAGTTTTCTAAAGTTTACTACAATAACTACATTGTGTAATATTGATATTGACTATGTCATGGACCTCGTTCGTGCTGCGATAGACGACTGGCCGCGCAGATTGAAGGCCTGTATTCAAAATCACGGAGGTCATTTTGAATAAACTTTATTGTCATAAGAATCTATGTTTTGTTAAGTTCATTTTGGTATATGGTGGTTACATAATGAATAAACTTGTTTCAATTATTTTATATTAAACATGTGACAGAATTTATGACCTGACTGTGTATTACGGGCTTCTGACGATAACACGAATATGGCAGACGGTACGCTTTCTATAGAAATGTTATAATTTTATAATATTGACTTCATTACTGTTTATACCCACCACTTATTAGGTTATACTTACTAGTACTTATACACAAGTTGAAGCCGGAAATTTCGTATATTATTTGTTTGTTTGCCAATCTATACGACACAGCCGTCGTGCAAATTGTTTGGCATTTGTTGAGTTTAAATTGCTAATATTCAGGTGTTAAATTTCGAATTACGAATAACCATTAAATCGCTCTTGATGTTTAATCAGATTACCTATTAAACCGGCGCGGCGACCCCTGAAAGGGTTTCGACTTAACCTTTTAAATCTTGGCCTTTTAGTATTTTAACTAAAGTAAAGTATTAATAGTAATTCCATCAAAAAAATTCTTGAAATATTAAAATTAAACATAAATCTTATCCCAGATTTAGCTTTTACGGATAAAAGTTTGCCAGAAAAATCTATCTGTATTCCATCTATCCGTAGAGCATTAAATTAATCTTTCTAGGTTCTTGTGTAAGGATAAAATCTTTCTAGATTCTTTGTGAAGGAATAAATCTAGACGACATTTTTCCAGCGGTAATAAGGGTTGTAAAGACATGTTGGGCCTGTCAACTGCCGTTCTTTGTAAGCCTATTCAGCGCTGGAACCTCAGATGAAAGAAAAAAACAAGATGTACATGGTCAAGTAAAGTTAGAAAAATACCTACTTTAATTATATGTATTGTACTGTATCTATGTAGCCTTTTTAATATTCCACTGCAAGACGTAAGCCTACCTACGAAGGGTGTTAAAGGTTTAATTGTATAGGAAAGGATTGTTATATGGCTCACTTGCGCGTTATTTTCTGATAAAACACGAGCACAGCTCACGCTGATACAGATAAATAGAACTTGCGCAAAGTTTGATTTTAGATCTCCTTTAAGGGAATATTGTTTCAGAAGAATGATGTTTCTCTGCTCTTCACGTTATGCTACAGATGCGGAGAACGCGCCAACTAGATTTAGTGTTTGGCGGGATCTATACTTAGATACATGTCGTGAGCTACTGTGAGCTTAGTACTGTACCAGCCTTTTTAATAGTCCACTGCAGGACGTAGGCCTACCCACGAAGGATGATTGGGCCATATCCACCACGCTGGCCAAGTGCGGGTGGGTGGATTCACACACGACATCAAATTTCTTCTACATGCGTCATATTGTATTTTACCACATAAATGATAGTATTTTATATTCAAGTTTTCACTTCTACCGGCACTCCCGGAGTGCAACCCTTTCTTTTTCTTTTCTTTCATCTGAGGTCCAGACCGATACGGACGGTTGTCGGTTTTACATGTCTGCTTCATCACGAAAGGTTCTATAAGATTAGGGGTTTAGGGATAAAATGCGTACGAACTTGAGTAACCCAAGGTTTATGGCAATCGTACTGGGCATTCGGTTATGGTTAGCTTTGGTTAGGTAGGTTTTTTCGAGAGCCTGAGAATATAAAAGAGAAGATAATATCCAGGTCACAGAGTAATTTATTACAATTTTACTTTCATTTATAGAATTTATAAGTTGTATACAGTATTGTATTATTCAGATATTGAATTAATAAGAGAAATAATAAATCAGTAGGGCGTAAGCGGCGTAACTATTTAAAAATTGTATTTGTAATGATATGTATAGGTATACGCTGTTGACTGATCTTACTAGATGTTTCACTAACTCCACGCTTCACGGTTTTATTTATTAAATTTTAGTACATTATCTTTCTAGTAGTTATCTAGTGATTATCTAGTGGTAGTAACACTCGCTTATGACTCGTGAGGTCATGGGTTTAAATCCCGGTCCCGTACTGTTTAGTTCATTGAAATTTATATCTATGCGGTCTTTTACATCACTGTCTTTTCGGTGAAGAAAAAACATCGTGAATGAATCTGACGGACGTCCGTGGAAAAAAAATCTATGTCATATGAGAATCCATTTACCCGCACTGGGTTAGCGTAGTGGATATGACCGATTCCACCTTCGTAGCTACCTACGAGTATCATTACAAGTATTATATGAAAAACTTTTTTATAACAAGCTTTTACTGAACAAGTGCTCGCCAAAACGAATCAAACGAGCCGAAACTCGATGGGGTTGCGTCGTTTCATTACAAAGTGACTATGAGAACCAACTAGCTCCATTATCAGACCCTGGCTACCATTGAAAGACAAACTACACACCAAGACGATTCAAATGAGCCCAAACTCGATGAGGTTGTGTCGTTTCATTGCTAAGTTCCTTTGGCCACCTTTCAGCTCCATCATCAGATCAGCATCATAACATCATAATATTGTATTGTCACGCAATTTACACGTGTAGGCAAAATTTCTGCTGAATCCGTAACCAGGAAATGGATCAAAATTAATTTGCAAGATTTGATTACAGACCGACAGACAGACAACGGAACAGGTGAAACTAAATAAAAGCTTGTAACAAGTCCGGAACAGAATAGTGCATTATCTGTATAGCACAGTACTGATAAAATATCTACGTTAGAAACTTCGAGCGTGTATCTACAGGGCCACAGTCCCTAAGTGAAGGTAGTAAAAAAATGTCCGAGCGTCGTCATACATACCGACTTAGATATTTACATGGAATAATTCCCGATTACTGTAACCGAGCACTTTGGCATCGCGCTTCTTTGTAGTCGGCTTGCAATCGCCTTACGACCAACTAATAATAGGCCAAGTGCGAGTCAGACTCGCGCACGAAGGTTTCCGTACCGTATGGGAGCCCCATTCCTCTTGCCGTTATTAATAGTGAGCAAAAAACTCTTAAAAATCACGGTTGTTGTATGGGAGCCCCGCTTAAATATTTATTTTATTCAAGTTTTAGTATATGTTGTTATAGCGGCAACAGAAATACACCATCTCTGAAAATTTCAGCTGCCTAGCTATCACGGTTCATGAGATACAGCCCGGTGACAGACAGACAGACGGACAGACGGACAGACGGACAGACGGACAGACAGACATCGAAGTCTTAGTATTAGGGTCCCGTTTTTACCCTTTGGGTACGGAACCCTAAAAAGTCTGCTTACTACGTAGCTTGGGTATGGTTTTGGCTCGGACACTTTTTTGCATGATTGTGACTCTATTGATATTTGCTCGAAGGTTAGAGATTATAAACTCACTTAGGCAGTAGCTGGTAGAGTAGTTCTTCGCATTTCCGTTTTTCCTCCAAGTAGTCTGAGGTCCGTTCCTCCACCAGGGCTTCTAGATTGTTCGCGTACTGTTCCACTTGAGTAAGCAGCATATCTAGCCGGGTTGACGTTTCACAGTCCCTGGCAGGAAAAAAAAACATTGTAAGATGCATTTGATTCAAGCTTTAGAAATGTGAGCAACCCCCCAGCTATAAAATTTCACAGAATGGTTAACTAAAGCACAATTCCCAGTTATTTAGCTATCGGCGTTGAGCAATCTCACCAATTCAACAATTGAAGAATGATACGTAAATAACTTAACTGACACGTGAAAATTTTTGCTTCGCCCATATAAAGCTTCTAACCCTAACCGAACATTTTTCACCCCTGCCTCTAACTTATATAACGACAACATGACCAATACCCGGTGACGCACCCGTGCCACATAAAGCTATGATACAATAGTAATAAAAAAATCTGTTTTTATCCACTAACGGTGGTAACCCTTTTGAAATAGATATGAACGATAAAATACAAACAAAATTATACGAACAAAATGACCGTAACATTTGGGACTCAAGATCAGTGATGCACTTATTGAAAACAATAACGCTATGATTTTGAATTTGTGTGTCCAAGCCTCCAGTTCACCAACGCTTGTTTAAGTTAAACGTTTAACTTAATCAAGCGTTGGTGAACTTGGGTCTAAACTTGGCATTTGGGGCTTAAGACGATTGTCAGGTGCCAACTTGCCCATACAAAAACAATAAGCTGTTGTCTACCTCTAAATATTTTCCGATTTGAGTTATTTTTCATGTTAGTAGCACTTCGATCTCTAGGCTTGTACGTCTTAGTTTTACAGTTTTTTTTTTTTTTTAATTATAAGCTCCTAAAAAGTCATAGTTTTACGCAAAATTTTGGCTGAAAAGTATATCAAAACTAAAAACTTGTCTGAAAAATTAAGACTTACGAGTATACAATAAATCTTTCTTAAGCGATTGACACCAAAATCAAAACATTTTATTACAATTTAAGTAATGAAAAGAGTTTTCTCCCGTAAACGTAATTAATTTTCTTGATGTTCTACATAAAATAC
Organism: Hypomecis atomaria; assembly: GCA_964007245.1. Classification (NCBI taxonomy): domain Eukaryota; kingdom Metazoa; phylum Arthropoda; class Insecta; order Lepidoptera; family Geometridae; genus Hypomecis; species Hypomecis atomaria. The sequence continues at coordinate 10,010,113 of OZ023294.1, read as the reverse complement.
TAAAACACTGGTCGATTCACGATCCTCTTAACATCGATCGGTAATTAACTTATTAGATACATCAACTGTGAGAACTGTGAGGCCTAGTTACAATACAAATTCTTTGAAAGCATTGCCTTTCAAAATTGCTCAATACTCACTTGTTGATTCTATGTATGTTTTCCTTGAGTGCTGAGAAATCGGGGCGGTCGTCGTCCGGCAGAGTCCAAGGCGGCTCTCCAGTCAGGGACTGTCGAGGGGACACCGATAGTGGCGACGTGCCTCGGTTCCGCATCTCTGCGCTGCCTGCAGGAATATCAACATTACAGTCCACTTCAGTTGTGGTTTTGGACAACGCTGAACTGCAAGGAAGTCTAAAAATATGTATCAGAAACATATATTATATTTTGTAAAGGTCCCTAACAGAGCAACTGAACGGAATGTAATTATTTTTCGCAACAAATGGCAAAACCGCCTTCCATCGTGTACAAAATTCGAATATTTCGCTCGAATTGTTTACATTATTGTTGAAATAACAAAAACGGCTCATCCAATTTCTGTAAAAATTTAATGTAAAATTTTTCTTTCGAACCAAAAAAAAATTGATTCGGTTCACAATTGGCGAAATTATCCATGAACATACACACAAAAAAAACATACAGACGAACATAGAACCTCCTCCTTTTTGGAAGTCGGTTAAAAAGACGTGGCATTCTAGTGGAGCACTAAGTAATTTCGTATAGGCCGGCTAGCTAGCCCTGGTGTCAGAGCTTTTAAAACCGACTGAAGGCCTAGCGGGCCAATGCTCCCCTTGGAATCATAAGATCGTTTCGATTCCGTGTCATTGAGTAACCACTAAAAAACCAACAAAATTTCACTCCGACTTTTCGGTAAAGGAAAATAACGTAAAGAAACCTATATAGGTGTATCTGTAGAAGAAGTTTAATGGCGTCTATGAATTCTCCAACCCGTACTATGTGAGCGTAGTGGATATGGCCTGATTGCCTTTAGAGTGTAGAACTACGAGTATGTTTAGCAATGGACTATTAAAAAGGCTGGCAAAGTTAATTTTTTTAGTAACTTAGTAACGTTGACCTGTTTTTTTTTATCTGAAAAAGGCCTTGTGGTTTGAAGTCCAATGAACCGAAAAAAAATAATAAGAGCCAGCAAGTACATAGGAAATGTATAAAATACTCATAATAATTTACAACGGTTGCTAAATTTTGAAAAAATATGGTGTAAACATAAAGAGATATTTTAAAACATGTATCCTTCGGTAAAAAATATTTATTTCGTCTCCAGTGAAAATATTTGAAAATTTAAAATTGCGCTATTCCACGCACCTGGATTCAATAAATCTTGTAGATTTATTTCAGTACATATAATCTGTGAGTATACATTGTAAAAGATAAATTTGCCATCATCTAAAATAATTATTTGTTACTAATAAAGGTTTATACTTAATTTTCCGCTAATGAGAATGTAAAGTGGTAATATTACGGCGAACATTCAGTTTATTATTTTTCTTTTATTTTTTGGTTTGATTCCATGCAAATATTTGCCTTTATCTACAACTACAGTCTCACTATCTATCTCGTTTGGCATAAAATACCTACGATACCAAGTCCAATACTAAACATTCACCATAATCACGAAAGGCGTTTCATGGGGCACACGAACTGCCGAGTGGATTGACATACGCATTGAAATTCTTTTAAAGGCGTATGACAATTTCCTCAAGATCCTTACCTTCACCGACAAGCCAGTGGTAGGTACATTACCGTACAAAATTTCCAAATAACTAATTATTTAGTACGTAATAGTATTGAATAACCTTACGCCTTAAGGCGAGTACTCTCCCTCTAGGCCATAACAGTTTTCTAGAACACGAAAGCCGATTCCTAGAAAAGTTACATAATAATATAGGTGCTGGCTAAAGTTCCGTTCGATAAATCTCATCCCAAGTACCTGCCTCGATGATTCACTGCAAGCTCCTGAATCACCTTTGGGTTCTATGAAACATTCATAGAAAATAACGCGAAAGGCCCCACTTGAAATTCAGATCATGAAATTCAAATGGTAGACTGGCTCTTTGAATAATATGACTTGGAGATATTTATGCTTTTGAAGCTTACTAGCTACTTCTACATGTTATTACACATTACATAATCATCCATCCGTTCGTGAGCCATACGGCGTCCACTGCCGGACATAGGATTCCTCTATAGATCTCCAATAAGAACTGTTGGTGCATCCAGCGTGATTCTGCGGTCGTGCTATGGTCATCCTGCAAGTAATCAATTTATCTTATATAATTATAGCATCTCATTTTAACCTTTTTGCTATCGAACTCCTCCGAAACGGACCAATTTTTCTGGTTTTTTAGGTTTCCGTACCCAAAGGGTAAAAACGGGACCCTATCACTAAGACTCCGCTGACCATTTGTCTGTCACCAGGCTATATCTCATGAACCGTTATAGCTAGAAAGCTGAAATTTTCACAGATGATGTATTTTTGTTGCCGCTAGAACATAAAATACAGAATAAAATCAATATTTAATTTTCATACAAATGACGTGTTTTTTGCTCGATATTAATAACGGCAACAGGATGATGCTTCGAATATTAAGTGGTATATTCCTTTCAAAAATAATTAATAAATTAAAATAAATTATAGCAAAGGGGCTTCCACACGGTGCGGAACCCTTCGTATGCGAGTCCAACTCACACTTGGCCAATTATTCTAGCATAAAGATTCAATTAGGCCTGCATTCTCTGGTTATTTCTTTTATTCCTTATGTTGTTTTCAGTAAGTTTCGTACCAGTAAACACTTAGTTGTATAAATTAAAATAAATAAACATTAAAGAACATCTCACGCACGGTATTTACCCCTGAACTAAGCAAAGCTTGTGATATAACTGTCAGAGACTGATATAGTACATACACATTTTTAAATACATATTTATAAATGTAGATAATAACATCCAAAGAGCTAAAAAAAAACACATAAATGCTTGCCCTGGGTGGGAATCGAACACATGACTCTTTAGCCCAGGAGTCAGGGTACTAACCACTGGGCCACCGAAACATTGTAGAAGTATTGTTAATAGAAATCTTACATATTTTAATATATAAAGGCAAAGACAAGCTTACGTTTGAATTTGTCCTCGAGCACCGCTGCACAGTAATCGCAAGCCAGGGTGCAGTGCGGGCGCCGCATCTCCAGCAGAGGGCTAACGGCGCGCCGCGGACTCGGCGACTCCGTGCCTCCTGGCGGCACCAGGGACATTGTTCTGGAACAATAGTAAATAACCTATGAAGTATAGTAAATAATACCTATAGTAAGGCATAGTGGTCTAGTAGTAATGACACCCGCCTTACATTCGTTAAATGAAATGAAATCATTTATTGTTAAAATAGTACATTGAAAACAAAATATAAATAAATATTAGCATCTATGTTCCTATTTATGGTCTCGTCCAACATAAAATAATTTAAAATAAAACATAACATCAATAATCCATTGGATCAATTAAAATTCAATAATTAAATAAAAACTGAACAAAACTAAGTTCCAAAAACTCTTTCATATCTGCGTCAGAAAGCTATAAATATTTTGAATGTAGGTATAACTTGTTCTCTTATTGGTTTGTGGTAAGTATGTAGGTAGGAGATTTTACAATCTACCCGCAGATGTTCTGCACTTAAAAACAGCGATCAGCTGTACTGTCAAGTCATACCTGAACAAACTAAACAATAACGTTTTCAAAGTGATGTTTGTAATGTTAAATCCGCTGTATAGGGGCTTCGTTATAAAACAATAGCAATAAATCACACATAAAACTAAATTTAAAATCACAACAACATTAATTTTAAATAAAAATTCTAATTAAAAAATTAAAAATGTCGTGAGGTCGTGGGTTCAAATCCCGTACCCCGTACCAATGAGTTCTTTGGAAATTATGTACGGAATTTCACATCACTGGCTTTTCGGTGTAGGAAAACATCGTGAGGCAACCTGCATACGTCCGTAGAAGAAATTGAATGACGTATGTGAATCCACCAACCCACACTAGGCTAGGATGGTGGATATGGCCCAATCACACTTCGTGGGTAGGGCTATGTCCTGCAGTGGACTATTAAGGCTGGTACAGTACAGTATAAAAAACAAGACAACATTTTCTAGCCAGGTGATTCCATAAAGGTCAATCCATCAGCCGTAGGACGTCCACTGCTGAACATATGCCTCCTCCATGGATTTTCAATAAGGCCGGTTGGAAGCAGCTTGTATCCAGCGCGTTTCTGCGATCTTTATTATAATTATCGTCAACAGTAGATGGTGGACGTCCTACGCTGCACTTGCTGGTCCTTCAAAGTATTTGCCATGCCCACTGCCATTTAAATTCGCTTATCCGCTGGGCTATATCGGTATAAATGTCAAAAATTACTTCTAAAACTGATTTTATCTTTTATTAGTCTATTGAGCCCGGAGCATGTCTGGCGTCGCCGTGGTGGAATCCTTTTGATAACATGTTCAGACAGCGTAGGTGCATAGTGTAGGTAGTAGTTTGCAATTTTCCAGTTGCAGTTCTGCGCTAAATATGATCGCTGTGCTCCAGGAATAATGTAAGCCTGCCATAACAGATGCCGTTAGTGTGAGTGATGACAATAAAATTTTTAATTGAATTAGCGGTACCTGCGGCTTTGCATATTCAGCTTCCCGAGACCACAATCGATGCAACTCTACTCGTATCTAAATGTCGGGATAATGAGGTATTTATTTATATTATCGTATTCTCAGCGCGTGGTTAGTCCCTTAGTATACGAGCAATGTGCCCAAGTCACGAAAGTTTTAAAATATTACATAATAAGTATATTTCTACTTATGGCATCATTTTACACAGTTTTCTCATAGTTACAGTACGTCTCTATCAGTCCAATAAATATCGCTTACGTGCCTTCCCACGTGAAAACGCGCAACAATATAAAAAAAAGCGATACGTACTTAGCTGAATGCAAAATAACAGTGGATACCTAAATATTTTCTTATCATTATTTTCTTTAGCTCATTTCTGCCCACTATCGATCATAAAAAACACCCACACATCTGACGTAAGTGCTTACTATTTCTGTATCATTAGTCTACCTACTCTTTATTATAGACAATGGTATCATGGTTATCATAACGCTTTTAGGGTTCCGTACCCAAAGGGTAAAAACTAGACCCTATTACTAAGAATCCGCTGTCAGTCTGTCCGTCTGTCTGTTTGTATCTCATGAACGGTGATAGCTAGAACGTTGAAAATTCGCTCGATATTAATAACGGTGACAGATAAATGTTTGAAATATTCAGAGAATATTTAATTGTATATGTATTTACTTCAATAATTAGTCATTAAATTAAAATAAATATTTAAGGGGGGTTCCCATACGAGAAACGTGATTAACTAATGTGATATTAATGTCGGCAACATGTAAATGCTTGAAATATCCACAGAATATCTAGTTGTGTATTCACTTGAAAATTAAATAGTTTAAAGAAAATATATATATTAAGGGGGCTCCCTATATATGCAGTGCGGAACCCATCGTGCGCGAGTTTAACTCGCAATTGGCTGATTATTAAATTATGAATTAATTAACAAGCATACGCTTATACACACATGGATGTAAGCCACTCTTTACCAGTCTTAGTATTTTTTGTTTCTTTGTATTTCTATGAAATACATTCGACGCATGTTTACGATGCGTCGTTTGCCGCGTGATGCCTAACGACACTGTAATCTGCTGTTGCGGCGGCGTGCTACGGAAATTGGCTACGGAATTGTATTGAGGTACCGCAATTGGAAATTCAATAGTAAACATCTTAACGCTGATAATACGATGATACTGATTAACAAGATAACATCGAGACTATTATTATAGAATCGGCTTAAATAGTATTACTTATATTCCATGAAGCATACCTACTGTATTGTCAATTTCTCTCAATTTTCTCGATCAACTTATCGGATACTAAAGTGTAATCTTTCAAACAAAAAGAACTTAATAAAACTTGATAAATTGGAGAATTCAAGAAAATCTCGAATTTCCTACAAAAATACTTTTTTATCTCATTTATCTCCGGAATTTTCCGATAATTCCTATCTTAATTATCCAAATCCAGCCGATCACTAATCACGCGAAATATGCGAAGAGCCGACCGATTGCTACTTACGACATGAAAAGGTCGCTAAGTGGAATTTAATTGCGCAATTTATCAAGTGAAAGTATAATAAACAGTGCTGTACTTATGAAGAAGGAATAGAGGGGGTGATAAATCGTCATTTTTTGGATCTGCGTGATCCGTACATATTGACTCTCACCCTTAAAGTTGTGTTGATACCCGATACAATGTAGTGGTTTATTGGATGCTAAAAATAGATCAGCACATTTTTTATGACGCTGCTTCTGGAATAGTCTATCCAAACACCGTCCCAGCTTTGCTTTTAGCAGAATGCTTTGCTAAATTCTATAGTTGTGGAGTAGATCACTGAAAAAATTATGGATATGTTTAACATGATTTTGCTCCCAAGATACGCGTAGAATTATACGACCCATAATTATGGGGACCGAAATACCTACCTATTATTTTAAACATAAAATAGATGAGATTGGTACAAAGTAAATTACTAAAACTATTCAAACTAATTAATTTGAAACTAGAGCTAAAACAAGGTGATCATTTGTAAAATGTTCAATCTGGTTAATTGTTTTCTATTTGTGTTCTCAAATCATTTAAAAAATACTTAAAACTATACATAAAATAATGTATACATTATTTACCATTCATCGTTTGGTTCCTTATGAACCAATACAGTAATGGCCCTCCTGACTTATCCTTATTTCGTCCAGGTCATACCTTCCAATATATCTCAGGCAAAGTTACGGTAACAAGATTCCCCAATCACCCCCCAGGGTGTCTTTATCAGGCCCTTAAGTGCGCAATCGTTGTAGTAAATTCAAATTACACAAATTCAAAATAATAGCTCATGTTTTGGCACAAAGTGGTACTTTCCTTAATTTTGATAGAACAATAATAATGTAAGAGTAATTTTGCAGGCATAAAGATGCCTTAGTTGGTTAATTTCTTTTGATTATTTTATTGTGTAGTAGTTGTTGTATGCCAATGCATCTGGCGATAAAGGCTGTTTGATATCCTATTCAACTTGCCAAAATAATCTCATACTGAAAACCCTTACGCGTTTCTACCAAAAGTACCAAAATTAAACAACGTTTGGCAAAGGCGGTATTTCAATGGGCGACCGCGGGTGGCAATTACTACTGAGCGCTGCCATCGCTACCAAACCAGACGACATTTTAAACTGTAAGCCTCAGCAATTTTTAAGTTTTGCTATGTCAGAAGTCTGGCTGCTCAGTCAAAAATCTCTCCAACATAGTGTGAAGAAAGCAAAGACGAAACAAAAAAGTTATAAGCCGGTCTTAATAGTACCATAAGCTTGTAGCTTAACATTTTAATCATTGGGGTTTGCAGTTTCCTACAATAATCCCTATGATTTGTTGAATATTAAAAGTTGAAGTAATATGGAAGTTATTGGTACCCTATTCGGCCTATACGAACTTATATACCTAACCACTGAAAAATCTAAAACTCCTATCAGTAAAACAAACTTGACAAAGCCGAGTTAATATTGTCCTCAGAATAAAAACAACTAGAACCTCCATAGAGCCTTTGTCTCGCAAAAGAATGACAATTAATAGAAATTTTGCTAAATTTTACTGAAATAAAAACTACGTTACAGCTGTCGTATCGTTCATATCTGGTTATACAGCATACGCGAGAGTGAGTGGAAAAAAAAAAACGCATTGTCTGTCGGCATACGTCAAAATAACAAGTTGGAATGTCAAAATGGTTAAAACTTGGTTCCAATTTGTCTTATGCGATATGACCTGAAATTTGAACCCTCTACTTCCAGCAGAAAGTTCAAATCTGTGATCATTTTACCTTTCTACTTTTTACCTTTTTGAATTTGGATAGCCGAGATAGCTCAATGCTAGTTTGTGAAACTCTTCGAAATTACTGCCTGGAAGAAATCGCTTAAAGCGATAAGGCCACCAGTTAGAACCCTATAAATTTTATTGATTTGTCCCTGTAATTTGTTTTTTATGTAATGTGGTTGTCTAATAAAGTGTTACTGGTGAGTGGTGTTGTTGTTGTAAGTTCGGGTGTATGTGCATCTTTTACTAACACGTTTTAAATTATGACAAAGTGATGTATACCTATCTCTTGCTATTTAAGTAGGTACAGTTTCTATTATTTGGTCCTTGTTACGCAAAAGAATGACAATTAATAGAAATTTTGCTAAATTTTACTGAAATAAAAACTACGTTACAGCTGTCGTATCGTTCATATCTGGTTATACAGCATACGCGAGAGTGAGTGGAACAAAAAAAAAACGCATTGTCTGTCGGCATACGTCAAAATCACAAGTTGGAATGTCAAAATGGTTAAAACTTGGTTCCAATTTGTCTTATGCGATATGACCTGAAATTTGAACCCTCTACTTCCAGCAGAAAGTTCAAATCTGTGATCATTTTATCTTTCTACTTTTTACCTTTTTGAATTTGGATAGCCGAGATAGCTCAATGCTAGTTTCTGAAACTCTTCGAAATTACGTAGGTGCCTGGAAGAAAACGCTTAAAGCAATAAGGCCGCCAGTTAGAACCCTATAAATTTTATTGATTTGTCCCTGTAATTTGTTTTTTATGTAATGTGGTTGTCTAATAAATTGTTACTGGTGTTGTTGTTGTAAGTTCCGGGTGTATGTGCATCTTTTACTAACACGTTTTAAATTATGACAAAGTGATGTATACCTATCTCTTGCTATTTAAGTACAGTTTCTATTATTTTGGTCCTTGTTATGTGCTTTGTCTTATAATTGAATTGCTCCATCTTTGCTATTCGAGATCCGAACGTGCGATGTAAAGTTAGAAAGAGCTTTCTATAGCGAAGTGCGCTCCGGCGATGCGCCAGTTTCCGATTACAGCCTTTGTGTGACAATTGTTGCTATTTAGGTTACTTTTATTTGTTCAGTTCTTGTGTCTTTACTGTAGAAATCAAGTTACTTTGTAGAATTTTGAGTAAATATTAATGGTCTTTTTGTGGGAATTTGAGACATAAGCAAACTAAGGAAATGAATCTTACGACTACTACATTTGAAAAATCTTTTAAATGTGCAAAATAAACAGTTTTAGAAGACATTTGCTTCAATTTACTGACCAATTTATAGTTGCGAGTCTGCTGTACGGAGAACTCGTCACTAGTTATGATATATCGGATAAAGTAACTAAATTCTTTTTAAACTAGTTGGCAATTGATTAGTGAATGAATAATTATTTTTCACAAAAAATGGCACATCCGCCTTCCATCGTGTACAAAATTCAAATATTTTTCTCGAATTTTTACACTATTGTTGATTTATCAAAAACGGCTCTGCCGATTTCTTAATTTTACCGAGGCCTGTGATAGTGTCAATATTTCTTTACTCTGTAATCCTTTTAGGACGTTGTCCTTAATTTTTATAATAGAAAAGTTGATCAAGTATGAATGTCTAAAAATAGTGAAACGAAGATTTTCTTCTACGCTTGTCGGAATATTTCACGAATGTAATAGTACATTGTTCACCGAGAGGAGAAAGTGACCGATTACCGTCGAGGGTGTCGTTTGAAGCCCGAGCCGTAGGCGAGGGCTTTAAAACACCCGAGATCGGGAATCGCACTTTCTCTCGAGTGATACATAGTGCTATATACTACACCTACGAGGAAAATAAAAAACGAAATCTTTACTAATTTAAATTTATATTGAAATCGTTGCAGTTAGTGAAGCTTAATGTAACACTTGAAAATGGCGCCAATGGCGGCTGCAATTTTCACATGTTCTTTTTTCAAATTGTTTGACACCATCCAACACACAGCTAGTGGCCAGTGTCATTTTGCGAACTTGGAGATAAAAACTCACTGTAAAAACTTTTTGGCTTTTGATATTTAGGTTACCAGCGCATAGTCTTACCCAAAATTAAAAAAGAAAAACAACGTAAGAAATGGATTTTCAAATACACTTTTCTCTCCCGCTCAGATGCGTTTTCTCCCCGCATATTTGTTCGATATGCAATGACGTACTTTCTACCGTAAATTTGATAAAGTATCAAGGTACTTTCCGAGCAGGTGTAGTATAAATAATATTTAGGTCATCGTCTTGTTATTTCTTTTTGTTTTCCATATTAATGACTAAGGTCTAAAATACACCACAATTTTAAACTAAGAATACTTACTTATATACCTATTAGGTTAAACCCGGCGTACTATGCTGTGGGTTACAAAAAAACTGGAACAAACAAATATATTTTTAAAACTGGCTATTTATCAGAAAAAATATACTCTTACTCGTACATATTACTTGTAAGTTATAAGACACATAGGTACTTAGCTTTGAATTAAAATTTAATACCCTTTTTACCATTTGCCGTACCTATTTCTTCGTACATTTGTTAAGTCGACAATCAAACCGATACGTTTTCGTGTCTTCTCAGAATACTGAAGAACAAAGAAATAAATATCCACATAAAGGTCCAAAGTACACCAAACCGGAAAGCAGCGGATATGTAGGAACATATATAGATGAGCAGAGCTTTAGTTCCGTTGCAATGAATGCCAGATAGGTATTTGTTTAATCATCATATTACTGCTGGACGTAGATTTTCTATGGATTTCTTAATAAGACTGGTTGGTAGCGGCTTGCATCATTTTAGCCGTCTTAAGAGCATCAACGCACTTCGCAAACAAAATGAAGCGGCGAAGGGGTTGAGGGAAGCGCATCTTCATATTTCATGATGAATGTTTCAGTTTCCTGAAAAACCTACGTCTATTATACTGGACATTATCGAGTACTTAAAGAATAGATGCAATCCAACCACGTGTAGTATACTTCCCATTGTCGAGGATAAGGAGTAAAAAACAAGTGGTAGTAGTAGGTAGTAGTAAGTAAGAAATTATTTATAGTATTTTAATCATAATGACATCAGGTTCCGGTCCGTTATGGTAGGGTTTGGGGCCTAATCGGCTTATTTGCTTAGATCTTCCTTTGAGTCTAGACGGAGTGGGTGTTAGGGTGCTCTATATTACGGAAAATGATATATTTTTTAAGTTCTTATAAAAGTCCTTGCTTTAATTGTTACTTACAAATCAAATTTTATTTCCTGAGTTAACAAGCGATATAAAAATCTGTTACTTACTATGTCTAATGGCTCTAAGTATTTTAAAGGTGTATGTCTTCTTTGCATCAGGATTTCGATAAGGTATACTCACATGGTAGTCCCATTTCAATTTTAAGGAATTCGGCTGAGCCGTTTTTGAAATATCTAAAATAATGTTAACAATTCTATCGAAATATTCGAATTTTGTACACGATGGAAGGCAGCATTGCCATTGATCAAACATCGACGCGTAGAAACGTGAATAAAAAATAAAATGCTTTTACTGGACCCACCTCCCTTTATTTTAGGGATATTTTGTGATTTCGGATATTCGGAGTTACTTTCGGAGATTCGGGATTCCCCTTCCACCCTTTAAAATCTCATGTGATTAATGGATGATCCCACTTAAATTTTGTGGTACATGCTATGTTAAGTCAAATTTATATTTTGCATAGTGTATTTCCAGGCGTTTTGGAGTTCTCTACAAATTATTTATTTTTTATTAAAACGAAATTGGTTCGAAACGATAAACCGTATAAAACATGCATTTTTATGTTTGTGTCCGGAATTGCGGCATTTTAAACAGATTTAAAATACATTTTCAGGTCAGTAATTGGTTTCCTTTGTTGGATGATACAATTTTCATATTTTGTGCCAACAATCAACCATTAATTTTATTTGCTGTTAATATTTTCAGTACTTATATCATATGATATTATGATTAGTTACTTGACAAACTTCAAATACTTACTACAAAGTCGCTTCCCGCTGTCTGTCCCCATGTATGCTTATATCTTTAAAACTACGCAACTGCGGTTTTTTTAAATAGATGGAGTGATTAAAGAGAAAGGTTTATATGTAAAATACACCTGTGCGAAGCCGGGGCGGGTTGCTATAGTTTTATTTTAAAAGAGAAACTAGAGTAACTAAACAAGATTAATAATTATGTTTGTAGAGCAATAGGCTATGCTCGGAATCTCTTTGCAAGATCGAAACAAAAATGAGGAGATCCATAGAAGATCATAAGCAACCGACATAGCTCAGCCGATTGGCATATTGCAGTGGCACGGCACATAGAGCGGAGAACTAATGGCCGATTTGGGCGAACAGTTCTCGAGTGGAGACTAAGTACTAGCAGGCGTTGCCAGAATATTCACCCACAAGATGGATAGATGACATCATTAAGTCCGCAGAATCGCACTGGATACAAGTCGCTTCCAACTGGTCTTATTGAAGATCTATAAATGTCTCTCCTTTGTCCTTTGTCTCTCATGGATGAATGGATAACTATTTTTAACTGCCTTCGAAAAAGGAGGATGTTTTGTTATCGTCTGTATGTATTTTTTTTTGTGTATGTTCATCGATAATTCCGCCAATTAAGAACATATCGAAAAATTATTTTTTAGTTCAAAAGCGTATACTACCGAGGTGGTTTTATTTAAATTTTACAGAAATCCGCTGAGCCGTTTTTGAAACATCAACAATAAAGTAATCCATTCGAGCGAAATATTCAAATTTTGTACACGATGGAAGGCGGTTTTGCCATTTTTTGCGAAAAATAATTAATACATACAGTACTTAAATATTATATACCATAACAAACGTACGGTATGACGCCACTGAATGTGGCCAAAAATTTTCTCATTTTATGACGATTTATAAAGTGTATTTCGTGTGTAGGAGTCGGTTTCCCGCAAAGAGACCGTAAACCGTAAAATGAAAAGGTTCTTACATTTTCTCTCCGGGATTAAAACTGTGTGGGATTTTAATTCCATTCCTTAAACGTGCATATGCGGTTATTACACGGACGGGTGCAGGACTTTGTAACTGCAAAGCTGATAAGACGTAGTATATATACGAGTAAAGTTAAAAAACCCTAAGCTGTGGTAAAAGTTCTCTTACTTTATTTAAAAAAAATAAGCTTTATAAAATACACCTTTCGGTAGAACATATTTTTTTTTTTTAGAATTTTAGTAGATAAATAAGACACAAATAATCGGTGAAGTGCAAGTCGGACTCGCACACGAAGGGTTCCTTTTCACATGGGAGCTCTTAATATATTTTATTTCAATTTAATTATTTATTTTTCATGTGAACTTACAACTAAATATTCTGTGAATCTTTCAAGAGTCTACCTTTTACTGTTATAAATATCGAGCAAAAAATCGCTAAAAAATCTTGTTTGTTGTATTGGAGCCCCCCTTAAATATTTATTTTATTCAGTTTCTAGTATTTGTTGTTATAGCGGAAACAGCCGACGAACAGACGGACAGACGGACGGACAGTGGAGTCTTACTCTTAATAATACCGTAGCTCCGATTTTACCCTTTGTGTACGGAACCCAAAGTATAAAACAACTATTTGTTTTTTTCTTGAATTCTGAGTTAACCCCAATGTAAAAGTAGTTCATATTATTTTGATGTTCTGAATCGCATCTTTTCGGCTTAATACACTAGTTGTAGATAACCCTAATTAAAGTTAAATGGCGCAGTTTTATTTCCATACCAAAATTAAACTGATACCAATGGAACCGAATTTAATACATCAAACGTTATATCAACAGCAGCCGTGCTATAACCGTACGAAAATCAATCACATTTCATAGATATCGTCCCGTCCTTGCGTTAACATGCTCTATTTATGAAGAACAGGGTTCTATTTTGGTAAAACCAATATCGAAGCATAAACCTGGTCCAATTTCTCCCGCTAACTCAATGCATTGTCATCTATCTCTTGGGTAAATAACTACACCGTCAGCCGGTCGCTTGGTATTCGTGTACATAAACAAGATATAAATTGTCAATACACCCTTCGGTATATCATGTGAGTAGCCAATAGTGTTCTAAAAAGACTGAATAAATATGTATTCGATCGTGACTCGAGCTAGTTAAGTTTTTGTTTTGAAATTTGAATGGGAAATCATTTTTCAGGTTACAAAAATCTCCTTAGACAAACAGATAAAACTAGATGACTTATAAGAACCAGATTGATTGAATTCATCACATCGTTGTTATCATTAACAGCCAAATGGCGTCTACACATCGTATAGGCCTTCCTTGTAGAGCTCCAATAAGACCAGTTATGGAAGCATCTTGCTAGATATTGCGGATTTATTGAAGTCATTCGTCCATCGTATGTAGGTAGACTTTTGAAAACTTTTTGCCCATTGCTACTAAGGTTGCGCTTGCTCAGTCGCTCTTACTCCCTATCCTTGATTATGCAGATGTATGCTATCTTGATCTCACCGAAGAGCTACAGGATAAACTCGAGCGCCTTCAAAATTACAGCATTCGGTTCATATTTGGTTTGCGTAATTAGGACCATATTTCTGAATTCCGCACTAAGCTCGAGTGGCTCCCCATCCGTCGTCGCCGGGATGCTCATATTCTATCGCTTCTTTACAGCACTCTATTCTAACCTACTTCCCCTTTTTATCTTTCTAGTCAATTCAAGTTTAGGAACACAGTTCACTCTCGTACATTGAGATCTGCAGATAATTTGACTCTCGATATTCCTTCCCACAGAACCTCATTCTACAGTTCCTCGTTTGCGGTAAAGTCTGTGAACCTTTGGAACGAACTGCCTCTTGATATTAAGCGTGCTTATTCACTGGAAGCTTTCAAACGCCTTGTAAAAAGTCATTATCTCTGTAAATAATTTGGTACTGTATCATTTATTTCTTTCTGTTATTACTTTATGTGCTTTATATATTTTATGTATGTTTATCTAAGTGTTGTCTATTTATGTAGTAGTATTATTATGTTAGGTATTGTATGTAGTATTAGTATTTAGGTATATAGTGTAATTTTTAGTATTTATTGTACTCCCCGTCAAATATTTTTAGCACAATCCTTTCCGTACATGGGTTACCTGGAAGAGATAGCTTCCAGCGATAAGGCTGCCTAGTGTTGCACTACCTTAAGAATTTCACTTATGTATTTTTTGTAAATTTTATTTTGTGTGTACAATAAAGAATTATTTGTTTTTGTGTTTGTTTTTGTAGACGTTCTACGCTGCTCTTGCCGGTGCGTGGTCTCCACTTTCGACCCCGTCGGTAATCAGGCTTCCGTACAATGCGCCTTGCCCACTGCCATTTAACTTGCCAACTATGGGTATTTTATTCATATAAGTTCTATCAATCTAATATAATCTGCTCATTTCGGATTAAAAACTTATTTACTTGATTTCTAAATTTTAGATGACACGCAAAAAAACACAATGGAGGTGCTTTAAAAGGCCATTCACTGGTTGACGATAAAAGTATGAAATATCTTTTATCTCAATAGGAGAGTGCTCAGGACAAGGGGAATTGTTTAACGACAGAAATAAAAGATGTCACGATCTTTTTATTGTTCGGCGAACTTCGAGCAAGCGGAAATTCACAATATTACGCTAACAAAGCGTGTTCCATGTTCAATCAGGACGTGGACTGAGAGATAAAGGATTTTTTTTAGATTCAATACTCTTCATCTTCTTCGTTCTTTTAATTATTGAAGGTCGTACCTGTCTTGAATGTTTTTGACAAAATCTGAATCAAAAAAGTGACGATCTCCTTCCACGCCGCTCTATCTTCAGATTTCTTCACAGCTGTGGAGACTAGAAGCCCGGTTACCAACTTGATTTGATCAGACTAACGAGTAGGTGAGCGCCCACGTGGCCTTTTGCCATCTACTTTCCCAACCACAACCAGTTTCTCATAATTATCTGGCTGCCTACGGGCAATGTGACCAATGTAAGTCAAGACTCGTTGATAACAAATTGTGGAGAGCCTAGTCGTTATCTTTAGGATTCAATACTAGCTAACATAAAATGTTACCTAACTTTTCCTTCATTAAAAAACCAATGGCATGTAAATTTGTACATAGGTACAGTCCAAAGAACTTATTAGTACAGGACCGGGCTTAAACCCACACCGCATGTTTGTAAAACGAGAATTCTCCTACTAGGCACCACGACTCAACTAAATAATCGGCCAAGTCCGAGTGGGACTCGCACACGGAGGGTTCCGTACTGTACGGGAGCTCCCCTTAAATATTTATTTTATTTTAATTTTATATTTTTCAGCTAAAAATTTTAGCTTTCTAACTATAACGGTTCATGAGATACAGCCTGGAGACGGACAGACACACAGACAGACGGACAGCGGAATCTTAGTAATAGGGTCCCGTTTTTACCCTTTGGGTACGTAACCCTAAAAACACTTAGGCTATATTAAACAATCAACTAATGACTCAGAATTACGTAAGTAAGAAGAAAAGTCAGGTTATCTAGCCGTATTTCTTTATCTCATTCATAATCTTCCAAGAAATGGTATTTTTTATGATACTCGTTGATGACATTTTAAATAAGATAAAATCTCCTTTAACAATTTTTTCTTATAAATCGATGAACACCGGCTGCACGCACGAAAAAGTATCACGTTCCGCTTTAGCCAAGAGCGCAAGCGAGGGCGTGGAACACGCGATAGAGAAGCAAAATCGGCCTAAGCGTTTGGCTTGTTTCAGTTGTTGGTTCAACAATGTTTTCTTATGTCGGTATCACGTAAAATTATTGTCCTTAAACTGACTTTACAGACAACTAATTTTTTGTTTAGGTTTTCAAGTGATAAAACACTCCAAGCGCTCTTGCACTAGCTCAGTTCGAGCGCCGAATAGTTCAATCACTAATTCGATTCTGAAACCCATCTCCGCTTCGAAACATATTGAACTGTCGAATTAATAACGCAGGATGATCATCTACTCGAATAATTGATACCTGTCCCGGAATTTGTGTGAGAATACTTAATATTCGTATAAGATTATGACTGAAAAATCCTTTAGGACATATTAAACTTATATCGAAACCTAAATATCGACGTAGTAGCTTTAACTTGCAGCTTCACGGTCGTGGTATACGTGTGTAGTATCCCGTGCCGCTTTTTGACCTTAGACGTGTATCCATAGAAAAAAATGAAATTATAAAATCCGAACTTATTGGTCGCACATACGTACGTGATTGTTCCGTAATAATGAGCGGCAACGACTAGCCTATTGCCGATTGATAATGATGTATAAATACATTTAATGTTTGTTATTCAGAAAGGAAGTACAAAGCTGAAGAAATAGGTTTGAATAATAGGAGAGTCGGACTCCCGCACGAAGGGATAGAAGCCCTTAACATATTTTATTTATTCATTTTCGAAGGGAATATACAACTTAATATTCTGTGAATATTTGTAGCATCTTCCTGTTATTAGCGAGCGAAAAAAGGCTAAAAATTCTGGTTTGTTGTATGTAATGTATATTCATAAATATTTATTTTATTCTGATTTTAGTATTTGGTATTATAGCGGCAAAAGAAATATATCACTTGTGAAAATTTTAACGTTCTAGCTATCGTTGTTCATGAGGTACATCCTGCTGACCGACAGACGGACGGCGGAGTCTTAGTAATACGGTCCTATTTTTACCCTTTGGGTACGGAACCCTAAAAATTAGTTATTTCATACATTCTGCCACTTTTGAGTTACTATTTTGTATGAGACCGCAGATTTTTTCTTCAATACTTGTAAGTTCTCAATGCAATTGATTAACTTTCCTGTACTTATATCAAACGTTAATACAAGCAACATTTACCTCGTTCTATAAATGAAACTGATGTAAAGGTCGGCTGCCCATCTGAAATGTGAATAGTTAATAACCACCCAGAATTACTTCCAATTGACCTAAATACTGAGATATATGGAGTGGGAATAGTGGAATAGATTATGTATGAATGTTGTGCCATAATAAAATTACTAAGTTAGTCGATTTGCTAAGTGGTAAGCGTCAGATCTTGATCGGTGTCCAACGCGATCCTGAGGTCTTTACCTAATGAGGTCATCCGTCCGCCTTGTGGGTGGATGTCTTTTATGGAACCGGCTTTATTGAAGACCCATAGGTGAGACCTATGTCCAGCAGTGGATGTCCTATGGCTGATGAATGGATCAGTATCAATCAGAACGTCTATTAGGCTGTGTTTTGTTAGTTAATTTATTTCATTTGTTTGTAGGCGAGCAGTATAAACTGATGTGCCTATATCAAACAGAGTCGAATAAAATTAGTATTTATCTGTCAAGGATTGTTTTCCTTCTTTATCCAAAGATCCAGTCTATTCTTCAATGTGTTTATAGTCTTTGCTGAGATTACATCCTTAAACAACCTGTTCCAGTTGTAAACCACTCTGTTGCAGAGGGTGTGGTGTGCAGTGTTGGTTTGTATAGGAAAGATTTTTAGTCTTGTTTAAAAAGGGAATTACCAAAATAGAACACACTAGACAAAATTTAGTGAGATGCGGGAAAAAAAATATTCCAATTGTTTAATTTACCCAAAACATCGAGCACATTATTTAATTCCGCTAATTTTATTCGGATGTGAGTTTATAAAATGCTGTTCTTATAATAATATTCAAATTCAAAGATTTCATTTTCATGCACTGTCTATAAAGTTTTTGTTATGGTTTTCATGTTCTGGCTAAGCTTTTACAAGCAGATGTAGAACGTACCAACCCACACTAGGCCAGCGTGGTGGATATGTCCCAATCACCCACCCTTCGTGGGTAGGCATACGTCCAGCGGTGGACCATTAAAAGGCTGGTACAATACAGTACATTGAAACATAGGTACAAATACAAATTGAAACACTGCTGCGATACAGTTCTCATACATAAGTAAGGTATATACTCGTATATATATTATATAAGAGAAATGTGTCCTTATTAATAGTTATTTAATTACCTATTTGCCGAGTTTAGTTCCTGATATTTATTGGAAATTTACTAAATACAGACTCCAGAGTATTTGTTTACAAATGTACAATTATTTGATTTTACTGTACAAAAAGTGTTAGTACTTACTCTGTTACTCTTGACCAGGTGGGTGTGGGTGGGTGAAGCCGTGGTGGTCTAGTGGTAATGACACCCGCCTTACAATCGTGAGGTCGTGGGTTCAAATCCCGGTCCCGTACCAATGAGTTCTTCGGAATTTATGTACGGAATTTCACACCACTGGCTTTTTGGTGAAGGAAAACATCGTGAAACAACCTGCATACGTCCGTAGAAGAAATTCGATGGCGTATGTGAATCTACCACTGGGCCAGCGTGGTGGATATGGCCCAACCGCCCTTCGTGGGTAGGTCTACGTCCTGCAGTGGTCTATTAAAAAGGCTGGTACAGTACAGTACAGGTGGGTGATTCTGTATGAAAACAAGCGCGTAACGCGCTCTAACGTGCTCTTTGTTTTAAAGAAATTCGTGAGAAAAATATTCATTTTTGTAATAACTTAAACTCGGTTTATAATTCATTTGATTGTGATTTTACATTTATCAAACATACCTCCAAACGAAAGTCACGAAAAAAAAAAATACTTACCGCGTTAAGTTACGTTTTGTCGATAGAGAATCAGGCCCGTGGTTTTTACACTTCTGTATTTTTAAACAAGTAAAATTTCAATCATATTCCATCCATCCATCAGCCATATACCTAACGTATACTGCTCGACATAGGCCTTCTTTATAGATCTCCAATAACACCGGTTGGAAGCGGCTTGCATCCAGCATGATCCTTGTGGTCTTGATGAGAGCATCTGGCCACCTCGTAGGTGGACGATCCTGCGTTGCGCGTGGTCTCCACTCGAGAACTTTTCGACTCAATAGGTCATTAATCAATTACACGAATACAACATTGTCTTATTTTTAACCGACTTCAAAAAAAGAGGAGGTTCTATGTACGTCTGAATGTATTTTTTTTTGTGTACCTCTGGTTATCAATATTTTCGCCAACTGTGAACCAAAAAAAAAATTACATCGAAAGGGTACACTCCCGGGATGGGCGCATTCAAATTATATCGAAATTGGCTGAGCCGTTTGAACAATGTATAAATTGTTTACATCGACTCGAGCGAACTATTCGAATTTTGTACACGATGGAAGTCTGTTGTGCCATTTTTTGCGAAAAATAATTAATATGGCATTACATCACTGGATTATTACAAAATCTCGCACTACATTGATATCTTGAGTTGATTTGTTTATGGTTATTATTGTTTATATTGTTTAAAGTACGAGGCAAACGTGCCTTTATTAACTACAACTAAATACAATACTACTTTATAATTATCTTTATCTTTATTATTACATTTTCACATTACTCAGGTTACAGCACATAATGCTAAACCTACATACACTACAACTACATAAAAAGCAATTGGATCATCCACAGAACCTTGATGGTCTAGAGATAATCCAAATGCTCAAGCCCACTGCCAGTTGGCAGCGTGCCCAGTTGCTATAAGTATCTATCTGTATTTGGTACTTACCTTCATGGGTATTTTAATGTCGAATGAGTTTCCAATATATTCCAGGATAAATACAACTCTAGTTTACAAGGAAACATATTTTCCGTCGTGAATAAACCGATGCTTAAACTTCCTATACGTTTATATGTTGGATTACTGTTTCATTCTTAAATATGTACGGCTTTAGGATAATGCTGAAATTGAATAGAAAAAGCTACAAATCTAGATTTGAGAAAATAACTTTTATGAAAAGATTTCTGACTGCAATTTTTTTCAAAACGGCAACGTTGCTGTTGAAAACAATAGCTACCCACAGAATTTCCAAAGTGATTCTCCAAAAGCTTGCCAGAATATTCTAAAAGGATGGTATAACTCAACCACAGAATCCTCCATTATATTGGGTCCTCAGTAAATATTTCAACACAACAAAAGGACCTGCGTTCTCTAAGAGTACACTCGCAAGCGCTACCTCCCTTTTCGTTCTATCAATTTTCTTTTCGGGGTGAAAATGGGTCTTACAATACTCCAAGGTCAGGAATGTGTTGTGAAAATGTATTGAATGCCGAATCGAGGCGAGTTTTTGGAACTTTTTGTTTCCAGGGTTGTAACCCAAAAAGAATAATAAAAACAATCGTACTACTTTTAGAGCAAAAACAATTTTTCGACAACTACATTTTTCGTATTTTTCTTAGTCCGATAAATATAAAAATATTACTATTGTTTCGTGCTTAATTTTTCGGGCTTCCTGAATATCTCATTAATGAACAAATTTTTTAAAATACATTTTGTATGCCTATGCGTAATTTTGATTCAAAACTGACAACTTAACAACTACAATATAAAGTTTTATGAAGAAACCTTTCTAAAAGACATAAATTTATATGTATTCACAAATTTTATTGTTCGTTCCAAGTCTATTAATTAAAAATTCCATCAAAAATAATATGCAGCATTGATATTATGACCTCCGAGCCTAGTATTAGGACCCAGAAGTACGAAATATCAAACCGCACTGACATTCTGTATTGCTGACAAAAAAACATGTTTTATTCAAACAAGCCCAGTTCCGACAAAGAAATCGCTGGATTCTTCAAGTAATTCGATTAATTACTTGAAGAATCCAGCGACAGCCATCTACACTTTTGATTTTCGATTCGCGAAATCTCGGAGACAGTGATTTAAAAAGTTTAATGTATGTTTACCGACTTCCAAAAAGGAGGAGGAGGAGGTACTATGTTCATCTGTTTTTATTTTGTGTATGTTTATTGATATTTGCGCTAATTGTGAACCAATTTAATTTTTTTTTTTGTTTGAGAGGGTTTACGAGTACTTCCAAGAAAGTCTCATTTAAATTTCATCGAAATCGGCTGAGAGATTTTTGATAAATCAACAAAAATGTACATGAATGGCACATTGGTTCGTGCAAACTATTCAGCTTCTGTACACGATGGAAGTCGGTGTTTCGATTTAATGCCAAAAAATAATTATTTTGTAATTTTTTGAACGTCGAAACGGACGAGGTACTCAATTCGACGCGAAAAACAATATTGTTTTTTATGTATAACCACGCATAACTTTTGAAGTAGTAGTCCGATTTCGATAGTTTTTTTTTTTAATCGGAAAGAATATTTTTTGAAATTGGTCCCATTTAAATTTTATCGAAATCGGCCGAGCAATTTTTGATAAATCAACAATAATGTGAAAAATGCTACATCGATCCGTGCGAAATATTTTTCGCGAATTCTGTAAACGGTTGAAGTCGGTCATGCTATTTTTTGCAATACTCGTATGTAGAAGGATCAACGTTTCATTGAAGTATACTGTACCAGCCTTTTTAATAGTCCACTGCAGGATACGTCCTGCACTATACCTACCCACAGAATACACACACAGATAGGCCTACCCACGAAGGGTAATTGGGCCATATCGCCAACGTGTCGTTGGCCCAGTACGGGTTAGTGGATTCACATACGCCATAGGATTTCGTCTACAGACATAGGCAAGTTTCCTCACGATGTTTCCCTTCACAGATTTACACACGTTTTTCAGTTAAGGAAAACATCGTGAAGCAACCCACATACGTATTAGGTTGCCTATTAGGTTGCCTGGAAGAAATCGCTGCAGGCGATAAGGCCGCCCATTATTCTACCAGATCGTTTATTATTTTCTAGTCTAAGCTTTATGTTATACTGGTGTGAAAATAAAGATATATTGTATTGTATACGTCCGTATAAGATAAGATAACTTTATTGATATTAATAGAACCTAATATTACAAAAAATATTGCATAATATTGATTCATTGACATGCTCGTCCGGTTTAACATTTTTTCACATATTTACTAATAATGACACTAGATACAGAAATGCAGTGCTATCTAAATTTTTTATTACAAAAATAATATTATATTCATTTATTTATATAAGTAGTTCGAAGATTGGTTTAATCGACCTCCAATAGGCCTATGTTCAGCAGTGCACTATATAACTGCCGATGCGGTAAGTACAGTGACTTTTACTTTCATTAAGTTGTTGTCATATGTCTGGTATCAATAAATAAACTTTGATTGATTGATTGATTGACCTGCATCTTTTCATATCATATCTTCTTTATAATCACTACTGGTTGTCGTGATAAAATAATAGCCTACTATTATTGGGTGACGCAATTAACAGTAGTACCAAATTTTTCCACTACTAGTTCTCATAAAAAGCTTCAAATAGCTCGGCATAAATAACGCAGTTACAGGTTCGTGTGAGAGCATTCCGCCATTTCCCGAGATGACGATTCCATGTCGCTCGGTCGGAATCTATCTCGAGTTTTATTTACTTTGTGGATAACTGCGCTTTAAGAACGGGTAGATTATAGAAGTTTCGTAACAGTGT
The DNA here is from genome assembly GCA_964007245.1 of Hypomecis atomaria. Taxonomy (NCBI): domain Eukaryota; kingdom Metazoa; phylum Arthropoda; class Insecta; order Lepidoptera; family Geometridae; genus Hypomecis; species Hypomecis atomaria. The sequence goes on along the minus strand of OZ023294.1, from coordinate 9,986,687 downwards.
GAGGCTGAAAACAGCACATTGTATTAATTTTGGGACACTGAAGTTAACACAGATGAAGAAGATGGCACTGAAACGTGGTCTGTAACTTTGGGCCTTATTAATAAGCTCCGAGAAGCACAACGAGCTATGGAGAGGGCTATGCTCGGAATCTCTCTGCGAGATCGAATCAGGAATGAGGAGATACGTAGAAAGCAAAGTTACCGACATAGCCCAGCTGATTAGCAAGTTGAAGTGGCAATGGGCAGGGCACTTAACGCGGAGGACTGATGAAAAAAGTTGAAGTCGAAAAGTTCTCGAGTGGAGACCACGCACCGGCAAGCGCAGCTTAGGACATCCACCCACAAGGTGGACGGATGACCTTATTAAGACCGCAGGTTCGCGCTGGATGCAAGCCGCTACCAACCGGTCTTATTGGAGATCTATAGGGGAGCCCTATATCCAGCAGTGGACGTCCTATGGCTGATGGGTGGATGAAAGATAATGGTTTTGACGTGACAACGTCTTATAAATTGGTTTGCCGGGTGACACTTCAAGAAACTGCGTTACGCTCCGCTCACGTTATGCGCTCACAATGAGAGCGAGTGAGAGGCACGCGTCCTTTCCACTCGGGCATGGTTAGCCCGCCTAAGAGCGAGAGAGACAGACATAAAGTCGTTGTCACGTAAAACTTTCGCCCGTATACCGACTTTACAGGCAACCAATTTTTTTATCCTTAATATGGCATCGAGGGCATCATATGACTATTTTTTTTTATCTAAATGAAACAATGTTACTACGCTACTAAAATGTTACGCGTGAACACTCGTTAATTTTTTCTAATACCAAAAAATGGACTGAAATAGCTAAAATGAAATTGAAAAGATAACATTCAAACCTTCACATAACTTGAATTTTAAAAAATATTTATGAAATGTGTTAGTTAAAAATACCACCAGCTACTTAAATATTTAGAACAGCTAGATAAGGACCTGAAAACTCATATAAATATGAAGTGAAATTATACTTGAAGTCTTTTGTACTTACATTAGAATTGATAAAGTAACTCCTCGTTATAAATTGTGTAATAATTAAACGTCATGTTTTCGATATTAATTGGGACAGTTATCTTTGCTTCCGCTATGGCTATAGAGCGAACGGTTTATAATATAGACGAAGTAGAACATCTGTTTGACGACTTTATCAAGAAGTACGAAAAAGTGTACTCTACGGACGAAGAAAAGCTGAAGCGGATGGATATTTTTACTGAAAATTTGCAAGAAATCAATCGCCTGAACTCGATGAGTTCATCTTTACGAGTGGTGAGCAAATTCACTGATTTGACGACACAAGAGTTTGTCAAACAGTTTACGGGGTTTTCAATACCCGACTTCCACGACGGGGCTGAAAATTGTGCAAAAGCGGGCGGCGAAGATATTCAAGTAGACCATATTCCTGATTCCTTTAACTATAGAGACTTAGGGATAGTAACACCAGTCAAAAACCAAAGGCCTTGTGGCTCCTGTTGGGCTTTTGCAGCAACAGCCGCCATTGAAAGCCAGTACGCAAAATATTGGAAGACCCTGGTGAGCCTTTCTGAGCAGCAAATCATAGATTGTACTATCTTCAATAAACACTTAGGCCATTGCGATTTAGGAGGTTACGCCGAAGTCGCATTTTTTGAACTGATACGAACCAAACGCGGTCTTGCCTTAGAACAGGACTACCCTTACCAGGGTAAAGACCAGTTGTGCCAAATCATTGACCCAGATAAGTTCTCTGTAAAAGTTGTCGGTTGTACGAAATATTTGCTGACAGAAGACAAGCTTAAAGAGGCGTTGTTAGAAAAAGGCCCTTTGGTTGTGTACGTCGATGCATCATCATGGCAGCATTATGGTGGATTAGTTCACAATGCCACCGACTGTACCAACTATGGGTTACTCAATCATGCAGCTTTGTTAGTCGGTTATGGAACTACGATGCAGCAAGAAGACTTTTGGCTGATCAAAAACTCTTGGGGGTCAGAATTTGGAGAGGAAGGTTACATCAGGATCTCTCGAGGAGAAAACGCTTGCGGTATCGTTGATGTTGGAAGTGGTGGAGTTGAGGTAGCGAAGCCAGTACCTTACATTTAATTATTTTTTTAACACTTGTTTTATTAAAATTCAACTGGATGTATTAAAAATCTTTTGGGATAGCAATTATTTTGACGTTTAAGATTCAACAACAATAAAATTATTCTTAATGTTGCTATTCTAACTAGTATAACCTTAGAATAAGGACTAGTTCTAGATCTGTGAGTTATCCTTATTCTAAGAGTACAACTACATAATTCGTCAACTCGTCTGTCACTTGTCAATGTATCTACATAATAATCACAGCTAGCTGCTAGACTGCTAAGAACTGGTAATATCTATCATATTTTGTTTGTAATTGTTATTCTAGTTTTACGGTAGTAGCACGGGTAAATTTTCATTGCTGCTCTAACAACTTTCAACCACAGTAGTAAGAAGAGTAGTTCATTGATTTACCGTTCCTACTACTGGTAGTAAGATTGGTAGTAACACTGGTAATAAACGCATATTTACAACTTTAATGTTCTCATAGATAAGTACTGTACAAATAAACCGACTTAAGCTTACATTTGATCTTATTCCTTTTTACTGAAGAATTGTTGCTCGAGCTGTTGTACTTTTTACATACTATGTTTTTGTTGGGATTGAAGTATTATCATGAACAAATGGGAATTATTTTTTTTGTTTTTATTATAAGGTATTTTAAAATCTATGTTTTAAGACACGCAACCTGCGTAGTGACAAAAGACGAAACCAGTTGGTCACACCACTCAAACCGTTCCATGACATCGTGAGGTCGGAAAAATCTATATGTCGGGCCCGGCAACCTATAACCAAATTCCCAGTAACGTGCAGGATGTAACTTCTGCTGCGTCCTTCAAAAGTACACTTTACGGAGCTATTTTATGATATTAATTACTAATTGAAGTTACCAGAAATGGTAATGAGTATATAATTGATGAAACATAATTATTATAAATTCAGTAATGAACGTATGGAATATTGAATGACATCTATAATTGATTAATTTATTATTTGATTCATGTTTTTATTCTTTATTGTGACATTTAATTATTTATTCTCATTGACATTAAAATTATAATCACTAATTTCAAGTACGATGTGTATGTATTGAACTATATTATTGTAAAGTAAATTGTATATACAATTTGACTCTTAACAGTGGTTTTATCAATAAATGACTATGACAATGAATGGGTTCCCTAACGAAATAGATTTTATATTTTACTCAACTTCAAAAAAGAAGATAATCAAATCGTCTTTATGTTTTTGTATGGATGTTAAGCGATTACTCCACCAACTATAAACCGATTTCGATGATTCTTATCATACCTTAAAAATGGTTCATTTAAATTTTATCTAAATCGAATGAGCTGTTTTTGAAAAATCAAAAACATTTAAATAAAATATGGACATATATTTGAGCAAACTATTCGAATTTTGTAAACGATTGAAGTCGGTTGTACCATTTTTGGTGATAAATAATAATTATTGTGTTATAATATTCCATCCATCCATCAGCCATAAGAAGTCCACTGCTGGACATAGGCCTCCCCTATGGATCTCCAATAAGACCGGTTGGAAGCGGCTTGCATCCAGCGCGATCCTGCGGTCTTAATGAGGTCATCCGTCCACCTTGTGGGTGGACGTCCTACGCTGCGCTTGCCGGTACGTGGTCTCCACTCGAGAACTTTCCGACCCCATCGGTCATCAGTCCTCCGCGCTATGTGCCCTGCCCATTGCCATTTCAACTTGCCAATCCGTTGGGCTATGTCGGTAACTTTGGTTCTTCTACGGATCTCCTCATTTCTGATTCGATCTCGCAGAGAGACTCCGAGCATAGCCCTCTCCATAGCTCGTTGGGCTACTTGGAGCTTACCAATAAGGCCCATAGTGAGAGACCACGTTTCTGTGCCATAAGTCATCACTGGCAACACACACTGGTCGAAAACTTTCGACTTGAGGCACTGAGGTATGTCGGACGAGAAGACGCTACGCAATTTTCCGAACGCTGCCCAGCCGAGTTGGATTCGGCGATTGGCCTCTTTCTTGAAGTCGGACCTACCTAACTGGACTACTTGTCCTAGGTAGACGTACGAGTCAACGACTTCAAGAACCGAGTTCCCAACAGAGATCGGGGTGGGTACAACATGGGAATTACACATAACTTTCGTCTTGTCCATGTTCATCTTAAGACCCACCTGTTGAGAAACCCGATTGAGGCCTTCGAGCATCGTGCTGAGCTCTTCCATCGATTTTGCCATGACTACTATATCGTCGGCAAACCGAAGGTGAGTGAGGTATTCGCCATTGACATTGATGCCGAATCCTTTCCATTCCAGGAGCTTGAAGGCGTTCTCCAAAGTAGCCGTAAACAGTTTCGGAGAAATTACGTCTCCCTGTCTTACGCCTCTTTTTAAAGGGATCGCCTTGGAGCTCTCTTCCTGTACTCGGACCGACATAGTGGCGTTATTATACAAGCACTTCAACACTTCGATGTACCGATAGTCAATACGGCATCGTTGGAGAGACTCGAGCACAGCCCAAGTCTCGACCGAATCAAAGGCTTTCTCATAGTCCACAAACGCTAAGCAAAGTGGCAAGTTATACTCTTCGGTCTTCTGTATAACCTGCCGTAGCGTATGAATGTGGTCCATGGTACTAAAGCCTTTTCGGAAACCGGCTTGTTCGGAAGGCTGGAAGTCATCAAGCCTGCGCTCGAGACGATTTGTAATGACCCTTGAAAACAGCTTATAAACATGGCTCAGAAGCGAGATGGGTCTGTAGTTCTTCAATAAGGTGTTGTCACCTTTCTTGAAAAACAACACCACCACGCTTCTGTTCCATGCTTCTGGCGTGATGCCCTCGAGGACGACGGTGTTAAAAAGCTTCTGGAGGATTTTTAGTACAGGTGTTCCACCCGCTCTCAGGAGCTCTGATGTGATACCGTCATCACCCGGCGCCTTGTTGTTCTTAAGCTGATTCAGGGCCATTCCAATCTCGTACAGGCTGATGTCTGGGATATCTTCGGTGAAGTGTCGGGTCAGCTTGGCTCTTGGATCTTTGGCCGCGCTGCTAACAGGCTTAGCGACCGAAGCGTATAACTGTCCATAGAACCTTTCGATCTCCTCTAATACCTCTGCCTTGGTCGACGCTAAACTTCCATCTTCTCTCTTCAGCTTTGTCAATTGGCTTTGTCCAATAGACAAATCTCTTGCGAACACTTTGGAGCCTTTGTTCCGCTCTATTGTCTTTTTAATATGTTTAGTATTAAAAAGACGGATGTCGTGCCGCAAGGATTTCGAAATTTGTCTATTGAGACGCCTATATGACTTTGCATCATCGGAAGACTGCAATCTTAGCGAGCGTCGTTCGGCCATGAGATTTACAGTGTGATCGGAGAATTTCTGCGGTTTATTTGAACGGCGGGGTCTAAAGAACTTAGCACCCACCGTTTGGACAGTTTCTACGAGCCCGTTGTTTATCTCGTCCACCGACGCAAGGTTCTCTAGGCAAGCAAAACGATTCGAGAGCTCGAGCTGAAAGTCCTCGGGGTTTTGGATATGTTCACGAGTAGGTCGGAGCGTGGACTTCATCAGGCGGGACCTTTCGAGCTTAACATTAATATCTAATGTGCCTCGTACAATTCTGTGATCGCTGCCGGTTTTCACCCTGTGGATCACGGAGACATCATTAAATATTCGTCTCTCGGTGGTCATGATGAAGTCTATCTCGTTTTTCGTGGAACCATCAGGGCTCATCCAGGTCCATTTCCTGTGAGGCGGCTTCTGGAAGAAAGAGTTCATCATAAAGAGTTCCTCTCTCTCCAGAAAGTCAGCCAGCCTCTGGCCCCTAGGGTTTCGTTGCCCATATCCAAATTGCCCCACCCTCAGCTCATCGTCGTTTTTTCTGCCCAACTTTGCGTTGAAGTCCCCCATAACAACAGTGAAGTGGGTCTTAGACATATGAATGGCCCGACTTACGTCCTCATACATAGTCTCCACCTCATCATCTGGGTGTGACGATGTCGGTGCGTATACCTGAATGACCTTCAGCGAATACCTCTTGGATATTCTGAGTATTAGGTATACCACCCTGCTCGACACACTTTCGATGGTAATAATGTTGTTGGTGAGGGACTTGTGAACGAGAAAGCCAACACCACCTTGGGACCGTTGGTCACCTTCCCGGTAGTAAAGCAGGTTGCCGGATTTTAAGGTTATCGTGTCCTCCCCCTCTCTACGGACCTCAGACAACCCCACAATATCCCAACGCAACCTACTCAACTCTTCTTCCAGCTCAGCAATCTTCTCGTCAGTCCTCAACGTGCGCACGTTGTGTGTTACCAGGGCCAGTCGTCGTTTACGGGAGTGGTAGCCGGGCGTCTGCCAGCGATTCTTAGCACCCCCTTCTCCGCCGTTACCGGGGCCGCTACCGTAGCCCCGGGCTAGCGAAGCTGCTGGGGACTGGGGGCCTGGTCTTTTTGTTTGTTCCATATTGGGTATTTGCCCGTAATCGCCGCGCTGGGCAAGCGTGGTGGCGATCGCAGAAACGTAGCTTCGCGACAGGGATGCTGCTCCCCATCCCTGCCCTGTGCCATTTTAGCTACGTTTTTATTTGAATGGTTATACCGCCATTAGTCGGTTCCACTGTACCTTAGTCGGCTCCTACGACACCTGGTACTAGAGGGGGGTGCTATTCTACTCTGCCGGCACCCCACGGCTGGTTATAATATTACACTACACTAATTATTTTTCACAAAAAATTGCAAAACCGTCTTCCATCGTGTACAAAATTCGAATATTTCGCTCGAATCGTTTACATTATTGTTGACTTATCAAAAACGGCTCAGCCGATTTCTGTAAAATTAAAATGGGACCATCTCGGGTATACCCTTTCGAACTAAAAAATAATTTTTCGATTCGGTTCACAATTGGCGAAATTATCGATGTTCATCGTGTACAAAATTCAGATATTTCGCTCGAATTGCTTACATTATTGTTGTTTTTTTCAAAAACGGCTCAGCCGATTTCTGTAAAATTTAAATGGGACCATCTCAAGAGGATACCCCTTTGAAATAAAATAGAATTTTTCGATTCGGTTCACAATTAGTGAAATTATCGATGAACATACACAAAAAAAAATACATACACACGAACATAGAACCTCCTCCTTTTAGGAAGTCGATTATAAAATCGTCACTGCACGTATGGGTTAGTAAGTACAGTTACGTTATGTACATAACTTAATTATAAACCATCCTCTTGAATCACTCTATCTATTGAAAAAAACCGCATCAAGATCCGTTGCGTAGTTTTAAAGATATAAGCGTAGATACATAGAGACAGACAGATGGGGAAGCGACTTTGTTTTATACTATGTGGTGATAGTGATATCGTTCCTGTCATTTAAACAAAAACATACAAGTACAAAAAATGGCTTAAGTCCAAAACATTTCCTTGTACAAATTTTCTTAAGGTCACTACCCTTCATAACATTTCTATCAAAATAAACAGAGCCTCGCTATAATCCCAGCGAAATTGAACTCATCATCTCGTTCTATCATAATTCGATCCGATGCCAAGAATGGGAACACAATGCAGCTTACTCTCGCAGCAATCCACTACAGAACAGAGCTCGATGTCTAGCACTGACACAGTAAAAACATAAGAACTAGGTACTGTAAGTTTCATCAGTAAATACTTATAATTTAGCTAAGTAATCATTATTTATTATTATCATGTTGCAACAGTAGGACGTCGATTGTTTGAAATAGGCGTACAACAACATTTAACACTTTATCACGTTTTTTTTATCGCGAACAAGTCAATGTTTGACCACTAACCCGCCTGATAGTAAGCGACGTTGTTGTCGAGAATAAGTAAGTTCGTATAGGCCAGCTAGCGCTAGTGTCAGAGTTTTTAGGCCGCTTGAAGGCCTCTTACATGGCTGAACGGTTAAAACAACCGGGTTCTACAACTTAACTTGTCATCCGAGCCACGGTAGCGCTCACTGATCGAGGATGAAATACGCAGACATAGAAAACATTTGACTTAGAAAAGTTTCAGATTAAATCGCTCCGGAAACAAAAAAGCCGGCAGTCTATTTCCTGGCTGTACGGCCAGGAAATGGATCAGAGAAGTTGACTCGAACTGCTTCGTACGAATCGACGGAAAATCAACATTGTAGGGGTGGTAGTGAAGCGTCTTGACAGTTGGTATTGGATAGGCGTCATGGCAGTTGGTATCTCAATCTGATTTTTCACCAGATATATTAAGATAAAATATAAGCTTAAGCAAAAATTAAGAAGCAATTGTTCGACGTCACACCTATTTCCAGCTTCGGAAATAGGTGTATTGGTGAACATAACTTATTTTAAAGGCCACGATAGAATCACGAATATTATGATGCTATCGATAGACTACCACTATCGCAACCACACTGATTTGTTCCCCGTTAGAAACTGTAAAATGTACGTAAAGTTATTTTGGGGGTGATTTGCTTCAAAGTTTATATCAATAAGTACTCCTTAGTAATAACTTTGATTTAAATTACTTTTTATTTTGACACATTTCTTAAACTCAATCCGATTGTATCAATCATAGAATAGAATAAGAACAGTAATATAAACCGTACTAAAATAGCAAGAGATATACATCACTTTGTCCCATTTTAAATATGAAATTTAAAAGGTGTTAGAAAAAATTGCACCCGAACTTACGTAATTTCGAAGGATTTCACAAACTAGCTTTGAGCTATCTCAGCTGTCCAAATTTAAAAAGGTAAAAAGTAGGCAGGTAAAATAATTAGAGATTTAAACTTTCTTACTGGAACTAGAGGGTTCAAATTTCCGAAAAAGACAAAAGACCAAGTTAAACCAAATTTTAACCATTTTGATATTCCAATTAGTGATTTTGCCGTATGCGACAGACATTGCGTTTTTTTTTTGTTCCACTGACAGAAGAAATGTATAGATGCGGACATTGCTCATGTAATACATTTACCTACTTCTTGAGCTTAAATTGTGTCTAGACTTCGAGCTCGGTTCCAAATAGTGCACTGCACACCTCTGAGTCACCAAAAGAAAATATAACGGAATTCCTCCTCAACCTATTCTACTCGATCACATTGCACTACGGAAAGGAGCTTGAAGTTCAGATTTAATTCAAGCTCAAGAAAAAGGGGTTTCAGGCAACAACGCTAAGTGGTTCTAAGAGACAGTAATAGCATTAATAACTGCAGTAACCGACAAAGTAATTTGATCAATATTCAATCAGAATGCACTACAAAACTGCTCATTAATTCTACCACATACAACTATAGTATAGCTTAAGCAGTAGGTACTCTTGAAATTCACGAAGTAATTTTACGAATAAAGACAACATAACCTACTCCATCACAGTGCACTACAGAACAGAGCTTTAAGTCCAGACACAGTTAAAGCTCAAGAAGGAGGTACTTAAGCTGTAACAACGCTAAGTGCTACTAGAAAACAGTAATAATAGCATTAATAACTACAGTTAGGTACTGACGAAGTAATTCCATGAATAGAGATAATACAGAAATTATTTAGTCATATTGCACTATAAACTAACTAATAACTAAAGAGCCTGCCCACTACGTAGCATGGGCAGAGTTTTGACTCGAGACACTTTTTTGCACGATTGTGACTATAGATATTTGCTCGAAGAATTATCAATATACAGGGTTATTTCTAATCAATTTGCATCCTTTTAGGGGCTTATTCTGTACATCAAAACTAACAACTTTTGTTCAAAGACTTTTGTCAAAACTCAAAAAAATTCTATGTTGTTCCATAGAAAAATATCTTTCACCCGCGACAAAATGTATGGAACAGCTGATTTTTGTTTTGAGATTTGACAAAATTCGCAGAACAAAAATAGTTAGTTTTGATGTACAGAATAAGCCCCTAAAAGGATGCTAATTGATTAGAAATAACCCTGCAATTTAATTATGAAAGGGCGCCTCAATTTCAACAGAAATAACGTTACCAAGATGGTCATAAAGTTCCAAGCAGATTTAGGTGGAGTGTGTATATTTACATGACCGTTAAAGATTGATGGGCTTCTTTTCACGAGCGGTAACGAGGCGCGAACCGGCGGTTAAAATGCTGATTAAGGACATTAACAGTGACGGCACGGTTCCCAGTTCTATTTATCGATTAGCATAAAGTTCATTTATTGATCGACATACTCGTAAGTACACTTTGGACTCTAAGCTTTACGGATAAGGCTACATATATAGGTTACTAGGCTTCACCCGCGTGATATTTATATTTTTGAGCTATCCCATAGGAACCTTTTATTTTTTCGGGATAAAAAGTAGCCTATGTCACTTTCCGTCTTTCAAACTGAGTATGTCAACAGTTCTTTTTCTGACATTTCTTGAAGCACACTCTAGAATAGCTCGCAGATGTCAGAATTGTTCCTACTTACTTCGTTATATTATAGAAAATTTAAGCAACATCCTTATAATTTATAGCCTATGTGTTACTCTGATATATAAGCTATATTATTGCAAAGTTTAATCTCAATCCGTTCAGTAGTTTTTGCGTGAAAGAGTAACAAACATCCATCCATCCTTACATTGGATAAGTTTGTAAGGATATAATATTAGTAGGATTGGTAATCAATTAGCATCCGTTCAGAGGTTTATTTGTCAAAACTCAAAAAATTAATTTGCTCCATGGAAAAATAACGTTCACCTGCGAAAAATGTATGGAACAGCTGTTTTTTTTTTAATTTTGACAAAATTCGCTGAACAAAAGTTGTTAGTTTTGATGTACAGAATAAGCCCCTAAAATGATGCTAATTGATTAGGAATAACCCTTTATACCTAAGGGTTCTATGTCAGTAACTCAGTTAACAAGGTGTTCCTATAAAGCAGCCTTTTCTAAGCATTTTCAATCCACGTAACCCTAGGAAATCAAGTAAGCGCAGTTTCAAAAAGCATAATAACAAAAAAACTATGACTGACAATGAGTACCTTATTCCACAAATATAGGGATAACGCTATTGTCACTTGAGGCAGTTTTCAGCCAAAAATTGTATGAAGAATCTACTCTAGAGCTGTCAAAAATGTATGTATTGGAATTAGATAAGAATTTGACGTTCATTGTTTAAAATTCCGTCAGCAGTCACCAAATCGAGATATTTTTCCTGTCTCTTTCTAACTCGTGTCATTTTTTTTCGATCGACAACATTATGCCTCGAATTCGAATATTTCGCTCGAATTGTTTACATTATTCTTGATTTATCAAAAACGGCACAGCCGATTTTTGTAAAATTTTAATGGAATCATCTTACTTGTAGGAGTATATCCTTTTGAATTAAAAAATAATTTTTCGATTCGGTTCACAATTGGCGAAATTATCGATGTTTATCGTGTACGAAATTCGGATATTTCGCTCGAATTGCTAAAAAACCAACATTATTGTTGGTTTTTTCAAAATCGGCTCAGCCGATTTCTTTAAAATTTAAATGGGACCCCCTCGGGAGTATACCCTTTTGAACAAAAAAATAATTGTTTGATTCAGTTCACAATGGATGAAATTATCAATGAAGAACTTACACAAAAAAAATACATACTCACGAACATAGAACCCCTCCTTTTTGGAAGTCGGTTACAAAATAACCGATTTCGTCTTTTGGTGACATTGATTTCATCGTCATGCCAGTGGATCGAAGAGTGTCATAAGCTTGTTATAAGTTTGACGTACTTATGTGTTTGTATATCGAAGTGTTTATGCTTATTTGTTCGTGTTTAGTATATCTATTTATTTTCTACTTAAATTTTCTGTATATACACTCATAGATACGTATCACTTGTACGTACTTTTTTATCAGTGTGCCCGTGTATCCGTATGTATAGGTATCTGCCTGAAGCATCACGTTTCAAACGAATGCACCGAAAAAATATATCCGGAAAATATGCCACGCAATATTGCGGATATAACCGAGAGTATCTTTATTTAGCTTATCGTAAATAAAATATTATGAACAACGCACCTCGTAAACTGTTCGTTTCAATTCAGTGAATTGAAATTTCTAGACCGAGGATACTCAATTAAGTTGAAAAGTGCTTGAAATTTCTAATTTTATTACGTTTTCATCAGAGCGCAAGACTCTAAAAGGGCACTTTGCTAAATGTAATTAAGCGTGTTCTTCCCAATACTTGCTGTGAACAGGGTTCCTGGTTTATGAATTTTCCTGAAATATGGGAAAATTAGACGTTATTTTTTTAAATTTTAAATAAAAAGATATGCATAAAACTACTAAACTATTTTTATCATTATCTATCAATTCATCAGTCATATGGTGTTCACTGCTGCATACAGGCCTCCTCTATGGATCTCCAATAAGATCTCCGGTAGGAAGCGGCTTGCATCCAGCGTGATCCTGTGGTCTTCACGAGATTATCTGTCCACCTCATAGATAGAATGACGCCCTACTCTGGGCTTGCCGGTACGTGGTACCATGGTTTATTCTCTTTTACTATGGAAATTAACGTGGTTTTCAGACATTTTAAACGATACAAAACGGGACTGACTCACGTGTACGTATAGTCATAACACGACTATACTTTACTATAGTCTATATAGACTATACGAGTAGTTTGGACGGTTCCGCGTGCTAGCACTCGCCAACTTGAGAAAGGTCGCCGAACGCAACCGAAACTATAGTCGTGTATACGTACACGTGAGTGAGTCCCGTTTTATATCGTTTAAAATGGTTTATTCTCATTTACAGTTTAATGATATTTTTCCTAAGGCCACGGTTCTTTAATAATTGACCCTTATTCTTAAAGAATTTAGCATAGCAACCCTGATTACGAATTTAACCCAGTAACGGCATGGTAATTGTGAGTGTATTAATCAATTAGGGCAGGACTGGCGACAGGATTGTCCCATAAACTTTATACCGTTATTTATTGCTACTTTCCGGTACTCCGGTACGGAAATGCGTAACGCAATACGCATCCAATGTAAATTAGACGGATAAAGTAGGTTTATTTGCACAACATATCACTGACGCAATGAAATATCGGTACTAGGTCCTCGTAAGGAGTAATGAGATACTTAGGATATTCAATAATGTACGTTTGTTGTTGTAATTTTAAATATTTTTATTTTTATACTAGCGACCCGCCCCGGCTTCGCACAGGTGTATTATACATATAAACTTTCCTCTTGAATCAATCTATCTATTAAAAAAACCGCATCAAAATCCGTTGCGTAGTTATAAAAGATATAACCATACATATGGACAAACAGACAGCGGGAAGCGACTATGTTTTATACTATGTAGTTATTTACTGTACGAAAATGGCTTTTAATTGGCTCTTAATGAACATGTAACCACCTCTTATAAAACAGTTATTTTGATTAGTCCAATGTCAAAATAACATGAACGAGTGTCTATCGTATGATGCCTATTTTTTTTTTATATTATTCGTTTTTTTTTTTAATAACAATCAATTTAAGTATTAATATTTTTTCTAAATGCTTTTATGATTAGTGGTAATTAGTACTACTTCTGAGTGAAATTAATATCGTCGTAACAAGTTTGATCGAATAACAGAGTTTTACAAACTACTCTGAACTTTTGTAGTTTTAAGTTTTGCATACAGTAAATATTAGCTACCGGTGCGGTGTGCTTGGTAGCCTATTTGGACTTTGTTTTGGTTGAACTGTATGTCTGTATGAACCTTTTTAAGATAAAAAGTATTCAACGATACTTTCTAACATTTAAACTACAGATATCCATGCAAAAAACTAGGTCAATTCCTGCCTTGTTGCTGCGTGAAGAGTAAAAATAAACCATAAAACCAAAAAATACATTTTGAATTAAGATTGCATCAATAAAGTTATCTTTAAGTAATTAAAATAATTTTTACAAATAAAACCGTAATATAACATATTTTAGCACTTAGGTACAAAATAGTGGTTTTAGCAACTTTAAAAAAAGATTATACTCATATACTCTTTATTTATAACTATTAGTTACAGGTCATTAGCATATAAAAAGTTTATATCACTTAAGAAAAAACATGTCTAAAAATTAAACAATTGACACGTAAGTATGTTATAATACCATATTATTACTATCCATGAATGAAAAAAACTAAAACACATTCACTAGATTCATTCATTTTCAATTAATTTCACTTCGGGACATTACAGTTAAAGTAAACATCCTAGTCAAAATAAATAATGTCTAAAATTCATAACTAAGTCCAAAAAAATGTCATTAATATATTTTTTTAAATTCAGTCATGAATAATGTGTATTAAATAACTATGAAATCAATTAAATTTAGTCACAACAAACTCACTACCAATATTCGAATGTTATAACAATAATAAAAAAAAAAATACTAAATAATAAATCGATTATAAAACAAAATAAAATAACACCATATCAAATCACATGTAAATAATAATAATAATTCATTATAACGTATTCCGACTTCCGACCGATTAACTACTACCCAAACACTTTGTACCGATAATAATGCCTTAAAATTCAAAGCATCAGCAAAGCAAAAAACATCACCTAGTTTACTCAATTGAAATAACCCTGCAATTGAACAGGACTTTTTAATCCGATTCGTCAAAAAACCGATAACAAAAAAGAAAGAACAACATTTGCACACATTTGTCCGGATTTACCGACAAATCCTCTGGGACCGGACTGCGTGAAAGGACCGTAAAAAGGTAAAGCTTTTTTATAAGTAGAGAACAGAATCCTTGTCGAAAGATTTGGCCATATCTTTAACTTTACTATTTTTGTACATATTTTATTGACAAACTTCCGGAAAAGAAATTATTAATGCATCGTTTTTTGTTACGTAACCTGATTTTTTTGCTACTTTTATATTTTTTACAAATTGACTATATGAGCAAATTGTCTCTATATTTTAACCCTTCTTTTGTCTGGTTGATTTATTGTTTGACCGGAATACAATCTACCAACATCAACAAACCGATAAGAAATAATCATTTTTCGCAAAAAATAGCATTACCCGTATTCACTCGTATACAGAATTCGCGAATATTTCGCACGAATCGATGTAGCATTTTTCATATAATTGTTGATTTATCAAAAATGACTCAGCCGATTACAATAAAATTTGAATGACACCAAATTTGAAGTATACTCTTTCCAATAAAAAAGGATTATTGAAATCGGACTACTATGAAAAAAGTTGTGCGTGGTTGCACATAAAAAAAAAATACGCGTCGAATTGAGTACCTCCTCCGGTTCGGTTCGTCGGTCAAAAAGAAAAGAAAACTGCAACCTTTTCAAATTTTCTACACGCTCCACACGGTCGGATTTACGGTCTGATAGATCCTCTGAGACCGGGCCGCGTGAATGGGCGGCAAAAACGTGAATCGGCTATACAGACTTTTCTAAAAACTGGGAATAGTGAAATAATGTTGTTTGAACGTTATTAGGAAAATCAGTAGACAAGAAGAATTTAATTCGACACAAAAAAAATCACTCATGTAAGTTTTCTGGAGGGACTGAAATTCGATCTACAAGCAAACCACTACAAAAGGAAATGGCCGGTTTTTTTTTTAAAAATACTTCGAAAATGAGCCGCGTGTAATGATGGCAAAAAGGTGACGCGGCTGTACAGACCTGTCAGGAAACAAAGAATTGTGAAATATTTTTAAAAAAAGGATTCTTCAATACGAAAACTTTACCAAATAATTATTTTTCGCAAAAAATGGTTAAACCGCCTTCCATCGTGTACGAAATTCGAATTTTTCACTCGAATTGTTAACATGATTGTTGATTTTTCAAAAACGGCTCTGCCGATTTCAGTAAAATTTAAAAGGGACCACTTCAGAAGTACACCCTTTCGAACTAAAAAAAAAATCGATTTGGTTCACAATTGGCGAAATTTTCGATGAACATACACAAAAAAAATACATACAGACGAACATAGAACCTCCTCCTATTTAGAAGTCAGTTAAAAATCTAATTCGACACTAAATTGTTCACTTCCGTAAGTAGTTTTAAAGGTCTAAAATTCGATCTATAAACAAACCGATAAGACATAGCCGTATTTTCCGACTGATCCTCCGAGACCGGCCACGTAAAAAGACGGCAAAAAGGTGAGGACGCTTTACCGACCTGTCGGGAATAGGGAATAGTGTCTATCGGTGCTGATGAATCATTCGAGGCTGGGAGGTCTGCAAAAATATCATAGTTTAAGTGTAAGCAGTAGAATATTCCTACACTTTTATCATGAAAATTGTGATTAACTGACTTAGCTTAAACTACACCAAAATACTAAATTATTTACTTTTGAGTATGAGACCTCTTTGCAAAATTGGTAGATACCTTGAGGCAGAATTAAGTACATAAAACATAACAACGACGAACCAATATATTGGTTGACCTTGCTGAACTTTCACAGGGCATAAACATTTAGAAGGGTACTTGGGTACATTAAGCTAAGACCCAAACACTGATTAGCACACTCATATGAACCTTTGTACTAAAATAACTAGGCTCAAGTCTAACTCAAGTGTCATAGTCTGCCAAAAGAAAAGTAGCTGGTCAAACGAACAACAGTAAACTTTTTACTTCGACTTGTAGCGCAGTGCTGTGCACCAAGTTATCCTTGAAGAACATAAAAAAAAAGTCAATGACTTCGTACAAAAATAGAATGCATTTTTAATTATGTTAATATCATTTTTACTGTGCATCTTCAATCATTAATTCCAACGATTTTTTAGAATTCTTCAAACTCACTGATTTTATGTATAGCATAAATTATATTCTCAGCTATTGGAAACGAAATTATATTATTCTTACCTACTAAAATATTATTTACAACCCTTTTTAGGAACATAAACAGCTCGTGAGTAACAATAGTCTCCCTCACCTCTTTGAGAATGAACGATCGGTCATTGCTCTTAAAGAGTTGGCCAGATTCCAGAATCCTGCTGAACGGTTACCTCTGGGGTCACTCACTTCAGCCGATATGTTTTAGCTGGCTTAGATGATACAAATAGGCTATAAGCTGTCGAGGAAACTGTGGTTTTCGGATTTATTGGGCATGATTCCGTAATACGTTTATACGGATTACCAAAACACTGATCAGTTTCGTTGTTTATTCGGAACTAACAATTTCCTCTGCTTTGCTTTACAATATCTTTACTTTTCTTTGGTTTGATTGAGCTTAACTTTCCTTGGCTAGGTATATGAAATATTCAATCGCTTTTATCTGCAGAGACTCTCCTCTACGTTTTTAAAGCCCTTAGGACAAATTTAATAAAATTAAACATTCAATAGTATTAGCTGCTTACACAAATGACGTGGACTTCCTGAGTTATTATTCACGAAATTTCCGATAACATCATAATCAAAATGCCAATAAACAAGATTTACTCATACAGTATATTCTGCAAAATGTGCATCGTATACATGCATTTTGCGGCATAGCACCGTCCGGTGCAACACTATTACTTGATTTGCCTCAATTTAAATCTTTATTAATATTTTAAATCCGAAAGTGTGTTTGGTAGTTTGTTTCTTACTCTTCCAAATATCATCTAAGGAAGGGATCGACTTGATCTCTAGTTTTGAGGTCGAAAATTTTTAAAGACTACGTTTTTACTGGATCTTTTTATGGGAAAGCACAAAAACCGCGGGAAATCCCCGGGCTAAAGCTAGTATATAGATAACTAGCCTTTGCCCACGGCTTCGCCCGCGCTTACTTTATAGCCTATGACACTTGCAAATAATGTAGCTTTCTATTGGTAAACGAATTTTCAAAATCGGTTTAGTAGTTCCAGAGATTACCCCCTACAACCTCACAAACTCACAAACTTTACCTCTTTATTATATTAGTATAGATTTACTATATTCTTATATCCGTTGAAAAGGATGACCAAAGTAATCTTTCAAAAGGTCCGAGTATCAAACGGTAAAAGAGTTAGGCACTTTAATTACACTTTTCATAAGAAACACTTGTTCTTTCGTCGATTTTGCATTTCAAAGGTTTAATTGGTTTTTCATTATGGCTGTGACAGACGATTGCTTGAAGCCTTCTTGAGGCCGTCAAGAGTTTTCATCATTGGAAGTGGGAAAAAATTACCTCGAAGGGAATTCTGGCCCAGCGGAGATGATAATTTAATCAGCTTGTAAATCGAAAACTTGAAAGTGGTATTTTAATTTTTGTTCCGTCCGGTTTTAAAGTTAGTTCCATGTTTAATACACGTTACATGTACCACGATACAGGTCAGTTTATTATATTGCAATAATGTAACATGGACAATTGACTATCGAGGAGAGATAATAAAGTTGATACACATGAACAAAACTTTTGATATATTTTGCCTATTCATATCTAAGTATTAGTTTCTATGATCTTAGATACGAGTATGAATTTACTGTAATACCTATGTGTTATAATAACCAACAATACTAAGCCCGATTACAGAGGTGCTAGCGTAAATTTAATAGCAACGTAAAAAGCGTTCTCTCTATCGAAAGCCTAAATTGAAAAAAAAAAACAAAAATATGCTAAGTATGTAAGTTCGTATAGGCCGGGTGGCTAGCCCTGTTGTCAGAGTTTTTAGGCCGCCTGAAGGCCTCTGACTTGGCTAAATGGTTAAAACAACCGGGACCTACAATTTAACGTGTCATCCGAGCCACGGTAGCGCTCAGTTGGAAAATGCCACCCGCGGTCACCCATCCAAATACTGACCTTGCGGAACGTTGCTTAATTTCGGTGATCGCTAACAAACACCTAGTCAAACTACGCTACGAGCACTACAAAAATATGCTATTTAGCTGATATAATTACGATGCGCCTCTGTAATCGGGCTTACTATCCTGGTTATACGGGATATACGGGAATACTTCCGTCGGGTCGTCTAGATTTACAGACGACGGAAGTGTTCTCAAATCTTCTAAATTGCACTCTGAAAGCCAAAAATTATTAATAATTTTGTCGATAACAATACTCCAAAAAAAAGATGTGATGTTTAGTCGGCAGAGACTAACCTCTACGTTTATGGAGCCCTTGGGACAAATTTTATGATCAATCACCAAAATCACATATTTAAACAAAAAATATAGAAGACATATGTATGTACTAATCAAGGTGTTTATTAAATAACATTCATAAAAATCCGATATTTGAAATCCATAACTGCACAAAACCAATCCATAAATCACTAACGAACACTACAGAATTAGTAACAAACCAAATCAAGAACCGCCCTATAATTCTACTAGCCACAAAATTAATTACTGTACAATCGTTAGCTATTCCAATGGCGTGCCTATTATTTTTGTAAGAAGTACTGACCTTGACTGGCAAAAGTATTACTTATAGTTCCTTGTCACGCCACCAGAGGTTGTCATTATTCGTTTGGTATTCTCACGGTCAGTTGTAATATTAGTTGGGTGTTCTGGAAAATTCTTATAGTAAAGGTCATTTACCGTTTTACCGTTTTTAGGGTTCCGTACCCAAAGGGTAAGAACGGGATTATTACTAAGACCCTAAGGACCATATTACTAAGACTTCAATGTCCGTCTGTCCGTCTGTCCGTCTGTCTGTCTGTCACCGGGCTGTATCTCATGAACCATGATAGCTAGGCAGCTGAAATTTTCACAGATGGTGTATTTCTGTTGCCGCTATAACAACAAATACTAAAAATAGAAAAAAAAAAATTAAGGGCGCTTCCATACAACAAACGTGATTATTAGCAGTTTTTCGCTCGCTATTAACAACGGCAAGAGGATTGAGGCTCCCATACGGTACGGAACCATTCGTGCGCGGGTCCTGCTCGCACTTGGCCGATTATGCCTTACAATACTGTTTTGGGGATAAGAGTGACATCATCCAGCCGATTTACCGTCTACAACCAATTTTATGTATCTAATTCATCTGGCTAACTAAAATGAAATAGTGGTTTGAAAATGTTTGGAAAAATGACTTAGAAACTAGTGCGGCTTAGGGACGCTTGCTGATGATATGCGCTCTTGATTTTCATCATCGTTATACATGTAAAACTTTGTCAGTATTACGAGTATGTGGCACATACCGTCACAACTGCTGACTTTTCAATGAAAGAAAACATTGTGAGGAAACACAATGTAGGTCAGACGTATGTACCTAAGTTTGTAGAAGAAATTCAATTGTGTCCTATGTGAATTTACTGATCCGCACTGGGTCAACTTGTTAGATAGGCGCACTATCGCGCTTATTGGCCAAATCTATTCGTAACAACAATAGTTGATAACTTAATCCTCTGAAATACAATTTACCAAACAAATCAAAACTACAGTCGAATTTAAAACTTTTTTTACAGCTTATTACCGGTTAAATGCGGTATACTATAAAAACTTTCGCGAAGTAATGCAAATACAGTCAGCTTCTGATAATATTTTATTCAACTGCATTACATTTAAAATAATAGAACCACGATAACTCTATCCTGAAAATGAATGAAATATTTGTTCAACTCTAATTTAATTAAAACAAACATCGTTTCATATTTTACCTAGCACTATTATAATATTTAGAATGTCCATATCTCATGGAAAGGTAGGATTGGGTATGGAAAGGTAGAATTGAGGTTGAGGTTGTACTTCAATATAGGTTGAATAGAGCTTAGATTGGGTTTGTGGTCAGAGTCAGGGGCTAGAGGTATAGAATTTGGTAGACATTGTGAAATTGCTTAAAAAAGAAATAACGAGAACTAATTAGTAATTTTATAGCAGCGTCCCGCAAAATTTACGAAGTTTATTGTTGTGAAAGTACTTGTACAAGATGATTTCTGTCAATTTCAATGAAATCGGTTCAGTAGAATTACAAAAAAAACTTGCAAGATTGGAAAGACCTATAATCAATGAAGTAGGCAACTCCTCTAATGAATGAAAAATAAAAATATAACCTTTAAAAATAAACCGAAAGCGCAGCAAAATAGCACTAACATGATATAAATACTCGTAGTAAGGTAAGCTCATAGAAGACTTAAGTGTCATTTAACAATAGCTGAGTAAATTACTGATCTTGTGTTTTTTTATATTTATACTGTACCGGCCTTTTATTAGTCCCTAATGAACAAAGACCTACCCAAGAAGGGTCATATACATCAAAGTGCGGGTTGATGAATTCTCACACGCCATCAAATTCCATCTGCGGAAATAATAATAAAAAAAGTGTGTAATTTGCCTCAGGATTTCTTTTTCTTCTTTCACCTTCCAAGCCACCTTTTTTCTGTCTTGTAACTAAATACAATTATGCCAAAGAAATTAGGATTTTTTGTGCATAGTAAAGTGATGTTGTAGCTGAGGATGGAGTATGTAGACCTAGAAAATACCTATTGAGTATTGCCTAAAAGATATCCATATTGTAATTATCAGGAAACAAAGACGGAGATAGGATATCCTAGTCCCTTTTTTTACGTGGGGGAAATCTTCGTAAGATACCCAGCTACTTTTTTACTGACGTCCTGCATTTGATTGACGCATACAGCCAAGTACGACAACGTGGCTACTCATCGTTGTTGTCCTCCCCGGACCCGTTTGAGTTGATAGCTAGAGCTTCATCTCCAACCACCCGCAAGCCTCACTGCATAGAGCATCTGATAAATCGCTCAAAATTAGATCACAATACAGACATAAGCTTGTAGTGATCAAAGTCCAACTTACCAATGCATAGGTAGTTCCAGCCCGCATTCTATGGCTATAAAACTATTTAGTAAACTGCCAAATAATCTAAAAGATATCGAAAAGGAAAACTGTTTTATAAAACAACTAAAAATTATTCTATTATCTAAATGCTATTATACATTAGACGATTTTTTTAACGATAATCCAGAAAACATAAATTATTTTGTTTTCCGTAATAAATCGTTCCAATACATATAATAAAATTGCCAAACCCTTGTCATGGTCATATGGTATAACTATACAAAGCATGTTAATTAAGAACAGCAAGTAAATTTCATATGTTGCTATAAATGATTTGAGTTTGAGCCCAGAGGTCCCATTTTAGTAGGCTTTTACTTCAGGCAGGAGATACCGATGCCGTATTCTATTGCTCCGGCATCAAGGCCAAGGGCATTCCAGTCCCTGGCGGTTCGCATTATGAACGATATTTGATTGACTTTCCTAACCAGATACTGAAAGCATAAGTTAGCATTTAGAATTTCAAGGTATTTATTTTATACTTGCATGAACTAAACTTAAACAACTACAAGTACGTGTACTCAGCAAACAACCCCAAACTTCTCAACTACGTCATAGATAACAATGGCTGGTACTGACTTGTCGGGAAGTTTGCTCGGTATTATGTTCGTGATGAAATTATTACATTACTTAGCTTACATAAAGCCACGTTAACATTTTAATATTAAATTTGGGATCGTGCTTACGTACTTATTTGCCACTTTGCGTCACGGCTGCGATTACGTCTACAGCTATAAACCTTTCGGAAAAAAAATTCTTTACTGTGTTGAAAACCGCATTGTAATATGTTTTCTTTAGAAGATCTATTAATAACTTGGGCAGCTAGAACACGCAACAATTCTTGTACTCCTACAAATTGTGGGACGTCCACTGCTAGCCATGTCAGAGGCCTTCAGGTGGCCTAAAAACTCTGACGCCAGGGCTAGCCACCCAGCCTATACGAACTTACTTACTTACTGCTAGAAATAAGTCGGAGAGGCTTTGGTGCTACGGCTGATGAATGGATGGATAGGTGGAATTCAGGTAGACTATGTTGAGGGCATTACCACGTCAATTATTATATTTATTAAACTACCAATGCTACGAGTAATATCTAATCAAATCTAATTTAAAATCAAAATAACAATCCAATTTTTTAAGTTATGGAATGAAATTGGAGCTGAGAGCTACTCCTATCATACTTAAATTCTAATCAAATAAACATTGGTATCTGGTTTCAAGGCTGACAAATATTAAAATGTCTGGCGTAAACAAAACTTTGCTGTGGCAAGCAAAATGAATAAACAAATATCTTTTCTAAATTAGAGTCACGAAGTTGGAAACATTGAAATGAAATATTCAAAAATCTGCCAAGTGCGAGTCAGACTCACGCACGAAGGATTACTTACCGTGTTGGAGCCCGTAGCCCCATTCTTCTTCCCATTATTAATAGCGAGCAAAAAAAAATCTCCTAAAAATCACGTTTGTTGTATGGGAGCCCCTTAAATATCTATTTTGTTCTGTTTTAGTTTTTGTTGTTATAGCGAATATTATAGCGTTGTTATAGTTATAGCGAAGCGATATAAAATTTCAAGAATTTACCTGTTGCACTTATTAATATAGAGCAAAAAACGTCTAAAATTCAAGTTTGTTGTATGGGAGCCCCCCTTAAATATTAATTTTATTTTGTTTTTATATTTATTGTTATAGCGGCATCAGAAATACAAAACCTGTGAAAATTTCAGCTGTCTAGCTATCACGGTACCTGAGAAACAGCCTGATGACAGACAGACAGATGGACAGACAGACATCGGAGTCTTAGTAATAGGGTCCCGTTTTTACCCTTTGGGTACGGAACCCTAAAAACGCGCAGATCAGGAGATGATGAACATGGACTCGGAGTGGCGATTTTGTAACCATGGGTAACCATTTGATGGGTAATCGTGGACGGCAATTATCTCTTGAGTGCTATTATGACACGTTGAATTCTAGGTCATTTCATTTCATTACCCGACTTCCAAATGTATTTTTAGTCTATGTTCATTTCATCGATAATTTCGCCAATTGATAGAATCGAAAAAAAAACTTTAGTTAAAAACGGTGTACTCCCGAGGTAGTCCCACTTAAATTTTACAGAAATCGGCGGAGCCGTTTTTGTAAATCAACTATGATGTAAAACAATTCGAGTGAAATATTTGAATAATGTACGCGATGGAAGGCGATGTTGCCATTTTTTACGGAAAATAATTATTTATGCATGCTTCCACACAGTGCAAGATGTTAATAACAAAGTTTATGTACAAAGTTCAGTATGGACCCTGTTGGGCACCGTATAATCGAGTGAGAGTGGTCACTTATGGCAATAATATGTACTTACTTCCAAAACATTGAATTTAACATGACTATAAGGTCCCGGTTGTAGTAACTATTAAGTTTTGTTATAAATATTTAAGTGGCTTGTAAACTCTGTCACTCGGACTAACCACCCGGCTTATATAGAAACTTACATTCTTACTGTGTATTTGAGTTTATTTATGTGAGATAATCTAGCAGTTTAACAAATAAACTGCTGTAGTTTTATGTATAAAATTAACCACACATTTTTGCACGACAATCGAACCACGAACGAAAGTTTATTCATCATTATTATATGTCTATAGCTCCACCGCATTGTCATTTTAAAAATGACATAGGTATCAGAAGAAACTGAAATATTTAATATGTTTAGTTAATATTCTATAGTACATATACCCTAAGAATGATAATGTATCAAAGTAAAGTAGGACAAAACGCTTCACCATTATCTAGACGACGCCAAAAATAGCGTCTGAGTAATTATCTGCACCACGTAAGGATAAGTGCCTGAAGGGATCGTTGACCCAATTTTTGGAGCCTCAAGAGAGTCTTATCACACACGGGCTGTGTTGTCGTGTGTTGAATTTTAAAAAGGATTTACTAAAGCTGATAAAGTGATGCTCTTCCTCATTTAGTAAAGTACTATTTTTACTACGTATGGTTATTTTTTAATGATGAATATTATAGTGACGTCTACTGGAAGCTTTCACAGTACCTATTTAAGAATGTTATATACCCGAAGTGTTGCTTTGCAAAGGTAATGACTGAGGTGTAAATACTCATAATTATGAGCAATTTTTGCTATAGGATAAAACCAGATAGCGGCAAACGATCTGCTTATTTTTTAACCGACTTCCAAAAAGGAAGATAAGATAAGATAAGATAATTTATTTCACAGAAAAATCATACAAAGAATACAGTAGCTTAGATTACAGATTTAAATTACAGAGTAAACGTACAGAAAACGGATTACTAACTCTAGTTTGCTAAGTGTTTACATACGTGTGTATTCTAGGTATATTACAAGTTATTTCAATGAGACCCAAACTAAGCTCATGGCTTGTGACTTGGGGCTCGAGTGCGGAGTAAATTGAGAATATTTTCTGTGTGCACTAAACGTGCAAGTACAATATACTAAATACAAATACGAATCAAAATAGCATGCGGTATTACAAAATAACAAAAAGCGAAGAAAAAAAAAAAAAAAACTAGACAAGAACATATTTTTCGAAAACAATTCAGATATATCTCTCACTGTAGATGTTGTGAATTAGGTTCTCGGTATCATTGTAAGAAAGCTTTAAGAGCCATTCTTTGACACTTCTCTTAAAAAAGAATCTAGGGAGTTCCGGACTTAAGCCAACCTTTCTGCAAATGTTGCTAAACACACATGGGAGTGAGTAAGCTGGGCTGCGTTTGGCTAACAACGAATTAACTCGTGGGACTGGAAGAGTTTCTATATTCGTCTGTGTGTAATTTTTTTGTGTATGTTAATCGATATTTTTGCCAATTGTGAACCTTTTTTGGAATTCGATTTAAAATGAGTGAAGTTAATTCTCAAAAAGTTTGAATAAATTAAAATTTTTGCTGAGTTTCTGATATTTCAGTAAATGTACCTAGTTACTTGCGCCAAATTCATCAATCAATCTTCTCCCATCTCAGTAAACATCCTGTTAGCACAAGTACTACTAATAACATAATATGTAAATTTATTTAAGATTCGTTACATTTCTAAACTTCATCTTTTAATTCAAAGGTTAAGTTTATAAAGTTTTTGGAATATTATGTAGTATGTACATATTTGCAAAGATATACATTAATAAATAATTAATTAGTTAGTATTTCTTTATCTATTTAAACGTGTAAGTTTCTGAAACTTAAAAAAATCTATTGATTTTGTTTTCCTCTAGTCACGATTCCTTCACGATAGTGTGAATACATTTTTACGTTTCGTAAAAATTCTAAAAATATAAATTCTACGAAAGAGATAATAGAGAATAAGAGATAATATTTCGTAGTAAAAATTACTAGCGCCTAAAAAATCGAGCTAGGACCGAAATACCTTTTCAGAAAAGAGCTTTTTTTTTAAATTCTATTAAAATACATGAAAACAAAATTAATAAAAGAATTCATTGTTCAAGATTTTTCAAGTCATTGGAAAACATACATTTACCAAAGTATTGTACCGCAGAGACAAAATAAAATACTAAAACAATTCACTTGCAAGTCAAAAAGGAGAAGAAAAAATCAGACGTGAAGCAAGTCAAAGTGATTTAAACTAATATTAATAAACTTAAAACTTCGACGCTCCAAACTTTTGTTGAGTGAACTAAAATATTTATGAATATAATTTAAATAACTGTTGCCTTATTTAGTTAAATGGAAATATATAATTAGACTTACAATTTATTATTATCCAGGAAGTCCCAAAGTCCTGCCACGGTCACAATCACTTCAAATCACTTTTGCAAAACCGAGTGGAAACTCGTAGAACTGCTACGGAGATACGCGCGTAGCCGGCTACGAACAGAGCGCTACTGAGCGTAGCGTTCGAGCTACGGAGACCGACTGAAGAACAGTGATCGATGGGTCTGAAGCCTGGCTACGTAGGCCCCATGATTTATTTGTAGGCTAAATTAATAATAGTGAATCCCGGCCGCCTTGGCCTCGGGTACACTTAGTTGGTACATTTGGTATCAGTCACACGTACACGTATGTACATGTACAGTTGTCCACCGTAGCCTCGTGTAAGTTTTGTATTTCGTTATAACTAGTACCATTTAGTATTTAAGTATAGCTAGTTTTCAGCATCAGCATAAGCGAGCAGGGGGGCAATTCTGTCAACCGATCTCGTTTCTAAGGTGACACGTTCTTGAACCTGTCTCGTTTTTCTGACAGTTTTGAGCAGTCGGAACTGTCAGAAAAACGAGAGAGGTTCAAGAACGTATCACTTCAGTAAAGAGATCGGCTAACAGAATTGCCCCCCAGGCTCTAGTTTGTACAGTTGGGCGTACTGATAGCATAACGTTATAGTAGATGATAAAGATTTTTGTGTAATCTTTAGTTTTTATATAGTGAACATGAAATAAATATTTTAGGAACGGTTTCAGAGGTTTAGATCATATTTAAATGGATAATTAATGATAATAACAATAATATAGGGATAAATACTGAGTATTCAGTTTTAGTAGAAAATAGATATTGTGGTATATTCTTTACTTTAATTTTTATGCTACCGAATAAATAAATAAATCTTTTAGAAATGGTTTTAGAGGCGTCTGAAGTAAAAAATACTTACACTGTATGCTGTATGGATCTTTATTTTCTTTCTTATATTTTTTTGGGAAAGTCGTTGGCAATTCAATTCAATTTCAATTAAACACGGTAATGACACCAACTACATAATTATGTAATGTGATGACGTGACGTCGTTCAAAAAACATTCAGCTCATATTACTTCAAAAGTTGTTGTACACACACTTGACAAATAATTTTACAATATCTGGCCTATGTGGGCTATGTGTAGAGTGGAGTAAGAGGGTACGGGGAAGTAGCAAGAGCATCCTTCAGGTATGTGCACACACCTATCTCAACGCATTTAGTACTGGTAATGGTACCGTAGGGAGTGCCCTCGCATTGATGTACTACAATTATTTTACATAACCAAAGGTGCCTACTTGTAGATTTTGCTATCAGAAAATATGTACCTACTTTTCTAACGGTAGGTGATTAAGATTATTGTTATAAAAAACTTTCACTATGAGGTCAATTCTCAATTTTTTTAAATCAGCTACCCTATACAAAATTGAAACCTAGCATCGAGAAAACATATAAAATAGCTGATATTTTTCTTGTATAAAATAAATAAAGATTAGGAGACATTTTACACACGGTCTCTGACACCAAACTAAGCAAAGCTTGTAATATGGCTGCCAGAGACTGATATACTACTGAGGGGTCTAGATTCAAATCCTCCACTGTCCACCATTTGACTTTTTTCACTAGAGGACAAAAACTTCTACCGGCTAACCAAATCTTATTTTGTCAAGTGATTTGATATATTTTCGTAGAATGAGTATCAATACTTATCTCGTTTTTTAAATTATAACTGCTTTGTAGCCAGAAAAACAGAAAATAAAGAATAAAAAATGGACAGAGGTGGTTATGCATCTTATCGACTGATAGAGGTGGTTTTGCACTTTTTTCTTATGGATAGAGGAGGATTTGCTCGTAAGTTACAGAACAGATTGTGTTATTCAAAATGGCACCATGAACGTTATTAAGGGCAAATAAAGCTACATCATTATATTTTGATATCTACTTATCTCAAATAAATGCGAGGAAATTTTAACTGCGAATTAGTTTGTTTTGATGGTGTTATCAAATGAGACAATTAGATGAATTTTGCCAAGAGCATTTTACTCGTATCCAGTAACAAAACTCTGTTTCAAACACAAGTTAATCGGGCGTTCTATCGCAGGCCGTTTCACCGCTTATCATCAGGCAAGTTGCAGTCAAGCGCAAACATGTAAATAAAAAAAAACTATGCAAAATCAGTAAATTATGCTCCAATTGACGACTCCGTTGGCGTGATGGTTACCATGCCGGACTGCCAACCAGAAGGTCCGAAGTTCGATTCCCGGCACGGCCAACATCTTTGTGATGAGCAAATTGTTGGCTGTCGGTCTGATTGTTCAATATGTATCGATATAAAGTACTTAGTAGTATTTACATGTAGTATATCAGTTGTGTTAGCACCCATTACACAAACTATAAATAGCTTAGCATGGGGCTAACCAGCTGTGTGTAAAATGTGTCCTAATATTTATTTATAACTGCTTTATACGCAATGTATCCAAAAATTATACCTAATCGAAAAAGCCCAAACCCCCTAACTTTATTTGCTGAGAAATGGGATAAGATGAGAAACGTCTTCATGTACACCTTACAAAAAAAAACATTGGAAACACTGGTTGAATTGTTTTATTTATATTTAAATAGACATCCCTACCTCTTCTAAATATTCACATGGTTCGTTTTCAGGACCTGAATACCCTTCATAATTCTTTTCTAAAACGTTTTTGTAATAAGACAGTAAGTTATCGCCATGATCTTTCTTCCAATCTTTCCCAAAATGTTTGGTCAGTAATTTTTCAACGTCATCGAGCTTAGGCTTTCCAATGTTCACCCTGTTGTGCTGAATGTCATCGATTCCAAAATCGTTCATGGACTTGACGCGAGGTTTCATAATACTTTTTGCTACGTCCTTATCAACTTTGTAATTTTCTTCACCTCGAATCACAAACCGTTCTGAATTATTTTTGACCCTCTTAAGATAGTATCTCTTGCAGTCATTAAATTTGAAGTGATATTGACCTGGCAACTTTGTAGTATTCTTTGCATAAGATTTCCAGTTTTTGACAGGACAATCAGAACCAAGTTTGATGACCTTACCATGTTCTTTGTAAATATCCAAATACTCAGACGGTTGCACTATCACTTCCTTTCTTTTAATTTCTTTTTCAATGTGCCCAAACACTCGGTCAGCAGGCATGAAAGAATGACCCGGAACAGGAAAAATTAATTCCACAGTTTTCACATTTTGAGGGGCACACATTGTTAGCCAATATGCACACATCGATATAAGAATCGAATTTTTATTTTGTGAGCCACAACCATCAGCCATTAATCTAATTTTTTTTATGTCGGTTAAATTAATTTGAGTTGTAAGTTGATAAAATACCGCTGAAGCTATTTCATTTGCGGATTTGGCATGAGCGTCTTCCGTCCAGGCGTAACAAAATACATTTTCCTTGGAAATTTGGTTTGTATTAGAACCAAGCACTATTGTAAAATTATACATATATAGTTGTCTGCTGTAGTAGGCTATCTGGTCAGGGATCTTTGGAAGTACTTGGTTCTTTTGGCAATCAAACGACAAAGTTAGCATACTTTCTTTGTTTTCGCGTAAATAATCATAAAAACATTTCGATTTCAATTTGTGAAGTCGAAGATTTGCCATTAAGGTGACTTTAGTTGCGTTATCGTTTTGATTTTTGGCCTTTTTTATTTTTTCCGATAATTCTGTACATTTACTACAGACGTCGACACGTGGAGTATTAAAACCAATGTTATAATGTTTGTTAAATATATCGCGGAAAAAACATTCCTTCACTTTCAATGACGTATCACTTTGTTGTTCCTGATACATTCGCCACATTTTTTTAATGTTTAGATCCGATGACACATATTTTCTTTCCGATGTCGCTGAGCGACAATAGTGTGCCTCAATGCATTTAAACGATTGAATAAAATGCATGACGCTCTGTTTTTTGTCAACATTTTTCATTGAAGCTCTATCACCGCCTCGTCGGTCTTCTGGTAGCTGTCCAGTATGCAAAAAAAATTTTGAAATCCTTCTCAGTCTGCTAACACCAATATTAAGAATCGTCAAAAATATTGCTTGACAAACGCGCAACAGTTTGTAAGGCTTGGTAAATGTTCTGACGTACATGGCAGTAAACGTTTCAGATTTTTTACGTTGTCCCACTTTACGTCTGCGGCGAGCTGGAACCTTAGTCTTCAAATATTTCAAAATGAAATTATCTTGATGCCTTTTCTCTTTTTTTGCATAAAATGCTGAATGAAATTTTCTGACATCTTGCGGGGTTAGATCATTACATTTAAATTTTTTCTTATTGTGGCTACATTTTCCCAACTTACTTAGATCAGGTAGTTTTTTTGGAGCATACCTAAAACCAAACACAAAATCAGTAGATGAAAATACATAACTTTATACATTTAATTTATTTATTGACTATACACAAAAATAAATGTAGGCATGTAAGTCAGTGATAGCCTAGGTCGGAGTGTGCTCGACTTATAAGCGACACCTGGGTTCGAACCCAAGCCTGCACGCTTGGTCTTTTTCCAAGTGCTGCAGAGATGTTTAATCATCACTTGTTTATGGTGAAGGAAAACATCGTGAGGAAACCTACTTGTGAAAGATGATTGAATCTTCTAAAATCAAGTGAAGTCCCCAAACCGCATTAGACCTCTACTGTGGCCTATCGCTTTCCTAGGAGGAGACCCAACCCAGCAGTGGGGGTATATGGGCTGAAGCGAAAAGAGCAAAACCGAAAAAATAACTATTTTAGTAGCCCCCGTTATGTTTGACACAATATACCTAGTCAAATTAAAATAGAAAAATGTATGTGTCATGTGTATACAAAAATCGTGTAAGTTGATACTCGTACAAACTACCCATTTGGATCAAATTCTACTCGAACCTATTAACCTGTTCGAGTAGAATTAATATTTATATATTGCAATACTTTTTCAAAGAAAAACAATCTATCTATTATCTATTATTATAAATAATTATTTTTTGCAAAAAATAACATGACCGACTTCACCCGTGAACAGAATTCGCGAATATTTCGCACAGATCGATGTAGCAAATTTCACATTATTGTTGATTTATTAAAAATGGCTCAGCCTATTTCGATAAAATTTAAATGGGACAAATTTCGAAGTATACTCTTTCCAATAAAAAAAAAGAATTATTAAAATTGGACTACTATGAAAAAAGTTATGCGTGGTTACACATAAAAAAAATAGATATACCTATAGGTAAATAAATAATAGGTACGCGTCGAATTGAGTACTTCCTCCGGTTGGTTCGTCGGTCAAAAAACCGAGTCCACTAGTGAAAAAAATCCTTTTATATGTTATTGGTACACACAGGGTACACAACTACGTTGCTTTTTCTTGCATAAATCATCCACTTCACTCCAAACAGTGGGCTTGGTAAAACTTACCGATTCTCCTTCTCCTTGTTACGTTTCCATTGCTTCTCGTTGCGAACTTTCTTCCTTGCTTTGTTTCCAGTGACTGGGGTAACATTTATCTCCATTTTAAAGCCAAAAACGCAACAAATTTCAATAAAATAACGCACAGCAATCAAACCAAAACATATGCAGCAGCCATATTGTTTTCTAGTTGATACTGTTCTGTGATTGGTTGACAAGGGACAATGGCGGTTTTGTACTTTATCGTAAGGATAGAGAAGCTTTTGCATCTAATTTATATGTTTTGAAGGTGATTTCTATGGGATAGAGGCGTTTTTGAGACAAACTGTTAAAACAGAACCAAAAACAACGATGACAAGATGTTGTCAGGATAAAAAAATTAAAAAAACCTAATTGTGGATAGTGGAGGATTTGCATCTAGACCCCTCACATAATATACATATGTTAAATACATACTTGTATAGATAGTACCTAAATAGCACCCAGACACAGAGCAAACACCTAAGTTCATCACATAAATGTTTGCCCTGGGTGGGGATCGAACCCACGCCTCTTTGATCCAGAAGTCAGGGTCACTAACCACTGAGCCACCGAGGCAGTGAATACAGCTTTTATTTAATTCTCAGTAGTAAAAGATGCTTATAATTGAAATCTAACTCACACATTTCCTTTTCACTTTAGCACACCATTTCTAAGTTACCCTGTAAAATGGTTTTCTACAGTTCTTTGGTTTACGGGCCTGAAAGAATCTGAATAATTTATACAGATAGAAAATTATGCAAATTTTGCAGGAAAATAAAACAAAGTTGTCTGTAACTCGGAAAAAGGTTGAAGTTTTAATCCTACCTCTTTTACTTAACTTTTTTCCTCAACACTTTATGTATAAGTAAGCCTTAACTCTTAGGGTTACGCTCCACGAAATCAAAGTAGAGCAGAGTAGCGCAGAGCGCTCTAGATCGTGAATTGTTTGCACAAATACCTTATTACCTTAGTGAGAAACAAAACCTTGCCTTGGGCGCAGTGTAGCTGAGTTTTGTTGTGCGTTAAGCCAATGTGGCACTTCTCTATTACACTTACAGACTACATACAATACTCTGTTATGCTCCGCCTGTATACGCTCTATGTCATTTTGAAGAAGTCTGGATTTTAGACCCCTTTTTCTTCAAACGGAGATAAAAATTGGAAAATAATATCTTAGCTTAGGTTGATATCTTTTTAGGGTTCCGTACCCAAAGGGACCCTATTACTAAGATTTCGATGTCCGTCTGTCCGTCTGTCTGTCTGTCACCGGGCTGTATCTCATGAACCATGACAGCTAGGCAGCTAAAATTTTCACAGATGATGTATTTCGGTTGCCGCTATAAGAACTAACTACTAAAAACAAAATAAAATAAATATTTAAGGGGGGCTCTCATACAACAAACCTGAATTTTTAGACGTTTTTCGCTCTATATTAATAATGGTACCAGGTAGATGCTTGAAATTATCACAGAATATTTAGTTTTATATTCCCTTCAATAATAAATAATAAAACTAAAATTAAATAAATATTTAAGGGGGGCTCCCATACAGTACGGAACCCTCCGTGCGCGAGTCCGACTCGTACTAGGCCGATTATTTTTGAATGTTTTGTCTACATTATCTAAATATAAATTTGTTTAACTTGGCCATGATTTTCCATTACAATTGGCAAATGTCATTAGACTGTGAGGCCAAAATTACTGAATAAATGAAATAAAAAGGAATTTAAAATCTAAATGTCACTGTCAATTTCAAAAGATATCAAATATACGTGACATTATGACTTTGTGTTGCCATCAATCGAATCCAAGTTTGCCAAATCTGGCTCTGGAAGAGTCATGCAGATTTATGTCAAACACGCTATTTAAATTTCTAACTGCTACTACAAAGCCTAAAGCATTGCAATTATCTATGTGCAAAGCTACATGACATAGTTCGTTTTTTGATATATAGGTATTTTGTCTATTCATTATGAGCACAGATCAGGGAACAACTGATCTGTGATTATGAGTTTATGTTAATGTTTTGAGCATCTTGTAACGCATCCTCGTTTTTTATTACTATGTAACAGGGAATGGTTAAAAGAAATGCATAAATATTAGGTTAATTAATACTAAAAGAATAATCGAGCGCTGTCTGAAGTTCATGATCTATTTATGAGATATATTTTAGCCAATTTAGCAACTTCTTGCAAAATAATGCGTCAGCATTTTGGTATTATGTAACTAAACATAACTCGTACGTATTTATATAGCTTGAAAATTGTTTTCGGTTATTCTTATTTTAATTTCATTAAAAACGAACTTATACATATCAGAATAGTTTAAGAAGAATCATACATTACTCTTACAAACATAACATTCTTATACACTAACTTGGGAGAAAATGAGTGTGCAGATATTCGTATGTCCCGAGCTACCGGCATTCTTATTTACTTCAGATATAATTCTTTTGTTTTTCGCTAAACCAATATGGCTTTTATTTATTGGACTTTCGGGCTACTACTCTTTTCCCCGCTTTTTACATCTCAAAATGGCATTTCTGCAATGTTCTTAGCGCCTTATTATTACACACAGAATTACTTAGCGTTAGCTGAGGTTTAAACTGTCTTTTCTCTTTTACTTTCTGAGACAATTTTGATCTAATTGTTAAAGATAAAAGGCGAACTAACTACTACAAAATCTGCAGTTATTAACAGTCTGCAACGCCATATCCAGCTTTTTACAATCTTTTCGTTTTGATAGAGTGGTAGTATAAGGCTTGCTGCATATATAGGTGGGCCGGCATCAATCGGCAGCGCCGGGCGGTAAAATCGAAAACGTAGAGATGAATGGTCGAGAATACCGCGAAACGCGGAGATACGCGTTAAGGCCGAATGGAAACCAAATTGTGCTGTTTAGACTCGAAGGAACTAACCGATCGCTACACGCTGATTGATACCGAACGTCATGTAGCAGTTGCTTCGAATCGGTTTGTCGTTCGACAAATTCTACCGGACTGACTGTGCCGGCCTGCTTATGTCTACACCAACCCTTAAGATCTTAAGATCGGTGATTTTTCTCTGGCACAATCACATTCAAGTGATTCAAGTTGCCGACTTTGATAGATCGAGGAGTGTTTATCACGGAAGGTTGTTGGCTGCTGGAATTAAATGGTGACACTGAGTCCAAGTGATTAATTAGGACTGCGGCTCATTTTCTTATACATTTTATTCCATATAATGAGATGGGGACAAGCTACTGCAGGCTTAGGATAATACGAGAAAACAAAGATATTTAATTTCAATTAAACACCGAAAGTAAGCTAAGGCTACGTTCTAGGTCTATTCCAAGAAACTTGGAACTTCTTCAGCTTCAACATCAATTTTTTCACCACTAGAACTGGAAACTTAGTCATAAAACGTACTTTTGCGGTGTTCATAACGTCGCTTATTGTTTACCTCGTCGTCCTACACTTAGCACTGCGTGGTTCACACTCGACAATTTTATATAACCCTACTAGCTTTTGTCCGCGGCCTTGTACTATTTCATAACCTCTTATTTTATCCGGGATAAAAAATAGTTTATGACACTCTCAGATCTTTTAACTAAGAACAACCATACAAAAAAAAACAAGTCATCCCCTCCCTCTGATGCTGCGTGAACGATTAACAATCAATACAGTAAACCAACATCCAAGCTTTCAGGTTAAAATATTAGTATCTAAGGTTCAACCACGTAGTTAGTTGTACGTCATAATGTGCACTGCTTGCTACAATTTTAAAATATCCTAATTTACCGCCAACCAGTTTGGTGCATTTAAGAATTTTATCTTTCCTAATTCAATCTTACAGTAATACGACAGCTTTGGCCACAAAACACAGACCCTTAAACTCCCAGTACCCTTTAAATCTCAATGACCAAAACAGTGAAAAAGCTGTTACAGTGTACAGTTCCATCCCACATTCCGTATTCACCCCGCGCTCTAACACGCCCGTACGTAATAAAATAATAAATAAAGGATAAAATAAACAAACCTCTTTCTATTGTTTTGCGACCTCAATGATTCCAGTGCTTGAATATTCATGCATGTAAATGACATGTGACGAGAATAAAATACCTGGTGAAAGGCTTAACGTAGAATTAAGATATTTGGGCCAAAACATGTTTTGGAGATTTATTTGGAGCGAAAATAACAGGGTGTAAGGTTAAACGTAAATAATAATGTGTTATGTGGTTTGTTAATTGAATTGATATTATGAGCATTAGAAAGAACAAACACAGATTCTTATAGTAGTTGATTTGAAATGTGCATAAACTTTTAAAAATAAGGTAAAAAGCCTGTTTAAAAAGTTGGAATACAACCTACTACGAGCAGCGCTCATAACGTAGATTGGCTAGATGTTTCTTAACGATCACCGTAGTTAAGCAACATTCGGCAGGGTCAATCTTCGGATGACTGACTGCGGGTAGCATTTTCCAACTGTGCGCTACCGTGGCACGTATGACACATTAAGTTGTAGGTCGCAGTTTTGCAGGCGGCTTGTCTATCCGATCTATAGATACGAACCATGCGGTCTATACGAACTTACTTACCCTGGTAAAGACCGATCGGTTGATCAAGTACGTCCAGTAGAGTAATTATGTTTCGAGTTAGTATTTTCTTGGACAATAAAAACAATAAACTATCCCATAGAGCCACGTTTTAAGGATCAAAGAACACTGGACCCAGATCCCTAATCCTATTACGTGTGAAACAATGTCCGCCCGATCTTCCCAAATTTCCTGCGATCCCGGGGTCTTATTGGCTAAGCATGGTGGCTATCGTCTGCGTATTCTTTACCATTCGCACGTATTATGCTGCACTAGTCTACTGCTGAGCATACCTACCTAATAAGGGCGATTGAGTTTTATTCACCACTAACCCAACGCAGGAGTGGTACATGTACAATTGTACAGTGTCTTCTCCTTTGTTTGTCTCCTCTTTCTAGCAACGAATGTCGCGTTTGCGGCTTTGTATGCCGAACGACGTTTTGTTATTAAATTTCTTCTACGGACTCACCATGTTTTCATTCGCTGAAAAGCCAATGGTGCATTATCCTACTAATATTATAAGAAAAGAAGCGAAAGTTTAAATATGTATGGATGTTTGTTCCTCTTTCACGCAAAAACTACTAAACGGATTGAGTTGAAACTTTGTTAGAGTAATATCTATACATAAGAATAATACATAGGCTATAATTTATAAAGTTATTGCTTGGAACGAAGTTCGCCGGGTCAGCTAGTCTGTACATAAATTCGAACGAACTCATATTGGTACGGGGCCGAGCGTCCCGCACTATGCCTTCACATGTCGCTCCTACGGCACAACTCGAGTAGTAATTGGCACGTGTAGGACAAAACGCTAAAGCCCAACGCCACCAAGCTTAGCCGATAAGAGGGTCGGTCTTTGAACTCAAACTTAATTGATTCCGGCGAGCTGTCCAAGTTTGGCAATAATAGTTGTTTGAAGGCCGTTTCCGTTTCCTTTTGTATCACGGGCAATGGCAGAGGGTAGAGATCAAATCTGGGATGTCTCTCTGTCTCTGTGTTTTGGTAGATAATTTGAATAATTTTATCCATTAAAAGTTATAAGTAAATTTCAATGATGTCATTTAAAATAGATATTTGGTATTTGCGCATTTGATCGCTTTTTTTTTGCTTATGTAGGTATATGGTAGTATGGTAGTATGGTAGTAGTATATATACGAGTACTATTAGCATGACTACACAAGCCGTAATCCGGTCTAGCGCATCCATCCGGTTTACCGGCTTAAAGGTTAAATATTGTACCTATTTGCTTATTTTTGTTAGTTCGTTCGGAAAGGCCGAATTGGTCGAATTTAGACACAACCAACTTGGAATCGCTGTGTTTTAGACAAAAATGCTATTGACCATAAGATTGCGATGCATAACATAATAATACGAGAATTTCGTTGAATTAAAATCTTCCGTAATATATCCGTTTTAAGATCACTTTAAATTCCCATTTAAGTCATCTAGTATGGCTTTATATTTGATTGCAAATATGAAACGATATTTTTTTTTTTAAGTTTTAATTTTTTTATGGTCGAAGTTTTTTTACATATTTAAAAAAACATAAAATTCTCAAACTATCACTATGTACTGTCACTAAGACAACTGTCATATTTTTAGACTAAAAAGATGTGAATTGATGTTAATATTTGCTGTTACACTTCTTTTTTTTTCGGACGTCAACATTAATTACGGGCAAAATGGGGCTAAATATCCTGAAAATAGAGATTTTACCGCAACATTATTAGTACCATAGGCACAAATTTTCTAGCCGTAGTCCAAACAAGCAGTCTAATAATACCTAGTACCTACGCGAAGAATTTTCATGCCTACCGTGCCTTTCGTGGTACTACCAACAATACCACGGACAATAAACGTACTTTTAACCGACTTCTAAAAAGAAGGAGGTTCTATGATCGTCTGTGTGTAATTTTTTGTGTATGTTCATCGATATTCTCGATAATTCTGAACCGATCAAAAATATTTTTAGTTAGCAAGGGTATTCCTACTCCCAAAGTGGCCCATTTATATTTTATCAAAGTCGGCTCGACAGTTTTTAATAAAATCTACAATAATGTAAAATTGCGTGCATCGATTCGAGCGAACTATGCCACTTTTCTACACGATGGAAGTTGGTTGTGCCATTTTTTGCGAAAAATAATTATTTTCATACAGTTTCTAATTAGGTAGTTTAGTTGTAAACAATGAAAAGTTTCTAATTACTTGTCTATTTATTCTTAAACAAGACTATAAATATTAACCGTCTTACCACAAAAGTTTTACACACGGCTTAGACATTGTTTAACAGTACAAATTGCACGGTTAAACAGTGTTTAAAGCGTGTTTAAATCTTTTGTGGGAAGGCGGCGACATTTCATGCAAAAAGAAATTTGATCAGTGATGTGGTCTGTGAATCCTATAAATATTTTTTTGCTAGAATAAAAACTAGTTTTATCTTCTTCGAGATCAACAAAAACGTGTCAACGTCCCGAGAATGTGCGTACCCAAACATTATCGTCGAGGAGCTCTTAAACGAGTAGTTTTCACTTTTTAGGGTACCGTATCCAAAGGGTAAAAACGGGACCCTATTACTAACTCCGCTAGGACTCCGCTGTCCGTCTGTTCGTCTGTCTGTCTCCAGGCTGTATCTCATAAACCGTTATAGCTAGAAAGCTGAATTTTTCAGAGATGATGTATTTCTGTTGCCGCTATAACAACAAACACTAAAAATAGAATAAAATTAATATGTAAGGGAAAAGAAAACAAGAAACCTGATTTTGTAACCGTTTTTCGCTCGATATTAATAATGGTAATAGGTAGATGCTTGAAATATTCACAGAATGTTTAGTTAAATATGCACTTTAAAAATAAATAAATAAATTAAAATAAAATAAATATTCAAGGGGAGCCTACACAAGTAACGTGATTTTTTTGCTCGATATTAAAAACGGCAACATGAAGATGCCTGAAATATTATGTGGTATCCTTTCAAAATTAATTAATAAATTAAAACATACTGAGGGGGGCTTCCATACGGTGCCATTCGTGCGCGAGTCTGACTCGCACTTGGCCAATTATATACAAATATTTTTTAGATATGAAATGGACTTCATTACAGAAAATCATTCTATAGCTTCTATATCTAGCTTCTATAGATGTATTTTTAAAATTGACTCACTAAAGGGTTCTTTTTACCTACTTCCAAAGAGGAGGATATGTTCGCCTGTATGTAATTTTTTTGTATTATGTTTATCGATATTATAGCCATTTGTTAACCGAATAAAAATTTTGTTTTTTTATTCGGTTCACAATAAAGGGTATAAGGATATACTCCCGAAGTGGTCCCATTTAAATTTTATAATATCAGCTGAGCCGTTTTTGAAAAATTAACAATACGAATTTTGTACACGATGGAAGTAGTTTTTCCCATTTTTTGCAAAAAATAATTAATTAAGAGACGTTTCAGGAACGTTCAGCCTAATTATATTATTATTTTAAATTTTAGTACCTCTATAATGAAATGTTATAATTTTCCTTGGTCTCTAATTGACACAAAATAGTTGGCACTCGTGTTATACCTTAATCATGATAATGAGTCATAGCTTATTTTACTGTTCTCAACCTCTGACTCCAGATCGATGTCAATACTCCTGTAAGAACAACTCAACAATATACCTGTTTTCGCAGCCATAACTTAGTTTGTACGTAAAGAAAGCAGTTCTACTGATTACAATCCCTCTGGCACAAAGCCAAATACCTCACAAAAGGCTCTTAATAATCGAAGAAAAAACTACTCGACCCTTAACTGAACTTTATTGGAGGTAAAAAATGGCTTTATTTGCCGAAAACGGAAAGAAAGGAGTAACTTTATCCGTTATCTCTCAACTACATAAATTATCATCAAATGGAGTAGACTAGAGAATTCTATATGGACGTCACATACTCGTATTTCGGAAAGTTAGAACGAAAATATTGTTCGTTTCCGAAAGTTTAAGATTAAATTAACATATATGTTTGGTTAGAGAATCAGGGCATATTAATTGAATATTTTTAGTGATAGTTGACCGAGATCACTAAGGAGGCCTTCGTTTTAGCCCTACATTTTGTAGTGTTGATTTTTCAACAAATCGCGACGAAACATTATGACACTGGTTTTATGTATTTTTGGACTTTTTTGCTGTCGGTGATTTTTTTTTTGGGCAGGAGGGTGGTATCACCCTGAAAAAGGGGGAAAATTAGATGTAACACTATTTATCATCCAGTTTCTATAATATTCGGCAAGATTGTTTAGTAAATTTGCGAGTATGAACCAAATCGGTTAAGTTGTTCGACTGTTCGGAGAACCACTAGTTTGATGACGGATATTCAGATGTTAAAAATGAGATAGAATTATTGCTATTGCAATAAGGTTGAAAACATAAGCTCCGTTTTGGACGACTTTGAGGTATGTTCGTTATATTGCTGAAACGCCAATATGATATTTGATTCGTACTTCAAGAGTCACTTTTAACTCGGAATAATCTCAGCCCCTGTTTGCATAAGCAAAGAAAACATCGCATGTGAGTTCCAATATTTATGTTACGTCTATTATTGGAGCGAAAATGATTGATTTCAGTGAACATTTTATTAACATTTTATTTAACCTACTTGAGTGTGAAATTGTTGCTGGCATTGTTTACTGACGAGCTCTCTTGATATGTTATTTATGATATATTTTTTATGGCAATGATCCAAAAAATTTTGAATTATCGCTACTTAGGTACTATTTTCATAGTCAAGTTATAAAAACCCTTATGGAAAAATACTCGTTTTCTAATCGTGGGGTCGTGAAATGAAACCAATGTGTTCTTTGAAAACTGAGGATGTACGAGTATCTTTTACTTGTAACTTTGTCCTCGTACTAATATTATGTCACCATCCGACTTTTAATATTATATAAATTCAAAATATCACAGTTAAAAACACACCAATAAATACACTTTACAATATTAATAAGGACTTAAAATTGCATGGTCAACAAACCCGGTATTGCGTAGGTATAATGAATTTTTACAATGTAACTATGTATTTATGTATAGATTTTCACAGTAATTTTCTTTGAAGGGAAATTAGTTTGTGAGGAAATGAGTTTGTTTTTGGAGAAGAAATTCGATGGCCGGTGTGAACTAGAGCGGCGTGTACCTCAATTCAATAGCTCTTTGAGTAGAGTACTATTCTTCTTCGTATCCTAAGTCCCCACGTCGGGGCAGAGGGCTGATACAATGTTACGCCATTCCTCTCTGTCCTGTGCCTTGCGTTTCACTTCGCTCCAAGTCAGTCCGATGCTTTTGGCCTCAGCAGTGATGGAACGCCGCCATGTCTGTTTGGGGCGGCCAGGTTTGCGTCGGCCTTGTGGATTCCAATCCATGGCTTGCCTAGGAATGTGGTCCAGCCCCCTGCGCAAAGTATGGCCAACCCAGTTCCACTTACGGCGCCGTATTTGCAGTTCTATAGGATCTTCATGGCATTCCCTCCAGAGGTCTATATTGGCGATAGTGTCTGGCCAGA
Organism: Hypomecis atomaria; assembly: GCA_964007245.1. NCBI lineage: Eukaryota > Metazoa > Arthropoda > Insecta > Lepidoptera > Geometridae > Hypomecis > Hypomecis atomaria. The sequence continues at coordinate 9,944,608 of OZ023294.1, read as the reverse complement.
AGATCTTTAAGATTTGCCGTAGGCACCGGTTGAGAAAAACTTGTAGCTGTTGTGTTATTGCTTTTGTAACTTTCCAGGTCTCACATCCGTACAGCAGTACGCTTTTTACGTTTGTATTAAATATTCGAAGTTTCACTCTACGGGAGAGGTGTTTTGACTGCCATACTGAACGGAGACACGCGAAGGCACATTGAGCTTTAGCAATCCGGGAAGCTACGTCTAAGTCTGTTCCTCCAGATGTTGACACGACGCTGCCAAGATAGGTGAAGCTCGACACCCTTTCCACTACTTCATCGCCTATTAGTAGTGGACTGTCATCTCGAGCTCCACTCCTCATGTCTTTTGTTTTTCGAACGTTTATTTTAAGGCCGACCATTGCTGCTTCTCTCTGCAGATCGTCCAGTTTAGATTGCATGTCAATGCGGCGGTGGCTGAGTAAACACAAGTCATCGGCGTAGTCCAGGTCTTGCAGATGACTGGTTAAGCCCCATTCAATTCCACGTGGTGGTACGCTGTTGACACGGGTCATGATACCATCTAGAACTATGAGAAACAGCAGCGGTGACAGAAGACAGCCCTGTCGAGCGTGTACCGGTATTTTCTCGGAAATTAGCCCATCATGTCGTACTCTGCATGAGTAATTGTCATAGAAAGACTTTATTAAGTTGATGATCTTTGCAGGTACGCCGATTGATTCCAGTCTTGACCAAATTGCAGACCAACGCAGCGTATCAAAGGCTTTTTCGAAATCAACAAATAGAGAATATATTTCCCTCTGGAATTCTGCACCTTGTTCTAGGATAATACGCAGCGTGTTAATTTGGTCAGTGCAAGACTTTCCGGGGCGGAAACCTGCTTGCTCTTTCCGTAGTAATGGTTCCACTGCTTTTGCGAGCCGATCTAGGAGAATTCTGCAAAGCACTTTAGAGGGCACAGATAATAACGTGATTCCTCTCCAATTACTGCAGTTGCTTAAGTCACCCTTTTTTGGCACAGTCACTAGTAGTCCCGTTTTCCACTCGTCGGGCATAGTTTCTTCTTGCCAAATTTTTTGTATGAGTGGGGCTAAAAGGTTGGTAGCTGTTGGAACATCAACTTTGAGCATCTCAGCAGCTATAAGATCTTTGCCTGGCGCTTTGTTTGCTTTGAGACTAACAATAGCCTCTTGTACCTCGGTATATGTTGGTACATCGGTGTTGATATCCAAAAGTGAGCTGAGCTGACTAGAGATGAGGTGCCTGTTATATCTTCAGGATTTTCTGCCAAAGAGCCACTATAGAGTACTATTAGTCGTTGTAATTATGTTACAATGTTTGGATGAAATTCGGTACAAAAGTAGCTTAGATCTTGGATTAACAAATAGACTACTTTTTTTTCTTTTTAATCTTTATTAAAGTGCTTTTTCGCACCGCGAAAATGTCGCAAAAATAGACTACTTTTTATTTCGGGCTAACTTTTTATTCGAGCGAAATATCCGAATATTGTACACGACTAGCTGCGTCCCGCGGTGTTACCCGCGTTAGCCCGAAATAAAAAAATAAATAGACTACTTTTTATTTCGGGCTAACGCGGGTAACACCGCGGGACGCAGCTAGTCGTGTACAATATTCGGATATTTCGCTCGAATTGCTTACATTATTGTTGGTTTTTTCAAAAACGGCTCAGCCGATTACTGTAAAATTTAAATGGGACCACTTCGGGATTATACACTAATGAATTAAAAAAGATTTTTTCGATTCGGTTAACAATTGGCGAAATTATCGATGAACATACACAAAAAAAAATACAGACACACGAACATAGAACCTCCTCCTTTTTGGAAGTCGGTCAAAAATACAACCATTTATGTCATCAGTTCCGTATTGTATGTTCCCTATCCATTGCCCCATAAACCATTGTAATTAAACTCTGAAAAGAAACTATTATTACGCCGTCAATAACAATTTTGGAAGGTCGAATCCCTCTTCAACGTTACCTCCATACCAACGAGTAAGGCAAGGACGCTTAGGGACCATTAGAACCTTATTAGTGTGGGCCGCAGCAGTAAATACTGATATATTAGTATTGCTCTTTAGTTGCTGATGTTAGGAAAAAGGCTAGTTCATTACAGCCTAAGTAAGAAATATTACCTACCGGCGGGCAGGTACTCTTTGCTTAATTAGGCTGAATGATGTTTATTGGAGATTAGTTTAGTTTTTCTTGGAAGAGAATTTCGTAGATAAGTTTTTAAGCTAGCTTGCCTTGGTAACAAGAGTTTCTCGTCTTGTAGAGGGTGGCAACTTAACATGAATTATTTATTACAAAAACTTAAGAACCGACCTCATAGAACCTGTGAGATTTTTATGCAATTTTAAAGCGGTGATTTGGGAATGTACTGTACTGTACTGCACCAGCCTTTTTAATAGTCCACTGCAGGACTATTAAATAGGTCTACCCACTTATTTGGAAATGTACTACTGCCTTAATAATCCACTACAGGACGTAGGTCTACCCACCTACCTGGAAATGTACTACTGCCTTATGTTCGAAAAAAAAATAGAGTGCAGGGTTGTTATTTTTCAGTTTAAAAAGAAAATAGCAATAAAGATACCATCAATAGATAAGAAGTAAGAAACTCAACAACGTTTCACGGCATATTAAAGATATTTAATACCACCACTTTTACTAGAATTTTGAGCCAGTTTTCAACAATTGCGTCACCAACCTTTTATGGTTAATGGGCATGTGTGACGTTAAATATCAATGTGGCGTCATGCACCGTTATGTCAGTCAGTTAAAACATTTTATTTTATACATCGACTTGGCAATTTTTATACCACTGCTCCACCTGCGTTTTAACAGGTAAATGCTAAAATTAATGTCACATCGTTTTCCCGCTTTAAAACGTTGGTCACATCCACGTAACGGCTTAATTAGCGCGCTTATTTACGTGTTATGATTCATTAAGGAAGTCGTGTAAAAATGGAATCAAAATCCGACTTACAATATAAACAGAGTGTCGTCAGTGTGACGACAATACACCTCGTTTATATATGGTACCGCAACCCTACTCCAGCTGTCATCGCCTGGCCACGTGTCTCACCCATGTCCGTTTCAACAGAATAAATAATAGTAGGTTCAGTTCCATGATCTTCCTGACGGCAGGATTAGTATGCATATTAGGCTGTGCAGTAACAGTGGCGAAACGGAAGTACTCAGGTATAATTAATGTACATTGTGTTTGTGAACTTGTGGATTAGGCACACCAACCTAGTGTATTTTTTGTTTGTACTATTTTTTCATACACAGTACAATAAAAACAATTATTCAAATATTCATATATTGCATTCTGCAATTACTAATATTTACAGGATTACTTACAAAGTCGAAATGAGCAGACCATCATTACCAACAATTTTTCCGAAATTAAAGAAAGAAAAATCACCTGTTACACGTTTTTTTAAAAATCTTATTTACGTATTTGTATAGGACAGCAGATTTTTTCTACAATTCCGGGTCGGTTCCTAAGTAAAAGTTATAATGGTCTGAATCGCCCTTTTTCGGATTAGTATACTAAACGCAAATAACCTTGTATGTTTCGTAAACATGTTTTTTGCAGCACGTGTGTACCTATTATTACCGACTTCCAAAAAGGAAATAAGGTACCATGTTCGTCTGCATGTTTTTTTGCTTCATATAGGTACTTATATGTCTCGCACCAAGCAAGTAAAGATAAGGCCTTACATCAATCCTACTAATATTATAAACGTGAAAGTTTGTACGAGTATGTATTGATGTTTGTTCCTCTTTCACGCAAAAACTACTGAACGGATTGAGATGAAACTTTGCGATAGTAATGCGTATATATCAAACTAGCACATAGGCTACAATTTATAAATATATCGCGTGAAACGAAGTTCGCCGGGTCAGCTAGTATGTAAACAAAACATCAAACACAACTACTATTCCCGAGCAGCTAGGATATTCCGTCCATTTTTGAGATATAAATCATTGGCAGAAGCTAAACGTTCTTGGATCAGATTCCTGGCATCTGTTTCGTTACTCTACTCACGTACTGCTGACATGACGCTATGAACGTCACATGTATGGGAAATAGACGTATGAGCAGGCGAAAGTTTTGTTTTATTGCTTAATATCTGATAGGATGAAGTCGGCAAACGATTAATTCTACTGTCATCATTTTTCCTGGTTTGATACAATATCTTTCTAGTAATTTTCCGAACAGTACCTACTTACTTAGACCTCTTATCCGTTTAACTAATAAGATAACACTGTTGACCAGCTCAGTCACCACGGTCTCTCTTGCTCAAGAAACACTGGTCGAATTGGTCGCCAAGCCAATTTGAACGATATCATACGCATGGCTTTTGCCACCGCCAATATCGCAGCCGTACTCGAACCGAGTGGGCTCGCGCGTGGTGGTGGCAAAAGGCCTGACGGCATGACGCTGGGCCCATGGAAGTGTGGACGGCCCTTATTATAAGACGCGACTTGCATCGATACTTTGGCGTCAGAGTAAGACTGGAGCGGCGGCCAATTCGGCGGAGCAGCACAAGCGGCGCAAATTGCTAACCTCGGTAGTGGTTACATTTTTGAGCCATTTGGAGTTGAGATGAGACATTGGGTCCGTGAGGGCCGGGAGCTCATCTTGTTTTCAAAAGTCTTTCCGAGCGTCTGGTGGACGCGACGCGTGACCAAAATGCTGGTGCTTATTTGGCTCAACGCATAAGCATTGCCATTCAGTGTGGCAATGCAGCCAGCATGCTGGGCACGCTGCTAACTGGCAGTGGGCTTGAGCATTTGGATTATCTTTAGACCTTCAAGGGTCTGTGGATGATCCAATTGCTTTTTAGGGTTCCGTACCCAAAGGGAAAAACGGGACCCTATTACTAAGACTTCGATGTCCGTCTGTCCGTCTTTCACCGGGCTGTATCTCATGAACCACGATAGCTAGACAGCTGAAATTTGCATAGATGATGTATTTTTGTTGCTGCTATAACAACAAATACTAAAAACAAAATAAAATTAATTTTTAAGTTGGGCTCCCATACAACAAACTTGAATTTTTAGACGTTTTTTGCTCTATATTAATAAGTGCAACAGGTAAATGCTTGAAATTTTCACAGAATATTTAGTTTTATATTCACTTCAATAATAAATATTAAAATTAAAATAAAATGAATATTTAAGGGGGGCTCCCATACGGAACCCTCCGTGCGCGAGTCCGACTCGTACTTGGCCTATTATTATGAGTAGTATTGTATTTTTTGTAGTTAATAAAGGCTCTTTTGCCCGATAAGTTTCTTCATAATATTATGTTTATATCTCAAATCGCTTTGAACCGATTTCGTTCATACTCACAAGCATTATTGAAATCGGCTGACAAATACTGCTACGGCCAATTTTTCCACTTTTTGAAGGAAAAAAGTCAACGTCATCTTTTCGGTGAAGGAAAACATCGTGAGGCAACTTGCACACGTCCGTAGAAGAAATTCGATGACGTATGTGAATCCTGCAACCCGCAGTGGGTCAGCGTGGTGGATCTGGCCCAATCACCCTTCTTGGGTGATTGGGCCAGGTCTACGTATGGCAGTGGACTATTAAAAAAAAGGCTAATACAGTACAGAACCTGTGCGTCAAGTTTCAAGATTTGTTGAAAAATACGACCTGTAGAAAATGATTTTTCGACATCCGGACAGACGAAAGCATAATCGTTATGTCACAACTGAGACTATCTCACATCTTTCGCTCGATTTAAAAACTGAGACTCTCGCTGGTTTCGCTCGGTTAAGATACGTATGGATACTGGGTAAGATTCAGATAGCATGGAGCGGATTTGTGGTGTTTGTAGGGATTTGCAGGGTTACTGGTAATCAATTAGCATCCTTCTAGGACCTTATTCTGTACATCAAAACTAACAACTTTTGTCACAATCGAATTTTCAAGTAGTAATTTTTTGTAAGTCGATCAGGGGCTTTAGTGTGACTTTTGCGACAGCGGTTCTGAATATGAATACTTATAGTTCGGCCGTTCAGAGAATGCGTTCCTGACACGTCATCTTGATGTTTTAAGGTCCATTTAATAAAATTTCATTATATGGGCCATAAATCGTAAACGGTAAGTTTTACAAAAAAGTTTAATGGAAACAAAAGATGCGAAATTTTATTTTCTACAATAATGATCTTAATGTTTTTTGCCCTTAAGTACATAGTTTCCGAGATATCGGCCAAAAACATTTTTTCAAGATGACGTGTAAGGAACGCATTCTCTGAACGGCCGAACTATAGTATGAATTATTATGCAGATCGCATTTCCACGTGTATTCTCTGCCGTGTTATTTTTAGGTCGAAATACTTCCAAAGAGGCCTCTATGAAGTTTTAACAGGTCGCTAAGTACGCCCAAACACGCTTGTAAACTTCCTCGGGATCAAAGTTTACAAGTTCTAAGATCTTCGACAACTTAGTTCTCGTAGAACTCGAAACTCCGAGTTATTGTGACGCTTGGGATAAGCAGACATTAATCTGATTTTAAAATAATTCAGAAGACGATTTGCTTTGTAATAAATCGAGTTAATGTACGATTATATTGTTGAACTTGGAGTACTGTCTTTATTTCTTTTTGTTTTTTACACAAGTAAAGATATGAAAGGATAAAAGCGCTAGTTCAAGTCCGTTTTATTCACCGGACAACGCAACGGACCGTCAATAACAAACAAATTGCCATGAACAAGCGTTCTAAGAGCGCTTCTTCACGGCAATTTGTTTCACCAGACAGCGGACAGTTTTAGGGTTCCGTACCCAATGGGTAAAAACGGGGCCCTATTACTAAGACTCCAATGTCCGTCTGACCCGTCTGTCCGTCACTAGGCTGTATCTCATGAACTATGATAGCTAGACCGCTGAAATTTTCATAGATGATTTATTTTCTGTAGCTGCTATAACAACAAAATAACTAAAAACAGAATAAAATAAATATTTTAATGGGGATCCCATATAACAAATTAAAAAAAACGGTCCAACACGGTACGGAACCCTTCGTGCGCGAGTCCGACTCGCACTTGGCTGATTTTTTCAGTGTTTTTCACCGGATTGGATTTTTCATTGGATTGGACGCACCCATCCATCCATCACACATCCATCCGGCAAAAATGTAGGTAATTGTTTATTGACGGTCCCTTGTCCGGTGAAAAAAATAGCCGTGAACAAAGGTCTTAGGTTCATTTAATAAACGTAATGTCACTTTAGGTAAACGCACGTAATTGCGGACGAGTCCCAGAACGCGGACGTTACTCGGTTTTTTAATTTTTGTAATTTTCCACGAAAGTTTAACTTAATCTTACGAATGACAACAAATTCTTGGTTATATTTCAAAGTATTATACAAGAAAAACTGTACACGTAGTGTAATAGTGTCCAAACCAAATGATCTCAAAAATGCGGTGTCGTACAATTTTCGTTAATCTGTTAATTCAGTGGCTGAATTTGGTGTCTACCCTGTCATAAACTTCAGATAATTTCTTAGTTGTGTAATGTGATACGGTAAGTGTGCTATTTTATTACGATACTTAGATAAATTATCTAATATTATAACCTCTAATCTAGACATAATCTTGTTGATTATTTTTAATATTTGCGTATCCGCCTAATGGTACTCACAAAACCCGTACTTGTCCCAATGCACGGACAATAATCACATTTTTCGTCCGAGAAGTGGGACACACATCAGTTCTTTAAAACCCATTGTACCAAAGGTTGGATCTCGACCTTACTGCCTTGAAATAAGTCTCATTTTTCCTTGCATGTAAGAACTTCGTTTTCAAAACCGTGAAAAAGCAATTATTATAATTCGGTTGCGTCTCATTCAAAGGAGTTAAGAATTATTTTGGACTGGTTCAAACAACAGTCGTGTCCAATTTGCTTTAGTATTGTTTAAACTGTTTTTTGTGCATGACAAAAACAATTGTTTTTGATCGATTTACAACATATAGTTTAAACAATATTACATTGTGTTTAAAAGATTATCTTAACTAAGATTTATTGTTCTCAGATTTTGATATTGTTTTTATTTTTTATGAAATACTAAACTTTTGGTGTTTCATAGAAAATAATAAACATTAATTTGTCATAAATAGGTAGTAAAAAGTAAATAAGGACGTTTGTATAGGCCGCGTGGCTAGTCCTAGTATCAGAGTAAAAATCTGTCTCTTGATTAAGCCATTTTTTTTTGTAAAAGTTGATTATTTTATCAACACAATAATCAACTATAATACTAAAAAATGGGGATTTAGATTATATGATTAAGATTAAAATATTTTAAAACAATTTGATTTTCTTAGTTACAACTGAATCTTCTCTCTTTGGAAAGCGTGTCTGCTATGTTGTTGCCTGAACATGATCTGTGACTCTTTTTCCATCGCACTGTTTATTTGATAGAGTTTGGAATGTTGCATGACGCGCAGCGATTGATGTTGACCTTGTTACACACAGGTACAGGTCTTCTGAGTTCATAAATAGTAGCAGCACTGTCAACTGTGAACATGATCACTTCTTTGGCCTCACTGTTTACAGTAGCTGTTAGAAGCTCAGTTCATATAAAAGTTTAAGTTTTTTTGCGGCTAGCAAAAGGCCCATGGCTTCCGCTTGCAAAGTTTATGTTGTTTTACTCAGGGCAAGGGAGTCTCTTAGTCCAAGTTGTTTTTAGGATTCCGTACCTCAAAAGGAAAAAACGGAACCCTTATAGGATCACTTTGTTGTCCGTCTGTCCGTCCGTCCGTCTATCAAGACCCTTTTTCTCAGGAACGCGTGGAGGTATGAAGCTGAAATTTATATCAATTACTCAGGTCTACTGTCCCTTGAAGCTGTGAAAAAATCAAACTTCTAAGCCAACGCAATCAAAAGATACAGCCGTTTATGCTGCAAATTTTGAAACTCGCAAGTACTCGCAAGGGAATCAAAACCTAAAGGGTACTTCCAGTCGACCTAGAATCTTGAAATTTGGCATGAAGCAACGTTTTATAGCACACATAAAGGAAAAATTCCGAAAACCTTAAATTTTTAGTTACATTACAAAATATATATTTTTTAATAAATATAAACTTATTACTTTTTTTGTCGTAATGAACGAACTTTGTAAACCTTGCAGGTTTGTACGGAACCCTCGGTGCGCGAGTCCGACTCGCACTTGGCCGGTTTTTTTTGCACTATCCGCGTATATGTTCCAAGATAGCAATATATCGTCAGATACATCGTTCTTTATGACTAGCTCATGCTTTTCTCTCTCGAGCTGTTTTCTAGCTATTGTAAAGGTTCCTCTTTATAGCTATTTTGAGTTTATTTCTAAAAGTTGCTATATCGGTCTGCTTCAGGTTCGTGCTTCGGAATCAGAGTATTCATCAGTTGCCACGCGCCACTCATTGATTGTTTTAGAGATATTGCTCGTAGCAAGTATGATGTCGATAATTGATTCCCAAGACGTCACAAAAATATACTCAGAGCCATGGTTTAGTAGATTTGAATAATGCCTGAAGATGAAGTCAAGTACGTCAAATACAAATGAGAGGAGAAATACTCTTATTTGTATGTGACATTGACATTCCCAGACAACACAGTGGGCGTTTGAGTCACACCGTACTTTAGTTTCTTTTTTTTTTCTTGTACTGAAAGCATTAATTCTTCGACCGCCAGATGTTGCGCCACTTCTACGATATCCAAGTACGCCGTGCTCTAAAAGTAAATATACTACTGAGGTTGCCTTAGAGACTGGTATCCAATTTAACTACCGTGAAATCATCATTACACAAATGTGTCACCTAAGGTGCCTTATACGGACCTGTGGGATATAATTATAAAAAAGAACGCATTTTATTTTGCATGGGAAGACTGAACACGTTACCTTGGGGATCATTTAAGCCGATTATCTTGCCAAATACGGTTCTTCTTCTAATCTTGACTAAATACGGTTCCTATACCAATGATATTGTGCTAACTACCTAACGTTTCGGCATTTTTTTTTTTCATAATGTGATTATTGTTTTGTATGAAATATAATTTATTGCATGTAAACCATTGTTTCTTTTATTTAAGACACCTTGAATGGCTTTAACTAAAATATTCTTTAATAATAGTAAGAAATAATAAAATATAAAGTCAATTTAAATTGTAATGTAAAGCAAATTGAGTTCTAATTCACATAGCGTCCGTGAATTAGGACGATTTGTAATAGATTTGGGTCGATTTTAAAGTTCATACAAATAATAATACGGTAGAAAGGCTATTTAAACTCTAATTTAAAACAAATAGAGTTCAATTTCGTATAGCGTCCAGGAATTGGGACGACATTCCGCGCATTAGGACAAATCGTCCGCGGTTTGGTACATTTGGGTATTTTTTTACATCTTGGGTATTAATTCCCATTACAGCTCAAACAAATTAGATAAAATTTAATTATTATAAGACTCAGATAAATGCCCTATATGGTCATATTCACTTTGTTGTTGTAAGTCTGTTAGTATCAGCGTAGTATTACTGCAAAGTCAGCGCAGTTCAAAAACGTCCGTACATTGGTACGTTTACCTTATAGCACAATCCTTAGTAGTGTCACTTATAGCATAATCCTTAGTATGTTGGTTTATTATTTTTGATTTTAGATTATTTCACATAGCAGCAGTAATAGCTCAATGTATATTTCTGGATATTTTTTTTTTTAAATCAGCCCAGCCGTTTTAGAAACTTTTCATAAAATGCAAAAGACTAAAAACAATAAATACAGGATACATTACTAATGTAAAACATTTGTTCTGTACTTTAAATACGTTCTTACACCTATAGGCGGACCGTTTATGTGAGACGTCGCCTGCGCGGGTACAGGGGCGCGCGGGTAGACGACAAAGGGGGACTGAGACCGGTGCGGGCGGCAGGGACCCGCCGCCCGCACCGGTCTCAGTCCCCTGTGTCGTCTACCCGCGCGCCCCTGTACCCGCGCAGGCGACGTCTCAGATAAACGGTCCGCCTATAATTTAACTTAGTCAAATTTAGACCTTCAGCAATTCCACATTCTACATAAAACAAAAAGTACCTAAAACAATGCTGATGAAACTTTTTAGACCTCTGAAAATTGATTCTCACATTTTCCAAATATTAAATATCCTTCGTTCATTTCGGCAAAAACATTTTTACCAACGTGTCGGACTAAAAGTTTTAGGAGTAGTCCTAGGGGACGAGTTCGTCCATTAAAATTACTTTGAAAGTTCAGTACCCAGATGTATTAGGTATTTTACAGTGGTGGTGAATCTTTTATACAATTTTTGCTATATAATGCAAAATAGCATAGATTTTGCATATTTTAGTAGAATAAAACTCAGGTGTTACTTACGCGTAGTTTTCATCGCAGAGAGCAGGACTACTAAGTCAATTTATACTTGATAGATTATACTTATGCACTGCACTTTTATTACTGCACTTTGCGAAAGAACACCAAGTATTAAAGGCCAAAAGTGGTAAAATAGTAGTTTATGCAACTGTCATATAATGAAGGGTATTAAAACACGAGTGTGAGTTTATGAAACGAGCGCAGCGAGTTTCATAATAGTAACGAGTGTTTTAATACCCGTGTTATATGCAGTTGCATACACTACTTTATCTTCCCTAATAAAAATTAAAATTAAAATAAAAAATAAAAACACATTGCGAAACATTAAATTCACGCGTACGTGTATTGTCGCAGTGAACTTGGCGCCATTAAAATCTAACCAATGACTGCGCACGCAGCTGCGCTCTCATTGGTCAATCAGGAGCGAGCGCGCGCTGTTTTTTTTTATTTCATTGGCACAAGATCTTACCAAAGAGTTTTGTGTATGTAAGTTTAGTAGTTTCGACGAAGTTTTCACGTATAACCCAACTGTTTTCAAAAGCCAGCCTAATGTCAAAATTTTATACAACTTGTATGAGGATTTTGACATAAGGCTCGCCAGGTTAATTGGTCGCGTTTTATCGATGTTATAATGAGATTTTACGATATCGGTGTGGATATTATAACATCATTTGAAATTGCTTAAATTGAGTGTTTTGTTGTCTGTGCTATAACAGTAGTCATTATAAGTCAAATAATATATTGGAAACATAAGTAGAATGTTACAACATTAGTGTAGATAAAAGATATAAAACCTTATAAATGTTGTTTTTAAACTTTCGCGATTTGAACACATTATTATTATTTACCACAAGACTAATCGCGCACTCAAATTACGAGATAAAGGAATACCTCATCATCCTGACGTTTCGACCGAGTTGCATCGGTCGTGATCACGGGTAGACTGGAATGTGAAACAGCTGGTACCGCCAATTCACCTTGAACTTGCAAAATGTCACTCCGACACACAACACTGACGGTATCTAAAAATGTCTTGCTACCTACACTACACAATTCACATTTGTTGACAACAGGATTCCACGACGCCGATTACTTAAATCGGTTGAAATTATTATGTTTTTTGATTTCCACCGCTCCACGAACTATTCTTAAAAAATAGGGTCGATCCGTGGAGAGGACTTTTGGGTCGTGGAGCTCGATCCAATGACCAGGACCTCCGTCAAGCAAATGCTCAGCTATAGCAGACTTCTGTTTCTGGTGGTTTTTTACTTACGGTTTTGACTTATAAATGTTGTTATAAAGTCGTGGTGACGAAGTCATGGTAAGACTCGCCCTAATGTACTTGTAGAGCCCATTCTAATTGAGACAGGGAGATGTTTAAGTATGGATTTTCTTATTTATATCTACCCGATGCTTTCTTCCATAAAATAAAACATCATTAGAAAACCTGCATACGTCCGTAGATGAAATTTGATAGTTTTTATTATGTCATTAATCCATTAAATCCCATCATTGAATTTTCACTGAGTCAGCGTGGTGTATACCTAAGTCCCAATCATCATACTTTTTTTTTATTCCGTATAGGTTTGCGTTTGACTACATACTGCCTGATGTTGAGCAGATAAGCGGTCTAGGGTGTAGCACGCTTACCTAGAAGATGCCTATTTACTCGGGATTTGAAGACATCCACGTCGTACTTTAGCGGGAAGACAGACCCAGGCAAAGAGTTCCACATTCTAGCTGTTCGTAAGAGGAATGAGGACTCGAAATGCTTGGTTCTAACGCGCGAATGTCCACCATAAAAGGGTGGCGCTTTGGTGGCGCTTTGGTTTGTCTAGCCGTACGATAGAAGAAAGGAGCAGGTGGGACCAGATTGTGCAACTCCTAAGCGCACTCTCCGAAGTGTATCCGATAAAAGGCCGATAAACCCGCAACCTTACGTCGATACTCAAGACTTTGCAGCTGAGACTTAGTCAAGGTACTTGGGTAAGACATGTTCAGCACACGACTATTATAGGTCCGTATGTTGCTGATTTAGAACATAGTAAATATTTTTCGCTAAAATGGCTCTAACGACTTCCACCGTGTACATAATTCGAATAGTTTGCACAAATGGATGTGACATCCAGGTACCTACATTATTGTTGAGTTATCAAAAACGGCTCCGTCACTTTCGGGAGTATACGCTTTCGAACTAAAAAAGTTTTTTTTTTTAAATCGGTCCACAATTGGCGTAAATACATACACAAAAAACACATAAAGACGAACATAGAACCTCCTCCTTTTTGCAAGTTGGTTAAAAAGCAAAGCGACGCAATACGGCGGCCAGTTATGATGGCTAATTAGATACCTGCTATGCACCTTGCACTTGTTTAAGACAGTAATCCTTATCCTTTACATAGTATAAAATAAAGTCGCTATTTTCGTTTGTTTGTTTGTTTGTTTGTCTGTATGCTTAAATCTTTAAAACTACGCAACGGATTTTGATGCGGTATTTTTTAATGGATAGAGTGATTCAAGGGGAAGGTTTATATGTATAATACACCTGTGCGAAGCCGGGGCGGTTCGTCTAGTACAAGATACAACTATTGCACTAACCAAAAACAATTATTATTATTTTGAGCCTGTATTGTCCCACTGTTGGGCAAAGGTTTCCCTTCCCTCCTTCCAACCAAAAACAAACATAAATGTAAAATCCAAGTAGAAGATTATTAAAATGTTATTTTTGTGATAAACATTTCAAAAATTGAAGAATTGACTGTCTGGTTTAACACAGTTCTCACAGATGGCGCATCCAATACTGTAAAAGTTGGTAGTGAAATGATAAACACTTCACTTATTTGGCAGGTTCGTAGTACAGCGTTCTAGCTTAATTGGATAAAGCGTCTGGGTAGGAATCCCAGAGGGATGCAGGTTCAAATCCTGCGAGCGCGTCAGTTTTTGACATGTATATCACAAAAATAACATTTCTATAAACCTAGTGTGTGAAACACGATAACAATCATTTAATAGAAGATTATTAATTCAATCAGAAATCACATTAAAATGTTTGCAGAACAAGCAGACAACAAAGCCTGAAACATTATTCATTATTAAAAGTACGACCATAAATCTCTTTCATATAAACAAATGAAAACCACATAAACTCATTGTCATGCAATCTTATTAGCACAGAAACTAATTACTACCTATTTCATCATGCGGGCCGCAGTTTGAGCATCTCTGCGAAACTTGAACAGAAAACTTGGGTAGATCGTACATCATTCGAGAACGGTAGATATAAGATATGAACGTTAATACTTTCTTCAAAGCAAATTCGAAATTGATCTATAGTGTTAGCTCTAAAGTGAAAGAAAAACTTTTAACTCTAAAACTCCGATAATGTAATTTTTCATTTGAAAGGGCATATAAGTTAATCCCATTTTCAACTTCTTCAATTAAGCCTTTTTTATCTAATAGCAACTTCGAGCAAATATCTACAGAGCAACAGTCCCTAAGTGAAAGTAGTAAAAAAATGTCCGAGCGCCGTCATACATACCGACTTAGATATTTACATTAAATAATTCACAATGACACGTTTTCTCGAAACTCGATGTCAACTAATTAGTGCTTGTAACCGAGCACTATGGCATCGCGAGGCGTTGTTGTCGGCTTGCAATCGCCTTACGACTAACTAAAAAGCCTGCCCACTACGTAGCTTGGGCAGAGTTTTATCTCGGACACTTTGTTTGCACGATTGTTACTCTATAGATATTTGCTCGACGAATAGAAAAATCTTGAAAAGTTTCGTCCTTAGGACAATCTACCTACTCTCTTTCATTATAAACTGACTTCAAAAAAGGAGGAAGATCTCAATTCGATTGTATGTTTTTTTCATCTTCGATCATTCATCTTATTTCATGAATCGATTTTGATGATTCTTTTTTAGTTTGTTAGATCATCCGTGGTGGTCTCATTCACATTTCAATGAGCGGTTTTTGGAAATTCAACAATAATTCGAGCGGACTACCTATTCTTATTCTGTAGGTACATTGATTGCAATTATTGAAGTGGATTTTGGGGAAAATAATATTATCTATGACTAGCTGACCTGCGGTGAACTTTATTTCACCATCTGTCAACTCTCAACTGTCAATGACAACTTTTACACACATTTTGTATCGGGAAAATGAAATTAATGTAATGTAATGAATGTTTGTATTATTTTCTCGCAACTTTTTTAAATTTTCTCACCGTTTAAACCTAACCTAGGTTAGTTTAACCTAAAAATTAGCCAAATCGGTTCAGCTGTTCTCGAGTTTTAGCGAGACTAACAACCAGGATTAGTTTTTTAAGGATTTGTAGATGAAAACGAAGAAAGACGTTAAATTGAAAGGCCCGGTTGTTTTTACCGTTTAGCCAAGTCAGAACCCTTCAGGCGGCCTAAAAACTCTGACACCAGGCCTAGCCACCCGGACTATACGAATTTACTTACTCTTTACGAAGAAAGAACATCAAATACGCGCACTGTGAGTTCCTGCTAGTAATATAATGCTGCCAAAATGTGCAGATTGGTGATACGATATTAAATACCTACTCTTGAAATAAATTTCATTTCATTTTTAACCGACGAAAATCTTCCTACCGATGTTTTAAAATAACCTTTGACCAAACAGCCTGAGATACATCCTTACTAATATTATAAATCCGAAAAGTTTGTTGGTTTGTTACTCTATCACGCGCCAACGGAGCAACGGATTGACTTGATTTTTGGCATGGATATAGTATAAAAGGCGGAAGGAGCTTTAGGATACTTTTTATCCCGAAAAATTTCATAGTTCCTGTAGGACAGGACAAAAACCCCCGAAAGCGAAACTGTCGCCACTATCACAAAGACGCTAAGTGATTAATTCCTCTATGACGCTAATATGGACTAACGAAACGTCACAGCCAAACGTAATTAGACGACAGGTGACATTGTCTGCAGACTTTTATAAATCACAAGTAGCGTGGCAAGGCGACAAATTGTTTTTCTACCATTATATCCCCTTGAAGAGGAAATAAAGTATGGATTGAAAATGACAACTGACATTAAAATTGGATAAAATGTTATTTTCCCTCTGCATGCTACATGTTACTATGACGTTTAATACCAGGCCGTCATTTTGTCTGACATTAAAATATTTTTAAATATTCTATCATTAGAGGTTCAACATGTTTTTTTATTCTACCTTTATGGTACAGAATCATCATACTTTAATACTATCAATCCGAAAAGTTTGTTGGTTTGTTCCTCTTTGACGCAGCAACGGAGCAAAAGATTGACCTGATTTTTGGTATGGATACCTATGGTTTAATAGACAGAAAGTGATAATAGGATACTTTTTATATCTCGAGAAAATTCGTGATTCCCATGGGATAGGACAATAACTGTTTCTCAGCAATGGAGCAACGGATCGACTTGATATTTGGGGTGGGCATAGTTTGGAAGACGGAAAGTGACATGGGATACTTTCCATCCCGAAAAAATTGTGGTTCCCGTAGGACTTAACGATAAATTTTTCTCAGCAACGGAGCAACTTGCCTTGGCATATTGCATGAATATAGTTTGAAAGATGAAAAGTGACATAGGCCACTTTTTATCGCAAAAACTTTAACAGTTCCCGTAGGATAGGATAAAAACTAAGTGAGTGGGCTGCGGTAGCAGCCGTCTAAGCGCCAGAAATAACCTGTCATGGCAAGTTTAGGACGTTCCCACATATTTCGCACTCCTTCGCGGCACTCAACAGCACTAGCCCAGACTCGGGCTCCATAACGGAGCTTGCGCTCTCGCCATAGTGACGGAGTGTTTCGGAGCACAAGACACATCGTCATCCACCACTCGGGACTAACCAGTACTAAACGTCAGACAGCATTCCAACGCCCTGGTCCCAGTGCAGTGGGTCAGTCATAGTAGCCCAGCGCCTGCCTCTTCAACTGCAGAGGGCAGTGAGAACGGCAATCGCGATACCGACACCTCTCTTCCCCTGCAGCTCCACTGCGTCTGCCAACACGTTGACGGCCTAGCGGAAGGCAGGGTAGGTGGCGGCACCCACACCACCAGTTCCATATATCCCACCGCGGCCCCTTATCCTCGGCTGTCATATCAGAGTCCAAGAAGCAGCCTTGCTTTATGAAACTAAGAAAGGTTATTCCCAGCAAGTAACTGGAGATAGAGAGACAGAAAAGAAGCCACACCCAGCGCAGCAGGAGGAGCTGGAGTTCATATGCCTGGCAGACGGAGCAGCACTAGAGCAAAATCTTAACCGAGAAATTAACATATTTACAGACGGCAGTAAAATTAAAGGGAAAGTTGGGGCGGCATTATCCATTTGGGATGATGCCGCTGAGATCAGTACCCGCAAGCTGAAATTGGCCGATTGGTGCTCTGTGTAACAGGTCGAGTTATTGGCACTTCTTGAGGCTAACGAAATCGCAAAAATCTTTTGTGACTCCAGGTCTGCACTGGAAACGGTAGTTGGCGTATCTTCCCTCCATCCCTTAGCAGTAAATTCAAAGCTAACATAAAGTTACTACACGCACAAAATAAAATAGTGAAACTTTATTGGATTAAATAGCACGCGGGGATGGAGGGAAATGAGAGAGCGGACCAGCTAGCAAAGGAAGCAGCACTGCACTCGAAGTGCAGACCTATTTAGGATAACTGCCCCGTTTCATTCGTCAAGCGAGAAATCCGAAAGGACTCTCTTGACGAGTGGAACCGGCGGTATCAGGATGGACACACAGTGGCGGTAACCAAAACATATTTTCCGGATGCAAGGGCGGCATACAAGATCGTAAGAGAAAAGCACCAGTGGGAATCATAACTCAAGTGCTGACGGGGCATGGTGAGTTTTCCCAATACTTACATCGATTTAAGTTGAGGGAAAGCCCATCGTGCATCTGTGAACCCACAAAAGAGGAGACTCCACTGCACATAATCTTGGAATGCCCAGTTTATGGAAAGCAGAGATTTGATTTAGAACAAAAAATTGGAATTAATCTAACACGAAAAAACCTTGGAAACAATTTTATCGAATTTTTGCACAAATATTTGTAAAAAAGCAATACTTAATTAGGAACAAGTAGGTATAAACTTTGCTGTACCATTGTAATGTTTATTATAACTGCAAACAGCCAAAAACATTGAAATGTAGGTTTACTTAGTTTTTATTCATTTGGAATTAAGACCCCTGATCATGTCAGGGATATTTCGCGATATAATAAAAAAATCCTCGGATGCAGCGTCGCAAGAGCGGCACTGCAGCCCGCCTAAGTTGCGACACTCCTCATAAGGCATGCAACCTACCGGCCATCCTCTCAGCTGCTTTAGTTAAAAGCGGCTGAAACTAGAGTGCCAGCCTCTAAGCTTCCTTGGGGGAAAAGACCCAAAGAAGAGGGAGACTTCGAGCGCCGCCTTTTCAGCTGCCTCAGACCTCCCCCACGACAAGGCGGGAATACACGGGGGGGTTGTATATACACTCCAACCGTAACTTAACCAACAAAAGCATTCCTCTAAGGTATTTTGATATTTGTCAGTTAGGTTAGGTTTCGCAGCCGACATAAACATAAGCCAAAATCAAAATACAACGCGGGCGAAGCCGCGGGTAAAAGCTAGTATTTATATAAATTCAAAATTCACGAGTTGAGAAAGAACAAACTGTTGCATATTTACAAGCTTTCGTCAGAGCGAAATAACAAAAGTGGAATAGAAAAACTCGGTCGTAAATTTTACCTTTTGTTTTTCCTCAAAACACCTAAGCTACTCACTGCTGCTGTGTCAAAATATTTTCTGTGCAAAATAGGTTTGCGTTTGTCTACATTCGATCTGAGAGTAGAAAAAATCATCATCATTATCATACCAGTCAGTATAGCCGGTATATAGCCATACCATTGTCGGTTGGTGTCGGTCCAATATTTTTATTACTGGTAAAAAGCGGTCGGGTTTAACCGTACATCAGCACATTTTCGGGACATCTGTAGCAATGGCCACAGCCCACCCCAATTTGGTTGGTTTCCACCGAAGCGCAAAATGTATGTATAGGACTTTTAGATTTACAATGGATGGACTAGAACATCTTTATTACCTATGCGTAGTACCTTCTATCAATAATTAAATCTATATTTTATTCAGTCATGATTTTTTTTGCGTTTTACTAAAGAAGACAATAAGAAGGTACACTGGAAGAAATTAATAGAAGGGAAAAAAACAAAACTTTGTGAAAAGGCCTATCCATTTATTTTCGTCAAAGATATTTTTGTGAAAGTTCACGAATATCTGAAATATAAGGCACTACAAGTTCTCGAGCTAAGTACTCAACTTTTTAAAGAGGCTTCTCTGACCTTTTCTCGCACAAAAATGTTAACAAAGGAATCTATTTTCGTCGTCATTACAAAAATATCATGATATCAAACTTCGTAGAATTTTGGCGTATGACTGGAAAAGAAACTGAATTTATATTTTACTGTTTGGGCAATTATTTATATGTATATGTCCCTAACATATATAAATAACTAGCTTTTACCCGCGGCTTCGCCCGCGTTGTATTTTGATTTTGGCTTATGTTTATGTCGGCTGCGAAACCTAACCTAACTGACAAATATCAAAATACCTTAGAGGAATGCTTTTGTTGGTTAAGTTACGGTTGGAGTGTATATACAACCCCCCCGTGTATTCCCGCCTTGTCGTGGGGGAGGTCTGAGGCAGCTGAAAAGGCGGCGCTCGAAGTCTCCCTCTTCTTTGGGTCTTTTCCCCCAAGGAAGCTTAGAGGCTGGCACTCTAGTTTCAGCCGCTTTTAACTAAAGCAGCTGAGAGGATGGCCGGTAGGTTGCATGCCTTATGAGGAGTGTCGCAACTTAGGCGGGCTGCAGTGCCGCTCTTGCGACGCTGCATCCGAGGATTTTTTTATTATATCGCGAAATATCCCTGACATGATCAGGGGTCTTAATTCCAAATGAATAAAAACTAAGTAAACCTACATTTCAATGTTTTTGGCTGTTTGCAGTTATAATAAACATTACAATGGTACAGCAAAGTTTATACCTACTTGTTCCTAATTAAGTATTGCTTTTTTACAAATATTTGTGCAAAAATTCGATAAAATTGTTTCCAAGGTTTTTTCGTGTTAGATTAATTCCAATTTTTTGTTCTAAATCAAATCTCTGCTTTCCATAAACTGGGCATTCCAAGATTATGTGCAGTGGAGTCTCCTCTTTTGTGGGTTCACAGATGCACGATGGGCTTTCCCTCAACTTAAATCGATGTAAGTATTGGGAAAACTCACCATGCCCCGTCAGCACTTGAGTTATGATTCCCACTGGTGCTTTTCTCTTACGATCTTGTATGCCGCCCTTGCATCCGGAAAATATGTTTTGGTTACCGCCACTGTGTGTCCATCCTGATACCGCCGGTTCCACTCGTCAAGAGAGTCCTTTCGGATTTCTCGCTTGACGAATGAAACGGGGCAGTTATCCTAAATAGGTCTGCACTTCGAGTGCAGTGCTGCTTCCTTTGCTAGCTGGTCCGCTCTCTCATTTCCCTCCATCCCCGCGTGCTATTTAATCCAATAAAGTTTCACTATTTTATTTTGTGCGTGTAGTAACTTTATGTTAGCTTTGAATTTACTGCTAAGGGATGGAGGGAAGATACGCCAACTACCGTTTCCAGTGCAGACCTGGAGTCACAAAAGATTTTTGCGATTTCGTTAGCCTCAAGAAGTGCCAATAACTCGACCTGTTACACAGAGCACCAATCGGCCAATTTCAGCTTGCGGGTACTGATCTCAGCGGCATCATCCCAAATGGATAATGCCGCCCCAACTTTCCCTTTAATTTTACTGCCGTCTGTAAATATGTTAATTTCTCGGTTAAGATTTTGCTCTAGTGCTTCTCCGTCTGCCAGGCATATGAACTCCAGCTCCTCCTGCTGCGCTGGGTGTGGCTTCTTTTCTGTCTCTCTATCTCCAGTTACTTGCTGGGAATAACCTTTCTTAGTTTCATAAAGCAAGGCTGCTTCTTGGACTCTGATATGACAGCCGAGGATAAGGGGCCGCGGTGGGATATATGGAACTGGTGGTGTGGGTGCCGCCACCTACCCTGCCTTCCGCTAGGCCGTCAACGTGTTGGCAGACGCAGTGGAGCTGCAGGGGAAGAGAGGTGTCGGTATCGCGATTGCCGTTCTCACTGCCCTCTGCAGTTGAAGAGGCAGGCGCTGGGCTACTATGACTGACCCACTGCACTGGGACCAGGGCGTTGGAATGCTGTCTGACGTTTAGTACTGGTTAGTCCCGAGTGGTGGATGACGATGTGTCTTGTGCTCCGAAACACTCCGTCACTATGGCGAGAGCGCAAGCTCCGTTATGGAGCCCGAGTCTGGGCTAGTGCTGTTGAGTGCCGCGAAGGAGTGCGAAATATGTGGGAACGTCCTAAACTTGCCATGACAGGTTATTTCTGGCGCTTAGACGGCTGCTACCGCAGCCCACTCACTTAGTTTTTATCCTATCCTACGGGAACTGTTAAAGTTTTTGCGATAAAAAGTGGCCTATGTCACTTTTCATCTTTCAAACTATATTCATGCAATATGCCAAGGCAAGTTGCTCCGTTGCTGAGAAAAATTTATCGTTAAGTCCTACGGGAACCACAATTTTTTCGGGATGGAAAGTATCCCATGTCACTTTCCGTCTTCCAAACTATGCCCACCCCAAATATCAAGTCGATCCGTTGCTCCATTGCTGAGAAACAGTTATTGTCCTATCCCATGGGAATCACGAATTTTCTCGAGATATAAAAAGTATCCTATTATCACTTTCTGTCTATTAAACCATAGGTATCCATACCAAAAATCAGGTCAATCTTTTGCTCCGTTGCTGCGTCAAAGAGGAACAAACCAACAAACTTTTCGGATTGATAGTATTAAAGTATGATGATTCTGTACCATAAAGGTAGAATAAAAAAACATGTTGAACCTCTAATGATAGAATATTTAAAAATATTTTAATGTCAGACAAAATGACGGCCTGGTATTAAACGTCATAGTAACATGTAGCATGCAGAGGGAAAATAACATTTTATCCAATTTTAATGTCAGTTGTCATTTTCAATCCATACTTTATTTCCTCTTCAAGGGGATATAATGGTAGAAAAACAATTTGTCGCCTTGCCACGCTACTTGTGATTTATAAAAGTCTGCAGACAATGTCACCTGTCGTCTAATTACGTTTGGCTGTGACGTTTCGTTAGTCCATATTAGCGTCATAGAGGAATTAATCACTTAGCGTCTTTGTGATAGTGGCGACAGTTTCGCTTTCGGGGGTTTTTGTCCTGTCCTACAGGAACTATGAAATTTTTCGGGATAAAAAGTATCCTAAAGCTCCTTCCGCCTTTTATACTATATCCATGCCAAAAATCAAGTCAATCCGTTGCTCCGTTGGCGCGTGATAGAGTAACAAACCAACAAACCAACAAACTTTTCGGATTTATAATATTAGTAAGGATTGCCCAAGTGCGAGTCGAACTCGCGCACGAACGGGTTCCTTACTGCATAGGATATTTGCCCCTTATATATTTTATTTCAATTTAATAATTTAATTTTCAAGTGAATTTACAAAATAAATAAATACCTATTCCGTGAATGATGCCCAATACAAGTTGCCCATATTAATATCACACCAGTAATTCACGTTTCTTGTATGGTAGCCGCACTTAAATATTTATTTTATTTTAATGTAATAACTAATTATTGGAGTAAATTTACAATTAAACATTCTGTGAATATTTGAAGCGTCTACCCGTTACCGATAGGTATTAATATCGAGCGAAAAACGGCAAAAAAAAATAGGTTTGTTGTATGGGAGCCCCCCTTAAATATTTATTTTATTTTGTTTTTAGAATTTGTTGTTATAGCGGCAAAACAAAATATAACTTCTGAGAAAATTTAAACTGTCTTGCTATCACCGTTCATGAGATACAGCCTGGTGATAGACAGAATCATTTTGTTGTTCATCTTTTCATTATAACTAGATGTGTGTACTGTTTCATTACAGACTTTGCGTTATAGACAGTAATTCACCACAATAAGCAAATCTGGGTTGACAGAGTTCACAAATTATCAAAATATAGATTTTATCTGACTAAACATGGACTAAACAGCCCATTCTTATTCTAAATTAGTCTGGATCTTCCTATTTAATTATTACGTATTTTTTTAAATCATTTTACCTGGAAAATTTCACTTCTAATTTTACAGTCTCAACTATTATGACATGGGTACATTTATTTCATCAAAACTTTCCTTTGAACTTAAAAACGCGTCAGAAGTCCGTCTGAACACCGAATTTGCAGCCACCCTAGCGTCCCTTTACCACGCGTTCCGTCTAGACGGTGACACCCTATAATTTTATTGCAATTGTTTTAACTGGGTGTACGGCAGTGCATCCCAGCAAGTCGAGCACGCCACTGGAGCAGTTGTGCAAGCGACCCAGAGCCACAGTCGGTTATTTTAAGTTACCTACTGGACTGACTATAGGGTAGATACTGGAGAGTAGAAATTGACATTACCGCCACATGCGGGCGGGACGTCTTTGCCGGAGGACCTATCGCTCAACATAGAAAAAGAATAATTCAAAAATGTAGCCGGTCATCCTTTTCTTTCAAGCCATTTTTAGGGTTTCGTACCCAAGGGGTAAAAACGGGATCTTATTACTAAGACTCCGCTGTCCGTCTGTCTGTCTCCAGGCTGTATCTCATGAACCGTTACAGCTAGAAAGCTGAAATTTTCACAGATGGTGTATTTCTGTTGCCGCTATAACAACAAATACCAACTATAGAATGAAAATAATATTTAAGAGGGGGCGACCGACTTGTTCTTGGCAGATTATTAATGTCCAGTAACTTCGCCATGAATAAAGGATAAAGTCTGTATTTTTAATCCCTAAGAACTTTGATATATTTCCGAATATCAATCTGAACCAGTAGTTTTAGAATTCCGACTCAACGATTCCTAATTTTGTCATTGACACATTTACCTACTCATTGATCGATTTTATTATAATTTTTAGACGTTCACAGACAGGCAGTGAATTAATTAACGAACTCATGTTTAAACTTTTTACGTTAATACAACCATGTTGCGCCACTTTTTGCTTTTTTTAAATGTTATGTTTTTAAAGGGATCGACAGTTTCAGTTACAATGCTACAGAGCTGAATTCAAACGGAATGTAATGAACACTATTACTTTTGATTGTGAAATTAAAGTATTTGGACAGCTTTGCGTTTGTTCGTCCCTACATAGTACCTACACACATGTGTAATGAAATTCTATTAAAGTGCTTGCCTCGTATACAATATATTATGATCATTAAATAAATTGATGCAATTCGTGCAATTCAATCCTGGAGTTTTGTTTGGTTCTTTTTAAAACCGGCAATATAAGCAAATGTTACAATGTTATAAATTTATACCACCTGTTATTGTGTACCTTATTATTAAACGGCTTGTACCAACAGTTTACCAGTAGTCATGATGACTGAGTAAAAAAATATTATTATATAATTATTATAATTAGTCCGATTATTAAAAAAATATTCGACTCTTATTTTTTCTTTTGTCAATCAAACATTAAATGACAAAGATAAACCTTGTCAAAGTTTGGGAGTGGGGGCTCGTGAGTCGTGACGTCACTAGTGCGACGTAGTCTGTACATCTGTAAGTCACTCGTGACGTCACGCGAAACTTACGGGCTATATCTTCGTAATTTGACAAAATAAACATTACGTATCTAATTTTTAACCCCCGACGAAAAAGAGGGGTGTTATAAGTTTGACGTGTCTGTTTGTCTGTGTGTCTGTCTGTCTGTCTGTCTGTGGCATCATAGCGCCCGAACCACTGAACCGATTTCAGTTTAGTTTTTTTTTTGATGAAAGGAGACTTAATCGAGAGTGTTCTTAGCTATGTTTTATAAAAATCGATTGAGCCGTTTAAGAGTTATGGTGGGTTAAAGTGGGGATGGAAGAACCAAAATTCTACAAATGTGCCCAAAATGGTTGTCAATTGAAAGTTTGTTGTCAAATATTTTTGTGTCGGGGGTTTTTTAATTAGGTATATTATATTTAATCTATCTGATAGATTTATTATATTGAAGTAATACTTCTAATGCGACTTCCAACAAGGTTGCGTTAAACGTTTAACGCTACCATGGAGGGGGTATGAAAGCCTGTTGCGTCGAAGTTTCACTTCTTCCGCGCGGAGGAACTCCACTTGCATTTTTTTAGTCTTCCTCTGCCTTTTATATGGTAGCATAGTTTTAAAAGATAACGTATATACTCGTTAGACCATAGGATCAGAGTAAATTTTGATTAATTAATAAAACATTTGTCTGACAAGTATTCGTTTTTGCGCCAGCTAAAAGAATTTTTAATAAATGTTTTAGGTATACCTAAAAGATGTATTAAAAAATACTTTTCGAAATGTAGAATTATTTCAACAACGCTGAGAGGCACACAAAGAGCTGTTCATAAAGACTTTTAAAAAGTCGTTTTGTTTCAATATCTGCAGACACGCACCGTGGCTGCCGTTTATGAGAAAAGTTTATGTCGTTGTCTGTTTCTATCCAACTTTTGTATCACTTTAGTACAGACTAGACGACTGCAGAGTCAGAACCTTTATTTATCTTATAACTAGAAGTTCCCCACACCGTAGACCTCGCGGCACATCTGTTTAACTGAATCTTCATAATCGAGAAGAACCTCGATCGAGATCTCGATTCGTTCTTGGCCGATTTGGTTTATACTCGCAAATATTGTTAAGGACACGTGAACCGAAGACCATCGTCATTTTATAAAAGCTGAAAGTTTGTCAGCACATACTCCCAACACAGGTAAGAACGATGGGCCATTATGAAGTTTGGGTTATCGTGGCTTTGGCAGGTAAACTCCTGCCTCGCGCTCGCTCCTGCAGCTACCCTACATGCTTGTCTGGCGAGGGGTTGGACCTATCAAAAATGTCTGGCTAGTGACTTTTTTTTACTTACTACCCAAGTATTTTTTATGAAAATCAACTTTTATACTATAACGTAAGTAAAATTATAATTTCATGAACATTAAGGGTGTCTAGCAACGCCTTGCTAGACTTATTGTTATGTGTCCGGCAATGAATAACCTGATTTTTAATAATATTCTGCAGGTAATACCAAAAAGTTAAACTTTTTTATTTGATGAATTTAGATCGGTATTTTACACACCTTTAGTACCATCTAACTGCCAAAGCCACGATAACCCATACTTCATAATGGTCCATCGTTCTTACCTGTGTTAGGAGCATGTGCTGACAATTTTTCAGGTTTTTATAAAATAACGAAAGTCTGGGGTTCATGGGTTCTTGCTCTATTAGGAGTCAGATACTAAGCTGTCTTGCGAAATATTATCGAAATCGGCTGATAAAAAGCGCGACAGCAAATTTCCCCCTTTTCCCTTTGTGCTAGTGTTAGCACTCTGACCTATCTTTTCGTTTTTCTTCAAACAATGAGTTCTTAAATCTTATTTATTTCCAATATTATTTCAACAAAACTTATAAAACATTTCATAAATTATCACTATTAAAATTAACCTACTTAAAATAAAAACTTATATGTACTATTATAAGAAAAACTTACACTTAAACTTATACGAAATTAAAAATAAAACTAATCTAAAAGACACGTGGCAGAGGGTAACGTGGCCAAAATGCTGGCGGCATTGCCTCGTTGAATTGCTATACATTTTTTTTTTTTGGCCAAAATAGAAATCAGCAATATGGTCACGTGTCACCTCTACAAAGATATTTAAAATGAAGTTCCAACATATTTATGTACAAAATGCACCTGCACTAAGCCAACGCAGTTGGCTCTTCCTTGGCTGCCCTACTTGCGACAGCAGCGCACTGTTCAAAAATGCGACAATATATACAACAATATTCTGATATTTTCTCATTTTCTCAATATTCTGATATCATTTTCTGATAACAATTCTCTCTCTGTTGTAATCCGTAGCTTCGCTATGTAGTAGCGCCAAAAATAACTATCTTTCTAAGTTTTGCACTTGAGATGAACATTAGACTCGGGCTATTATCATATAGATTCTTACTTATTCTATATGATAATATCCCGAACATACTCTATTATGCTGTTGAATATTTTATCATTGTCGTCTGGTCCTGTGCAGGCCAAATTGACTTTTACGGACATTTTTATTGGCACTACAGCGTTATCGACTCAGTTACTCGAACCTATCTGGATGTTTTGTTTTTATGGCCGATATTTTACTTTTCCATGCTTTCTTTACAAAGATATTGCGATTTATTTTAAAAGACTTAATAAAGTTAGTGATCATGTGCTGAATGTGTTAATTGTTCACAGCAGACTTTGCTTGAGTTTGAACTTCAGTTTGCTTGAATTTCTCCAGAAATATTAATTTTCATTAAAAAATTTCGTACTGTGACAGAATGAATTATCCAAATATCGAAATATTTTATTTAAGATTAATCTACCTAAGATTTTGTGAAATTGTACTAGTAGGCTCGACAACCATTTTGCAATCAAAAAATCTGCAGAGGGCCAACCTTATCACCTAGGGGTAAAAAAATAGCCTACGACTTATTCTCAGACCTACCAAATATAGATCAGAAAATCCTACTAATATTATAAACGCGAAAGTTTGTGTGTAACTATGGATGTTTGTTACTCTTTCACGCAAATACTACTGAATGGATTGAGATGAAACTTTGTAATAATAATGTATATACATCAGAATAACATAAAGGCTATAGTTCACCGGGTCAGCTAGTATGTCATAAAAGCGTCGGTCATGTTGTTTCGGAAGAGATATCAAATTGTAACACGAGATTTTATTAAAAGATACAATTTTTTGATACATTTAAGAAATTCTTGTTTAAAGTTTTAAAAACTTCATTATTTTTATAAATTAATAGATTAGCTTGAGGAACATCTCCAAAAGCAATAAAACATGTCTGGAAAGCATCTTAAACGAGTTTTATTGTGCAAGAGCTCTCCCCGGTCTTAAAACTGCGAATTAAGACTACACTTGCAATAAAACGTTATGAGTTTTCTCGCAAACTGTTCAATTTAACAGTTCTATATGATACGTCGGACGACTCGTATATTATTAAACTCGTTTTAATGAACTTCACATAGCAGATTTTCTTGAATCAACGCTAAGAATAAAGGATATACCTAGCTCTTTTAAAAAAAAAACGAAGTTATTGAATTCGAAATCAAGTCATCTTTGATTAAAATATATCTGTCTAGACTCTAGATGGACAAATATAAACATTAATAACAAAGAAAAATTTATTTATTTTCCACAATACAACTGTCTTGACAGGTTCTATTACCTAATGCGATAGTGTAGCTATACTAATTAAATAAAAAATTTCTACCAACTTTATTTCATTCAAACATTTTACAAGTAGGTATACGTATAAAAAGAAAAGCATCTTAGCTCCTATAGCTTAACAAAAACAAAGCTATTTTTGTGAATTCATTCAGAGAACACGTAAATAGGTCCGTGTCGACCGCGATGAGGTTGATAGTGCGCAGTGCGCGCGCGCGGCACCGCCAGCAGCCGCGGCCGCAGCCGCCGCCATACGTACCTACCTGTCAGGGACGTAAAGGCGTATAATGCTAATATGCCACCATTTTGAACTTTCCCTCTAAGTACCTTAAATAAGTATGAAACTAAAGCAAATTCCCTCCTTACCCTTAGTTGATTGTACCCCACCATACCCAGAACAAATAGAGTGGGGTACATTAATGGATAATATGGATAAACTCCATACAGCTTCATGTACCTACAAATATCTAACGAACTTGTTCTGAATTTTCTCCAACATCTGTACATACTTAGTTTCATGAGGAGATAAGATAAGACGTTTTTTTTTTATTTGCTCAAATAAGTTACATGTTTTGGAGTTAGTATGGATAGGCACCATATATGGGCCTTATTTTTTTGGCCGTTTTACTCAGCCAATTCGGTATCTATCTAGACAGATACATAATCAAAGCAAGTCATTTTATATGTACCTAGAGTACAGACAGAAGACGTTACCCGTGGTCCCGTTGGGTTGACCCGTGTGGTCTCTATGATGACTGCTTATGCTCAAATTAGCCCGACGAGCTATAGAAAGAGAGCTCAGAGTTTATTTGCGAGATCAAATCAGAACTTAGGCGTTCCTGTTGAAAAACCAACGCTACCTAACGTTGCCCAGTGGATTAGCAAGTTAAAGGATATAGGGCAAGTACAACTACCACTAAATACATGATATACATAATCTAAAACTAACATAAACTACTACTACATAATAATCAATCGGATCATCCACAGACCCTTGAAGGTCTCAAGACAATCCAAATGCTCAAGCTCACTGCCAGTTGGCAGCGTGCCCAGCATGCTGGCAGCATTGCCACGCTAAATGGCAATGTTTATACGTTGAGCCAAATAAGGATATAGGTGTAGCACGGAAGACTGATAGATATATCCAATGGATTGAAAAACTGACGATAGGAGGCCGCTGAGTGCAGCATAAGATGTCCGGCGTTCACCCACGAAATAGACAAGCGACCTCATTAAGAATGAAGGCTTGAGCTGGATGCAAGCCGCTTCCACCTGGTCTCATTCGGAGATGTCTACAGGACGCCTACATCTAGCTAAAGACGTCGAACGGCTTAGTAAGAAAAAATGATTAAATATTTTCTTAATACGGTTCCTTTTAATTTCAAGGATGTTTTTATGGTCTCGTATCCAAAGGGTAAAAACGGGACCCTATTACTAAGACTACGCTGTCCGTCTGTCTGTCTGTTACCAGGCTGTATCTCATGAACCGTTATAGCTAGAAAGCTGACATTTTCACAGATGCTGTATTTCTGTTGCCGCTATAACAACAAACACTAAAAACAGAAAAAAATATTTAAGGGGGGCTACCGTACAACATAACTGAGTTTTTAGTGGTTATTCGCACCATAATTATAAATAATGGTAACAGGTGGTAAAATGGTAACAGACGCTTGAAATATTCACAGAATATTTAGTTGTTAAAGTGAATTAATAATAAATGATTAAATTAAAACAAAATAAATATTTAAATGGCAGAGCACATAGCGCGGAGGACTGGTGACCGATGGGGTCGAAAGGTTCTCGAGTGGAGGCCACGCACCGGCAAGCGCAGCGTAGGACGTCCACCCACAAGGTGGACGGATGACCTCATTAAGACCGCAGGATCGCGCTGAATGCAAGCCGCTACCAACCGGTCCATATTTGAGATCTATAGGGGAGGCCTATGTCCAGCAGTGGACGTCCTATGGCTGATGGATGGATGGATGAAATGTTTAAGGGAGGCTTCCATACAGTACGGAACCCTTAGTGCGCGAGTCCGACGCGTACTTGGTCGATTATTATTAGAAAGCATTATAAAATATCTATACGCAACAAGAAAACAGACATAATAATATTTGCTTGGGCGTAAGATATTGTGAAATTAAAATGTATCTTGGAATAACAATAGCTCGTGGGTGGATATCGGGGCACGTGTACGTAGAACTTTGCTTTGCCTGTACTTATAAACAATGAAACACAGTATAGTGTAGAAAATGTAGATGAACTACTTACCTAGTAGGTAAGTCAGATAATTATTTTTCGCAAAAATGTCAATACTGACTTCCATCGTGTACAAAATTCGAATAGTTTGCTCGAATTGATGTGTGCAATATTATTGTTGATTTTTAAAAAACGGCTCAGCCGATTTCGATAAAATTTAAATAGGGTCCTATTAAAATTTAACCTTGGAAGTATATACCCTTTTGTACTAAAAAATATTTTTGATTCGATTCACAATTGGCGAAAATATCGATAAACATACACAAAAAAACAACGGGTTGCACTCCGGGAGTGCCAGCAGAAGTGAAAACTTGAGCATATAAAGTATATTTATGTGGTAAAATACAACATCACACACGCACACTCACGCAAGCGCCTTGCGCCATCTTACGAATTTCCGATCAGGTCACGTGTCCTGACGCAAGTTAAAAAAAAATTACCCATCCCAAAAAGTGCACAACGCCGCCAAAGACAACAACAACAGGGGAAAGATCCACTAAAAAGTAAGTAAGTTTGACATAGGCTTTTTGTCTAGCCCTGCGGGCTTAGCATAAGGACCATAAAATTATACTATCGACGTGTCAGAACGTGACAGAGTTATGATGAAGCATATATCTGTCACCTTTGCACACGACGATAAACTCGTGTCGTGGTCTTGTATGCTAAGCACACTGGTATCAGAGTTTATAAGCTGAAGACCTCTGAGATGTCTAAACGACTAAAACATCCGGAACAAAATTTAAGGTGACTGCGAGCTGTAAACACAAAAACAATCGACTTAAATAATGTTATCTACTTCTAAAAAAATGCGAGTCCCTTATCGCGAAAGAAATAAAACTTCGACGCAACAGTGCTTTCATACCCCCTCCATGGTAGCGTTTAACGCTTAACGCAACCTTGTTGGAAGTCGCATTAGAAGTTTTACTTCAAAATTATCCGATTTGAGAGATATTTTTCTATCAAAAAATGTACCTAACATTCATTCAAGGCGCTCAGTTCTACATAAATGCCACCCGCTATTAAATAGTTTAACATTTTTTGTCTTCGGATGAGTAATTACTCATCCGAAGACAAAAAATGTTAAACTATCCTCATGACACGGTTAGAATTAATCTAACCCTTTAATTTTAAATGGGTTACCTACATCCACTGTGACATTTGTTTACAGCGAAACTCGATATTCTAATAGCCTCATATCGACAAGCTCGAATTTTCTTGTTCTCGAATTATCCTTTGTTCGTTAAACATACCGACGACAGATGAGTGCCTGGAGTGACGGTGATAGGGGTGAAGGGAAGACAATAAGAGTGTGGCATATCATAAAACATTTAGGTTGATATAAGTATACGTAATTATTTATTTACTGATGTTGACTTTGTTAAAATTATTTTTGAATAAATAGTAATTTATACAATTGACAAGCGTAAGTCAGCGCGGGGAAATAACTATTTTACTATTTAATTACTGTAGGTTTTATGTACCTTTCTTTTGTTCCTAGATGATTTTGTCGATTGATGGGGCGATTTCAAGATGAGTAGGTACCTAAATCGTTCGCTTTGCCTTAAAAAGAAGGTCTAAGAAATCTATAGACCTCAACTATTTGTTTATATATATGTACTAGCTTTTACCCGCGGCTTCGCCCGCGTTGTATTTTGATTTTGGCTTATGTTTATGTCGGCTGCGAAACCTAACCTAACTGACAAATATCAAAATACCTTAGAGGAATGCTTTTGTTGGTTAAGTTACGGTTGGAGTGTATATACAACCCCCCCGTGTCCCGCCTTGTCGTGGGGGAGGTCTGAGGCAGCTGAAAAGGCGGCGCTCGAAGTCTCCCTCTTCTTTGGGTCTTTTCCCCCAAGGAAGCTTAGAGGCTGGCACTCTAGTTTCAGCCGCTTTTAACTAAAGCAGCCGAGAGGATGGCCGGTAGGTTGCATGCCTTATGAGGAGTGTCGCAACTTAGGCGGGCTGCAGTGCCGCTCTTGCGACGCTGCATCCGAGGATTTTTTTTTATTATATCGCGAAATATCCCTGACATGATCAGGGGTCTTAATTACAAATGAATAAAAACTAAGTAAACCTACATTTTAATGTTTTTGGCTGTTTGCAGTTATAATAAACATTACAATGGTACAGCAAAGTTTATACCTACTTGTTCCTAATTAAGTATTGCTTTTTTACAAATATTTGTGCAAAAATTCGATAAAATTGTTTCTAAGGTTTTTTCGTGTTAGATTAATTCCAATTTTTTGTTCTAAATCAAATCTCTGCTTTCCATAAACTGGGCATTCCAAGATTATGTGCAGTGGAGTCTCCTCTTTTGTGGGTTCACAGATGCACGATGGGCTTTCCCTCAACTTAAATCGATGTAAGTATTGGGAAAACTCACCATGCCCCGTCAGCACTTGAGTTATGATTCCCACTGGTGCTATTTCTCTTACGATCTTGTATGCCGCCCTTGCATCCGGAAAATATGTTTTGGTTACCGCCACTGTGTGTCCATCCTGATACCGCCGGTTCCACTCGTCAAGAGAGTCCTTTCGGATTTCTCGCTTGACGAATGAAACGGGGCAGTTATCCTAAATAGGTCTACACTTCGAGTGCAGTGCTGCTTTCTTTGCTAGCTGGTCCGTTCTCTCATTTCCCTCCATCCCCGCGTGCTATTTAATCCAATAAAGTTTCACTATTTTATTTTGTGCGTGTAGTAACTTATGTTAGCTTTGAATTTACTGCTAAGGGATGGAGGGAAGATACGCCAACTACCGTTTCCAGTGCAGACCTGGAGTCACAAAAGATTTTTGCGATTTCGGTAGCCTCAAGAAGTGCCAATAACTCGACCTGTTACACAGAGCACCAATCGGCCAATTTCAGCTTGCGGGTACTGATCTCAGCGGCATCATCCCAAATGGATAATGCCGCCCCAACTTTCCCTTTAATTTTACTGCCGTCTGTAAATATGTTAATTTCTCGGTTAAGATTTTGCTCTAGTGCTGCTCCGTCTGCCAGGCATATGAACTCCAGCTCCTCCTGCTGCGCTGGGTGTGGCTTCTTTTCTGTCTTTCTATCTCCAGTTACTTGCTGGGAATAACCTTTCTTAGTTTCATAAAGCAAGGCTGCTTCTTGGACTCTGATATGACAGCCGAGGATAAGGGGCCGCGGTGGGATATATGGAACTGGTGGTGTGGGTGCCGCCACCTACCCTACCTTCCGCTAGGCCGTCAACGTGTTGGCAGACGCAGTGGGGCTGCAGGGGAAGAGAGGTGTCGGTATCGCGATTGCCGTTCTCACTGCCCTCTGCAGTTGAAGAGGCAGGCGCTGGGCTACTATGACTGACCCACTGCACTGGGACCAGGGCGTTGGAATGCTGTCTGACGTTTAGTACTGGTTAGTTCCGAGTGGTGGATGACGATGTGTCTTGTGCTCCGAAACACTCCGTCACTATGGCGAGAGCGCAAGCTCCGTTATGGAGCCCGAGTCTGGGCTAGTGCTGTTGAGTGCCGCGAAGGAGTGCGAAATATGTGGGAACGTCCTAAACTTGCCATGACAGGTTATTTCTGGCGCTTAGACGGCTGCTACCGCAGCCCACTCACTTAGTTTTTATCCTATCCTACGGGAACTGTTAAAGTTTTTGCGATAAAAAGTGGCCTATGTCACTTTTCATCTTTCAAACTATATTCATGCAATATGCCAAGGCAAGTTGCTCCGTTGCTGAGAAAAATTTATCGTTAAGTCCTACGGGAACCACAATTTTTTCGGGATGGAAAGTATCCCATGTCACTTTCCGTCTTCCAAACTATGCCCACCCTAAATATCAAGTCGATCCGTTGCTCCATTGCTGAGAAAAAGTTATTGTCCTATCCCATATGGGAATCACGAATTTTCTCGAGATATAAAAAGTATCCTATTATCACTTTCTGTCTATTAAACCATAGGTATCCATACCAAAAATCAGGTCAATCTTTTGCTCCGTTGCTGCGTCAAAGAGGAACAAACCAACAAACTTTTCGGATTGATAGTATTAAAGTATGATGATTCTGTACCATAAAGGTAGAATAAAAAAACATGTTGAACCTCTAATGATAGAATATTTAAAAATATTTTTAATGTCAGACAAAATGACGGCCTGGTATTAAACGTCATAGTAACATGTAGCATGCAGAGGGAAAATAACATTTTATCCAATTTTAATGTCAGTTGTCATTTTCGATCCATACTTTATTTCCTCTTCAAGGGGATATAATGGTAGAAAAACAATTTGTCGCCTTGCCACGCTACTTGTGATTTATAAAAGTCTGCAGACAATGTCACCTGTCGTCTAATTACGTTTGGCTGTGACGTTTCGTTAGTCCATATTAGCGTCATAGAGGAATTAATCACTTAGAGTCTTTGTGATAGTGGCGACAGTTTCGCTTTCGGGGGTTTTTGTCCTGTCCTACAGGAACTATGAAATTTTTCGGGATAAAAAGTATCCTAAAGCTCCTTCCGCCTTTTATACTATATCCATGCCAAAAATCAAGTCAATCCGTTGCTCCGTTGGCGCGTGATAGAGTAACAAACCAACAAACCAACAAACTTTTCGGATTTATAATATTAGTAAGGATTAACTTGCTAGACGCTACTAAAAAACTATAGTGTGTTAGAAAATGACACAAAAATTGAAGAAATTTACAATTTACCTTATAACGGAGCCACAATTATGAATTTTCCTACCTATAATTCAAAACAAACATATCACATACTTACATAAAGCAAACATGGCACTAATACAATGTTATTCCTTATCATAACGCATTTCCTTGAAAATTTAACGAGAACAAAGTGTTTGTGCACCCTTGAGGGAGGAATTAGTTTTACTCCAATTTCATGTAAACATCCAGCGACCTTGCACGAGGTCTCCTCTCGTAGTCGTATTAAACATCGACAGCTGCATCGAATAATGCCGTATTTAGACTTAGCGAAACGAGAAAAATGTATAGAAACCGACGGAAGATATAAAATGGAAGATCAACGTCGCTTACCATCAGGCAGGTTGGTGGTAAAGCGTGGACTTATTCGTGATAAAAAAAAACGTTTCACCCAGCGCGCGAGTAGCTACAATACATGTCATGAGCGATATTTACTACGTCACTGAAAAATACATACATTTTACTCTACTGTACCGGCCTTTTTATTAGTCCACTGCGGAACATAGTTCTGCCCACGAAGGATGACTAGGCCATATACAGCACGTTGGCCCAGGGAGGGTTGGTGGAAACAAAATTTAAAATTGCAGAATATAAACAGTGTTTTGTATGCTCATTTATTATTATGCTCTGTGGGTGATAATTGTTTAATTATTTTATTGGAGTTTACGTAGTTGTGGTTTTTTGCAAATTTTCGTGAGATTAGTTGCCAACGTACAAAATCGTGGTGGCATTTCGCGAGATCTGTAGGGGAAATGCTAGTCTGATACAGGTTTATTATTTCGCGCGCATTGTTTGCTCGATGTGGACGCAGAGCTATAAGGGAAATGGTAGTCTAATACAGGCTTATTCTTTTGCGCGAATTTATTCGCTCGATGTGGACGCTGCATTACACCAGTGTCGCCGTGTTGGCTAGACTTCACTACAGATTTGCATACTTACCACATAAGGGTGCAATGCCACGTATATCAATTTTTGTCTCTAAAAATATGTGACGTTGTCACTCATCTTACTGGGCCATGGATTGGTTTACCACTAAAATAATAATACTTTAATTATTTCTGATCATGCAATTTATTATTCCTATAATAGTAAGATTCACATAGATATTAATTGATTAAATATTGTAAATCAAAATACAATGTTGTCACAAAGTCGGCTAACGTAGCAGAGAGGGAAAGCAGTAAGTACTTTTGCAGAGCAAACATCATAATTATGTTCATGACCATAACAGTGAACGTGACATACATAATGTTGCATTTGGCACCTCATACAACAAAATACGACAAGTATATCAACAAGTAGTACCTATGCTAATTAAAATTGTACTGTACCAGCCTTTTTTTTAATAGTCCACTGCAGGACGTAGGCCTACCCACGGGATTGGGCCATATCCACCACGCTGGCCCAGTGCGGATTGGTGGATTCATATACGCCATGGATTTTCTTCATTGGACATATCCAAGTTGCCTCACGAAGTTTTTCTTCACCGAAAAGCCATTTGTTTGAAATTCCGTACATAAATTCCAAGGAATTCATTGGTACGGAACCTGGTTTGAACCCACGACCTCACGATTATAAGGCGGATGTCATTACCACTAGACCACCACGGCTTTAATTAAAACTAATTAATCTGTATTTGTAATGAAAAAGTAAAAGCAAATACCTAAAAAGTCAAAGTCAAAAGGCAAAGTCAGGAAAATACTTAATCGCAGCAGTTGCAAGACGTTCTCGTGGGCATAGGCCAATTTCGATTTTAAAAAGACTAGTTAATAGCAGTTTCGCATCCAGCGTGATCCCTTGGTCTTGATCAGATTGACGATTCACTTTAATTTTGTCAGGAAAAACTCTTTGTCAGACAAAAATATCATTTTTTAAGTATCCCAAATTGCCATAATAGTATTACGAGCATGTCACTTTCCCAAACTAAACTAGTAACGGACAATGAAAATAACGTAATTATATTTCACTGGTTAAATTTGTTTTTAACAGACTTCCAAAAAGGAGGAGGTTCTATGTTTGTGTGTATGTATTTTTTGAGTATGTTCGTCGATAATTGCATTAATTGTGAACCGAATAATACAAGTATTTTTTAGTTCAAAAGAGTATTCTCCCGAGGTGGTTCCATTTAAATTTTACAGAAATCAGCTGAGTCGTTTTTGAAAAATCAACTATAAGGTAAACAATTCTTACTTACTTACTTATAGATAGTAGATAACCTTAAAAATAATGTCGATAAAGCTGTTATCTAAGTTACCAGATAAATCCTAACCGGTTTCAATCTCCAAAGTACTACTTAGTAGTACTCGTATCTACGCAATTATTTATCCAGCTCGAGGTTGTGATAAGTTTTTGCAACCTTTAAATTGCTACGTGAGGCGAATAGCTACGATAGTGTTGCAACTTTGATTTTCGTAGAGGCGTAGCCTTTGCTGCTACGAGTTACGCTACGCAAGGTGGCATAGTCCTAATTGATCGATTATGACCCTTAGCACGGTAATGATATCTAAAAGTATTGTGACTCGGCTTTGTCCTTGAAATATATACATACAGCGCCACGTGGCCACGCAGAACGTATCCCGCGCTATGGCTGCCCGTCTTCAGTATTTTTCAACACACTTGCTCATGAAGTGGCTCTAATTTCACCGCAATTAGGCACATAATGACACCTGTAATCAAACTGTGACTTTTTCATTACTATTATTCACAGGTGAGTTATAGAGTTTTTTATTTTATTTTATTGGTTGAGTTGCTTTGTCACTACGTGCAAATTATGTTTAAAGCGACTTATAAAGTGTAGTGTAAACAATGTTTAATAATATCAATAGGAAATAACATAAGATAAAAGACAATTTCCTAGCACATTTCTCTTGAGTATACAAACTTCATTCAATTTACATTTACTCGTACTAGCTAACATAATAAGCCATAATAATAACTACATTTTCAGAAAGAGGTACGTGTCGAGACGTTCATTAAAATGTATAAGGTTTTTAGCAAAAAGAGCGTTCAAAATGTGTTAGACGGAGATAAAGTCGGTACATGTTTGTCGATATAAAATGTAAATCTTCCCTAGTTAAGTATTCACTGATCGTATAGGAAGAAATCTCATGATAATCTGGTTCGTAAGTCGCTACTGTATATATTAGTATAAAGTGCTTACTAAGTAAGTTCGTGTAGACCGGGTGACTAGCCCTGGTGTAGAGTGCTTAGTACTTACCTACTGTAGAACGCATTGAGTACTTGTGTTAAATAGGTAAGTTAATCTATATTAGATCGTTTCAATATGGCTACTAGAAAAACAGTGTCATTACTTTTTTTTACAGAAATATCTGCGCTTATCCACCAACTCGCCTGATGATGAGCGACGCTTTGGTGGAAGATTCATATCTTTCAGGAAACAGGGGAAGTTGGCCAGTGATTTCCCTATCCTTACGGATCGGAAACGTCAAAATCTTTTCAATAATCCACTGCTTAGCTTAGGCTTAGGTCGATTGGGCAAAATCTGTTGGCCCATTGCAGGTTGGATTCCTCAAGCTATCGTATTTGTTCTAAGAATGTATGCAGCTCGCCTCCCGATTTTTTCCTTCACCCAGTGGTGACTGGTGAGTAAATCCGTACTTAGATTCCAACTCTTTAGTATAGTGTCTACGCCCTCAAGCTTGAAAGGCAAGTGTTACATACTACTAGTACTAGGCTAATGTTTGGATATCCATTCATCAATCTGCAGTCCACTGCATTATACAGTGGACGTATTATGGCATAGGTAAGTTCGTATAGGCTGGGTGGCTAACCCTGGTGTCAGAGGTTTTAGGAAGCCTGAAGGCCTCTGACATGGCTTAACGGTTGAAACAACCGGTACCTACAATTTAACGTGTCCTCCGAGCCACGGAAGTGCTTAGTGGGAAAATGCCACCCGCCGTCACCCATCCAAATACTGACCGTGCGGAACGACATAAGGCATATTTCCAACCGGTTATATTGGAAATCAATAGGGAGGCATATCATAGGCCTCCCTGTGGATTTCCTACCGGGTTGGAAACGGCTTGCAACCAGCGCGTTCCTGCGGTGTTAATCTTATCGTCAGTCTACCTATTTGTTCGTTCTACGCTGCGTTTGCCGGTAGGTACGTACGTATTTACGATCCCATGGACCATCACTAGGCTACCATTAAGCATATTTATGAAGCACATCATAAATATTTTCGTCGAATTCCCACACCATGACCATTATACAACATTAATATTACACCAGAATACCTACATGTGCGAGAAAATCCATTTCCTTAAGGTCAAGAGCTGGTTTATTAAATGTCTGCTCGTCGGTCTAGGCATCTAATAGAGTGGCTCCATTTCTTTGAGGAACCCACTTAGGGTTACCATTACACAGGATTTTAGGAATTCTACTAACCAAATATATCACTTTCTCTATGTAGCCAGGATTATTAGGTACATAATTATTTATTTAGTTCAAATCTCAGACGTCATCATCATCACCATTGTCCGAGGTACCAATAAGATTGATTGGAATAGGCTTGAATCAGCGTTATTATCAAAAAAGTCTGGGCAGGCTTATCCGCCTCTAAATTGCCGTATTTGGGTAAATTTAGGGAAAAATTACCTTATATGTTCGCCAAAATCACAAAGCTTAAGGGGGGTCTTCCAGTAGGTGCAACGACAATCTGAAAGTGCCGTATATTAGTAAAAGCCTACCTTTATTTTCCAGAAGCACACCTGAAATTGCCGTATCAATAATAACACTGGCTTGAATCCAGCTTGTTGCTGCGGTGTTCCTTGATTAGACTTTTCGAAATTTAGGTTCCGTACTCGATCTGGCTCTTCAGGGGGTGATTTGACTTATTTTACATCACCGAGACTCTCCTGAGAGTGATGATGATGACAACACTGAGATGACGATCATCTTAGTTGACGTCATCATCGTTATCGTCTTCGTTGTCGCCCTTTTAAGATTTTTTCAAAGAAAATAATGTTCTTTCTTAGGACTTTATACTCCATCTGGTAACCCTTAGGCCACTAAGACTTAACGTTGCGTTGACTAGGTAGGCCAAATAAAAACTAGCACGAACGGAAAATGGATGAGTCGGGAACTAAACTTTTACGACGTTGTTTTTGTGGCATTCAGAGGACACTGACTATACTTTATTTCTTTCTTGTAGCTTAAGTGTTATTTCAGGCACTTGAAAGATGTATAAAAAACCGCAAAGAATCCTAGTTTTTCTTTTTTATAAGCATTCATAAAATAATAATTTTAGTTATGAGTTGTCCGGGATGGACGATCTACATCTAAACCCTACCCTCGAATTTCACGTTACCAGAGGGCTGAGTGGTAGTTTTGCAAATGAAATCGAACTACTTCTACATCACGTTGACCGAACGCGTTGAGCACACACTCGAGCATATTGACATACACGCTTGACTAAGCCAATCACAGACGTGTTTCCGAGCATAGTTAGAAACTCCCACTCGGTCCTTCTAATCTAAACATCCAGCCTATGCGAATTTCTTTCTACGCTGCCTTTATTAACTACAACAGAATACAAAAAAAAAAAACAGAATACAATACTACTTAATATATGCTAAAACTACCTAGCAAGCACCAGCACAAAAAGCATTGGATAATCCACAGACCCTTGAAGGTCTAAAGATAATCCATATGCTCAAGCCCACTGCCAGTTGGCAGCGTGCCCAGCATGCTGGCTGCATTGCCACGCTGAATGGCAATGCTTATACGTTGATCCACATAAACACCAGCATTTTGGTCACGCGTCGCGTCCATCAGACGCTCAGAAAGACTACGCTTGAGTTCTCATAGTAATGTACTAACTCGCTAATCGTTAATGATTATTCATTTACGCTTAAAATGAAACAAATCTTTAAAATATTCTGACAGTCTTTATTGTTATTTTATTTAGTTAGCAAGATAACAAAATACAGCGTCTTAATAATAACATAACATAAAATTCAGCATTCAAACAGAATATAGCGAAATCTCGAGTCTTAAAAATAAAAATAAAATCGGTGAGTTAACAGGAGAAGCCTCTTACAAATACTATGAAATTCATGATCAATGAAAAGACCTTTGTCAAAGTCATTGTCTTTCAAATAATTAGGGAAGTAAAACGGAGGGAAAGCTTGGAGAAATGCCTATTACGTATGATTACGAGTAAAATGATTTCAGCCAAGTCAAAGGAAATAATGAAATTAAACAGCAAAATGCTAGTCATCATTATGAAATTCGATCCCTTAGCTTGCCGTTAATATAGCCATATCTATTTTGTTTTGGAATTTACTATTAGTGTGTAATTTATTTCTGCTTATTTTTACCGATCAATATTGCATTCAACCCAGCATCCCAGAATATGTCCATCGTCTAGGAGTCTAGGGAATCATCTAGTATAGTTAAACCAATATACACGGCACTTCTCGACGTGGCATGATCGATATCCGAGTTACGCGGTCATTAATCATCCCCTAATGAGATGACATCACGACATTAATACCAGACGGGACGGACTTGAGGAACTTTTCTCGTTATTTCAATGTCGCCTACAATTAGGAAAACTGGTGAGTAACGCAGCTGTACGAAGTTCAAAATTTAGACCTTTTAAATGTGTAGGTACCCAAAATGATTTGCAAAATTAAATGGTGTATTTTTAACCGACGTCCAAAAAGGGGGAGGGAGGTTCTATGTTTGTCTGTATTTTTTTTGTGTATGTTCATCGATAATTTCGCCAATTGTGAACTGAATCGTCAAATTATTTTTTAGTTCGAAAGGGTATACTTCCGAGGTGGTCTCATTTAAAATTTACAGAAATCGGCTGAGCCATTTTTGAAAACATGTCGAGCGAAATTTTCGAATTTTGTTCACGATGGAAGGCGGTTTTGCCATTTTGTGCGAAAAATTATTATTAGAATAATTAATTTTTAGAATACGTAGATATCACGGTAAGTAGGTACTCATCATTATGACAAACTTCCACTATGGTACCAAACGAAAAGCGAACAGCAGCTATTTTTTGTGATTATATGGTTGGCCCGATAGTAAAAGTTGATCATATTGAATTCTTGATGTACGCGTAATGCGTAAGTTGGAAATAACCATGTATACGAGTAGTTAGTGTAAAAAGGCACTAGAATAAAACTCAGTTAATAATCACGAAAGAAGCCTGTAATAAAGACGCTTAGTTAGCTAAAGCCAAATGTTGATATAAAAAGGTCAAAAGTTGCGTTCAATTTTATAGTTCGACTGAGCTCCTAGTTTTCTCATTTGGTCTGAAAAGTATTAGGTCTATAGGACACCGTTAGAAATAGGGTGAGACTACATTGAGACAAATTGCGATTTATTTATTATTATTTCTGGGTAAAATGAGATTTGCGATCTTCATATCTTAAGAGTGACGCAGCGCTTTTCCCTGAATGGTTTTTCTCTGAAATAGTTTAAAATTCAAGGTAATGCAGACCTGTCATAGGCAAGCGTAACGCTCAACCCAGGCAAGGGCACAGCTCGTCTTGTCACTCAGTCATGTAAAATAAATTGAATGGGCTATTTTTGTAAACATCACAGCGGCTTCATGATTATATTTCGAATATTTCGGAAACAGCTCTAAAAATGTGAATCATATAAAGATGTAGGTACATATTTTTTATTGGAATAAGGTACTGAAACTGAAATATTGAATAAGCTGCATTGCTGACACATTTTTAAGTAGGTATTGTAGGATGTATCCAAGTGTGGTCTCACCTCTATCCAAAAGCCTATTGTTTGGTTTTAGCTTTCACGTCGCGTCTCAAATGCTGTTTTTAGCGCGCCCAACTGCTATTGGCTGTAATTGGTATATAGTACTTGGCCAAAAATAATCTGCAAGAACAACTAAGTAGATTGTTACATTAACATCGCCCCTTTTATTGTAGATCGCAAGTTGACGGTTTTCACGCATACCATCCCCTACTCAACTATACAATCGTTTCTAGATTGTTAAGACTGAAAAATTTCGTGCGCGCTGCGCTCACGCTTAGTATAACTGATATGTTACTTTGTTTACCTTTCCGTTGTTTCTATATTAAAGACAACCAGTAAATGTTTGCTTAAATTCAAATAGTATATTAATGTAGTAATAATGAAAATAAATTGTAAAATTGTACTTCATTAACTTTGAACGTACTTTGAACCTTGGTTATTTGTCAATTTTCAAATTGCTTTAGCGAAAGTTTTAACTATTTTAGAAGTTCAGACGTGAATAAAATAATCCAGGGGCAGTTTGCTTGGAACGTACATAAATTCCGAGTAAATGTGAACACTGTATAATTAAAAGACATTGTCCGTTATATGTAGATGTTTAGGCTAAGGGACAGAGAGTAGGAGTTGAATTGTACGAGTATTCATTTGAAATTATAGTTCGTTGGGTCTGAAACTGCGATTGTCTTTAATTAAGAATTTTATTGTTTTTATTAACTTGCGCAATAGTTGTATTATATTTTTTTTACATTTTTAAAAATATTTTTTGTACAGTTAAGCAAAGCGACAATAATTAGAATAGGACCCGGTTTAAA
The DNA here is from genome assembly GCA_964007245.1 of Hypomecis atomaria. NCBI lineage: Eukaryota > Metazoa > Arthropoda > Insecta > Lepidoptera > Geometridae > Hypomecis > Hypomecis atomaria. The sequence goes on along the minus strand of OZ023294.1, from coordinate 9,900,333 downwards.
AGGCTATTTTATAAGTGCGTAGTAAAGTTGTTTGAAACTTTCAATCCAAATTAGCCAACCCTTTGATATACTGGGTAATTTTATAGGCCGTTTTTTGGAACTATGTAAACATAATAGCCTAATGGAAAGTGATTGTGAAGTCGAAAATGGAGTAGGACTATAGGAGATAGCTGAGTGTGAATGTAGTATTTTCTATAGATCAATGACTTCGCTGATATTTTTAGTAAAAATTGGCATTGTACTGACTACTGACAAAAGTCATTATTTTGCGTAATAAATAATTACACATAATGGAAAGTAATGAGCAAAAAATGAAGTATGTAATTATTTATCAGAACATAAAACAATATAATCTGTAATACAGAATTAATATAAAAGTACAAAAAAGCTCCCTGAAGCACACACATACGCAACTTAACAAATTGACTCAACATGAGTTAAAATACAATCGTTGAAATATTTTCAACGTCATTCATAATTTTAAAATAAACTAACACACTCTTAGAATTCTTTATCACACTGTCAAAATAATTGATTCATTATAAGCATCTGAAAACTGTTAATAAAAATAGCCACGACATTGTACCAACCTTGTCATAAAGCTGAACGCTTACCAGTTCGTGCCGAAGGAGCCGAAAGAGCCAGGTGCCAGCCTTTAGTTAATGCGGGTCATAAAAAAAAATTATGACTGTGACGCGGGCGGCTCCTGCGGTGCGTATTGGTGAGTGTTCAGCTTAATTATTCCAAAAATTCACAATATTCCAAATATTCCCATTTGAATGCTCTAAGTTGAAAATTTACTGCAGTTATAACATTTAAAAATATCTATCTTGTTGATACAATATAAAAAATATTATAAAATATACGTCAATAGACTATGTCACAACAGTAAAATTAAACAACGTACTGTTGTCGGTCAAATATGTCCATATAAAATATTATGTAAAATTATATATTTTATCATTTCATCAAGGCACAGTTATTTGTACTGTGTAATTATTATTGTGTGTAAATATAATCATTATTTTCTACTCGCTAACATACTAAGTATTTACAATTGATTTGCTACTTATATACATGGCACATTTCGTTTTATTTTAAGGCGTAGTACACAATGCTCGGCTCGGCATATTTTGGCACTACTAAGCTGTACTACTGTTCTTTCTACTTATTTTTCTGTACTTATACCGAGTATATGTTACAGCTATTAAGCGTGTTTAAGGAGAGCACGTTTTTCCTAGTTATAACTAGTTATTACGAAATCCCTTTGTTACAATACGTTCCCTGCCGGCTCACGCCCGCCAGAAACTCTGCAGTCCGCCCTAAGTGTCGCTACACTGCACTGCTACAGAAGTTTTAACTTATGTTAAATTTTGAGCATGGGTTAACTCTAGTTGTCACAAAGACTTTTCGTAATAACTAGTTCTAACTAAAGAAAATGCCCTCTCCCTAAAATCAAGCTATAACTGTGACACATACACGCGATATTAGTGAAGGAAAGTTTGGTAAAACAATTCAAATCGAGTTGTGCCGCATGGTATGCTGTCCGACCGAGCCGAGTATTTACATAACATGCCTAACGATCGAGTTAAACTTTCCTTAAGTTATTTAGTTTATTGTAAGTAAATGTTTATAACTATACTTACATAAGTAGATTACAATTACTCTACAATTTGATTTATCCAAAATGGCACGGGATTGCTACTATAATACTAAGAGTATCTACTACAAACTACAAAATTCATTTCAATCACATTCTAGAAATTTGAATCATTTCTTTGTCAATCGTATCTAAAATATGTCTTTAGAAAAAATATTTCGTTGGAGTTTTAGTTACCTAATTAAATACAGGAGATCCTTTTTTACTACAACTCTGACGTCACAACATAACATAAAAAGTACATCTTCGTAAAAGTCTTACAAACACTCTGATACTACTTCAGTATATGTTTAACATCAAATCCACTCAAAGTCTAAACTCTACACGTCATAAATTTCGTAACTTTTTGCAGCAAAAAATTCGTCAAGTGTTGACCAAACTGTAAAAATATAATATTTAAAAGAGTATTGGTCTTTTTCCATTCTTAATTTCAGCATCTTTCTCAATACCTAGCATATCATTTGCTTTGTTTTTATTTATTTGGGATATTAATGCCTCTATGTTTTCTTTCTCTGTACATTGCAATTGCCACTCGTATAACCCTTTTAGATCCAATCTAAAGAGTCAAAGCCACTGTATCAGATTAATATCGATCCATGTTTGACGAACAGTATCATTGTCCTCTCTAGATCTGTGTAGTTCTGGCGTTATATTATAATATTAAATATAGGTTTATGGATTATTATACATATTTATCCATTTTGAGCGTCCATTGATTTTCAATCTATTTCTAGCGTTACATGTATTTCTATCGATTTCTATATCGATCAGTATTTCACAATCAACATCGCATTTTTCGTCTCATTCTATTTCAATGTCCTTCAGTTTCATTGTATTTCTTCAGTAAAATCTGTCTTCTTCGATATCGATATTGCTCTTATTGTTTGGTTGGTTAGAATGCCTCCGGAGAGTTCCGACTGAGTCATACTCATTGGCGATTGCTTTAGGGTACAGTTTAGGAGTGGCCAAGTTGTTGTGATTGTTAGGGTTTGAGATGTTATTGCTCTTTGATAGCAGGATGCCGCTTGAACTGCCGATACCGCTGAACGAGGGCTGGCGTTTTGCTTTACGCGGCTGCAAAGGAAAACTCTTATTAATAACTTAGTTTCAGTCACTAAGGTGCATTATAAACCGAGAAACAATACCTGATGGACACCTTTTGAAAATATTTAATAATGTCATCATCACATTAGCTAAAAGACGACCACTGCTGAATATAGCCTCTCCCGCTTATAGATTTCTAATAAGACCAGTTTTTTTGAAGTGCGCTGAAGTCCAATTTTCTGAGGACTTTATCAGATTGTCTATACACGTTGTCGGTGGGCGTCCTACTCTATGCTTGACGGTAGACAATGCCCATTAGGCAACTTTACAACCCTATTGATAATCATAGTTCAGCCGACGTATTATATGCATTATTTACTGCTATTTTAACTTGGATGTAAAAAATATATCAAAATCATATCATGGTAGACGCAACACGTGACCAGAATGCTGGCCTCTATTTTGCCCATAGGATCAGTATTGCCATTCAACGTGGTAAGGGAGCCAGCATTTTGGGACGCTGGCAGTGGGTTTTTAGATTAGGGTTTTCATCGTCATCATACATTATCCTTTTTTTTGATCAAGTTTTTTTATTTTTAATCATTCATTTGTTTAGGTTTGTAAATATAGTATAGTAGTGGTAATATATGGTATTAAGTTTCATTTCGATAAATATTATTACTTGGATATTGTGAATACATTTACCTACATCTATGGCATAACGTAGACAACATACGTATAAGAACTGACTCATAATCACACCCACTTACTCAGATGATGAATTATGCGTGAAAGGTTATACTCCTCATTATCTTTCGTGAATCCCTTTTCAACATAATAAAACAAAGAAATCCCTTTCCGACTAACAAAATCCCATGATTAATTATAATCCCTTGGCCCGAAATAGCTGACTTTCTAATCCCTTCTATTGTCTGAACTTCGGCCCTTCGCCGAATTCTTCCAAGACAGTATCTTTGAAATTGCGAATTTAAGCAGTATTTGAAATTAACTATTTGCTTGCAAGCAGTATTTAAAAAGCAATCTCAATCTGCATTGCAACTTATATGTGATTTTTACATGCAGTTCTTAAATAACATGTTTTGAAAGTTATACCTACACATATGACCCTGTAAGGGTGTGGCAAGCATTATTTAAATTAAAATCTGCGTAAATCTTTTATTCCATAAAAATATATACACCAGTAGCTACTTAGTAGTAACGTAACGTTAACATAACATGATACATTACCTAAAGTGTTTTGTTATCACGTCAGTTGTGGCTTAGGGTTAAGTGTCCTTTTGTGAAAATATGTTTGCACAGTTTAACAAAGTGTTGGTTGCTTTTGAAACACGTTTATTTCTGTCATCAATTTGAGCTAGGCATATTGTTTGCTCATGAGCTTTATGTCAGGGTAGCATGTTATTTCTGTATGGCTCAGGGGTTCTCATCTTAGCTCAACTTTTTTCATTTTCAATTTTTTTTAGTCTGATGAGGGAATAAGATATACCTACATTTATGTGAGAATGTGCCTACATGTGACTTCCTTGAGTAGCACTTGGTCTTTCCGCTTACCTGTCATTTTAAGCAGACTTGAATAATTTCGAAGAGCTTTATTATTTCACCAAAAGTAGACAAAGAAGAACCTTAGCGTAATGAGGAATACTCGCGTCAATTCTTTAAACGGTGTAACGGTGGGCGTTTAGACTTAGTGTGTTCTATTTGGCAGTAGTGTATTGATGTAGTAGCAGGATTAGTAGGAAGATATGCGTAGAGATTAGATTTGTGACTCTACAAATAGTTTACATACAATGATTTTGACTGCCTCGAAGGCACAGTGGTTAGTGACCCTAACCACTGGGTCAAAGAGGCGTGGGTTCGATCCCCATCCAGGGCAAATATTTATGTGATAAACATAGGTGTTTGCTCTGTGTCTGGGTGTTATTTAGTTACTATCTATACAGGGTCATAGGTATTAAACGCAAAACATTTTAAAGGCGGGTCTAGTAAATCTAGACGACAACTTTTGTTCTAGGACTTTTGGAAAATCACAAAGAAAAAATAGCTTTTTCTTACAAAAAGTTCGTCAACGCGCGGCAACATGTATGGAGAAGCGAATTCCTTTTTTGCGAATTTTTAAAAGTCGTAGTACAAAAGTTGTTTGGCTAGTTGTACTACTACCCGCCCTTAAAAGGTTTTGCGTTTACTAACTATGACCCTGTATAAGTATGTATTAAAAAAAATTATAAGTAGTTTATCAGTCTCTGGCAGCCATATTAAGTACAAGCTTTGCTTAGTTTAAGGGTCAGAGGCCCGCGTGTGTAAGATGTCCCCAAATATTTATTTATTTTATTTATTTACTAAAGGCAATACATACCACATCCTTGAGCGGCACAGTGACGTAGCTGTTCTGTTTAGCAGTCATATAGTGTGGGCTGGACGGCACTCGCGGCGCCTTGTTCCACGGCAGCCGCCCGCGGCGCCCGCAGAATATCACCACCGCTAGGCACAGGAGGCAGCCTACACAAAACAATTAGCTAGAGGCATGGAGCTCAGTGTTTTAACCGATAATAATAATCGGCCAAGTACGAGTCGGACTCGCGCACGGAGGGTTCCGTACTGTATGGGAGCCCCCCTTGAAAATTTATTTTATTATTTATTATTGAAGTGAATGTAAAACTGTATATTCTGTGAAAATTTCAAGCATGTACCTGTTACCATTATTAATATAGATCGAAAAACGTCTAAAAAATCAGGTTTGTTGTATGGCAGCCCCCCTTAAATATTAAAATTTATTTTATTCTATTTTTAGTATTTGTTGTTATAGCGGCATCAGAAATACATCATCTGTGAAAATTTCAGCTGCCTAGCTATCATGGTTCATGAGATAGGTACAGCCCGGTGACAGACAGACAGAGAGACAGACGGACAGACGGACATCGAAGTCTTAGTAATATTAATTATTATTATTAATATTAGTATTTTTCTTCTTTGTGTATGTTCATCGATATTTTTGCCAATTACGTATTATTGTGCACCGATTTAAAAAATATTTTTTAGTTTGAAAGAATATACTTCCGAGGTAGGTCCCATTTAAATTTTAACGAAATCGGCTCAGCCATTCTTGATGAATCAACAAAAATGTACATGAATGTCACATCGACTCGTGCAAATTATTCGAATTCTGTACTCGGTGGAGGTCAGTGTAGCGATTTTTTTGCAAAAATATAATTATTAAATGTTAGAAATGACTCGTAGAGCCTAGACTTAAACGATCGCATGCTATTCCCGCATACAAGCACAGACTTTCAACGCACGGTCCTGCTCCCATTCAGTCCCATGACCTTATACAACTACGTTCAACTGTTTTAATGCCGTTCAAAATCCATTGATTGAATCCATTGAAGCACATATAGTATTCCATGAACTATGTAAGAGACAAGAAACACAATCTGGGTTTTGTATTTCTGTTGTACTTTTTTTAACCCCCGACGCAAAAGAGGGGTGTTATAAGTTTGACGTGTCTGTTTGTCTGTCTGTCTGTGGCATCATAGCGCCCGAACCACTGAACCGATTTCAGTGTAGTTTTTTTTTTGATCAAAGGAGACTTAGTCGAGAGTGTTCTTAGCTATGTTTTATAAAAATCGATTGAGCCGTTTAAGAGTTATGGTGGGTTAAAGTGGGGATGGAAGAACCAAAATTCTACAAATGTGCCCAAAATGGTTGTCAAATGAAAGATAAGATATTTTATCAGTATTTTTTATTTTGTCAGGGGTTTTTTAAATTTTTAATTTAAATTTTTATTAGACTTTCGTACCTCAAAAAGAAAAAAATCAGCCAAGTGCGAGTCGGACTCACGCACGAAGGGTTCCGTACCATATGGGAGCCCCATTCCTTTTGCCGTTATTAATAGCGAGCAAAAAAACTCCTAAAAATCACGTTTGTTGTACGGGAGGCCCCCTTAAATATTTATTTAAATTTGCAAACATTTCATATAACAGCTCAGCATTCATACAAAATGGAAAACAAAGTCTTGTTATTTAAGGTATCCATAATATTTAACTGTTAACCGTTTGGCAACTTTTATCATAAAACAGTATGATCCTGTCTAGCACAATTTGTCTTTCGGAGGCCATTGTCGGAGATATCAAAACTCGACTTTATTTCTGGTTTAGATAACAATGCTTCCAAACTTGGACAGTAATTTATGAACGAAACATTTTTATGAACCAGGCAAACGAAGTATCTTAGTTTTGTCTCGACAATTTCGCTTTCATCTGTGAGGATGTTGATTCTCCTCTTAAGATCGTGTTTTTAAATTCGCATTTGGTACACAGGTTCTATATTTTTAATATCATTTTTTGTCTTCGGTGATTTTCGATTGGGAACCTGTGGGGGTACATTCCATCAAAAAGGGGAAAAATTTGCTATAGCGCTGTTTAATATTTGGCAATTTCGTTTAGTATCTAAATCCTAATAAGATGCGCGAGTATGAACGAAAGTCAAAATTGAGTAGAGATATAAGTAAGGCTTATGAAAATTCCGTTAAACAGATGCGAGGTATAGAGTTCTATTCCGAGAACTACTAGTTATTACTTACCCATAGCAAATGCCCCGACGATGCAGCCAATAATCGTGCCGATGGAGAGCGACTCGTGTCCCGACATGGTCACAAACGAGGCCATCTCCACGTTCTGACTGTACGCTGGCATCGCGTACAGTTCTGCAACAAAACAAGATGGTTTACGCGTGCTATATTTAAAATGGCTTCTACTTACAGTCAACATTGTAACAACAAAAAATTGTCATAAAACGAAAAGAAAATATTTTTCTGCCGTGAAGGTTCTCACTACCTATATTTGCATCGTAAGCACTGTTTGTGTGATTCTGGCTGAAGCCCGAAGTCAGAGCTAACTGTTTACAGAGTTAGCTCTGACTGATATCAATGAGCTGGTCAAATATTACGGCTCATATTTTGAAAATTTGAACGCTTAAACGCTTGAAGGCCGTAAGCTAAGATCGCCTTTGTGCCTTTTTAACTGACTTCCAAAAAGGAAGAGGTTCTATGTTCGTCTGTATGTAAGTATTTTTTTGTGTATGTTCATCAATCATTTCGATTCCAATAGTAAACCGAATCGTAAACGATTTTTTTAGTTCGAAAAGTATACTCCCGAGGTGGTCACATTTAAATTTTACAGAAATCGCCTGAGCCGTTTTTGAAAAATCAACAATAATGTATTAAAATAAATTAGAGCACTTTTTCGTGCGTGCAACCAGCGTTCATCGATTTGTAAGAGTTGTCACTGTAATAAATATAAAAGAAAACGTGCCGTTGTCAATATCTTTATTATCGGTGCGGCAGCGCGCACCTTGCAGTTGGGCAAAGATATTATTCAGGACGGCGCTCACTCGTTTGTCCTTGTTACGCGGACCCCTCAAATATTCCTATATCCATCCAGTTTCGTATAAAAATTTGTGATTTTTATAAATTAGACTTGCAAAAAGCAGGCTTACCATTGTCAATATCTTCGTTATCGGTGCGGCAGCGCGCGGCCTGCAGTTGGGCTCCGAGACAGGCTCCGGACTGGCAGCTGCGCTGTCTCACTCGCTCGCCGTTCTCGCACGGACCCCACGCGCCCCACTCTCCCCAACCAGCTTCGGAATCTGTAATAATAAAGCGAAAATAAAACTTAGCACATAAAAATACAGACACAGATTAGATGAACTTATGGCGGTGGACTCCGGATACCATTAGATTTTTAACTAGATGGTCAAAGTTTCGAAGCAGTCCTTTTTTGACGTGATAACGTATTATAAATCGATGAACGCCGGCTGCACGCGCGAAGAAGTGTCACGTTCCTCTTGAGTCGAGCGTGCAAGCGAGGGCGCAGAACAAGCCTAACAGATATGCTACCTGCGCAGTTAGCGACGCAAGCTCGCCTCTCCAACGCGGCGGCGGCGTCAGTGCAGCCTTCAGGAGAGAGGCACTTCCTCGTCCGCGAGCGGTGGCCTGGGGAGCTTATAGAGTTGCTGCTCGAACAACTGCCGCTGCACTCGCTCCATTCGGTCCAACATGACCATTCTCCTGAGGAAAAAACATCATTTTGACAAAATCTAGGATCGTCGATTGATAGCAGTAGCGGGACTTTGTTTCAAATTGAAATAGTATACTATGTATCTCAAAAAGACTTATTTCACACTTGCTGACCGTTGCTACAGGCCGTGGAGCAACCACGTGCCCCACTCTTCAAATTTGGCTCCATGCGATTTCTTTTTGTTTCCAAACTTAAAAAATGGCTTAAACGAAGAAATCACCGCCGAAACAGAGTCCTATTTTGCGGAGTTCCAGATATCTTATTTTTTGGATGACTTGAAGAAGTTAGAATATCGCTGAACCAAGTGCATTCAGCTGAAAGGAGGCCATATTGAAAAATTATAATAATACATTTTCTTGGCTAACACGGGTATTTATCATACAGCCACGTATAACTAGGAGCAGAAACATTACATTGTTTATAGAACTCACCATCACAAGTATGAGTGTTACAGGCCCGCAACATCTCCGCCGTGCCGGCGCAAGGAGTCCGCCTACACTTCCTAGTCCGGGCTTGCTGTCCCCCACCACACGCTGCCGAACAAGCTCCCCACGGCCCCCACTCTTCCCACCCGGTCTCTTCTTCAAGGGGAGTGTTGCTGCAGGTGCCTCGGGAGTTGCAGAAACGCTCTTCTTCGCGTGCGATGGAGAGCTATGTAAACAAAAGTATATTTCAAAATGTTGATATCCCAAATTCACAAATACTAATGAAATATATTTGAATAATCTGCCAAGTACGAGTCGGACTCGCGCGTGAAGGGCTCCGTACTGCCTCCCCGTGAAGCCCCCATTAAATATTTATTTTATTTAATTATTTATTATTAAAGTAAGCATGCAGCTAAATACTCTGTGAATATTTCAAGCATCTACCTGTTACCATTATTGATATCGAGCTTAAAATTTAGATTTGGTGTATGGGAGCCCCCCCAAATATTAAAATATTAAATATTATTTTTATTCTATTTTTTAGTATTTGTTGTTATAGCAGCAACAGAAATACGTCATCTTTTAAAAATTTCAGCTTTCTAGCTATAGCGGTTCATGAGATACAGACGGACAGACGGATAGCGGAGTCTTAGTAATAGGGTCCCATTTTTACCCTTTGGATACGGAACCCTAAAAATGTTTATATCCCATTTTCACAAATATTAATGAAATATATTTGAAAAAGTATGTCGATTACCTACCTATGCTACCAAAATCAGGCCATACAATTGAGAACTATAATGTAGATCGACACAAACACAGACAGATTCATGCGTCTTTTTTTTTCGGTGGGGTTTACAAAGAAACATCTCAAAACAAAATTGAGAAGAAAAACTAATTGCTGATGAAATCTGAATACTAACCTTTATTTGTTCTGGCGATGGAGCTTTGCATAAGAATTTAAATCTCTTTTCTGTGTAGCTACCATCAGAAGAGTTACCTGAAAGAAAAAATATTGTTAGACCGCTAATCATATTTTGAAACAATTGAGATGAATAGAAGAAGAGAAAATAATGGTTGAATATATTCTAAAATAAATTACTCCCGAGCTAAGGTGCAGTCTTCTCTTCTAGCAAAAGCTTTTATGAAAAACAGTTCTGATTACATTACTGATCGCTACAATATTAACACCCCATTAAGTGCGGTCTGGAGATCAGTATGCAAAACTTTTCAGCGAATTTGACCGGGAAGCGATTTTGACCGGGACTAAATACTTACCAGGTATATGCACCCAGGGTGTCTAAGCCGTAGCCTGCCTCAGCTCACAAGGCCTCATATCGCAGACTTGCTTCTCAGTCTTGGAACCCTCACATTCTAGCTCACCATGTGCTGCTATAGGGTTCGTTCAAGTTAATCCCGGCAGCCGGCCACGCTCATAGCTAGAATGGTTTCCGTGGATTTAAAAAGTCGATTAAATAGTACATACCAGGTATCTGTACCCAGGGTGTCCACGCCGTAGCTTTCCTCAGCTCGCAAGGTCGCATATCGCAGACTTGTTTCTCAGTCTTGGATCCCTCGCAGTCCAGCCCACCATGTGCTGGCACAGGGTTGGTGCAAGTCCGCCGTCGTTCGCGCCAGCCAGCCGCGGCACCGCAGCCTGCGCCGCCCGCACTCGTGCACTGACTCCAAGGGCCCCAGGCTGACCAGCCACCGTCTACTGGAGCTAGTGCAGGGTCTGCGAAGAAGGAGTAGAAATATAAGTACTGTACCAGCCTTTTTAATAGTCCACTGCAGGACGTAGGCCTACCAACGAAAGGTGATTGGGCCTTATCCACCACGCTGGCCCAGTGCCGGTTGGTGGATTCACACATGCCATCGAATTTCTTCTACGGACGTAAGCAGGTTGCCTCACGATATTTTTCTTCACCTAAAAGCCAGTGGTGTGAAATTCCGTACATAAGTTCCAAAGAAACTCATTGGTACGGGGGACCGGGATTGAACCCACGGCCTCAGGAATGACAGGCCAGCGTTACAACCACTAGACCACCACGGCTCTATGATGGCTCTAGAAAGATGAGTGTAGATTTTATATTCGCACATCAGGGTGAGTCCTATATATATTTCTGCTTCAAATATTATAACTTAAACTCGGTTTTGATTTAACTATTGTCGATGATAGGTAATGATGGCCCTGAGCAACTTTAATCAGCTGATAGTGTTACTTTGAACTTCACTTATTTATTTCGTCTATTTTACATATTACTATCTATTATAAACCATCTATATACCATGTCAATATAAATCCAGCAATAAAATAAAAAAACTTGGAACATGCCGACTAACCAAACTTCAGCTAAGTACCACCAATCTCCGTGAACGGTATGTGAACATGCTATTAGACAATCTCATGAAAAAATACTGCAATTTACCTGGGCAAGGCGGCAAGTTCGCGCAGAAAACATCATCGACATCCAGTCCCACACAGACTCGTCCGCCAAACCGAGGTTCGGGCGAGGTACAGCTCCGTCTTCTCGATTTGACCGCGATACCACAAGACGCGGAGCATTCTGACCAGCCCGACCAGCTGGACCAGCTGCCGTGGACGGTGCAGTTTGCCACTGATATGCTCACTCCTGGAAAACATTATACATCGATATACTAAGCGCCACACAAGTCGGCGGATGAGAAGTTAGCCGCAGATGACACTTCGCCGTGATTCGCTTATTATTGCGCATGTGTGCACAATGCCTACACAAGTGGAGTGGTGTTGAGCACGGGCGTAGTGAGCGCGCGGGAGGCATGAGGTTGGCGGGCGGGTGTGCCCCGGTGTCTCGTCTCTCTGGCTCCCGCGCATACCTATATTTTGGCTTTTCGCCGCGTTCTGCGCATAACTTCCCATCTGCCAATTTGTGTGGCGCTTAGTATAAAGAAGGTTATGAAATAGGTAACGAGCGCTCAGTAATTTTGGAACCTCGTTCCTATCTCTGAAAACCACTGTTCGAAGATGTAAAATGTTCTGCTAAGAAGCTTAACATCCATAACAGTACTAGGTAATTTATTAGTATACGCGGAGGCATAGTTAATTATCAATATCCTGTAATCGTTCATGAACTGCCACTCGGCCCGAGTGCGAGTTTTTACCTATGTTCGAAACCTGCTCGATCGCGATCGCGACAAGGTTTAATGTGATTTCTATGGAAATGGCACAGCGCCATCTTGTATCACGTACAGAAAACTGAACAGCTAAGTGTGATTTTTTTTTTACGGTAATGTAACGAGCGCCAAATCGATCGAACACAAGCGCAGCAACGTCTGTGATTGGCTAATTAAAGCGTATGTTTTTTTTTATTTTTTTTATTCAGAATAGGTTTGCGTTTGACCACATACTGCCTGTTGTTAAGCAGATATGCGGTCTAGGTTGTATGTAGCACGCTTACCTAGAAGATACCTGTTTACTCGGGATTTGATGACGCCCACATTGTACTTTAGCGGGAAGACAGACCCAGGCAAAGCGTTCCACATTCTGGCTGTTCGTATGAGGAATGAGGATTCGAAATGCTTGGTTCTAATGCGCGGAATGTCCACCATAAAAGGGTGGCGCTTTGGTCGCGTCTGTCTAGCCTTACGATAGAAGAAAGGGGCAGGTGGGACCAGATTGTGCAACTCCTGGGCGCACTCTCCGAAGTGGATCCGGTAAAAGGCCGATAAACACGCTACTTTACGTCGATGCTCGAGACTTTGCAGCTGCGACATAGTCAGAGTGTCGTTGTCGATCAGCCTCTTGGCTCGCCTCTCAATCGACTCCAGAGCCTCCAGTTGATATTTGGCGGAGCCATCCCAAAGGTGAGAGCAGTATTCCATGCACGACCTGACTTGAGCTTTATACAGACTAAGCAGTTGCTCAGGTGTGAAATACCGTCTCACCTTAGAGAGAACACCAAGTTTTTTGGAAGCTAATTGGGCCTTTGACTCTATGTAAGAGCCAAAGTTAAGAGTCGATGAGAGTGAAATGCCTAATAGTTCCAAGCTGTCAGTTACCGGAACGGAGACACCACGGAAAGCGGGAGACAATTGGAAGGGTCTCTTTTTGGCCGAAAACAGACAGGCTTGAGTCTTCGTGGCATTAAACTTGACCAGGTTAGCATCACCCCAGTCAGAAACCGCCTCCAGACTCAAGTTGAGCCGCTCGACCATAGCCTCTCTGTGAGACTCGATCTGTGGCCCGCTGGTTCTTGCATCGGATGTGTAGCTCTCCACGACTGTACTGTCATCTGCGTACCCAAAGATTCCGGGCTTTAGCAGATCGTTGATATGCAGTGGGAAGAGGGTCGCAGAGAGCACTGACCCCTGAGGAACCCCGGCATTGATAGCCATATGATCTGACGAGCAGCCATCTACGACCACTCGTATCGACCGATTCCTCAAGAAATCTGATATCCATGCGCAGAAATCAGCAGGCAGGCCGTAAGATGGAAGCTTGCCAATTAGGCTCTCATGCCAGACCCTGTCAAAAGCTTTGGAGATGTCCAAGGAGACAGCCAGCGCCTCCCCGTGCTTTTCGATGACCTCACTCCAGATGTGTGTGGCGTACGCCAGAAGGTCCCCAGTAGACCGTTTTCGGCGAAAGCCGTACTGATAGTCACTGAGTAGGTCATTCGCTTCCAGGTACGCCAGGAGCCTGTTGTTAAGGACACGTTCCATACTCTTGCAAAGTATGGACGTGATCGAAATCGGTCTGTAATTGGCAGGGTCGGCACGGCTACCTTTTTTGGGTACAGGCTGCACGTTAGCAAGCTTTCAAGATTTGGGCACTTGACCTGTCTTCAGAGATAGGCGAAAGAGGCGAGTCAGCACAGGCGACAACTCAGGCGCACAAGTCCTCAATACAATGGCCGGAATACCATCAGGGCCACTGGCCTTGTTCACATCAAGACTGCGGAGAACCTTGAGAACCTCGTGTTAATGTGCTCGTGTGTGTGCTCGACACGTTCGGTCAACGCAACATCAAAATAATTCGATTTGATTTGCAAAACTCCCACTCGGCACTCTGTATTGCGTGAGCGCAATTATTCGATGCGTTTTCCACAATACGCAGAATTAAACGAAAGAAAACGCCAGCTTAACTCGGAGCGAACACAGCGAGACGTTTAACAATCTGAGGTAGATTTCACAAAGAGCGGATATTTTTCGACATTTCAGGAGTTAAGCCCGTAATTCTTTACTAGGCGAAAGTACAATCATAAATATCGTACCTTGACAAGTCTGTCCGCCATTAGCCGGTTTGGGGTTATTGCAGCTTCGTTTCCTGCACATACACATATCGGGCTTGTCTCCGTACTCCGAGTGGGACGTGCCATCCTGCATGCAGGGCTCCCAGTCCGACCACGACGACCAGCCTCCGTCCACTAAAAATAAAGAAATATAATCTTTAGATTTTGTTACACTAGTAGTTCTCCGAACTGTAGACCTCACAATACATCTTTTTAACTGAACATTCATAAGCTATATCTAGACACGCTTTTGACCATTTTGTTTCATACTCTGTAGAGACATTCTTTAGTTTTTTGTTAAGATTTAAATACTAATCAATCTTGCCAAATATTATCGAAATCGGATGATTAATAACGCGACAGCCAATTTCCCTCCTTTTTTGAGGGAATTTTTGTTTGTTGAATTTTTATGAATTTTTTTGCTGTTTTTTTCTCCTATTAATAACGGCAACAGGTAGACAAAATGGGGCTAAGGGGGTTCCCATAGGGCACGGAACCCTTCGTGCGCGAGTCCAACTCGCACTTGGCCAATTATTATTTAATTTTATACTTTAAGATAGGTATGGGCAACGCATCGGCATGGACATTAGCCATGCCGAAATATTTGAGGAATAATGCAGCTTTAATGAGTCGCTGTACGAATTTACAGGTACACAAGTTGTTCTATCGCAATTTACCCTGAGTATCTTGAGGTGGACAGACGTGAGTGGATTGCACGAAGTTCGGATCCCGCACTTTGTTCCCAGCGCGCGTGCATATTTCCCGGGCGTCGTCCCATCCACAGTGCGGGTCGCCGGCAGCCACGCATCCCGCGCGGGATTTGTAGCGGGAACAACGCTCGGCGCCGATACGGAGCACACCGCCTGTGCTGCCGATGTAAACAGACATCTGGAAAAAGAAACATATTTTTTTTTATTTTTAAGACTTTGAGACTTACAGTCCCAATCACCGCATATTGATCCCGATAGTTAAACAGCACCAGATTGGATAATGCATATACTTCACACATTTAGTGGTTGAAAAATAGACAATTAAAGACAATAAGAGGAAAAGTATGGGGGAACTAAATAAGCTAGTGTAGGCCATGTGGCTAGCCCTAAACAGTTTAAACAACCGGGACCTACAATTTAACGGGGAATCGAATAAAACGATTCTTCTAGGATTTTCTTTTTTTGCTTTTGTGGGGTTTACACAGCCAAAATGTCAATATTGGATCAATTCAAAAGATTTTATAGCCTACCTAACTAGCGATAGCGACCCGCCCCGGCTTCGCACAGGTGTATTAAACAAATAAACCTTCCTCTTGAATCACTCTATCTATTACAATAAACCACATCAAAATCCGTTGCATAGTTTTAAAGATATAAGCTTACATGAGGACAGACAGCGGGAAGCGACTTTGTTTTATACTATGTAGTGATAGTAAAGTTCTTTACACATAATCACATACACACAGCGCAGCGTAAGACGTCAAAGGTCAACACGTATGATATAATGTGTAAATACTGGGCACTTGGGGGGTCGACTAAAAAACATTAACAGCACTCACCGTTTCCTTCACAAACCGCATGTTCAGCACATCATAGCCATCCTTTTCATCCCACAACCTCCACTTCTCCACCAAACACGCCCCATCAAGCTTCGGCAGCACCGATATCTTCATCACATTCCCAGCGGTGGTCGACACGTACAGCACATATTGCTTGTCGACGTTCTTGGCACTTGTGACGTCGACAGTGACGTGGGTGAAGCGCTCTGACGTCACGCGGTAGCTCGGCCCGCCTGATATGGGTTTGATTGGCTCGTTCATTAAGTGGTAGCGGTTGTATTCTATGGGTTCTTGAAGTCTGGAATGGAGAATAGGAAGCTTTTTGTTATATTGGAGAGTACATGTTGAAATAACAATCACGCAGCGCACTTTCTTAGCTGAATTTAGGTACTCAGAATTAAAAGCAAAGTTTACGTTAAACTCTTGAATAAAGGATAAATAATCGGCCAATTGCGAGTCGGACTCGCGCACGATAGGTTCCGTACCCCCATATATTTTATAGGTAACCCTCCTACTAAAATCTTTTTTTTTTTTTTGAAGAGAATAATATAAAACTTAATATTTTGTAAATATTTCAAGCATCTTCCTGTTGCCGTCATTAATATCGAGCAAAAATCATGTTTCTTGTATGGAAGCCCTCCTTAAATATTTTTTTTTCTGTTTTTAGTATTTGTTGTTATAGCGGCAACAGAAATACATCATCTGTGAAAATTCAACGTTCTAGCTATCACCGTTCCTGAGATACAGCCTGGTGACTAACAGACAGACGGACAGCGGAGTCTTAGCAATAGGGTCCCACCCTTTGGGTACGGAACCCTAAAAACGGGCAAGTCCATAATGTAGAATTGTAGAACGACCACTTACAAGATAACGGTGACTAAATGACCGAACTACCTAAATAACTTTCAATGATTGTTACCTGGATTCCAACTGGCCGCAACGGAACCGGTTCCTTGCTTGTCTGCTCGGGTTCCTGGGTTCCCAGGTCGAAGTAGGGGAGTCCTGGACCTTGAACTGGCCTTCGAACGCCGCATGGATGTCAGACATGTTGTAGATACACACTGCACTGCCGGGGATGCTGTTTCTGTTGACAAAAACAAAACAGTGTTAAGGTATCAATTTTGTGTTAAAGTCTTTATGCATACAGGGCTTAGACACATTGTCACTTAAGAACTAAATGTAGTTATAGACCGAATCAAACAACTTGACGAGTGTGATGTTAGCTACAAGCTGCAGATACCCCAATCTTGACTGAAGCTCACTTAACAGCTGAGCGAGGATTGGGTTATTCGCATCCTGTAGCTAACATCACAGTCATCTAGTTGTTTGATTTAAAGCAATGTAACAAACGAATTGAATGAAAGTAATTAATTCCAAAATTGTTATTCTTCTTCTGCCCATTTGATCGTCCACCATCGGTTATTGACATTTTAGGTTTATTTATTTTTAGTCAAATTCACATAAACACATAACCAGGTGTAGTGAAAGTAGCCACCAGAATCTTCTCCTGTTGTAGACACTCTGCACCTTATCGTAGTAGAAAGGTGCCTACCACTCCTGTCCCAGTTGTCGTTTATCATCAAGTCCATCTTCTACTTACCCAGGCGTAGTGAAAGTGGCCACCAGTATCTTTTCCTGCGGTAGGTACTCGACGCTCTGCACCTCGTCGTAGTAGAAAGGAACCACTCCTGGCACAGAGCAGGTGAGACGTGCGGTGAGAAAGGTGCTCCAGTTGTCGTTCATCATCAGAAGACGACCGGAGTCGTTCTTGCAGACGCGAGACACGCGGGAGTACACCATCTGAAGGAAATGTTATTTTTTGATTGCGATTATAAGTAGAATGACGTTACCTATGTGATCAACCTTAGTTTTGGAAATGAATCAATCTCATGTATAATATCAAATTTTGACTGCCTCATAGTATTATTTCTTATTTTTACAAGCGTAACTCTAAATTAAAATTGTCAAATCGAGACATGCTCTTAGCAAACCATTTATTGTTAATACAGGGTTAGCTTGATTGTCATACTTCATCATCATCATCAGCCTGTATCGATCGACCCACTGCTGGGTATAGGCCTCCTCTCCCTTGTGCCAGTTTTCCCTGTCAGTTTCCCTTTCCAGTTCCGTAGACAGACCACCAGCCCGATGGGTCGACGACATCAGATCCATCGCGGGACACGCGTGGATAAGATTGTCATACTTACGTTCCCACAATTCATATGCTCCACAGCAATCTCCCTGTACACGAAGTAGACAAAGTTGTCGTCCTCGAAGCTCCCCACAAACTGCGGTTCGTTCAGAAGTTTCAGGTCATATTGCGCAGTTCGGAGCGTTCCCATATCCCGAACTGAGGCACCACGGCTCCTGAAAAAGTAAGATAATTGAAAATTAAAAAAAAGAGATATACGCTGTTTTTCTTTATTTATTTATTTTTCTGTACGACTGAAAATACGAGTAGTAGACTATGCAGATTACAAAACAAAATTGATCATTCTTTATTTTCAATGTAGAACTGTGACCACAAAGTCCTCGAATAGCGACCACGTATCGATAAACACAGCGTAGGACGTCTATCCAAAAGGAGGACAAACGACCACATCAAGACAGCAGAATTAGTCGCTGAATGCAAGGCGTTCCTAGTAAGATCCTACTAAAAGGGGGCCTCTGGGCTCGCAGGTGGTTGGAAATGGAGCTCTAGCCATCCACTCAAACAGGGCCGGGGTGGACGACAATGGTGAGTGGCCACGTTGTTGTATATATTACTGTATGCCTCAATCAATTGCAGGACGTTAAGAGAAAACTGTAAACTGAGAAAACCCTAGTGCTTTCCCCTGGAGATACCAGAGCTTCTAAGACAGCACAGAGGCAGGTCACCGAAGGAATTTTATTAGGTGCAATCACACATAGCCCGACAGTACCAGCAACAGGGTATCTTACGAAAATATCCCCCTCGTAAAAAAAGGTCGTACAAAGCAAAAGGTAATCAAGCCATAGGATGTCCAGCAATGGACATCCTATGTAAGGCATCAATGAAGTCATGGGATGATTGGTTATGACGATGACGGAATGAGTACCTAGCTGTGTAAAAAAATCAGAGTTCTTGCAAACATACCTGGCTATAGCAAAGTCAGAGCTGCTGAAGTCAGTGGGTGTGCCGACGTAGTACTCCCCGCTGTCAGCTATGACAGCAGTCACGTTGGAGTATGGATTATAAGGGCATTGAGCCACCCCGCTGAGGAATTCCGATACAGTGTTTAAGGACTCGATCTGGAAAAAAGACACATCGCATGTTATAATTTTTATGCTAAGTTTTTTTACATGCGTTATTTGTGTTAGTAAGCGACTTATTTGACCCCACTTTAAACGGTATTTTATTAAAACTTTGTAGACTTATCAAGGACCAATGGCAATCATCGACTTGGCATTTTTTTCTGATATGGCAATGCATGATTATGACGTCATTCTAAATTCAATGTGGAGGACGACCCAAGATTAAGGTCCATTAAATTATTTGTGTGCACAATCTGGGGATTAAACAAAAGGATTTGTTGGGAAGAACAGGAAAAATAAAATAACTTTACTCTAAATCCCATATAACAACATCTTATGTTGTTGATGTCATGGCAATCTTCTTACGTCTGGTCCTTGTTCTGGCATAGCTTGGCTTTAAGCTAAGAGTATTTTTTAAACATAATTTCTAGTTAAAATCTTTTATCATTACAAACCTCTCTCCAGCGCAAGCTGGACTGAACGCATGTGTCCCACACGCGAACAGCTTGTGCCCATGCGACAGCAGCACTTTGATATTAGATATTTATTTATTTGCAAGATCATAATATACATCAAGTTAACATAAGACTAACTAACTTACAGGTACATGTCACCCTGTTTCATAGGGTATAGCAAAGTTCTAGCTAAACATTTATGCTAAACAGTGTAATGGAAAAATGACACTAATGGTAACAGTTTTAGTTCACAATTTCTGATAACACAATTATGTTACTTACATCTGTTTAGTATTAGTGACACACCTAGCTAGAGTTAGCTATAGATAGGTATCTAATCCTATAAATACTATAGAACTAGCTTAACAATTATAATTTCCTTTTAGTTTTACAATTTATCATCAAAAAAGTCATCTAACGTATAGTAGCATAACGTAAGATATAGTTGTGGCAGTCTTCCTCCGTCTGGCCCTTGTCTTGGCATAACTTAGCCTTAAACTAAATGTCTTTTCATCTCATCCTACTACACTATTTCCAACTAATATTATAAACGCGAAAGTTTGTGAGTATGTGTGGATGTTTGTTACTCTTTCACGCAAAAACTACTGAACTGATTGAGATGAAATTTGCAATAAGTCAGCTAGTTATCTATAAATATGATATCAATAATTGCATACCTCTCTCCAGCTGCAAGCCGGGCTAAAGGCATGTGTCCCACATGCAAACAGCTTGTGCCCATGCGACAGCAGCACTTTGATAAAGTTATGGCAGTCTTCCTCCGTCTGGCCCTTGTCTTGGCATAGCTTAGCCTTGTCGGGCGAGGCGGGCCAGTCCGCTCGCTCCAAGCGGTGCAGGTCTCGGAGCGAAAGTCGGTACAGCGCGTCTCTGTAAAGACAGATAATATGTGTAAGTCAATACCGGTTTAAAAGTAGGCAATAAATGAAAAATGTTATTTAAATTAAAGTTAAAGTTGTAAAATAATCAGCCAAGAGCGAGTCGGACTCGCACACGAAAGGTTCCGTGTTGTATGAGAGCCCCCCGTAAATATTTATTTTATTTTAATTATTTGTTATTGTGAATACACAACTAAATTTGTGAATACTATGAACATTTGAAACATCTACTTTTTACTATTATTTTTCAAATCGGTTCAGTAGTTTCGGAGCCTATTCGATGCAAACAAACAATCAAATCTTTCCTCTTAATAATATTGGTATAGATAAATATCGAGCGAAAAACTGATAATAATGAGGTTTGTAATATGGGAGCTCCTCTTACATATTGATTTTATTCTGTTTTTAGTCTAGTGTTGTTATAGCGGCAACAGAAATACATCATCTGTGAAAATTTCAGCTGCTCAGCTATCACGGTTCATGAGATACAGCCTGGTGACAGACAGACAGACAAACGGACAGACGGACAGCGGAGTCTTAGTAATAGTCGTTTTACCCTTTGGGTACGGAACCCTAAAAATGAAAATGTCAGCAGATAGTGCTTCTAAATTAAGGCTGGATAAAAAAGTTACAGGTAATGGTATAATTATAAAATGCGGTACGCGCGAATCTTTTTGAGGTCTCGGAAGTTAGGCGAGCGGGTGCGTAAAATGCGTATAGCAATTACAAATATCCTACTAATATTATAAACGTAAAAGTTTGTAAGGATGGATGGATGGATGTTTGTTACTCTTTCACGCAAAAACTACCGAACGGATTGAGATGAAACTTTGCAACAATATAGCTTATATATCAGAATAACACATAGGCTATAAATTGTAATGATATTGCGTAAATTTTCCATATTATAACAATAAGTGTTAAGTAGGAAAAATTCTGCCATCTGCGACCTATTCTAGCGTGCGCTCCAAGAAATGTCAAAAAAGAACTATCGAATCGAACAAAAGTCAAATCGAAGTTTTTTGTTTTTTTATTTTCCACCTCCTTTATTAAGGGTGGTTAGGTAGGGCCTCGAAATATCATGCGGGCGAAGCCGTTGGCAAAATCTAGTACCGAAATAAACGTTACCGGTCTAACCTTTGGTAAGTTTGTATGTATCTACTAACATAATCGCAAACAAAAATCTAGAAGTTGCTTCATTAGTAGAGCAATTACTCACTTTACAATTAACATTAAGCTTTTTTAAACCATACTTGAATAAAATCATAAATATTTGCTCTGTACCGAAGATGAAGTAGTCGATATTTTCTGTGTCAACCCATTCAATAATTCACAAAACTAGTGCATCATTATTTTATATGTGACGAAAATAAAATAAATTACCCACCCACCTGCTCCATTGCAACTATTTACAAGGACGGCCCCTTTCAAGCAGTAAATTCCTAGTATTTATGTAGTTTTGAAATCTCAAAAAGCATTATCAGTTTATCAAGCTTGAACACTAACCTTACCTCAATTTAGTAGCTTCTAAATTTGTCTAAAATACGATCAGTCGTTAAAAGCTGCCCACGATGTAGGCAAGTGAATTATATCAGACAAATGTTTTAAATCCGTAAATATAGAGGTTTAGTTTAAAATGTTGTAACGCCTGGGAATCAACGTATAAATCGATTACAAATAAACACCTTACCGTCTTACCACAACAGTTTTACGCACGCTTTAGACATTGTTTGATAGTACAAATTGTACGGTTAAACAGTGTTTAAAGCGTGTTGAAATCTTTTGTGGTCAAGCAGCTAAGCTTTAATACAATCGTGATTAGTTAACAAATTCAAATTAACGGATTGATCAAATAACTCACAGTCAGATTCAATAAATAAATGATATCAGAGACATTTTACACACAGTTTCTGACCCCAAATTAAGCACTTGTAATATGGTATCTATCCCTAATGAGTATGATTTATCCTTATCCTTACTTATTTTAATATTATAAATGCGAAAGTAACTCTGTCTGTCTGTCTGTCTGTCGCGCTTTCACGCTAAAACTACTGAACCGATTTGAATGAAATTTGGTACACAGATAGTCTAGAGCCTGAGAAAGGACATAGGCTACTTTTTGATTCGAAAAAATAGTTTTAAAGGGTTGAAAAGGGGGGATGAAAACGCATTGGCTAGAATCTTAGAAGAAAAAACTTAAATTCTACCATGACAAATGGTAATTTGCATCTTGACTTTCCAAATTACATTCTCTATGCCCAATGCCCATTCAAGGCTGCTCAAGTTGCAAATGTCAAAGTCATTCAACCTTTTCCTGTAAACTTTAGAGAAGGTTACATGTATTTATTCAGTTTAATTACGTAGTTTTCATTCTAATCGGTATGCCTACAAAACGCAAATCGAATCTAGCGCGTAGTTCTAGCGGAGCTCGCGTAAAGAAAATTGCTAGAAGCCAAGAGTCTGAAGAGCACACTTCAACGCGTTTGACATTAGATGCCGAGCGCCACGCATCTTAAAGAGCTGCTGAGACTCAAGAGCAAAACCAAGCGCGTCGAATTTTAGATGCTGAGCGTCACGCAGCTCAGAGAGCTGCTGAGACTGAAGTTGAAAGTCAAGCGCGGCGACTTTTAGATGCTGAGCATCACGCAGCGCAAAGAACTGCTGAGACTCAAGAGCAAAAAACCAATCGCGTCGAATTTTAGATGCTGAGCGTCACGCAGCTCAGAGAGATGCTGAGACTTAAGGAGAAAGTCAAGCGCGGCGACTTTTAGATGCCGAGCATCACGCAGCGCAAAGAACTGCTGAGACTCAAGAGCAAAACCTAGCGCGTCGAATTTTAGATACTAAGCGTTAGACGTTAAGCAAAAAATTGCATGGTTCCTGTAGGACAGGACAAAAACTCTCGAAAGCATAACTGTCGCCACTATCACAAAGACGCTACGTGATTAATTCCTCTATGACGCTAATATGGATTAATGAAACGTCACAGCGAAACGTAATTAGATGACAGGTGACATTGTCTGCAGACTTTTATAAATCACAGGTAGCATGGCAAGCGGACAAATTGTTTTTCCACCATTATATCCCCTTGAAGAGGAAATAAAGTATGGATTGAAAATGACAACTGACATTAAAATTAGATAAAATGTTTTTTCCCTCTGCATGCCACATGTTACAGGCCGTCATTTTGTCTGACATTAAAAATATTTTTAAATTTTTAAATCTACTATCATTAGAGGTTTAACATGTTTCTTTATTCTACCTTTATGGTACAGAATCATCATACCTACTTTAATATTATCAATCCGAAAAGTTTTTGGTTTGTTCCTCTTTGACGCGGCAACGGAGCAAAAGATTGACTTGATTTTTGGTATGGATACCTATGGTTTAAAAGACAGAAAGTGATAATAGGATACTTTTTTATCCCGAGAAAATTCGTGATTCCCATGGGATAGGACAATAACTGTTTCTCAGCAATGGAGCGACGAATTGACTTGATTTTTGGGGTGGGCATAGTTTGGAAGACGGAAAGTGACATAGGATACTTTTCATTCCGAAAAAATTGCGGTTCCCGTAGGATAAGACAATAACTTTTTCTCAGCAACGGATTGCCTTGGCTTATTGCATGAATATAGTTTGAAAGAAGAAAAGTGACATAGGCCACTTTTTATCCCAAAAACTTTATGAGTCCCCGTAGGATAGGATAAAAACTAAGCGAGCGGGCCGCGGTAGCAGCCGTCTAAGCGCCAGAAATAACCTGTCATTTCAAGTTTAGGACGTTCCTACATTTTTCGCACTCCTTCGCGGCACTCAACAGCGCTAGCCCAGACTCGGGCTCCATAACGGAGCTTGCGCTCCCGCAATAATGACGGAGTGTTTCGGAGCACAAAACACATCGTCATCCACCACTCGGGACTAACCAGCACTGAGCGTCGGACAGCATTCCAACGCCCTGGTCCCAGTGCAACGAGTCAGTCATAGTAACCCAGCGCCTGCCTTTTCAACTGCAGAGGGCAGTGAGAACGGCCATCGCGATACCGACACTTCTCTTCCCCTGCAGCCCCACTGCGTCTGCCAACAGGTTGACGGCCTAGCGGAAGGTAGGGTAGGTGGCGGCACCCACACAACCAGTTCCATCCCACCGCAGCCCCTAATCCTCGGCTGCAGCGTCGCAAGAGCGGCACTGCAGCCCGCCTCAGAAGCAACACTCTTCATAAGGCAGGCAACCTACCGGCCATCCTCTCAGCTGCTTTAGTTAAAAGCGGCTGAACAACGAGTGCCGGCCTCTAAGCTGCCTTGGGGGAAAGACCCAAAGAAGAGGGAGACTTCGAGCGACGCCTTTTCAGCTGCCTTAGACCTCCCCCGCCACGACAAGGCGGCAATACACAGGGGGGTTGTATATACTCGTACACTCCAACCGTAACTTAACCAACAAAAGCATACTTCTAAGGTATTCTGATGTTTGTCGCTTAGGTTAGGTTTCGCAGCCGACATAAACATTAGCCAAAATCAAAATATAACGCGGGCGAAGCCGCGGGTAAAAGCTAGTAGGTAATACGTCTGAAAATCCCTTCATTTTGTAAAAGAAACAGCTGGAATGCTAAAAATAATAATTGACAGAACATGGGAATAATTTTACCAAATAACTTAGGTAACTACAAATTTCAACAAACAAATATGTATTGTACAATAAATTACTCAAACCATGCCTACTACATACTACATAGGTACCGACTTATTGTTGAATGTACTTCGCAGAAATTGAAATTATAATTACAGTACAATTTTATTTAAGCTTATTATTTCCTTTCAACACAGCAACATGTGAATATTATCAGTACATTTAGGTACCTATGAATTCCAATAAACATTTTATCTGAAACATGCCTAAATTACAACAATGCTATTGTGGCATTTGTGGCGCATCGAGGAAATGAGTATACAGGGTTAATTCTAATCAATTAGCATCATTTTAGGGGCCTATTCTGTACCTCAAAACTAACAACTTTAGCTCTACGACTTTTGTCAAAATTTAAAAAAAAACAGCTGTTCCATACATTTTGTCGAGGGTGAACGATATTTTTAGGGTTTCGTACCCAAAGGGTAAAAACAGGACCCTATTACTAAGACTCCGCTGTCGGTCTGTCTGTCACCAGGCTGTATCTCATGAACTGTGATAGCTAGAACGTTGTAATTTTCAAATGATGTATTTCTATTGCCGCTATAACAACAAATATTAAAAACAGAAAAAAAATATTTAAGGGAACAGTACAGTACGGAACGATTCGTGCGCGAGTTCGACTCGCACTTGGCCGATTATTTTTAATCATTTATTCAGCATTTTTTTGTTTTTGGGAATTCATAAAAGTCGTAGAACAAAAGGGTGCTAATTAATTAGAAATAATCCTGTATAAGACTAGTTTTTGCCCGCGGCTTCGTAGTTTTTTTAATTTTTGTGCTTAATTTTTCTGGGATAAAAAGTAGCCTATGTCACTTTCCGTCTTTCAAACTATTCATGCCAAAAATGAAGTCAATCCGTTGCTCCGTTACTGCGTGAAAGAGCACCAAACCAATAAACCAACATATACACTTTCAGATTTATAATATTAGTAAGGATGTCATCATTGAATACCTCAACAATACTTCTGTAGGTATTTCTAAATTCCAATAACTTATCAATATACAAACATATTTTAGGTAAGTATATTTTAGATCTCAAAAACAGCTGCAATGTTTTTTTTTAAGTTCATCAATATTCCTAGATGTAATTTCCGAATAGTACTACATATATCGATACCTATTTTAGTGAAAGCCGTGGTGGTCTAGTGGTAATGACAATTGCCTAACAATCGTGAGGTCGTGGGTTCAAATCCCGGTCCCGTACCAATGAATTCCTTGGAATTATATGTACGGAATTACACACCAATGGCTTTTCGGTGCAGGAAAACATCGTGAGGCAAACTGCATACGTCCGTAGAAGAAATTCGATGGCGTATGTGAATCTACCAACCCGCACTGGGCCAGCGTGGTGGCCCAATCACCCTTCGTGGGTAGGCTTACGTCCTGCAGTGGACTATTAAAAAGGCTGGTACAGATACAGTATACCTATTTTAGTAGGTACGCCGAGTGCAGTTACTTCACTACAGTGTTGTATATACAAAGGTTGCTTTGTCAAGTAGTAAGTTCAATTGTAAATACATCTAAAGAAAATCTTTTCATGTAAATAGATACTATTATTATTAAATATAAGTAATGCTCTTCGTCTATGTTAATGCTTATGGTACCCATCTACGTCTTAGGATGGCTACCATATTGCATACTATTGCATGTCCGCTAGGACAAACTGTTGATACCAATAATCTACTTATAACATATTTATACTGACACAGTTTAAAGCAATAAAAATTTACTTTACTGTACTTTATTGATGCAATTTCAAGGCTACTTGCATAGTGAAAATTGTACTTAGCCGTAAGTAGAGGGTTAATTCATACCCGCCATTCTGTACAACTTTTACTATGGGACCAATAAAACAAAGTAAATAAAAAACAATAGTTAAATTTGCTCTTTTAAACCTACTCTTTGCAAAACGTCTATGCAATATTATTGATCGGTACTATTTGGTACAGCATTATTATTAGGGAAGGTTATTTATGATAGCCTTGCATTTCTCATAAGGTGCCTACTTGCAAAATATGACTGGT
The DNA here is from genome assembly GCA_964007245.1 of Hypomecis atomaria. Classification (NCBI taxonomy): domain Eukaryota; kingdom Metazoa; phylum Arthropoda; class Insecta; order Lepidoptera; family Geometridae; genus Hypomecis; species Hypomecis atomaria. Next base: position 9,872,968 of record OZ023294.1, on the reverse strand, counting down.
GCAGCAATTGTACCATGCCAAAAGAGCGTGATTTGCAATACCTGCAATAGATAATAACTGTCCTCGAATAAGTCTTACTCGGCATGCCAGAATGAAATTCTACACTTGCAATCTGAGCCCTAATTCAGCTACCAGAGACGAAACTCAATAATTTTAATTGAATACAAAACAATTACTTTATTAATAACAGCAGTTGCATTTCAGATTAACTGAACTGGAACATTTATGAACTATAAAATACTTATGTACGTATCTTGCGGAAGCTTGGAATTTAAAACTGAGCATTTCCGTGGCTCCGATGACACGTTATATTTTATTGTGAATCCCGGATGTTTTAACTGTTAGACATGTCAAAAGTCTTCAGACTAAAAAACTGTGATATCAAGGCTATAATCCAGTCTGTGCAAGCTAATAATAAACTTGCGTGAAAACAAGAACGCTGAAATTTTCACAGATGACGTATTTCTGCTGCCGCTAAAATAACAAATACTAAAAAAAGAAAAGAAAAGCTAATGGGAGCTTCCATACAACAAACCTGAATTTTTAGACATTTTTTGCTCGATATTAATAACGGTGACAGGTAGATGCATGAAATATTCACAGCATATTTAGTTAATAGTTAAATATGCACTTTAAAAATAAATTAAAATAAAATAAATATTCAAGGGGGCTCTCAACAGGAAGATATATTAAGTAGTATAATTCTTTCAAAAATAATTAATAAATTAAAATATAATATGGGCGGCTTCCATACGGTGCGTAACCCTTCGTGCACGAGTCCGAATTCCTACCTAGTCCGAGTCCGACGCACTTGGCCAATTATTTAATTTGGGAAAACGAATAAAGTTTAGTTTAGAGTCGTCCGATCTTAGTGGAATTGGCGCTCTGCCATCGTGCCCGTGCGTCGCCTATCGGTTTACAATGCAATACTCACTATTGATAGGCATTCCTACTGGTAATGACGCGGAAACAGGCTTATATTTATTGTTTTATATCAGATCTACAGATAATGTGAACTAGAGCTAGCTACGAGTAGTTAGCTAATTGCAAACGAAATGACCTTTAAAAGTGGTTAAAGTATGAAGCAAAAAATATACTCGAATACGTTTTTTAACAGACTTCCAAAAAGGAGGAGATTCTATGTTCGTCTGTATGTATTTTTTTTGTGTATGTTCATCGATAATTTCGCCAATTGTGAACCGAATCGTTTTTTTTTAATTGAAAGCATATAGGTACACCCGGGGTGATCCCATTAATTTTTACAGAAATCGGCTAAGCCGTTTTTGATAATCAAAATGAATACAATCCTAAGACTGACCGTGCTGAACGTTGCTTAACTTTGATGATCGCTAACGAACACCTAGTCAAACTAGGCAGTATTGTGTAGTCGAAATTATGCATTTTATAACGCAATGAAACACGAAACACTCAGAGTAGCTACAGCTTGTTTATTCAGGAACGGTTCGGGGACGAATAGGGCGCAAAAATAGCTGAACACGGCTTAAATAACTTTCCCCTCCTTTGTCTCTTGAGTTTCAACATGGCGGCTGGCAACAGCATGGCGCGAAGGGGCGTGGCGACTGCAGTTGACGTCAGTTCCGTTTCATCGGCCATCCTGGAAATTACCATTGCTCCCGCAATGAAAACAAACAACACGTCTAAGTTTTCTCATAAAACAACATTTGTAGGCTAAATACTGACATTTCAAAGCATTTAGAAAAGCTACTTGTTCCTAGTGCTGCAAATAATAGAAAAATCAGCGGTTACTAGGCACAGCCCTACATGGCCGCCGTGGATTACTCAATGAATAACCAGAACCAAGTATTTGGTCATACATGGCCTTCTATTAGGTATAATTATAGCAGTTTGCACTGGTATAGCGAGGCTTATGTCCGAACCTATTGTCTACTGTTATCAGTTACTGACACTGATAGCTGCTGATGCTATTAAAACTAAAGGCGTTATCGGTATTACTGGCACTATTCTGCGTTACTAGAGCTACTAACACTACTAGGATTACTGCTAAGCTTAGGGCAAATGGCACGATTTCAGCTACTAACATGATCACGGCTCATGAAAAATAGGGGTAATGTCATTATATCGGCATGGGCTAAAAACACATGAGCCTTATGACACTCGAGGTCAATATTACAAGAGGGCTAACAACATTATATAGGGACTAATCATACAATATGGGCTCACAACACTATCGGGCTATTGTCTGTCTTTTGGCTGGCATTATTAAGGTTGCTTGCTTTTATCAAGGCTACTTGCGTCGTCAAAGTTCCTTGTATCGTCAAGGCTCCTAGCGTCGTCAAGGTTCCTTGTGTGAACAAGGTTCCTTGCGTCGTCAAGGCTCCTTACATAATCAGGACATTTTGCACCGACAAGAGCACTCGCATTAACAAGCTATAATAATTATCGATAAAGGCTTTCCTGCAATGTTCGCAGCTTCAACACATCAATCTCAGCTTCGGCACAATTGTCATAACTTTGGCAGTCTTGGCTTTGGCATAAATTAGGCTAGATGGTTTGGCTGGCTGTATCAACCGGTTCCCGGTTGGTCGGTCATCACTAAAGAGTATTTGCACAAGATACGCTTGGTTTAGTTAAACGAGACTAAATGGCTAAAGGCTATCTGTACAACAATGGCAACACTGTCTAATCAGGGTTTTAAATATATCTAGGCTGATAGTCCCTTTGACATTAAGATTATGAATTAAGGCTTAGCACGGTCCACATCATTTGCCCTAAATATACTATTAATCATTTTCAAACGCATCTAATATATGCACTATATAGACTTGATACTAACATAGACAATGAACTATCAAGACTGCGCTTTCGTTAAACTACAAGCTCTAACATAAATGGGGCACTGGCGTTAAAATTATTTTACGTACCATCTTGTAAGCGTTTCCTCCCATTGCTGTAAAAATAAACGGCACCCTACAATACGTTTACTATTTAAGCTACCGCTGAAAGCAACTGGTTTATAACATTCAGTAACTTTGTTATTATAAGAGCCCCGAAATGTTGCATAAACATGAATTGTTAATAAAATACAAAAATAATGCTGCCATTTTGTCATACTGAAAGACTTGCTTACTGCCGTTTAAATACTAGATTATCTTACGGTCAAATGGGTCACAAATTTACTGCGAGTACGTAGGTAGTTGCTTACTTAAATATTTTAAAAGATCGGCGTTTCAGCGGCCAAATTGTGAAAACCAAATATGATGCGGCTGTTAAAAATCTGAAAGTTCCGTGAATACGTTTGCTATAATCTGCTAGACCTGATAAATGACAGGAAAAACGTAATTGTTTTGTGTAATGCATCTATAGTTTGGCATTATCTTAAACAAATGCTACACACAACAAATATCGGCTTTGAAAATTACGATCTTCGATTCTGATGCAAGTCACAAAACACGTATGTTAGTTAGTACTGTGCTTACAGTATTATTATAGCTAGCTACAACAAATCGCGAAATGAGCTAAAAAAGAATAGCAGGAACACAACTAAAACAACATGATAGTCTATCAACGAACGCTCAAGTACCGTTTTCACAAAAATGCATACTAAACGAACAGTTTTGCTATACTCGAGAAATGTCTATTGTTGAACATGCATTGCCGACAATGCTTGCATTAGTTATGATTAGCAATACTGATTTTTCCATCTACCCGCGAACTAAACACTAAAGATTTCAGACTTGTTTCCTATTACAACGAATTGCGGGACGTGCAACTACCCACAAATAAAAATATGTTCACAATTACAACCAAATTTATGTTTGCTTCGTAATTATCTGTTATCTGAATGCTGCAGTTTTGAAACTAAAATAAGTAAGCTTGTATAGGCTGGGTAGGCTAGCCCTGGTGTCAGAGTTTATAAGCTGCCTGAAGGCCTCTAACATGCTAGCTAATTGGTTAATACAACCAAGGCCTATAATTTATTTTGTCTTCTGAGCCACGGTAGCGCTCAGTTGTAAATGCTGCTTGCGGTCACATATCCGAAGACCGTGTCGAACGTTGCTCAACTAAAATGAAGGTATGCAAAAGTGTACGTATTTCGTTTTCATTTACTCCTGATTAAAATTATGTTGATCTAAATGTGACAATGCGGTATGCGGTGCGATTATGTTTTGACTTCTTACGCAAAATATAGATGATAGCAGACAAATAATGACTATTCAGATTATCGATCTGTTTGACCTAAATGCTACGCCGATGCACCAAAGACTGATTAACTTGCTTCTGCTCTTTTCTACCAACCCTTTCAAAACAGTGGCACCGAAATTCATAAATAGGCTTATCGTAGGGGAAAACAATGACAGATAGAAACGAACACACCTGGTTAATTGGCTGGCTGAGGCTCCTTGCTGACGCTCGCTGATGGCGGTAGCGTAGACGGGCCGACGGGTAGGCTGCTATGCAGGCGGGTGGGCAGGCCGGCAGGCGGGCAGGCAGGCAGGCGGTCGGACAGGCAGGCAGGCGGGCGGACAGGCAGGCAGGCGGGCGGGCAGGCAGGCAGGTAGGCAGGCAGACCAGCAGGCGGGCAGACAGGTCAGCTTAGCGAACACCATGAAGCGTCATTACGTAGGGTAGTTGTTGATTCTTGTTTTGCTCATCGCGTGGTTGTGTTCAACAGGTGGATTCTGGCAATAGTTTTGGCTTAGTATTCGACTTAGTAGCGTTCGTTACACGTGCTGTTAGGGCTTCACTTTGCTGGCGGTTGTTTTAAAATGGTGAATATGTTTTCTTGCTGTTTAACATGTCGCCGATGCAATCGTCTTCTAAAAGTAGCTTCATCGATGTCATGGAATGTCGAAGTCCTATTCGTCTTCTTTGTAGATCATCTTGAACTTGCATCGCTTTTAACCTCATTATTTCTCGCACCGCTCTGCACTTGCTGAATGTTACTTCAAAATAGCAGCGTGGCTTTTTTGTCTTGATGCTTATTTCTTCCGTGGATTCTTCTAAAGCAGGTCTCGCAGGCGGCGTAGTGATTTCGTCTTCTTCGATGGTCAGGGCTTCATGTAGGCTGAAATTTTCATAATTTGCTGATTTTGACGCTGTGCACGTGGGTTTAGACGATGTAGAAGTATTTTTCAAGATATACCACTTCTGAGTATAACGCAATGAAACACGAAACACTCAGAGTAGCTACAGCTTGTTTATTCAGGAACGGTTCGGGGACGAATAGGGCGCAAAAATAGCTGAACACGGCTTAAATAACTTTCCCCTCCTTTGTCTCTTGAGTTTCAACATGGCGGCTGGCAACAGCATGGCGCGAAGGGGCGTGGCGACTGCAGTTGACGTCAGTTCCGTTTCAATTTAGTTCTTTTCAGTCAAGTTCAAAAACTTCAATACAGTATTAGACCGACGCGACGAACCGAACCGGAGGAGGTACTGAATTCGACGCGCATATTTTTTTGTGTATAACCACGCATAATTTTTTTCGTAGTAGTCCGATTTCAATATAGGTAATTCTTTTTTATTGGAAAGAGTATACTTCGAAATTGTTCTCATTAAAATTTTATTGAAATCGGCTGAGCCATTTTCGATAAATCAACAATAATGTGAAAAATGCTACATCGATCCGTGCGAAATATTCGCGAACTCTGTACACGGGTGAAGTAGGTCATGCTGTTTTTTGCAAAAAAAAATTTTTAAAGAAATAGCTAAATAATATAAGAATATTTAAGATGGTTCCTCGAGAAAACGCGTGGGACCTCAAATGAAAGCGGAACATTAAAATCCCCGTTAAAGCCGCAAGTTACACAATGTTTCCGCAATGGTCGACGATCATTCCATTTGGAGAAGCACCACCAATAAAATGTTATGTAAAGTAATATCCCTCGAGCCTTATTTAGCTCTCAATGGGCCCTTATTGAGCCTTCATTTACCTTGGGGTGAATGATATTGTAGTGCTTACGTGTCGGACGGATCGTAAGTCATTTGGATGTATGATAATTCCTGGAGGGTATCGATACATTCACTTAGTATTGATAAATCGAGATGTTATGGTATGTTATGTATATAAACGATGTTTTTTAGGGTTCTGTACCCAAAGGGTAAAAACGGCACCCTATTACTAAGACTTCGATGTCCGTCTGTCTGTCTGTCTGTCACCAGGCTGTATCTCATGAACCGTGATAGCTAGCCAGCTGAAATTTACACAGATGATGTATTTCTGTTGCCGCTATAACAACAAATACTAAAAATAAAATAAAATAAATATTTAAGGGGGCTCCCATACAATAAACGTGATTTTTAGGAGTTTTTTGCGCGCTATTAATAACGGCAAGAGGAATGGGGCTTCCTTACGGTACGGAACCCTTCGTGCGCGAGTCCGACTCGCACTTGGCCGATTTTTTTAATATTTAAAGGAACTCTGTTAGAAGTGCGATCTCATGCAATAAGTGTAATGCTTATTATATGTACTTAGGTATTAGGTATACATATGTGGTATATTTATCAATATTGTTTAGACCTGTTTTAAGATAATTAGACCTGTGACTTATTATATAATTTATGTTTAATAACTTAGAAGATCACTCATTGGTTTTACCTAATATTTTTTTTGTAGTCTCTGAAATTTCGCAACCTGTCTGCGCCTTTGACTATAATAGTTCATTTATAAATTTCAGTTTATTTATTTATTTGTACTGTACCCTAGTGTTGAGACAGCGTATAATTATGTTGGCGACCAATTTATACTAAAACATTTCAGCTGCGTGCGCTATGTTTTCGGTACAGTTAAATGTTTCATTCTATCATGCAACTCAGTGAAAATCCCGTAAGTAGGTAGATAAAAAATCATCATTGTATTGATATAGGTATAAGTTAGACAAACACTGTCGACCAAAAATAGTAAAGTTTCTGTATCTAGCTCGAAACATTTGGGCAAACAATACTCAATACCAGGCCAAATAGTCGTATACAACCCATAGAGATATAGAGAGGCCATCTTTTTAACTGGCGCAAGAGACACTTGTACATAGGTATGTAGCAATAGCGCAAACACCGCAAAATGTAGGTATATTTGCGAAACACACTTTGCAGAATGTAGTAATGTGTAGGCGCATTTGAATAAATGAATTGCTGTGATCTGTGAGTAATAATTTTGTAATTGTTGGTGTCAGGCGTAATTTTGATTTTAAGCTGCGACAATTTTCCACTAGTTCGAGGCGATATATCATATCTCCTATGATCTGTGGTCGTCCCGTGGATTCATAATAATGTAGCAAACACCATGCTCTCTACTTTTGAACTAAGCCGCTTGTTCACACTTAACCACCATCCATACGTAATAACTGTACATGGATGTTTGAATTTGCTTTGTCATTATAAGCTTCGAGTAAGTATATTGGTGATAGAATTATAAAGCTTTCTAGCGTTTAAAAGACTACAAACGGTCATTGTACGACATTTTAACTAAGCCTTGCAACCTCCAGCTGTTTTGTTAGATGTCACAGGAACACTTTTACGTAGCTACTTTCCTACTATGAAAAATTAATAGTTTTAGACCACTCGAATACGAAGTATAAGTGTTTTTGTTCAGCAGCGAAAATTTTTGACTTTATTGTTTTACTTTTTCAGATTCTCAAAATTCGAGAATATTTTTGAAGTGCAAACTTCTTTAGCGGCGATGTGCACGTTTTCGAGATGGATTAAAAATGTTAAACTCGCGTCAGGACAATTCGTAAGCTGATCTAAAATTCGTAATACGGTGAAGTGAAAACTTGCTTGCGCGAGCGTGCGCGTGTGATATTGTATTTTACCACGTAAATGATAGTAGTTTTATACTGATAAATAAAGCAATTCGTGCTAAATCATTCCCTAACCATACCAAAATATTCAAAAATGCACAACGTTTATGTTCAAGTTTTCACTTCTGCTGGCCCACCCGGAGTGCAACCCGTTTTTTTATGATTATTTATTTGTTTTTTGTATTTCTTTTCCTTTTTTAGATACAAAAAATATTAAAATGAATACCAATATAGGTCAAGATAGAAAGCTTATTTATTCCGCATCCACATTCTATTAGTCAGCATGGGATTTTATTACCTACCTATCATAGAAAAGTGACAGTAAAACGATAAACGCATTCAACGATACATGCTTCCTTATAATCAATTAATTACCTAGGTATTCTATTTACACTCCTAGTTCTCAGACTTAATGCTTTCACATGCTTTTATGGACATATAACACAGTTCGATTGTCTGTCTAAAGGGAAATGTACCTAGTTCACATCCGGCACGGCAGCCATCTGAACTTTGAGGTCAGCAGGTTTTCGCGGGGAACTAAACCCGTTTAAGACAGTTATAGTGCTCGTTAGTAATAATTACCTACGAAGGCATAGATATAAGAAGCTATATGCTAGATAGAATTATCGTTTTTCGTGCGCAAAATAAACTCAGCTGGCAGTTGTCATGAACGATTTTTGCAAGGCAAGTCTGTATGATTAATTTTGTCATTAAATCATCTTTCTTATGATGCCGTTTACAAGATCGGTTTCGTACTTATTTTGACATATTTGTACATAGTTGCTTGCCAGTTAGTATGAACAAAATTAAGGAAGCTAACCTACTAAAGTATATTATCTACATTCAAAACTATTAGTTGGAATAAAAAAATACCGGCTATCAAAAGAGTGAAAATAAAAATACAAAACCAAAAACATTAAATATAGTCATGAACACTTTTCGATAGGCAAGCTATCATAGGCCTATTTTTATGTAAATAACATTTCATAAAAAGTATGTGTCATCTGGTTTTCAGATGGGTGAAGGTCATTCTTTCACGTCTCTCCCCCAATATTTAAAATCCTTAAACTCACAGTTGGTCTCATACTAAAATATTTGCATAATTATTGCGATTAAGCAAGATAATTATCTTGGAATACATCCGCTATGTAACTGAACACCTTGTTAACAACAACATTATTAAAATAAGTACCCAAACGACGGCGGTATCAAACTCGAATTAAACAAAAATGCAAAAGAAAAGAGAAATCCGCTTAGCAAATTATAATTTCATGCATTCCGCGCGAACCCGGGAACTGCAAATCCTCGAGTGAAATAACTTCAAAATACTATGTAAACTCTCTATAACGAAGCTCAAGAAATTGAGTTGTTATAGAGAGTAATATATATTGGAAGAAGATATAGGTATATGATTTAATGACGATCTTATCACATGTCCAACAGTAATTTTGCATGTATTCGTAAAAATTAAGAAATGTGAGTTTTCTTGTGTAAAGAAATGAGCTAAATATTTAGTAAAATATTTTTATAAACTACTTACTAGTTTATTATTGTTTATCTTACATAAACAATATCTAATGTCAATAAAAATCATTTCGACCACGTTCATAAAGTTAGCGTAATTATGTATACGGATAGTGCTTCCGTTTTTACGCTAAAATGGGTGTACCATAATAATATATTATAACATATTTGTGTTAGTTAAGGTATGTCAACTAAATTGTAGTAATTGCAACGTTATAGAGAATTTGTCGTTATATCGAGTTTTGTTATGGAGAGTTTACATTGTAAGTCCAAACAGGTGTCCAGTATCTTTACCGTCTTATCTCTCGGCTGCATTCTACAACTTCTTTTTGTCGGTATTTCGCTCAATTTAAAAAACTGATCAAGCGTTAGTAACTTTCGGGAACTAAGGATATTGTAATAATTAGTAAAAAATTGTAAAATAATTAATCATGTAATTTACTTTTACGTCAGACTTAGATGTTTATTAGACAAAAGCAAAGCACGGAAACTTACATATTTTGGTACATACACTGTTTACTCACTTGTTTTCATTTGCAAATTCCAAGGTCTTACAGGGGTAAAACATATACACCACTACTTTTTATGAACATCTAAAAAAAATTTGGGGGTATCAGTGCACGATACTAAACATATATATGCAATAAAATGTTAATAAATCAATATCCTAAAATTATCCCTTAAAAATTGAAATAATTGGTTAAATTATTTGCTAGCCATGTTGCAAGACTTGTAGGTAATAAAATTGTGGGCGGGCTTTTGCGAGCGAGAGAGCTAGCAAAGGGAATGAATGCAATAGCGATACATGAATGAAATTGACATTATGTGCATAATTTTAGGATAAAATAAAACCTAAATAAATAGGCTACCTAAGATCTTTTTTAAATTTTAACTGTAGGTACACATATGTTTTACATCGTGTACTGATACCTACATTTTTTTTTAGATGTTCATAAAAAGTAGTGGTGTATATGTACTAATTATAATATATGCTCAGCAATATAAACCACTTCTATTATAGAACCAACTAGGAAATCGCAAAATAAATTAACTTCAAAAAGTTCATTGACTCTACAAAATGTATGGAGCAGCTGTTTTTTTCGCCGTTAGTAGCATAGTAAATGTTGTTCATATTACATATATTAATTTCGCAGACAACAATAAACTCAAAGATTTTTATTAATAAAGTACTAAGAATTCTTACATTTATACGGAACCATAAAAACGTCCTGTTGATTAAAAAGACTACATTACTGTATATGCCGTTATAGTGACCAGGTGTCCTATTTTGGCCAGGATAGTCCCGTTTTAGCAGGGATAGTATAACGGGATAGTATTCCGTCCCAGTAACTTAGGTCGAACACATTTTTGTCCATGTTAGAAAGCCGGTTTCAAGCCACTGACGAGTGACAACACTCCCGTTCAATGCTGCGTTAAAATGCATTTTTAAAAATACAAAATTGTTATGTAATAGTTCAAACCTGGCAGTAGTTTGATTGAGATATTGTGTATCATCACTTCACTGTCACTATCACTACATAGTACGAGAAGCAAAGTCGCTTCCCTCTCTGTTTGTCCCTATGTATGCTTATATCTTCAAAACTACGCAACGGATTTTGATGCGGTTTTTTTGAAATAGATAAGAGTAATTCAAGAGAAAGGTTTACATACTTTATATGTATAATATACCTGTGCAAAGCCGGAGCGGGTCACTAACCTCTAATAATTTAAAAAAAACACGAGCAAAGGGTTAAATTAAAACATGCTAATTATAGCAGAAAGTAGAGCAAACATCTATTCTAATTTAATAGTGATTTTTCTACTCTAACCGTCTTACCACAAAAGTTTTACGCACGCTTTAGACAATGTTTAATAGTACAAATTGCACAGTTAAACAGTGTTTGAAGCATGTTTAAAACTTTTGTGGTAAGGCAGTAAAAGTTTCCAGGCCAATAAACAAACGTAAAATAAAAGCGGAGTCCCTCCGCGCGGAAGAAGTGAAACTTCTACTCAACAGTGCTTTCATACCCCCTCCATGGTAGTGTTAAACGTTTAACGTTAACGCAACCTTGTTGCAAGTCGCATTAGAAGTTTCACTTCAAATATATGTCGGGGACTAAGGCTAATCGTGTAAAGCACCCGCCATCGCTATTTGTGGGCCATCCATCGGTACGGCTTGCCGGCGGTCTCCAGTTGTCCATCTCACCAAATAAACACTCTGTACTACTGCGACGGGTGGTTTTATTGACCTAGTACCACTTGGTAATCAATTTAACGAGAATTTTCGAGGATGAAAACGGATTTTAAAGATAATGGATTGGCACGGGAGCAGTCCGCCTTGCGTGCGGAATGGCATGACGTTTGTCGCCCATCTGTCAAATCATTTCATTCCGACACAAGCCTGCAGTGTTGCCACGTGCGACCCCATTCGGGTGATACCCACTTTAAAATCAACACTGTTGCTTTTAACTAAAACCAACTATGCTGTCTCACTCCGTCACGGCCATCCTGCATCTTCATACGTCCTCGTATGTTTTTTTTTTATTTCTTGGCAAAACAAGTAACTAATGCGTTAGTTAGCAACCACACTAGTTGTAACTATGTGGGGTGGTTTCCTATTTTCTTTGATTGTCACACAGAGTTACAACACGGAGCTACCACAAGGACTTACCACACGGATTTACCACACGGAGTTACCACACGAATTTACCACACGGAGATACCACACGGAGATACTACACGGAGATACCACACGGAGATACCATACGAAGATACCACACGAAGATACCACACGAAGATACCACACGAAGATACCACACGAAGATACCACACGAAGATACCACACGAAGTTACCACACGAAGATACTACACGGAGATACCACACGGAGATACCATACGAAGATACCACACGAAGATACCACACGAAGATACCACACGAAGATACCACACGAAGATACCACACGAAGATACCACACGAAGATACCACACGAAGATACCACACGAAGATACTACACGGAGATACCACACGGAGATACCATACGAAGATACCACACGAAGATACCACACGAAGATACCACACGAAGATACCACACGAAGATACCACACGAAGAAACCACACGAAGATACCACACGAAGATACCACACGAAGATACCACACGAAGATACCACACGAAGATACCACACGAAGATACCACACGAAGATACCACACGAAGATACTACACAGAGATACCACACGGAGATACCATACGAAGATACCACACAAGCTTTTCACACAGAGTTAATTCTCACGTAGATTTAAGTATTACACCGAATTTGCACACAAACTTGCTACACAGGATTGTCACACAGAGTTGCCACACCGGGTTACCACTAAGAGTTACGAGTACCATACAGATTTTCCATACAGAGCTACTTCACCACACAGAGCTGCCACACAGTTACAACACAGAGAGCTTTCACACAGGCTTTTCACACAGACATTTCACACAGAGTTACCACACAGACTTGTTACGTGGAGTTGTCACACAGGCTTGTTGCACGTAGTTGCCACACAGGCTTGTTACACGGAGTTGCCACACAGGCTCGCCACACAGGCTTGTCACACAGAGCTTCCACACAGGCTTGCCACACAGGCTTGTCACACAGAGTTTCCACACAGGCTTGTCACACAGAGCTTCCACACAGGCTTATCATACAGGCTTACTACACAGTAGTACACAGTCATACCACACAGGCGTATCATACAGGCGTATCACACAGGCGTTTCACACACGCGTATCACATAGGCGTACCACACAGGATTACTACACATGCTTATCATACACACTTACTACACAGTCTTACTACACAGTCTAACCACACAGGTTTATCACACAAGCTTACCTTATAACAAATAACAAATCATAGTGTTAGCTGAAATATGTTAGTATGTGTAATGACGTGTAACTAGTTGTTATCAATAAAGAGTATGAGTATGAGTACCATACAGGCTTACCACACAGGAATAGAAACACACACACATACACACACACACACACAGAATACATATACCGTCGTCATTGTTGTCATGATATCGTGCTGTATATTGTCATCAGGTACGGCATTAAATAATAGTGACACTGAAAAATTGTGAATCTAACTTGACGCTATTAATTGAAGTTAACAGTGAACATAAGAACCCTCGATTCCTACAAGTGTGACTGCGCTATTTTGTTGCACATCATGAGATCTTCCCACGTTACTTTTTCTTATTAGAGAACAATCCGCACCCGAATCGAAACAAACTGAAAACTGCTCACCGGATTTGAAAGATGATCGATCGCTGGTTGGATCGCAGGTGTTGACTCGATGCTCTACTCGTACGTCAATACCTTCTTCGCACAGCGCGATGCAACGTGTCTATTCTCTCCGCAGTAGTAGTGCGAAGGTAGCACTTTTGTACACCGTCTTCACTTTTGCTGAGTGCCCGCACTTTTTGGTCATTGTGCTGCGATGATCAATGAGGCTGTATCCTCATGCTGTGGGCGTTGTTGTGATACCACTTCTGATGTCGGGGACTAAGGCTAATCGTGTAAAGCACCCGCCATCGCTATTTGTGGGCCATCCATCGGTACGGCTTGCCGGCGGTCTCCAGTTGTCCATCTCACCAAATAAACACTCTGTACTACTGCGACGGGTGGTTTTATTGACCTAGTACCACTTGGTAATCAATTTAACGAGAATTTTCGAGGATGAAAACGGATTTTAAAGATAATGGATTGGCACGGGAGCAGTCCGCCTTGCGTGCGGAATGGCATGACGTTTGTCGCCCATCTGTCAAATCATTTCATTCCGACACAAGCCTGCAGTGTTGCCACGTGCGACCCCATTCGGGTGATACCCACTTTAAAATCAACACTGTTGCTTTTAACTAAAACCAACTATGCTGTCTCACTCCGTCATATATATAAATCTCAATATTGTTTTTTTTTTATTTCAAAAAAAGGTTTTTAGGTTTCCGTACCCCAAGGGTAAAAACGGGACTCTATTACTAAGACTCCGCTGTCCGTCTGTCTCCAGGCTGTATCTCATGAACCGTTATAGCTAGCGAGCTGAATTTTTTACAGATGATGTATTTCTGTTGCCGCTATGACAACAAATACTAAAAACAGAATAAAATTAATAATTAAGGGGGGCTCCCATACAGTACTGAACCCTCCGTGTGCAAGTCCGACTCGTACTTGGCTAATTATTAATTGAAACTTGGTTGAAGAAAAAAACACACGCGCTTATTTCAATGAGATATCCCAATGTGGCCGAAACGAGTGGTCACTTGAGTTATAAACCCGTCCCATTGCAGTGATAACCACTATCTTATATCATAAGGTGACAAGCAGGTGAATGACTCAAGTTGTTTGCACAACTTATTAGGCCGATTGTACACAACTGTTATCGCAACGTTACTATGATAACACTAAATAATTACTCTTTACGAGTAATGATTTACGCTGCTCTAAATTTGTCTGTCTTGAAAAGTTATAGTATAAAATACTATGGAAACCTACTCAAATATTATCTCATCTGTTTATTACAATCAATTACAGGAAGTCTAACAACTTTTGAGATACTTTGAATTTTTTACCATGCCAAGCGTTAAAGTAAAACAAATCTTGCTCCAGTCACGTAACAAGAATTTAGTTCAGCCGTTTGTGCAATAAATAAGCTATATAAAGTATCATTATAAGTCGCCACTATCATCAGCAAAACCTAAACTATTGAAAGTCTTTCTTAGTTGACATATTTATAAATACCTACAGGAGATAATACACTATTTAGCTGACCCGCTTATTCGTTTCACGCAATATCTTAATAAATTACAGCCTATGTGTTATTCTGATGTATAAGCATTATTACTGCAAAGTTTCATCTCAATCCGTTCAGTAGTTTTTGCGTGAAAGAGGAACAAACATCCATACATACAAAATTTCGCGTTTATATAATACTAGCTGCGCCCCACGGTGTTACCCGCGTTAGCCCGAGATAAAAAGTAGCCTATGTGTTAAGCTACCTTCATACCGAATTTCATCCTAATCGGTTCAGCCGTTTGTGCATGAAAGAGTAACAAACATCCATCCATCCATACTTACAAACTTTCGCGTTTATAATATTAGTAGGATTAGTAGGATATTCGTCTAGTTAGCCGTGGAAATAGACTAGTTTCATCTTTCTAATTTAGTATTTTATTCCCGGACATTGTTGAATGCTGATCTGTCATCCATGTGTTTCTAAATCTATGGACGCAAAATTTTAATGACATCATGTTATCATTCTCAGAATTTTTTATGGCTTATTTTAGCGGAACTGTGTCATGTGTGAATACCAATATTATTAAGCCAATTGAGGAAACACGCTTTCTTTTCTATAAAACAAATTAAAATTAAAACTTGTATGAGTTTTAATTTTCAGGCCATTGACCCATAAAATTTACTATTACATACAATAGTTTTTACAATTATCAATTCTATGTGATAATTTATTGGGTAGTAGTTTTTGAAAGTGAAATCGTTGAAAAGACAATATAACAAACTGCTTAATGAAAAATTTGATTACACAAGAAGGCTCAGAACAAAAACACGAAAAAAAAACAAGAAAAGTGCCCATAAGGCGGTCTTATCACTAAGAGCGATCCCTCCCAGAATACATTTGACACACAAGATGTACGTACAGCATAAACGACAACAATAATAAAATCTGTAGTATGTGTATGTAACGATAACCTACTGATAATTATTTGTACAGAACGAAAACAACTTATTGACAAAACCTATCTAGTACTTATAACAGCCATGGGCAGGGCACATAGCAACCATAACTAAGGAACAGATGCCTAAATTCTCAAACGGAAAATATTGACTGTCATACGACATCAAATCTGTACCGTATCAGACATTTTTATCTGTCCACTGCAAGACGTAAGCTTACCCAAGAAGGGTGATTGGACCATATCCACCACACTGGCCCAATGCGGGTTGGTGGATTTACATACGTCATTGAATTTCTTCCACGGACGTATGCAGGTTTTCCTTCACCGAAAAACCAGTGGTGTGAAAATCCGGACATAAATTCTAAAGGACTCATTGTTATGGGACCAGAATTTGAACTCACGACCTCACGATTGTAAGGCGGCCGTCTCTACCACTAGACCACCACGGCTACGAGGGGTGATCCAAAAGTAATGATAATCAGTTATTTCTACTGCACACAAAAATACAAAAAAAATATCAGTCACTTGCTCAATTACCAACTAGTTCAGGAAAAAAAAATCATATAAATAGGCCACGATTCCCGGGAGCTACATTCATTTGAATACGGGCTGTCAAGGAGTGAACATCAAAATGGAAAAACACGAAATCAGAGCTGTCATTAAATACCTCTGCTTGAAAAAAATGTCTACCAAAGACATACATAGCGACTTGGTGGAAACATTAGGGGACTCTTCTCCTCCATATTCCACAGTTGCACGCTGGGCTAAGGAGTTTAAGCTGGGAAGAACATCGACGGAAGACGAACACCGCGAAGGACGCCCATCGACGTCCCTCACTGAAGAAAATGTGAAAAAAGTTGAAGAAGTTGTATTGGAAGATCGAAGAGTGACTATCAGGCATGTAGCTGAGGTCACAGGGATCTCATATGGCAGCATTCAAAGAATCCTTGCGAAAGAATTGCATATGAGAAAGGTCTCCGCGCGTTGGGTACCGAAAATGTTAAACGACGAGCAAAAGAAGAAACGAGTCGACATGTCAAGAGCAAATCTCGAAAATTTCCAGGCAGACAAGGATAATTTTTTGTCACGTTTTGTGACCATGGACGAGACCTGGATCCACCATTTTGATCCTGAAACAAAACAACAATCGATGACATGGAAACGATCCGATGAACCGACGCCGAAGAAATTCAAAGTGTCAAGCTCAGCAGGGAAGGTTATGGCGTCTGTTTTTTGGGACGCTGAAGGAATAATCATAGTGGACTACTTGGAAAAGGGGGCCACTATTACAGACTCCTACTATGCAGAACAAATAAGAAGATTGCGGGAGGCTATTAAGGAGAAAAGGCGAGGCAAACTGCGGGCTGGAGTGCTGTTCCATCAAGACAACGCACCGGTTCACAAAGCTGCAATTGCCATGGCTGCCATTCAGGAAGCGGGCTTTGAGCTGGTGGATCACCCCCCCTATTCACCAGATCTAGCCCCCAGTGACTTTTATCTCTTTCCACGACTCAAGGAACATCTCCGAGGCAAGAAATTTGACGATGATAGCGACGTGATGGCCGCGGTTGAGGACTTTTTTGAGAGTCAAGATAAAGATTTTTTTTCTAAGGGAATTTTAGGTTTAGAAAAGAGATGGACTAAATGTATAGACTTGCTAGGAGACTATGTTGAGAAATAAATTAATTTTTTTATTTTATTCATTGTGTTTGTTATTGATTATCATTACTTTTGGATCACCCCTCGTATATCAAATCAAATCACAATTTTTTATTATTTAAAGTTTAAAGAAATATGCTGGATACAGGCTCTACGTCAAAGGTCAAACCTTAGAATTCTAATTCTATGGTTCAAACGTACAGCAGATGTTCAGCCGTAGAGATCCTATGGATGAGATGATGGCAAACTCGTGTCCAATCAACGTCCAAGCTATTAGGTTTTCGCGCTTTCCATTTTTAATTCATCCAATCAAATAGCAATGAAGGAAGCCTCTCGGAAGTGCCTGAGCATAAACAGTCACGACTTCGGTTCGAATACCTGAGCGAGTCCGACACGGTATCTTGATAGGATATAGGAAGATACGAGTACGAGTATATTAGAAGAACAACTACAATTACTACAAAGCAAATCATACATCATCTTACGTACATAGTAACGTTGGTAATGATCAAACATAGGTAATTGAATCTCTAAAGCCATGTGATGTGAATTAATGTGTCATTAAACGCGCACGGGGGGTTCCGTACTGTATGGTACGCCCCAAACCCTAATTTTATTTATTTTAATTTAATTATTTGAAGTGAATTTAATATTAAATATTCCGTGAGTATTTCAACAGTCTACTACCTATTACAGTTATTAACATCGAGCGAAAAACGGCAAAAAAATCAAGTTTGTTGTATGAGAAATCACCCCCCTAAATTTTTATTTTTTTCTGTTTTTAATATTTGTTGCTATAGCGGCAAACATAAATACGTAATCTGTGAAAATTTCAATGTTCTAGCTATCACAGTTCACGAGGTACAGCTTGGTGACAGACAGACAGACGGACGGACAGCGAAGTCTTAGTAATAGGGTCCCGTTTTTCCCTTTGAGTAAGAACCAAGAAATCAACAGTTAAAATCAATTTACGAGGGCAATTCAAAGTTGAAGGTTCATAACTCGTGGTCGACGAAAAACTTTGAATTTCATTTACATAAGTACTTACTTTGTATTGAATGTATTTTTTGAATAAAATTTTATTTAATAACCAGACTACAATTTCTACACTCACGTTAATAGAGTTACCTGTTTTCTGTATAGGTAATGCGCAAGACGTCAGAAACCAAGAGTTAAATACCGATTAAAATTGCAAAGCAAATTCGTCGCCAATGCAAACTAAGTTTCAACTTCCAATGGTGTAAATCACAGAGCAAATATCTATAGAACCGGTTTGCATGTACATTCTGGGCGATAAGAGAACCGGAACAATTTGTTCAAGGGTTTTCTGTCGACAGTGTAATGTTTGGTTGTTTGTAATAAAAAGTTCAAAACAGCGAAGTATAGAACAAGATTGGACATTATTTGCATTTATTGTAAAACATAGCAAAATGATCATATTAAAATTAATAGCATGGGTAAAGTGTTCTTCCATATGCTAAAAAGAAGTGATTTTCTATGGCTGATAAACATTTTCATTATTGTTAAAGTTTGTAGTAGATTTACCAATTAGTTAGTGAAGATTTATTTCTGATCGTTTAGTGCTAAACAAATGGCATTGAAGAACAACGTTTCCATCAAAATATCTGGGCAATTTGTGATAAGATCTTGATATTTCAGAATAACGAGCGTATTTCTGTGCCGCGCAGAGTTTTGCACTGGTATAGTAATATTATTGGTATACCGGTACAGAGTCCAAGAAAGAGCGATTGGGCCATATCCACGCCCAGTATGGGTTGGTCATTTCACTTACTCTATCACGTTTCTTCTACGGACGTATCCAGGTGGCCTCACGATGTTTTCCTTCACCGAAAAGTCAGTGGTGGGAAAACCCGTATCTACGTAAGTCCCCAGGAACGCATTAGTTTAAACCCTCGACCTTAGGGTTGTCCGACGAGCGGTACTACCACTAGACCACCACAACTACCCCCACTACGTCTTGCCACTGAATCGTATAAACTGTGCTGTACTGTACCAGCCTTTTTAATAGTCCACTGCAGGACGTAGGCCTACCCACGAAGGGTGAATGGGCCATATCCACCACGCTGGACCAGTGCGGTTTGGTGGATTCACGCCATTGTTTTTTTTCTACGGACGTATGCAGGTTGCCTCACGATGTTTTCCTTCACCGAAAAGCCAGTGATGTGAAATTCCGTACATAAGTTCCAAAGAAACTCATGGGTACGAGACCAGGATTGAACCCACGACCTCAAGAATGACAGGCCAGCGTTACAACCACTAGACCACCACGGCTTAGAATCGAATAAAATGGCCTATCTTTCTAAGTATTCTGTGATGTGGTATAAACATGAAACAGTGCTCACCTTGCGCCCACGATCACCTGGTCCCTTGCCACATCGAACAGCAGTTGCGAAAATGATTTAGCGTCCTTATCTTCGAATATATCGGTGTTAGACGCCAGCAGATCTGCGGATTTGAATATTCGATTAGTCTGGACCTGTCGAACGTTACAGGTCGTTGGTGGACACTGGCGCCTTTCAAGGATTTCTCAATGCGGACTAATTATGCGGCTGCAATTCCTAGTTTATGATAATAAATGCATGTGAATTAGATCATGGTAGCATGCAGGTTGTGCTTAGAAAGATTATATTTTTTTGTAGGTTATATAAATTTCAGTGTATGAAGGGAATGATCTGGTGATTTAGAAATTTACCGATTACAAAATACTTCGCAGCGATTAGGGCTCTTTAGAATTAAAACAGAGAGTCGAATACAAAGATTACTTATTTAAATAGTGACATATTTTAGGGAATTTGGATTTCCATCCATCTTTCCAACAGCCACAGGACGTCCACTGCTAGACATAGGCCAGGCCTCTCTTATAGATCTCCAATAAGACTGGTTGGTAGCGGCTTGCATGCAGCGCGACTTTAGAAGTGAGCAAAATCAAATTACTTAAGTTCAAAGATAGAAAAAAAATTAAATATGCATCACGTTGACTTTAGTTATTTAGTAACTGCACCTTTATGATCTAGCGCAGTACGCACGAGCTCTTCACTAATCTACTTAGCGCTAAAAAATCTGACAAGTACGAGTCGGACTCGCGCACGAAGGGTTCCGTCCTGTATGGGAGCCCCCCATTAATATTTATTTTATTTTAATTATTTATTATGAAAATAAGCATGCAGCTAAATATTCTGTGAATATTTCAAGCATATTCCTGTTACCATTATTGATATCAAGCGAAAACCGGCTAAAATTTAAATTTGTTGTTGAATATTATTTTTATTCTATTTTTGGTATTTGTTGTTATAGCGGCCACAGAAATACATAATTTCTGAAAATTTCAGCTTTCTAGCTATAGCGGTTCATGAGATACAGCCTGGAGACAGTCAGAAGGACAGACGGACAGCGGAGTCTTAGTAAGGGTCCCGTTTTTACCCTTTGGGTACGGAACCCTAAAAAGTATATAGTTATTTTTATTATCAGCATAGTCAGTAAGTAAATGCTACTTAAATATCGATAGGCATATACGATGTAAGTGTATAAAGTACGCATCAACAATAAATTGGGTGATGTTATTTATTTTTATAAAAATTATAAACATCTAGGTAAATTTTCCTGATGGGTATGGCTTATCACATAGATGACTAGATGAAGACCTTCAAAACCACAAGATATTCAATTTAACATTTATTTACTACCTGGTAGGAATGTGTATAATGATTACCAACAATTACTGACAATTTGCATGCCCATTATCTTCTGGAAATCCCTAACTATAGTCAATAGTTATAATCTACTAAGTTTTGGTGAGTAGGTAATACATAGAAAAAAACTTACTCATATTCTAAAAACATCTGTTAAAGTGAATTAACATCATTACGGTCTCTGGTTGCAAACTAAGCAAAGATTGTAATATGGCTGAGATAAACAGAAAAGCAGAGACTGATATGGTACATAACATCCAAACACAGAGCAAACACCTATGTTTATCACAAAAATGCTTTTCTTCGGCGAGAATCGAATCCACGCCTCTTGGCGCAGGAACTAGAGTTACTAAGAACTGGGCCACCGAAGAAGTTGTATGGTTGACTCCTATTTCTAGACAGTTTAAATAATTTTTGACCAGTGTTATAAAGCCCATAAGAAAATCATAAATCACACTAAAATAGAAAACGTAAAATACTAAACATAAATTGCACAAAACTTTAAATTGACAGGCAAACAGCGTCGCACTCGAAACTTAACGCAAAAAATATTACAGCTCCATTAAAAATTCTATGCACGTAGCTTGGCTTAACTTAGCTCTTATTTAAATACTTACTACTACGTAAACAGCCATTTTAGTATGTGTGTTCAATTAAAACAGTTAAGCACTTACCTACTTAGGTACTTTTCCAGAAAGAAAGAGAGTTCCAAAATGAATGCAAGTAATGATGAAATTGTCATTAGAAAACTTTATACCTAACTTAGACTTTAAGTCAAAGCAGTAAGCACAGTTTGCATACAACAGTAGATTTAAGTTTTCGACTAATTAAGCAATATCTCTGTAGTGGAATTATTTTCACACATAAAACACACAAATTACTATGTAGAGTAAACATCACTTTGGTAATGCAAACACAAATAGTGGTGTAAATGTAGTTTTTGCTGCAAATATTTGTTCCGTTTACGACTGTTAATTAAACTTGGCTGTTTTGACCTTCATTTCATAGAGGAGGAAGTCGTTCATTATGTTTGATGGATGACCCATTAGACGCCGGAGGTGGAAAACAAGGAGATATAGTAGATGTCAGGAAATATTTCTTAAGATTTACCTCTAGAATTGACACGATTTTCTCGGTTGAAATAATATATGATTCTCAAAAAAAAATCCACCATGACATTCATTGAAAGTTAAACCAAAAAACCTCTGATCAAAATTTTAATGATTATAAAGTCAATATTCTGGCTTGCGCAGATGATCTTTTGTTAACCATTACCTGAGGGTTAACTCCCTTTTCTTTTTCTTGAGGGTGACTTCTTAGTTAACCTAGACTGACAAGTAGTTACCAAAATGATATTAGCCAAACTGACAACTAGTTACTAAAATTACCTTACAGTCAGTCAAAGTCAGTCATCTCATGTTAAAGGTCACGCTTGCTAAAGCAAATTAGCGCAAGCCAGCATTACCAATTTGAAATTATTCAAAACTAGTGACCCGCCCCGGCTTCGCACACGTATCATATAAACCTTCCTCTTGAATCACTCTATCTAAAAAAAACGCATCAAAATCAGTTGCATAGTTTTAAAGATATAAGCATACATAGGGACAGACAGCGGGAAGCGACTTTGTTTTATACTATGTATTTATTTAGGCGGAACTGATATTTTGAGTCTATAAAAAAGTAAATGCCTTGTTTTCCCTGAAAAAAGATGTTTAATTACTGCACAGCTAGACGTTTTTAGGGTTCCGTACCCAAAGGGAAAAACGGGACCCTATTACTAAGACTTCGATGTCCGTCTGTCCGTCTATCACCGGGCTGTATCTCATGAACCATGATAGCTAGGCAGCTGAAATTTTAACAGATGATGTATTTCTGTTGCCGCTATACTATAACAACAAATACTAAAAAGAGAATTAAATAAATATTTAAGGGAAGCTTCTATACAACAAACCTGAATTTTTAGATGTTTTTCGCTCTATATTCATAATAGTAACAGGTAGATGCTTGAAATTTTCACAGAATAGGTACTTAGTTTTTATATTCACTTCAATAATAAATAATAAAATTAAAAAAAAAAAATATTTAAGGGGGGCTCCCATACAGTACGGAACCCTCCGTGCGCAAGTCCGACTCGTACTTGGCCGATTATTATATCTTACGAAGATTTAAGTACTTACCTAGATGAGATGTGTGAAAGAGCTTTTACTACTAGGTACAATAATTTACAATTTGAGTTAAGAATGTACCTCGTAAATTAACCGCGATATCTAATCATCTCTTTTGGTTGAATTTTCCTGGTTGTTCTAAACAAAAGAAATGAGTGCTTACTCACACAATGCTCCCGTACCTCAAGCTTCTACTAAGTGATTAACCTCTATACACCATTCATGCACATTGGCACAACATGCACGTGGTTATCATACAATTAGCTGTTGACAGCAGTAAGAACAGATTTATCTCTTCTTCTGAGAACCGTGGATTAGTTTTGTTGATCATGTTAAACTTTTGAATAAGTAATATATTTCTGAGTTACCTTATTACTATTAAGTGTCTTGGTAGGGATTTTATATGTACATATTAACCGAGCGTGCAAGGAGAGCGGCGAGCGCGGAACAAGCGATAGAGATGCATAATCGGGGTAAGCATTCGGCTTGTTTCAGTTGTTGATTGTTTTCTTATGTCAATGTTTTCTTATGACGTTATCATGTAAAATGTTATCGTCCGCAAACCGACTTTACAGAGGACCATTTTTTTTTTTGAAGTAAAAATTTATTTCGCGGCGTTGTGCACTTTTTGGGATGGGCAAAAAATGCTAAACACGGCACAGAGCGCTTGCGCGAGTGTGCATGTGTGGTATTGATGTTCAAGTTTTCACTTCTGTCGCACTCCCGGAGTGCAACCCGTATTTTTTTAGTCAAGTTGATACAAAAATCAAGTTTGTGCTACGTGGCGACGCAAAACGAGTTAGATAATTATGTGGTTTTCGTAAGAAAACGAAATTACGCTCATCACAACTGGAAAAGGTACACTACGCTCGTTTATACACAGAAGTATCAGTACGCTTTTTCACACCGATACGACAGACCGATGTGTTGTTGCTGTTGCCTGCCTTTTACAAACATGTTTGCGTTCCATCGGGCATCTTTGTTTAAGCCGTCCCTAAGAACTTATGCGCAAAACTTGTAGCTTACAATGTACTGAACTGTAACTGTACTGTAATATGAGCCTTACCTTGTCTATTTATTATCCTGAAGTCATCTTCCGGTAAATCTCCTTTGGTGAGAGCGCTGATAAATATTATCGCCGCGACTTTGTGTATCGTTGACCACATCTTGGTAGTCATTTTGGCGTAGGTACCTGAAAAGAAAAGAAAAAAAAAACATTAAAATTTAAAAATGCATGAATTTTCTACGTTATAAATGAATATCATAAATATGATCATGGTGATTCAGTTTTGAGTTGAAGAGAGGCAACAACAAACATTAGAACATTACACTAACATAAACAATTAACTTAAAATACTAATAACTATGCCATCTGCAACATTATCCACCATTTAGGTACTAACAACAAAAGTTTGCTTTGCCACTTTATTCTTCGAGTCTAAATGTGCTTCAATCATCTCTACCGAAGCTTTTAAATCCCATGGCTACCGAACTGGTTTTTTCTTTTAGTCCACGTTATCAGGCTGGCCGTCAGTCCTCTCCATTTGTCTATCAGTTGTCAAATCCCTATCTAACTCTGGTCGTGGCGCTTAACATTCTACTTAACGGTTGTCAGCAAGTCCATGACAACACAATCACCGTTTTATTCTTCACATTACTGGTTATTTTAATTCTAAGCTTGCTATGCTTATTCGATTGATTAATAATGATGGTTCTGTAATGATTTTATAATCAAGTGAATTGACAGCTGTTAAGTACAGTCATTGAAATTGGTGGACTTATGGATATTTAAGCTGTTTGAATAGTCTGCTAGTAAATTAAATTAGACGTGAATAAAATAAGTTAGAATGTACAGAACAGAACAGAATTAAGTTGAACAAAATTAAAAAAATAAGTAAATAAATTCGTCATTACAAAAAAATGTCAATAAAAGAGAAGATGGTTTAGTTACAAAAAATCTTATTTAAGTACCTATTTTAGATCTTCAAGTAAAATACGAGTTAACACAGCAACAGTAACTATATAATTTAATAATATGAAAATCGTTCTGTGCCATTTTTTAGGGTTCCGTACCTAAATGGTAAAAACGGGACCCTATTACTAAGACTCCGCTATCCGTCTGTCTGTCTGTCTGTCCGTCTGTCTGTCTCCAGGCTGTATCTCACGAACCGTTATAGCTAGAAAGCTGACATTTTTCACAGATGATGTATTTCTATTGCCGCTAGAACAACAAATACTAAAAACAAAATAAAAGTAATATTTAAGGGGGGCTCCCATACAACAAACCTGAATTTTTAGAAGTTTTTCGCTCGATATTAATAACGGTGACAGATAGATGCTTGAAATATTCACAGAATATTTGGTTAAATATGAACTTTAAAAATAAATAAATTAGTTAAAATAAAATAAATACTTAAGGGGGCTCCCATAAAAGTAACGTGATTTTATTGCTCGATATTAATAACACCAACAGGAAGATAAATTCAAAAATAATTAACAAATTAAAATAAAATATAACAAGGAAGCTTCCACACGGTACGGAACCCTTCGTGCGCGAATCCGACTCGCACTTGGCCAATTATTGAAGGCAATGAGGTAGTAACTTTGCTGTGATTGGACATATTTAGACAGTGGGAGAATTATTTGTTGATAAATAAGATATTACAAGCTTTTATTGAAATTGCAACGGATTTAACCTGTGTATGTATGTAAATAAGCTCTGGTGGAATCTTGCAAGTTAAATTTCCCCGTTTCCGATTGAGCTGAAATTTTGCACGCATATGTATATCGCGTGACAATTCAATAATATGGTACCATGGAGCTGATCTGATGATGGAGTCGGAAGGTCATATGAACTCCTGGACTTTACAAGATACACCCGTCGTGTTTGGGATCGTTCTACTTGTCTTGGCTAGCACTCTGCTGCTACATATCCAGGATCTCAAAAACTTGAATATAAAAAGTTATATTTTATAATAAACTTCACAAATTCGACGTAAAGTCAGGACTGCGAATTAGCTCAGTTGGGAGAGCGTCGGACTAGTGGTCCGAAGACGCAGGTTCGAGTCCAGCATTCGCGATAAAGTTTTGAAATGTTTATCACAAAAATAACTCTTTGCAATAAACCTAGTGTGGGGTAGTGGGGTGCACTATAAAATTAAAATCATTTCATTTAAAATAATAATTTATTTTTAAAAACGTTAAAGTTTAAAGATTATACGACAGTAAAATTTCATATACCTACGCCGAAAAAGGCGAGAGAAACGTAAGAAGAAAGTCAATCTTGATTGTGATACGGTAGAGTAAATTGGAGAAAGGAAACGTGGGATATGGAAAGGAAACCTTTACCTACAGAAGAATTATATTACTTATTATAATAAAATAATAATTGCAGTATTTTCATATTTTACCCAATCTGAACAATGATAAAGAAAGAAACAGTTATAAAGTAAGAGCAGGATATTGGTAGGTTCCAATCGAAAATTTAACGCGAATTCTTTTTGGATACGAAATTCACAAATCCAAATAAACCCGTTAGTGGTTTTGTCTTAAACAGGTACGCAAATAGAATCGAAAGTTTTGAATATACTTGAAGATGTACAATTGTACATAGGCTAAATTAAGAAGACCTTGCAATTAATATTCAGCTTATGTTAAGTATCTTTATCTCAAAGATCTATCGCCACCTTGGAATCCAAAAATGATCAGGCCGTAGGAGTTACATGGGAATGCATAAACAAAAATAGTGTTAACATGTCTTTATTTCAAACAAAATTAAAAAGAAATACGAATGAAAAAGACTTTAGCCTGACATGAAAAACTTTTTTTACTTCCAAAATGGTTTCATTTACATTTTATAGAAATCGCCTGAGCCGTTTTTGAAAAATCAATAATAATTTAAATAATTCGAGCTAAATATCCTAATTTTTTTACACGATGGAAGGCAGTTTTGCCATTTTTTGCGAAAAATAATTATTCCATACATAACATACAAGATGCTACTTTGGAAAGTGCCGGGATTTAAGCAGATCATTATCTACTATTTTAACTATGGTGCCAACTAGGAAAACGCGAAAAAACAAGCTGTTCAATACAAAAAGTTAATAATTCTCAACAAAGTTTATGAAACAACTGATTTTATTTCGTCCATTTTGTGTTGGTTCCATCGTAAAATATGTTCATTATGATGAGTGCTTACAGGCATATAATCTCTTTAGGCCGCTGTATAGCCAATTTACAAATACCATAAACTTTTATATATTCTTCAAAATTATCATCAATCTTACACTCAAGTTAACTAGTAAAGATAAAATGGAGCAAAAGAGATTCAAAAGAATCCTGCAGATCCAAAAACATAAAAGCTAACTCCAGTTACGAAGATATTAAATTAAAAACTAGCACAGTTATTCATCACCGACACCTGTAGTTTAAACTTTAAAGTATGACCAATCGATATATCATACAAACATCCGTAGCAGCGACCCATAGAGATCTCGAGACAGGCCTTATCTTTACTTGAGGCGCGAGATAAACTACCGCAAAATATTTTTCCGAAATATTTTTACATAAGTACATTATTCATGCATTGCAGAATGTAGTATTGTGTGAACGCATATATAAACAAGTAATTTAATGTTCTTTTTTTCTTATTCTCAGCCTTTAAACGATCACTATCAGACATAGGCCTGTCTTATAGATTCCCAATAAGACTGCTTGGGAGCAGCTTGCTTCTACGAGTAACGCGATCTTGCTATATCGCTTTTTGCGATATCGCTTTTCTTAGCGGTAAGTGTTCTCTCTGGAACTTTGCGATCCCGACGGTCATCGGTTAACTTTAACTTTTCATAAAATACTTAATATTTTATAAAATATTATTAAAAAAAAAAAAACTTTAATAATATTTTATAAAATATTATTTTAAATACAAATTTAAACATACATCAAGGCTATCAACAAGCTGTTTTTAACAACGTGTCCTTTCTAATTCTTTTTTTTTGGCCAGATAAGTGGTCCCTAATATTCCTTCCAAAAATAAATTTCTTAATTCAGCCAAGTGTTTTTATTTTGGTTCACATCTTACCAGATTTAAATTAAAAAAAAAAAACGTTTTTCCTATACAGTTGCCGGTACTATGTGCCCGGCCCACTGCTATCACAACTTGCCAATCCGTTTATTATACTCTCTGAGTAATAATTTTAAGCAATCATGATTATTGACGTTATATGTATCTTGCAGGAGTTTTGTGGGAAATTAGGTCCCGACTAAGCATAACGAGTCGACATATCCTCTCTTGCAAGATCTATGAAGCGACCAGTTTAGCCACAAAATCGATGGTCTGATGTTGTTTTATTACTTCTAATTCGGCTTAATTGGTTTTCAGACAGTTAGAAATGAACATAGTAATGGCAGAAATCATGGGTACTTAGATAAAATGGAGTAGCTATTTTGTAAATTGGCCCCATGGGCTACGGATTTTTTAAAGTTTGTTGAACTTTAGATATAGAGTTTACGCATTTGTTTTGACTTTTCTATTTATTTAATAAATGCAAGTGGTTCTAAAGTTGTTTATTGCGTTGTTCTTTTTTCTTAAACAGTAAAACTAAGAATGTGTTGACGTGTTTCTTTGCGTGCACGGCGCGATTATCTCAGTAAAATTTCTTTCCTGAGAAAATAATTGTAGGCGCATGCAAACCCTCAAGGCGTAACAATTTGAACTGCAATACCTAATTGTATGAAATTTGCACAAAAAATATCTATCCAAGAAAGTTCAAATTCTACCTGGCCATGTAAAGATGATGAATTACTACAAATATACCCATATCTAATAAACATACAAATTACCCTATATTATAATTAAAAATGCAATTTTTTGTAACAGCAGTTATTATGAAATAAATATTTGTTATTATTTACTTAATTTTGTTTTGTAGCCAATTTCTTAGCATGACAATTTTCAATCTCGAAAAGGACTTAAATTATTCGATTTTTAGCAAATTTTTATTGTCGCCCACGATGCACCGATTTCAGAAAATCTCACAAGCGAAAAATCCCTTCCATTTATCATAACTTAAGTACCTAATCAAGATGATTAAGAAAGTGTATCTTCCTACACTCAGATCTTTGAGTGGGAGAGAGGCGATGGATGTCTTACACAACCGATGCCTGAAGGCGAAACAATGAATTTATTCTTATTTTACTTTAGAACTGAATGATATGAGAAAGTGTTATAATAACACATTGTAGTTGAAAAAATGTGAGTATCACTAAGCCAATACAGAGAAAGGTAAAGTAACGTATATATAATAGTCTAGACAAAGCTCCTATCTAACAGATGTTTCTCTTAGATAGATAGATAAACTCTTTGTCTACAACCACTGTTGACTTAAAGCTAATTTACGCATAATATGACAATAAGCCCGATTACAGAGGCGCCATTGAAATTATATTAGCTAAACAGCATAGTTCTGTTTCTTTTTCACTTTAGGCATTCGATAGAGAGAACGGTTTTACGTTGCTATTAAAATTACGCTGGCGCATCTGTAATCGGGCTTATACTCGTAATTACGGCTATGAAATGGCGTCATTTTCGCCAATGCCGATTTTTTCCTGGCAACATTTAAAATTAAGACATTTCGTATTTCTTCGTTCCTATTTATTGTTCTACTAGCGATCCGCCCCGGCTTCGCACAGTTGTATTACACATATAAACCTTCCTCTAAAATCACTGTATCTATTAAAAATAACGAATTAAAATCTGTTGTGTAGTTTTAAAGATATTAGCGTAGATGGGGACAGACAGCGAAAAGCGACTTTGTTTTATACTATGTAGTGATAGTGATAACGCACGTGGCCACGCGCACTAGGAGTCTAATATCTTCTTGGTCTAAGTTGAAATTAGTAAATTCATACAACAACTAAGCCTCAAGCTTTGAATAGAACGATACATGGATCAAACTCGCAGCAAAATAACTATTGATAAAATTACATACTTACTTGAAATCTATAGAATACATCACAAAACGAACCTGTCTAGATTTTGCTATCATTTTTTATTGCAGTAAATCAGAATGCGCGTGACGATGCCAACCAATTTACTACTAAACAAGCTAAAGTGTCTCGTTACTTTTACGAATGGTACAAAAAATATAACAAAACCTTGAAAACATTTTCATGCTGAGTATTACCACGACATAGTGTAATGCTTCATATCAGTCTACCAATTTGCAAAGTGTCATTATAATTAATTAACCGATGACACTAAACTTGGCGAAATTAGAGCGTTCAGGGGTGCGCTTAGGCACTCTAGATTAATAATAGCAGAACATAAAAATTGCTAATCAAAAACTAAACTACATACGTGTAATGGCTCCCGTAAATGGACCAATAATAGCTTTCATTCTTCTGAGATTACGAAATGATAATAGTAGTAGTTTGACTAGGTGATTGTTAGCGATCACCGAAATTAAGCAACGTTCCGCACCGTCAGTACTTGGATGAGTGACCGCGGGTGGCATTTTCCAACTGAGCGCTACCGTGGCTCGGATGACACGTTAAATTGTAGGCTCCGGTTGTTTTAACCGTTTAGCCATGTCAGAGGCCTTCAGGCGGCCTAAAAACTCTGACACCAGGGCTAGCCACCCGGCCTATACCAACTTACTTACTTACTTTAAATCAATAACAAACTAGTCTACCGTCTATCAAACTCGAGTCGATGACTAACTAACCTGCGAATAGATTAAATTTACTTTTCTACCTAAAAATCTCACTAAAAAATACACCGGAAGTAACAAACATTATCTGAGTTATGGGTATCCGTAAAAGATTCTTTGTCTGTATCGCAAGGTTTTTACTGCGAACCAAATCATTTAAGAACGAGTCGTATATAGGTACGAGTAAGATTATGAATAATTAATTTAAAAGAGTTTCTTCGAAATTAAACCTTACGTCTACTATATGGAAAGTATTTTTGCATGTGCAATATAAGCCCGGTTTTTCCAATTTAGTTACAAAAATGTTGTACTCGTAACGTGTACGTGTTCGGAGAACTATATACCTAGCCCAAATCAAACTTAATGGCGTCTGTAAACACGAGGCGAGTGGTTGCACTTGGTTGCACAGTAGCGATACATTCATATGTCAGCGGCGCAGCTTCACAGACGCTTTAAGTTCGATTCGTCTTAATACTAGTTTTAACCGACTTCCAAAAAAAGGAGGTTCTATGTTCGTCTGCATGTATTTCTTTTGAATTTTTTTTTAATTGTAATGTGTATCTGTATACTCCGATATGGTAACATTTAAATTTTATCGAAATCGGCTCAGCCGTTTTTGAAAAAGCAACATTAATGTAAAAATTGTATAGGTGCATGAATTCGAGCGAATTATGTGAATTTTGTACACGATGGAAGTCGGTTTTGCCATTTTTTGCGAAAAATGATTATTATCTAAGTCGGGCGTCCTAAAACGCACCCCAGTGTCTAGCCATGCAATCTGTGAGCTCGGTACCTAATTGATTTAGTAGTGTAGTAGTAGTTTAGCAGTCAGAGTATTGTTAACGTCTCAACAGAGCAATTAGACAGCTAATAGTTATCACGATCGTAGGTCCGTGCGTGATGTGAAAGCAGCGGTGAACTTGTAATGAAAGGTTTGTCTAGTGACAACACTTGTCTTGTTAGGTAAGTCGTTTATAATAAGAAATGGTTGGTTTGATGGCCTTAAAAGCTTAAGCTCTATACTATACTTAGGTACAAGTTTTATCTTGACTTTCATAGTTTTAAAACTTTAACAAAAATAAGCAGTTTCTTGAAAGCATCTTGACATCATAATTATTATTTGAGCTTTAAAAAATCTTGTTCTGTCACACAAAATGGCGAATAGACACCAGAAAGGTTCGATATCGTCCGAGTCAAAATACTCGTACTACCTCTAAATTGGCAATTTTACATCACTGTCTTTTTGATTTTTCACTAAATTAATAATTTTAAGAAAAACAAAATAAAATTGAATTAGGTAGGTGCCTATTAATAGAACTTTAGCAGGGTACTCGTATCTTACCCGAAACATTTTTATAAACCTTCACTATCACTATCACCACATAGTATAAAACAAATTCGCTTCCCTGTCTGTCTGTCCATATGTATGCTTATATCTTTAAAACTACGCAACGGATTTTGATGCACTTTTTTTAAATATGTATTTAAAGTGATTCAAAAGGAAGGTTTATAATATGGATAATACACCTGTGCGAAGCTGAGGCGGGTCGCTAGTTGACTGTAAAAGATAACTTACTCCAGTTTCGCAAATACAGTAGTTAGTAATTAGGTAACTACTGTTAATTTAAATTATATTTTACTTACAATTACTATGAAGTATTTTGACATGTAAATTAATTTAGTGAAATAAACGAATATGAATATAGGGAGATATATTATACAACTATACTGCTTACTTTTACCGTAGTATATAAAATTGTTTTGTTGAAAATGGAACATTTGAATTAAAACATTTTGTAGAGCATTAAATATGTAGCTATAAAATGAATATAGCCTGCACCAAATATTTCAAGATTTTTAATTATTCGTTTATTCATATACTAGACGCTAACTATAAAATAATTTTATGGCTAAACGATTTATAGGCCTGTAGAAGCAATTTGCCTAGTTTTCAGTTTAGGTCGAAGTTATTAAAACTTATTAAATGCTAATAAGCCACCTTTTATGGAGAAATGCATAGACGCAATTCCACTAATTTGATTTTAAAACACTCGGTACACATTATAGCACCCACTATTTATAATTTAATGCTTAGCAATTTACTACGTTTTCTGTCTGAGCGCCGCGCCGCCATCTTTGATTATGATATTGATAAGGTAAGGTAGTATTTAGGCATGTAACTGCAGTTACCTAAAATAAATTTGTGAAGATAGAACGGCTTACCTAGAAGAACATAGGCTAAATACTAAAACTGAATACCTACACGAAGTAAGGTAAATTTTATTACAAAAAATATTTGTGTATTATTTCATTGTGATAGAAAAATTATGTATAGAATATTAGTAAATCTTTGAAAACTTATGCATTTATTTTATCTATGTAATTGTGTGATTTGTCGTCATCACCAACTTATTATAATAATCATAAAACAGTCAAGTCAAATAGACTAGATCCTGCAACACCGGCGCAGCCTAGTAGAGTCTAGGGTATCTATGGTATCTATATTTTCGTCATCATAAGTTATGAGAATACTTATACAAAATACTTACTTTCTTTATAATAAAATTGTTTATATATTGTACGTAGGTACCTACCTACATGTAATGTTTGTTTGAGCGAAAGAGACTAGATCCTACAACACAGGCTCAGCCTAGTGCAGGATCTAGAATACCTACACGAACTTACTCTATAGATGCTTCATGACCGTACCTAGATCCAAGTTCATCTACCGTTGGTCACAATAATAGCTGATATAACTTTGTATAATAGCTAATACACCTTTGTATAGAACGAAATCGCTGTAGGTCTTAGTACCTACACGGTTACCGATCAAATTTAAATTATAACAACATTCAAACAGTCGACCTCTTTGTAGATAAAACATCGTTTATATAACTCAAACGTCCGCTCTATCTCAAGTAGGTTCAATGGCTTCGACCTAAATATCGAGTGCTCGTTAGTATATCGAAATAGATACCTTTTTATTTGTCCGCTTCCGTATATGTACGTGGGCAAACCTTGGACAAATATGATTGAACATTGATAAGTGATAAGATGGTCTGATTTTTGGTGATTTATAAGAGCTTCTGAATGTTTTACTTAGAGATTTTGGAACTGAAATTGATTTGGTTTGATTGAGATAATGATCAGATTTTCTTAATCACTGTCGATAAAGTTGGTTTATCCCTTAAACAAACAAGAGCCCCTGTGGCTGTTTAAGAAAAAGCGAGGGTGTTTTCTGGGTAATTAGGGGCCGCTGATTTCATTTTTGATGAAAAAAATATAAAAAAGGGGGAGGGAAGGGGTGTTTTTTGTGTGGTAAATAACCTACCATTATCCATTACCGACTTGTAAAATTTTACGATTGTGGTAAAATAGTTACCATTATCCAACCGGGTTTGAAAAAAATCTATACTAGTTGTTTTCTCTGGGTTTGCTTGTCTAATTTAGGTAATTTAAATAACATATACATATTCACATTTCTTTTGTTCCTTACATTATATTTCTTCTAAAGCATTCGACATAGAAGGAGTCTAATGGTTTTATGGTCTATCTTAGTAGGTAAATAAAAATAGTCGTTTTATGTGTAAGACTTTTATTAATTATACTTATATAAAAGTGGACACTTATTTTTAGACTTAGTGGATAAAGTGCGATAAAGTGTCATGTTTCAAACTGTTTCACCCTCCGATTCCTCCACGCACGCGGCAGTGTGAAAAAGTTTGGGGTAGAAACATTGTGGGTAGACTACTGAAATAAGCGAAATAAACAAAGCTAAGCAAATTAAAAAATATGCACCATACATAACCCAAAAATTCATATCGTTTTTATACAGCAACCAACTTTTACTATTGGGCCAACTTTCTATCTTCGAAAAAGAATCAACTGTTCCATACAACGGTGGATTTTGAAATTGACAAAATGTATGGAACAGCAGATTCCTTTCGATGACAAAAAAATGACCCCATATTAAAAGTTGGTCGTTATGATGAGTAGAACCACCACTTAAAATTAATGTCGTAGTTTGAGCGCCACGTGGTATTTTCAAATAAAAATATGCACAATTCATAAACCAAAAAAACATATAGTTTTTATATTAGTAAAGAAAAATATGCACCATTCACAACCCAAAAATACAAACCGTTTCTATATTAGTAAATTCAATAACAGTTAGGCACGAATGAACAATGGTAGATAATTTACCACAATCACCCATAACTTCACATGATCGAAAACCATGCATAGATTACCAGAATTCTCAACCAAATGGATGCAAAACAACAACAATATAGCCTAGTTTATAAATCTGGACGCAAAAACCACTTACCAGATTTTTCGTAGAACAAAACTCAAATTTTTGTGGCAGCGATGCACAAATTTCAAATTTTTTTCGCCAAACTGCCGACTTGCCCTCTTTGACATTGACTTATAAGGACGGGTGACGTTTATTAGTGAAATGTTGCCAGTAGTTGGATAAAAAAAAATACAACGTTTTACTTGCTATTCAATTCGATTAAATTCGTTGAAAAAAAAGTCCTTTTTTTTAAAAAAAAAATCAAGTGGTATGCATTCTACCTTTATTTTAATAAGGGTTATGTCGACTTCACAAAACAGGGGGGAGATTTTCAAATTGATTGCGGCATCACTTCTCCGCTACTTATGAATTGTTGCATTACCGTGGCATTTTTTAACAAAAAATGGTACAATACAACCGACTTCATGCAATACCTCCTGAACCAAACAGCGAAAGTAATAATTTTTGCTATTTTATTTTTGTAGGCAATGAGGTAGGTACTGCTGAACTGCTTCAAGGTATTGAAGCAAAGTACAAATTTCTTTTTTTTTTCAGGCAAATCACAATTTCCTCCTAAGAACAGAGAATAGGCTCATCACAACGGAGAAATCAGGAATATCGGAATCGATAACAGTAACGTTTAAATAAAAAAAAAAAAATGGAGAACTTGCTCCTACTTGGAAGTAGGTTGTAAAGGAAGAAGAGAAAGAGGCGAACAAGCTGACGATCACTCTGACATTAATAGGTAACTGCCACCTTTACACTATGGCTTTCGAAGTGAGACCAAAAACATTCAATAAGTATAATCATTTTTCGCAAAAAATCGCAACATCGACTTCCACCATAGGTACTATGTTCGTTTGTATGTTTTTTTTTTTAAACCTCCTTTTTGGAAGTAGGTAAAAATACCTACTAACTATTGCGTGTGTAATCTGCTCATCGTAGGTATACAGAAGACCTCAAATCTCTAACTAAACAGTGAATACTTAATGCTTTCAACGTATCATTATTTATTGTCTTTCACTAAGATGCATCAGGTGATAAAAGTGAAGTTGTTAAAGGTAAAAATCAACGAAAAGACGTATAATTATATAACTTTCTCCAGTTATCTTCAACTCGTACGTTAAGTATTCCGCCGCAGGTGCAGCTTGTTTACTCGAAAAAAAGTAAATAAATTATTGACCATAGATAATGATAATGCTAAGTACACGGCTTCGTGATCGACCTATATTGATATCACAAGTGTAAAGTACATAATAATAGTAACTGGTAGTAAACTTCTTAACTGATAAGCTATCAAAGTCTTATCGAAAATGAGTTACTCAATATAAAATGTGTGTTTTGTGCGTTGCTTATGTTATGAAGAAAGTGTATTTATTTACTACTAGTGACCCGCCCCGGCGTCGCACAGGTGTAATATACATATAAACCTTCTTCTTGAATCACTCTATCTATTAAAAAAACCGCATCAAAATCCGTTGCGTAGTTTTAAAGATATAAGCATACATGGGGATATGGGGACAGCGGAAGCGACTTTGTTTTATACTATGTAGTGAAGAAGTAAGTAATAAAGTACCTAAATCTGTAACAAAAATAATTTCAATGGCTTATAACATAGCTTTAGTTTAGCATAGCGCAGCATGGCGTTGCATCTACAAATTATAACAATGGCTTAGTGTAATATGTAATTTGTAGATGGAACGCCATGCTGCGCTATGCCACACTAAAGCTATGTTATACTATTGAAAATACCTATGAAAAAAAATCATACCACTGGCTTTTCTGTAACTGAAAATTGTTGTAAGGAAACCGGCATACTTCCGAACAATGATGTTCTTCCGAAGATGTTTAACATGTAAAACCACGTGCTTGAAACTAAGCCATCATGTTAGCCCAATCGTCTTTCAATGGTAGACCACGCACTTTTAGCAACAATGTTTTTTTTTTTTAGTTGATCCTTTACGTTAAAAGCATCTTAGCTAAGGTTACGTATTACCTATTATCTATCTGTGCCTAGGGCGCAGAGAGCCGGAAGATACTCGATGCATTTCCCCAAATAAATTTTATAACCGTTAATCGTTGATATCTACCTATAGATTACAGGCTTGTCCTCGGGCGTGTTGTGATAACAAATCCAGAGCTACGTGCCCAATGTCATGTAAACACTGAGACAACTAGGCATTGTAAATGGACACCTACCGCAGTACTAAATCAGCTTAAATGTGTGGATACCAGGAATCTAGAAAACTAGACATTCATTGAAGCTAGCGGCCTGTGTTGCCGTCATCAACAATGTCGTTATCGAAAAATAAAATTATTGCAGCTTCATCTACCACTATTTAATTTTCAATCTGCCGTTTAGGACTTCGATGACATCCATCCATCAGCCATAGGACGTCCACTGCTGGACATAGGCCTCCCCTATGGATCTCCAATAAGACCGGTTGGTAGCGTCTTGTATCCAGCGCGATCCTGCGGTATTAATGAGGTCATCCGTCCACCTTGTAGGTGGACGTCCTAGGCTGCGCTTGCCGGTACGAGGTCTCCACTCGAGATCTTTTCGACCCCATCGGTCATCAGTCATCCGTGCTATGTGTTGACATACAATATGCATACACATCTCAAAGAGTTACTTTATATGATAAACATTTCAAAAAATCGTCGCGGATGCAGGATTCGAACCTTGCGTCTTTGGATCACCAAGCCCGACGCTCTGGACCACTGAGCTAACCCGCTGTATTGAGTCGCGACGAATTTTGTGAAGTGTTTATCATTTTTAATCAACTTCTAGCGTTGGCGGCGCCACCTGTGATACCCGTATTAGACAGGTTATCACTCAATTGAAGTTATAAGAACTTCTGTATTGACGAGAGATGGCGCACTGCTAATCAATGAAATGATTTTAATTTTATAGTGCATCCCACACTACGTTTATCTCAAAGAGTTACTTTTTATGATAAAGATTTCTAAAACTATAATAATAATAATCTTTATTGACCAAAACTTAATTAAATTACTAAATTTACAGTTCTACCAATCTGACACAATACAGCTTACTCCTTAAAAAATACAGGTTTTTTTATGGTAGTTATATAAATAGACATAACAAAGCACAATAATTTATCAATTTATTATGTAACTGGCTGGTGCCCGTACTAGTATCTAATGATACTGTGCTACAGGTACCAGCGCCCTCCGTAAGATGTGTAATATAATGCGACTCAAAGTGAAAATCAACTGTTTAAAATTTTTGAGTTAGTAGAACATTTTAACTTTGTCATTAAATTAATTTAAATTTATTACATTCAACCCTTACGCTAATTACAAGCGCACGATATAATAATGCCAAAAAAATTATAATATTCATATTACGATCTTAATTCTCACATTTATTAGTCTAAATTAAAAAATAAGGTACCTAATTTAGTCAATAGATAAATGATGCACAATTTTTATTCTAATCGTTTCAAAAATTGGTTAGTACCCTCATATGTCAAGGTTTTCAAAAATTCTGTCACAACCACTCTAACTTGTTTTACAGGAAGGGGATAAATATGAATACGTTTATTGATTTTATTATAAATAAAACTAGAAAAGACATTATAGTGTCTTCTGGCTACTTCTGTGCGGCAGGTAGTGCTAGGACAGACTCGGGCTCTTCTACGTACGTTATCATCGTCAGGGTTATATGGTAATTGTTTATGCCTCCTAATTATGGTATGTAATATAATGAGTTGTCTAACGGGTAGCACATCAGCAAAACTAACTTGGGGAACGTAACGAAGGTTACTTCACTGTAGTTTGCGCGTTAGCTATTTCAGTAAAGATCTTCAGAACTGCAACGCAATCTTATAAATCCGAAAGTAACACCTACATTATTGTTTTGACTTTACTTTATATTTTAAGTTAAGTAGGTTTTCAGCGACTAACTACAACAATGCCAC
The DNA here is from genome assembly GCA_964007245.1 of Hypomecis atomaria. Classification (NCBI taxonomy): domain Eukaryota; kingdom Metazoa; phylum Arthropoda; class Insecta; order Lepidoptera; family Geometridae; genus Hypomecis; species Hypomecis atomaria. The sequence goes on along the minus strand of OZ023294.1, from coordinate 9,833,442 downwards.
CACTGGTGACATAGTAACTATTATCGAAAATGTGCCTATAACCAAGAAACTATTATCTAATCTGTGACTGTGGCAGCCTCCCTAGTAGTATTGTTATTACAAGTGGAACAATGCCGACTCACAGTCGATAGTGAGTGACTGTGGCCCATTCTGTGAGGCAACAAGAGGCCACTGTTTCCAGGAACTGTGGGCCATTCGTTGAACTCGAAACGTAGGTACAAGTCTGGAGTGCGACTAGTATTTAGTCTGTAAGGATTTGTGGCTAAATCTTTCAAGTACCTATTTAGTTAATGATAATTCTTTTTCGCAAAAAAATGGCAATACCGCCTTCCATCATGTACAAAATTGTTTACATTGTAAACGGCTCAGCAGATTTCTGTAAAATTTAAATGGGACTAGTAGGTATACGCTTTTGAACTAATTCACGATTGGCGAAATTATGGATGAACGTAAACAAAAAAAAACATACAGAACATAGAACCTCCTCTTTTTTGGAAGTCGTTTAATGAAAATTAAGATTTGTGGCCAGTTGCTTTTATGAGAGCTTACAAAGTTATGGAACCAAAATGAAAATCGAGTGATTCGTGTCAACGGTAAGCGCAGCGATCTGCGTTGACCCTTTCCAGCAAGAACACGGATACAATCCGCTTCCCACCAGAAACCTATAAGGAGACCAGACCTATCAATGTATGTATGTTGAGCTTTTCCGCGGGTATATTTAGTAGTGGAACTCTAGATTGGAAATTAAGTACTTTTACGTATTTGGTGACCGGCGGTAGCATTTACAACTGAGCGCTACCGTGGCTCGGATAACACGTTAAATTGTAGGCCCAGGTTGTTTTAACCGTTTAGCCATGTCAGAGGCCTTCAGGCGCCTTAAAAACTTCGACACTATGGCTAGCCACCCGGCCCATACGAACTTACTAAGAATAGAATAGAATAAATTTAATTGTAAAAACTGTGTACAGAGATGGTAAAGTATACATAATAGGTTGGAAACAACAGTTTTGTTTGGATCAAACATACAATAATTTATATATTACTTAACTATTAAATGAAAATATATTAATAGTTAAATAACTTACATGGTAAAAGGACAAGTCGATAGATTTAAACAATTCAATAGTAATAATCACTACTTATTGTACATGTATATCAAAATATTCTTTCATGTTGTAAAATACCTTACTAATGAGCCAGTTTTTTAAGCTTTTTTTGAATCTATTACCATTGAGTACTTTTAATTCAATAGGGAGATGATTATAAACCTTTATAGCATTAATGAAAGCACTTTTGTGATATACATATTGTATTATTACTTTGTGGAATGGTATTTTTGACCGACGAAACGGAGGAGGTACTCAATTCGACGCATAGCTTTTTACGTGGTGGTCAGATTTTGATAAAAAAATATACATATTTGGAAAGTGTATGCTTTGAAATTGGTCCAATTTCAAGTTTATCGAAATCGGCTGAGCCATTTTCGATAAATCAACAATAATGTGAAATATGTTACAACGATCCGAGCGAAATATTGCGAATTCTGTACACGGTTAAAGTCGGTCATGCTATTTTTTGCAAAAAAATATTATTTACTAATAACCCTAACAATAACTACACAGAATATGTTTGTAATACACGTTTTTGAAATCTTTTTATGTTCACGTTTATTATATTTTTAATAATCCAGGATTTGAAAGCAGGAAATATAAAAAAAACCCTAGACTTAAAAGTTAAGGTCACGAACCAGCGGCCGCAGCCATTAAAAAACAAAGCCTCTCGAAGGACGCTCGTTAACTTAATGGCCACCTCGGTAAACGGTTTATGGTCTTTTATTTATAACTTCCACTTTGTATAGAATAATATGTACTTGTTCGTTCAAGCCCAGGCTTCACCAAAGCGGACTGGAGCATTGCAGTCTATGATTCCCCTGCATACTTAAATGCACTATTGTCGTCTATAAGTTTTCTTTCATCGTAAAGGTTGAGTTTGTCTGGAATAAATCACTTTTAGCGATAACACCGGCTTTTGAGCCTCTCATCTTCCTATGTTTCAATAGGCACGATGACTAAAAAAAAATATAATTAGTCCGTCAGATAGACTGTCAAAATATATTTGACACATATTTTTTTCTTTTATCAATTAAACTAAAATTAATGAAGATATAGTCCGTCTCAGTTCCGCGTGACGTCACAAGTGCCCTACTTGTGACGTCACGCGAAACTTTGACAAGGTTTATCTTTGTCATTTGTTGTTTGATTAACAAAAGAAAAAAAAATACGTGTACCAATATTTTTTATAATCTAACTCGTGGACTTATTGTAATAATGATTTTTTTACCCAGTGATCAAGCCTATATTATGTATTAGTAGCATAATTATTTAAGCTAGTTGTTTCTTTTTGTGGCGTCAATAAAGTGTTATTGTATAATATTGTATGTAATTGCAGATCGAGAAACAAAATGCAATCAATAGCGAAGGCAGCGAACTAAAACTACTAATATGAGATTGATTTGTACCTTATTTGTCTTGCCACCTTAAAAAATGTTAAAACCTCACACGTTTTTGCGTTTCCAAGCGTAGCTCGGAAGTTTTGTGAAGCTTTCGAAGGGACAAAAGTCAAAACTACGCATTCTTTCCAGAATCATCTGATAGTAGTTGAAATTGGTCTGCTGCTCTTGTTTTTTTCCAAGCAAATATGGCATTTATGTAGTGGGCTTAAAAATTAAAACTCTGTCCAGCTCCGTTTCGCTTCACTTTGGTAGAGTCTGAAACTTAAGCTTGAGTAGAGTATTGTTTTGGTTTATGGTCATTGAGGAAAAGGGGTCGAAATGTGAATACATACATACAATACATATTATAAGTGAGTACAAAGGTGAACGTGTACCGATTAACGAATTCTATAGGTACACTACCACTCGCTAGAAAAAATAAATTTGAACTATTTACTTTACTGATTCCGGTTTTTTACATCGCAATTATAAATATGTATAAGTAACCTAGCTGGTATCTTAATTCAAACAAATATAATTATTTCTTCTGCGACATCGATGAACTTATCGATAACAAAACAGGTCATTTACTGAAAAGAAACAACGTGGCTAAGTCAGTGCCTTAATCAGTGTGCCAATTAATTTGATTAGAAGCATACACCTACGTAGACAGCCTAGGGTTGACCCAAAGTTTTTGTTTGCAACTTTGCTCAATCAAAATCGATAAGACGACTCGGTATAGCAAAGAGGAAATACATCGAATCCTTAAATGTTGTGAAACAACTAGTAGGTTAAGCACGGGTTAAGAGTTATGTCACAAAAGTTACTCAAGATAGGACATGATACATTGTAAGGTGTCGCCGCAGAATAATTGTTTAAATATTTTTGAAGTAAAAACTTCTTTAACGGCGTCGTGCACTTTTTGGGATGTAAAAATGTCAAACTTGCATCGAGACACGTAACCTGATCGAAAATTCGTAAGACGGAAGGTAGCAAGTTTTCACTTTTGTCGGCACTCCTGGGGTGCAACCCTTTGTTTTTTAACCGACTTCCAAAAAGAAGGAGGTTCTACGTTCGTCTGTTTGTATTTTTTTTGTGCACCGGCATCGCGGGTACTGCACCCGAACCCACAACCGATTCGAATTCGTAAGGGTTTTTTTATACTCCCGAGGTCTCATTTAAATTTTATATAAATTGCGAAGCCGTTTTTGAAAAATCAACAATAATGCAATTCGAGCGAAATATTCGAATTTTGTACACGATGGAAAGCGTTTTTGCCAGTTTTTGCGAAAAATAATTATTTCTCATAAAGATTATTATGTTTCCTATTTTTTACCACTTTTTTCTGCATCTTCTAGCAGTATTGTTAAACTGGCATGTTTTTTATCGCAATGCTTTAATTATTTTCCGCAATATTAATTAAACCAGAGATGACAGTCACGTCATGCCTTTAGACCACGTCCACCATAGGTGGTAGGTATACTTCAAGTTTCAAACGTATTGTTATTTTTGCTGGAACTAAGTACATTGTTCATATAAACGCCTCATATTTGGTGGAAAAATGGACCTTACTCGAAAATCCAAAAAAGAAAATGTCTTGCGTCTCGAACTCGGCCCAATCGCGGTCACTGGCGCCCAAATCAGCACTTTTTGCCAAAAGTAAGTTGGCACTTGGCAGCCCTAGCCACGTAATCTTTTGGGCCACCACTGGATTTCTGGGTCACAAACCGCTCACGCAAAAGTTTCAAGTGAAGCAAAGTGCGCGGTTGTTGATAAACACAGGCCACTGATAAGTGAGCGCGCTAATGAGAGGTCAAGGTACCGTACTCAGCAGCACTACCACTCGCAGGCTAACGCATGGCGAGAATTTGTAATTTGTGTATGGATTAGGTAGAACCAGATTACCAGAGAACGATTGGGTAATATGGTATGTTTTTAATTGACCGAGATTGTCAAAATTTTCTGTCTGAATGTTGAGTCTCCTCTAGGAAACATTTTTCAACAAATCTAGACGAAACATACACGTGAGGTTCTGTTTTTAACCGACTTCCAAAAATGAGGAGGTTCTATGTTCGTCCGTATGTTTCTTTTTTTTGTGTACGTTCATAGATAATTTCGCCAATTGTGAACCAAATCAAAAAATATTTTTTAGTTCGAAAGGGTATACTCCCGAGGTGGTCCAATTTAAATTATACAGAAATCAGTTGAGCCGTTTTTAAAAAATCAACAATAATGTAAACAATTTTAGCGAAATATTCAAATTTTGTACATGATGGAAGGCAATTTCGGATATTTCGAAAAACCATTTATCCTATCCTTTTTTTGCTGACAAGGGGGGAGAGGGGTAAATAATTGTAATAAATCTGCTTACGTAATACTTGAACAGCCCTTTAGCATCAAAATCATAACATAAGCAATCTGCATATAAAGATACACTTAAACAGATGCGATGCGAGGTCTACTGTTTGGATAACTACTAGTTTGTGTAAATGGATTGGGCAGAACCGCAGAACGACGCACTTAAACGATGTACTTTTCATTATCAAGGCTCTAGTCGAATTACTTAAACACTCATTATAACTATTAAGTACAAGTTTTTTTTTAATATGTATTAATAAATATTTAATGTAGGTATATAAATAAATATAAATACTTAACGTATATAATTTCTCGACGACGCATATATTCATAAGGATATCATTGTATTCATTATTGTGACGCACCGATAAACTTATACGGAACAGCATTTTTTTCTTCGATTTTTAGGCATCTTTAACTTCTCACAGAAGTTGACAGGAAGGAAACATCTCAAAACAGAAAGTAATGAACCTTCTGTAATAATAGGCATGATGACAGGGTAAAATATCATTATAATTAGTCATCAATATAATAATTATGTCCGTTAGTTAGATTATTAAAAAATATTGAATACGTTTTTAGAGTTCCGTACCCAAAGGGAAAAAACGGGACCCTATTACTAAGACTCCGCTGTCCGCCTGTCTCCAGGCTGTATCTCATGAACCGTTATAGCTAGAAAGCTGAAATTTTCACAGATGATGTATTTCTGTTGCCGCTATAACAACAAATAAAATTAATAATTAAGGGGGGGTCCCATACAACAAACCTGGTTTTTTAGCCGTTTATAGCTCTATATCAATAATGGTAACAGGTCGATGCTTGAAATTTTCACAGAATATTTAGATATGTATTTACTTTAATAATAAATAATAAAATTAAAATAAAATAAATATTTAAGGGGGGCTGTCATACAACGGAACAACCATAACACGGAACATCCATAACACGGAACCCTCCGTGCGCGAGTCCGACTCGTAATTGGCCGATTATTCTTTTGTCAATTAAACAATAAATGATGACAAAGATAAACCTTGTCAAAGTTTCAGAGTGGGGACTCGTGACGTCACTATTGCGACGTAGTCTGTACATTCGTGTTGCACTCGTGACGTCACGCGGAACTTTAACGGGCTATGATTTTGTAGATTTTTGTTTCATTGACGAAAGAAAAAATACGTGTTTAATAGTTTTTTTAAATCTATGTGAGGGACTAATTATATATTTTAATCGTCATGCCTATTGTATGACTGATGACAATTTCTTATGTCTATTTATAATCATGTAGTTAATTAGCAGATAGATACCTAGTTTTGCAACAACTACTGATGACGTCAAGTCAATATCAATAAACCACAAATGAAATAGGTTTTCGAGTCCCACACTCTGTACCGCATACCTATATTTATTACCTATTCATTGCTATCTGACCTTCACGAGCCACATGTTACATATGATAATATTGCACACAACACACTATTTACCCATTTTCATACAATTTATAACTTTTAGATGTAGGTACTGTTTTAGACTGTTTTAGTCTTCGATCATATATATATTTGATCGAAGGTTTTATTAGAAGAAAAATAATTATTTTTGTAAAAAATAGCATGACCGCATTCATTCATTCGTGTACAGAAATTGCGAATATTTCGCACGGATCGATGTAGCATTTTTCGCATTATTGATGGTTTATCAAAAATGGGTCAGCCCATTTCAATAAAAGTTTAATGGGACCAAAAAATACGCGTCGAATTGAGTAACTACCTCCTCCGGTTCGGTTCGTCGGTCAAAAATTGTGTTAAACAGTAAGTAGAGAATCAAATCACTCATTGAGACCTAGTCGGTTGATGTTCTACGCTGCGCTTGCCGGTACGTGGTCTTCATTCGAGAACTTTACGAAACCATCGGTCATCCGTTTTTATAACTTCGTTGTGTTTGAACTATGTGCCCTGCCCACCACCATTCAACTTGCTAACACGCTGGGCTATGTCTGTAACTTTGGTTTGTCTGCGGATTTCCTCATTCCTGATTCGATCACGCAGAGAGATTCCGAGCATAGCCCTCTCCATGGGTGTGTTTACGCACTCCAGATAATTTTTATGCTAAATAAAAAAATATTCTGAGGCGTCCGTGAACGGTGTCATAGCTAGAGATAGACGAATCATAGCTCTCAAATCTATTAAGAACTAATCCATCTGTCCAAATCTGGAACCATCTGTCAAATTCGATTAGATGACAAGTTGCTGACCAATAGGACACAAGATAAAACGTATCTACCTAAAAACCTCGATAAAACTTAGCCTAGTCAGGAGAAAACTTATACCAGTGCGTGTACGGGGCAGATTATTTTTTTTGTTGGAACAATTTTTCGCCTAACGGATGCCCTAAACGGGTGACACATTAAGTATACGAGTATGTCATTAATTTTTAAGCAGGTTTTTTTATCTTAGTCTGGAGTGCGTAAATGCACCTCATAACACGTTGGGCTATCTCAAGCTTATTCCTCCTTTTATATCCTCTAAGAACACAAGCAACAATGTTATATCCTTGATTAGGCAGGTCGTGCGTCAAACAAGCTTTCTGTTACAGCTGGTTAGTCACAACTTTCACATGCTTAGAGATAGATAGATCTTTATTCGTGTGATTTGCCAACAATCTCCAGCATATCAATCAAATGAATGCGCGATCACTATTCTATAACGTTTGAATGTCTGTGATGGTTTGAATGCCTGCATGTGATGAAACTGCGTGCGTGTGGCGTCTATTAACTTACTCTGTGGCAAGAGTTGCCATCTAAATTTTGTTAGTCTTTTCCAATGCGTTAAAAAAGGTGTAAATCGTAGCATGTAGCAGTTTAATTTAATTATACAGAGAGCCCAAGAAATCAATGTCCAGCTGGAAATGCGTTTGACTGCTTTTTTAACCGACTTCCAAAAAGAAGGTGGTTCTATGTTTATCTGTATGTATTTTTTTGTGTATGTTCATCGATAATTTCGCCAATTGTGAACCGAATCGAAAAATGTTTCGATATACCCAAAGATTTCGAGTATACCCATACTCCCGAGGTGGTCCCTTTTAAATTTAACAGAAAGCGGCAGAGCCGTTTTTGTAAAATCAACAGTAATGTAATTCAAACGAAATTTTCGAATTTTGTTCACGATGATGGCGGTTTTGCCATTTTTGCGAAAAAAAATATTTTTTTTATTGCAGTATTTTTGTAATAAGTTAATAATACAAGGTTACTCAGGAAAATTGTTGGGAAGACTGCAGTAACTTTGTCAATCTAACTTTTAAGTTCTTTTGATATAGGTAGGTACTTAGTGAGTTCTAAAATCGTAACACATCTGACCCTGTTGGTTCTTGAGATATAATTATCTAGTGAGTTTAATAAATGTAGCCATAAACAGTACCTTGCCGCACCCCGTTTCGTGTCATGACTTGAGTTATATAACACGAATCGATTTCATCCTACGCTGTGTTTCTTTGGACGTGATCTCCATTCGAGAACTTTACAGCTCTATTGACCAATCTTCTGCATGCTATGTACCCTGCCCAATACTGCCCTAACTTGCTAATCCTTTAGGCAAAGTCGGTAATTTTGGTTTGTCTACTGACAACACCACTGTGAGTGGCAACACCACTGGTTTTATCTAAATTACATTGCAACACTCTTGTAACGATCACGCATTGTGTTCATTGCCCACAATTTGCATTTTATTGCTGCCTAAATTGATGTTTGATGTTGCTGCTCTTTGAAGGTTACAAAGTCTTCCTTGATGGAGCCTCAGATAACATTTTATCATATTTTAGAAGCGCTAAGAACTGATGGCTGATGAGGCCGCCAATTTCTCGTATGGATACCACATACTGACAAGCTCAGCATAGGACATCCACCAACTGGGTAAATAGACCTGGGGCCTGATTCTCTACCGACAAAACGTAACGTCACGCTGTAAGTATCTTTTTATTTCCGTGAATTTTGTTTGGAGAAATGTTTGATTAATGTCAAATTACGTTAAAATGAATTATAAACCGAGTTTAAGTTATGTTATTAGAAAAAATAATATTTTTCACACGAACTTCTCAAAAACAAACAGAACGTTTGCGCGCGTTACGCGCTTGTTTTCATACAGAATTACCCACCAGCTAATTAGGTATCTTCTAGGTAAGCGTGCTACACCCTAGACCGCATATCTGCTTAACATCAGGCAGTGAGTATGTAGTCAAATGCAAAGCTATAAACCATTTATGGAAAAAAACGGCATGTAACAAGTTTTTCCCCTATACAATAATCTCAGATAACACTGATTGGTAAATAATTGTAATTGATCTACCTTTCAAGTACTTCTGCGTCTAATGTATGTATGTAAGTAATACGAGCGCAATCAGTCGATTCAAGTAGCCTGCTCTTGAGGTTTGGTATTGAATTTCAGCCGCTAGTCACGTAAGCCACTGCATTGCCTTTACTAGATGTGTAAGGTAAGTAATATATTTCATTAATTGCAGTTAAGACCCGAGTTCACCAACGCTTGTTTAAGTTAAACGTGTGATTACTATATTTAAACAACGGTTAAACTCGCGTCTTGGACCCGAGTTCACCAACAGGTGTTTAATTTATTAACCGTTGGTTAAATCTTCTAGCGGCTAGTTAACGAATTTTTGTTTTTACCAAGCAAAATCCGTTGTTTACCTACCTAAATACAGTAATCACACTTTTAACTTAAACAGGCGTTGGTAAACTCGGGTCTTAGGCTTATAAGTAGGGATTAGGTAGTTTAATTTTACGGATTTTTTGTATCAATAAAATGGAATCTCGCTGAACTTACTATTTTCAAAGGTAATAAATTTGTTTTGAACTTAGAAAGTAGTATTCCATTTTCTGTCAGACAAAGCTTACCTACACATAATTTTGATCAGCAAAAATGTTGAAAAAAATGTTAAGAGAAATTTAAATTGTCTATATGAACAGCAAATTGAAACACCGATTAGCTTATTAACCAAAAAATATACTTTAATACAGATCCCTAAAAACTAACCGTCTTACGTCATACCACAAAATATTTAAACACGTTTTTAATCCTTTTTAGCCGTCCAATTTGTTTTTTCATAAATGACTAGCTTTCCTCCATAGTTTTAATTACGTAGTTTCCGGTTTCTTGTGAAGTTATGATTTCTAGGATATTTTCGGAACCCTCGGAGGGAACTTCTGAATCATACCTACTTTACTGGCTCTTTATTGTAAATCTAGTCAAAAAATCCGGATCTCTGCATGCACTCTATCCCCATATTTTCAGTAAGGATAGGTAAATACATACCTACATTCTGGTTCTGCGTACATTGGTATACAAAAATACATTATGAGCAACACCCTACGAATCGCCAAAATAACAATTATTATATATGATGTACTCAACAGAATTATAGGCATAATATTACAGTAATGAATCAAAATTCGGTACATTACATTAAATTACAAATACAACAAAAAAAAATTAAGATGTCAGAAATACTGTACTTAATTGAAATGTCTGCAATACAATACAATATAACTTTATTGTCCACCAAAAAAACAACTTAAATAACCAAGTATTTACAAAACATAATATTCTTAAAATTAGGTGGTACAAGGGCGGCCTTAGCCTTGAGCGATAGCGTCGCGTACATATCAAAAATCTCGTAGGTAATAGTTTAACAGCAATAGCATCGTCAAAAATAATAGCAAAGCAAACCAAAAGGTTATCAGTGTTTAGGAAACGCTGGCGTGGTCTTATTTGAATTAGAAAATTTAGAAATGAGCATTGAATTTATTTCAAAGGTGGGTTGTATTTTTTTTATATTTAGCAAACGAGTTTTGTTGGTTCCTTCTTGTTTATCTGGGAACTAATAGAGTAAGAATATTATTTTAAATGAAATAATACCTATATAGACCTATTGACTCCTTTACGACTTTTTTTAGTGCTGTGCCGCGCAGGGTTTTGAACTGGCATTCCATAAAATTTTGGGCGGTGCTGTCTTGAGCAGGTATGCTTGCTGCATAGCATCAAGCAAGCATATTGATCGTCTTTATACAAAAAAAATAATATGTACAGGGTTATCTGCTTGCCCTATACTAAACCGAAACGGAGTAAATAAGACATTATGAACAACTTTTACTATGGGGCCGACCGGCGTTCGAGAAAAAAAAAACACCTGTTCCATATGGAAATTACAACTTGGAATCGACAAACAACAACTTTTTTTTCTCGAATTCCGGATTGGTCCCATCTTAAATGTTGTTCATAATCATGGTCTGAAACACCTCCTTTCGGCTTAGTACACCAGTTCTGGGTAACTCTGTATACTAAGAAATATAAAAGTAGTATACTTTGACCCTTCAAATTAATTAATAATGAATGAATGAATAAATGCCCGAGTATTGGCAGTGTTGCCAAAAAAGTGGGCCATCCAAACAAACATGGCCCGAACTTTATCACCTCACTATTTATTTATGCAAATAAGCCGAAGCAAGTATTTACTATGTAACAAGTGTCGTAATCATTAATGGTTATTTCATAAAACAGTGTGGGCTAACAACGCATTTACGGTGCACTTGGCTTACGGCAAAATAGCTATTTCGTAAAGTAGGTAATCAGCATAATCCTCCAGTTTATTATTTGACCATGTCTATGACGTGACCTTTTAAACGAGAATCTACCATCTACCCACTACTTAAACTCAAAACACTAACTAAATAAGAATATACAACCTAAGCAAAAAATAAGAAGCGATAATAAAGAAAAAAAAAACCGAAAAAGGCGCGAAGCGAACGAGATAAAAAAGGTTGTAATTGCGAGTTACGAAACTCGAAACTTTTTTACTTACCATAAACGTTATGTAGGTGAAGTCGCAACAAAATTCACGTTCCGAAAGCAAACAAGGCCCATTCTGGTCCAGGATTACCAGTTCAAAGCTTTGTTTAATTCATCACTAGTTCCAAACAAGGCAAGTAACTTGTCCTGATCACTGTTTATTTATTTGTTGACACAAAACGAGGCTACAGGCGGTAGCATCTGGACTTCACTTCAGAGATTTCACTGGCACGATAACTGGATTAATGTTTTTGAATCACAATTTTGTTCACAGTAAAATGTTCGAGAGGAAAGAAACACTTGCAGGTATACGGGAAGGCAAGGAAGCAAGTGGCTGTGTAGATGTGTACGAAAGAAAAAAAACAAAAGTTCACCACGCGCACACACAACCTTCGCGGCCGACGCAGCGCAACAGTGTGAGTGAATGGGCCAAGCGGTACGACAACAATCTACGGGCACGCACGCACTCTCGGCTTTAGATACGGTTGCCAGTCATACAATAAAAATAGACCTTATCTTTTTTATCTTTATAGATTATCAGATTTGGCATTGCACTTGGTATAGGAAGTCTTGTGCGTAATCTGGTGGTAGTACTTTGAACAATCTAGATTTTCTAAAACGTTAAAATGCAATTAGATAAGCTGGTAAAAAATATTATTAAGATAACATTTTTTAATAGGTTTTGTACTGTTTCAGCGTTCCCGTGAACTGAAAATTATGAGTTAAAAAAAAAAAATCAGCCAAGTGCGAGTCGGACTCGCACACGAAGGATTCCGTTCAGTATGAAAGCTCTTCATATTCCTGTTTTATTTTAATTTAATTATTTTTTTTGTAAGGAATATACAACTTAATATTCTGTGCATATTTCAAGCATCTTCCTGTTGTCGTTATTAATATCGAGCAAAAAAATGTTTCTTGTATGGGAGCCCCCCTTAAATATTTATTTATTTCTGTTTTTAGTATTTGTTGTTATAGCGGCAACAGAAATACATCATCTGTGAGAATTTCAACGTTCTAGCTATAACCGTTCATGAGATACAGCCTGGAGACAGACAGACAGACGGACAGCGGAGTCTTAGTAATAGGGTCCCGTTTTTACCCTTTGGGTACGGAACCCTAAAAAGTAACTGACTAATTAGGTATTATTACTTTAAAAAAAAACAATAATCACATACATACACTATAAACAAAATATTTTTAAGAGATTATAAATACAAAAATAAAGTTGAATTTTAATGTAACTTATCTTTTCACATAAACGAGTTAACCATATTCTGCAACATAATATTTTAAATCAACTTAAACAGTTTAAATACTTTTATTTGTGACTCAAAAACACAGCCCAGTTGCAAATTATTTAAAACATTCTCCACATAATTAGGGAAAATTTCCCCAACGCCAGCACCCAGGCTCTGGTGTCGTTCCCTCCAAGAAGTTTATCGTGTACGTACACAAGATCCCTCGCACACATAGATATCTCGTCGCTGATTGGCGAAGACGCCGTCGCTACCTCCGCCCGCGCACCAACGTCCTTGCGGGCAGCGACCGAGCCTGCTCGAAGCTTTGGTTTTGAAGTTACAATCAAGTTTAAGTATTAAAGTTAAACTTGGGAGTCGCGGGGCCAGAGTTGGATTTTCCTATTCAATTGACTTTAATAGAACCAGATTTATCCAATTTCCTGATGTGTGGATCCAAGTGTCATTTACGTAGAGTGTTTAAAGCATAATGATAAAAAAATTGTATAATAATAATTCTATTTTGCAAAAAATAGCATGGAGCATGACCGACTTTACCCGTGTACAGAACTCGCGAAAAAATCGCACGGATCGATGTAGCATTTCTCTCATTATTGTTGATATATCAAAAATGGCTCAGCCGATTTCAATCAAATTTAAATGGGGTCCCATTTAAATTTCGAAGTATACTCTTTCCAATAAAAAAGAATTATTGAAATCGGACTACTAAAGTTACGTAAGTAAGTAAGCGTGGTTACTCGTATACTTAAAAAATATATACGCGTCGATTTGACGAGTACCTCCTCCGGTTGATCGGTCAAAAATAAAAAGTGTTTTGAAATAATCGGCCAAGTACGAGTCGGACTCGCGCACGGAGGGTTCCGTACTGTATAGGAGCCCCCCTTAAATATTTATTTTATTTTAATTTTATTATTATATTTATATAAAACTAAATATTCTGTGAAAATTTCAAGCATCTACCTGGTACCATTATTAATATAGAGCGAAAAACGTCTAAAAATTCAGGTTTGTTGTATGGGAGCCCCCCTTAAATATTTATTTTATTTGTTTTTAGTATTTGTTGTTATACCATGATAGCTAGGCAGCTGAAATTTTCACAGATGATGCATTTCTGTTGCCGGTAAAACAACAAATACTAAAAACAATAAAATGTATATATGAGGGGGGCTCCCATACAACAAACCTGAATTTTTAACCGTTTTTCGCTCGATATTAATAATGGTAACAGGTAAGTAGCTGCTTGAAATATTCACAGAATGTTTAGTTGTATATACAATTCAATAATAAATAATTAAATTAAAGTTTAGTAAATGTTAAAGGGGGCTCCCATATAGTACGGAACCCTGCGAACGCGAGTCCTACTCGTACTTGGCTGATTATTTACATCCAAAGACAATCGTCGTCGTCTTTTCAGCCGGACATCCACTGCTTTTCTTATATATCTCCAATAAGACCGTTTGGAAGCGCAAACCTGCGGTCTTGAGGTCACCTGTTCACCTTGCAGACAGAACCCTACGCTGCGCTTGTCGGTACGTGGTTTCCACTCGAGAACTTTTCGACCCCACGACCCCATCGGTCATCAGTCCTCCTGACTACTACCAATTCAATTTGCCGATCCGCTGGGCTATGTCGGTAACTTTGGTTCACCTACGTATCTCCTCATTTCTGATTCGATCCCGCAGAGAGACTCCGAGCATAACCTCTCGTCTCGGTAGGTAGCTCCATAGACAATATTTTTAGGGTTCCGTACCCAAAGGGAAAAACAGGACCCTATTACTAAGACTTCGATGTCCGTCTGTCCGTCTGTCTGTCACCGGGCTGTATCTCATGAACCATGATAGCTATGGGCAGCTGAAATTTTCACAGATGATGTATTTCTGTTGCCGCTAAAACAACAAATACTAAAAAGATAATTAAATAAATATTTAAGGGGGCTCCCATACAATATTGCTCTATATTGATAATGGTAAAAGGTAGATGCTTGAAATTTTCACAGAATGTTTAGTTTTATATTCACTTCAATAACAAATAGTAAAATTAAAATACAATAAATATTTAATCCCATACAGTACAGAACTCTCCGTGCGCGAGTCCGACTCGTACTTGGCCGATTTTTTTCTAAAAGCCAAACTACAAGTTTTAGGGACTAGCTAAATACTGGCACTTAAACTGTGGTTGTGGTTAACTTCCAAGAGTTTCATTACCATAACGAAGTAACAGGGTTCACGTGGGTAAAGATGGACCAGATTACGTCAATTAAACTGACTTAAGCTGCCCATCAGATTCAAAAGTTGGGCTTTAGTGGGCCCTTTTTCGGGCATTTTTTTCTTTTTTGAGGCGACCATGTTGGTAGCTGTAAATAGGTAAGTAGGTTATTTGTTTTTATTTACTGTGGAGAGATGTGGGAGGGACTGTGTCACAGCTTCACCTGAAAAAGACTTGCTTTTCCCGTTATTTAATCTCTAAGGAACATTTATTAGGTAGGTACCTACTCATCTTCACGTATTAGAATGTTACAATACTGTGGCTAGTATTATTAATAATATAAAAAGAGGTTTTTGAAAATAGAACTAGGCAGTTGTGTCACAACGAATAGCTAAAAAAAATTGTACACATTTGTGCTTAGTTGGACGTAGTTGTGCCATTAGGAATACGTATTTTGGATGTCAAACTAGTTGTGCGAAAGCATTTGGTCCACGAGGAACTCCTCTACCGAACTATGAATAAAAAGAGGCTGTCACACAAACAATAAAAAAATCTTTAAACTTTAAAAATTCTACATTTAACCTTGAATGTTGTCAAATAATTGTTGCATCCGCTGTTCTATGAAATACACTTAAGCACCTAAATGGCAAAAGTTTCTTCGACAGAATCTATGCTATACTAACTCTAAATGAAACTTTAATAATCGGCCAGGTACGAGTCGGACTCGCGCACGGAGGGTTCCGTACTGTATAGGAGCCCCCCTTAAATATTTATTTTATTTTAATTTTATTATTTGTCATTTTAAGTGAATATACAACTAAATATTGTGTGAAAATTTCAAGCATCTACCTGTTAACATTATTAATACAGAGCGAAAAACGGCTAAAAAATCAGGTTTGTTGTATGGGAACCCCCTTAATCATTATTTTTATTCGGTTTTTAGTATTTGTTGTTATAGCGGCAACAGAAATACATCATCTGTGAAAATTTCAGCTATAACAATTCTAGCTATAACGGTTCATGAGATACAGCCTGGAGACAGACAGACGGACAGCGGAGTTTTAGTAATAGGGTCCCGTTTTTACCCTTTGGGTACGGAACCCTAAAAATCCTGAACTCTAAACTGTTATATTCAAAACACTAGAGCATTTTTCCACAGAACCCAGTGTCACATATTTTTAACTTTACTGACCTAAAGAAACCAAAACTTGATAAATATTTCAACACCATTTCGTGGGCTGACACAGTTCTATTGGCACCTCATTTATCAAAATCGATCAAAACCAAAACAAGATAAAAGCTAGCAAGGGCAGCTACGACCTTTTTGGGAATGCAAATAACCAATTTTTGAATTTTGACACTATTATTGCGGTTTTTAAGGTATGCCATAAAGTAAAATACCATAAAATTATTATTAAAATCTCTTTCAATGACTACAACATTTATAGTCTATATGTTAGCCCTATCATATTTTGTAAATGGGAATGGGCTCTAAAAATGTCCACGGATAGTTCTGTACAAAGAATGTTTTGTTTTTAGATATCTGATTTTATTTCAATTTTTAACCGACTTCCAAAAAGGAGGAGGCTATTCGTGTGTATGTATTTTTTTTGTGTATGTTCATCGATAATTTCGCCAATTGTGAACCGAATCGAAAAAATATTTTTTAGTTTAAAAGGGTATACTCCCGAGGTGGTCCCATTTAAATTTTACACAAATCTGCTGAGCCGTTATTGAAAAAACCAACAATAATATATGCAATCCGTGCGAAATATCCAAATTTAACGATGAACATCGATAATTTCGCCAATTGTGAACCAAATAGAAAAAAATATTTTTTAGTTCGAAAGGATATGCCCCCAAGGTTATATCATTTAAATTTTACAGAAATCGGCTGAGCCGTTTTTGATAAATCAACAATAATGTAAACAATTCGAATGAAATATTCTAATTTTGTACACAGTGGAAGGCGATTTTGCCATTTTTTGAGAAAAATAATTATCGATGGCTTAGTATTGTCATTAAAATGCTTTCATATTGTACGCGTTATTAATTAAACAAGCTAATTTCATATTTTAACGTCATCTCGGTGGAAAAATACAGATTTCATCAAATCCTACTTAACCCATCTACCATAAGCATAACATTGGTAACTAAAATGAAATAGCTAAATGTTCTCGTTAAAACAATCTCAAATCATTCCAATACTGTTCACAGTATCGGAGTCGGAACATTAAAATACCATTCCATGTTATTATGATGATAATTATGTCACAAGCTGACACTTCCACGAGCTAATTCTGTTCGTGGGTGGCGCACCAGCAGGGCTACCAATATGACTAAAAACCTCATCATTTTTAGCCGTCTTCCAAAAAGGAGGAGGTTCTATGTTCGTCTGCGTGTATTTTTTTTGAGTATGCTCATCGATAATTTCGCCAATTGTGAATCGAAAAATATTTTTTTAGTTCGAAAGGGTCTACTCCCGATGTGATCCAAATTTTTAAATTGAAATGAAATTTTACAGTAATCGGCTGAGCCGTATTTGTAAAATCAACAATAATGTAAACAATAACCATAACAAGAATAATGTAAACGAGCGAAATATTCCAATTTTGTACACGATGAAAGGCGGTTTGCCATTTTTGCGAAAAATAATTATTATTGTAACCGTAGAACGCACTAAACACTTCATTTATTCCCATAAATTAGTAGCTCGTCAGACTAACAGCAACGTCTAGGTATCTTCTACGCATTTTTTTTTTCGCGATTTATTATCCTTACTAAGCTATGTATGCCCCCTAAGGTGACAGGTTCTCTTTGGACAATGGTCCTTCTCGGACCCGTTTGTGCTTCATTTTCTTTATTTCTCGCCCTGTTTTCGAAAACCGATGACCTGATAACTATGGATGTAGAAACCTGACAATGGCTGCAGGTTCGTGTTGGATACAAGAAGCTTACGGCAGACGCGTGAGGCCTACGTCCAGCAGTGGAAATGCTGGCGTGACATTTTCTGACAACCCTAAAACACAAAAAGACAAGTACTCACTTTACATTTACAATACAAAAACATTATAACCTACGCAATAAATACTTGCGCATATGTATATTATCGTAACTCCGACCTCGACGACTCGCCATATTTGATACTACAGCATATTTTTGGACTTAATATTCGCTTAAGTTTGTAAATAACACAAACTTTCATTTTCAAGAAAAATATGACTTCATTTTCAACAATTTGCATCGTAATATTGGTTTAGCTTGTTTAAATAAATACAGCCTACATCCTGGTTTTCAAACGTGTATGCAAAGAATCTGTTTGACTGTCCGACTTGCACTGGCTTTTTAGGGGCCCGTACCCAAAAGGTAAAAACTGGACCCTATTACTAAGACTCAGCTGACCCTCTGTCCGTCTATCCGTCCCTCCGTCTGTCACCAGGCTGTACCTCATGAACCGTGATAGCTAGTACGTTGAAATTTTCACAGATGACGTATTTCTGTTACCGCTATAACAACAAATACTAAAAACAAAAAAAAATCAGGGGGGCTCCCATACTGATAACGGTAACAGGTAGATTCTTGAAATATTCACAGAATATTATGTTGTATATTCCCTTCAAAAATAAATAGTTATACTAAATTTATTAGGGGGTTTCTATGCGGTACAGAACCCTTCGTGCGCGAGTCCGACTCGCACTTTGCCAATTATTTTTTAACTGCTCATATGCATCAATATAATTATCATCACCGTAGCGCTCATAGTGTACTTTGACTAGGTGTTCATTGGCGATCATCGAAATTAAGCAACGTTCAGCACGCTGCACGGTCAGTCTTCGGATGGGTGACCGCGGGTGGCATTTACAACTGAGCTTTATCGTGGCTCAGATGACACGTCACACTAGGGCTAGCCACCCGGCCTGTACCTACGAACTTACTTATTTTTATTCACTATGACATTAACTATATGTATTTTTCGATATGTCATAGTGGAAATTGTCTGCCATAAATTGACGAGTAGCCGATCTCAACCAAATGTGGTGGTTCGATGAGGGGAGAAATTTGCTGTTGCGCTATTTAAGGCAATACTCTCCCGGAACGTAAATTTTATAGAAAATGTACAGAAAATTTTCTCGATGTTCTATAGCAAACGCGAAAACAGTGGTCGATTCACGATCCTCTTAAGTATCACCCGATTTCGATAATATTTGGCTGGATCGTTTAGTATCTAAAGTCTCACAAGATTTGAGAGTAAGGATATGAAACATTTCTATCTATATTTTTGTCTACTCTCTTTTGCTACTCACTCCGTTTTTAGGGTTCCGTACCCAAAGGGTAAAAACGGGACCCTATTACTAAGACTTCGATGTCCGTCTGTCCGTCTGTCCGTCTGTCTGTCTGTCTGTCTCTCTGTCTGTCACCGTGCTGTATCTCATGAACCATGATAGCTAGGCAGCTGAAATTTTCACAGATGATGTATTTCTGTTGCCGCTATAACACCAAATACTAAAAAGAAAATAAAATAAATATTTAAGGGGGGCTCCCATACAACAAACCTGATTTTTAGACGTTTTTCGCTCTATTTTAATAAAGATAACAGGTAGATGCTTGAAATTTTCACAAAAAATTTAGTTTTATATTTACTTCAAAAATAAATAATGAAATTGAAATAAAATAATTACTTAAGGGGGGCTCCCATACAGTACGGAACCCTCCGTGCGCGAGTCCGACTCGTACTTGGCCGATTTTTATTAATTCCTCTCTAGATAAAAGGATTGCCACGAAGATATTGCTATAAGCAATAAGGCCGCCCTTTGTTGCATTAGTTTTAAGTCTTTTTTTTACCTTTCTGTATATTTTACTGTATTGTAGTTTAGTGTTAACAATAAAGTTCATTCATTCATATCGGTCAAGGGCGAGTCGAGATATAGGATGTAGATGCATATCCATAACTACCTTCAGTCTATTACACACTAAGTACATATGGCTGTACTATCAATCTTTTGTTCATTAATCGTACCGTTATTGTAAAATTAATAACTTATTAAACAACGAGTAATCAATACCGACATTACCGACATTACCGACTATTATATGTACACAAAATATTCCTGCAAACATATCACGAGTCGTCGTTTTATATCTTTACATAAACAAAGTAATAATTAAGGGGCAACACATTATTTATTTGTCTAACAGATACTCGTATGTATATTGTCAGAATATGACCATCAAATAAATTGCATGTGTAGTTAAACAACAAATAGCTAGGTACAAGTAATATAGGCAGTGAGCTCTACATTAGGAACAAATTACAGCACTCATTGAGAGTTAATTAAAAATCTATACAACTACCTACCTACAACAGATTAAATTATTTTCGCTATTCTATGGTAATAGCTCTAACAGCTTTTTTTTCAACTTTTCCTGTTTTACAGTCCTCTCACACCGTATTTGACCGTGCTGCCTTGTAGGTACCTATAAGAGTTTTAAGTGAGATTTTTATTATTTTGATGTACAATTAAACAAGACATTCGTAATTGAGTAATATTGTAAAAGCAATTTACGTTCTGTCGACGCAGCAGCGAAGGTCAAAACGATATCGTCACATCGATATGTTCATATTAATTTAATGTTTATTTTTATGATATTCACCTCAGCTTATTAGCACCTTAATTAACAGCTATAAGTTTTAGTACATGTTATCTGTGTTCCTTGTTCTTCTACATACGTTAATTAAATTACTTGAATTATTTAACATTAACTTAAGAGGGAAATAAAGAACTATAAGTTACGCAGTTAAATTGAATAAAATTAGGTGGATTAATTTAAATTCATCAAGTAAAATTGTTTAAAATGTTTAGATAAACATTTTTAGGGTTCCGTACCCAAAGGGTAAAAACGGGACCCTATTACTAAGACTTCGAAGTCCGTCTGTCCGTCTGTCTGTCTGTCACCGGGCTGTATCTCATGAACCATAATAGCTAGGCAGCTGAAATTTTCACAGATGATGTATTTCTGTTGCCGCTATAACAACAAATACTAAAAACAAAATAAAATAAATAGTTAAGAGGGGCTCCCATACAACAAACGTGATTTTAGGAGTTTTTTGCTCGCTATTAATAACGGCAAGAGGAATGGGGCTCCAACACGGTACGGAACCCTTCGTGCGCGTTTTTATTTATAAATAGCATAGTGTATGTCGAATAACGTTGATTGTCAGGATGGCCTATTTCTATTCCCAAGACACAGGTACTGGAGTGTGTACCTAGTTTGGGGAATATAGCTTTATGACGAAGCCGTGGTGGTCTAGTGGTAATGACACCGCCTTACAATCGTTAGGTCGTGAGTTCAAATCCCGGTCCCGCACCAATGAGTTCCTTGGAATTTATGTGCGGAATTTCACATCGTGAGTTCGTGAGGTAACCTGCATACGTCCGTAGAAGAAATTCGATGGCGTATGTGAATCCACCAGCCCGCACTGGGCCAGCGTGGTGGATATGGTCCAATCACCCTCCGTGGGTAGGCCTATGTCGTGCAGTGGACTGTTTAAAAGGCTGGTACAGTATAAAATAAAGTCGCTTCCTGTCTGTTCCTATGTATACTTATATCTTTAAAACTACGCAACGGATTTTGATGTGGTTTTTAAATAGATAGAGAAATTTAAAAGGAAGGTTTATGATAAACATGTATAATACATATGTGCGAAGCTGGGGCGGGTCGCTGGTAATAATAGTAATAATGTACTGATATTTGCAACAATCAATAATTTTTTATTTTGATTTTTGACATAGGTAGACCAGTATAAATATCTGTACGTAGGTTCTAGCCCTGATAACCTAGTACCAGAAAGCTCACCTTACAAGCGGGGAGCTCAAAGCTGGGTCAAAGCTGGGCTCATCCCAAGGAGTTCTATGGAATTCATGTTCGTATTTATACTCCACTAGCTTTTCGGTAAAGAAAGGCATCGTAATGCAACTAACACACGTTCGTAGAAGAAATTCGATGGCGTGTTCCTAAGCATCGAACGAATGAACGAAGCAACGAAGCATCTGACGCTTGCAAGTTGCACTACTGGTGCACTAAGTAGTCTGCCATTGAGCCCTTAGTAAGTAATAATATCTAAGGGCTCAACTTGCAAGCGTCAGATGCTTCGTTGTTATTACATATGTCTACCACTGACATGTGTTGATCAATAGAGATTTATCTTTTCCACTATAATTACATAAACAAGTGTATAAATATTGCTGCACCTATCTTATACCGTTATACCTATAAAGCCCTTGGTACTGAGATAAACCAACGAATCAACAGACATATTGTATGTCTCTGCAATGCCCTGTTATCTAGCTACGAGTACTCCACAATGTATTGTACTGTTATAAATATTATCATGCAAACCCTGGTGTCACAATTTATAAGCTACTGAAAAGCTCCAAACGGTTGGGATAATTACAACTCCAATTTAACATCCTATACAACTAATATTATAAATGCGAAAGTTTGTGAATATACAGGGATGTTTGTTACTCTTTCACGCACAAACATCTGAATCCATTTAGCTGAAATATTGTATGGAGGTAAGTTAGACCTTGGATTAACACATAGGCTACTTTTTATCTCGGGTTAACGCGGGTAACGCCGCGGGGCGCAGCTAGTAACCAATATTTTTTCTCTCTCTAGGTCCGTGTCCTTTATATTATAAATTTTAAAATAATTTTTACCACATTAAATTTTAATATTATTAACTGAGGAGTAAAAATATTCTGTGAAAGCGTCCGTATGTTGTTTGTTGCGCGGTTGGCGCGTTGTTACTCTATCAGTGATTCTGATTGCTACCAAAAATATGTATATGTATATCGATGAATTGAACTTGTCATCCAAGCCACGATAGCTTTCTCTTGGTCGGTACCTCATCCCTAAATTGACTGTAGGAACTGACCGTAACATCTCCATCGTGCACTAATCGCTATGACATACGGTCGCTTTAATCTGATTGGTTATATTATATCATATCATCACTACAGCACTTAGTGAGCCTAACGAATGCAGATGAAACAGGAACATAAAATGTTTACAACTCAACAACTAGTATCGAAGTCAAGCTACGCTAATAGAGCTAGGTTTTCATTCTCGAACACGAAAGATACCAGATGAAGTTCTCGATAGTACACCATGTAGGTATTGTAGGTAGGTATTTCCCAACAAACACAACATACGAGTGGACGTCCCGAGCTGAAGTTACATCAATTGATGTCCTATATCTGAAATAACGATGTCGTGTCCTTCAAAATGGGGTAAATCATATTATCGATGTTAATTTTCGACACAGTGCATTTCATTCAAATCCAGCAAAGATATCTTGGTTTCTTCCGTGTTTGATGTTCCTCATGAAACATTCGTCAGTGTTTGTCGTAAAAACCGCTGAGATTAAGCAGGTCCCTGCGTTATCTGTTATCTCGGCTCCGTGGCACACAGATCATGGGTACACATTGGAAGAGCAAGGTCTTACCTCGTCTTCAGATAACGGTAGTGATGCCACACGTCTCAGTTTTACCGGACACGATAAAAACTTACTCATTTAAAGAAAATCTCCACATTCACCTAAATCAAAAATAGACATAATTTTTGTAAACATACCTACCTTTATACTACTGCACTTTTTTTTCAGAATCCTGTAAACCTGCTACATTTTCTTCTTTGCTAGAGTTGTTTTGTCAAATATGTAATTTTCTATGTAGAAAATTGCCATGTCGATGGTCACATAGGTAGTCAGTAGAGTTGGACTTGAACAACCTATACACGCTATGACGCTACGAGTATACTAGCGGGGAGTATTACACAAAATATCTTATGGAGACGGATAATTAGTGCAGGAGTTCGACCTCAAATCGACTACGACACTATATCATTGAGAATCTATGATACTTATATTTTAATGTATTAAATTCCATTGCTTGTCGCACTATAAGCGTAAACCATGGCATGCGACAAGCTACTTAATGCAATATTATTTATGTAATATAACTATTCACAAAATCATTTTTCGCAGTTAAATCGAATACAGAATTCGAATAGTTTGCATAAAACGGTGTGACATCCATGTACATTATTGTTGATTTATCAAAAATGGCTCAGCCGATTTTGATAAAATTTAAATCGGACTACCTCGGGAGCTTATCCTTTTGAACTTAAAAAAAATTAAATCGGTTCACAATTGGCGAAATTATCGATGATATTTGTTCCTCTTTCACGCAAAAACTACTGAACGGATTGAGATGAAACTTTGCAGTAGTAATGTTTATAAATCAGAAATAACACATAGGCATAGTACATATTTATAAAGATATTGCGTGAAACGAAGTTCGCCAGGTCAGCTAGTATCAAAATAAAAATGTCGGAGTAGTCATTACTTTTCGCGTAAAATGGCAAAACCGCCTTCCATCGTATACAAAATTCGAATAGCTCACTCGAAATAATGTACATACACAATTTTTACATTATTAATGTTTTTCAAAAACGGTTGAGCCGATTTCGATAAAATTTAATTAGGACCATCTTGAAAGTATACCCTTTCGAACAAAAAAATATTTTTTTGATTCTGTTCGCAATTGGCGAAAACATCGAAGAACATACACAAAAAAATACACACAGAAGAAAGAACCTCCTCCTTTTTGGAAGTCGGTTAAAAAGTCAAAATGAATTGTAAAATATTTAATTCAAAATATGCAAATGTAGCAACGAGATGACAAATCAGGGTAACAGATAGGAATATTTCTTCTCAAAATACTCAGAATGGCTAGTGCATAATGCTAGAAATAACTAGCAACTTTGCATAGTCTTGGCTGACTTAGCAAAACTTTGAGCAAACCTCTGTCCCATAACCACTGAGAACTAGGGTCACGACGATCTTTGACGAATATTATTACCTAATAGGTTTGCTTTAAAAATATAAACATATTCTGATAGTTTAAAAAAAATATTAAATGCGTGCAGAAAATAGGTAGTAATTACGTACTATTTTTACGACTTGTGCCAAAATTTTAATAGATTTTCAACTGGTCCAATCTCAGTGGTTATGGAACGGACCTAACAAGAACTTATTTTTTCCGTCTCATATTTTCCCAACCACAGTATGGTAAACGTAACGCAGTAATACAAGTAATCCAACACCGATTTGTTACGGTTTGTCGCTCCGTCTGTCCTTGATCGTGCTTTGGATTCGTCTCGCGTCCGACCAACTTCTACCTCCTGGTTTCTCAAACGTTTTTGTTTACCACCCACTTTAAAAGTAAGTATATAAACGTTCGTATAGGCCAGGTGGCTAGCCCCGGTGTCAGAGTATTAAAGCCGCTTGAAGGTCTCTGACATGGCTAAACGGTTCAAACAACCGGGGTCTACAATTTAACGTATCATCTGAGCCACGGTAGCGCTTAGTTGTGAATGCTACCCGCGGTCACCCATCCGAAGACTGACCGTGCTGAACGTTGCTTAATTTTGATAATCCGAGTAGTACTCATAGCGTAGTTTGACTTGGTGTTCGTTAGCGATCATCGAAGTTAAGCAACGTTCAACACGGTCAGTCTTTAGATGGGTGACAGCGGGTGGCATTTACAACTGAACGCTACCATCCACTTTGAGAATGTGAAAAACATTCTCAAAGTTTCTAGTTCTTTAACTCTTCAATTTGTTACAAGTCTGGAACTGATATTACTTTTTTTTGTACTTTTACTTACGTTTTTTTTCAGTTCACTCGAGGTACCCTTGGGTGCCATTTCCACGACTCAATTATTTTTTAAGTCCACTGTTTAATACTTGATATTGACATTGTTTTTGATAAAAATAGTGGATCCATTCAGGGTACTCGTACCTAATAAAATACCATAGAAAAAAGGGATCCCTGAAAGTTTTAAACACTTTCGAGTTGAACATCTTTTTAGGGTTCCGTAGCCAAAGGATAAAAACGGGGCCCTATTACTGAGATTCTGATGTCCGTCAGTCCGTCTGTCTGTTTATCACCAGGCTGTATCTCATGACAGCTATATTTTTTACAGATGATGTATTTCTGTTGCCGCTATAACAACAAATATTAAAAACAGAATAAAATACTTATATATTTACTCCTATACAAAAAAGTGATTTTTTAGGAGATTTTTGCTCGCTATTAATAATGGGAAGAGGAATGGGGCTAAGGGGGCTCCAACACGGTACGGAACCCTTTGCGCGCGAGTCCGACTCGCACTTGGCCGATTTTTTCTTTATCGCCCAATCTCAGAACCTATTTATATTCTCTATAAATACATTTGAGTTTTGTTTTGGTAGCGTATTACATCATGCACGTTACCTTATGTGGAAAGAATCAGCTAGATCGTATTTTATGTGGTAAAAACTGATACAAGTAATAAATTTTGCAAAAGGAAGTCGTTTGTATAAATTGGAAATAAAATCACGTAAATGCTTATCTGTAGATAGCAAAGATGGCAATGAGATACAGTCAAACCTGGATAAGAGAGAGTTGAAGGGAGCGCCATCGTATTCTCGCTTATAGAAGTTTTTCATTTATCCAGGTTTCTCACTTATCCAGTTTCAGAAGTGGCTTCTCTCTCTTATAGAGGTTAAAAAATACGTCTAATTTGTATGTAGGTGAGGTCTACATGCGTGAAGAATGATAAATATAATATGTATATAAATAGTATGTAGTTACTAATTGTTCGGGTTGTGTTGATTGGAATTGAACTTATATGATAGTTTGTTTTATTCATTCTATTCTGATAAATGAAATTCATGTCGTATTTTATTTCGAGCTTTTTCACTTTTGGACGCATTCAAAACCTATCTAAAACAAACGAATCACTTAACGATTTATTTATTTGTTTGTTTATTCCTAAAGATTTATTTATTAACACCGAACCTTTTGCCTCGATTGATACTTATAAACTGGAGTGACCAATAAGATAGTGTAAACGCAAGTGTGGTTATTCAAAAATAATGTGATAGAAAAATTATGTTAAGTAGATGAAAGAAAAACACAAAATAATTTTGAATAGTAAACAAACAAACTATTAAACAAACAGGATATTAAAGACGCACGTGTGGCTATTCCAAAAAAATGCAATACAAAAACAATGTTACTTATTTCCACAAAATACAATAAAAAAAATGTTTGAATAGAACACGATCCGAAAGCAACGGTAGTTAGTTCTACGAAATTTAGGAATGGGTCATAAAGTGCAGATGTTTCATTGCCCTCAACTCTCGCTTATAGAGGTTCAGACAAGTAGTACTCTCATTTATAGAGGTCCATGAGGAAAATACGACTCTCTCTTATAGAGGTTTTGGTCTCTCACTTATAGAGGTATTTGAAGGGTAAAATGACAGGACCTGGCAATTACTCTCACTTATAGAGTTTTCTCACTTATCCAGTTCTCAGTTAGCCAGGTTTGACTGTATATCCTTAAACGACGCACTGTTTACGGCATTGAAATAGCCTGGCTAAAATCATAATATTTTTTTAACATGCCTACATACCTACCTACTCTATGAGAATACAACAAAATTTGTCGTATCATTTTACTTGCAAAAAAATTGTGATATTTTTAACCGGTCATTTTGGTCACCGTGTAAAGTATATTCTACACTACATAATACTAATAATTATTTTTTTGGAAAAAATAGCACGACCGACTTCAAATATGTACAGAATTCGCGAACATTTTGCACGGATCGAGGTAGCTTTTTTCACATTATTGTTGATTTATCAAAAATGGCTCAACCGAATTCAATAAAATTAAAATGAGACCAATTTCGGAGTATACTGTTTCCAATAAAAAAAGAATTATTAAAATCGGACTACTACGTAAAAAGTTATGCGTGGTTAAACATAAAAAATATATACGCGTCGAATTGACTATCTTCTCCGTTTCGTCAGTCAAAAAGGTAGCACTCAAAAAGGTAACACCAAATTTCGCAATCGGCGAAGAAGACTGTTTTTGTTGATTGAAAGATAAGACGACCCTTGAAGGAGCTTGCCTGTTGATGTTAAACCGTAACGTTACGCAGGTTTGCACGACCCAGAATTTTGAACTACTCGTTGGTATATTTATCATGGCAGTCCAAAAACTCCTCGGCAACATTGCCCTTTGTTCCAAAACACAGAATGTTTGCACACTACTGCTTTGCGGTTGGATACCTTACAAAGGTTTGATACTTCTCCGGGCTTTGCAAAAGAACCCTACCTCTACCAAGTCGCATGCTGGTACTATAAGCATGCACACAATAATTATTTTTCGCAAAAAATCGCAACACCGACTTCAACCGTATACAGAGTTCGAATAGTCAGCACGAATCGATGTGACATCCATGTACATTATTGTTGATTTATCAAAAATGGCTTAGCCGATTTCGATAAAATTTAAATAGAACCACCTCGGAAGTATATATACCCTTTCAATTTAAAAAAGATTTTGCGACTCGGTTCACAATTGGCTAAATTATCGATGAACATGCACAAAAAAAAATACATACACGAACATAGAATCTCCTCCTTTTTAGAAGTCGGTTAAAAAAGAAATTGGTTCACAATGGGCGAAAATATACACAAAATAATCGGCCAAGTACGAGTCGGACTCGCGCACGGAGGGTTCCGTACTGTATGGGAGCCCCCCTTAAATATTTATTATATTTTAATTTTATTATTTATTATTAAAGTGGATATCCATATTATAAACTAAATATTCTGTGAAATTTTCAAGCATCTACCTGATGCCATTATTAATATAGAGCGAAAAACGTCTAAAAATTCAAGTTTGTTGTATGTATATATTAAAAATTAAATAAATAAATTATTATTTTTTTGTTTTTGTTGTTATAGCGGCAACATCATGGTTCATGAGATACAGCCCGGTGACAGACAGACATACAGACGGACATCGAAGTCTTAGTAATAGGGTCCCGTTTTTCCCTTTGGGTACGGAACCTTAAAAATACATACAGACGAACATAGTACCTCCCGCTTTTTAAAAGTCGGTAAAAAGCATACAGTCGAATTGAGAATTGATTTAGAACCTATAACTATATCTGTCACCTACTAATATCATCCCGTCGCTAACCGGAATGCCTCAGATTCCGAACCGAAATCGAACCATAACGGCACTCCGAGGCGCGTGGGCAGATCTTCACACGTACAGCATTGAGCATTATTGTTTGTCTGTGCACTCACATCTGCACCTACACTCTACAATACTACATACATATTTAGTTATTATACATATTTTATCTCGATGAGTTTGCTATTCTTTATTCGAGTTTGAAGTTGTATGGTATGACTAATTACTTAATTTTTTTTTGATGGATCTGAAACAAATCGAGCAAAAAAGCACAGCCTTATGCTTTTCCCGAAGCCATTCCGGCCATTTTCAACCCCTGTAACTTAATTCTGAATAAAGCTAGGCGTCTGAAGTTTTTCACATTTAATTTATAGCTATTACTAGTTTTTACCCGCGGCTTTGCCCGCATGATATTTTGATTTTCGTGCTATCTTATGGGAACCCTTTATTTATCCGGGATAAAAGGAAGACTATGTCACTTTCCGTCTTTCAAACCCGAGGCCCTACCTTACCACCCTTACCTACTTAAAGGAGGTGGAAAATATAAAAACTACTTGACGGTTGTTCGATTCTACAGTTGTTTATTTTTTTACATTTCTTGAAGCGCACTCTAGAATAGCTCGCAGATAGCAGAATTTTTCCTACTTACTAAACACTTATCGTTATATTATGGAAAATTTACGCAACATCATTATAATTTTTAGCCTATGTGTTATTCTGATTTATATAAGCTATATTATTGCAAAATTTCATCTCAATCCGTTCAGTAGTTTTTGGCTTAAAGAGTAACAAACATCCATCCATCCATCCTTACAAACTTTCGCGTTTATAATATTAGTAGGATACAAAGTCTAATTAACAACAGAAGCCAAGTTAAAAAGTCAAAGTTGGTGTAATATCATCAGCTTTTACCTCTCCTGGTAGGTAAACGAGATTCAATCAAGCCTCCCAGTCCTCAAGACCTCCAAAACATGCCAGATTAGTACTTTAGTCCAACAAATCTTCAAATCACGCAAAAAACCTCTAAATTAGAATCCAAAAACTAAATACCACCTAGACTAAATAACTCGTGTCAATAAAGAAACAAGGGTTCGTTTCGTATCCTCTCGCTTGCATAACTAAATGAGTGCAAGCAAGGGGAGGCAAACTTTTGAATGTAATATAAGCTGGTATCGTGGCCCAAAAGTGACCAAAACTTTTGTGACATTGCCGCGCTGCGTACTAATCTCAACTAAAACTCGTCAAAACACAGTAAAACCTCGCAAACATTTCATCGGCCTGCATGGTCGTACCAGATGTGTTCAATCTGAGCACATCCCAAACAAAGGCCACCTCACAATATACTTACTTACAATAAGCTTTCAATACAAAGCAAGTCAACCGCAACTCGCTCACTACTATTTATTCTGTGTCGCGTGCCATTTTTGTCACAACAGCACCTTTTGTGCAAGTTTTTATCGCGTGGCAGTGTGGTCCGCCGATAAAAAGTACCAACCACCGTCTGTGGCAGATAAATGTTGTTGCAATGTTGACAAAATTTATCAAACTTTGTGTCCTTATTGCAGTTTTGATTGTGTAATTTGCTCGCAGTTCTGTTGGAGAGTTGGTAAGGCAAGAAGTATGAATCCAAATGACCTTTTTTTTCTTTTATCGCGAATAAGTCCTCGCTTGACCACCAACTCGTCTGATAATAAGCAACGTTGTGGTCTGCGTGCATGAAGCAGGTATCTTCTTGGTAAGCGTGCTACAACCTAGGCCGCTTATCTGCTCAACATCAGGTAGTATGTGGTCAAACGCAAACCTATTCAGAAAAAAAAAACGTGTTAAATAATGTGTTTATGATTTTTTGTTACATACGTAATACCTAAATGTGTCTGTAAAGAAAAAGCTCTGTCTACATCTCTATGGCGACCACACAATGCTAACTACCAACTATTTACGTCGTTCCGACAATTTTATATCATTAACTGAAGGAGTTTATTTCGGTAGAGCTCCAAGGTAGACTTCAATGTACAAGGTATCACTTTTATTGATATGAGTATTTAGCATTTTAATTTATGATTTACTCCAGCAGGTTTTCAATAAGTATACTTAGACTAGATTTGGCCCGCGGCTTCGCCTGCATGATATTTCAAGGCCTACCTTACCACCCTTAATAAAGGAGGTGGAAAATAAAAAAAAATAAAAAAAATCGATATGACATTTGTTCGATTTGACAGTTCTTTTTTGACGTTTCTTGGAGCACACGCTAGAATAGCTCGCAGATGGCAGAATTTTTCCTACTTACTTAACACTTATTGTTATAAAATGGAAAATTTACGCAATTTCATTATAATTTTTAGCCTATGTGTTATTCTGATGTATAGTTGCAAAGTTCTGAGCTATATAATTGCAAAGTTTCATCTCAATCCGTTCAGTCGTTTTTGCGTGAAAGAGTAACAAACATCCATACATCCATCCATTCTTACAAACTTTCACGTTTATAAAATATTAGTACGATATAGTATAAATAAGTTCAATTAGGCCAGGTAGGGTAACCCTGACATCCGTGTTTAAGCACGCCTAAGTAATGGGTCCTATAACATATCTTATGGCTTAGAATAAGGCACATAATACCTATTGACTAAGCTGTAGAATTTGTGAAGTAAGGACTTGTAGAGTAAGGCATGTAGAGTTAGAAGCTTGGCTTTACGTGAGATCTGACAACTTTTTGATAAAGTGAACTGTGATTTAGTCTTGGCTCCATTTCACATGAAAATGTTTTTGTTGGATTGTATGTTACCACATAAATGTTATACTTTTAATACTTTTATACTGATAAATAAAGCAATTCGCGCGAAATTATTTCCTGACCATTCCAAAATATT
Organism: Hypomecis atomaria; assembly: GCA_964007245.1. Taxonomy (NCBI): domain Eukaryota; kingdom Metazoa; phylum Arthropoda; class Insecta; order Lepidoptera; family Geometridae; genus Hypomecis; species Hypomecis atomaria. Next base: position 9,801,318 of record OZ023294.1, on the reverse strand, counting down.
CAAAAATGTAGGTACAACGTTAATGTTTAAGTTTTCACTTTTGCTGGCACTCCCGAAGTGCAACCCGTTGTTTTTTTAAACCCACTGCTACATATTTGTATGCTGCTAATAATAACCATCTCAATGGAATAATCATTCAAACAAACAAGACGCACCAAAGTAATAAAATAACGAGAGAAAATTGCATGATTTTCCTGCGTTCACACTTCAATGACGCGCTTATAGAGGTAGATAGAGCGTCAATGACGCATCATATAGTGCGCATCTGCACCGCTAGATGGTGTAGAACCGGCTTAAAACGCGCAAACGTTTGGTTTGGTGTCAACTGTCGAGTAAGAACAATTGAACTTGATTATTACGTTCCTCAATGAGTTCCTAATTTTTCCATTAACGCGTATTTTTGTAAGTGCCCCAGCTATCTAATATCAGACGGCGACGGCGCTGGGAAAAACCGATGATCTACTTCCAGTTCTACTAATTATGTATGCTAGTTTTCAACTACTTTCTGAATCCTATTTTGCTGAACTCGGGTTCAAGGTGATGAAATGAAGGCGCACGCCAGTTTTTATCTCGGAATGTCTCCCGATCATTAATCTCGCAGGGACAGCGTCTACGTCGCGGCTGATCAATAAAACTGACGAGAAAGTTGCAGATTACTGGACTACTCATATTTTCTGAATTCCTCGTAGTACAGGCTCGAGGTAGATAGGTAATGAAATGGAGACGCACGTCTGTTTTACCTCCCGATGTTACCTGATCATTAGGTAATCTCAGATAACAAGACAGGGCGCTAAGTAATAATAATTACAAAAGTAATAGGGCGAGATGTGCAATGATGAAAGTGTGAACAGGACGAAAATAGTATATTTTGTCTCTGTTTGCGTACCTATACGTTTGTTTGTCTGACTACGACGCACGGCCTAGAGACGTCGTAGTCAAACAAATTTTTCGCACCAAAAACTACTGTTGAATTTTTGATGAAAAGCTTAAGTAAATCAACGTATTTATGAACTACTAGATTTTACCCGAGGCTTCGTCCGCATGATTCCTTGCCACCCTTAAATAAAGGAGGTGGAAAATAAAAAACAAAAAAATTTGATTTGACATTTCTTGGAGCGCACGCTGGAATAGCTCGCAGATGGCAGAATTTTTCCTACTAACTTAACACTTATTGTTATAATATGGATAATTTATTGCATTGCTATTGCATGATATTGCATCATTATATAATTTACAGCCTATGTGTTATCCTGATGTATAAGCTATATAATTGCAACGTTTCATCTCAATCCTTTCAGTAGTTTTTTGCGTGAACGAGTAACAAACATCCATACATCCATCCATCTATCCTTACAAACTTACACGTTTATAATATTAATAGGATAGGATTATCTATTTTCTATCACTTCTATTAGTATTATGCAGTTTTTTACCATTATGTAGAGTCTAAATATGATAAAATCATAACAAAGTGTATATAGCTATCCAAGTGTGTATTGCACATTTTTTTTCTCACTCCCTATACGCTAGTAGCTTCTCCACTTATCCTCGCTCCACGTCTCACTACGATGGTGACTCCAGCAGATCAATTACACTGATGCATAACGAGGATACTTGCAGATTACTGAACTCTTCATAATAAGTATTGTGTGCATCTCAAGTAGTGCAGCAGGCTCTACGTAATGAAATGATGACGCACGTCTATTTTTAACCGACATCCATAAAGGAGGAGGTTCTATGTTCGTCTGTATGTTTTTTTGTATGTTCATCGATATTATCGCCAATTGTGGACCGATTTAAAATAGTTATACAAGTGCAAAGTTGCTTTTTAACCACGTGCTTAATTTTGATGACCGAGCAAGCGAAGGATTCTAAAATTTTAATCCTGAGTGGTTAGCGCACGGGTTGAAAAATCGAGTGCAACATGTAACTTTTCATCCCACCTCAGCGAGGAAATGACTAAAGTCACCACGTATTAAACATATCGTACTGTTTCAAATACTTCTCGCGTGATTGTTGAGGGAGAAAGCTCAAAGCATATTAGCAGTTTCAGTCAATTCTGTTGGCGTCAAATAAACTTTGTCGCTAGAATTACACCCATATTAGGTTTTTCACTTGTTGTAAGTTTCTTGTTTTTAGCCTAAGCTTTTAACATTATGACGTGAAAAGAAAATGGAGCACACAAAGCAAATTAAAAAAAAATGTAGGTACACCAAGAAAGTTCCGAGTCTCGAGTTTTTAACAAATTAAAAAGGTTGTATGATAAATTCGGCACCATGGAGGTAGAAGTAATTAGATGTAATGATGTTTTGAATTAGTGCACACGATGTGTGTGATTCTAAATTCAATTTTACTTTATCCTCTAGTGGATAAAAACGGCTTTTCCACTCAGATATCGAAGAGCAAATAACACTCTTTCCGAGATGGGGGGTTTAACAATACTTTTTTATTTTGAAAGGGTTTTAAATTTTATCAAAATCGACTGAGCTGTTTTTGAAAAATCAACAATTATTTAAAACTGTAGGTATACGTCGAATCGAGTGAACTATTCGGGTTTTGTACACGGTCGAAGTCGGTTTTGCCATTTTTTGCAAAAAAAAACAATCACAAATTACCTCGCGATGTCGATGCATAAGTATTTTCGGGAATTACGGCTGAAATGAAAAATGAAACTAACTAGTTAAGGCAATCGTGAACCGCGAACATGGCCAAAACAATAAGATGTTAACTCTTAATATTATCCGATTTGACTGATATTTTTTTTATGTAGTAAACAACCGGAAAACTGGCCGTATTGATCTGACCGTTACTTCATTTTGGTATTATATAAAAAATATTAATCGGCCAAGTGCGAGTCGGACTCGCGCACGAAAGGTTCCGTAATATATGGAAGCCCCAATTTTGTTTTATATTTATTATTTATTTTTGAACGGAATATTCAACTTAATATTCTGTGAATATTTTAAGCATCTACGTGTCGCCGTTAGGTATTATAATCGAGTGAAAAACGTTAAAAAATTCAGGTTTGATGTATGGGAGCCCTTAAATATTCTGTTTTTAATATATGTTGATATAGCGGCAACAGAAATACGTCACCTGTGAAAATTTCAACGGTTTAGCTATCACTGTTCATGAGATACAGCCTGGTGACAGAAAGACTGACAGACAGCGGAGTCTTAGTAATAGGGTCCCGTTTTTACCCTTTGGTCACAGAACCCTGAAAATGATTCTCACTCGGTTCGCTACGCTATGAGCGCTTCAAGTCTTTAATTAAACTTATATTGAGAAAGGAAATTAAGGTAGGTACTTATGTATTGTTTGCTTAAGTACTTAAATTGGGCGTACATTATTCAATTCTCTGGGCATAAAAATGTATGAATTTATTTTACTATGTCTTCAACATAGTAACTTTAAATGTTGTAGCCGTAACTGCTACAGTTAGAAACAGTATCTTTTCACATCTTATTAATATTATGACGCAATAGGGCATTATTACTGATTACTAGGAATAGTAAACATCTTGATGCAACACAAACAGTGACCTCATCGCTTCGGTCCAGCTTCCACCAAAGCGGAGTCAGGCAGAGCTTTGTAGTCTGTGTAGTGTGTGTAGCCTCAGAGACTTACTTTTACCTGACGCAGAGGAAGAAAAAGAAGGCGATAAGGGCAACTAAGCTAACCACCCTTACATTGCCCTTCGGGCAGAGCAGAGTCCCAGGGCGTCCAGCCACAGTGCTTAATAAGGACAACCTTGGAACTGATACCTGACTCTCACCAAGTTAGGGGAGGAGAATAACCCGAAACCCAGAACCCACGATGTAGCCGTAACACGACTAAGTATTTTTTTATTTTCGTGAATTTCGTAATGTTTTTTTCCGTATCAAAACTGACGTTGAAACGAAGGTAGTTTTTTTTTTTATTTCGAATAGGTTTGCTTTTGACTACACACTACCTGATGTTAAGCAGATATGCGGTCTAGGATGTAACACGCTTACCTAGAAGATACCTATTTACTCGGGATTTGAAGACACCTAAATTGTACTTTAGCGGAAAGACAGACCCAGGCAAAGCGTTCTGGGAGTTCGTATGAGGAATGTGGACTCGAAACGCTTGGTTCTAATCCGTGGGATGTCCACCATAAATGTGAACTGAGTTTTAGTGATATTCCTGGAAAAATGAATATTTTTCACGAGAATTTCTTAAAAATAAATTGAACTTAGGACTCGTAACGTGCACGTTTTCATACTAAACCGCTCTGCTCTGCTTCACTCCATACAGCTCCACTTCACTCTGTCCAGCTTTGCTTTGGTGGAGTCTGGGTTTTAGGCGGGTATCGTGCACTGACGCAGGTAGGGGATTTAGAGATAATTACCTACTCCCCACTAACCACTAATGATATACACTTATCATCTACGCTCATAATTTATATCTATGCCTATCTTATCTAGCCTTGTCTAGGTGACCGGAGGTATCTGTGCAAGTGTGCAATGACAATGAAGGACGTCTTTTCATCCTACTTCCAAAATAGAGGAAGATCTTAATATAGCACGGTGATTTTATTGTGGCTATCCACTGTTGGACATAGGCCGACCCTATGGATTTGTAATAAGCCCGGTTGGAAGCGGCCTGCATCCAGCGCGTTCCTGGGATCTTAATTATATTAACGGGTCCACCTAGTCGTTGGACGTCCTCCGCTGCGCTTGCCGCTACGTACTCTCTATTCGAGAACTGTCGGCCATCAATTCTTAGAAGCCTTGCCCCCTGGCATGTTCACTTGCTGATCCGCTGGACTATATTGGTAATTTTAATTCTTCTGCGGATCTCCTTATTTCTCATTCGATCTCGCAGAGAGACTCAAAACAAAGCCCTCTACATTGCACCTTTGTCTATTTTGAACTTATAACACCCACAGTGAAAAACCATATTCCTGATTGACGATTGAAAACCATTATCTACAGTTACCTGTAACTAGATTTCTCCAATATTTTGGAGTCGATTCATGTGTTTCCTTTTTCAATCATATTATTTACAACTAACACTAACTATTACTACGACTAAATATTGCCACTTACTACTCTATAATATTTTTAACAGGAATTTCGAAAAATTCCTCAATAGATATGATATTTAATACCTACCTGCACAAGCGATAAATTAAACGAAAGTTATCGTTTGACATCATTTAATTATGCATTAGCAAATGCGAGAGAAACGTAAAGAAGAATAGATTTAAACGTTCCAATTATAACAGCAAAAGATAATTAAAATCGCTCGAGGCAAAACTCAATAAGCAGTGTCAACTATAAAGAACTTAGTCGTCAATTATAACATAAAAGATATTAGTAATACCATAGAGATCTAAAGAGAGGCCATCTCTTGACCCCGTGCGCGAGACATGTGTAGCAAAGCAAATACTCATACACCACTAAATGTATGTTTACTTTTTACATTTCAGAATGCAGTGATACATGGTTCGTTCTGCTCAGTGAGTAATAATATTTTGTTATACGCAACCAGACAACAATTATATAATAGGATTACATTTGACCATCAACTCGCACATTGGAAAGCGATTTTGTGGCCCAAAATGGAGTATGTAGACCTAGAAGATACCTATTCACTTTTACCTTGAAGATATCCAGTTTACGTAATTGTCAGGAATTAATGACGGAGGTAGGGCATATTAGTCCCGATAGCGATAGCGGTTCATATTATGAAGGAGAAAACGAATAAATTGGTACAGGCAGATGGTACTTCAAACACATACTCAAACTCAATCATTTATTGCAACATATGAAATATACATGCGGTTCTAACAATAACTATACAACACATGTTATGTGTTATCTTATTAAGACATAACATGTGGTGTATAGTTATTATAACCATACCTTTATAGGGTTATAAAGGTTTGGCAATTTAATTTTTGTATTATGGAACATGTTTTCAAGATTATCATTAAAAAATCATCTAATGTGTAATAGCGTTTCGATAATAGGATATTTTTAGTTGTTTTATGAAACAGTTTTCTCTTATGATATCTTTTAGATTAATTAGCAATTTATTGAATATTTTTATAGCCATTGCGTAGTGACGTTGTTTATGCGATTTCCTTTTTTAAAAATTAGTGCGGAATAGGGCTAGCCCCCCGGCCTATCCAAACTTACCCACTTTTTTAAGTCCTCAATACATCGAAACGACATGTCCTATTCCCATAGATCTTTGAGTAAAACATTCGAAAGCAATTATTACAGCCTCGTGAAAGGTGAACGTTTCTTGAAAAGTGGTTTTCACAAGCATTTTATGACGTATTAGAAATTTAATACAAATAGTATTTCAATATTACGTTTCCTAAGAAAGTTTATTTCGTGACGTGTCATAATGGATACTTAAAAATAATTGCCTAACTTTATACAAAAGGCATTAAACCACTGCAAAATTGTAGTGGCAGGTATTTACTGACGTTATTTTTTTCTATCATTTAATAGTTTTTGCCTGCATAACTACGATATACCGTAACGTATGTAGCTAACAACACGGTGATTAACAGCTTTCAAAGCAAAAACAGCATCAGAATCCATCTGGAAGCTACGACGCCACAGACAGCCATACTTACACATAGATACAATAAATAGACAGATTCTTTAATGTCACACCAAGATTCATTCGTTCATTTCAGCCATAGGACGTCCACTGCTGGACATAGGCCTCCCATAAAGATCTCCAATAAGACCGGTTCGTAGCGGCTTGCATCCAGCGCGATCCTGCGGTCTTAATGAGGTCATCCGTCCACCTTGTGGGAGGACGTCCTACGCTGCGCTTGCCGGCACGTGGTCTCCACTCGAGAACTTTTCGACCCCATCGGTCATCAGTCCTTCGTGCTATGTGCCCCGCCCATTGCCATTTCAAATTGCCAATCCGCTGGGCTATGTCGGTAACTTTGGTTCTTCTACGGATCTCCTCATTCCTGATTCGATCCCGCAGAGAGACTCCGAGCATAGCCCATACTAATAAGGCCCATAGTGAGAGACCACCAAGATTAAATTATAAGAAAAAAATAGAGTTATAATTATCGGCGGTTCATCAATCAATTATCAGATAATATTATAAAAAAGTAGAGTTATATAATAATAAGTTTTTAATAATAATAAGTTTTTATTTCTGTAACCAATAATTCACTAACTTACTGTAGATTGGGGCATTCTATTAAGTATAAAAATACCTGTGTCAGAAGACCCCGCTCTTCGATATCCATACTATGGTAACAATCTTGGTTAATTTAACCTTTCTTTTAACAAAAAGAAAACATTTTAAATTTAATCTCTAACTTGCAAACATTTTCCAAAAACATATATATTTTTATTTTAGTATTTGTGTGTGTGTGTGTGTTGTGCGTGTGTGTGTTGTGCGTGTGTGTGTTATGCGTGTGTGTGTGTGGGTTATAATTATATATTTTATATACTAAGCGGTCTTATCACTAAAAGTAATCTCATAAAGGCAACCTTTTGATGGAACAGATCTACTCTAAAGTATTAGTACAATACCTTATGAATTACCTCACTACAATTTATGTATTCCTCCAAATTGTGTACGTGACAATATAACTAAGTGAAATAACAAGTTGGCGAAGTGAAACTCGCCGACAAAAGATAATTGACAAAGTCACCCATGCAGCGTGCTTTCTACCATAGATCTTAGAAACATAAGCAGATCCACCGTTTAGTAATTCATCATCCTTACATGGTATAAAATAAAGTCGCTATTTTCGTATGTTTGTTTATTTGTCTGTATGCTTAAATCTTTAAAACTACGCAACGGATTTTGATGCGTTTTTTTTAATGGATAGAGTGATTCAAGAGGAAGGTTTATATGTATAAAAATTTCCGAAATTCCCACGGGAACGGGCACAACGCGGGTAAAACCGCGGGGCGCTGCTAGTACAAAAATAATCTGAAGTCTTGACATTTGTCCACCGTATTGAGGAAACGTCAACGTAACATTTCATCAGTAGTAAAAACGTCACTTATGTCAAGTTACGTTTAATTACATAGCAAAATACCACAGAGCTATTACAACCAGAGGGATAATATTGGTTGATCGAGAAAATCTAAAGGAGATGCATTGATTTAATATAGCATGAGTTAGAAAGAGACATGAAAAATATCTCGATTCAGTGGTTGTTGCCGTGTTTTTCTCCCGGTAGTGTCAAATTCCAATTCATATTTGACAGTTTTGACAGCTCTGGGCAAGATTTTGCATACATTTTTGTAGTTGAGAATTGCCTCAAGCGACAACAGCGCTATCTATCTTGTTGTATGTACGAGTATAGTACGTTAAGTTACGTGCATCAAGTACGTAAAGTACGTCTTCAACGCCATTTTGCCGTAATCATGCAGTCAAATCCTCAAAGATTCGACCTTAGGGCATTTCCACACTATTTCTGTCTTCGTTGCTTTCTACGGTGCGACCCGGACTCAAAAACTAGCTACTAGGTACCAACAAGTATTCATAATAGGGTATTGAAAGCGGACAACTGGTACCGAGCTACCAAAGGCTGAGCTGTAGCCATTTATATCCCAGATTCGCATGTTAGATAAATTTCTGTAAAGAGTTTATGAGGCTCTGTAAAACATTCTTCTTAATGAGAGAAAAGTGTAAAACCTTATAAGGTTGTTTTGGTGTTGTAGAGATGTTTCACGGTTTCCAGGTATAACTCTGAGTTTTCTGCACTGTGACGTTTGTATCACGGACATGACAAAAGCCAAAGAGAGATAACTTAATAAGTTGAGATATAAAAATTGGACTTAATCCCGATTTAATAAAAACTTAAATTAAAAATTTAAAAAACCCCCGACACAAAAACCTACCTAAAAAAAGTACAAAATCTTTCATTTGACATCCATTTTGGGCACATTTATAGAATGTTGGTTCTTCCATCCCCACTTTAACCCACCATAACTCTTAAGGCTGCGCCTAATGCTAGGAAAAAAACAGATTTTACCCGCGCTTCTTGCATCGCCCGCTATCATCTATGCGGCTTTGTTTAGAGTCGAAAATCGCATGACACAGTTTATGACGATGTTGGCTTCGAGCTCCAGCTTATATTTTTAGGTGGGTATTTATTTATTTATTCAAAATTTAAGCATGCAATAAAAAAATTAATTGATTATTCGGCTAGAACATTAGCCTGGCTACGTTATTTGTCAAAAATAATGTGGTGTTGTCGCTGATTTCGAGCATTTGAAATAAAATGTATTTTTTTTTTGATGCGAAGTTTTAATTTTTTTCTAAAGTAACCATATTATTTTCAAAAATTCTACGCGATTACTCTGCTACTTTAATTTTTTTTCTTTCCTACAGTATTTTTTTTATATGGATGTTTATGTTCGTTACCTTTTACACCACGTCTTTAAAAGTACACCTTTCGCTTGATTTTGGCATTAGGCGCCCCCTTAAACGGCTCAATCGATTTTTATAAAATATAGCTAAGAACACTCTCGATTAAGTCTCCTTTCATCCAAAAAAAACTAAACTGAAATCGGTTCAGTGGTTCGGGCGCTATGATGCCACATACAGACAGACAGACAGACACACAGACAAACAGACACGTCAAACTTATAACACCCCTCTTTTGCGTCGGGGGTTAAAAACAGGCTAGAATAAAACAGTAGCTACTTTGATTGTGGGTTCGTTTTTGTCTATATACTCGTAGGTAGATAAGCAAATAACAAAACCGAAAGTTTCAGTTTTTTTTTAATATTTTAATGGTGTTAATTTTTGTAACCAAAACCTCTAAATATTACTCGTACTTAAACATACCTAAACATTATACAAAATGGTTATATTACCTTATCAGAATCAAGATCCAGAATTAAAAATAAATAAAAGTTATGATCTATTTTTAAAATTAAATACAAATTTATTACTACTAATTTACCTACATTTCAAAATATACATATCCTATGGATATAAAGTCGTTTATTTATATGTGTCGGAACTAAAAAAACACGGACCCCATGCTATGCCCCCCCGGCATTCCGTTTTCCGGGTATAATTCTGAAGGTGAAAAAAAAATTCTGATGTTATGTATTACAATAGATACATTTTTAATTTTTCATTGAATATTTAAAACTTACGTAGCCACGAAAAACCACGACAAGAACTCTTTTCGACGTGTGAAAAAGTGACAGAAATATACTATACAGGGTTATTTCTAATGAATTAGCATCCTTTATTCTGTACATCAAAACTAACAACTTTTGTTCTGCGACTTTTGTCAAAACTCAAAAAAAAAATGGTTGTTCCATAGAAAAATATCGTTTACCCGCGACAAAATGTACTTATGGAACAGCTGATTTTTTTTTCAGTTCTGACAAAAGTCGCAGAACAAAAGTTGTTAGTTTTGATGTACAGAATAAGCCTCTAAATGGATCCTAATTGATTAGAAATAACCCTGTATATTGCCATAAATCTGTCTCGTTCTGAAACGTCGAAATCTAGACACGCAGAAGTCTCCAGCCAAGACAAAAAAAAGGCGACACAGCAGCCGTGTGTAATATTATACGAACCATTTCGAGCCACTTTTAACCCCTTCATAACTCGAAAACTATTTAACCTATATATATGAAATTAAGCATATTATTTATTAAAGTTCTTTAGCTTATCTACAATACAATTTAATCCTTACTATCCTTACTTAATATACTTAATATTATAAATGCGAAAGTAACTCTGTCTGTCTGTCTGTCTGTCTGTCTGTCGCGCTTTCACGCTAAAACTACTGAACCGATTTGAATGAAATTTGGTACACAGATAGTCTAGAGCCTGAGAAAGGACATAGGCTACTTTTTGATTCGAAAAAATAGTTTTAAAGGGTTGAAAACGGGGGATGAAAACGCCTTGGCTAGAATCTTAGAAGAAAAAACTTATTTTCTACCATGACAAATGGTAATTTGCATCTTGACTTTCCAAATTACATTCTCTATGCCCAATGTCCATTCAAGGCTGCTAGAGTTGCAAATGTCAAAGTCAATCAATCTTTTCCTGTAAAATTTAGAGAAGGTTACATGTATTTTTTTCAGTTTAATTACGTAGTTTTCATTCTAATAGGTATGCCTACAAAACGCAAATCGAATCTAGCGCGTAGTTCTAGCGGAGCTCGCGTAAAGAAAATTGCTAGAAGCCAAGAGTCTGAAGAGCAGACTTAAATGCGTTTGACATTAGATGCCGAGCGCCACGCATCTCAAAGAGCTGCTGAGACTCAAGAGCGAAACCAAGCGCGTCGAATTTTAGATGCTGAGCGTCACGCAGCTCAGAGAGTTGCTGAGACTGAAGTTGAAAGTCAAGCGCGGCGACTTTTAGATGCTGAGCATCACGCAGCGCATAGAACTGCTGAGACTCAAGAGCAAAAAACCAAGCACGTCGAATTTTAGATGCTGAGCGTCACACAGCTCAGAGAGCTGCTGAGACTTAAGGAGAAAGTCAAGCGCAGCGACTTTTAGATGCCGAGCATCACGCAGCGCAAAGAACTGCTGAGACTCAAGAGCAAAACCAAGCGCGTCGAATTTAAGATGCTAAGCATTAGACGTTAAGCAAAAAAATGCATAGTTCCTGTAGGACAGGACAAAAACTATCGAAAGCAAAACTGTCGCCACTATCACAAAGACGCTAAGTGATTAATTCCTCTAAGACACTTAACGAAACGTCACAGCGAAACGTAATTAGATGACAAGTGACATTGTCTGCAGACTTTTATAAATCACAGGTAGCATGGCAAGGGGACAAATTGTTTTTCCACCATTATATCCCCCTGAAGAGGAAATAAAGTATGGATTGAAAATGACAACTGACATTAAAATTGGATAAAATGTTTTATTCCCTCTGCATGCTACATTTACTTTGACGTTTAATAACAGGCCGTCATTTTGTCTGCCATTAAAAATATTTTTAAATCTTCTATCATTAGAGGTTTAACATGTTTCTTTATTCTACCTTTATGGTACAGAATCATCATACTTTAATATTATCAATCCGAAAAGTTTGTTGGTTTGTTCCTCTTTGACGCAGCAACGGAGCAAAAGAATGAATTGATTTTTGGTATGGATACCTATGGTTTAAAAGACAGAAAGTGATAACAGGATACATTTGTATCCCGAGAAAATTCGTGATTCCCATGGGATAGGACAATAACTGTTTCTCAGCAATGGAGCAACGGATTGACTTGATTTTTGGGGTGGGCAGAGTTTGGAAGACGGAAAGTGACATAGGATACTTTCCTTTCCGAAAAAATTGCGGTTCCCGTAGGATAAGACAATAACTTTTTCTCAGCAACGGAGCAATGGATTGCCTTGACTTATTGCATGAATATAGTTTGAAAGACGAAAAGTGACAAAGGCCACTTTTTATCCCAAAAACTTTAACAGTTCCCGTAGGATAGGATGAAAAGTAAGCGAGCGGGCCGCGGTAGCAGCCGTCTAAGCGCCAGAAATAACCTGTCATTTCAAGTTTAGGACGTTCCTACATTTTTCGCACTCCTTCGCGGCACTCAACAGTGCTAGCCCAGACTCGGGCTCCATAACCGAGCTTGCGCTCCCGCCATAATGACGCTGTGTTTCGGAGCACAAGACACATCGTCATCCACCACTCGGGAGTAACCAGCACTGAGCGTCGGACAGCATTCCAACGTCCTGATCCCAGTGCAACGGGTCAGACATAGTAGCCCAGCGCCTGCCTCTTCAACTGCAGAGGGCTGTGAGAACGGCCATCGCGATACCGACACTTCTCTTCCCCTGCAGCCCCACTGCGTCTTCCAACATGTTGACGGCCTAGCGGAAGGTAGGGTAGGTGGCGGCACCCACACAACCAGTTCCATCCCACCGCAGCCCCTAATCCTCGGTTGCAGCGTCGCAAGAGCGGCACTGCAGCCCGCCTCAGAAGCAACACTCCTCATAAGGCAGGCAACCAACCGGCCATCCTCTCAGCTGCTTTATTTAAAAGCGGCTGCACTACGAGTGCCGGCCTCTAAGCTGCCTTGGGGGAAAGACCCAAAGAAGAGGGAGACTTCGAGCGCCGCCTTTTCAGCTGCCTTAGACCTCCCCCGCCACGACAAGGCGGGAATACACAGGGGGGTTGTATATACACTCCAACCGTAACTTAACCAACAAAAGCATTCCTCTAAGGTATTTTGATGTTTGTCGCTTAGGTTAGGTTTCGCAACCGACATAAACATTAGCCAAAATCAAAATATAACGCGGGCGAAGCCGCGGGTAAAAGCTAGTTCTACAATACAATGAAACGGCCAAGTCACATTTATTGACTAAGTTGTAGAGTTTGTGGAGTAAGAACTTGTGGAGTAAGGCATGTAGAGTTAGAAGCTTGGCTTTACGTGAGTTCTGACAACTTTTTGATAGTGTGAACTGTGATTTAGTCTTGGCTCCATTTCACATGAAAATGTTTTTGTTAGATAAATATTACTTCGTGCGCATCCTAGCCCGGCTGGTACATTCTAAAAACGTTATAATTTTAGACAGCTGGTTCAAAATACCTGAAGCCTTTGTACCTATAAGCTAACAGTCTTACTAAGTTGCGTCGCCAGCCTTGACAGCCTGTGAGGCTGTAATGTGTAAGTATTTTAATATATTTATTGAGTCACATCAGGATTATCTCGCCTAAGAAGAGCGTGCGTCGTGACCGAGACCACACGCAACGTTCCTTGACACGAATTCAATAATAATTACGAGTAAATTGATTGTTTTGCATTGATAGTTAAATATGTTTATCCTTGCCTTGGAGGAGTCAGAAACAGACTTGAGATTCTAAAATAATAATTTTTCGCAAAAAATAGCATGACTGACTTCAACCGAGTACAGAATTCGCAAATATTTCGCACGGATCGATGTAGCATTTTTCACATTACTGTTGATTTATCGAAAATGGCTCAGCCAATTTCGATAAAATTTAAATGGGACCAACGTCAAAGTATATTCTTTCCAATAATAAAAGAATTATCACAATTGGACTACTATGTACCTAAAAAGTTATGCGTGGTTACACATAAATAATATACCTAATTAAAAAACCCCCGACACAAAAATATTTGACAACAAACTTTCAATTGACAACCATTTTGGGCACATTTGTAGAATTTTGGTTCTTCCATCCCCACTTTAACCCACCATAACTCTTAAACGGCTCAATCGATTTTTATAAAACATAGCTAAGAACACTCTCGATTAAGTCTTCTTTCATCCAAAAAAAACTAAACTTAAATCGGTTCACTGGTTCGGGCGCTATGATGCCACAGACAGACAGACAGACAGACAGACACACAGACAAACAGACACGTCAAACTTATAACACCCCTCTTTTTCGTCGGGGGTTAAAAAATAAACGCGTCGTATTGAGTACCTCCTCCGGTGGTTCGTCGGTCAAAAACAACGTTTGTCATGGTCTGACAAATTAGATGAAATATAAAAGAAAAAACTATTTTGATTAAGTATCGGCTTTTTAATAAATCAGTCTATTCTTTTGGGAGCTTAGATGCCACAAAGAAACGCAGAGACACGGAAACACCTCAAACTCACGCCTTCTTTTTCATCAGTGGTTAACAAGATACTCTTAATTGTTCACATCAATTATAGAAATAGAGTTCAAATTGAATTCAAATTCAAAATTATTTTTTGAATCGATCTGTTCTAAGCAACGTTTTGATGGAAAGGATTTCGTAGTGTAAAACGGAGCGTTGGACTTTACTGTACATTGGATATTAGAAGAAAAATTTGTCTCATAATATAATTAATTTTCGCAAAAAATGGCAAAACCGCCGTCCATCGTGCACAAAATTCGAGTATTTCGCTCGAATTGTTTATATTATTTTTTCGATTCGGTTCATAATTGGCGAAATTATCGATGAACATACACAAAAAAAATACATTAAGACGAACATAGAACCTCCTCCTTTTTAACCCCCGACGCAAAAGAGGGGTGTTATAAGTTTGACGTGTCTGTTTATCTGTGTGTCTGTCTGTGTGTCTGTCTGTCTGTCTGTCTGTGGCATCATAGCGCCCGAACCACTGAACCGATTTCAGTTTAGTTTTTTTTTGGATGAAAGGAGACTTAATCGAGAGTGTTCTTAGCTATGTTTTATAAAAATCGATTAAGCCGTTTAAGAGTTATGGTGGGTTAAAGTGGGCATGGAAGAACCAAAATTCTACAAATGTGCCCAAAATGGTTGTCAATGTGTCGGGGGTTTTTTAAATTTTTAATTTATGTTTTATTGGAAGTCGGTTGAAAATCAAAAAATTGGTTGCCTGTAAAGTCGGTATACGGGCGAAAGTTTTACGTGACAACGACTTTGAGACGAATGAGAGCGAGTGAGAGGCACGTAAGTGCCTCTCACTCGCTCTCATTGTGAGCGCATGAAGTGTGAGCGGGGAGCGTAACGCAGTTTCTTGAAGTGTCACCCGGCAAACCAATTTATAAGACGTTGTCACGTCAATAATGTGTACCATAACAAAATTTTAATAATTGTTACAGAAAAATATCTTTTCGTATTTAAAATGCAATCGAAAGAACCTTTGACGTACCCATAAGCGAGTTAATGCATATTATCAAGAATAATCATGTAGTCGTCCATGTTGGTTTAAACATGCAAAACCTGATGCAGTGCTAAAATAAATATGCATCATACATTGCGTGTGTGGAACTTATTATGAGTACCTACCACCATAATTATCTACATTTGTGTATTCATTTTATTGGAATGTAGGCAGTCTACTTCCATTTAAAAAAATCGCAAAAAATGGCAAAACCGACGTCCATCGTGTACAAAATTTTAATGGTTCGGAATAATAATTGATGTCAATTGTTACATCATAGTTGATGTTAAACGGCTCAGCTGATTCCAATAAAATTTAAATGGGACCACCTCGACCCTTTCAAACTAAAAAAGATTTTTTTTGATTCGGTTAACAATTGGCGAAATTATCGATGAACATAAAAAAATACATACAGACGAACATAGAACCTCTTCCTTTTTGGAAGTCGGTTAAAAACTACAACTATCGTTATTATCGTCATTTCAGCCATTGGATGTCCACTGCTGAACATAGTCGTACCTACAGTTCTCCATAGAACCAATTGAAAGTGGCTTGCATCGTGCGGTCCTCTGCACACAAATATTGTTTTTACAAGCTTTTATTTAACTTGCAATGGATGTACCTATGTACGTATGTATTTTGGGGTGGAATCCTGCAATTTAAATTTGACCAACTTCCCGGTTTTCGATTGATCTGAAATTTTGCACGCATATGCATATCGCGTGACAATGCAATAATATGGTACCATGGAGCTGATCTGATGATGGAGTCGGAAGGTGACGATAGGAACTCCTGTACTAAACAAGATAGACCCGTCGTGTTTGGGCTCGTTTTACTTATCTTGGCTAGCACTCTGTTGCTATATGATATCCAGGATCTCAAAAGCTTGTTTTTTTATGAAGTTATATTTTGATAATAATTTATTCTAATCTTTATCGTGAATAATAGTGTCTTATAAGTAGGTAAAAATTAATTTATATAATTCATGGGAAGCTTTTACTAACATGCGGTCAGAAAGTGTACTTTGCATTAAATCATTCTTATTTTAATGTTTCTTAGGAATTTGTTTTGTCCTTTCAACTTTAGTAAAAATAAAGGCCGAGTAACAGTCACTTATCGGCGGTTTTTTTATAAGTTTCCGCTATCACCATGGAAATCATCTGTTGCCACCTTACGTTGCCAGCGTGCCGCCGCTGATTTGGATTGTAATAGCGATCGTGTGCAACCAGGGACACACATAATTATAATAAGTAGGTTATTGTGAATGGGATAGCTTGCGATCATAATCGCAAACAACTTTCCAAAATAAGGTAGCTAGTCCCTTGCAAAAGTCCCTTGTTAAAGTTAAAAATATTATTATGTATCACTATATTGTATGAAACAAAGTCGCTTCCCGCTGTCTGTCCCTATGTACCTATGCTTATATCTTTGAAACTACGCAACGGATTTTGATGCGGTTTTTTTAAAGTATAATACACCGGTGCGAAGCCGGGGCGGGTCGCTACCCAAGTAACATAGCTTCTATAACCAGGGCTTTTTATCACCAAACAGTAATATAGTAGACCTATAGTGGTAACCGTTATCACTGCTTGTACTATAAAGGTTTTCAACAGAGCGGTTTGGTTCTATAAGATAAAAGAGCATTTAAGTTCTATAAATTAGCTCTTAAAACGTCTACAGGACCATACAAAAGAATACTTAAAGTGTTGCTCTATAATGGGTGTAAAATATGCGATTATAGTGCTATTTAGCCGTGCCGTGGTGGTCTAGAGGCAGTGACGCCCGCCTTACAATCGTGAGGTCGTGGGTTCAATCCCAGTCCCGTACCAATGAGTTCTTTGGAATTTATGTACGGAATTTCACACCACTGGCTTTTCGGTGAAGGAAAACATCGTGAGGCAACCTGCATATGTCCGTAGAAGAAATTCGATGGCGTATGTGAATCCACCAACCCGCACTGGGCCAGCGTGGTGGATATGGCCCAATCACCCTTCGTGGGTAGGCCTACGTCCTGCAGTGGACTATTGAAAAGGCTGATACAGTATACAGTACAGTACAGTGCTATTTAATACTATAGACAACCTGAAGGACACTTTTATGTATCTACTTGGCACTAATAATGCGTCAAAGTTACTTTTATAGTACTAGTACTGTAGAAGTGTCAAAAACTCTATTACAAGACAAATTTGCACTGTAAAAGTACCTTGTACAACAATTTCGTAACGTTTTAGCGTTTTAAAAGCTCCCTAAATATGTCTATGGTGCTAGTTCTGTAAAAGCCATGAACATTTTTCTATAGTACTAAATAGTACCAAAAGGACTCCTGGCGCATCTTTTAAATAACTTATATTTTAAATTGTTCTATAAGTGAGTTTGTGTTACTGCTACACAACTAAAACATACTATAAATGTACTAAAATCTACAATTAATGGACTAATTAGATCTATACTAGCTTTTCAGTATCTTTTAAATGACAAGTACTTCATAACTGGACTTTATATTTAGATAACAAAACTAATAGCCCGGGAGGTATGTGCAATAAATATAACTAGGTACTTTCTAAAAGCTGAATTTTCGGTATGTTACGAGTATGATGGTGAACAAGAATACCCGAGAGTCAGTCAGCTAGAATACTTAGCGTTTGATGAGGATACCCGTTAGAATTATTAAAATAAAAAATGAGTATCTTGCAACTACTTCTAATAGGTTGGTGTACGGGTAGAAAAATAATTAAAAAAAGTTTAACTACCAAAAATTACCTGAAACTTTTAAAGCCTGCTTGACTTGACAGACCTTATTACTTACAATCTCTGTCAGTCAGGACTTAAAGCAGCGCCGCTTTAAATAAAGCCTAACTGACAGGCTCAGTTACATGTTTTTTTTTTATTAATTCATACAGTTTTTCCCTCCAACCGCTAAACGTCCCAGCTGACTGACTCCGTGGTATTTTAGTACACCACCTTGATAGCGTAATACCAAATATTCAGCTTTGAAGTAGTTGCATTTTTTCCGCTTACCTCCCGGGCTATAATTTGTGTTAGGTGAAAAAAATGGCTGACGTTTTTTGTCATGGCAGCTCATTAACAGCACGGCTGGAGCTAATAAGCACTATAGCAGCCATAGTCGGAAGAAGTTCTTATTTTAATAATTAAAAATTAATTAAAACAAGAAAATTATGAGGGCGCATTTTCAAATTTGAAATCAGTATAATGACTTTAGCGACACAATTATTTTCGCAAGTGCAAGTTACTGCAGATTTATAGTCCATGTATTGTAGTTATGTCCTTTTAATTACGTGTCACGTTTATCAACAATGGCTGTAGTGACATAAAACATAAACTTACCGATTTTTGTTTTCATGAAGAAAACTCACAAATTGCAAGCAATTGTAATAAAAAAGATCATTGGAATCGTTTTCGGTGCACAATAACACTTTAAATAGGTTTTTGGTTACTTTTATAGAGCAAATTTATGTCAAAAACGTTGCAAGTAGAGCTATTTTAGTACTAAAAAGCGTTTCTTATCACTTTTACATCTCAACTACAGAGCTGATTTATCACCGTGACAGCCTCTATGTAATGATTATAGAATAAATCAGTGATAATACTAGGGCCTATTCGGGGTTCTGTAAACGTTTACAAGACTATTATAGTGCCAATCATGAACACTCATTAGCACGCTCCAAAACGTTCTCAGGTCTTTTATAGTACCAGATTTTGTTACTTGGGTAGTTTATTATATTTGGTTTCGTATCATATGGAGTTTTCCTCCTCCCTCCTCTCTTCCCTCATTTCTGAGGGTCATGACCTCCACCTTCCATAAATTTCTTCCAGAAAATGTTCTTCAATTTCTTCTGTCCTTGATGACATAAGTTCATGGTCCTTCCTCCGTGGAAGGTGGTGTTTTTTTAGACAAAAGACATACCTATTCTAGGATATTATCGTACTTCTCACTATAATCAACTTTTTTGAAGGACCAGTTACAAAAACAAATAAAAATCACCAGCTGTATGAGCTGTTCCATGCAAAGTTCATTGACTCTCCATAAAATGTATGGAACAACTGTTTACGTCGTACTTAATTTCGATTTTGACGCTATAGTAGACGTTAATCATAATGATGAGTAAAATGATATCCTAGAATATGTCCACCATCTATAGATACATTCTACCTAGAAAATTTTATATCAAATCACAAGATATGATAATTATTTTTCGCAAATAAATGGCAAAACCGACTTCCGTCGTTTAGAAAATTCGAATTGTTCGCTCGAATTGATGTGTAGGTACCTACTAAAATTGTACACATTATTATTGATTTTTCATTAACGGCTCAGCCCATTTCGATAAAATTTAAAGTATGTATTTCCTATACCCTTTCGAACTATAAAAGAACTTTTTGATTCGGTTCACAGTTGGCGAAAATATTGATGAACAATAATAATTGAACATACACAAAAAAATACTTACTTACGCAGACGAACATATAACCTCCTCCTTTTTGAAAGTCGGTTAAAAAGTAATAAAAGTTGCGACAAAATAACAAACGAGAGCATAGGAACTGCTAATATAGTTAAAATGTCTAAGGATATACTTGAAAGCTTCAACGTATGCAATCCTCCGAACACCAAGTGCACCTATCTACAAATGATTATTAAATATGATATTTAATATGGAACTGGCAGGACGACTCGCTCGATATGGTAACTTAGCTGCTTTCTACCCTACGAAACCAGTTTAGCTTGAACTGCGGAGAAATCGTAATCTTTGTAAATGTTTGCTTTACAATGCTGCCGGTGAAGATTCCAGCGCCGTCGTGGTAGGTCAAGGTTTTCTGGTGGGTGGATTTAGTTTCACTTCGCTTCTGTAAGCCCGAGGCTATATTTTATGACCTGTAGGTGTTCTGACGTTCCGTTAGCATTGTTGTGATGACGAGCTAACATCTTTATTGGTGATAAATCATTTATTGCCACCAATTGAAGTGATTGGAAATCGTGGAGAGTATAAAACTAGGCTGCCTTTGATGAGATCGCAGACGTTTCTATTAGGAACTAGTTACGTTTTCTGAATTACAGTTAATGCCGTTAAATTGAATATAAACTAGTATCATGTACCTACGCAGTACATATCTACTTAATTAATTAATAAGACTTTAAGTACAATTGTTATTGTGTTGTGTGTGAGTATAGGTAGGTACTACTTACGCGCTATAACGATGCTCAATCGACTTTAAGTGAAATGATGTTAGTCCCCGTTTCATTTTACAAATTAATATGGCGCATACAACGATGCCAAAATATCGAGAGCTCCAAATTTAAGACACTACTTCGGAAAGAAATCCGTAAGACCGAATTAATCCAAGACAGCCAAAACAGAGATATTATTTTAGAGATACCCATCCATCATCCATCAGCCATAAGAAGTCCACTGCTGGACATAGGCCTCCCCTATGGATCTCCAATAAGACCGGTTGGAAGCGGCTTGCATCCAGCGTGATCCTGCGGTCTTAATGAGGTCATCCGTCCACCTTGTGGGTGGACGTCCTACGCTGCGCTTGCCGATACGTGGTCTCCACTCGAGAACTTTCCGACCCATATTCATAGTCAAATTAAGCAATAGCATTATCGGTAAGACATAGAGACGAACGAAAGTGTTCCTAAAAAAAGAAAAAATGTTAAATTTATAAATCGAATAACCTTGTCGAGGCTCAGGTCTAAATTAGAGTAGGCGAGTCTCTCATTGATTACTAAGGGATTTGGAACAAACAAATAAGATTAGTCCAAAAAATATTCAATCAATTGTATACCTATCTTATTGTTATGTTATTGACATTGATAAATAATTATGCACACAAGTATAGCATATTGCCTGACTACAGGGACGGTAGATAAATCCTCCAAGCCTGACTATCATGTTAACAAGCAAAAAGCAATACCAAAACTCACTAAAGGTGTCTTAAGATTTTCAATCTTAATTTGATATCTCTTAATCAAAATGCGTGTGGAGGTATCCAACCGTGAAACGACAAAACTTTATGACATCCGTTCTTTAAATTAATAAAGTCTTCAAAAACTATGCGAAATTAACATAAAAGAAGCTTCCTGCTATAAAAAACTAGAAGGCGTAGGATTCCAAGACACGATTTTTATGGCAAATACAAGACAACATAAGGCCTTTATAAGCATAACACAACCTTTATAATAAACTTCAACTTTTTGAGACGGGCAACACCTATTCGAAACCTATTTCATGTCTTTTTTAAAAAGCTCAAGTCAAAATTATTTTTCGCTAAAAAAACTTAAATTTAAAATTTAAAAAGCCCCCGACACAAAAACCTACCTAAAAAAAGTACGAAACTTTAACCCACCATAACTCTTAAACGGCTCAATCGATTTTTATAAAACATAGCTAACAACACTCTCGACTAAGTCTCCTTTCATCCAAAAAAAACTAAACTGAAATCGGTTCAGTGGTTCGGGCGCTATGATGCCACAGACAGACAGACAGACACACAGACAAACAGACACGTCAAACTTATAACACCCCTCTTTTGCGTCGGGGGTTAAAAAACGGCAAATCCTTCTATCGTGTACAAAATTCGAATATTTCGCTCGAGTTGTTTACATTATTTCATTGTTGATTGTTCAAAAACGGCTCAGCCGATTTCTGTAAAATTTAAATGGAACTACCTCGGGAGTATACATTTTCGAACTAAAAAAGAATATTTTGTTCGGTTCACAATAAATTGACGAAATTACCGATGAATATACACAAAAATAAAAATACATACAAACGAACATAGAACCTCCTCCTTTTTGGAAGTCGGTTAAAAACCATTTTCAAGCAAACTCTACTATAGCTATCGGACTATTTTAGCCATAAAATTCTGAGAACCAAAAAGAATAGTAGAAATTATAAAACCGCGAGTGAAATATAAATTCTCTAGTTCTAAAGAACCAGATTTGTCACGATATAAATCTGGGGATTATACAAGCGGCGCCGGCGCCGGTGCCGAATTTGGTTTTAAATGTGAGTAGTTACGTAGTAACTAATATCTAGTCTGTATCTCTAAAGCCTCCGCACACTCGCCACGTTATTAATAAATAATTAATTCGTGAACTGACTCGCTTTGCTCTCGTATTTTAGTAATTTTGTAACTCAATTTATTCAGTTTAGTTAAGACTATATCTGCCGCGTCGCATTCAAATCATTGCGCTTCAAAGTATTAGGTATTTTCGGGTTTAGAGAGTCTTTTACCGTCTTACTACAAAAGTTTTACGCACGCTTCAAACAATTTTCAACAGTACAAATTGCACGGTTAAACAGTGATTAAAGAGTGTTTAAATCTTTTGCGGTAAGGCGGTTTAGGTGCAATTTTCTTACGAACTCAATTGTCATGTCAACATTTTTCAGCTCTACAACTTTTTTTTTTCTACGAAAATAATTTTTACGTCCAATACATGAAATAAGCCACGCACGCTGACATCGCATCGAGTAAAAATATCCTCACATTGTAATTATTCAAAATGACATGCGAGAAAAAGCCTATTAGTTTATTAGCATTTGATTAAAGCTTTTATGTTATTTTTATCATCCGGGTATCAAAATGTGTTCCACTGCTGGGCTGGACTTCTCCCTTTCGAACAAATGACTTAACTGACCAAAAACGAGTTGACAGTGTACAATATTTTCAAGAATATTTTTCATGACATTTCTTCAGAACATTTCATGATGATTCTCAGATATAGACGCTGAAAATAGTGATAAAATTTTCTGTTTCAATTTAAGCAATGTTTTTATGTGGTTTCAGTTCAAAAATTTGCGAATAGAGCATTACAATTATTGATCGCACATATTTTAAAAAGCTACTTATGACTCACTGGTAAGTATACTGATGTAGAGTGTGCGGAGGTTCTTACGCATGTGTGTTATTAGTGGACAGAATGACAGCCGACAAGCGATTTCTCCTATTTGGCACCCATTTGACGAGGTTTAATAAATTTTAACCGGTTCTAACAAAACTTATTGTTTATTGTTACTTTTATGATGCGCATGGCGGTGGTCGGCATAAAATATAATGGAGAAGACTACTAACCTAGAATTTGTGTTTTTTATATTATTTTTGTTCTTGTCCATGCTTGGTTATATGTGAAAGATTGCTATCAGCAATAAGGGCGACAGTTAGAATCCTAATTGTAATTTGTTTTTACCTACTTCCAAAACGGAGGTGGTACTATGTTCGTGTGTATGAATTTTTTGCTTGTGTGTATTCATCGATATTTTTGCCAATTGTTAACCGATTTAAAAAATCGGCTCAGCCGTTTTTAATAAATCAACAAAAATTTGCATGTATATGTATCACATCGATTCGTGCAAACTAGTCAAATTTGGAAGTCGGTGTTGCGATTTTTTGCGAAAAATAATTATCATGCATTGTTTCCAAGTACCACCACTTACTACCACCACCGTAGCAATGGGTTCTTTATAACTTGTACATTAAAATTTACGGGCTTTCACACCACGTGCTTTTCGGTGAAGGAAAACATCGTGAGGAAACCTGCACTTTTAGCTTGCTTATGTGGCCTATCCATACTGGGCCAGGGTGGTGGATGTAGCCCAACCGCTCTATGGGAGCAATGGACTATTAAAAGCTTGATTCAACAGTACAAAGTGCTTACTGAACCTACTGCTGCGCATTCTAGCCCGGTGCTGTGCATTATTTCACTTATCCTCTAAGCTAAGCCTAAGTTAGGATTTTTATTAATAAACAAAAACTAAAATTGTGAAACTACCGTGTCCTTTTAGTTAAATACTCGTACCTGTTTTGTAGTATTACTATATGAATAATAAAATAATATCGTCGGAAAGTTATGGGTAGTTACGCATACAAATGCTTAATTAAATACTAATAAACTATACCAACTTAATATAAAATAGCGTGCGACTTAAGTTTTAAGCTAGCAAAATAGCATTTAAATTATTATTTATGTAAATTTATATCAGAAATAATGTAAACAAATTGACAAATATAGATACTGAATAGTAATAAATATAGTAATACTATTTAAGCCTTATTAATAATTAAGACTATACTATTCCAGAGGATCAAAGGATGTGACATAATGTTAAAGACATTTCAAAAATGTAGAATATAACACAAAAATGACAATAAATAGATAGATAATTATGTACATTAACCCAGATCTATTTTTTTGTTCTACTGGTAAATCTGTTTTGCGTTTTACAGATTCTCAAAACATAAATTAGGTAAAGGAGTCTTACCAGTTGTTCAACCACTGAGCACGGCTATGTACAAAAAATATCGTGTATCATATACATAATATGTAGCAAGTTACTTAATATTTCAGTGTTTCAGAGCAAAATACATGTAATACTAACAGGGTTGTACAAATATACAGAGTTTTAGTCACAGTGCTACGACGGCGACGTGCAAAGTTTTCATCTTCTGCAATTCGAAATTATAGATATATGATACTTTGGGTCTAAAAATCACGGGATATTAGGAAATAAAGATTATTGAAAAATACGTGAGTATTGAGTCAGTGACATAAATTTCAGAATAGTTTTTGTTTATAAATAGTAATGATATAATCGACGTCAACGTCTAAGAATGTATAAACATTATATTACAATTAGCTTGGACTCTTTGTATCACTAATAATAATTAGCCGGTCGTAAAGTTTTAAAAATTAATTTTCTTTCCAGTATATTATAATAGGTTGACTACAACACAAAACCTTTTAGTTTAGATGTATATTTACTTTAGAAAATGAAACAACAGGATACCCAACAGTAACTAAGGAGTGTTTAAAATTCATCAAGAGTCTGACGATAATAATCTTCTCACAATTTAATAATATTTAATCCATCGAAAATGCGTATACGCTATTGAGTAGACTCACGCAGAATATTTTATCTGCTATCTTCGTTATTATTTCGTATTTCAAGTTTAGACACATTTAAGTAGGTGCTTAATTATTCCGCAGACGTGAAGGAAAAGTACGTTGGGAATACTTATGGAGTTTTGTGCCGGTTTGGACATAAAGATTACCTATTAGACAATATGATTAATAAACTAGCACTTCGCCTAGGATTGAAGGACGTCAGTTCAACGAGGGAGAATAAAATGATACGGCTTCTTGAGTGGCCAACGAACTCTGCTATTTCGTTTCATTTATGGGACGTCCACTGCTTGTACTTCAGCCACAGACATATAGGAATTAGTGTCAATAATATTAGCTATGCAGACGACGAATACATCGAAGTTTCTGGCCATTTGTGAAGCATATATGCACGCAGTCATGGCTTTCTCTAATACGAAAAAAAGTGAATGTATGGTCTAACAGGCCAAATGGAAGCGTCTGGATACCATACTGAGCATCAAACTGAATGGAAAACGAGCTGAGGCGGGTAGATCAGTTTAAGTACCTATCTAGGACATAATATGTCCTCACAGAGACGATGCAGACTTCGAGAGGGAGCGGAGAGCGTTGTCTGTGAGGGCTAATAAGATAGCCCGCAGGTTTGTGCGTTGTTCGAGGGGCGTCAAAATTCCCTTGTTCAGAGCGTTTTGTACGTCCATCCACACGAGCAGCCTCTGGGTGACTTGTACACATTAGCTTAACCTATGGTTCTATGCATACAATTACTACACTAGTACTACAGTAATAAGATGTCTACTGCTGGAAATACCTACGCTTCCCCAAAGAATCACAACATGATATAAAACAAAGTCGCTTTTCGCTGTCTGTCTGTCCCTATGTATCTATGCTTATATCTTTAAAACTACGCAACGGATTTTGATGCGGTTTTCTTTAATAGATAGAGTGATTTAAGAGAAAGTTTCATATTTATAATACGCCTGTGCGAAGCCGGGGCGGGTCGCTAGTTTACTTTACGATATAAACGATTGTTAGCGGTCTGCTCGAACCAACCGCAGTCTGAATTGGGTCATCTGTCCTAAGTAGGACGTAGGACCGAGTAGGACGTCGTAGTGGACGTCCTACGATGCGCTTTTAAATGTCTCGTAAGATTTATTTCTAACTATATTGCAGAGACAATAAATATGAAATGTACACCATGGAATGTTACTTAGAATTTCGTGGAAAAATAATTATTTGTCTAAAGCGCACACACAATACACATTACATATACGGTAACATTTTTCAAAAGCTTACGATTCGTTTACAACCCTTTAATTAGTACCGGAAACGGACAGGCACATAGTAAGCCAAAGGTACCAGACACACAAAAGCGGCGCAGAGCTGGGAGATGCGTCATAGCCGTAGCCATAATACACGTTATAGCACACTGTATTTAACCGACTTCCTAAAACAAGGAGGTTCTGTGTTCGTCTGTATGTATTTTTTTGTGTGTGTTCATCGATAATTCCGCTATTTGCGAACCGAATCGAAAAATTCCTTTTCAGTTCGAAAGGGTATACTCCCGAGGTGGTCTTATTTAAATTTTAGAGAAATCGAGCTGTTTTTGAAAAATAAACAATAATGTAAACAATTCGAGCGAAAAAATCGAATTGTGTACACGATGGAAGGTGGTTTTGTCATTTTTTGCGAAAAATAATTATAGAAATTATTTAAATGCCATATTTGCTTAACGTCGCCTTCGATGACTCTAGTGTGGTTCAAAGTACCTCTGCTTTCAAAGCAGAGTCCTGGATTCAATTCCCGGCCGGGTCGACTATTGTGGGACATTTGTATCTATTCTCGGTCTGGGTATTAATTATGTTGTGTATCAGTTGTCCATGGTTTTGTATGTGTTCTCTGGCGCTCTTGACACAGAAAACCTTTGCTTTTTAGGGTTCCGTACCCAAAGGGTAAAAACGGGACCTTATTACTAAGACTTCAATGTCCGTCTGTCCGTCTGTCTGTCTGTATGTCTATCACCGGGCTGTATCTCATAAACCATGATAGCTAGGCAGCTGAAATTTTCACAGATGATGTATTTCTGTTGCCGCTACAACAACAAATACCGAATAAAATTAATATTTAAGGGGGACATGTATGGGATACAACAAACATGATTTTTATGTGTTTTTGCTCGCTATTAATAACGGCAAGAGGAATGGGGCTCCCATACGGTACGAAACCCTTCGTGCGCGAGTCCGACTCGCACTTGGCCGATTTTTTACTTGCTTATTTAACGAGAAACAAAAACAAAGTTGTTAGCAGACACGAGTTGTGTTCTTGGCTAAGCATATTTATATAATAATATGTAGTTTTGCAAAAGGCTTCAACGCGCGCATGTGCTCAGTTCCCTATCTTCGCTCCTCTCCGCTTTGATGGAGTCTGCGCCTAAAGTTCAAAGTCCTCAGTGTTCCTCGGTCCTGGAATCATCCAGTAATATTGTCTTTTCCCACGAGAACGCTTCACTACTACACCCACTTATTCACCTGCTCTAAAATATTACAAAGAAGCTCAGTCGTAAACAAGGATATTGAAAGAAGCCTGTTACATAGTAGATGTTACCTTAGGTAGTATAATTTACTATTTGTACCAATAATTACAAAATATTATATGACATTGACATATGAATTACAATCAAAATAGTGTTAAAACAAGTCAAATTTTAAATATCACATAAAATGAATGAGTCAAGAAAGTGTCAAAATAATTATAAAATCTAATCAAACAGCCCTCCCCTTACAGTGCCCTGGCCAAAAGTGCTCATAATGCCCGCCGCGTTGCCGCGCTGGATCGCCAGAGATATGTGCTCGACTAAATACAAGCCAGAGCCATCGAGCTATATTACTACCGTATTTCCTCAAAGGCCAGAGCGAGGATAGCGGCCTTTTTCCGAACTTCACCTGTTACATAGGTTTTTAATATTTTAAACACGATGTTCACTCAAATACGTAGATCTACCAATCGCTGATCGGCGAAGAACGACGGTCTACTGAATAATTATTTTTCGCCAAAAATTTCTTCAACTTCAACATTGCAATTTGAAAACTAGCTAGATAAAATAAAAAAGTCATCTTCATATTTTCTTCTTTCATTTCATACCTACATCCTGTAGGACCTGAAAAACTTTCAGGCTTTTCTTCGAACTTTTATCCTTCTTTTTCGAAGTTTGCGTCAATGAACAAAATTTAGAGAAACGCTAATACCTATTTGGGTAAGCTTTTACAGATCCAGTTAGGTAGGTTCCGAGTTAATCAGTGGATTAATTAAACATGACAGTTTAATCGCGGAAGAAGTCGACCGACACAACTTTCATTTTAGCCCATAAAACATGCGGGTACGGACTAAATCTACTGATACGCAAATTTATACAGGATGTGAACTTAAAAGCTCTCCGAGGTATGAATTTGAAGACCAAGAGGTATTAGTTGTTGGTTAGTTAACTGGCTGCGCGTTGCGGTTTCACCGGTAGTTGAATGGTCCCTCAGATAACGCATTTTTTTCGTGATGGAGTGACGAAGTGAGCATGATGTTTTTCTTATCTAGTCAACCAGATTTTTCTTATAGACACATCCCTTCTGGGGTACCCGGGCAAGTCTGATCCTCCCCTACCGGGTGATGGCCCAAGCCAAGATCCGTGTCTTTCTAGGTGCTCTTGCTCTAATCACCCTATAAACTAATCATAGAGTTCAGCCGCCTTCTGCGCTCGCCCATGCCCGGTAAGCTATAGAGGCCTCTGTGGTCAACACTTTATAAGTCGTTAAAAAAAAACTTTTCTCATCTAAGCGCCAAGCAAAGGACAATGTCCACTTATAAGGGTGGCCCGTGGTGAACAGTGACTTTCAATGTCATCAGTAGGTAATATAATAATATTGTTCTTTGCACATAGGTACTGCTTGAAAAAGTAATAAACATAATATTGATTTTAAGAAGTCTTGGTCTGGTGACAAGCAGATGCAAATGGGTTTTTAAGTATGTGTACGAGTACCTCATCTTGGACTACATTATCTCTTACCATCACGTGGTGGTCAAATTGTAGTAAAATAGAAAAACAAAACAAAATTATGAAATATTTTATAAAGCTTATTAATATTTAAAAGAAACTAGTAAATAAAGACAGCTGAAGGCTAACTACGTACTGAAATTCAACTCTAAGATAGCATTAGTACCAAGTGGTCACTAGACTGGCTTTCAAACTTTTTAAGCATCCTGTACACATTAGTAAAGTGCCTGCCAATAAACACATTCAACGATTCCACCCGAAACCGAACACGCGTTTTTAATTTTTACTGCCTAATAAAGACGACAAGTGGGCCCAAAACTAACCGGCTTGCCGCCGGGCCCGCAACTCAATTTGCTCCACATCTTTGTTTAATTAAACGGTCATAAATAACGAAATAATTAAGACCTCTTTCAATGTAAGCGACCCGACAATTTGGCGTAACTGTTACACTCGCGCTGAGTCACTGCTTTCCAAAAAAAAAAAAGACAAAACTAGAAATGGGAGTGGGTTTGCCTGAAACTGATATGAGTTATTACAATCGTGAGGTCGTGGGTTCAAATCCTGGTCGCGTACCAATACTTTGGAATTTATAAACCGAATTTCACACCACAAACTTTTCGGTAAAGGAAAATATTGTGAAGCAACCTGCATACCTACGTCCGTAGACGAAATTCGATGGGGTATGTGAATCCACCAATTAGCACTGGGCCAGCGTGATGGATATGACCCAATCATTCTTCAAAGGTAAGCCTACATCCCACAGTGGACTATTAAAAAAGGCTGATACAGTAGTGCAGTGGGTTGGTTGATTTAACTGTTCAGCCATTTAACTCGTAAAGGCTTCAGGCGACTTCAGAAAGAAAGCATTGTTCTATCTTATATTGATGCTGAAAATTCGATGTTTGCAACTAAGTTGAAACTATGAGTAGTTGCTAAGTAAGAAGGAAATAAACCTCTTTGGCAACTAGTTGCGAAGTCCCGCTGCCTAAGCGGCAAAGCTATTGTTACGAGATGGGTTCTTGGAAAATCAGTTAAAACACCGATTGTTCACTTTGCACTTTATTGCACAAAATCACAGTACACACGACACAACTGGTTCGCACAACTCTTCACACTGGCACTGATATTCACACAACTAGTCACTTCACAATCACTGGTACCGCACTCGAACACGAGATGTTTTCGCGATATAAAACGCGATAACTGCCACGAACGAAAACCATCGCCCTATTTATATCGGAACAAGGGTTCTCTAGAAATCTGTAGAATATTCGGTGCCATTGTGATTGACAAAGTAAACAAGTGTAAAGTTCGAGAATCCCTATTGTTCTCAACTATTACGAAAACACCAAAAAAAATCACACAATATACGCGACACAAAGACCGGTGCCGGCTGAGTCATAAAACCATAAATCTCGCGATTAGGTGTAAACAACTCGCCGCCCGTAATTACCGCGCGCGGCGCGGCCTACTGCATAACACTATGTACTGGTGCAAATCTCATCAGCCCAGCTTTTTGTCACATAAATTTCAATGTCAAAATGATTTAGACCCATTTCAAAGCAATTAATAATTTGAGACTATAACGAATATAAATGAAGTAGGCAAGCATGGTTTCATTGTTATTTTTAAGCGACTTCCAAAAAGGAGGAGGTTCTATGTTCGTCTGTATGTAGTTTTTTGTGTATTTTCATCGATAATTTCGCCAAATGTGAACCGATCGAATTTTTTTTTTAGTTGAAATGGTATTCTCCCGAAGTGGTCCCATTTTAATTTTAAAGAATTCGGCTAAGCCGTTTTTGAAAAATAAACAATAATGTAAACAATTCGAGCGAAATATTCGAATTTTGTTCACGATGGAAGGCGGTTTTGCCATTTTTATTTTTGGATGGGTGACCGCGGGTGGCATTTATAACTGAACGCTACCGTGGCTAGGATGATACGCTAAATTGTATTTCCATGTTGTTTTAACTGTTTAGCATGTCGGAGGCCGTCAGGTGGCTTATAAATTCTGACACCAGGGCTAGCAACCCGGCCAATACGAACTTACTACAGTGCATTAGAGCCCTGTTTAATACAAAAAATATAGGTAGATATAGATGTATTGTAATATGGATTGGACAGGTTTATTAAATTCGATAAAGAGTAAACAAATTAAATCGTAATTCGATTCAATATTCCGGATACGTTTATTGGTAGAAATTATCGTAATTACTGGCTAGCCGACGTGCTCTCGTAAATTATTGCCTACTATTATGAGCTGCCATTACTTTTACAAGGAGATTGCTTATATTTCTACAACCTTCCTGGGACCATTTCCTATGTGGTCTACGTGCTGTCTTAAAGTTATTTTGCTTTAGTATACAGGGTAATTGGTAATCAATTATTATAGGGACAGACGTCAGCAACCTTTTTGTTAACCGCGGTCAGCTCTGCTTCGTCTACAACTCTACTCATAGCGTAGTTTGACTAGATGTTCGTTAGCGATTATCGAAGTTAAGCAACGTTCAGCACGGTCTGTCTTCGGATGGGTGACCGCGGGTGGCATTTACAACTGAGCGCTATCGAGGCTCGGATGACACGTTAAAATGTAAGCCCCGGTTGTTTTAACCGTTTAGCCATGTCAGAGGCCTCCAGGAGGCTTAAAAACTCGGGCAACAGGCTAGCCACCCGGCTTTTACGGACTTACGTAGTTTTCCTTTTGTCAATTAAACAAAGATTGACGAAGATATAGCCTGTTAAAATTCTGCGTGACGAATACACACGAGTACTACAGAAATATACAGACTTCGTCGCACTAGTGACGTCACGAGCTCCCACTCCTCAACTTTGACAAGGTTTATCTTTGTCATTTATTGTTTGATTGACAAAAGAAAAAATACGTATCCAATATTTTTTAATAATCTAACGTACTAAGTACTACTTAGTCATCATGCCTATGGTATGGCGCTATTCTTATCTTAAAATTCATCCCTAAACATCATTTAAAACGGAGTTAGTTCCCAGAAGCACGACTCACCTACCGTCTCCATAAGTGCCGTAATGGTACTTCTCAGAGCCACTAATGGTCCACGTCCGCTGCACACTCGCAACAACTAACCTTATGGACCTATCTGTCACTTATCTTGGAACTAAGACGGATACTCTCAACTACAGATCTGGTGAGATGGGTCATGTCGTCTCGACGTAGCGGGCACCTAATTCCGCACGAAACTATGCTACGCGTAACGCCATTATTAAATTACACAAGGTTTTTTTTTACTTACACTTACAGAGGTTTATTCTTGTAATCCACGTACCAACAAACGCAATGTAAGTCGTCCACTCACGAGGTAGACTAACATTTTTACTAGGATCGCGCTGGATGCAAAACTTTTAGCTGGTATTACAGAAGATCCAAACTTAGAGGAGGCATACCTACATACAGTAGTGGAACTTATATAGTAGAAACAATGACAACGAAGGACTGATAGACCACAACAAATTACCTATTCATTTGCGCTCACATAACACTACATTTTGCAAAGTATATTTCGTAAACATGCATTTTGCGGTGCGGTGTGGTTACGGCGCGAAACACTTATGATTTACTTCATATAAGTGTTGCGCCGGGTAGAGAGAAGGCCTGTGTCTAGATATCTATGTTCCGAAAGAAAGGCATTTCTTTATAGTTCCTGTTGTCTAGATCCTAATTTAGCGTAGCATGTAGGTACCTTGAATAACCAGAACAAGAGAAAACAACGGCTAAAGATGGATAGATAACTTGTTTGGTTGGATATTTTCTACTCGAATGGTATTGTTCCTTTTTTGACAAATTATTTTATTTCGCCGACTAATAATTAATTGATGTTTCGCCACATTGTACAACAAGACAATCTATTGAAAATCATTATAGAAAGAAAAGTAGAAGGAAAGAGAACAAGGGGAAAACCATATAAGGTACGGGGAGGCTATTGCAACTAAAAATAAAAATACGACAAGTTGAAACTGGTGAAACATCATTTGTAGGATCAATAGTGTTCAAATGATCATTGTATTAAGTTACACATACATCAATGAATTCTCTTGATATACTAAACAAATCAAACGTACATTTAATTCAGCGTCAATGAATTATTTTTCCAATAATGCCCAAAATAGTTGCAATAACCCCTTGCCGGGGTAAATGTAGCTCATAGTTTGATGATATGATTTACATTCGAATTTAACGCTTCAAATGGTGTGAGCTTGGTATTTCAAATAAATGTTTTCTTATTATGAACCTTACTTCAACAGAAGACGGTTTAATTTACCGTGAAAATTCGTCAAAAACTTTGAGGGGCTAATGCAACTTTTTTCATAGACAGTAGTGATGGGACATGACAAGAGGGAGGTTTATCGATAAACTTCACAATGTTTCCCTTTTGTATAGAGTTTCTTAAACTTTGGCAGCTAGTGCTCTGAGATACGAAAAACTAACGATTTAATTATAAATAAATAAATATTGGCGGACATTTTCTTACAATCTTTAAAAAAAACTGCCATTGAAAATTAATAATATTATTTACTATTTTTCTCATGAATCTACTCAAATTAAATTAGCATTTCAGATGAACCATTTAAAAGCTACCGCTTGATAACATAGATACATTTTAGTAGTAAATGGTAAGTAATTTAGTAGTAAATGTCGTTGCAGTAAATTTTTCCCTTATGTGGGAACCACCCCGAAAGTAAAAATCGCCATCGACAGAAAAAGTTAATATAATCAAACTATAGTTGTGATAGGTATAATACGCATGCCTTGCTTCAAAGTTAAAAGTACCGTAACAAAATATTAATCTTAATAAAATATCGACAAAAGGCCTCTTCACTAGCGTTTATTAGTTTCATACTTATTGGACGGGGTTATTGCAACTAACCTAAAAGTCACAAAAGCCCCTCAACAAGATTTCGAGGGGCTAATGTATCTGTAGCTATATTACTTGATAAAAGCACGATTTTCATAATACAAATCATAAAAAAAGAACTTACCTTGACTATTAGCTGCTCTCTGATAGAATAGTTGTCGTAAACAAGGTATTTAATATTTTTTTACGCA
This sequence comes from Hypomecis atomaria, assembly GCA_964007245.1. Classification (NCBI taxonomy): domain Eukaryota; kingdom Metazoa; phylum Arthropoda; class Insecta; order Lepidoptera; family Geometridae; genus Hypomecis; species Hypomecis atomaria. The sequence continues at coordinate 9,766,702 of OZ023294.1, read as the reverse complement.
AAATTATATCACCGGTCTTCTTGTCAACACCATCGAAAAAATGGCGGATACTAAATGTCACAGTTAGTTCAGTAGTTCAAGCGACAGTGGCTCTATCTGTTATTTCCAACACAAAGTATTTGTTTCTCTATAGTTTCATAGATGTCACTATAATAAGAAAGCTACAGACAAAAAGTTATTTTAGTTAGTTGCTTTTACCCGGTAGTTACAATAGCCTCCCCATACCTTAGAAAATTTTTAGATCAGATCAAAGAGGAGGTATATGTCATGTGGTACAATACAGGGATGTTAAATTCTGAATGAATGAATAAACAATCGAGCTAGATAAGTCCTAGATCTAGATAAATATGTAGTTTTTTACCATCCTATTATTTTTGGCGCTACAAAAGCATTCATCAATTTTTCATAGCAAAAGTATCAACAGTACTGAGCCAAGATAAGTTTTGAATCATGTAATTTAGCGAAATTATTTTACAGATTGAATAAAGAAGCACGTGATTTGTCTTGCAAATAAGTAGTAGAGAAATTCGTTTCTACGAAAAACTACTCAATATTTTCACAATGGTCTGCCATCACGTCCACCGGCGCAAATCAACAATTTCACATTGCACAAGCAAACGACCACAAAAAACAACCACAGCTGTAACGTTACTTGAACCCGGAACTAAATCTGTGCATAATGCAACGAAAAGTACTAAGGTAATCTTTTTTTAGGCATAAAATCAAATTTTAACTACATAGTTTGGCGTTAGGACCATTATAATTAGGTAAGTGTAAATTATTTGATAACGATAGCGATATTGATTTGCCAATCCAAATATTTTTCACATCATTATGATTTTGTAAATAAGTTCATTTAAGTTTTTTGGTTTGCTTATTACTTATGTAACTAAATCATGAAAAATAATTCACTTCAAAATAATTATCTTTCGCAAAAAATGGCAAAACCCACTTCCATCGTGTACTGAAAAAATTCAAAAAGATCGCTCGAATTGATGTTTACAATTTTTACCGACTTCTAATAAGGAGGAGGTACTATATATTTTCTTTTTTTTGTGTATGTTCATCGATATTTTCGCCAATTGTGAACCGATTTAAAAACATCTTTTTTATTTCGAAAGAATATACTTTCGGGGTCGTCCCATTCAAATTTTAACGGAATTGGCTTAGCCGTCTTTGATAAATTAACAAAAATGTACATGAATTCTGTACGCGGTGTATTTTTTTGCGAAAAACAACGTGTAACGCGGTGTAACGTTTTTGTAGTGAAAGTTATGTTATAAATATGGTAGAACCACTGCCTCTAAGAGAAGAAGACCGAACCATGATCCTCTTTGGGTTTTTTAATGACCTTCCTGTTCAGTGTTATTCAATTCTCACTCAGGTATTTTATTTATTCAATATTGTACAGATATACTTAGTTACGAGTACTCAGATATTTAACAGATTCAGAAAAAAACATGCCACAGCCTTTAAAGTTGTCTGTCCCTGTCATCATTCCATTCAAGAAAAAAGACACCAAAATCCAAAACCGGTGTAGCACGATCACATCAATGGATCGAATCGATACGGGTCGGGAGCGCAGGCTCGCGGAACTGCTCGATCAGCGACGCATTCCCTGTCTGGGACAACTCTCCTTGTAGGGACACGACCTGGACAGACTAACTGTAACTTGCAAAAACAGCCCTTTTATCAGTGTCGCCAGTTGATGGTTACAAAAAGCACGAGATTTTACAGAATAAACTGAATAATCATTTCAGTGTGGCACTTAGAAAGGTCAAATGCCACCATAAACAGAGTGAGAATTAAGTTTTTCATTACTACTTTGAAAGACATTATTTTCACTCCCGTTTGAGTTTTGAAAACCGCTGACTGACTGTTCAACGTTGTACATATACGAGTATTAAAGACACTTTTAACTTACTTTTACAAAATGAAAATGTGTTTTCAGTTTGACAGACTTAATTTTCACTTCTAAGGCCGTTTGAGTTTCGACTTCTTGGCTGGCTTTTCAGTGTACATATGTACATATATCGAGTATTAAAATTCAGTTACTTTTCAATTATTTATACAGAAAAGAAATATGCGACAGCCAAAACTTAAAATTTGAGGTTTTAGATATCAATAAAATCTAAATTTTAAGAGGTATGCAATTGAAACATTATATTATGTTTAAGTACTAAAGGAAAATTTAAATTCCTAAACTTGCAAAGTTGATTGTCCTTGTCATCATTCCATTCAAGAAAAGGGACACTAAAACCCAAAACCGGTATCCCTACTTCATTGAACCTAGCGTGAGGATTAATTATTAAATATTTTTTTATGAAAAAACCGGATACACTCACGATAATATTTGAAAATTTTCTAAAATAGAAAATAGGGATGCCATTGACAATCATCAGTCGTCTCTCATATCAAACAAAATATCTACCGTTAAAACAGTAGAGTTGGCAACATTGCCTCTACTTAATTGCCGATCGAACGGGAACTAAAGGCTGTGATGTACGCTTACAGGGCTTATAAATAAGACATCTGCTAATTGGATGTTTATACGTATAATTACGACGGTAGCTGCAAACATGCGTGCAAGATATCTGTTTTATAATCGAACCATAAACGGATGGATATGTGTACGTGATAGAGCTTTTTTGGAAGGAACTGTTAATGAAAAATAGATTAGAATGAACTAAATGCCATTACTACTATCTGAGAGTAGATTCTTCATATAGGTAAGCAACCTCGACCACATATCTGCTTAATATTAAGCAGTAAGTATGAGGTCAAACGCAAACCTATTTAAAATAAAAAAGAACGATGAAGAGATATTATATAAGAGAATGAAACTTACTAGTAAGGCAGTTACATATGGGTACAGAATGGCGACTGAAGTAGTTAGGTCGCATTACAGATCTAAATAGGTAAGACTGGTTAAAACTATGGAGGATTGGCGAGAGATCCAATAGGTAACAAACCATTAAAATTGTCTTAATCGAATGCAATTAATCAAATGAAAACAATATTTTAAAATTCTAGAATGCAAAGTGGAGAAATTCCCACGCACCATATACCTTTCTTCCGTTTCTGCTTTCCATGATAAAACGTTACTCACATAATTAAAGCTAACCGTAATAACATCTTTCACTATTGCGTGTTAATAAATAGGTATCATGTTACATAACCAAGTAAAACACAGGAAACAAGACTTGTGATTATCTAGTTTAGAAGCAATTATACCCACACTACAAATTATATGTCCACGCTAGGAAAGGAAGATGTTATTTAAAATAATATAGGTGGTTACTGTTCACACATCTACAAATCATCTCGAGAACATGAGAATCGTAACTACTGGGTTTTACTAACTTTTATACCGTTAAATGGTTGAATAGAGAAACTAAAATTTGGCCATGGATGACAACTACCGTCACTAAGAGAATACGATAAGCACGCTCTCGTTATGTTTTACAGACAAGTTTGTATCTCCATATAAACGCATAAATAGGCAATGAAAAGACAATCATCAAATTGGGAACGCGGAATTTATGCCAAGGGGACAATATTTTAAGGTGTCTTGATTTGTTGATAAGAAATGATTGCAGACATATGCAATACCTAATAGAGTGTTGTTAACCAATATAATCTTGCTACGGAGATTGTAGGACATTATATTAGCAACGCTGTGATCGAAGATGAAGCACGCAGACTTCTAGAAGAAACCTATTCACTCTGACTTAAAAAAGCTTCAGACTATAAAAAAATAAAAGTAAATGAGCCAAAGCCCAAGTGTTTTAAAAAAATATTTACGAAAATAAATACAACTTGTTGTCGATTTAGAGGCTTTTATACTAGACACTAATGTAATATGTTTGATTGATTTTCTTCTTCTTCGTCGTGTCGATGATTCTTAACATTATATGGTTTTCTCCAGTACATAGCTACAATTGTCCCGCCGGAGGTAGCCTGATAGAGGTTTTACATTGTGCACGCATTCGGACACTGAGAGCATGAAAGAAGGTGCAGCATTGTCTGCGCAGGCGCTCCGCAGTCGCACTGCACTGCTGCAGTGTCTGAGTATCCCCATTCCCCTCTTGGCATTGTTGGTCCTGCAACGGCCTACTTGTGTCCGCAGTCGGTTCAAAAACTGCAGACACAAGTGTTTGATTATTTACTACTTATGTACGTGCTTAAGCCCCGAGTTCACCAACGCTTGTTTAAGTTAAACGTGTGATTACTGTATTAAACAATCGGTTTTTGCTTGCTTTGAACAGCAAACTTTCGTTAAAAAGCTGTTTTTAGCCAACGGTTGATAAATTAACATCTGTTGGTGAACTAGGGTCTAAAACCTGAGTTTGATCGTTGTTTAAATACAGTAATCACACGTTTAACTTAACCAAGCGTTGGTGAACTTGGGTCTTAATTTAAGAAAACCATAACTATCTGAAATATTTTATTTCAAACAGTACTAAAGTTAAATGTGCACATACAACTGTGCCAATTACAAAAATATCAGTTTGCTATCAATATATATCAACAAAATTTCATTGAAATTCGATATTGAGACCATCGTGACTATCTATTATTCTACCTACTGCTGGTCGCAGGCCTCATTTCTGTCAATTTCCATTGAAGTATACATCCTCTCTTACTTACTGCGGTCAAAACTAAGTACAGTCTAAAGGTAAGTATCTAAATTTGTATTTGAATTTCTTTTCACATTTTCAGCAACTTACAATTTTCACATTTTTTTTAGCAAAAATACTTCTCTGACATTTAGAGTCCTAGTGGGCAGCTATAAATGAAAAACGTCCTGAAAAGTGTGAATGAAGTACAATAACCCACATAACACATTTAAACCAATGTTCATTACCCCAGTCCTTTCAAAGTAATTCAGATGTCAATGGCATCTACAACAAAGATACCGTTACGACCCCGAGGAGATGATCACACATCACATACATAACTCGCATTACTCCTAATGATCGAATGAATGGCTGAGACAGGATCGCAATCGCATGATCAGTAATGAACTGAGGGTCAAAAAAAAACAAAAACAAATTGTAACTTTAAATCAAAAAGTTAATCGCAAAAACATTTATGTACCTTGATTTGAAATAATTTAGATTTCAATGGGATCCTCAACAAAGATATTATTATTATAGCGAGCCTGAGGAGATGATCACACATTACTTGAACAACTCGCATTACTTCTAATTAGTCCTAATGATGTTGGGCTGTACTGAGCTCGATCCGACCGAGACAGGATCGCAATCACGACATCAACGACATTCTATGGGTCAAACATTCATCACTGGAGGTAAATGGCAAGTACTCTTATTGTCAGCATTCTTATCGCAATTACTTTGTCCGATTGGCATGAAAGATTAACTCTTCTTGGCGTGCCGCGCCCCCTAATATCGAACCGGCCTTCTAATAATCCAATGCTGCACCAATTGCATATTACACTTTATAAAAACTTTTTTAAAAGTGCCTTTATTAACTACAATAAGATACAATACTACTTTAGATGCTAAAATTACATACTTTACTACTAGATAAAAAGCAATTGGATCATCCCAACTGACCCTTGAAGGTCTAAAGTTAATCCAAATGCTCAAGCCCACTGCCAGTTGGCAGCGTGCACAGCATGCTGGCTGCATTGCCACGCTGAATGGCAATGCTTATACGTTGAGTCAAATAAACACCAGCATTTTGGTCACGCGTCGCGTCCACCAGACGCTCAGAAAGACTTTTGAAAACAAGATGAGCCGGCCCCCACGGACCCAATGTCTCAACTCCAAATGGCTAAAATATGTAACCACTACCGAGGTTACCATATTTGCGCCGCTTGTGCTCAGAAAGATGTGACGGCGCCACTTGTATGAAAACTTGAAAATATTTATTTTACATCTTTCCTATCTTGCCCTTCCAGTACCCGTCCACCTAAACAACTGTTTTACATAATGTAAGCAACCTTGATGCGGTCAAGCAAGTCAACTGTCGGTACAAAGTTCTTTTTGCCACCAAACCCCATGGTTTTGTACTCGTAGGACGTGATCGGCTCGCTAATGACACGACGACGGGAGCTCGTTGAGGACTGGCACTACTAGCCAGAGCTGACACTACTCCCGCTGTATTGTCCCATTTGAACTAAATATACTTAGAACAAAAGGCAAAATGAAACTACAGATAACTACACTGCCCTCATTATGAAAGACTAAAGTAATTGCAGACAATAGTTTGAAAAAGTTACTAAAATCCTCACTGCACTTTGAAATTGTTCAATTGAATGATTTGGTGAAACTAATATTAATCTACACTCTACCTACAGTGTTCCTTCTGAAGGCAATACATAGAGTTCCATTAGAACAGAAAAGGAATAGTTATTTTTCGCAGAAAATTGCGTGACCGTGTACAAAATTTGCGAATAAATGTCACGGATCGATGTGGTAATTTTCATATTATTGTTGATATATCAAAAATCCATACAACTCTGTAAAAAGTTATGCGTTATATTAAAAAAAAAAATCGGCCAAGTAAGAGTCGGACTCGCGCACGGAGGGTTCCGTCCTGTATGGGAGCCCCCCTTTTATATTTATTTTATTTTGATTTTATTATTTATTATTGAAGGGAATATAAAACTAAATATTCTGTGAAAATTTCAAGCATCTACCTGGTACCATTATTAATATAGAGCGAAAAACGTCTAAAAATTCAGGTTTGTAGTATGGGAGCCCCCCTTAAATATTTATTTTATTTTGTTATAGCGGCAACCGAAATACATCAGCTGTGAAAATTTCAGCTGCCTTCAACATGGTTCATGAGATACAGCCCGGTGACAGACAGACAGACAGACGGACAACGAAGTCTTTGTAATAGGGTCCCGTTTTTCCCTTTGGGTACGGAACCCTAAAAACGGGTAGACTTAAGTGCCTCCTTGTTTTTTCGTCGCTCAGAAAGCGTATTTTTCATAAGTACTTCTTACATATTAGGCACATTACATTATTTCTTCTTCATCCTATTTTTCCCTACAAGTTACTTTTCATCCTAGGATTGACCGAATAAGACCACTGTTAGTGATAAGACCACAAGATGTTCCACTAAATTGAAGTTTTTGAAATTTACTAAGATACTGAAAATATTGAAATTTATTTCACCGACTAGAGTCGTGTTTAAAATGGTCTATAAGTTATGTTCCCAATTAAACTCATTTTGTATTTCATATTTCATACAAATCTCTAAATTCTCGGAAATACTACTGGTTTTATCGCTAAGCCACGACCAAAATCTTCCGGGCAAATTCAAACAGACATTTAAATCTAAATGACTGGTAGAAGGGTGGCGTATACAAAGATAAGCAGAGATATCACCACATTACAGTCAAATAGGACAATGAAAATATGCTACAGTGTCAAGTCCAGAACGTAGAACATCTATGGGACAGCTAAATGGAATCAATGGGTTAAAACCCTACACAGGAAACCGGAATGGCGCAGGCAGTAGTTTTTGCTGATGGCACTGACCGCAGCGTCTTTGTGTTGCTTTGAAACAATCAAGGAACAAAAACGAAAATCATTTAGTTGAGACTTGAAACGCAGTAACGATATTTTATGAATCTTATCTAATAGACACAAGGTTGTTAATCAGTCTAACAAAATAAGGCTTACGTCCAGCCTTAACCTTGGTTTGGTTAGTTCGTTTATGCTTTGATTAAACTAAAAATGTTGTGCTCTCAAGAAGTGTAATTTTGCAGTGTAAGTATTAAGTGGGCTACACGTAAGGAAGGTGACACGTCTCTAGTGCGTTCTAATAAAAAGAATAAGCTTTTTAAATACTCGACAGTCGTAGTTTTGCCATTTAAGAAATCGGGAGTGTGCCATCCTTATCTCAAACCTTTGCCTATGAGTATAAAAAAAGCCTACGACCTATTTCCAGACCTACCAAATATACACAAAAAGAATTATAAAAATGGGTCTAGCCAATTGGGATGATTTTGATTATTAATACTGTGACACGAAATTTTGATGTATTAGATGTACATTAAGTACCTACATACATGGATATCTGTGCTTTTATTAACTACCACTAAATACAAGACATAATCTAAAACTACATAAACTACTACTACATAACAAGCAAGGGAGTCATCCACAGACCCTTGAAAGTCTAAAGATAATCCAAATGCTCAAGCCCACTGCCAGTTGGCAGCGTGCCCAGCATGCTGGCAGCATTGCCACGCTGAATGGCAATGCTTATACGTTGAGCCAAAAAACACCAGCATAATTGTATTTCTGTGCATTGGGTATCGAAGTAAACATGTACTAATATGTGATGGTTTTGACTCATTTCCATTGAATACCATTAACGGCCTAGACGCGTCCATTAATTTTATTTTGGCCGAAGAGTTTATATTCAACTAGCGACCCGCCCCTGCTTCGCATAGATGCATTATATATGACGGGAGGGGTCAATAGATAAACGTGTATTATTGTCTCGATAACCTCCTTGATCATGGTGCTAGTTATTGAAATATGAACACCAGCGAATTTCCGATATCAACTTTATTCTGCTTACAGAGTAATTCTTCAAAAATTACAGTAATTGTCTTCGAATCAAACAATTGAACACTCCGATGATTTTCCAACATCTTCTTGTGTTTTCGTCAAAACAAAAAGTGACTCAAGCCACGCCTTTTCCCGCCAATGTGTACGTCAGTGTGACGTGGGCACGACATTGAAGTTGACAGAAAAGTCATCTGTCAAATGCATCTCGAAATATTATCTGTCTGTGTATTGCCAGTAATTAAATAAAGCAAATCAGCTCAAGGGGCTGCTCTCCGACATATATATAAACCTTTATCTTGAATCACTCTTATCCATTAAAAAAACCGCATCATAATCGGTTGCGTAGTTTTAAAGATATAAGCATACTTGGGGACAGACAGCGGGAAGCGACTTTGTTTTATACTATGTAGTTACGGTGATAGTGATAGTGAAGATAATTACAATGCCCGTATAAAGGAGTCTTATTATAGCATCGTTTCGCGTTTTCGTCAAAACAGCGAAAGTGGGACGAGTTAACAAGACAGCCTCACTGACTATCTTGCTTTCTCTATCTCGGTTACCCATCTTGTGAGAGAAAGGGAGAAAACAAGTGTACAGAACAAGATAAGTGATAATTATAGAGATGCTAAAGAGACTAATGACAAGACAAACTGTTTTTGTGAGCTATTATGTAAATATGCGCTTAAGTCCCTTGTCGAGATGTAGAGTTGTAGACCGTACTAATAAGGAAGTAGTAATTTAAAATTATAAGGTGCTTTTGTAGAACTGTGGTCAGTCTTGTGTACTGTTGTTATTTCTATGTCTGTTTGTGGTAAAGGTTTTCTATTGGCACAACGAATGTGGTATATATACAGAGTTATTTATAAACGGTATAGTAAGTCGAAGGGAAGTGATTCAGACAATCATTTTGCAACTTTTGGTATGGGGCTAACCTGGAATTTGAGAAAAAAAACCTTAACTGAAACAATTTCTTTCAGCATATTTAATATTTTATACAAATCTACTCTGAGGGACAATTTTAACTGACTTCCAAAAAGGAGGAGGTTCTATGTTTTTAGTTCGAAAGGGTATACTCCAAAAATGGTCTCATTCAAATTTCAAAGAAATCGGCAGAGCCGATTTTTAAAATCAACAATAATGTAAACAATTCGAACGAAATATTCGAATTTTGTACACGATGGAAGGCGGTTTTGCCATTTTTTGCGAAAAATAATTGTTGAAAAAGGTGACCTCTTATTTTCATACACAAATATTGAAATAAATTACGAGATTATTCATTTTAAATTGATAGCTGATAATAATATAGTTATTGTAGTTAGTAGTTATATGCGCTTTAATTAATTATGTAGATTATAATGTTAACATAACGATTATGATAGCTTATACCGTTGCAAGGCCACCAGAAAAAATAATAATTACGAAAGTAAATACGACAATATATGCATTTATAAGACAACATTTAATTTAAAATCTTGATATTTCAGTCGAATAAGCTTCTTATTAAGATAAGCATCAATTTGATTGATGTTTCCTTTGATGAATATTTTATCAGTAAGTTTCCCAGTGACTGGTTACGCCTGCTAAATTGTACTACAAGTTTTTGTAGCGAATAAACCGGTCGGCCAATTTATAGGCCTTGTAGGCAAATATTAACTCATTATTATAACAAAACTTTTAAAAATATGCCTTTTACCATCTACGTTTTGCATAGTCTACATCATAATATGTAATGTAGAGTGTTGCAGCTCGATGGAATGTTTTAGATAAGTATAGCGTGATTAACTAGTTCGTGATTAAGATGTTTTACGTGACTTAGATAAATCACAATGTATAGATATTATTTAGTATATAAGCTGTTGTTATTCGATAATAAGGTAGAATGTAGTGAGATCGAGAAACAGGCTCTAGTGTCTTATTTTAATCCCTTGGCGCCCCGGCATATTGGTGACCCCGAGTGCAACGTTTTAGTTAGGGGTCCCACTGCCATACCGGCAAAGTGGTGACCCCCGAGTGTCGCAGAATGTAGTGAACACGCAAGAAGATTTGGGGGTTGGCGATAAGTCCGCTGGATGACGTCATACCTATACCCCCACAGTCATCACAACGATAACCAACGACACTTGGCGAGCGCGAAGAAGGCTCTGGAAACTTATTTTGGAATTCGAGGACATTTTGTACGGGACATACGCATAATTCAGCAAGCAAGATGTACAAATAACATCACAAATCACATGGTTGACGAGAAGCAGTTTGTCACGCATTTTTTGAAGTTATGAGTAAACGCCAAATCCAGGGTTCTGTAGCTGCAATGAAACGCGAATAACCCTTGGTATTTTGTTTACGTGTGAATTGATGAAATCGAATGAGCAGTTGCCAGCAGCCGAGTATATATAGGACCACAGGAACTTGAGATGCCAATGCTGCCGCCGAAAATTCAGGTTGGATCTGCAAGTATTTTTTCGTAGTTGGCACCACCGTACGAGGACAAATCGAAGGTGGCGGAAAATTGCGTAGTACTGGAGGATTTGCCCAGACTCGTTTCCATTGCCAAACGACTGGTCAGTGATATGTTATAGAGAATATGTGAAATGGAAATATGGCTGAAGCTGCGAACGCGTGAAGATATTTGAAATGTTCAGATATTACGGAAAAAGTGTGTTGTGACAACATTGTTTTAGTCTTTTGTGCAAATTCAGGATAAAATCAGTGAAATCGGTATATAGGAACGTGAAATTAAACGGAAATTGTGTATTGCCCAAAAATGTCGAAGTCCAAGTTCATTAATTAAGTGATAAGATAGTATTTTTGTGCGAATTTTGCTAAATATTTTTGTTTTCAACTATAGGCATATCTGTATAATTTGTATTGTTACATTCAGTTTTGAAAACTATATTTTACTAGGTAATTAGATCAATAGTGGTAAGTATTTGCTTAGTTAGAAATTTGTCATCACATTTCGAGTAGCGTCGTACTGCGAATCGTGTAATTATGCGGGATGCTTAGAATATTTTATTTAATAGATAAGTAAAGGTTAAGGTTCATCAGTGAATGTACTAAAGACAGTAGAAGCACGTGCCTACGGAGCTGACTAAGCCAGTGGGTTTAATTTTTGCTAACGCACTGTAAAGTCGCGAAGTCGCTGCAACATGAATGATCGGAGTTTTTGTTAATTTTGATTTTTGATTAGTAATTTCTGGCATATTGCATACTGTTGCAGATAACGTAACTGTTATTAGTATGTTATATAACGATAACATAACGTATTTTAAATGCTACTTGTTTCTTAGCGGTACCTGTTGACATTCAAATTGTCACTTCAAATGACACTGACATTTATTTTTTTCTTGTATAGTATTTATTTGGTAATTTATTTTGTTCTATTTTTAATTTGTTGCATTTTGATAATTTTTAGGTTGTTTTGAAATAAAATTTAATTTTTAAGAAATAATTTTATAAACATAATATAATTAAAAGCATTGTTATCGGACGTTTTCAAGAACATGTAATGTGTCTACGAAATAAAGAGAATTTGACTTTGACTTTGACTTTGACTTTGACTTTGATTTATCTATGTATTTTAAGGTAATACGGGTTTGTGTATATACAGGGTGATGGGGAGAGGGGTGCAAAGCTGAAAGGCGACGCTAGCATAGATCATTTAGACCCTTTTGAGCCATGGTTGTCTAAGACGAAGTGGGACTATTTTTTTTTAATCAATTTTTTATGATTTTTGGCTAAAATCCCCGAAATTTTACCGTTAATTGCTAATGGTGGCCAGTTTGAATAATAAGTGATTTTTTTACATGTTATTTAATTAAAACAATCTGTAAGCAATCTAAAAAAACATGTACTGAGCTTGTGTGTCATCAGATATTTTTTTTACAGTCACTTGAAGTTCCCAAAAATTTTCAAAGATTAAGAAAACTGTTTTATGACGGCGTTTAAAAAAATAATTAATAAAGCTTTTTTAGTTCAAACCTTTTTGAAAACATGCTTAGTTATTGTTCTTTCTTTTGAGATATCATTTACGCCGATATCTCAAAAATTACTAAAATTAAAACGTAAAAACCAAATTGAGGCAGAAAATTTAAATTTTTAGGCAGATCAAAGAAACAACATTTTGCTTCAAAAAAACTGTTTTGTGTTCGAATTGATAACCGAGTTCAATTCTAAGAATGATTCATTGCACGTGCAGGAACCAGGAGGATTCCAAACAAAGGCCACCGCGCGCGGCGGCAATAAACTTGCCCTTTCCAGGTATTGCGCCCAGTAAAAGAATAGGCCATAAATTAGGGTTTATTTTACAGCAAAATTGACTTTATGGCAATAAAATAGTGTATCTCTATTGAGGATCAGTAACTACTTCAAAGGACTCGTCATCGTCACATCTTTTAGTCAAGTAACAACTGCCCTTGTGACTAGACGTAATTTTCATCGCGTTCATTCATAATTCACCGTATCCAGTTGTAGCCCTAAGCGCTCCTGCACGTGTTGAATTAGTATTGGTTATTTTTGTTTTACCGTGTCCAGTCGTAGCCTTAGCCCTAGCTTTGCGCTCCTGCACGTGTTGATTTTGTAGTTGTTTGAAGAGTTGACATTTAGTGCGCTCCTACGGCATTTTTAAATTGTGTAGTGACTATGGCTACTTTTTCCAATGCGGAATATGCGGATATCGTCTTCATGTATGGTAGAGCAGACGGCAATGGATCTTTGGCGCGGCGAATGTACCAAGAGCGCTATCCGAATCGCAGGGTACCGAATGTTCGAGTGTTTTACAACACATTTCGTCGGCTTGCTGAAGTTGGGATACACCGCGTGGAACCTGGAGTCAACCCAGGCAGACACACTCCTAACGTCGAGGAAGACATCATAGCAGCATTTGAAGCGGATCCCCATACCAGCACCAGAGCAGTAGCTCGAAATCTTAATATTTCACAATGGAAGGTGTGGAGTACAATGCACCAGAATGATAAATATCCGTTCCATGGCACGGGTGTGCAAGGTCTGGAAGAGCAAGATCCCATCAGA